>CM068289.1:47327246-48807497 GCA_034703905.1 Chenopodium berlandieri
CTCGAATGTTTCATTGATCTTAAGCTCATACTCGAGACCGGGATCGTCGTCATTTAGACTTCGAACCCTGATGAGAAATCTTTGGAAATAAGTTGCCGGGATTAACCCTTGCTTGCTTAGCTACAGCCCCTCCTTCGCAGCAGGCTGAACAGGCCCTGGTATAGCAGTGGCAGGTGCCAGGACAACAACAGCATCAACCTCATCATCTTCTATCCGGACGGGGTCGTCTCCTGGAATGTCAATCACTTGCTGAACAGCAACACCTCACAAGCAAGGCCCTTATCTTCCTCAACATCACGACTTCCTTGCGCTCCTCAGGAGCATACTCCTGAGCGGCATCATGCATCTCCTCACCATTCATTTTCTGGGGTCTGGGTTTCCTCAGAAACAACATCTTTGAAGCAACCTTGGGTAGTTTACGAGGAGGTCCCCTTTTTGTCGTTAGGTCAAGTACAGGATCGTCGATGATCGAAGCAACATACGACTGGCACGGTCCACGGGGTCTTTTTGGTCCGGCGTACCTCACGCCACACGCTAAATCCTCCAACAGGCTTCGACGGCGTCGTAGTCTTTTTTTCGTCAACGGTGGAGCGGATTTGGAAAGGAACGGGCCACGGTGGGGTTGAGGTTTGAAGGGGTGTAGGAACCCATTTGGATTGAAGATCTGTGGGTGGGTGAGACAGATGAAAAACTTCTTATGATGGTTTAATTTCTTGTAGGAGTATAGTCGTTGTGGGTGTGATAATATATTTATTAATATGTTCATTTGACGTATTAGACCCTTGCATTGGAATACGGTTCGATGCAGATCGGTTGCGGTTTGAAACGGTTTATTGCTGGTTTAAACGATTTCATATGAGAAACGGTGCGTAATATAATTTTCTTGCGGTTTCATTTAGTTATTGTTGTTAGGTTTAACGCAACATCTAGTCGATTTATTAGTGAACAAGGAACAATTTTATCTAGGCGGGTGAATAGATTGACCTTGAAACAACAACGATTAATTACTAGTGCTATAAAACAAGCTCGTCTTTTATCTTTGTTACCTTTTTCTAATAATGAAAAACAACTTGGAAGAACCGAGTGGACTACTAGAACTGCGAGTTTTTAGAACCAAAAATAAATATAAAATAGACTTATTCCTTATATATTTAATTGGTAATGGAATTGAATAAAAATTTGAATCTTAACTCAAGCACAGATTGGGGTTGTATTCAATAAAAAACGGATAATCTAGAAAAACCGAAATTTGATTGTCACGGCGGAAGAAAATATAAAAATTGGGATTTTTTTTTAATTTTTGGAATGAATTTGTTGATTTTTATTTATTTATCGTACTTTATCAGACTAACTCCTACTTTAATACTGTCGGAGAATAAATTTCGGGGAACTTCTTTTAAATCATTTCGAGGTATTATCATAAAGAATTTGCGTTACCAACATTGTTTGAGTGGATCAATAGTTTGAGTTGTAACCTAGCGATTAGCTAATTACATAACATTGATTGCTCAAAGTATGATGGTGTACGCCCGTCAAGAGCTTCTATTTGAAACGGTTATACATCTGTCTTGTATACTACACTACTAATCTGTTACGCAATTATGCTGCAACTGAATACCCTATTACCACACTCCTTTTTTTGTACCTTTTTTTTATTATTTTTTTTTACTTACAAAATTATTGCTGACGACTTGTGAATTCACCAAAACCTATTAAGTGTTGTGAGATTTATGGTTCGTGTACATAACGATGTTTCATTCATTGCTCCTATGCTATTAGTATATTGTGCAAGTTGCTTGAAGCATCCATGCACCATTCATTGCTCTAGTAGTTGATTCTACACTCCAATTTAAAAAATGTACCGATATTAGTTACTTTCCCTCTTCGTCTTCCATTAAGTTACGGGGTTATTAAATTTATCTAATCTACCTTTCATTTGTTATTAGTAAATCGTACTATTTCAGGGGCATTGTAATTTCGTACTATTTCATTGAATTGCTCCAATGATACTTGTACATTTTTTTATCCGTCTCAGATTATACTTGTACATTTTATTATCCGACTCAAATTACTATCGTATTCTAGCGGCAGTTACATATAAGCCTCATAAACGCAAATTTATAAACCCGAATATATATACAATTTGAATTGTCCAATTCTAGAATTATCCTAAGCTCCGTCTAATTATTACTCCGTTACAATTGCATTACCAACACTGCAATTACGGTTTATGTATGCGTAATGAGATATTTGAAAGTATGTGTGGGGTAAAAGGACGGTCTACCATTGCTAATTCACCTTAAATTTACGTGACTTTTTTTGTTGACAGTGACAAGGCAATGCCAATGACACACTTCCTAGTGTTTAAAATAACTGTTGACTAATGACAACTCAATGCCAAAGTGTCAGACATATTTGCAAGCAAAGTACTTCGAAGTGACCTTCGAAAATGAGCAGTGAAGCGTCAAAAAAAAGGGCTTCGATTCTCGGAATGTACACTGGCGAAGTGACCTTCGAAAATGAGCAGTGAACCGTCAAAAAAGAGGCTTCGATTCTCGTGTTACGAATATAGTTGTTGTGGGTGTGGTAAATTCACTTTCTAACTGTACTCTGCATCCTGCATCCATTTCCTTCCATTTCTCATTCCATCTCATCTGCATCTCCTTCCCCGGTTACAATCAAGTGTAATGGCCGGATCTTCCGTTGTGAAAGACTGTAGGTCACGTCACCAAACGATACCCCACCCTGGACAACCGATATTGTATTTTCAAAAAAACGAGAGGGGGGTTTCCGAAATAAACCTGAATTTAGTTAAGTATTTCAGGAAATGCAACACCTTTTACAATGGGATATACCAGCCTGTGCAGTCCATTAGAGCACATCTCCTCCAGTCAATGTGCTGCCAAACCGAAGGCATGCTAGTACAAGATGAGGGGCTGTTGATGGGCCACCTTCCTCTTTTAGAGGACTTGGTGGGTTGCTACGACGAGGGAGCTTGTGTCATGCTGTACTGGCTCTTAGACAGATTCTACTCCTCGCCGTCCTCTCTCACAGTACCACCTGAAATAGAGGAAGCAATTGACTTGAAGCCCAATCTTAGTACCGACTCCATAGTTGCTTACAGTTTCCCTACGATGTGGCGCCACATATTTGTTGGCTCTTTCACGGATACCCTCCACCTCATGACGGTCGATAATACTAACACCCACCTGAGGTTCCAGGTTGAAGGTTGTACCTTTGAGCCCAGGCATAACCATCGCTGGCCCATTCGTAAACGGTACAACCGTGTCACCTATAAAGGACATCATCTTTCCTCGGCCACAGAAGAGTATGGCGTACTCGCTCGGGGGTCGCACATTCTAATTTGGAACGCCCGAGGAGTGCACAAGGCCCTCCTTCACGGAAAATTTCGCAGCCCTGCACAATAAATTTAACCCGATGTTGTTCATCATTTTGGAAGCTCGTCTTGGAAAACATGAGGCCAACAATCTCGTTGTTCGAAGCCTCCCTGGTGATTACGAAGCAGAGATGTGTGGTCCGCAGTCAAGGCCTGGTGGAGTTATGATGTGTTGGCAACAACATATGCTAAGGGCTAATTTCTTCCACATATCGACTGAGCCGGATGGGGTGGCTGTTGATGCTTTTTTCCACGTAATTTGTCTGATTTATAAATTATAATATTGTTTGGAGTGTACGTTAGTAGGAGTTAAATTATTTAAGTAACTAATTGTTGTTTCCGATTACAGGCTCCACCACCACCACCTCCACGACCTTCATGGCCTCCGACACAAGTTCAATTTAACAATGACCCGTTCAGCTCGGACGAGGAGGCAGAGCCAGGTAGTTACTACTTTCAATTCTGGCTTGGCTTTCGATGGCTCCGTCCACCACCTGGGATTTGGGAAAGACCTATGATGAACCGGGGATCGAACCATCCAAAATGCTTTGTGTATTTGTTGAACTTGTACTGTGGTTGACTTGCTTTTTAATTATGTTGTAATTGACTTTGCCCTTTAATTCTGTTTTAACTGACTTTGCCTTTAATTTATGTTCGACATATATTTTAAACAAAGCCTTGAGTCATAGTTAACTTTGTCTTGAAGTACATCTCAAAGCCTTGACCAATAGTTAACTTAGTGCGGGTGAGGATAATTCTGTGGCAGAAAAGGATGTCTGTCAGAGTGTAATCTGTAGCCAAAGGCTAGACAAGTTCTATAGTCTGGAGGTACCGCGAAGACTTAAAGTCTGGAATGGTAACGTCTCGCGTTTTAAACAGCACTACTATGGCTATTGTCATTCTGTATGCGGCGAGAATCTTTGTTGGAATGCCCATCATTCAGTTAGATATTTAAAATAATTGCTCTAATTTTTTAAATTGGTCTTTCTTAAGTCATGTTCTTAAATTAATTATTTTCCAAATCTAATTATGTTTTCTTCAAAATATTAGACCATGCCTGGATCGGATTAGATGAATTGGGGATGAAAAATTTAAAACGATCTTTCTTAAATGGTCTATCTCTTCTTCTTAAGTGATTTTTACTCGTGTTTACTCATCCATTCATTCGAGATCGTAGTTGTATTTTAACATAGAAACTAAAACACACGTTTAAAAGTACGTTTTTAATTTCCATCAATTATAGTCGTTCACAATTGCATTAACAACACTACAGATACGATTGTCAAGTGGGTGTGTGTCATTTTTGCAAATATGGGTGTGGTAAAGGACGTTTCAAAATCGTATCATCCATTTCTTTTTCCAGTGGTTTAGCGTATAAGAGGTCTTGTACCACCCAAGGTGTGGTGGTACCAATGTTATCTTAGTGGTTCATTGTGTAAATGTATTTGTACCACCCTTAACCTTAGTGGTACAAACTATCCAACTTCCTGTACCACTATTAACAATTTCGTATGTTTCTTTCTTAAGTAACGACAAAATTGAATGGGTCAGACCATGTTTCGAGAGTGGTACAAAACGGGTGGGGTTTTGTACCTCCTTTACTAAAGTGGTATAAGTTTATATCCATCCTGAACAATTTCGTATGTTCGTATCTAAAGTGGTTCAAAAATCACCCAACTGTATAGGTAAACGTAATGTTTTAGGTAATCATAATGCTTTAGGACAAATATGGAGATTATTTGTAATCGGTTATTTTAGGTAATCATAATGTTTTGCTACAAACGAACTGTGATTTGTGGACTAATGCGATTAGTTTACTACTAATAATAATCCGGTCCTATGAGGTCACACATACGAGTATATGTGAAGAGTTGCGAGGTTATTTATAAATATGACTAAGTGAGATAAATTAAATCATACGAGTACATTTTTTCAACGGATCATATATTATAAAGTGAAGAGTGAGAAAGAAATTGGGTTTAACTCCGTTTAAGTAATTGGGTTGAGTAGGAGTGTGAAGTTGAAAGGGTGAAGTGAGTGAAAAGGTTTGATTTGACAATTCAATGGGAGGATTAATAAGTGGATTATCCACTTGTCTTTTTCTATGCAGTAATGATGGAATACATGTGGCTTTTCTAAAATGTGGCTTTTCAATTAAAATAGCTTCGTTTATTGTGTTTTACATAATTACCAATTCTCGTCAAACAAAGCCAAATTTATCACGGATTCACGGTTCTCTACTTCTCTGCACAGAAGGGTGCTGAGCTCATCCGTCACTGTTGTGCAGAGAAAACAGCAGTCCTAATGACTTGCTTGCAAATGTCTCAGACACTTTGGCATTGAGTTGTCATTGTCAACAATATTTGAATCACTAGGAAAGTAGGAAGTGTGTATATGTCATTGTCAAAAAAAGTGTCACGTGAATGAAGGTGAATTACCATAGTGTATTCATGTCCTTTTACCACACTCATACTTTCAACTTTCAAGTGCACCCATTCGTAAATCGTATTTGCAAAGTTGGTAATGCAATGCAATTGTGACGGAATAATAATTCTTCGACGGAGCTTAGAAAAATTCAATAATTCACCTTGTATATATATTCGGGGTTATCATTTTGTGTTTATGAGGTTTATAAATAATTGTCACTACAATACGACGGTAATTTGAGTCCGATAATAATTAAATGTACAAGTACATTTGAACCTAGTATTTATTTTTGTAAGATAATATGTAAGTTAATATGTGAAGGTTGTTATTCGATCGTAGCCCGAAAACATATGTTGAAATCGGAACGGAACCCGAACCGTAAATTCGTTGAAATCAATACTCAATCAGAAGAACAATTTTAAAGGAGAAACACCCTCAACTCAACCATACTCAAGAGTTAAGACCATATTATTGGAGCAATTCATTGGACTAGTACAATATTACAGTGCTCCTCAAAAAATTCAATAACAATTAATTATTAAATCATTGCCGTTGTTATTTTAATTTACGTAATGGTTGCACTTGTACTATTTTTGGGGAATCCTTTTCCATTTTTCTGATTCGCTAAAAAGTTCTAATTGTGCAATGGTTGATAGCGTATGGGTAATACCTAGTTGATTGATGTTACCCCAACAATTTATTTGTTGAAATAAAATTATGTTACTTCTTTATAATTATAGTGTTTTGTGTAAATAAAATTACAACAAAGTAAAGGAAACCTGGTGAAAAAATAA
Source organism: Chenopodium berlandieri (assembly GCA_034703905.1). Taxonomy (NCBI): domain Eukaryota; kingdom Viridiplantae; phylum Streptophyta; class Magnoliopsida; order Caryophyllales; family Amaranthaceae; genus Chenopodium; species Chenopodium berlandieri. Next base: position 47,333,865 of record CM068289.1, read on the forward strand.
TACTCGTAGTACGTAATATAATCCTTGAATGTTTAATTACAACTTTCATAATAATCCTTGATGTAATGTTTAATTGCGATTTTCATTATGATCCTTGATGTTTGGATTTGAACATTGGGGATTACACAGAACTAGCACAAATTATTGATCCAATTATAAATTGGTAAGGTTTCCCAATTTAAAAAAAAAAAAACAAAAAACCAAAAAAAATAAAAACCTCCCCTCGAGAAGTTGATAATTAAAATTCTTAAATGAAACGCCATCATTACCTCCCCTCGAGAATTGGGAGCATTAATTCCATAGTTCATCACCGTATTCATTTTACTTCCATACTTCGTTAGAAAACCTAAAAAAACCTCGCCAAGCGAATTCCGCTCCAAGGTATGTTCCTATGCAATTCGCCGTTTACTGGTTGGGACTCTTCACAATTATGTTTCCTGCTTTTTCTCTGTAGTAATGTGTTATTTATGTACTTTGTGGTTTGTTGGCAGTTTCCTTTTTGCTGGTTTTTTTGATTTCGTTCTGCATGTGGTGACCTCCAATGTTTTCCTTCTTATCAGTAATGGTTTCTTGTTGATCATGCTCATGATTCTGCATTTGCTATATATATTGTGTCTAGTACCCACTTGTTTTGTCTGGTTGTTTCCCATGTCGCCATTAATGGGGTGAGTCTTTCCTGCTTTATTACGACAACAATGGGGTGGAGGGGGAAGGGACTGATTAATTTGTTTTTCCTTTTTTCCCAATGTTTAAACTTTTATTTCGGTTTGCGAATTTTGGAGATTTACGTGGGGGGTTTTTGTACCACTGTAGTTTTGATTAAACGAAATTGATCAAGGCGGTACACGAATTGGATGGTAAAATTGTACCAATCTTCTCACGGTGGCACAGACTCTCCTGTTTTGTAACTCTTTAGAAACATGGGTTTAACCTTTCTGTTTTGTCTTTGGCTGTCAAAGAAGCGGAGGAGGAAGGGATTGAAAGTAATAAGTTCGGGTTTATGAATTTCTACGGAGTCTTGTTGGGTTTTTTTTGTACCACTGTAGTAATGGTGCAGCGAAAATGTAGAGGGTGGTACATAAAATTGATGATGAAATTGTACTACTTTACTCACAGTGGTACAGAATTATTTGTTTCCCCTTTCTTTATAAACCATTAATTTCGGGTTTATGATTTCTGTAAATTTATGTGGGCGATTTTGTGGTACAATTTATAAACCCCCCTGTTTCGTACCAATTTAGAAACATGGATTTACCCTTTCAATTTTGTCTCAGGGTTTTTCGAAGAAGCTACCATGAGTGACCAGGACGTGACTGAGGTAAAAGGGCGGCTTGCAAAGTTGTACTCCGAGTTGGACGAAATCAATGCACAGGAGAAGATAAGGTTAGAAGAAATGGATAAGATGACAGCATTACATACGGCAAAGCTAGAAGAAGCGAGGGTTTTGTCGGGCCGTTTGCACCAGCTCCGGAAACAGCGAATTGCACGCCTTGAGCGTGAAATTCACGCAATCCGTTCCCTGCCAGGTTATGCGGTTGGAAATGAGCAAGCTGATGAGGATGAAGATGATGAGGACGAGGACTACGACGATGAAGATGTTGAGGACTACGACGCTGAAGATGATGAGAATGAGGAAGATCCAGAAGATGAAGACGAGGACTACGACGATGAAGATGTTGAGGACTACGACGCTGAAGATGATGAGAATGAGGAAGATCCAGAAGATGAAGTTGATGAGGATGAGGATGCGGCAGAAGATGAAGATAAAGATGATTAACATGGGGATGACGACGTGGGTGAAGCTGCTGAAGATGATGAAGAAGATGATTCTGTCTCAATTCAGATGGTTAACAGGCAGCGAAGTCCTCTCCCCAAAAAACGATCCTTCGGATTAGCTTGGATTGTTTATATTTACTTATGTAATCCACACAATTCCTTTTCTTTTACGTTGATTATGTTGATTAGACAGTAAGTGTTTTCAAACACAAGGCTTTGGAAGAATCTTCAAAGATACCTACCTATTGCCACTAACTGTTGGAAAATTGGATGCACACTCAAATTGAAATACTACGCGACGCGGACTCCTCACCGGTCCTGTGTAATGCATACGTCTACATTGGCGGCATTTCTTTTTCAAACCTGCACATATTATGATATGGGAACTTTGTGCTCATGTTACCCTGGTTATAAATAATCCATTTGTACCTACCCTGGTTATTGACACTGTGGATTGGTAAAATAGTTTAGTAAAATGGTTTAACAACCTACATTGATTCATGTAGTTACACGTAGGTGTTACGGCGAAAATTGGTACTGAACCCGGTCACTGCTGTTGAAGAGTTCCCAACTATGCATTACGTTCATCGTAAATATCCACACGTCTAGAATTACAAAATCACTTAGATTCTACTGTACTACGACGACTTAGTTATTAGTAACTTGACTAGTCATTAGTTATTATTAACTTCACTAGTTGGGTGATGTAAACGTCCTCCTACTACGACGCAGGTATTTGTACCACCCTGGTTATTAATAATCCCTTTCCGTATTTAGTGGTTCATACTGTTACGTGCTAGTGTACCACCATTTCTTCAACGGTACCTAAGTTTACCTGGATTACAAAACAAGGCCTACTTCAAACTTGACACGTTTGATTCGTGGAATGGTTTAACCACCAACATCGATCTAAAGACAAAATTTAAGGACTAAGACAACTCTACTGTGTTGGTACATGTATGTGTTACGGCATAAAATGGTATTGAGCCCTTTTCACTGCCGTTAGTTGAAGAGTTCCCAACAGTGCTCTCCGTTCATTGTAAATATCACTATGTCCTGAATAACAAATCAGTAAGATTCTAGTGTACTATGACGACTTAGTTATTAGTAACTTGACTCTTGACTAGTACTTAATTATCAGTAAATCTCTGTTACTCACTGTGAGAAACGTTTTTGCTTCTGACAGTGAGTAATGGGAAGAATTATAATCAACAATAATATTAAATCGATGAAATCATAATCAACAACAACAACAGTCAACAACAACAACAACAACAACACAGTCAACAACAACAACAACAACAACAACAACAACACAGTCAACAACAACAACAACAACAACAACAACACAATCAACAACAATAACAACAACAACAACAACAACAACAACAACAACAAAGACAACAATGTCATAACTTGCCTTTCGATCATCATTAGCCTTAAGAGACAAAGTTCCCGCAGCAAAAAGGCCAAGTAAAATGATGAACAATTGAATTTGACAATACATGAATTTGACCATTTTTTATTTGTGAATTACTATTAAGTTTTGATGATATGAGATGACTGATCCTCATTTTTATGGATTCAGAAAAGCCAAAAAGGTAAAAATCAAGTAAATTATTTAATAGATACTAATGGATATAATGCAATTATAGGTAGCATTATGGAAATAAATAAATTATTAGTAACTTACCCTGTCCATCTAGAATAATTGGTGTAGTAGTACATTTATTACGTAAGACATGTACCATAAATTAATATATGCATGCGGAACTTGTAATTAACTTCTAATTGGGAGTTTCCAAGAAATTCTCGCCGGGTTATAAGTCTCCCCCACTAATTCAATTATCCACCATCATCATCACAACTCCCAACCCACTACATCCACTCCCGTGAACCGTCACTTAAAGTCTATTTATGTGCCAAACTCTTTTTGCAACAAATTTAACTTCCTTCTATTCGGGCAATGCGATCTTCCTCTCTAAAAAATTCAAAAATGGATGTAGTGGTGAAAGGGCGAAAATTTACAACCTCTATGGTTGACATCCTGCCGTCAGAAGTGTTGGCGTCCATTCTAGGTTTCGTTGCCAAGTCATCCCCTGCTGATTTATTTCGGTGCAAATTAAGGTACGCTTATACTTGCCAGATGCACTCTGTTTCTCATCACATACACAGATAATGTAATAGTCTAATTTCTGCCGTATAACTTGATGATAATAGTTGTAAAACACTGCGACGGATAGCCGAAGAAAAAGGGGTCCTTCAACAAATTCACCTCCGCTGGATTAAAACACGAATGTCGTGGCCACACCGAGAAGCGGCGGAGAAGTTCTTCATGACGTGCGTGGAGAATGAACATCCTGAGGCAATGCTTGACTTTGGATTTGTACGTCTTCTTTTTTATTTATTGGGAATTTTATTCGTCATAATTTTTGTTGTAGACTTCTAGTCACTGTTTTAGCATTTCTCTTTACCGTAGCGACAATACTTCAACACCTTGGTGCTAGACGAAGGCTTGACGATGTTGGAAAGAGCAACTGAGTTGCATAATTCAATGGCAGCATATGTAGTAAGCCATATATACATATACACCGGAGAAGAAGAAAGGGGTGTTAAGCTTTTGGAGAACACTATCAACAGCATCGGATCTCCAGGATTAGTCCAGTGCAGAAGGAAGTTACGTCAGATGGCGATGTCAAATTGGATGCGCAATCATATGATTGAACATTATATGCCACAGCCGAAATTATTCTGCAAAAAAAAAAATACACCACGAGAAGAGCTTAAACCCATGGGATCCTCTTTATGACGAGGATGCGGAGATTACAATATCTTGTATGACATGCAAATGCATTAGGGAAATAAGCGTATTTTATGAAATACTGCGTGGTCTACTCACCGGTCCCGTGTAATGAATATGATCTGTATTAAGGTCATATCTTTTTCAAACTCGTAGATTATGATTTGTTAACTTTGTGTTTAGGTTACACGTACTGATATGGTTAGCAGTTCGGAACAACACACACAAACAGAGTGCATAGTGGCAGTTTTCAAACTCACAGTGGCAGTTTCGTAAATAAATTGTGCCGCCGTGATAAAGTGGTATAATTTTGTCATCCATTTGGTAATTAAAATGTACCATCGTCAGTAAAGTGGTACATTTTACTTACGAAACTGCCTCTGTGAGAATCAAAACCATTTCTCACAGAGAGTAATGGGGGCGCCATAAAAACTGATCCAATGTAGAACTAAAATGTACCACCTCTATATAAGTGGTACATTTTATTTTCAATACACGAAACTAAGTTTCCGATGGTACATTTCATGACCCTAAGCATAGTTTCAACCTATACAACTGAAACACCAAATATCCATCCCGTTTACCACCCTAAACAATCTCGTATGTTCACGTCTAAAGTGGAGCAAAGATAACCCAAATAAATGTCCAACGTACAGATACCAGGAAAACATAGTTTCAAACTTGGGCAAGTAGGAAAAACAAATTCAGTCCCTCCCCCTTCTACTTCTTTCACAAGCAAAGGCGAATTGAAAAGGGTAACACCATATCTCCAGAGTGGTAGAAGATATGAGGTTTTGTACCACCGAGTCAAAAGTGGTATAATCTTGAAATTCTCTAACACCACCCTAAATAATTTCGTATATTCGTGACTAAAGTGGTACAAAAATCACCCAAATGTATAGGTATACAAGGAGTTTTAGGTAATCATAATGTTTTACAACAAATATGGAGATTAACTGTAATCGGTTCTTTTCAAATATAATTTCAAAAGATATTTTAAAACATGTTTACATGATTTGTGAACTAATGCGATTAGTTTACTGCTAATAACAATCCGGTCCTAATCTTAAACAAACTTTATAAACACAGTAAGAAGAATGCAATAATTCTAGGGCAAAGCCCTTAATAACTATTACATTACATCCTAATGTCCACATAATAGCTCATAAGCAAAATGTATTCGCTGAGCATATCAATGTAGCATATACTACTACACTTCTAATGTTGTTTTTCAAACAGACAACTAGATAAGTATAATACAACCTGAAAGAGATAAGTGGGGTGAGGGATAGCACTGAGATCAGCAGTAGTGGAGAAATTACTACTTAATGGGGTTGTACAGCTTTCGTAAGTTCTTTTGGTGTTTCTTTCCCACTACATGCTTCTTAAGACAATCATTGCTTGTGCACCTAATATTGCAAACATCACACCATGGTTCTTCGATTTTTCGTTTTTTTGAAAGGTGGTGTTGTGCATTGTTACTCACCGGAAGCGGTGTTTTAGCATCAGCTTTGGTTGGGGTAGATAAGGGAATCGGGATTTGTAGCTTTCGTAAGCTCTTCTGGTGTTTCTTTCCCCCTACATGCATTTGAAGACAATCATTGCTTGTGCAGCTGATTTTACAAACATCACACCAAGGTTCACCGATTTTACTTGTCCCTGAAAGGTTGTGCTGTACAATTCGATTATCAGGAAATTTTCCGGAATATTGGGGAAAATAAATCAGAAATAAACAAAAAACACTACTTCGAAATTCACAAACATTAATGTTAATCGAATTATTACAATGAATTTGTAGTATAGGTGTACGTATATTTATAAATAATAAGAAGTAAATGTTGATAAAATTACAGTACAATTCAGAAAAAAGGATTAACTAATAGGAGAATATAATTTATTTACGCTATGCAACTACCCGTAGTTAAGTAAATCTAAACTCAATCATAAACCATAAAATCAATTAAAAAAAACAAACAAATGAATCCGGTTATCATAGAAAACGAAAGCATACCACAAAATAAGGAGAAAAAGGGGTAGATTGTTTGACAATCCAGTTTGCTGATGCAGCACCCGGGTCCGAATAAACCGATTGTGCTCCAAAACCCGGAGTGAAACCATAAATAGGAAGAGAGGCAGAAGGGTTAGAGGAGAGGTATGGAAATTGATGAGTGTATGAGAATGAGGGATTAACAATTGAAGGTGACAATGCTTGATTATTAGGTTCAGACATTGTTTTTTTTTTGGTAATTCCAAAATTAAAAGGGGAAACAAATTTGGGAGAGGAATGATGAAGAAAAACTGAGTACATAGGAATGATGAAGAAACTGTATGGCCTCCAACACTTTATTTCACTGCGAAGTACTGAAGTAGCACATGCTTTAAAGACCCTGTACACAGGTTTGATTTGACAATTCAATGGGAGGATCAAAGGGGGGAATAAAGGGGGGATTAATTAGTAGACATGCATCAAAAGCAGTATACAGGAAAACCGGGAAACGAGAAGAAATAAGATTGAGAAACCAAATATTTTTTTTTTCAAGATAATTTTAAAAAAGTATTTTGAAGAGCTGTTGTCAAAAGATATTTTCAATAGCTTTTTTAATAAGTATTTCAACAATATTCACCAAATATGTCGTTCCAATATTTAGTTTTTCACGATATATATCAAGGACGCGACATAAGGGTCAAGTACTTGACATAATATGCAGCGGGACACAACACTAAATAATACGATAAGTATAGTGTACCTTTAGCATCCTCAACTCCAGTCGAATAAATTTGAATCGTCCTTCACTTAAAGGCTTAGTAGTAATATCAGCTAATTGATAAGTAGTAGTAGAGAAAATATGGATGGTAAAATTCAGTTAATAATTGTAATTAATTGCTCTAATTTTTTAAATTGGTCTTTCTTAAGTGATGTTTGTGTAATTAATTTTTTTCCAAAGCTATTTGTGTTTTCTTCACAATTTTAGGCCACGTCTTGATTTATATGAATTGGGGATGAAAAATTAAAAGCGATCTTTCTTAAGTGTTCACTTACCATGATTGCATTACCAACATATACGATTTACAACTGGGTGTGTGTTATTTGTGAAAATATGGGTGTGGTAATAGGCCGATTCAAAATCATGAAAATTTGGATAAAGTGATACTTGACGACAATGAAGACAGATTGACAATGACACACTTTCTGAAACGCAAATAGTTTTGACCGGTTGACAATGACCTAACACTGCCAGAGTTCATGGGAACCAAGCGTAATATTTTCTCTTTCTAACATTGCTTCGTTCATTGCCATCAGACCCTTTTTGTAAAAACCCCTTTACACATCTTTTGACTTCTCCGTTTTTTTTCTCTTTTTTCTCAGATTGTAACAAATCTGTTGCTGTAGTTCCAATCCTACGACACCGAAACCATGGCGTACAACAGTGAAGTCAGTGAGCTGCAAGAGAAACTTGAAGTGGTGTACACTGAATTGGCTGAAATTCGTGCCCAGTGGAAGGTCAAGGCAGAAGAATTGGCTACAATTAGAGCGGCACATAACGCAAAGCTACAAGAATTGAGGGTTTTGACGGCCCAGTTGAAGCGGCTTACGAATGTTGGTGTTCGAGGAGGTCATGTGAGGGATGAAGGTGGTGTTGGTGGAGGTCCTGGAGAACGGAACGAGGTTGGTGGTGTTGATGATGAGATGGAATGCATAATTAATTATAAGAACCACCACAGATATGCTCTGGTATTGTTTTTAACTTGCGTATGTGTGTTTGTCTTTGTATTCGTGGAATAATTATAGGTGTGTGCCTAATTTTGTTCTTGTCCTGTTTTCCTGTCCTGTTTTCCGTGTGCGTAGCCTCTTCCTAGACGTTGGAAGTCTTTTGCTTCTGGTTTTTCCGGTCCTGTTTGTGTTCAACGTGGTCCGGGAGGGCCATCGTGGCATGTGGAATTGCTCGGTGCTAATCTTAGTCACGCTCGTGGTCTGTACATGTACTCTGGTTGGGAGAAGTATGTGGCTGACAATGATGTCGAGCATGGTGATACTCTCAGAGTCCGGTATGTTGGTCGGGGGGGTTTCCATATTACTGTTTTAAAAGATGTTGATGATGGTGATGCTGGTAACTAAGAAGTCAAATGTGTATTGAAACCTTGTGTTTGTTTATGTCTGTAGTAGAACTTAATTGTGTTGGTTTATGTCTATTGAAACAATGTTTTGAGTATTGTAGAACATTAGTTCTACTATATTAAATAATTTCAAAAAGAATTTCAGCAGCCACATTACCCAAAACAGAGGATATACTTAGCTTTATTCATATGAAATAGCAGATTACAGCTACTCGTCACATCATTTTAAAGCTACCAATAGTAACACCAAATACATAACAACACTAATTTTAACAACAAAATGAACAAAGTCAGCAAATTCATCAGTTTTCTGCATAAACTCATTGAATTCTCGCCTCAGAAGTTTAACAATTGTAGCTTCAGCTGTGTTACCCACGCTACCAGCTGTGTCACACACGTACTGCTCCTCCTGAACCCACATGAAAAATTCACAGAATCTGCACTTGTAGTAGGGCCTTCCCGGGTTTGAAACAGAGCTTGAGAATCGTATATCAGCAGCTCTTGAGGGGTCACAGTTGCAGTTTACTGATTTGAACCACAAACCACTTCCACTCCTGTTGGTTGAAGAACCCATGCCAGAAGAAGACATTGACAAGTAGAAATCAAAAAAGGGTAAATGGAAATTCCTCAATTTGATAAGAACAACAATAAAGCTTCAAATAAGTGGGTGGGGTAGTTTAAATAGAAAGAGGGACGGTTGCAAATTTTTTTTTTTTTTTTTTTTTTTATTATCATTAAGGAATTAAGAGTCCTTGATTTTCAAAATGTATTTATTTCTCTTATTGAGTAGTCTACAGTAGTCTAGTCACGTGACAGAAGTCATCTATCTCCTCCTTTGACTGTCTCTTACTCATCCCTTATTCAAAACCTTGATTCTAGTAAAGGAGCTATTGGGTATTCCAGCCTTTTTCGAATTCCCACCTATATTACACTGAAGCCCGTTTCACTTTCTCTCTCATCCGCCACTTCTCCTCTCCAAATTCTCTGATTTGTTTCGTCTCTCTGAACTTTTTGGAAACGAAAACCGTAATTCTGTGGTTCGGCTTCAATGGCGCCCAAAAGAAAGACCAGATCTTCCAAACCTTCGTCTTCAAAAGCTGCTCCAACCGCTTCTTCCTCTAAGAAGAAGGTTACCTTGATCTCGTCTTCCGAGCCTTCCTCCTCATCGGCGTCCTCCTCAGATTCTTCAGTTCCACGGTCTCCAGTTGACAAATGTCCGACTGAACCCGAGGTAATTTCTTCCCTTCCTTCGTCGTGGTTTAGAAATAACCAAACACTGGGTCAGTGGAAAGATGGGTATCATTCTCGCGGACTGTGTTTTTCTGCAATTATGAATACTGACCTAATTGATTCTGCTGCTCTCAATTGTTTTAAGGTCTTTAGAGAGTCTTCTTTATTTAAAATGTCATCTCTTTGTGACATCGCATACCCGCGTCTTACTCGTCTTTTTTACATAAACATGGTTGTTTCCAAGAGTCGTGGTGGGGAGACTAATCTTAAAACCCTTGTCAAAGGGAAACAAATAATCCTGAATCCGTCTACATTGGCCCAAATTTTAAAGACTACCCCTGATTTATGGACAGACTCTCATCCCCCTCGTGAGGAATGTGTGTCTAAGGCAAGAGAACAATATTTGCTTCCAGACCTTCCACAAGCTAGGCAATTAACTCATTCCTCTCTGAAACTTGAACCGAAAATTATCTTTACATATCTTGTTCGATGCATTGTTCCCCGCATAACTTCCAGGGAACTCGTCACAGATCAAACCCTTGAAATAATATTCCTGCTCCTTAATGGTTACGCCCTCGATTTACCTAACATAATCTTGAACCACATGGTTCACTGCTATTCTTCGCCACGCCGCCATACTCCTCTTCCTTACGCCAATCTGCTTCCCAAAATATTTGAGTTCTTTGAAATCGATTTAGGGAATGAGGAAGTCGAAAGAAACCGAACCCCTAACATTGGTATGGATTCTTTTAACAAAATCGGGATTTTCTGTCTTCCTGATGGTACATGGAAGCTCCGATCTGAGCTATCCTCTGATGAAATGTCTGCCCTGCTACCGTCTATGTCCAAAGGGAAAGAGAAAGCCCCTGCTAACCCTCCTTTGTCTTCCTCTCGTCTTGATGCCCTCGAATCTCATCTTGATGGCCTCCACTCTCGTCTTGATGCCCTGGAATTCTGTCAAGATGAAAATCGTCGAGATATGATGCTTGAAATTCAAGACCAAGCAAAAAAGTTGGACCAGACTCATGAACTTTTGGCAATTGTGAATGCCAAGATCAATCAAATGTTCTATCTCAATGCCCTAACCTACACAGCCACTGGTAGCATAATGCCCTTACATGAAGATGCTGCTCAGCAGGCGCGAGAGAAGTCTGCCAATGTTCTATTGAATTGTGTACGTAGTGTGAAGGACAGGCCTATTTTACGACCCCAGCAGACCGAACCTACAATTATTACCGTTGAGGAATATGGGGTTGTCAAGAAATACAGGGAAGCAGAGGAGCAACGGAGGATTGATGAGATGATGAAGGACAAAGTCTTCGCAGAAGCTCATGGGCGCTGGTGTAAAAAGGCAAGGGATGATGTTCGCTTTAAACGATCCACGAGATGAAGGCCTTGAATTTGTGTTGTTTAAACAATTTTCCTTTGAACCTTTTCAATATTTGGTCTGTACTAAACAATGTTTTTGATTTTTTGTTGCACATTTCTTCTCTGGTTGACTGGATGTAATGTCAAAAAAGGGGGAGAGTGTAATGGTATTTGTCTTAATATCTTGTAGTTTTGAAGACCAGTATGCAGTATGTGATGTGCTAACGCACTCGTCTGTTAAGTTTATAGTTTATGTGTGTGGTTTCAACACCTTGAGTTTATATCTATCTGTGGAAATTGCGAATTGAACCTCTCACCTGTTCTAATCCGTTTATTGATCTCAAGACCTTGAGATTATATCTACCAGAACCGCGAATTTTACACAATGTTTGAAAACCTAATGTTTGCAGATCTTGTAGTGTTTGAACTATTTTAAGAGCATGCATTTTGCGTATACGCTATTCTGTGAAAGTATAATCAATTACTTTTTCCATTGTTTCTCATCATAAGAGGTCTTGTACCAACCAACCTTTAGTGGTACCACCGTTATCTTAGTGGTTCATTATGTAAAATCTATTGTACCACCCAAAATTCAATGGTACTAAATATCCAACGAATGTACCACCGTCAATAATGACGTATGTTTCTTTCTTAAGCGAGGACAAAATTAAAAGGGTCACAGCATCTATCGACAGTGGTACAAGATAGGATGGTTATGTACCACGGCTATAAAAGTAGTACACGTTTATATCCACCCTGTACAATTTTGTATGTTCGTGTCTGAAAAGGGTTCGAGAATCGCCCAACTGTATAAGTAAACATACTGTTTTAGGTAAGCAAAAAGTTTTAAGACAAATATGGAACAGTTGTAAACGGTTATTGTAGGCGAGTCATACTGTTTTGCTAGAAACCAACTGTGATTAGTTAACTAATGCGATTAGTTGCTAGAAATTGGGATTAATTAATACAAGAAGGTGACTTTTGAGGAGGTGTGTCAAGTTCAAACGGAAAGGCTTGATTTGACTTGACAATTCAATGGGAGGATTAATAAGTACTCCTAGTAACGCATGAATTGCAATACAGAGGGAATCCTGGAAACTGGAAGAAATAAGTCTGACAAACGAAAAGACTTTTTTTAAAAAAAATAAATTTCCCAAAAATAGATTACAGATCTTTCCAAAATGACAACTCAATGCCAAAGTGTCAGAGATATTTGCAGGCAAGTCATTCGGACTGCTTTTGTACAGTGATGGAGGTCTTAATCTTTGAAAATGAGCAGTGAACTGTCAACAAAATGGCTTCGATTCTCGTGACTTGGAAAAGATCGGACGGGTGAGAGAGTTGAAGAAGTTCTTTGCCAATACTGGTTGTCCGATAGGAATACAGTTGTTGTTGGTGTGATTTTTTTTCAATATGTTCATTTTACCTATTTTAGACCCCTGCATTGGAATACTTTTCGACACCGCGGTTTGAAATGGATTTTTCCGGGACTTTTGCAGGTGGGGTTAAATGATTTTCAATTTGATTTGGTTTATGTTTTTTATGTAGCGGTTCTAATAATTTATGGGTTGTAAACGATCCGGGTAATGAACGGTCAGTGGGTCAAATGTTGTTGTACTTGAGTGTATTGGTTACATTGAAGTTACGGTTTGGGTCCAATTCAGATTCCAACAAAAGGGTTTGGGTTGTGATCGAATAACAACCCTTACGTACCACCCAACACATATTATCTTACAAACATAAACACCTATATGATATAACACACTTGTACATTTTATTATCTAACTCAAATTACCATCGTATTCTACCACCAGCTATACGTAAACCTCATAACCGCAACTTTAAAAAACCCGAATATAATTATTCCGTCACAATTGCATTACCCGAACACCAGAAACGATTTACGAATGGGTGTGTGTGATATTTGGAAGTAAGTTGCGGTAAAAAGGACGATTACATAGTTTCACCATGGTAATCGGCCTTTGGCAGTTTTTTTTGACAATTATAGAGCAATGCCACTGACACACATCATCGTGATTCAAATATTGTTGACAATGACAACTCAATGCCAAGGAGGCATAGATCTTTGAGATGGAGTGTCGGGCTGCTGTTGTTTACAGGTTCCTATGACAATGATCATAATGGGACTACAGTGTTGTATGACGTACTCTACGAAAATGAGCAGTGAACCGTAAAAAAATTGGCTTCGACTGTCGTGATCTGTTTCGCTCGTCTGAACTTATTTAGCCCCTATGACATACTCCGTAGTGATTATTGTTGTACAGCTATGTTAATTTAATTATTGTTGTAAAACCTACCAAAAATTAATTGTTGTTGTAAACGTAACTGCAGCCTGCAGGAACAAAAACGGTTACAAAACAGTGAATTACAATGGTTATTAACCCATTCACTACGGTTACAAAAAATTGCGGAAACGCTAAAATAAAAAAAAAAAGCCATAAAAATATTATGATTTCTATTATATTTCAACACTTACATATTTGAGTGGGTATCCGGAATCGGAACCGGTACCCGGTTGAACCAATTCCAATTCCTAAATTTTAGGACCCGGTTGTACCGGTTCCATATTTTAGGACCCGGTTGTATCGGTCCCATATTTTAGGACCCGGTCCCAACCAATTCCGGGTACGGATCCTAAAATTTTGACTAGGTACCTGGTTTGCTCACCCCTAGTTAGTACCGTAATAATTTCTAGTGTTCGAATTGGTTGCAATGATAAGTTGTTGAAGGACCAATCGTTTCGGATATAAGGATTCTCAAGGACTACAAACTAGATCTTACTCCTTCAATTCTGTATTACAATCGATGTAGGTCCTTAAATCATTTTGCTAATCAAACGTGTCAAGTTTGAGGTACGCCTAGTTATGTGATCCAGGGTACCACCAAGACAGGTTATGTACCACCAAAATTAGAGTGGTACGTATAAACTTTTAGAATGAGCCACTGTATAAACACTTGGATTATTAATAACCAAGGTGGTACAAATACCTCCGTCGTAGGAGAACGTTTACATCAACCAAGTCGTCGTAGTACATTAGAAATAATGTGACTTGTATTATTTCAGGGTACCACCTGCTCATTGCCGTTGAATAGTTTCCAACTGCGCTCTATGGTCCAATATCCGAACGTTCTGATTTGCAAATCACTAACATTCTAGAGTACTGTAACTTAGTTATCAGTAACTTGACTAGTAATTAGGCATAATTAGTAATTACTAACTTGACTAGTTGTTAGCTGTAAGTCACTTGACTAATTGACTAGAAATTAGTTATTAGTCACTTGACTACTAATTGATTTTTAGTAACTAGTCGGGTGATGTCAACGTCCCCCTATGCCGCAGGCATTGTACCATCCTGAACCCCAGGTATAATCCATTTCTTTTACCCAGTGGTTCATTGTATAAGCTTGTTTGCACCATCAATACTTCAGTGGTACCTAAGTTGTCTTAATGGTATCTTAGTGGTACCCTTGACCACATGACATTATATAACAGGTTTTGTACCGGACTATAGTTGTGTTAGTGGTACCCTTTGATCACATGACACGGTACTTGAAACTTTCCACGTTTGATTGGTAAATTGGTTTAACAACCTACATCGAATCAAAGACAGGATTCTGGGATTGCAATATATACTCACTAGGAAGAACTGTAGTATTTAATGGTCAATAAGCAATAAGGTGATGGCAATACAAATACATACCCTTCATCCTTTGCCGGAATTTACGATGCTCTACGGTCATCGTAAATTCCGGCAAGGATGAAGGGTCAATAGGGTGATGGCATAATAACAAGTATACTCTAGAAGTGGGGGTTGAAAAGAGTATGGCCACCTGTCGCAAGTTTTAAATTTCAAGGTCTTGAACGATGTTTAAACTATTCAGTTTCAAGGTTTTTGCGATTTACTTCAAGGCTTATAAAGCAGCAAAATAAAGCAAAAAAGGCATAAACGAGACAGATATTATTACGCATTTCGGAAAAAATTGACGACGTCTCCACCTACGGTTGTGCTAAGGCGTAATAAACTGTTTTAACTATTCAGTGTCAAGGCTTTGAGATTTACTTCAACGCTTAAAAACAAGTTGAGTAGATAAAACTGAAGTAAAAGCAGTAAAATTAAGCAAAAAAGCAGTAAAAGAGACGGATATTATTACGAAGTTCGGCAAAAAATGCCTACGTCTCCGCCTAGGGTTCCTCAACCCCTAGGTTTTTAAACTTGTTTTATTTATTTCTTCCTTTAGAGCCCTGAAGCACTTACAAGATCACCTCTCTTCTACCGGTAATGACCCGATTACACTCTAGAAACATATAGTAAAAATTCAAAATAGGAATTAAAAAAATGCCATGGAGGAATAATGATAATATGCGTGACTGTGGCTTCTGTTGTTGGGATTGGTGTTCCGATAAGAGTTCTCATGACACATATAAACTTCTCATTACATCAGGCTGCTCGGGTGAGAAGTTACAGGAGTCTGATTGTCGCTGTAACAGAGAGATTGATCACACCGCCTTCCATTTACATAGGATTAAGCTGCCTGGACATGATTTGGCCGTGACTGAAATCTCTGCTAGTGATGAATCTTTCAAATAATTTAACCATCCCTCTTGATCAAAATGACAGGTAGTCTGCTCAGATAAGAGCATTGCAAACACTGACCGGCACCGGGTACTTGTAAAGATAGCATCTCTTTCCAAATCCAAGCACATCATTCTGGTTACATCTCCCTCAAGTTTTGATAACCAATTTTCGGCTTTTCCATCTTATCTGTTAAATTCTTCTGCTCTATAACTAAATCCTCTTTCTCTTTAATTAGCACCTGAATCATTTCATCTTTCTTTCTCAAACTTTCCAATTTCTCCCTCTCTAAAACCTCCTTAACTTCCTCAATTATTGTTGGTTTTTCATCCCCCGAGAGGTACTTCCCCAAGACCCCAATTTCAACCATTTGTTCACTAGTCATCCCAAAAACCCAAAATTGATAGTTATAGTTCATCACACATTCAAACATCACTTCCGATCTGGGTTCTGGCGTGACTACTAAATAAACCCACCCAATTAGAAAAAAACAGCTACCAGAAGAGTAAATGTTAGAAAACCCCATACCAATGTACAAAAAATCAAATATCCAAAAGAGTAAATGATTAAATGACTCGAAAAAGTGAGAAATTCCGGTTCAAAACTTACAGTACATGGGTATAAAATCTTAGGCAGGGTTTTGAACCCATACACCCACTGGGCTGCAGCTTTAATTCTTGACATATATCACACAATTATTCTGTTTAACCCTTTTCCTCTATTTTTTTTTTTTCAAAAAAAACTTTTCAATTGTTTTTAAAAAAATCAATGGGTTCATTGAACCCACATTGGATCCGCCCCTGGCTGCTGCAGATTATTGAAATAAGCCGGAACGTGAGAACATCATCCTTGACAAGGCCTTCATCTTCGCCGTTTTGATTGTCAACGCGGCCGTTATCACTGTTGCGGCTTATTGCTTATTTCAAAGACCTGCAGCGTCAGTATCTTCAGGGATTTGTTAAGGTGGCGTATAGCGTCATCATGGAGAAAAAACCACTATGGGAGAGGAAGTTAAGAGGTTTTAAAGAGGGAGAAATTGGAAAGTTTGATAGAGAAAGATTAAATAATTCAGGAACTAAACAAAGAGAAAGAGGATTTAGTTATAGAGCAGAAGAATTTAACAGCTAAGATGGAAAAAGCCAAAAATTGGTTATCGAAACTTGAGGGAGCTATAACCAAAATGATGTGCTTGGATATCGAAAAGAGATGCTACCTTTACAATGACCCCGTGCGGGAGAATTTGGAAGAGGGTTTAGAGGCAACGGACTTTCTTTTGGGCACCTTTGCTAAAAAGAATGAAGCTTTGAGGTGGAGATGAAGGTGAAATAGGTGGAGACAGGAGAGAGAGAGAGAGAGAGAAAACGGGGGCTTAAGTAATGGATGCAGTGACGGTTTAAGAGGAGTAAGAAGGTGAAACGGTGGAGTGAAGAGTTGTGATTTGACAATTCAATGGATGAAGGCAATTACGGTACATATGCATGTATTTGGCAATAGGGACGCAGGAAACAAAGTTAATAAATTCCTTGAAAATCGGAAAGGTTCTGTCAAAAATATAAGTTATTTCCAAAAAGAATTTTTCAAAACATACTCCGTATAATAAATATCCATACATATATTCATCAAATATTTTGTTCCTATTTTGTATTCACTTCCATTTTTCTGTTCCAATATTCATCAAATTTTCTGTTTTAGCTTTTCAAGTTGTTTATTGTCCCCTTCCTATTTATGGAGTTCATACCTTACTTAAATTGATTAATTTAAGATAAGTTACATTGAAAATAATACTTGACTATTAATTGTAATTGATTTTGACTATTACAATTAATTTAGGATTCAACTATTTTAAATTAGTCAAAATAGATTGAGGAATATCATGAGACCAAGGTTCTATTCATATTTGGTTTTAAATTAGGTCAAACATGTGTACACATAATTAAAACACTTTGACAACTTAGTACATGGTTATTGTTATTGGAATTTGATTGTTTATAATTACAGACTCTTCTTAACAATGACATATTAATCGTAATTTCTAAAACGCAGAGATGTATAGTAACCTGCCATGTCATATTGTTACTTTTGGAGATGCATGTAGACATACGTTGGTAGGTAATTTGGTTTTTGTTTCATATATTATGTATGATTTATTGTTTTTTTTTCCCTGTTTGTAAATAACTTTGTGAATATTGTAGGTACTCCCACAGGAATGGACTTCCTTGTTGGCTGAAGTTTGTAGTCCTGTGGAAGTTCTTCGAGGCCCTAATAGTCGTATATGGCCTATGCAACTAGTGAAGGTTATTGAAGATACCAAAAATAATATGTGTCTTGATATTGGGTGGGAAAGTTTTGTTAAGGAAAATTACTTGGCTAATGGTGAAATAATGTTTGTTTATTATGCTGGTAATAAAATTTTTTATGTCAGGGTCTTTTCTCCGGCTATGGTTGAAAGACTTGCTAGTATTGAACCTCTTCAAAAAGATGAGGATATAAAACCATTTTATGTAATTTTATATTTGGACTTTATGAATAAATCATTATTAGAGGTAATTTCAAACTTCATTATATATTTGACACTTTTCAAATATTTTGGCATGTATTTCCAAAATAATAATTAGTTAAAAAAATAGATGTATGAAAATGTATATCTAAATAGTTAACTTATCTTAAATCCTGTCAAAGGATTGACTCCTTGATAGCAAAAGCCGTTTATTCCACTTGAAACTGATTTCAGGACCTTGAGGTTTATAGGGTGCAAAAAATTGGCTAACTGTATTCAACCCCCCCTTCTAGAGTATACTTGTTACAATTTCATCACCCTATTGATCCTTCGAAAACAATGTTTAAAAAAGTACAGACCGACAGAAAAGTGCAAAAATAATTGTAGTTGTACCGCATAATCTTTCAAGACCTTGACCCTCATGTCAGCGTTATAAGTAATGTGTAGAAAAATAATTGTAGTTGTACCGCATAGTAATTTGACCCATAAAAACGGAAATAATGAATGAATAGATCGAAAATTATGAGATTTAACTATTTCTTTATCTTCGTTTTACTGTGGGAAGATATAAATAATGGGGAAAATGGTGTCATCATTCTGTCTGACAAATTCGTTTTGTGCTTGTACGGGTTGTACCCCAAAAAATCATTTTGGCTCGAATCATTAAAAGAAAGTATCAAATGATTCTGGTCATACATTCGAGTAATGAAACGTATTACAAGTAGTCAACTATATTTCTTGTCACCCGATAAATGGGCTTTATTTAAACTCTAATCAGATGACAATGAACCACTGGAAAAGTAAAAGGGTTACCCCTCATCATCTTCATCTTCTTCATCTTCGTCATCCTCATCATCTTCATCGTCGTCGTCCTCATCATCTTCATCCTCATCACCAGCATTCCCCTCTTGATTCTGGTCCTCCATCTCCTCATCGCCATTACCATCATCAGATCCCCTGGAAACAGCCACAGCACCACCCCTGTCATCCTCGATAATCCTGTTAACAGCTTGGTCATTTCAAACAGCCGTGTCATTTCCGGCATAACCTGGCATTGAACAGATTGCGTGAATTTCCCTTTGAAGGCGTGCAATTCGTGGTACCCGGAGCTGGTGCAAACGGGCCGATAAAACCCTCGCTTCTTCTAGCTTTGCCGTATGTAATGCTCTAATCTTAGCTACTTCTTCTATCTTTTTCTTCTCCTCTGCGTTAATTTCGTCCAACTCTGAGTACAACTTTTCAAGATGCCCTTTTACCTCAGTCACGTCCCTGTCAGCCATGGTAGTTTTTCTGACAACTAGAGACAACATTGATAGGGTAAATCCATGTTTCTAAATTGGTACAAAACAGGGGGTTTTTGTACCATCATCACTAAAGTGGAACAATAATATCATCCATTTATTGTACCATTTATGAATGATTTCATATCATTGTGACTTTAGTGGTACAAAAATCGCCCAATTAAATTTAGAAAAATCATAATCCCGACATTAATGTTTAAAAATTGGGCAGAAAGGAACAACAAATATCTCAGTTCCTTCCCCCTCCACTTCTTTGACAGGCAAAGACAAAATTGATAGGGTAAATCCATGTTTCTGAAGTGTTACAAAGCAGCGGGTTTCTATACCACTTTAATTGAAGTAGTACCCTGAATAATGTCACTGCATCGTCACTACCAGTGGTACAAAAAGCCCCCACTTAAATTTCATGAATTCATAAACCCGAAATAATTTGTTTCAAATTTGGGCAAAACGGGGAAAAAGTATAATTCAATCCCTTCCCCTATCCGCGTCTTTGACAGCCAAAGACAAAATTGACAGGGTAAACCCATGGTTCTAAAGTGTTACAAAACAAGGGGGTTTCTGTACCACCGTCATGAAAGTGGTATAATTTAATAAGCCAATTCTTGTACCGCGTTGATCAATTTCGTATAAGCGTAACTAAAGTGGTACCACATGCGGAACGATATCAAAAACACCAACAAATAGGAAACTGACAATAACACCACGAAGTACACAAAAAAAAAAAAAAGGGACACATAATTACAGAGAAACACCAGGAAACATAATTAAAGCGTCCCAAACCAGTAAACGGCTATTAAGAAATTGGAACAAACCTTGGAGCAGAATTCACTTGGCGTGGTTTTTTAAAGGTTTGCAAGAGGGTTTTGAAGGGGGATGAACAAACAGGTGTTTTACTCTTCGAACGAAGCATGGAAGTAAAATGAATAGGGTGATGAACCGATGTAATTAATGGTTTCAATTCTCGAGGGGAGGTAATGATGGCGTTTCATTTTAAGAAATTTAATTAAACAAGTTCACTGTTGTTGGTTTTTTTTTTTTTATTTTTTTTTTATTTTTATTTTTTTTTTGCGGTGACACCTTACCAATTTCTAATTATATTCCGGTTGTGGTAGTTATGTGTAACCCCCGGAAGTGTCTTGATGATGTATGCAAATCATTGTTCTAATTCGTAATGGAAATCGTAAATAAACATTCATTGTCCAAATTCATTCATCAGGGATCAAAATGAAATTCGTAATCAAACATTCATTAAGGATCATAATGAAAGTCGTAATTACACATTCAGTCAACTAGCTGATGGTGTTAGGTGATTGGTGAAACATCAATCAAATAGCTATTACCCATACGCTATCAACCTTTGCACAAATAGGACTGTTTAGCGACTCAGAAAAATGGGAAAAAGGATTTCCCAAAAATGATACAAGTGCAACCATTACGAAAATTAAAATAACTAAGGACCTGTCTTGGTAGTACCCAGGATCACATAACTAGGCGTACCCTCAAATATCCGAGGGTCGACATCGTAAAGGTGTTGAAGCCTGAACGTACACTTGAATAGGTCTTGCGGTTTACTTAGGGTTCCAAACGAACGTTCAACTTTCAAACATCTATTTTCAACATAAATATTCATCCTATCTTTAAATATTCCCCCTCAACAAAGCAAACTATTTACATAAACATTTTCAAACATCTATGTTTGAACCTAAAATAAACAATTGTCCCAATTTAATTCGCCGTTTACTGGAGTCAGACTCTTTACTTGTGTTCCCTGGTTTTTCTTTGGATCTACACTCTCCACTCTGTAACACTGTATGTTTTTTATTTTTTTTCCACTTCGTCTTTTTAGGGGTATTTTTCATTTTCATGGTTTTGTTTATATCTCCAATGTTTAGTTGTTTTTCTGTCGTCTTTCCGTTCTTTCTGGCTGGTATGTTCATGGTTTTGTGTTCTGTTTCCTGATATCGCCATTGTTGGGATGAGAATTATTGGCAAAATCCCTTTTTTCCTCATTTTTCGTGTGGGATTTTTGTACCACTTAGTTAGGATTGAACGGAATTGATCTGAATTGTAGTGTTTTCCTTTTTGCCCAATTTTTTAACTAATTATTCGTGTTTATGGTACCACTTGTCAGGCCAACACACTTGTTATGGATGGTACATGAAATTGTACTACTTTTATTAGTGGTGCTGCTTTGTACCACTTTAGACACATGGAATTAGGGTTTCAATTCTGTCCTGTCTGCCCAATTTTTACACCATGATTTGGTTTTCCTGTCTGTTAGACCAGTACATACGCCAAAGCTGGAAGAAGCGAGGGTTGTCAACGAAACTACCATGAGTGACTGGGAAGTGACTGAATTAGAAGGGCAACTTGACAAGTTGTACTCAGAGATGAACGAACTCACTGCGCAGCTGAGGAAAATGCTAGAAGAAGTAGATAAGGTTAGAGGAGTACAAATGGCAAAGAAGTTGAAAATGCTAGCAGAAGTAGATAAGATTGTAGCAGTAAATATGGCAAAGCTGGAAGAAGCGAGGGTATTGTGGGCCCGTTTGCGCCCGCTCCGGGATCAGCGAATTGCACGCTTTCAGATTGAAATTGATGCAAGCCGTTCATCGCATTCACAGTGAGTTACTATTGCTACGGTGCCGTTAATCATGTGCGGTGTACTGCTCACGACAACTGATTTCAGTGCTATCCCTCCCCCAGCTAAGCTCTTTCTGGTTGTATTATATTTATCTATTTGTCTGTTTTAGAAATAGTATTACAAGTGTAGTATTGAACTATTTCAAGAGAATGCATTTTGCGTATACGGTATTCTGTGAAAGTATAATCCATTTCTTTTTCCATTGTTTCTCATCATAAGAGGTCTTGTACCACCCAACCTTTAGTGGTACCAACGTTATCTTAGTGGTTCATTATGTAAAATTCATTGTACCACCAAGAATTCAGTGGTACTAAATATCCAACGAATGTACCACCGTTAATAATGACGCATGTTTCTTTCTTAAGCGAGAGGACAAAATTAAAAGGGTCACAGCATCTATCGACAGTGGTACAAGATAGGATGGTTATGTACCACGGTGATAAAAGTAGTACACGTTTATATCCACCCTGTACAATTTTGTATGTTCGTGTCTGAAAAGGGTTCGAAAATCGCCCAACTGTATATATAAACCTCATAAACCCAAATTTATCACCCCGAATACATATAGAAGGTGACGTCCAGAATTCTTGTAAGCTCCGTCGAAGATTATTATACCGTCACAATTGCATTGCACTACCAACACTGCAGACACGGTTTACGAAAGGGCGTATCAGATATTTGAAATTATGAGTGTGGTAAAAGCCTAAAAGGACATCCATGGTAATGGTCATAATTTTTTTTACAATGGTAATGCAATGACAACTTCCATCTTGTTGACAATGACTTCATTTATAGTGGATCAGTGGATTAGATAGTGTTGACAATGACAATACAAAGACACATTGTCGGAAATATAAAGAAAAGAAGTCATTCGTATCATGGCACTTCAGTGAGTAGAGTACCGTCATTAAATTACCGTCTTGTGTAAGATATTTATTCTCATTAAATTGATTAAACAAATAAATGATCAAGTTTCATCAACTTAATTACATCTTAATCACATTTTAAAGTGTGCAATTGCTTACGTACGGTGCCGGGGATAAAATAGTTTTTAAAAAATCACCGTATAAAATTTCCAAAGTACAAACACCAAAAAACATAAGTTTCCAACTAGGGCAAGTAGGAGAAACAAATAATTCATTCCCTCCCCCCTCCACTTATTTCTTAAGCATAGACAAAATTGAATGGGTGACACCGTGTTTCATGAGTAGTACAAAATGGGGGCGTTTTACATCACCGTGATGTTGGTGTTGGTAACTAAGATATCATTTGCGTTTTAAAACCTTGTGTTGGTTAATGTCTGAAGTAGCTTTTGAATTTTTGATAACCTTGTTTTTACTGCATCGTTTTGAATTATGCAGATCAGAAACAATTTTGTATTCTTCGCTTAATTATGCAGTGTCTGACTGTCTGTTGGGCAGTTGTGTATTGGATAACAGTATTTGGAGTGTTCCACTATAAATAGTTTCAAAGTTTGTTTTTAAGCCTGGAAGTTATTCGCAAAGTCCTGATGCTGAATAGTGAAATCAGTTTATTCCTCCTTGAGCTGAATAGTCCTGATTTCAAGAACTTGAGATTTACAAGTGTTGCGAAAATTAGCCACACTCTTTTCAACCCCCCCTTATAGAATTAGAGTATACTTGTTACTATTTCATCACCTTTCAATATCTTTTGAGAAAGATAAAATACGGAGTATATTTCACAAAATCAATCAGAATATACGCTTCAATGGATAAGTTTCACATTTAAACTTAATCCTTACAAAACCGAATTGCTTGTGTTTTAAATATCTGCTTAGCAGAAATTCCTTAACGATAGGCTGAATATTTCTGTTCTAATTTTAACGTTCAAAGTCAAATGCGGCGTAACACACCTTCGCTCCCCCTAAGAAGATGCACTCTTATTTAAGTTCAAAACGTGCAATTATTTCACCCAATTAACTCATACTACCTCTACAACTACCCCACTACCTCACCATATTAACCGTCACTTTTCCTCACCCTTCCCCCTTTAAACTCTTCCTCTTTCACACTCCACCCTCATCTATCAAATCAAATTAACTTCCCCATAAACTCTCATAATAACCGGCTTCACTCTCTCTCCTTCCTATTCACACTATTCATCTTCTCCTTCTCTTCAACACACTTCCGTAGCCATGAAAACCAACCTCTCAACACCGAAACCACCAAAAGCACGAACACCTCCATCCAACCCTCCATCTACTGACGGCTCACCTGACCCAGTACCAATCGGCGTCGTTCACCCATCTGCTCCGCCCAAGAGGAAGGCTATAACCATGAAAGGAGGCGACAAGAAGAGGCGAAGGTCACAAAAATTTCCATCTTGGAACTACACTGACGGCTATCACATCAATTATGACTGGTGTACGGCAAGTAAGTTCTCCGAATTCACCTCCTTAATTGATTATCAAGTATGGGTAAATTTGTTCCAAAATTGTTCTCACTATCCAATTTATCCTAAGCTTCTGTTTGAGTTTAAAAATACTTTCAAACACAACAATGGTGTATGCACGGCTATAGTCAAAGATACTCACATTCAATTTGATGTTGCATACTTAAGTAGTTTGTTTCAAGTCCCCACCTCTGGCTATTGTTCGTACTTAAAACATAAACAAACTGTGCAAATCGGGCGTTATGATGAGAATAGGGTACTAAAATTTATAGGTGGAAACCCGAAAAGCAAGACCTCACATCATAACATACTCACTCCTCTTCACAAATTATTGTTCAATTTCACTTGGAGAGGCATTGTACCCCGTTTGAAAAAACGAAGCACAGTATCCTTACTAGATGCAACTATCATCTTTTGCGTTGCTCGAAAAATAAAAATAAATTTTCCGAAACTGATGATTGAACATTTGCTCTTTTATGCTGCTAAAACGACCATTCCATATGGGTCTCTTCTTACTGTGTTGTTTAAGTCATTTGGGATTGATGTTGAAAGTGAGTCACCCACTTATATTAAACCTGAAAACATCCTTTCCGAACAATCTTTGATCCGCCTAAGTCTTAAAATTGAGAGTGGGAAAATTTCTTTCTTGTCTAAAGGGGGAAAAGAAAAAATTGGAGGGAAGGGAAAAACACAAGTTGTAGAGGGAGATACAAGTGAGTCAGAAGAGGAGGGAAGTGTACCAGAAAAAGAAGAGAGTAAAGAAATCAGTGAGGGAGAAAAAGAAGAGAGTAACACTGAAGGAGAAAAAGAAGAGGAAACAATTTCTGAGGGGGAAACACAGGAGGCAGAACCTGAGAAAGGAGAGGAGACTCAGAGTGAGGGGGAATCTAGCTCAGAGACTGAGAGTCTTGACTTCCCTTTTGTTCCTGTGTTTAAAGGGGAACTCAGAAGGAGTAAGAGGAAAATTGTCAAACCTACTGTTTCTACTCCAAAGCCTGTGATAATTGAAGACATAAGTTCTTCAGATCACTCTGACCCTGATTTTACTCCTACTCAAGTCCCTTTTGCTTCTGAGCCTTCTCCTATTCTTAATTCCCCTCCAACACAAGCTGCCCTTTCTTCCATTCCTGTTTCACCTCCAAAACAGTCTTCTCCTTCTCCTTCTCCAGCCTTTTCTCCATCACAGCCTACAGGCTTTGCTGCATTCTTGGGAACAAATGTGTCTGTTTTTGATCTTCAACAGGTGAAAGCACAGATGGAGAAGTTGACTACAATGGTTAGCAACAAGCTGGAAGACATGGCCAAACAAATGACCTCTCTACAGGGCCAGCTACAAACTCTGGCGGAATCTCAGGCCACAGGTTTTGAAAGGGTGGAGGAAAAGCTTGCACAGGCTGAAGGAAAGTTCACTGAAGGCAACAAGGAGATCTTGGAAACAATCCACAAAGTAGCCTTCGAGGAAGTAGAGGAAGACTCCCTTGATCCTACCAATGCAGCCTTTTAAACCCTTGATTGCACTTTTTCAAATTTAATATGTTGAACAATTTTCTTTTGTTTTTGTATATTTTCTTTGACTTTTGGTTTGTAAACTATCTTTTGCAAGATTCACTCTGTTCTTTTTCTTTTCCTATATCGGGAATTGTTGCCGAACTTTGTAATGATATTTGTCTCTTTTACTGCTTTTTTGATTTATTTTACCGCTTTTAAATTCAGTTTTATTTACGCAACTTGTTTTTACAAATTGACAAGACCTTTACCCTGTATTATTAATACAACAAGCACTCTACGAATTATTTTACAAAGCCTTGAAATTGATCTCAAGATCTTAACCCTCTATTATTAATACAACACTACAAACAATTGACAATTGGAATAATATTTTATACTCCCGCCGGTTTTGTTTTAATTGCAACTTTGGTGTGATTTGCGGTTCAAGAGGCAAAAGAGAGAAAGTTTGGCCCACCACTTGGGAAAGTAGTGGGAAAGTAAGGGTAAAATAGTAATTTTCAGGGATTTTGTTTGCCCAAAATAGAAATAAAATAGAAGGTTGCATTTAATTTAAAGCGGACTAAAATGGCAAAAGTTGCAAATATCCAAAACCGGAGGGAGTATTATTAATGCAACAAACAACAGAAATACTATTGCAAATGAATTAACAATATCCAAATCCTATAAGATTATTCAGAACATTCCACACTGAAAAAAAATACAAATAGAAATACAAGCAGAAATACAAATAGAAATACAAGTGTAACTGAGCTCATTGATCTGTCCGCTCGGGCATTCGGCCCCTCCTTTGCCTGGCCTTGAAGTTAACCCCAGACACTGGTAAATCATCTAAATCATCCATCTGCATCCAAACAAAGTTACGACAGATTCAGATTCAAAGTACACAGGTGAAACAACTACTTTAAGATCAAACCTCACATTATTCGATGCAGCTTGTAGGGGTCCAACACTATCCCTTGCATCCCTTGGGTGTTGTTCACCGTAAGCAACATCCAATAGCTTCAACCACACAACCCAATACAAATGGAAAAAGGTTACTCTAAACCTTATTTGATTGAAGCAGAACACTATGCATACTAAGCAATATAATACAAATACAAAAGTGCTTACCCCTAGTTTCCTATAGTCGCCGGACAGCAATTTGTCTGATTTTGCTGCCTTCCCAATCTGCTGCATTGTCCACACTTTAATTCTTGGAAAAACATCCCACTGAATAGGATCCCTATCCAACCGATCCAAGTAAAATATCTGCCAAATAATATAGGCAAAACCAGCAATTACTAAACCACAAAAGCACAAGATAAAAAAAAAAAAAAACAGGCAACAATACACTGAAACGAGTAAACAGGGATTTTCCCCACTGAAACACATACCACGGCAAATATTGCACACCCGCCGCATCCACTGGCAAACCCATTAGCATAGAAACGTCGAGCAAAATTTTGTACGCTCTCCAGCAACTTCGACAACACTAAAGAACACCAATCGTACTTAATTGCCTCCATAGCACAACTTATGGCAGGTAGTAGGTCAGACGCTAGCCGAGGTGACTGCGTGGGACACAACACCATCTCTAAAGCAATTATCAAGAACAACGTCTTGAATTCCTCTTCCTCTGCAGCATCAAAGTACCCCTCCAACCGATTCATCATATCTGAACTTAATGGTATGCCTACAGACGTGTACACCAGACCAGATTGTCTACCAGACTTGGACTCCCACGATTTACCATACTTGAGAATAAATCTCTGAACCTTCACACGATCATGTTGGGTCATGGTTTTAGTACTAGGAACAGTCCTAGGACTCATTGGTATCCCTAGTACCCACCGAACCTGATTCTTTGAAAACCGAAACTCAAGTCCGTTGGGACTCCTAAGCATTTTACTGATTGGATCCATCCGTGTCATGACCCAGTATGCCAATTGCCTTGGTAAACGCATATCTAAAGCAAGACGTAAAAGACTGCCAAATCCCATCTCACAAACCCAACGTCTTCGCCTATCATCAAATTTCTGACATATGCGCCCAAATGACTCGATGCGGCAACCCATGTTAGGAGGCTGCCAATGAAATTACAGTAATTAAGTTAATGTTCCTATCCCACACCCACTGACAACTTAATTAACAAGCAAACTTACCCGACTTCTGGCCTTTGAATGTTCAGCCATCACCTCCGCCCTACCTTTGACGGCCCCTCCATAGCTTAATCCGTCATCCTAAGCACTAAATTCATTCAATGATTCCTCAATCGTGCAAACAAAACAATTTCACACACGCAGAATTCCGTAATGTAGTACCTTAAACAATTCTGGATACAGAGGCATGGTCTTCTGCTCACATACATTACTCTTGTTACTGAGCCCATACCCCTCTTCATCTTCAGCCCCAACCTTCATAGCCACAACATCACAAAACATTAAACCGTAATTCAAAAGATAATCACATCCCCATAAAACCACAGTTCAAAACATCATCACATCCCCAGCCTAAAGAATATCTTAAAAAAAAAAAATCCTCACCATTGTACGTTTACGCTTACCATTCCCCGCTGACATTTTCATAATCTGTCACATAAGAATACCCACAATAACCAATCAAAGCAAATCGAACGAACGAAAAACAAAATAATGACCACACAATAACACACAATAATGACCACACAATGTCAAGATTCCACACAATAACACAATATCACATAGAACGAACGAATAATGACCACCAATGAATGCATAATTCACCTCATTCCATCATATTTAATGCTGGAATGAGCAACATAATTGCACCCGTAATTAAAGAATTCCGATTATATTCCGCAAATTCTACAACTTCCATTATTAATTTATTCCATTTACATCCAATTAACAAACATAATCGCAACAATTCCCTTTTTTTAGTTACCACTTGTATTTCGCTAATTCCACAAGTTAACCATTACAGTCAAACTATTACCATTTTTACCTTTGCTGGTACAAATACGAATTGGGACTGCAACCCTAGCATCGAATTAATTCCGTCAACAAAGACAATCGACGAACACAACATCGAACCCCAAACATAAAACATTCAAAAAACAGAAAAACAAAAAGCCAGTTCGAAATTACATTGAATCAGAAAGAACCTGGATACACCAACAATTCGAGTTGGGACCACGTCGACTTGAGTTCCGCACAGAATTCGAGTCGGGCCTCTTCGAGCCTCTTCGGGTTCGGTTCCGCCCAGAAGTCCAGTTGAGCTTCAACGAAGTCGAATTGAAAAATCTTCGACTAGGGTTTCGGAGTTTTCTTGAAACTCCATAAACGGCCAATGTTAACGGCGTCTAATGCGAGAAACCCAACATCAGCACATGTGGCAAAACAAGTAAACCACGTCAGCAAAATGAGGCCTAATCACCCATCCACCAAGTCACTTATAATGGGTGAAATGTCGCCTATACCCCTGTGAGTAACATAACCTGTTACTCACAGTGAGTAATGGGATATAAAAAACAAAAATTTGAGCAAATATATTCCAAAATATGTGAAACAATTTAACATGAAGCATTTATCCAAAGAATATGTAGATTTTATACACAAAGCAATGTAACATGAACCATTAATCCAAATAAACAGAGCAATGTAACATGAACTATTAAAAATATAAAAAACAGAAAAGCAAATAAATTTGAACCTAACCAACAACATATAGGGCAAAACCTGTTTCAACACCGGTACTCTTTGGGGTCTCTGTACAAAACACCAGCCCTGCAGTTTGCTCTACAACCTTCTTAATTGAAATTTCATCCGGAAGGCGGTCTACCCTCTCAGCGTATGCATAGTAAATGCTCATGAAATTTTCATTCACCCGTAGGCTGTACTCAACACCGGGGTCGTCATTGGCTAGGCTACGAACCCGAAATGTTACCTTTGGGAACAAAGTTAGAGGGACTTGTTGTGCTGCTTCAAGAGTATCATCAAGTACGGTCTGGCCTTTTGATTCCACCTCAGTTTCATCACCACTAACATCGATGACTCTTGTGTCACCACCAAATTTTTTCAGGGTAGGAAATCTGGGTGACATCTGGTTCAGCAGTGAGGAACAACCAGGATTGGTGTCTCCAGCTTAGCGGCTTTGCTACGGCGGGCGATGGAATTCCCGGCAGCTATCTTTGCAAGAACAGTGTGACGATTAGGTACGGGTTTTTTGCGCGGTCCATAGGTCCGCGGAACATCCTGGCGCCTACGTGGGAAAGGTGTCGCACTAGCATTAAATGGGGGTAGTTCAGGCATAAGCACATTAGTGTCCATTTCTTGGCTGGAAGAAGACATGCTCAAAAGAGGGTTTTCTACTTTGGAGTGTGTTTCGGGGTTTTATGGATGTCCTGCAGGAGAGTTACAACACCAAGACTGGCCTCTGGACGTCTGTACCTGCAAAACAACAGAGACTCCTGTGGGTGGGAGTTCTGCCTCCGATGATCAAGTTAGAACGTGTTCGGATGTAAAAAGTGCGGAATGTACATAGGATCGGGCTCCTCTAAGGAGAGAAGTGATCCTCCGGCTATCTGAGATAGCCTCAAATCCTAGCCTTGACTCTCAAGGAGTGCAATTAAAGCTGGAGTTAATGCTCAGCAATTAATGTACACGTGTGTTTATAATTTCTGAATGATATTCCTCAGAGGGAAAATCTCCCTTTTATAGGATCTCGTAATGCGTGCCCAGTACTAGGTTTCAGAAACCTAGGATGGACTGGGCTTGCCTAGGAATTTGGGCTGTTTAAGGCCACTTTCCTAGCCGACAATCTGTCTGCCACATGT
Organism: Chenopodium berlandieri; assembly: GCA_034703905.1. Taxonomy (NCBI): domain Eukaryota; kingdom Viridiplantae; phylum Streptophyta; class Magnoliopsida; order Caryophyllales; family Amaranthaceae; genus Chenopodium; species Chenopodium berlandieri. The sequence continues at coordinate 47,364,908 of CM068289.1, forward strand.
CGTGGCCTGATTGGTCCACCTTGGACCTCTCACGAGGTGACACGTGACGGACTTTGGTTGGTCCACGAGGGTGACACGTGGCAGAATTTAATTGGTCCACGTGGCGGGAAAAATCCCCTAATCATTTGCCCCTCATAGGGGTGACGTGGCTTACCACGTGGCGCTTGTGACAGATGTCACATTCTTACTGGCCAACGGTTTTTACCGTTTTTTTTTACTGTCTCTTGAAATTCACCCCCTATAAATAAGGCATGTCCCAATCATTTTTTGGACATTTCCAAAAAATTTAGACAGAACTCTTGACTTGAGAACTTTATCTTTTTCTGAGAAAGAACGACTGTTTCCTGCTACCAGACCGCCTGCTCTTACAGCCGCTGAAGATTTTTCAAGCACCTTCATCTTTACAGACTAAAGGTAACCGCCTGCTTTTCTTTAGTGCTTTCTCTTTGTTTCTTTTTATTTTTTAAAATGGTTTCCCAAAATCACATGGCACGACCTAGGTTAGTGATCTGCCGGTCACCGGGAACGGCTGAATCTAGAACTAGGAGTGCCGACTGCCCCTTGCTGGACCACCCTTTGCGAACTGCCCCAAGTCCGGCTGTCTATATGTCTGTGCATGACACCATGGCCAGAACTAAGAGAACTGCAAGGGTGACAAACTCAGACGGCTCCTCCTTCTATGCACCTGTCAGTGAGTTATATGACGTGCCGCCTTTCGCCTCAAGCACCTCCAGTGATTCCATTTTAGAAGAATCAGGGGAGAAGGTTCAAAATGACATGCCGGGCTTTGTTGATCTAGCCCATCAGGCGGACGCTAGGTCCGAGAGCTCAGGCCGTGACTCTGAGCCAAGTACTTCCAGCAAATTTTCTAATGATTTTGAAGAGAGGCACTCTCGGCTAGAGGCAGCGAGAGAATCCCTCTCAGTATAATTGGGAGAAGATTGGGCGTAGCCATCTGTTACCCGCCGGGAGCAATATGCCGCCTACTACCATCATGTTCCCGCAAGCAGGCGGAAAATGATGGCAGACAAAATAGGGAGCTTTAGAGCTGACCATGTCATGGGGCATGGTTACATCTTATGCACGCTGGATGCCGAGGACACCGTAGTCTGGCCAGAGAAGTCCAACTACGGGGACGAGTGTTTTGGCTGCTATGAGGCGGCTATTAAGGCTGACCTAAGATTTCCTCTACATCCGGCTGTGGAGTGAATCCTGGAAGGATACCAGCTGGGCCTCTGGTAACTGGCCCCAAACTCTTGGTTTAATATATTAGGCTATGTTGCCGGTTGCGAAATGCACGAGGTAGACCCCAGCTTTGAAGCATTCGCCCACATGCACTACTTCAGTCGGACCCCAAAAACAAGCGGGACCGGCTGGTACCAGTTGTCTAGCCACAAGGGATATATGATGACTTTGGGGAAGGAGAACAAATGGAAGGATTGGAGGAACACTTTCTACATTGTCTCCGGCCTTGACAAAGTCAAAAATAAAAAGTTTAACAAGTGGAACAAGAACCCACCTTTCCTAACAAGCGGATCTGAACTGCCGCCTATTCCTCGTAAAGCCAGAGAAGAGATCCTTGACAAAGGCATCTTCAAAGTGGATATCCAAGCGAACCCTGAGATTGGGGCGAGGGAGTTCATTCCTCAAAATTATATTCCCAAATATAACTGGCTATACGATGGGACATATCTGGCCGCCTGTGGCCTTAGTGGAGAGATGTCGAGAGGTAGTTGACCGCATGTTAAAGTGTTTTGTAAAACTTGGTTGATTTTGTGTCAAACTAACTCTTTGATTCATCTTTTGCAAATAAAGCTATAGAGAAGCTCTCGGCATCAAAGAAAGCTGCTGCTCAATACCGCTCGGCCATCCTGGGCAAGCGGTTAACTGAACAGTCGCCTGCTTCGCAAGCGCACAAGGTGAACTTATTTTCCTTTTGTCTAAACCAAGATTGATTTGTTGTTGCGTGCTTCTCACTCTGTGGTTTTTGTTGCAGGGCGACCCAAACAACCCCTCTCCTCACTCACAGCCAGATCCGAAGATTCGAAAACAGACGGCTAGTGACGTGACAACTCCTGGTAAACCCAGGAAACATGTGGCTAGTAGGTCAGGGTGAAGCCATCCTCCCAAGTCTCCAGCCGTCCCTGAGGGCGGAAAGAGAAGGAGAAGGAGAAGGAGGCGGCTGCTGAAGGTATCAAAGACTTGTTTCCTTTCCCTTACCCTTTGAGGATCAAATTCAATTAGCAGTCGTCTAGTACCTCTGAAAGTAGTCGGTCTATTGGCCGAATTTACACTAAGTACCTAAAAAATGTTGAATGTGCAGATGCTTCTCAGAGGCCGTATCTTGTACAGCTGACCAAGTCCATGCTGAAAGCCGTCACCCTTGAGGATAGGGAGGCGGTTAGAGGAGTCGGCACCCTCAACCGGGACGCCATCCTCGCTCTTCTAGATGAGGTACACTTGTAAAGATTCTATTTCTTGTTTATATAACTTATGACCGCTTGTAACTGACGTCTGTTTTTTGGCCAAGTGCAGTCTATGCTGCGAGTGCACGGTCTTCGTAGGCCCATCAATGAGAAGACCAAGGAGGTTAAAGCTGCGAATGCTCGCTCCGCCTCCTCTCATGATAAAGTCATGTTTCAAATTGCTCAAAATGAAATATTGGCGACTGACATACTGTATTCACAGGCGACCGCCAACCTGCAGGTCAAGGTTGACTTGGACGCTACGAAGAAGCGGGTCTCTGAGCTAGAGCAGCAGGTCAAGGACCTCAAGGCCAAGCTCGAGCCTCTCCAAGAGGCGGGGAGGGAAGCAGAAGGCCTCCGAACTTGGGTGGACAAGCTGAAACAGCGGCTGGCTAACCAGGAAACCCAACTTGCCAAAAAATACACTTCTAAGGCTGACGAGGAGAAGCAGGCCTTGGTCAAGGACATGATGAACGACTGCAACATCATCATGGAGATGACCTGGGTGGCCTTTTTCCGGACGCCAACTATGAAGGCTGGAAGAGTCAGTTTGCCGCCTGCACCCAGGAATATAATGACAAAATCATTAATGCGGGTGAAGAGGAGGAGGGCGAGTCGTCTGATTCCGCAGCCGGGGCGTCGGACCATGATGAATAGGAGAACGGGGAGGATAATGAAAAAGAATAGCAGCCAGCTGGGGACCAAAAGGATGCGGCTACTGATACTGAACAACCCCCTCCTATTGCTTAAGCTTTCCTTTTTTTTTTATCAACTTTCTTCGGCCTGCGTGCCGCTTGCTTTGTATCATTATTCGACCAAGGGGTCGGGGTTTATTGACAATCTTAACATTTTGGTTGGTCTTTTGGCCGACTGTTTATATGAATCATCTGGCTGTTTTGTCAGATTTTCCAATTTGCACTTTGCTTTGAATTTTCGCATTTCATAAATTTTGCTAAGTATAGCTTGACTTTTTGTATGAATGCTTTGAATACTTTTCAATATGCCGATTGCTTTGGTATACCGACAGTTTTTGCCCCAGGGCGGCTGTTCGCCTGGTTTTCTAAGGCTGATGGATTGACTTGGAACTTTTTGATACTTTAAAGAGTATGACTGATTTCTAAGTCAATCAATCACTATGGTGATTGCCCCAAACCAGGCAGACAGACGGTCATATGCTCAGCATGATCCGGCTCTCGGCCTCAATATAATTCTTTTTAGACGAACCACACTTAGCTACTAAGTTTTGTACTTAGTTTATTTTATTGATTGTAAATTAGCCGTTTGTTTGGTACCTGTACTGAAACAGGCGTCAAACGGGATGTTAACCAAAGTAGCAACCGCTTTTTAGGTTACAGGCGGTAGCTTTAATTTGTTTTGCTAATCCTAAATAGGAATAGCGGCCAAATGCCGTCTGTTTATCAAAAGGACAGGCGACTTTGTTTGTACCATTTAGGTTCCTATTTAGGTTATTCAGGTCGAGCGACTATGAGTTAACCTTTGGGATTAATCAATCTTTGTCACCTTGGTTTGATTAAATAGAAGAAGTAGACGGTAGTTAGCCACATGTTGTTTCCTCACAAGTGCTAAGCTTTAGACTTAGCTTTTTACTCAATTAGTTGCTAAGTGTGGAACTTAGCTTATATCCTCAAATTTTTCCGACTCTGTTTCCCCTGAGCAACAACAGTCGGCATCTGACTTAGATATTATAGATTATCGCATATTTTAAGAGCAGTCGATAGTCTTTGTTATCTTTGTCTCATTTGATCAATTCACAGAGCAATGTGCCACCCAAATGGGAGATGCTCTCTGCGACGAATTCACCCAAATGGATGTCGCTGGACGCCTGCTCATGTTAGGGACAGACATATTATTTTATAAATTAAGAATATCCGGCCATAGGCCTCATTTTGATTGTCAGGCCATGGGCCTGACTTAGATCATCCAACTATAGTCCTCATTTGTTCTGAGTGGAACAATACATAGCTGCTAAGTTTGCTAGGCTTAGCTTATTTCTACTCATGTTGGAGTAGTAGGAAAATAATAAAAAGGTCGTTTGCTTATTAGGCAGGCGTCCCTCCCTTGGGGGGATGCGTACAAATACAAAGTATTGAAAACAAATAGCAACTTTTTATTGATGTGCTTTCATTTACAAAAAATTTACAAGTCTTAGAAGTAGTACTTTTTCAAATTGTCTACGTTTCAAGTTCTGGCTAGCTGCCTGTCGTCTGGTCTTTCCAGGTGGAAGGTGCTACCTCGTACTTCTTCATAGATCCGGTAGGGGCCTTCCCATGGGAGTCAGCTTTCCCTGCTCATTGGCCCTACCGGTCGCCTCCATTTTTCGTAGAACAAAGTCCCCTGCTTTCAGGGGGCGCCTGTGCACTCTCTTGTTGTAGGCTCTCGTCATTCTCAAATGGTAGATCTCATGGCGCAAGGCTGCATTGCCCCTGCGTTCTGGGAGTGAGTCCAGTGCTAGCCGCATGGCCTCCCAGTTAGCCTCCTCATCATATAACATGACTCGAAGAGTCGACTCATAGTGCTCAATTGGCAAAACGGCTTCTGACCCATAAACCATGAGAAATAGGGTTTCACCAGTCGCCCCTTTTTCAGTCGTTTTGATGGCCCATAGAACATGCGGTAGCTCGTCAGCTCATAGGCTGTCGGCTCTTTCAATTTTCTTTTTGATGCCATCAGAGATTAACTAGTTGAAGGATTCAACCTGGCCGTTTTCTTGGGGGCGGCCGACTGATGCAAAACAGTGAGTGATCCCTTGGTCTCCTAACCAGCTCTTTAGAGCAGACGTCTCAAATTGAGGACCATTGTCAAAGACCATAGACATGGGTACCCCATACCGAGTGATGACATTTCTCTAGATGAAGGAGATAACATCTTTTGTTTTAATGCCTTCGACTGCCTCCGCCTTTACCCATTTTGTGAAGTAGTCGACATCAACCAGAATATACCTTCGTATACGGACCCAGAATGTCCATGCGCCATTTGGCGAATGGTACTGAGCTATGGATGGCCGTCAGATCAGTGGTCGGACGGTGTATGAGCTTGCCAAACCTTTGACACTTGTCACATTTTTTTACCATCTCCATGGCGTCTGCTTCTAGGGTAGGCCAGAAGTAACCTTGTCGCCTGGCTCTTTTTGCTAGGGTCCTGCCGCCTATGTGGGAGGCGCAGAAGCCCGAATGCAAGTCTTCTAAGACCTCTCGTCCCCTTTCTGGGGTAACACATTTCAAAAAAGGTTGGAGATAGTCTTTGTTGAAAAGCTCTCCATTGTGGATTTCAAAATTGGCCGCACGCTTTTTCATTGCGACCATCTCTAGGTAGGTATCTAGCAAGGTACCGTCTGTTAAGTAAGCCCGGATGTCGTCCATCCAGGTTGAGCCTCGGTCTAGTATTCCAATAGGATCTTCTTCAATGCTTCTTTTTTTTCCTAACTTCCCAAAAGACAGACCTAGTTGTATCACAAGAGGCGGATGATACAAGTTTGGAGAGAGCATCCGCCCGATTGTTCTCGGACCTGGGCACCCGACTTAAATGAAATTCATCAAGGGTCCCAGCCTCTTCTTTGACCGCCTGTAATTACTTGATCATAACCGGATGTGTGGCTTCATAGTCACCATGGTATTGGCTAACAATCAATTATGAATCAGAACAGGCGTCCACTTTCCTTGTCCCAGCCGCCTTACACATACGGATGCTGGCTAGTAGGGCTTCATATTCTGCCTCATTATTTGAGGCTTGGAACTTAAATTGTAGTGCATATTCATACTTGTCTCCTTCAGGACATATGACGCCTCAGGGTGGAGCTCCCGTCCACATATACCTTCCAAATCTGTTCAAGGTTTTCAAGATTAGCTGGCCTCGTCATTTCGACAATGAAGTCGGCAAACGCCTGTCCCTTCACTGCCTTTCTTGGTTCAAAGGAAACTTCAAGACTTTGAATTTCAATTGCCCATTTGATCATTCGGTCGGACGATTCCATGGTTGTCATTGGCCGCTTGATTGGTTGGTCAATGTAAACCACTACTGGATGCGCCAGGAAGTAAGGTTTTAACTTCTTGACTGCCATAAAGAGGGCAAGTCCAAAATTTTCAACCATAGGGTACCCCAGCTCTGCATTCCGTAGAACATGACTGATGAAGTAGACCGGGAGCTAGGTGCCGCCTCTTTTAGCAAGGAGAATAGCACTGAGCGCATGGTCAGAGACGGTTAGGTACATGTACAACACTTCTTTTGGCAAAGGACTAACCAGCCTTGGCAAAGAGTGCAGGTGTTCCTTCAACTTTTGGAAATTCGCCTTTGCATCTGCCCCCCATTCAAACATAGCCTTCTTCTTGATTTCTTAGAAGAAATAGAGGCACTTGTCGCCTGACCGACTGAGGAATCTCCCCAATGCCGCCAGACAACCTGTTAATTTTTGAACTTCTTTTACAGTGCGGGGCGACTGCATGTCTATGACCGCCTGTATTTTTTCCAAGTTGGCCTCTATCCCCCTTTGATCTATCAGAAATCCGAGGAACTTTCCAGACTCAGCACCAAAAACACACTTCTTGGGATTGAGCATGACCTGGTGCCGCCTGAGTGTGGCGAATGTTTCTCGGGTCTGTAAGATGATCCGTCTGTAGTTTGGATTTGACTATCATATCATCAATATACGCCTCCACATTCCTTCCAATTTGATTAATAAAAACTGTATTAATCATTCGTTGGAAGGTAACAGGCGCATTCTTTAAACCAAACGGCATCACAGTGTAGCAGAATAACCCCTGATCAGTGACGAATGCCGTCTTCTCTTGATCTTTCTTCCACAAGGTATCTGATGAAAGCCTGAATAAGCATCCATAAAGCTCATTAAGGCATGGCCGGCTGTAGAGTCGACCAGACTGTCGATCTTTGGAAGGCGATAGCTATCCTTTGGACATGCCTTGTTCAAGTCTGTGTAATCTACACACATGCGCCAGGCACCATTCGGCTTTTTCATGAGCACAACATTGGCAACCCAATTAGGGAAGAAACACTGCCGAATAAACCCAGCATCTAGAAGCTTTTTCACCTTGGTGGCTGCCGCCTGGCTTCTTTCTTCACCATGGTTCCTCTTCTTTTGCCTTACCGGCTTCTTTTTAGGATCCACAACAAGTTTGTGGATGGCTAGATCCGGGCTGATGCCTGGCATCTCGTCCACTTCAAAGGCAAAGATGTCTTTGAACTCTTTCAATAGGTTATGCAGGTCTGCACCCAATTTAGCAAAAGCAGCCGTCCCCACCTTAACAGTACGTTCTAGACGAGTTTCATTTAGAACAATATTAATGTTCTCTCCAGCCGGCTGGGGACGGAGTTCATCCGGTCGCTCTCCGGTCAGTGATTGCTATTGCTTTTATTTTTTCACGGCCACCAACTGGTCGACCTTTCTCTTTTTTCCGCCTGCTATGGGAGCAGGCACGACTTCCTTGACCTTGTCAATATCTATAGTTTCTCCACTAGGGCTGGATGCGACCACAATGGGTTTAACGTTAGAGAGATAGCACTCCCTACTCGTCTTTTGGTCTTCCCGTAGGGAACCGACTGTTCCATCATCCCTTTCAAGTTTGAGAAGCATAAGAGAAGAAATGATAACAGCTTTGGACTCATTTAGGGTGGGAGACCCAAAATCATGTTATAAGCGGTCAGCTCTTCAACAACTAAGATCAGAGGAACTGCCAGCCACCAACTGGTCGGCCAACAACAGCTTGTACTTGAGCTTGGTCAAGCATTTGTGGCTGATGAGATCATAGGAACTACCGGTGTCTATGAGGATTCGGCCAACCTTTTGGTTAGCCACTTTGCATTCGATGACAATGGGGTCATCATGCGGCCTCCTGACATTGCCCCTGTCTCCCTTAGAGATGAATACTTCAGCGAAAGTGTCCTTAGACGCCTGCCCCTCATCAACTGAGCTAACATCTAGCCACCTGATGTAATCTTTGGTTCCCCGAATGATAGGGCTGCCTCCAGCATAGCCACCTGTTATTGTATAGATCTGTTCTTTATCAATATCAGAACTATTAGTAGGTTGAGACTTTTTCTTGGACGTCTTCCCGGGGTTAGTTTGCAGGGTAACCTTGGACCTCAGAATGTAGGACTTGAGTACTCCTTTGTCAGCCAGATGGTCCAACAGCCACCTGAGACTATAACAGTCGTTGGTGTCATGGCCAACGTCCTCATTAAAATGGCAGTACTTATTTTTGTTCCGATTTTTGGGGGAACCTTTCATAGCAGCCGGCTTCTCAATGGTCACCCGGTCTTTGGTCTCCATGAGGATGGAGTGACAATCCTTGTTAAACTCATACTTGGGGGTGTATGGCTCAGATTCTTTCTTTTTCTTCTTGGACGACTGCTCAGAGGTATCAGCTACCCAGACTTCTTTTCTTTTCTTTTCTTCTTTCTTAGCCGGCTTTGATGACCGACTCTCTCTTTTTTCAAACTTCTTAAAGTCCGACTGTTTACTGACGTGGCAGAGCTCGGTTGCCTGTATATAGGCGTCCTCCTCCATCAGTGCTTCTTGGAGGGCGGCAACCCTCTTTCTGACAAGGTCGAACTTAAAGGCCGACCGGTCCTTCAGACCTTAAAAAAAGTCTGTATAGGCCATTTCCTCAGACAGTCCTTGAATCTGAATTCTCATTAGATTAAACCGCCTAATGTATGACCGTAGCCCTTCTTTCTTTCCCTGCTGAATTGCACCCAATTCAAGACTTATTTTCTTAGCAGAAGGATTCATTAAGAAGTTGGACGCAAACAAGTATGCAAGCATCTTGAAATTATTAATGCATCCAGTTGGTAGGTTGCCGAACCATTGTTGGGCGACGCCTTTCAATGTGGCCGGGAATCATCGACACCATGCGACATCATCCAACCCTTGTAGATACATGAGGTTGGTGTATGCCATAAGGTAATCTTCTGGATTGGTGGTACCATCATAGGTACCTACCAATACATTTTTCACCTTGGCCGGCTGTGCGGTCTCAGTTATTTCCTTGGAATACGCGGAGAGTTGTTCTCCAAGTCTTAGCAGTCGGAGCTTCCAGTCCAAAGGTTGGACGTTTTGTGCCACCTGTCCCCCAAAGAGGGTCGGTTGCATGTAAGGTTTTCCATACGACATGTATGGCTGTTGAGGACTAGAGTGAGCGGACATGTCGCCTGTCTGGTTCTCTCGGTTTGATTGCGAATACCTCATTGAGGTATTCTGAAAGCTGTCTTGCAAGTTTGACGTTGAAGCCGACTTTGACAGTTGCTTGTTCTTCTTCTGCTAACATCCGGGCATCAGAATAAGTTTTCTTTGAACCATCCGGCTTTTCATGCCGGATGGCTTTCCTCTTCCCTAGCTTAGGGAACCGAAGTTTGGCCAAATTTATTAAGGGCCTCTGCCCCTCCCTAGGTATTTAGGGTAAGGAGTGGCCTTTCGGTCTTTGACCGGTTTATTCCTCCCAGAATGGGAGGGCTTCTTGGCCGACTGTTCCCTGGTGGAAACAGCCGTCTGCTTGTCAATCAGGTCCTTAATCTCCCCTTTGAAACTTGTCATAAAAGTCATGAGCTCGTTTCTAGTGATAGGGATGGAGCCTTCGGGCACCTGGGGTTGACCAATCGACTGGTCGACTGGTTCACTAGGGCCCGCCTGTTCGTCATTCCGTTCCCTCCTTTCGATGGGACGGATGCGCCTAGTTCTTAGTGACCCGTCAAGGACCATGTGTGTATCGACTTCATAGTCGTCATCTATATCCTGGTCCGTATAGACCTGGACGTCAGCCGTAGGCCGTTTCTCATTAAGAGGCGGTACAGGTTCTTGTGAAGCCATCTTAGAAGTATTATCCCCACAGACGCCGCCAAATGTTTCGGGATTTTTTGGATGTCCTGCGGTGGGAGAGTTACAACACCAAGACTGGCCTCTAGACGCCTGTACCTGCAAAACAACGGAGACTCCTGTGGGTGGGAGTTCCGCCTCTGACGATCAAATTAGAACGTGTTCGGATGTAAAAAGAGCGGAATGTACATAGGATCGGGCTCCTCTTAGGAGAGAAGTGATCCTCCGGTTATCTAAGATAGCCTCGAAATCCTGGCCTTAGCTCTCAAGGAGTACAATTAAAGCTGGAGTTAATGCTCAACAATTAATGTACACGTGTGTTTTATAATTTCTGAATGATGTTCCTCAGAGGGAACATCTCCCTTTTATAGGGTCTTGTAATGCATGCCCAATACTAGGTTTCAGAAACCTAGGACGGACTGGGCTTGCCTAGGAATTTGGGTTGTTTAAGGCCACTTTCCTAGCCGACAATCTGTCTGCCACGTGTCGTGGCCTGATTGGTCCACCTTGGACCTCTCACGAGGTGACACGTGGCGGACTTTGGTTGATCCACGAGGGTGACACGTGGCAGAATTTAATTGGTCCACGTGGCGGGGAAAAATCCCTAATCAGAGTGTGTTTTCTACTTTGGAGTGTGTTTTTGGGTTTGGTGTGTCATATGTAGAAGAGCTGGTCCCTTTATATAGGGGTTATTGTGTAGGAGGATTGCTTTTCTATACTTGAATAAGTGCAATACGTATATGATATGTTTGATAAATATTAAAATACAATTTTGGCTATTATTTTTTAAAGTTTCTTGTTCTAAAATGAAATCAAAAAGTATCCTACTCATTAATGCTAAAGCATGCTAAAGCTCAATTCTATTGAAGGTAACTTTCAACATAGCTACCTATGTTGTACTTTCTCTAAATTTGGATGGAAAAACAAAAACATGGTCCATGAAATATCACTTTACATGTGTTAAGAAATCATATCTGTAGTTGTTGAAATGCATTATTCTTTTTAAGAATTTAGACGCGTAATTCAAAGACGAGATATAGGTAATTACTTAATTAATTAATTAATGGATAAAATAATTACTAAATTTATAACATTCCACAGGTAGCTTGATAAACTAATTACTAAATTTATAACGTTGCATAATTAGCTTAAACAAGAGTACAATACAAATTACGTGATAGCAAAGAAAACTAGCTAGGGTCATGTCTTTTTGTCTACAATGCTATGCTTGAAATTAAAAGTCCAGTTGCTTGAAATAAAAAGTTCAGTTTACTTGATCCAAATCTTTATTGGATATTATATGAAATTACATTCGTATTACTTAATTGACTTTGGCTAATGCTAGTTAGTCCATCCAGTTATCTCCGGCATTGTCGTCTTCGTCTTTATAAAGAGAAGAATTAAAAAACCAAATTGATTCGGATTGTTCTTTGTCACTCCTAGCATCTTCTGGAACGTAAATACTCTCGGTAACAATTTCCACACATTCGTCCAGGGTCACCTTTGGCTGTAGTGATAATTAGAGGTTACTAAGACGATAATATCCTTTAATGTATTGCTAATTGTATGCATTTATAGCAGGTTAGTGCATAACAAAATAATAAATAAGTACACAAGAAATAAGATAAGAAATTCCAAAGACATCTACACGAAAATAGATTCAAGTAAAAAGAAACAAAAGTTAAAAAAATTTCCTAAAAAGTATCATATGACACTATCCGTACTATCTCTGAACAATACTCTACTCTACCTTATTTACTTTAATAAAATTGGGGTTTACTTAACATAAAAGAATATTTCCAAAACCATGTAAAATAATTGCACTGTCAATGTCAATGCATAAATATTGGTTTGCTAATTTTTTTTAACATAAACCAAAAATTCCAGCTTAAACTATTTTGTCATTTATTTAAAAATCTTATGTAAAATACTATTAAAATTAACAATATTAATATAGGTTAAATTAACAATATCTAATGTAAAATACTATTAAAATTAACAATATTAACAATATCTAATGTGAAATACTATTAAAATTAACAATATTAATATAGGTTAAATTAACAATATCTAATGTAAAATACTATTAAAATTAACAATATTAACAATATCTAATGTGAAATACTATTAAAATTAACAATATTAAGGCAGTAAAGGAACATCAACTTAATACAGGAGAAATTAGAGAAAAAATTAGCTTAAATGAACTTCTTAAAATACGAATTAACTAATCAAAACTTACAATGATCTTCATGGAAAGTAGGTGTCCATATAAGGCGTCTTGGCGCTTCCGGAAATAGAGTTCCACCGTCCTATCCCAAACTAGCAACACTCCTCCAAGGCCGGTTCTCGGTCCAATTGCTTCAATTCCATATAGACTCGATATTTTACTGTGAACGTAGTTAAGTATAGGCCTGTTTGTTCTAGACTCAGTGATGACAAAAATCATCGGGCGAGTATTTGTTGTGAATTTTTTCAAAATATTCACCAAAAGACGGCCTATGTACACTACGTGCATTCCAAATGACAACGATGTTGCCTTTAGGGAATTTCAACCCATTTAAAAATTGATCAGCACTGTTGGACCCTATTGCAACATCGAAGTATCGAGTGCCACTAAAGCGAGTGACATCAGAGTTCTCCGTAAACCAAATAGATGACAACGGAGTTTGAATTTCCATCACGTGCAACCCCACTTTATTAGCCCCTAGTATGACTTCCCGGGAATCAGTGGGTAAGGTGAAAGTTGGTATCTCGTCCAAATTAACAAACGTTTTGAGATCAAAAATAGGAACGATTTCCTTAGGGATATAGTAAGGTGATGATGGCATTCTTGGTAGCAAAACCACTTCATAAAAATTACTCTCCCCCCTCCCCCTTATGCATATAAACGATAGCGTCATCAATTAATGGCATTTAAGCTGGTCGTGGAGGTAGCGAGGATGATTGATTACGCATCATCCTGAAAGGGGTCCCGTAGGGTGCACTGTACTCCGGACTTGAACAAAGCTCTGCATGCAAATGACCCAAACTGAGTTGATTCATCTCGGAATAATCCTGGTCATTGTAGAAGTATTGAATGCCGTTAAACTACATTTCCTGGACATTTTCAGACTTAATCCAATTAAAGTACATCATCGGACCTTGAAGAAGAAAGAAATTTGTTACTGTTAAGCAACATTAAGTAAAATAATAAATATGTACAAAAGAAATAACATAAAAAACCATTGGAAAAATAATAAATAAGTACAAAAGAAATAACATAAAAATAACCAATGGCTAAATAATAAATAAGTATCAAAGAAATGACATAAAAATAACCAATGCCAACATAATAAATATGTCAAAAGAAATAATATAAAAATAACCAATGGCAAAATAAAAAAGGGTCATACAAATAATACACATGAATTGAAAAAATGAATTGATCGACTTTGTCACAAATTTGAATAAATTAAAGTACGTAGGTCGATTGGGATGCGTGCCACAAGAACTTGGATACATAAAACACATTGGGTGATGACGTCATTAATCTATTTCAATAGACCCTTTTTTTTTTACAAATTTCCAATCAATTATTAAACCAATAGTTTTATTGAAAAAAATTAGTATGATAATGCACTAATTAGTAATGTAATCAACTAAAGAGTTGATAAAACTTTTTAACACAAGCGCTAATCCATTTCATATATTAAACTATTTCATCTTTTAATATTACATTAATAAGTATATTTGAAACCAATTTTTACTATAATAAATAAACCATTTATATTTTAAAATATAATTTAAAAGGAAAGAACACTATTAATAATCCAAGCAAAAAATGAACCATTAACCATTGTTATTAAACTGAAATTGCTACATGTATTCGTGACTTTACTAATATCACTTTTAACATTCACTTTTAAGTACTTCATTAAGTTTTAAAGATCAACTAGACATTCCGCAACAACGAAAACGAAATTAAATAAGTTATAAAATAACTTAGCCTTCGACAACAACCAGACAATTTGCGTTTGACTTAGTAGATGGATACGACCTTAGATTAGATCACTATAACTAACTTGATACGAGCTTAATAATAGTAAAGTAGATTATATTAAAAGAGATTAAAGCGCTATAACTAGATCATCAATAATAGTTATGGCGAAACTTCTATACAAAACACCGATATGTATAAAATAACCAACTTGAGATTAGTATATAGTTGACTAGAACCTCTTATCAATCCACTATACATTTATATGAATTTAGGATTAGAGCACTATTACTAGATCTATTTAAGTAATATTATAAGAGAGTGGATCACTTTAAATAATTGTTTAAGAGATTAGATCACTTTAAAGAATACAAAAAGAGATTATAGTAAAAGAGATTGGAGCGGTATAACTAGATCAATTTAACTAATAGTAAAATGTAAAATAGATGGGCTTATATTAAAAGAGATTAAAGCGCTATAACTAGATGATTAATAAGATTTATGACGAAAGTTCTATACAAATCACTGATTTGTACTAAACAACCAACTTATTAAGATTAGTAAACTATTATTGGTTGAGTAAAATTAGCACTAAATCGATACGAGCTCAGATTAGTTTGAGAAATCAACGTGTTACTCCTCCACTAAACCTTGTTGACTATGTTCGTTTGTGGAAACGAGATTAAATTTACTATTTAGAAGATATTGCGGATGATAATTATAAATAAGTGTTAAATTATTAGGGTTAAATAATTTTATGTGTATGATCATACATAAGGGTTAGTTTGGGGTTTTGAAGGGTTTAGGGTTTGGAGGGTTTGGTTTGGAAGGTTTATGGTATTGGAGGGTTTAGGGTTTGGATTTTCCGTTTGTCTTTTACTGCAAGACAATATTGTACAACAATATTCAATTCAATGGAATCAAATCTTCATTGCTTAGATATTTGTCTTTTACCGCCTCCCCTCCCCCTTCACTTTATCAGCCACACCTCATCATATATACAATCAATACTTGTATATAGTACACGAAATTCACCCCTTGACCGAAAAAAAAAATGTAATTCCTTCCAAAAATTTTGTACCACACCAGATTAATGCATATGAGATTTAATTAATAGTTTATTAGCATTTAAAAAGTATATTATAAACTAGATTTGTCTATTATCGCCTCCCCCCCCCCTATCACTTTATCAGCCACACCTCATCATCTATACAGTCAATACTTGTACATAGTTCACGAAATTCACCCCTTGACCGAAAAAAAAATGTAATTGCTTCCAAAAATTTGTACTACACCAGATTAATGCATATGAGATTTAATTAAGAGTTTATTATTAATAAAGCATTTAAAAAGCATATTATAAACTAGATTAGTGTATTTAAAAACGTTATGGTACATATTTTAGTATTTCAGTAAGGGCTTAAGACACTTGATATATCTGTTTCATTATACATAGGTAAAATTAACGTAATAATTGTTAATATCCCAAAATTATTGATATTAGATGAACTTTAATAATAGTAAAAAAGTTCAGACCACTATCACTAAATCATTAATAAGTAGTTGATTAAGTTATGATCATTACTACTTAACTTTGATAGGAACAATCGACCATTATTTAATGACTGGCAATACAAGTTTTACTAGATGAGATTGTATAAGTTTTAATAAAAATGGACGACATTACAATACTTTCATTGAATTATTACTAGGGGTGTGAAAAACTTACCCGACCCAAATGGTTTACCTGAAATCATACTGTTTTCGAATTGGTTGAACCCGAAAATTTTTCATCCAAATCCGACCCCATTAAACTACCCACGACCCCATTAAACTCAACCCAAAACATATTAGTTAATTAGTTATCGACTTATTGATTCTAGTGGAGATCATAGGGGGATTTTAAATATAAAGTGTAGTTAATTGGGGTTATATAAAATTGTTAGTAGAGGGGAGAAATTCTAAAACACTTGTGAAATAGGGTTGATAGGAGTGAAAGATAATCTATATACTTGTATAGAAAGTAGCTCAATAACGAGTCTAAAATTACATGATTGGTTCAAACTGAGATCTAATCAAAACTAAATTGATTTGAACTGAGATCTAATTAAATCCAAAATGACCTGATCCAAAGTCTATTAAATCCATTTTGACCCAAATAAACCCAATTGAATCCGACTCCAAGCTCACCTGAACTCGATATGAAAAAATTCGAATTTGACTTGACCCAAATTCGATTTGTACATGACCATACTTGGACCCACCTTTGACTCGAATATAATTAAGTTTAACTCAAATTGATTTGGTTTGTTAGGATAAAATGACCCGTCGTTATCCGATCCAAACACCCCGACTCATTATGGGTCAACCCGAACTCCATCTGGGTACCCGTTTCATTACTAAGTAGTTGATTGACTTTTATTTAAACCATTGCTTAAGAAAAATCCTAACTTAAATCATGGTTATATTATAGTGTAGTAAATGGTGATTAAGAAATAGAATTTTTTTATGAAGGGTTTCTAGGGTTACTAGGGTTTGTAGGGGTTGAGATTTGGGGTTTTGATGGTACATACGACCATTAGGGTTAAGGGTTTATAGTGGTTGTAGGGTTTATAGGGGGTTTGTAGGGTAGTCACCTTCACATGATATGTAAAATATCACTTGGGACAACACATGGTAGCTACTTTTCCATATGTTGCGTGTTGTAAGTGACAATGAGCAGGGTACAAAAGAATAAAATAAGTTATTAATTTTAATTCTTGACCTTACTTTGATTTTTTTTTAAATTTTGTCGTGGCTTGTGTTGGACTACTATAGACTTTCTTCCTGTATAAAGCAAACAATGCCCATAATTTCCTCAGTCACAATTACACTACTACTTCTGAGTTAAAAAAAAAAAAAAAAAACCTTCGGTCATTTCCTGTTTAACCACCATGGATTCTGACATTAATATCCCATACTCAACTGGTTTCTATGCTGCTTTGGCAACGGAGACCGCCAAACATTGCTTCAAGTACAACAACAACCCAGAGTAAGAAATCAATTTCAACGATTTCTTGTACTTCTACAGCAATAATGGGAAACTGACTTTGAATGTCGTTGAGTTCGACATTCTGAGGAAAACAGTGGCCAAGCCTCTAAAGGAGCAGCACCGCATGGACAAAATGATCGATGATGGTTAATAAGCGTGGTGAAATTTTCCCAGCTCACTTACCTTCCATAGCTGATGTAGTGGCGAAGCCAGCTGTTCAAGCTGCCATTCGTCAGCTAGGGAAGGATGACCCTGTGGTTGAGTTTGAGAGCACCACAAAAATTATTTTCAAGTTGATAATTGACAAGATAGACTCGAAGCCTATGATCCGAACGACTGGTCTTATTCACTCCCTTAGACAGGCTGGCTTCAATGCTGAATTTGGATGCTACTCCGACGAAGTAATCTTCCTCCAGGTAATTTGACCATTACTTTGTATATGATTTTGTAATACAAAAAATCTAGGTTTTGTTTGTCAATCAATTAACTTTTAAGGTGATTAATTAAATCATTTATATTTTTCATCAAATATATGCTAAATGTAGGAGAGGTGAAAGTATAGATTTTGTGTAATTAATTTGATTGTTAAAATATCGTGTCTTTAAATGAATTTTGTGCATAGTTTTTGTTGGAATTTAGTAAAAAAATTTTGTATCTTTGTAATTTGTTGTATCAATTTTGGATTATATTTAAATAGGATAAATTAAATCATTTATATAGTTCATTAAATTTATGCTAAATGCAAAAGAAGTGAAAGTGAAGAATTGGTGTAATTAATTTGATTATTAAAATATCGTGTATTTAAATGAATTTTGTTTATATTTGTGGTTGGATTTGTATATATTTGTAATTTGTTGTATTAATTTTGGATTATTTTTTAATAGGATAAAATATTAAGTACACTTCAACTTTTTTAATCAAAGTATTCACTTTATTGGAATAAGAGTAAGTAATTAAATAACACGAGGCCATTAAAAATTCTGTGAATTAATGAAATGGTTTGGAAATTTGTGGTCCAACAATGAATTTGTCGTGTACCACTAAGATTTTAATGATACTTGATTTAGTTGCGAAATGAATAAATATTAAGGGGATAATCATTATACAATTATGTTTGAATTTTATTATCAACAAAATTGCTTGATTAAGTTGCTCTCAATAAAAGAAATAATTTGTTTTTTGTGAATGTAGGAATGTACCCAGGTAAGGTCTACCATCACCAACATCAACTTCTCTGTCTACAGTGACATGTTCATTGAGAAAGAGCTGCATAGCCGTTATAAAGCTCTAAGACTAACCTGCGACCTAGAAAATGATAAGAAGAAGTTTGACATTAGGGCTGCTGTAGTTCTGTGGAATGGACGAAGGATTACACGTCCTCCCTTTGTGAAACACTTTGAAGAAATCGTTGGGACTCATAAACCTATCTTGATGGTTGTGACTGAATTGTGGGGAACCTCCACAAACTGTGAGAGGGTCTTCTCCAAACTGGACACAACCATGTCATGGAAGTTTGACGCGGGTGGAGGTTTGCTTGGAGGTACCGCGGTGTTCTGGAATCCAACCAGAGTTGAAGCCACGCATCCTGCTCATTGCTGAATTTGCTAACATCGAACTCTGTGTGATAGGTGGTGTTAATGCAATTCAAGTATAAAACTATATGCTTGCTTGTTTCCTGGTTTAGCATATAATATTAATACTCAATTGAACAATCTATAAATTCATCCTCAATAGACTACTCCCACTGAAGAGGCTAGCCACAATGAAGATGCCTAGTGCGTATGTGACAAGCATTGGATGATCATGCTACTGTTTTAATTTATTAATTAGATTACTACAACAAATTGACTCTTGTGCCACGAATTATGCCACGGGAATACAAAATTCGTGGCATAATTTGAGCTTGCTACGGGAAAATATAGTCAATAAAAAAACTTCATATTTCAACAGAACATTACACTAGTACATAATTGACTTTATGTAACATGTAATTGGTAACACTTCTTGAAATGCAAAATATTAGAGTAATAAGTAACACTTAGGTAACACTTTATTAGAAAGTAACACTCAATGTAACACTTTTAACATAAGTAACACTTCATAGTAACACTTTTACAAAAAGTAACATTTTATGGTAACACTAAGAGGTGCTACATTATTGAATAGTTGAATAAGGTAACATTTTTTGTAACACTTTAATATTAGGTAACACTTTACAGTAACACTTTGATATTAGGTAGCACTTGGTTGTAATAACACTTTGATATTAGGTAAAATTTGGTTGTAAATTTAATTTGATATAACTTTTTTTTTTTAAAAAAAAATCGTCATAGCCTCACAACTCTCTTCCTCCCTCGTATTTCTCGGTTTCTCCATCAAGCTTGATGGAGCTTCTCGCTCTCGGTGCTCCACCGCTATCCCCTTCTCCCTCCCGGTGCGACAGTGTAGCCCCCACCTACCGCAGCCTACCCCTATCGCAACTCGTGCTCCCATAAGGAGTCTACACTGATTATCGCTCCACCGCCGCGCTCACCAGTCCTCCGCCGAACCCACCGATCCACGACCAACTGCCACACCTTGATCTCCGCTACACCGCTACGCCGTCACTTCACTATATAGGTAAGCTTCGAATTTTTGAAACATAATTCACTAGTACATAATTGAGTTTATGTAACATGTTTTGGTAACTTTTTTTAGAATGTAAAATTATTAGATTTATAAGTAACACTTAATAACATTTTATTAAAATGTAACACTTTTAGTATAAGTAACATTACAAAGTAACACTTTTAAAGTAGGTACCATTTTTTTGTAACACTTTATTTTTAGGAAAATAAATTAAACATATCTTTATGTAAAAGTTAGTGGGTTTCCCCAAATTTAATACCAATCTATTAAAAATGCTTAATCCGCCAAAATTTTTAGAAAAAAAAAAAAAAATTCAATCTCTCAATTCAAGTTTCCTCCTCCCAGCAACAATAATCTTAGGTCTATACCAGTTTGTTGTAGTCTCGCACAATTCATCAGTAAATCATTCGTCCTCTCGACCGTGGTCTTCGGTTTCGTCGAATTTGCGCTTCCAATTTCAGGTATTTCGGTGGATTTTTTTAATTTTTTCTGGTTATTGAATCATTAATTTTCAAAAATTCCTGGATTATCACATTCTAGATTATAGGGTTTGTTATTTGATTGAATTCTGGAATATTATACAATTAAAATATGCGTTTGTTGTTATTCACAATCTTATGCTTTTTTTTTTTTTTTTTTTGTATACTGATGAATATTATTGTTAAATTGATGTTATATACTTCTATTATTGATCTTAAATTTAATTGCTTTTCATAGAATTCATCAATTAATGATGTGAAGTTGTAAATTTCAACAAAAGCAGTTGATTTATAAATCTAAATATGTGAAATGTATGAATTTTGTCTCTGACCTTCTTTTATGCAATTTGTTTTGGGTCGAATTTTATTCACTTCTGTATGTTGTGTTCATATATAATAACATTGTCTCTTTTAATGTTCCATCCCAGCCACTTTATATAATAACATACTCTCTTTTAGCTTTGGTAAAAAAGAAATAGGTGATCATCCATTTTGATTACTCTATTTTGACATAAAGTACAATTGGCATGTTGTTTAATGGTATAGAGATTACTAGAGGAGTAGAATGTTGTTAATGAAAAGGAAGAGGGAGGTGTTATCGATGGATTGTAATTGTAAGTAAATCCGTCATTGGTTCCCAATATATTCTCACTGCAACCCCAACACATAAACGGTAATTGTTTAGTGTCCAACGTTGGCCTGACAATTTGCAGTTGCAACTCTGCATTTCCCTCTATTGGAACAATGCTCAAACAAAGCACATTACTTAATCTTATGAAACTGCTCCTTTTCTTAAGTTTACTAATAACTTAACCACTTAGATAGGTGTAATAGACTATCCTTGGGAGGGGAGGGACACTATTGGCATCATAGTGTATTTCAGTAATGAGGCAGCTTGGGAAATAAGTTGACGAATTTACACCGAGGGAGGAAATTAAGTAAAACATCGTAATCAATGAGAAAAATAAGTAGAATATATTTTGAGTGGGTTTAACTTCATTTTTGCTTAGAATTGGGAGTGTCCAGTCTCTTGAAAAACTGGGATTGTAAACCCCATTTGATGATTTAATTTCATTGAATTTCGATTGCTACTTCTATCAACTTTCCCCTAAATTCTCTTCGCCTATCTCAATTTTACTTTTTCTGATTTTTCCATTCTAATACAGATTGATCCCCCCTGTCTCGTTTTCACTGATAATATTTATACTCCTGAGGTTGATTGCTACCAGAATTCTCACCAATCAGCCTCAAATTCCTACATTTCAATGGATACTACCATAAAGGAAAACAACCTTATTCTTCTTCTTCTTTTTTTTTTAAGAAGAAAGCAACCTTATTCTTGATCATTGGAGAAGGCAGAGGGATAAAAAGAATACATGTAGGTTGCTCATCTCACCTGTGTTATCAAGTCTTTTACTCTGTTGTCTTCTATTGAGATGCTACTATCTTCTGTAACATACCTTCAAGGGATACCACTGCACCCAAGGTAGACTATGTGTCTTGAGTGAAAGTTTCATGTCCAGCTGCAAGTAGCAAACTATTGATGAAACTTCTCTGAATTCCATCCTTATGCCAAGTGGCTAGGCCCTTGCTAGCTCTCCTCCTGTACCATATTTTATTTGTCCAAGAACATTGGACCAACCTCTATTTGGATGTATTATGATTCTCTAGCTTGTTTGAGGATCAAAGCTTGATCAAACACTCCTATTCCTTTATGACGAGTCTTTGACACAAACATTAGGCAATATCATTACAGAATTAGGCTGATAACAATGCTATTTATGTTCACTAAGTTTCACCAGCTGGCCCTGTTTCACCAACAATGCACTGAATCATCAATAGACACTTAGACAAAACATCGGTGAAAACAGACAAAAGAACCATAGCGATTATCTTTAATGTTATACTGGTAAAAGGTAAGAGCACTGCATATCCTCAATACTCTAATCTTTTTATAACCTTTTTCGCCAAATCAATGTGATTGAACCTCTTTGTTCTGTTTGAGGTGTTACTGTAGCAACATTAGCAAATGTGTTTCAACAGCTTTGGTTAGCATTGCCTTTTGGGTTGATTTTTTTATGAAATCAGACCCATGAAGGTTACTATGTGTCTAAATCTACCTAGCATTGCATTTTGGATTGATTTGCAACCTTCTGTGACATAGCCATCTTCTATGATCTGTGTACAAATCTGTAACACACTGCTTTAGGGTTGTTATTTTCTCTTTTAAATTTAGTTAAAAATGCAGAGCTTGTATCTTATTAATATAGACAATAAATTTTGATTTTTATTTTAATTGATGTTTAATAGTGTCTGATGCAATCTAATAAAAATTTTTGATTTCTCCATTTTGATTACTCAAGGTGATCCTCTCGTCCCCTTACTGATTTCATTTTGCTACGTGCTAGCTTTATTTAGTTACCCTTGCATTCTTGTTTTTGCTTTTACTTCAGTTTTCTTGTTTTTGGTGAATAGCTCATATTTTTCCACGAAATAGGTTAGATTCCATTTTGATTACTCGAGGTGATCTTCTCATTCCATTACTGGTTCATTCTGCTCCATGGTAGCTTAATTTAGTTTCCCTTGTGTTTTTGTTTTTGCTTTTACTTCAGCTCTCTTGTTGTTTTTGGTGAATAGCTCATATTTTGCCAGTATTTGTTTCTACTTGAAAATGGAATTCATACTTGAGATAGTGAGATGATTATCATCGTTTGGATTGTGAGATTGTGCAAATCAAGTGGGTTGCTATTGGCTTTAAACTTGTTTCAATTCATCTGATATGCTGTTGTCTGGGAATGTAGAAAGCAAATTTTTTGCAGTTTAACCTTGCATTGTCATGAGCAGTTAGAATCTGAAGCCATATGCCATAATGATGACCTTTAACTATGAATTAATCAAATATTTTGCTCTTGTACTCTGCAGGATTAGGAGGAAGAGAGTGCTAGCTGCAAACACAGAAGAAATTGTTCAGTCTAGTTTAGCTATTCAATCCCAGTTCGTGGACACGACAATGGTTTCTAGCTGCAGCTATGTGCTATTATTACTGTTGTTTGCTGCAACCGGGCTGATAGAAATTGGAGGTCTAGAAGAGACTGAAGTTCACTTTATTTTTATTTTGATTATTAGATTGTTTAGCCAATAAAAAAATTAGTGTTTATGGATGTTTTTTGTAAGAACTATGAAATTAATTATTTCAATTCAAATTATTGTCTATTCTATTGTATATGTTAATTTCACATAAAATAAATATTACCTATTAATTAATAAGGTGTTACATTAGTTTGCAAAAAGTGGTACACAATGTCGAATAAAGTGCTACTTAATGTCAAAAGAAGATTGAAAAATGTTACCTAATAATCAACAAAGTGATATATTTGTTAGAAAAAGTGATACATAATGTCGAATAAAGTGATACTATATGATTGAAAAATGTTACTAAGGATACATAATGTCCCTCTACTGAAGCATAACTCTCTTAGTGATTCGACTCTGAATCACTTACAATTTTGTAACAGACTCACTCAAGTCTCTTAGGTACAATTCTCTCAAACCCCAATCCCAATTTACAAAAGTAATTACAAGACTTTCCTAATGCACTAGAGAAGATTAAGACAGGAAGGAACTCAGCTCTTGACAGTAGATACTTTAGGAAAACTTAAGCTCTAAAACTGAATGTTTTTCCACAAAAAAATCAGAATCTGTTGCAAGCCTTTTATAGAGAGATGGACAACCTCAATCTTGTTTCCCACTTCTCCCATAATCCACGTTCACCTTAACTTAGGAAGTTAATGAACGTTGATTAGAGAGTGGGAAGTAACCAATTTTACTTGGTAAAATAAAAACAGATAAAAAGATATTTATTATTTAAAAAGATAAAAACTTTAAATAATTATTTATTTTAAAAATAACAAACTTATCTTTTAATTAAACAACTATTTATTATTTATTTACTTACAAAATATATCTTATTTGAAAACTGATTTTATCCTTTATTAAGGAATAAAACTGATTTTGTATTTACGTTAAAACATTTAGTTCCTTACTAAGTTCATTTCTGCACATAAAGACTCTAGTGCTTACAGTGAATTCTAAGGACTGGAATTTTCTCTTCTTCTTCTTGAAAGCTTGCATATAAATATCTAAGGCTTCCAATTCGGTTGCTCCTACTCCGGAACAGTTTGTTAACACCTAAATCTTTTCATTCTACCAAAGACTATCAAACATCATTAGTCAAAGTTTGTTTGTTTTGTCAATCATCAAAATATTAAGAGGGTCAACAATATTCCCCCTTTTTGATGATGACAAACAAGACAAACTCGGTAAACAAAATAATCATTCAGGCACTCAAAATAATAAACTAAGAAACAAAAAAAAATTTAAACAAAAATTCTGCATCATTCATGAAAATGTGAATTGAATAAAAATACTTTTACCTTGATTTGAATGATGATTTGAATGAAACTGGTTTGACTTGGCCTTGGCTGAGTTTGTCCTCCTCTTCTCCATTTTGGCATTATCAAAATAAAAGAAAGAACACAAGCCATACATAGGACTACGCTACGGAGGGGGTAGTAAATCCGAATGCAGGAATGATTAAGCATGCGCACATAGAAAGTATGCAACCAACATGTAATACCAATTAGCAAGACGAACAGAGCCAGTTCCAAATATTACAAACCGAAAAGAAAATAGTTCAAGATAAACTAGAAAATGGAAAAACTGAATCAATGTTCAACATGGATTGCAAAATAGGCTAAGTGAATTAGGCTTGGGCAGGGGGTTTTGTTGAGGCTTCACCAGCATCCTCCTCTATTACTTCTTCAAATGCGACCTCCTTGATGGTATCTAGGATGGTTTGATGGCTCTGCCGCACTTCAGTCTTAAAGGTTTGAGCGACGGAGTCCATGTGAGCAGTCAACCGATCCTCCAGAGTAACTACATGGTCATGAAGAGCTGATCATAGCTGAGGTGGTGTCCTTGATTTCTTTTTGAAATCTATGAAAATCAGTGGGACCTAGCTAGAGCTAAAAGCTGCAAAGCCAAAAGTAGAAGGGAAGGATGCAGGCTTTGGTTGAGAAGGTGATGGAGTTCCTTTAAGAACAGGAGAAGGAGTTCCTTCCGGACAGGAACTTTAGGAGTTTCAGTATCAATTTAATGTGAATTGGAGAGGTAGGCTTAGTTTTCTGTTTGGTTACCATCCTGCTACTCTTCCTCCTAACCCCTATGACTAGCTGTCCAACGAGGTGGACTCCTCTCCTCATCACTCAATGCAGTTGTACTCTTCTCTTCCTCTCTCTCACCTTGTTCTTCAACATATTCCCCCTCACCTAGTACTGTATCCCCTTCATGATCCCCAACTCCTTCATCCTCTTCCCCCTCATTTTCAGATTTCGATTGAACATCAGAGGCAAAGCAAGTTTTCCCATTGACTACTTTCAGGTTTAATTTCAATAAGGATTTTTCATGAAGAATGTTTTCGGGTTTCAAAGAGTAATTTTTAGCATTTGACAATGGAACCCCGAAACTTTAAAAGACAACCCAAAGTAGAGGACCATATGGAATATGAAGGTTTGGAATACTTATTTTATGCTTATTTTGTTTGCTAAACAGAAGATGAGGGAGGCATCCAAGAGGGTCACTGTGGTGTGTTTTTGTGAATGAGGAAGAACACCTCGCCGTACTATGTTGAATAATAGTTTGTGGAGAGGGGTAAGCAAGTTATAACTTGTGGTGGTGATTTTGGGATTTCCGCCAATGAAGGAGATAATCTCCGATTCACTGTGACCGTTGGCGGAAATTCTGGGTTTTTTTTTGATATGATGTAGGTTCGATTGCCTACATTAGGAACTTTAAATAGTTTGGATAAGTAGAGGGAATCAAAAGTTAGTTCCTTATCACCTAATCGAGCAGTACACTCCCCATCAATGCAATTAAACATAGCACAAAATTCATCTATTAATTTTGGATATATAGGAAACTTAGCACACGATTCCATTAAAAACATCCAATTTTGATACTTCAACAAATCCAATGTTTCAGAGTACTTACTCGCCGTACACCATGCGTGATCTATTTCATAGCCCAAAAGAAATTTGTCCCGGCGATATGATCGGACCTTCTTCGTTGAAGGAGAGGTGCGTTGTACCTTGCGCTTGCCGGACTTTTCCTTCAATGGCTAAGCTTTGCGTTTTGAAGTTTGTGTTGGTGGATGAACGGTTTTCAATGGAACGGGTTTCGGGGATGAGTTCCGTTCGGTTCGGCGTTTGAGGGGATTTGTGTTTAAATTGGTTTTCATGATGATGGATTGAAGTTTGGAGAATATGAAGGTGGTGAAATGGGTTTACGATTGAGGGGTTTGTGACGGTGGAGTTTTTATGGTTGTTGGATGGTAATTGAGGAGATGAAGGTGGAAGGTTTTTGGTGAAGTGACGGGTGAGGCTGGAGTAATTGAGGTGAATTGAATTGAGGAGTGAGGGTGGATATTTGCAATCCACTTAAACTATGACTTAATAAAAAAATTGTAGAATAAAAGGATAGTTAAAATGAAAATTAAGATAAAACATAATACTAAAGATAAGAACAAATATTTTTGTATTTTTTTTTTGAATAAAAGAATTATGATAAAGAACGAAAATAAAAATAGAAAAAAATAAAGAAATATAAAAATAATTTTCCAGGAAATTACGTGAGGTAATTATCTAGAGATACAGAGGCTTATAATATGTGCAAAGGAACTTGAAAACAACATGGCTCGATTTTTCTCACCCATTGACATAAACATATGATCACACACAAGATACATTTGCACACTCTCTCATTGCTTGATTTTAGATTATGCTTTTCATACCAAGGCTATATATAGCTTGTGCTTAGTCTTTTTTATTTTGATAATGCCAAAAGGGGGAAGAGGAAGAAAAACTCAGTCAAGGCCAAGCCTAACCAATTTCATTCAAATCAAGGTAAAAGGTCTTTAATTCAATTCACATTTTCGTACATGATGCAGACTTTTTGTTTAACCTTGTTTTTGTTTAATTTTCTATTTTTAGTCTATTATGATTATTCTTAATATCAAGTGAATGCCTGGATGATTATTTTTTGTACCGAGTTTATCTTGTTTGTCATCATCAAAAAGAGGGAATATTGTTGACCCTCTTGGTATTTTGATGATTGACAAACAAATAAGCTTTGACTAATGGTGTTTGATAGTTTTTGGTAGAATGAAAAGATTCAGGCGATAACAATATCTGTTCCGGAATAGGAGCAGGCGAGCAGCTAAATTGGAAGCTTTGATATTCGTATGCAAGCTTTCAAGATGAAGAAGACAAATTCCAATCCTTAGTATTCACTGTAAGCACTGGAGTTTTTATGTGCAGAAAGGAACTCAGTAAGGAACTTAGTGTTGAGTAAGGAACTTAATGTTTTAATCAGAAAATGTTTTTAATGTAAGACTTTAAATCAGTTTTTATTCCTTAATTAAAAGATAAAATAAAATCAGTTTTTAATTAAAGAGATATATTTTCTGTAAATAAATAAAAGATAAATAATTGTTTAAGTAAAAGATAAGTTTGTTATTTTTAAATTAAATAATTATTTAAAGTTTTATCTTTTTAAATAATAAATATCTTTAACTGATTATTAGACTAAGTAAAAGTTGTTACCTATTTTTAAGGAAGCTATTGAATGCTTGAGAGAAAAGTTAGGGAGACCATATTCCTCACTCCCTCAACGTTCACTTTGACTCCCAAAGTTAAGATGTACGTGAGATCATGGGAGGAGTGGGAACATGGTTGAGGCTTCTCATCTCTCTATAAAAAGCATACAACAGATTCTGATTTGAAGCACAACAGACAACAACGAGAAACATTCAGTTCATTGAGCTTAAGTTTTCTAAGAGCTTTCACGTTCAATATAAAAGGGTGATGAGTTCCTTTCTGTCGTAATCTTCTCTAGTGCATTAGGAAAAGTCTTGTAATTACTTTTGTAATTCAGGATTGGAGTTTGAGAGAATTGTATCTAAGAGACTTGTATCTAAGAGACTTGAGTGAGTGTGTTAGAGAGTTTTAGTGATTCAGAGTCAAATCATATAAGAGAGTTAAGCTGCGGTAGAGGGACCGTAGCTGGGATACTTAAGTTACTAAAGGAACTTGAGTGTAGGCAGAAGTTTCACCTTTGTAAAAAGAGTCTTTACATAGTGAAAATATTCGAAAAGCCTATATCATGTGTTTTCTCTTTTCATACTTTGTTTGATTCCACAAGAGGAACTCAATGAATTTGAACGAAATCAGGTATGACATCTTGAACCTAAACCGTTAGATAAAAAGGTCATAGGTTTAAAATGGGTCTTTAGAAATAAACTTGATGAATATGGAACTATTGTTAGGAACAAGGCTAGATTGGTTGTAAAGGGCTATAACAACCAACAAGAAGGCATAGATTTTGAGGAGACTTTTGCCCCTGTTGCTAGACTAGAAGCTATTTGAATTTTAATTTCGTTTGCTGCATTTATGGGATTCAAGTTGTATCAAATGGACGTAAAATGTGCTTTCTTAAATGGCTTATTAAAAGAAACATTTTACGTCAAACAACCCCTTAGATTTGAAAATCCGAACTTTCCAAACCATGTTTTTAAGCTTGACAAGGCTCTCTATGGGTTAAAGTAGGCTCAAACAGCATGGTACAAAAGACTGTCCAAGTTCCTTCTTGAAAATGATTTTAAAAGAGGAAAAATTGATAAAACCTTGTTTTTAAATCCAAAGGAACTCACTTATTAGTTGTACAAATTTACGTTGATGACATTATATTTGGTGCAACTAACGAATCTTTGTGTAAGTATTTTGCTGAGTTGATGTGCAGCGAGTTCCAAATGAGTATGATGGGGGAACTCAATTTCTTTTTTCGGCCTAAAAATTAAATAAACTGAGACAGGCATATTTATCCATCAGCAAAAATCCGTCTAAGGAACTTTTGAAAAAGTACAACCTTGAAACAGCAAAGATAAACCACACACCCATGGGCACAAATACTAGACTAGATGAAGATCCCTTGGTAACTTGTATGGATCAAACTAAATACATAGGTATGATTGGTTCCCTATTATATTTAACTGTAAGTAGGCTTGGCATTTCCTTTAGTGTTGGTCTTTATTCTAGGTTCCAATGTAATCCTAAAGAATCGCATTTCACTGCCGTCAAAAGAATTTTGAGATATCTAAAAGGGACGGATGACTTGAGTTTATTCTACCCACGAAGTGATACATTTGACCTTTATGGATTTGTTGATGCTTACTATGGGTAAATCGCAAGAGCACGTTAGGGATGGTTCAATTCTTGGCTCTTGTCTAGTTTCTTGGAGTTCCAAGAAACAAAATATTGTTGCTCTATCCACAGCCAAAGCAGAATATGTAGCTACTGCTTCATGATGCTCACAATTGTTGTGGATAAAACAACAACTGCGTGACTTTGGCATAGTTTTATAATGTGTTCCAATTTACTGTGATAATACTATTGCAATTTGTATTTCAAAAGATCCAGTACATCATTCACGTGTAAAACACATTCATGTAAGGCATCACTTTCTAAAGGACAATGTAGAAAAGGGTTTAATAAGATTAGACTTTGTTCAAACTGAATATCAAATTGCTAACATTCTAATTAAGCCCCTGAGTAGAGATAAATTTGAGAAGATGCGGTTGGAACTTCGAATGATAAGGCTTAATTGAATTGTTGTCCATCTAACCCCAAGCTACGTCATTTTAAAACGATTGAGCACAGCTATAAATAACCTTGGTGTGAAAAACATAATCTTGAATCATGCAATGAGAGTGTGCAAATGTATTTTGTGTGTGATCATATGTTTATGTCAATGGGTGAGAAAAATCGAGCCATGTTGTTTTCAAGTTCCTTTTCACATATTACAAGTCTCTATATATTTTTATATTTCTTTATTTTTCTATTTTTATTTTCGTTCTTTATCATTATTCTTTTATTAAAAAAAAAAACAAAATATTTTTTCTTATCTTTAGTATTAGTTTTTATCTTAATTTTCATTTTAATTATCCTTTTATTCTACAAATTTTATTTTTTTTAAGTCATAGTTTAAGTGGATTGCAAATATCCACCCACACTCCTTCTCAATTCAATTCACCTCAATTACTCCACCCTCACCCGTCACTTCACCAAAAACCTTCCACCTTCATCTCCTCAATTACCATCCAATAACCATAAAAACTCCACCGTCACAAACCCCTCAATCGTAAAATCCCACTTCACAACCTTCATCTTCTCCAAACTTCAATCCATCATCATGAAAACCAATTTAAACACAAATCCCCTCAAACGCCAAACCTAACGGAACTCATCCCCGGAACCCGTTCCGTTGAAAACCGTTCATCCACCAACACAAACTTCAAAACGCAAAGCCCAACGAAGGAAAAGTCCGGCAAGCGCAAGGTACAACGCACCTCTCCTTCAACAAAGAAGGTCCGATCAAATCGCCGGGACAAATTTCTTCTGGGCTATGCAATAGATCGCGCATCGTGTACGGCGAGTAAGTATTCTGAAATTTTGGATTTGTTGAAGTATCAAAATTGGTTGTTTTTAATGGAATCGTGTGCTAAGTTTCCTATATATCCAAAATTAATGGATGAATTCTGTGCTACGTTTAATTGCATTGATGGGGAGTGTACTGCTCGATTAGGTGATAAGGAACTAACTTTTGATTCCCTCTACTTATCCAAATTATTTAAAGTTCCTAATGTAGGCAATCGAACCTACATCAAAAACAAACCTAGAATTTCCGCCAACGGTCACAATGAATCGGAGATTATCTCCTTCATTGGCGAAAATCCCAAAATCACCACTACAAATCATAACTTGCTTACCCCTCTCCACAAACTGTTATTCAACATAGTATGGCAAGGTATTCTTCCTCGTTCACAAAAACACACCACAGTGACCCTCTTGGATGCCTCACTCATCTTCTGTTTAGCAAAAAAAATAAGCATAAATCTTCCTGCTTTGATGATTGCTCACTTGGACCATTGTATTCCAAACCTTCATATTCCATATGGTCCTCTACTTTCGGTTGTCTTTCAAAGTTTCGGGGTTCCATTGTCAAATGCTGAAAATTACTCTCTAAAACTCGAAAACATTCTTCATGAAAAAATCCTTGTTGAAATTAAACCTGAAAGTAGTCAATGGGAAAACTTGCTTTACCTCTAATGTTCAATCGAAATCTAAAAATGAAGGGGAAGAGGATGAAGGAGCAGGGGATCATGAAGGGGATACAGTACTGAGTGAGGGGGAATATGTTGAAGAACATGGTGAGAGAGAGGAAGAGAATAGTACAACTGCATTGAGTCATGAGGAGGGGAGTCCACCTCGTTGGACAACACCAGTCATAGGGGTTAGGAGGAAGAGTAGCAGAATGGTAACCAAAAAGAAAACTAAGCCTACCTCTCCAATTCACATTGACTTAGATACTGAAACTCTAAAAGTTCTTGTCTGGAAGGAATTTCTTCTCCTGTTCTTAAAGGAACTCCATCACCTTCTCAACCAGAGCCTGCATCCTTCCCTTCTACTTTCGGCTTTGCAGCTTTTAGCTCTAGCCAGGTCCCACTGAGTTTCACTGAGCCAACCAAGGTCACAACTCTTCATGACCATGTAGTTGCTTTGGAGCATGGACTCCGCTGCTCAAACCGTCAAGACTGAAGTGCGGCAGAGCCATCAAACCATCCTAGATACCATCAAGGAGGTCGCATTTGAAGAAGTAACAGAGGAGGATGCTGGTGAAGCCTCAACAAAACCCCCTGCCCAAGCCTAATTCACTGAGCCTATTTTGCAATCCATGTTGAACATTAATTCAGTTTTTTCATTTTCTAGTTTATCTTGAACTATTTTCTTTTCGGTTTGTAATATTTGGAACTGGCTCTGTTTGTCTTGCTAATTGGTATTACATGTTGGTTGCATACTTTCTATGTGCGCATGCTTAATCATTCCTGCATTCGGATTTACTACCCCCTCCGTAGCGTAGTACTATGTATAGCTTGTGTTCTTTCTTTTATTTTGATAATGCCAAAAGGGGGAAGAGGAGGACAAACTCAGCCAAGGCCAAGTCAAACCGGCTTCATTCAAATCATCATTCAAATCAAGGAAAAAGTATTTTTTATTCAATTCACGTTTTCATGAATGATGCAGAATTTTTGTTTAAATTTGTTTTTGTTTCTTAGTTTATTATTTTGAGTGCCTGAATGATTATTTTGTTTACCGAGTTTGTCTTGTTTGTCATCATAAAAAAGGGGGAATATTGTTGACCCTCTTAGTATTTTGATGATTGACAAAACAAACAAACTTTGACTAATGATGTTTGATAGTCTTTGGTAGAACGAAAAGATTTAGGTGTTAACAAACTGTTCCGGAGTAGGAGCAACCGAATTGGAAGCCTTAGATATTTATATGCAAGCTTTCAAGAAGAAGAAGAGAAAATTCCAGTCCTTAGAATTCACTGTAAGCACTAGAGTCTTTATGTGCAGAGAGGAACTCGGTAAGGAACTAAATGTTTTAACGTAAATACAAAATCAGTTTTATTCCTTAATAAAGGATAAAATCAGTTTTCAAATAAGATATATTTTGTAAGTAAATAAATAATAAATAGTTGTTTAATTAAAAGATAAGTTTGTTATTTTTAAAATAAATAATTATTTAAATTTTTTATCTTTTTAAATAATAAATATCTTTTTAACTGTTTTTATTTTACCAAGTAAAATTGGTTACTTCCCACTCTCTGATCAACGTTCATTAACTTCCTAAGTTAAGGTGAACGTGGATTATGGGAGAAGTGGGAAACAAGATTGATGTTGTCCATCTCTCTATAAAAGGCTTGCAACGGATTCTGATTTTTGTGTGGAAAAACATTCAGTTTTAGAGCTTAAGTTTTCCAAAAGTATTTACTGTCAAGAGCTGAGTTCCTTCCTGTCTTAATCTTCTCTAGTGCATTAGGAAAGTCTTGTAATTACTTTTGTAAATTGGGATTGGGGTTTGAGAGAATTGTACCTAAGAGACTTTAGTGAGTCTGTTACAAAATTGTAAGTGATTCAGAGTCGAATCACTAAGAGAGTTATGCTTCAGAAGAGGGACCGTAGCTGGGATACTTGAGTTCCTAGAGGAACATAAGTGTAGGCTGAATCTTCACATTTGTAAAAGAGTTTTTGCATAGTGAAATAATTCGAAAAGCCTTCTCGTGTCTTCTCTCTTTTCATACTTTGTTTAATTCCGCATAAGTTCACTATAGACTACAATTCACCCCCCCCCCCTCTTGTAGTAGACATCGAACTAACACATATCATATTAAATCCCAAAGTAATTCCCCCCCCCCCCCCCCCGACTATAATGAAATTGATTTGACTAGCCAATGAGAAGTATATTGACACCACCATATTTGGTAGGTCTATGAGCTAAGGGACCGGATCCAATGCATTAAAAGACTTGTATGTACTGTATAATATCACAGATCAAAGTATTGCTATGGTGAAAATATGAAAAAAGCAACATTTGGTAAGTACCAAGCCACCAATAATGCGAATATTTAGCAAACTACTCCGTAGTAAGAATGAGTAATAACTTAATAACAACAATTTTAACTTTTAAGCTAAAACCACCACAAAATGAAAGCCTTTACACCAACATGTATGCCCCAAATGTGAGCAAGAGACTAGTACAGGACATGCCTCTTTTAATACCTATTGAATTCGAACAAGAATGACCAACACACCATAATAAAAAAAAAACATCGTCAGTAGTTAGAACTTAATCTCTTAGAATAGTATTTCATTGCAAAATTGAAAAATTAGAGAGCAGAATTTCAATACTCTTCACCACAATTTCCTCAAATCACAAAAAAAAATAAAATAAAAAACCCTAAATCTAATTGATTATAACGCAATCAAACAACTAAGCGCAACTCCAAAATCACTAAAATTCTTTAAATTGAGTGGAAAAAACACAAATCTATAAGCAGCAACCTCCCTGCAACTAAAAGCAATTCGAACTCCGTATCTCTAGCAAACCAACAATCAGCAAACAAAAATCAGCAAAATTTCAGCACAACAGAGAAGAATTGACCAAGACAGTTCTGAATTGTCAATATCCACCAGATAAAATCAAGAAAACTAACACACCCATCAACAATTTCATAAATAAAACCCTAAATCATCAAACACCCACCACCGAATTTGTCAACAAAAAACCCCCAAAAATCGTAAACACCCGGGAACAAATTCAGCAATTAAATGTCAATTTCACAGTCAAACAAACAATCAATGAACTAAGATCGTCAATATCCTACCAAATTAAGCAGATAAAATATCTAGAAACAGAATAACCCTAAAACAAAAATCAATCTAAAAATTTAAGAAACCCCTAAATAATGAGAGAAAAAAAATGCCTTACAGGAGTATGAAAATCAAGATAATCTACATTCCTCTTGAAGATGATGAATAACCAGCACTTCGATTCATTATGGCAAGTAAATCTGTAAACTTAGAGGTGAGCAGAGAGAAACGATGAGTGAGAAAATGTGGACCGCGAGCAGAGGAGAGAGAATGAGAAGAGGATGTAAGAGATAGAGAGATGGAGTAGCCGTTGGTAGTGGCGGGGCAGCGGTGGAAGTGGCGAATGAGAGAATGATATTAGAGATTAAGGGAGAGAGGAATAGAGGACTTTAGAACAAGATTATCGGATAGGATACTTATATCCTCTCTTCTACTCTCTCTCCTTTTCTCCTTTTTAACACATTATATTCTCTTTCTTTCACATCATTTTTCACTATCTCCTTTCTCTTCTTCTTTCTATTTCTTTATTTTTCCACACATCAAAGAGGATCCTCTCTCCTTTCCTCACTCATACTTTATATACCCCACCACATATTATCTTTCTTAACAAAAAACAATAAATTTTGGAACAATTATAATTTCAAGTGATTAAAAAATAAATTAGCCTAATTAATTGTTATTTATTAATATTGATAAAATAAATCGAGTTGTAACCTTTAAATAAATTATATTATAAAGGTAAAATTTGCATTAAATAACCGATCAACACAAAGATAATTAGTAATGTTGTTGAAAATAACCTAAAAACATTACAATTTTGTTAAATATATAACGTTGATAATTCACAAAAAAAAAAGATAACATTGATAATAATTAACTAACAGTTACACTAACAAAATCTAACATTGACAATAATATCTATTGTTGCTAATTAGAACAATACACTAACAATAATTTAATAAACAATGACAATATTGATTAAAAAAAATAAGAAAAAGAAAAAAAATGACAGTATAAATATAGCTGCATGCTTTTGTGAGACCTTTGCATCAAGTGGCTGGTTATGTTTTTTTTTTTTTCTACAAAAACTCATCGTTTCAGTAAATAGAAAGGCAAAAATAATATTAAATGATGAGTTTTGATCCACTAACATATCCTCTTCCAAATATTTAATATCCTCTATCCAAAGGGGATATATTGCATTCCTCTTTAAAGTAGTATCCTCTCTTACATTTTTACATCAAGGAGGATACTACTTTGGAGGAGAGAGAGTGAAGGGAGGATGATATATTCTCCCCAATGTGTGTGCTCTAAGAGAAGAGTGAAGTGAGTTTTTTTATTTTTATTTTTTATTTACTTTGAGCTGATTTTTATTTTTTTTGGGTCTAGACTTATGTTTTATGCACCGATTTTCAAAAACCGTTAAACCTGTGCACATTTGTGTTTTTCTACTAGTGATTCTTGACATTAGTCTAAGTTTGTTTTTCCTTAAGTGAATGTTACCGGAATTTGGGGTAAATATATGTATGCCCCAAAAATATATTTTGATGTGGCACAAGTATTTTAATGTCACGGCCAAAAAAAATACACATGGCGCAAGTGTTTTTTCTGCCACAAAAATAAAATTAGTTGTGGCATAAGTGTTAATTTGTCATGGGAACTTAATTGCCCGTGGCATAAGTGTTTATTTTCCACGGAAAAAAAAATAGTCGTGGCACAAGTTTCAATTTGCCACGAATATTTTTCTCCCATCGCATAACACTAGTACAAAACTAACTTCAAGTAACACCCAAAAAGTGTTACATAAAGTGGTAAAAGTGTTATTATAGACTATAGGTAACACTTTATTGGGTGATACTTCCGCTCATGTTACCTAAGATCTTATGTAACACTTTGGGTAACGTGTGGTAACACTTTTAAAAGTATAACTATAAACCCTCTAATGTATCACTTTTTATATTATTTGTATCATTTTTAAAGTGTTACTTTTTATTTCTTATGTAACACTTATCTATCCTTAGTAACATTTTTCAATCATATAGTATCACTTTATTCGACATTATGTATCACTTTTTCTAACTAATATATCACTTTGTTGATTATTAGGTAACATTTTTCAATCTTCTTTTGACATTAAGTAGCACTTTATTCGACATTGTGTACCACTTTTTGCAAACTAATATAACACCTTATTAATTAATAGGTAATATTTATTTTATGTGAAATTAACATATACAATAGAATAGACAATAATTTGAATTGAAATAATTAATTTCATAGTTCTTACAAAAAACATCCATAAACACTAATTTTTTTATTGGCTAAACAATCTAATAATCAAAATAAAAAGAAAGTGAACTTCGGTCTCTTCTAGACCTCCAATTTCTATCAGCCCGGTTGCAGCAAACAACAGTAATAATAGCACATAGCTGCAGCTAGCTAGCGAAAGCAGTGGCAATACGTGTGCTAACTGCAGCCATAGTTGCAGGTGCGGCACTTGTCACAGTAGAAAATTTGTTTTGCTGGGTTGCAACAGCTATACTGGGATCAGAAACCATTGTCGTGTCCACGAACTGGGATTGAATAGCTAAACTAGACTGAACAATTTCTTCTGTGTTTGCAGCTAGCACTCTCTTCCTCCTAATCCTGCAGAGTACAAGAGCAAAATATTTGATTAATTCATAGTTAAAGGTCATCATTATGGCATATGGCTTCAGATTCTAACTGCTCATGACAATGCAAGGTTAAACTGCAAAAAATTTGCTTTCTACATTCCCAGACAACAGCATATCAGATGAATTGAAACAAGTTTAAAGCCAATAGCAACCCACTTGATGTGCACAATCTCACAATCCAAACGATGATAATCATCTCACTATCTCAAGTATGAATTCCATTTTCAAGTAGAAACAAATACTGGCAAAATATGAGCTATTCACCAAAAACAACAAGAGAGCTGAAGTTAAAGCAAAAACAAAAACACAAGGGAAACTAAATTAAGCTACCATGGAGCAGAATGAACCAGTAATGGAATGAGAAGATCACCTCGAGTAATCAAAATGGAATCTAACCTATTTCGTGGAAAAATATGAGCTATTCACCAAAAACAAGAAAACTGAAGTAAAAGCAAAAACAAGAATGCAAGGGTAACTAAATAAAGCTAGCACGTAGCAAAATGAAATCAGTAAGGGGACGAGAGGATCACCTTGAGTAATCAAAATGGAGAAATCAAAAAATTTTATTAGCTTGCATCAGACACTATTAAACATCAATTAAAAGAAAAATCAAAATTTATTGTCTATATTAATAAGATACAAGCTCTGCATTTTTAACTAAATTTAAAAGAGAAAATA
Organism: Chenopodium berlandieri; assembly: GCA_034703905.1. NCBI lineage: Eukaryota > Viridiplantae > Streptophyta > Magnoliopsida > Caryophyllales > Amaranthaceae > Chenopodium > Chenopodium berlandieri. The sequence continues at coordinate 47,403,012 of CM068289.1, forward strand.
ACAACCCTAAAGCAGTGTGTTACAGATTTGTACACAGATCATAGAAGATGGCTATGTCACAGAAGGTTGTAAATCAATCCAAAATGCAATTCTAGGTAGATTTAGACACATTGTAACCTTCATGGGTCTGATTTCATAAAAAAATCAACCCAAAAGGCAATGCTAACCAAAGCTGTTGAAACACATTTGCTAATGTTGCTACAGTAACACCTCAAACAGAACAAAGAGGTTCAATCACATTGATTTGGCGAAAAAGGTTATAAAAAGATTAGAGTATTGAGGATATGCAGTGCTCTTACCTTTTACCAATATAACATTATAGATAATCGCTATGGTTCTTTTGTCTGTTTTCACCGATGTTTTGTCTAAGTGTCTATTGATGATTCAGTGCATTGTTGGTGAAACAAGGCCAGCTGGTGAAACTTAGTGAACATAAATAGCATTGTTATCAGCCTAATTCTGTAATGATATTGCCTAATGTTTGTGTCAAAGACTCGTCATAAAGGAATAGGAGTGTTTGATCAAGCTTTGATCCTCAAACAAGCTAGAGAATCATAATACATCCAAATAGAGGTTTGTCCAATGTTCTTGGACAAATAAAATATGGCACAGGAGGAGAGCTAGCAAGGGCCTAGCCACTTGGCATAAGGATGGAATTCAGAGAAGTTTCATCAATAGTTTGCTACTTGCAGCTGGACATGAAACTTTCACTCAAGACACATAGTCTACCTTGGGTGCAGTGGTATCCCTTGAAGGTATGTTACAGAAGATAGTAGCATCTCAATATAAGACAACAGATTAAAAGACTTGATAACACAGGTGAGATGAGAAACCTACATGCATTCTTTTTATCCCTCTGCCTTCTATAATGATCAAGAATAAGGTTGCTTTCTTCTTAAAAAAAAAAGAAGAAGAAGAATAAGGTTGTTTTCCAATATGGTAGTATCCATTGAAATGTAGGAATTTGAGGCTGATTGGTGAGAATTCTGGTAGCAATCAACCTCAGGAGTATAAATATTATCAGTGAAAACGAGACAGGGGGGATCAATCTGTATTAGAATGGAAAAATCAGAAAAAGTAAAATTGAGATAGGCGAAGAGAATATGGGGGAAAGTTGATAGAAGTAGCAATCGAAATTCAATGAAATTAAATCATCAAATGGGGTTTACAATCCCAGTTTTTCAAGAGACTGGACACTCCCAATTCTAAGCAAAAATAAAGTTAAACCCACTCAAAATATATTCTACTTATTTTTCTCATTGATTACAATGTTTTACTTAATTTCCTCCCTCGGTGTAAATTCGTCAACTTATTTCCCAAGTTGCCTTATTACTGAAATACACTATGATGCCAATAGTGTCCTTCCCCTCCCAAGGATAGTCTATTACACCTATCTAAGTGGTTAAGTTATTAGTAAACTTAAGAAAAGGAGCAGTTTCATAAGATTAAGTAATGTGCTTTGTTTGAGCATTGTACCAATAGAGGGAAATGCAGAGTTGCAACTGCAAATTGTCAGGCCAACGTTGGACACTAAACAATTACCGTTTCTGTGTTGGGGTTGCAGTGAGAATATATTGGGAACCAATAACGGATTTACTTACAATTACAATCCATCGATAACACCTCCCTCTTCATTTTCATTAACAACATTCTACTCCTCTAGTAATCTCTATACCATTAAACAACATGCCAATTGTACTTTATGTCAAAATAGAGTAATCAAAATGGATGATCACCTATTTCTTTTTTACCAAAGCTAAAAGAGAGTATGTTATTATATAAAGTGGCTGGGATGGAACATTAAAAGAGACAATGTTATTATATACGAACACAGCATACAGAAGTGAAAATAAAATTCGACCCAAAACAAATTGCATAAAAGAAGGTCAGAGACAAAATTCATACATTTCACATATTTAGATTTATAAATCAACTGCTTTTGTTGAAATTTACAACTTCACATCATTAATTGATGAATTCTATGAAAAGCAATTAAATTTAAGATCAATAATAGAAGTATATAACATCAATTTAACAATATTATTCATCAGTATACAAAAAAAAAAAAAAGCATAAGATTGTGAATAACAACAAACGCATATTTTGATTGTATAATATTCCAGAATTCAATCAAATAACAAACCCTATAATCTAGAATGTGGTAATCCAGGAATTTTTGAAAATTAATGATTCAATAACCAGAAAAAATTAAAAAAATCCACCGAAATACCTGAAATTGGAAGCGCAAATTCGACGAAACCGAAGACCACGGTCGAGAGGACGAATGATTTACTGATGAATTGTGCGAGACTACAACAAACTGGTATAGACCTAAGATTATTGTTGCTGGGAGGAGGAAACTTGAATTGAGAGATTGAATTTTTTTTTTTTTCTAAAAATTTTGGCGGATTAAGCATTTTTAATAGATTGGTATTAAATTTGGGGAAACCCACTAACTTTTACATAAAGATATGTTTAATTTATTTTCCTAAAAATAAAGTGTTACAAAAAAATGGTACCTACTTTAAAAGTGTTACTTTGTAATGTTACTTATACTAAAAGTGTTACATTTTAATAAAATGTTATTAAGTGTTACTTATAAATCTAATAATTTTACATTCTAAAAAAAGTTACCAAAACATGTTACATAAACTCAATTATGTACTAGTGAATTATGTTTCAAAAATTCGAAGCTTACCTATATAGTGAAGTGACGGCGTAGCGGTGTAGCGGAGATCAAGGTGTGGCAGTTGGTCGTGGATCGGTGGGTTCGGCGGAGGACTGGTGAGCGCGGCGGTGGAGCGATAATCAGTGTAGACTCCTTATGGGAGCACGAGTTGCGATAGGGGTAGGCTGCGGTAGGTGGGGGCTACACTGTCGCACCGGGAGGGAGAAGGGGATAGCGGTGGAGCACCGAGAGCGAGAAGCTCCATCAAGCTTGATGGAGAAACCGAGAAATACGAGGGAGGAAGAGAGTTGTGAGGCTATGACGATTTTTTTTAAAAAAAAAAAAGTTATATCAAATTAAATTTACAACCAAATTTTACCTAATATCAAAGTGTTATTACAACCAAGTGCTACCTAATATCAAAGTGTTACTGTAAAGTGTTACCTAATATTAAAGTGTTACAAAAAATGTTACCTTATTCAACTATTCAATAATGTAGCACCTCTTAGTGTTACCATAAAATGTTACTTTTTGTAAAAGTGTTACTATGAAGTGTTACTTATGTTAAAAGTGTTACATTGAGTGTTACTTTCTAATAAAGTGTTACCTAAGTGTTACTTATTACTCTAATATTTTGCATTTCAAGAAGTGTTACCAATTACATGTTACATAAAGTCAATTATGTACTAGTGTAATGTTCTGTTGAAATATGAAGTTTTTTTATTGACTATATTTTCCCGTAGCAAGCTCAAATTATGCCACGAATTTTGTATTCCCGTGGCATAATTCGTGGCACAAGAGTCAATTTGTTGTAGTAATCTAATTAATAAATTAAAACAGTAGCATGATCATCCAATGCTTGTCACATACGCACTAGGCATCTTCATTGTGGCTAGCCTCTTCAGTGGGAGTAGTCTATTGAGGATGAATTTATAGATTGTTCAATTGAGTATTAATATTATATGCTAAACCAGGAAACAAGCAAGCATATAGTTTTATACTTGAATTGCATTAACACCACCTATCACACAGAGTTCGATGTTAGCAAATTCAGCAATGAGCAGGATGCGTGGCTTCAACTCTGGTTGGATTCCAGAACACCGCGGTACCTCCAAGCAAACCTCCACCCGCGTCAAACTTCCATGACATGGTTGTGTCCAGTTTGGAGAAGACCCTCTCACAGTTTGTGGAGGTTCCCCACAATTCAGTCACAACCATCAAGATAGGTTTATGAGTCCCAACGATTTCTTCAAAGTGTTTCACAAAGGGAGGACGTGTAATCCTTCGTCCATTCCACAGAACTACAGCAGCCCTAATGTCAAACTTCTTCTTATCATTTTCTAGGTCGCAGGTTAGTCTTAGAGCTTTATAACGGCTATGCAGCTCTTTCTCAATGAACATGTCACTGTAGACAGAGAAGTTGATGTTGGTGATGGTAGACCTTACCTGGGTACATTCCTACATTCACAAAAAACAAATTATTTCTTTTATTGAGAGCAACTTAATCAAGCAATTTTGTTTATAATAAAATTCAAACATAATTGTATAATGATTATCCCCTTAATATTTATTCATTTCGCAACTAAATCAAGTATCATTAAAATCTTAGTGGTACACGACAAATTCATTGTTGGACCACAAATTTCCAAACCATTTCATTAATTCACAGAATTTTTAATGGCCTCGTGTTATTTAATTACTTACTCTTATTCCAATAAAGTGAATACTTTGATTAAAAAAGTTGAAGTGTACTTAATATTTTATCCTATTAAAAAATAATCCAAAATTAATACAACAAATTACAAATATATACAAATCCAACCACAAATATAAACAAAATTCATTTAAATACACGATATTTTAATAATCAAATTAATTACACCAATTCTTCACTTTCACTTCTTTTGCATTTAGCATAAATTTAATGAACTATATAAATGATTTAATTTATCCTATTTAAATATAATCCAAAATTGATACAACAAATTACAAAGATACAAAATTTTTTTACTAAATTCCAACAAAAACTATGCACAAAATTCATTTAAAGACACGATATTTTAACAATCAAATTAATTACACAAAATCTATACTTTCACCTCTCCTACATTTAGCATATATTTGATGAAAAATATAAATGATTTAATTAATCACCTTAAAAGTTAATTGATTGACAAACAAAACCTAGATTTTTTGTATTACAAAATCATATACAAAGTAATGGTCAAATTACCTGGAGGAAGATTACTTCGTCGGAGTAGCATCCAAATTCAGCATTGAAGCCAGCCTGTCTAAGGGAGTGAATAAGACCAGTCGTTCGGATCATAGGCTTCGAGTCTATCTTGTCAATTATCAACTTGAAAATAATTTTTGTGGTGCTCTCAAACTCAACCACAGGGTCATCCTTCCCTAGCTGACGAATGGCAGCTTGAACAGCTGGCTTCGCCACTACATCAGCTATGGAAGGTAAGTGAGCTGGGAAAATTTCACCACGCTTATTAACCATCATCGATCATTTTGTCCATGCGGTGCTGCTCCTTTAGAGGCTTGGCCACTGTTTTCCTCAGAATGTCGAACTCAACGACATTCAAAGTCAGTTTCCCATTATTGCTGTAGAAGTACAAGAAATCGTTGAAATTGATTTCTTACTCTGGGTTGTTGTTGTACTTGAAGCAATGTTTGGCGGTCTCCGTTGCCAAAGCAGCATAGAAACCAGTTGAGTATGGGATATTAATGTCAGAATCCATGGTGGTTAAACAGGAAATGACCGAAGGTTTTTTTTTTTTTTTTTAACTCAGAAGTAGTAGTGTAATTGTGACTGAGGAAATTATGGGCATTGTTTGCTTTATACAGGAAGAAAGTCTATAGTAGTCCAACACAAGCCACGACAAAATTTAAAAAAAAATCAAAGTAAGGTCAAGAATTAAAATTAATAACTTATTTTATTCTTTTGTACCCTGCTCATTGTCACTTACAACACGCAACATATGGAAAAGTAGCTACCATGTGTTGTCCCAAGTGATATTTTACATATCATGTGAAGGTGACTACCCTACAAACCCCCTATAAACCCTACAACCACTATAAACCCTTAACCCTAATGGTCGTATGTACCATCAAAACCCCAAATCTCAACCCCTACAAACCCTAGTAACCCTAGAAACCCTTCATAAAAAAATTCTATTTCTTAATCACCATTTACTACACTATAATATAACCATGATTTAAGTTAGGATTTTTCTTAAGCAATGATTTAAATAAAAGTCAATCAACTACTTAGTAATGAAACGGGTACCCATATGGAGTTCGGGTTGACCCATAATGAGTCGGGGTGTTTGGATCGGATAACGACAGGTCATTTTATCCTAACAAACCAAATCAATTTGAGTTAAACTTAATTATATTCGAGTCAAAGGTGGGTCCAAGTATGGTCATGTACAAATCGAATTTGGGTCAAGTCAAATTCGAATTTTTTCATATCGAGTTCAGGTGAGCTTGGAGTCGGATTTAATTGGGTTTATTTGGGTCAAAATGGATTTAATAGACTTTGGATCAGGTCATTTTGGATTTAATTAGATCTCAGTTCAAATCAATTTAGTTTTGATTAGATCTCAGTTTGAACCAATCATGTAATTTTAGACTCGTTATTGAGCTACTTTCTATACAAGTATATAGATTATCTTTCACTCCTATCAACCCTATTTCACAAGTGTTTTAGAATTTCTCCCCTCTACTAACAATTTTATATAACCCCAATTAACTACACTTTATATTTAAAATCCCCCTATGATCTCCACTATAATCAATAAGTCGATAACTAATTAACTAATATGTTTTGGGTTGAGTTTAATGGGGTCGTGGGTAGTTTAATGGGGTCGGATTTGGATGAAAAATTTTCGGGTTCAACCAATTCGAAAACAGTATGATTTCAGGTAAACCATTTGGGTCGGGTAAGTTTTTGACACCCCTAGTAATAATTCAATGAAAGTATTGTAATGTCGTGCATTTTTATTAAAACTTATACAATCTCATCTAGTAAAACTTGTATTGCCAGTCATTAAATAATGGTCGATTGTTCCTATCAAAGTTAAGTAGTAATGATCATAACTTAATCAACTACTTATTAATGATTTAGTGATAGTGGTCTGAACTTTTTTACTATTATTAAAGTTCATCTAATATCAATAATTTTGGGATATTAACAATTATTACGTTAATTTTACCTATGTATAATGAAACAAATATATCAAGTGTCTTAAGCCCTTACTGAAATACTAAAATATGTACCATAACGTTTTAAATACACTAATCTAGTTTATAATATGCTTTTTAAATGCTTTATTAATAATAAACTCTTAATTAAATCTCATATGCATTAATCTGGTGTAGTACAAATTTTTGGAAGCAATTACATTTTTTTTTCAGTCAAGGGGTGAATTTCGTGAACTATGTACAAGTATTGACTGTATAGATGATGAGGTGTGGCTGATAAAGTGATAGGGGGGGGAGGCGATAATAGACAAATCTAGTTTATAATATACTTTTTAAATGCTAATAAACTATTAATTAAATCTCATATGCATTAATCTGGTGTGGTACAAAATTTTTGGAAGGAATTACATTTTTTTTTCGGTCAAGGGGTGAATTTCGTGTACTATATACAAGTATTGATTGTATATATGATGAGGTGTGGCTGATAAAGTGAAGGGGGAGGGGAGGCGGTAAAAGACAAATATCTAAGCAATGAAGATTTGATTCCATTGAATTGAATATTGTTGTACAATATTGTCTTGCAGTAAAAGACAAACGGAAAATCCAAACCCTAAACCCTCCAATACCATAAACCCTCCAAACCAAACCCTCCAAACCCTAAACCCTTCAAAACCCCAAACTAACCCTTATGTATGATCATACACATAAAATTATTTAACCCTAATAATTTAACACTTATTTATAATTATCATCCGCAATATCTTCTAAATAGTAAATTTAATCTCGTTTCCACAAACGAACATAGTCAACAAGGTTTAGTGGAGGAGTAACACGTTGATTTCTCAAACTAATCTGAGCTCGTATCGATTTAGTGCTAATTTTACTCAACCAATAATAGTTTACTAATCTTAATAAGTTGGTTGTTTAGTACAAATCAGTGATTTGTATAGAACTTTCGTCATAAATCTTATTAATCATCTAGTTATAGCGCTTTAATCTCTTTTAATATAAGCCCATCTATTTTACATTTTACTATTAGTTAAATTGATCTAGTTATACCGCTCCAATCTCTTTTACTATAATCTCTTTTTGTATTCTTTAAAGTGATCTAATCTCTTAAACAATTATTTAAAGTGATCCACTCTCTTATAATATTACTTAAATAGATCTAGTAATAGTGCTCTAATCCTAAATTCATATAAATGTATAGTGGATTGATAAGAGGTTCTAGTCAACTATATACTAATCTCAAGTTGGTTATTTTATACATATCGGTGTTTTGTATAGAAGTTTCGCCATAACTATTATTGATGATCTAGTTATAGCGCTTTAATCTCTTTTAATATAATCTACTTTACTATTATTAAGCTCGTATCAAGTTAGTTATAGTGATCTAATCTAAGGTCGTATCCATCTACTAAGTCAAACGCAAATTGTCTGGTTGTTGTCGAAGGCTAAGTTATTTTATAACTTATTTAATTTCGTTTTCGTTGTTGCGGAATGTCTAGTTGATCTTTAAAACTTAATGAAGTAATTAAAAGTGAATGTTAAAAGTGATATTAGTAAAGTCACGAATACATGTAGCAATTTCAGTTTAATAACAATGGTTAATGGTTCATTTTTTGCTTGGATTATTAATAGTGTTCTTTCCTTTTAAATTATATTTTAAAATATAAATGGTTTATTTATTATAGTAAAAATTGGTTTCAAATATACTTATTAATGTAATATTAAAAGATGAAATAGTTTAATATATGAAATGGATTAGCGCTTGTGTTAAAAAGTTTTATCAACTCTTTAGTTGATTACATTACTAATTAGTGCATTATCATACTAATTTTTTTCAATAAAACTATTGGTTTAATAATTGATTGGAAATTTGTAAAAAAAAAAGGGTCTATTGAAATAGATTAATGACGTCATCACCCAATGTGTTTTATGTATCCAAGTTCTTGTGGCACGCATCCCAATCGACCTACGTACTTTAATTTATTCAAATTTGTGACAAAGTCGATCAATTCATTTTTTCAATTCATGTGTATTATTTGTATGACCCTTTTTTATTTTGCCATTGGTTATTTTTATATTATTTCTTTTGACATATTTATTATGTTGGCATTGGTTATTTTTATGTCATTTCTTTGATACTTATTTATTATTTAGCCATTGGTTATTTTTATGTTATTTCTTTTGTACTTATTTATTATTTTTCCAATGGTTTTTTATGTTATTTCTTTTGTACATATTTATTATTTTACTTAATGTTGCTTAACAGTAACAAATTTCTTTCTTCTTCAAGGTCCGATGATGTACTTTAATTGGATTAAGTCTGAAAATGTCCAGGAAATGTAGTTTAACGGCATTCAATACTTCTACAATGACCAGGATTATTCCGAGATGAATCAACTCAGTTTGGGTCATTTGCATGCAGAGCTTTGTTCAAGTCCGGAGTACAGTGCACCCTACGGGACCCCTTTCAGGATGATGCGTAATCAATCATCCTCGCTACCTCCACGACCAGCTTAAATGCCATTAATTGATGACGCTATCGTTTATATGCATAAGGGGGAGGGGGGAGAGTAATTTTTATGAAGTGGTTTTGCTACCAAGAATGCCATCATCACCTTACTATATCCCTAAGGAAATCGTTCCTATTTTTGATCTCAAAACGTTTGTTAATTTGGACGAGATACCAACTTTCACCTTACCCACTGATTCCCGGGAAGTCATACTAGGGGCTAATAAAGTGGGGTTGCACGTGATGGAAATTCAAACTCCGTTGTCATCTATTTGGTTTACGGAGAACTCTGATGTCACTCGCTTTAGTGGCACTCGATACTTCGATGTTGCAATAGGGTCCAACAGTGCTGATCAATTTTTAAATGGGTTGAAATTCCCTAAAGGCAACATCGTTGTCATTTGGAATGCACGTAGTGTACATAGGCCGTCTTTTGGTGAATATTTTGAAAAAATTCACAACAAATACTCGCCCGATGATTTTTGTCATCACTGAGTCTAGAACAAACAGGCCTATACTTAACTACGTTCACAGTAAAATATCGAGTCTATATGGAATTGAAGCAATTGGACCGAGAACCGGCCTTGGAGGAGTGTTGCTAGTTTGGGATAGGACGGTGGAACTCTATTTCCGGAAGCGCCAAGACGCCTTATATGGACACCTACTTTCCATGAAGATCATTGTAAGTTTTGATTAGTTAATTCGTATTTTAAGAAGTTCATTTAAGCTAATTTTTTCTCTAATTTCTCCTGTATTAAGTTGATGTTCCTTTACTGCCTTAATATTGTTAATTTTAATAGTATTTCACATTAGATATTGTTAATATTGTTAATTTTAATAGTATTTTACATTAGATATTGTTAATTTAACCTATATTAATATTGTTAATTTTAATAGTATTTCACATTAGATATTGTTAATATTGTTAATTTTAATAGTATTTTACATTAGATATTGTTAATTTAACCTATATTAATATTGTTAATTTTAATAGTATTTTACATAAGATTTTTAAATAAATGACAAAATAGTTTAAGCTGGAATTTTTGGTTTATGTTAAAAAAAATTAGCAAACCAATATTTATGCATTGACATTGACAGTGCAATTATTTTACATGGTTTTGGAAATATTCTTTTATGTTAAGTAAACCCCAATTTTATTAAAGTAAATAAGGTAGAGTAGAGTATTGTTCAGAGATAGTACGGATAGTGTCATATGATACTTTTTAGGAAATTTTTTTAACTTTTGTTTCTTTTTACTTGAATCTATTTTCGTGTAGATGTCTTTGGAATTTCTTATCTTATTTCTTGTGTACTTATTTATTATTTTGTTATGCACTAACCTGCTATAAATGCATACAATTAGCAATACATTAAAGGATATTATCGTCTTAGTAACCTCTAATTATCACTACAGCCAAAGGTGACCCTGGACGAATGTGTGGAAATTGTTACCGAGAGTATTTACGTTCCAGAAGATGCTAGGAGTGACAAAGAACAATCCGAATCAATTTGGTTTTTTAATTCTTCTCTTTATAAAGACGAAGACGACAATGCCGGAGATAACTGGATGGACTAACTAGCATTAGCCAAAGTCAATTAAGTAATACGAATGTAATTTCATATAATATCCAATAAAGATTTGGATCAAGTAAACTGAACTTTTTATTTCAAGCAACTGGACTTTTAATTTCAAGCATAGCATTGTAGACAAAAAGACATGACCCTAGCTAGTTTTCTTTGCTATCACGTAATTTGTATTGTACTCTTGTTTAAGCTAATTATGCAACGTTATAAATTTAGTAATTAGTTTATCAAGCTACCTGTGGAATGTTATAAATTTAGTAATTATTTTATCCATTAATTAATTAATTAAGTAATTACCTATATCTCGTCTTTGAATTACGCGTCTAAATTCTTAAAAAGAATAATGCATTTCAACAACTACAGATATGATTTCTTAACACATGTAAAGTGATATTTCATGGACCATGTTTTTGTTTTTCCATCCAAATTTAGAGAAAGTACAACATAGGTAGCTATGTTGAAAGTTACCTTCAATAGAATTGAGCTTTAGCATGCTTTAGCATTAATGAGTAGGATACTTTTTGATTTCATTTTAGAACAAGAAACTTTAAAAAATAATAGCCAAAATTGTATTTTAATATTTATCAAACATATCATATACGTATTGCACTTATTCAAGTATAGAAAAGCAATCCTCCTACACAATAACCCCTATATAAAGGGACCAGCTCTTCTACATATGACACACCAAACCCAAAAACACACTCCAAAGTAGAAAACACACTCTGATTAGGGATTTTTCCCCGCCACGTGGACCAATTAAATTCTGCCACGTGTCACCCTCGTGGATCAACCAAAGTCCGCCACGTGTCACCTCGTGAGAGGTCCAAGGTGGACCAATCAGGCCACGACACGTGGCAGACAGATTGTCGGCTAGGAAAGTGGCCTTAAACAGCCCAAATTCCTAGGCAAGCCCAGTCCGTCCTAGGTTTCTGAAACCTAGTATTGGGCACGCATTACAAGACCCTATAAAAGGGAGATGTTCCCTCTGAGGAACATCATTCAGAAATTATAAAACACACGTGTACATTAATTGCTGAGCATTAACTCCAGCTTTAATTGTACTCCTTGAGAGCTAAGGCTAGGATTTCGAGGCTATCTCAGATAACCGGAGGATCACTTCTCTCCTAAGAGGAGCCCGATCCTATGTACATTCCGCACTTTTTACATCCGAACACGTTCTAATTTGATCGTCAGAGGCGGAACTCCCACCCACAGGAGTCTCCGTTGTTTTGCAGGTACAGGCGTCTAGAGGCCAGTCTTGGTGTTGTAACTCTCCCACCGCAGGACATCCAAAAAATCCCGAAACATTTGGCGGCGTCTGTGAGGATAATACTTCTAAGATGGCTTCATAAGAACCTGTACCGCCTCTTAATGAGAAATGGCCTACGGCTGACGTCCAGGTCTATACGGACCAGGATACAGATGACGACTATGAAGTCGATACACACACGGTCCTTGACGGGTCACTAAGAACTAGGTGCATCCATCCCATCGAAAGGAGGGAACGGAATGACGAACAGGCGGGCCCTAGTGAACCAGTCGGCCAGTCGATTGGTCAACCCCAGGTGCCCAAAGGCTCCATCCCTATCACTAGAAACGAGCTCATGACTTTTATGACAAGTTTCAAAGGGGAGATTAAGGACTTGATTGACAAGCAGACGGCTGTTTCCACCACTGAACAGTCGGCCAAGAAGCCCTCCCATTTTGGGAGGAATAAACCGGTCAAAGACCGAAAGGCCACTCCTTACCCTAAATACCTAGGGAGGGGCAGAGGCCCTTAATAAATTTGGCCAAACTCCGGTTCCCTAAGCTAGGGAAGAGGAAAGCCATCCGGCATGAACAGCCGGATGGTTCAAAGAAAACTTATTCTGATGCTCGGATGTTAATCCAGCAGAAGAAGAACAAGCAACTGTCAAAGTCGGCTTCAACGTCGAACTTACAAGACAGCTTTCAGAATACCTCAATGAGGTATTCGCAATCAAACCGAGAGAACCAGACAGGCGACATGTCCGCTCACTCTAGTCCTCAACATCCATACATGCCGTATGGACAACCTTACATGCAACCGACCCTCTTTGGGGGACAGGTGGCACAAAACGTCCAACCTTTGGACTGGAAGCTCCGACTGCTAAGACTTGGAGAACAACCCTCCGCGTTTTCCAAGGAAATAACTAAGGCCGCACAGTCGGCCAAGGTGAAAAATGTATTGGTAGGTACCTATGATGGTACCACCAATCCAGAAGATCACCTTATGGCATACACCAACCTCATGTATCTACAAGGGTTGGATGATGTCGCATGGTGTCGATGCTTCCCGGCCACATTGAAAGGCGTCGCCCAACAATGGTTCGGCAACCTACCAACAAGATGCATTAATAATTTCAAGACGCTTGCATACTTGTTTGCGTCCAACTTCTTAATGAATCCTTCTGCTAAGACAATAAGTCTTGAATTGGGTGCAATTCAGCAGGGAAAGAAAGAAGGGCTACAAAAATAATCTAGACTACAAAAATAATCAGGAATAAAAACAAAACCGTTTCCCCGGCAACGGCGCCAAATTTTGACAGGATCTAGTCGTATCACCTAATCAAAAGAATTACCTAAGTCTTCTAACTAAAGCAGATAGGGAAGTAGGGTCGAATCCATAGGGAAACAATGTCTTTCTATTCCTCAATAATTAAAATAATATAAATTATTAAGTAACCAAGTTGTTTTTATGAGAATTAAACTAAGGAGAATAAAATAAACTAAAGCAAATCAAATTAAGGGGAAATCAATAAATCGAAGCCTAGGGTATAGGTTCACCAATAAATAATATTCCAAGGTAAATCACAATAATCAATCATCAATGCATCAATCAATCAGATCATAAAGGGCTTTTGCTACGTATTACATTTATAGAATTAATTTAGCAGAATTAAATCGCATCTCTCGAATCTTGACTTAACCATTTATAAATTAACCTGCTTATTGAAACTAAGCCTAAACGTCAATTCTCATCTGTCGAATCTCGAATCAATATTTCATAACTCATACAATTAAATCAGACCTTATCTAATTGCATAGCAGTAAATCAATCAATAGAAAATCAATCAAAGCAATGACAATCAACAATAATAAATTACCCCTTCATATTATTTATGGATCCCCACGAACCCTAGAAATAAACAACTCACACATATTGAAAGCAATGACAATCAACAATAACAATGCGTTTTATACCATGTTTTACCCCGGTTTTATAGCGTATATTTGCATGGTTTTGGGCTCTACGGAGCTATTTCTTGCTAACAATCTCTTTTCTAGTGTGTTCGATCTGTTTTATTGAGTTCATAGGAATACGGAGGTTTCTTAGATGAATCGGACTTGTTTTGGATGATTATAGAAGAATTGTTAAGTGAAGAATGAAGATTTCCCCAATGCCCTATCGGGCATCCCATGCCCTGGCTGCTAGGGCGAAGAAAGAAAGAGCTAACTACGAAGAATAGTCATTAGATCCCACGTGCCCTATCGGGCATGTCATGCCCTGGCAGACCAGGCGGAAGAAGAATCAAGGAAGAAGTCAATTTTACCTTGTCCGCTCGATCGGGCAGGCTTCTCCCGGGAAGACCGGGCACTGCTGGTTAAAATCGTTTTTAATTAATTACGAATTTTTATCTTTTTAGGGGTATAAATACCCCTTGTAATCACACTTAGAAATCATTTTTTATTATTCCCTAGTATTAGACTACTATAAACCCTAGTTTTTCTCTCTTTTACATAGTTTATTATTGTTTTTATTATGCTCATGTAGATTATTATTTTAGGGTTAGGTTAAACCCTAGACATGATTAATACTTGATTTATTCTTTTAAATTCTCAATTAATTATTTATATTGTTCATGCTTAATTGATTGTGCTTATGCCATTACTAGATTAGGGATAGTTGGTATTGTTATTATTCCATTGTCTTGATCGCAACGGGAGTTGGGTTTTGACGGATTTGAATAGATATATTAAGGGTATGAAATTCTCCATGGAAGTAGGTGGAATGGATTGTTAGGAAGTTAGGGTGCCGGATTTAATGTCTTTAATTTACATGATTCCACGGAAGTAGGTTTGATTGTTAATTAGGGAAGCCATTGACAACTCGGGAGAGATCTTTGGTATTGTATAGGGCGTACCTTTCCTTGTGAACATATAATTAATTGATTGAGGTAGGAATTTGTCTTGTATTGATTATACTAGTGGTGATACTTAATTCTAGATGTTTTTATTATTTGATTTTCTTGCTTTAGTACGTAGTATAATATTTCAACCTTATTTTGATTGACTCGATTAGTTATAATTCATAGCAACTCAATATTGATTACCTTCTCTGTGGGATCGACCCTGACTTACCCTACTACACAATTAGGAGGTCTAGTTAGGCTTTTATTATTTTTGTTAGGTGTGCGATAGCCTATCATTTTGAAACAAAAAAAGTTTAGACCCACATCTTCCGTGGCAAGCAAGAGGGCAAGAATGCAACGTGGTGGTGGTTCGAGTTCGAGACAACCGATTAATGAAGCCCTACAATTGCAAGAGTGGCCGACGATCATGATCATGTCACAGCAACAAAGGAGTCGTCTCATCAATCTCTACGATCGGGAGGTAACTTTTTCTCGGTGGTTAGACCGAGATACTCTAAATGCTTTAGGTGTTTATGACCATGTTAGGAGATTCATGAATGACATTGGTATGAGAAAATTCGTTATGTATTATCCTACATTTAGAGAGCTTACTTGTGAATTCTTGTTTTCTTTGAATGTTGTTAATTCTAAGAAAGGTCACTTGTGTCTTCAATTGAACAATAGAAAGGTTGAGTTAACTTATGTCGAATTCGCAAGATTTTTTGAACTTGATGCCTCTCCCCCCCCCCCCCCCCACCCGATTTCATGCGGACTATAAGGCCGACGATGTGTATTTGGCTTTGACGGGCAAACCTTGCCCTAATATTCAACATTGTAGTTCACTTCCCTTTCACCACCCCGTCCTAAAAATCTTTCAAAGATTTTCCGGGACATGTTTTTTGGCCTGCCATGAGCCTCACAACACCCAATCTTTGGAACTTGCTATCCTAGGGCATTATACGTTTGGATACGGTAGATTGAACATC
This sequence comes from Chenopodium berlandieri, assembly GCA_034703905.1. Lineage (NCBI taxonomy): Eukaryota > Viridiplantae > Streptophyta > Magnoliopsida > Caryophyllales > Amaranthaceae > Chenopodium > Chenopodium berlandieri. The sequence goes on from CM068289.1 coordinate 47,419,137, forward strand.
GCCCGTTTTATTATAAGTCATTTGAGTAGGCACGCCAATACATGTGATACTAATGTTAAAACCCCAATATATTTTGGTGGCCTAATTACTAAGATAGCATTAAAAAGGCGGGGTTTAGTGAAACTAGCTATGAGGGGTTAATCAAATGGGGGAGGGCTTCTTATCAGAATTTGCATTACTTTTAGGGGTTGAACTGGGTTAAGCCTAACCATCGCTAGGTCCTAGAATGTCTAGCAAAGGTAGGGAAGGACTACGTGCCTGTATTTCCTCTCCCTAACACAGAGTTAACTAGCTTCCCTGCCGGACAGCGGTCCTACATCTACACCCGTCTACTTCCCAGGGGACAGGCCCAATAACAGCCCCAGGTGCATGTGCCACAGTCACTTCCTCGCCAGCCTAGACCGGACCCCAAGATTGTTTGGGACCTTCAGAGTATAGGTCAGGCCTTAGGTAGGATAGAGGAGAGCCCAGGAGCGCTTAGGACGGAGGTGGGGGATATTAGGAGGCTAGTTGTGTCCCTTGACCAGAGGGTGGGATATGTAGAGCGGAACACGGGTATAGGTCTTTTCTCAATGTACGGCGACTATGCTCGTCGTGGTGCTATCCTTGCCGAGACCCTTCGCCCAGACTGGTTCCAGCCACCAACGGAGGATATGTGGATCCCAGCTCCCATGGCATTTACACAAACTACTCCTCCTTCTCTGGCTACGGCCAACACTTTCCTTTTGGGGGGATGGGGGGTAATGTTAACCCTTACTTTTTTGGTGGGAGTTCTTCTAGTGCAGGTGCCAGTGGTGGAGGATATGGAGCGATGGATAAGGATGAGGATGGTGATGATTAGCCATGCTACGACTAATTCTCGAGCCAATGAGGACATTGTCTGATTTTGCCTTGGGGGAGATTTTTGGTAGAGGTATCTTATTTCTTCTCTCTCTTTTTGATTTTTGGTGTGTTTAGTTTAGTTTTTACTGCTTTCTAGTGTAGATTTTATTTCTTTTGAAAAAAGAAAAAAAAAATACAAAAATACGTTCCAATGAATGAAAAATCATGCTTCCCTGTGCCTCATACATGAAAATTATTTTGATTCTTGGTATATGATGATGAATATTGTGGATAGGTTAGCCATGATTTGATGTTTAATTTCTTTGATGCCTTGATATGAGTCAACTTTTTCCAACTATTGGTTTATGACTTTGATTAATGTTTGTATGGCTCATATTATACACATTAAGGAGGACGAAGGCATTTATTCTTTTAGGTAGCCTTCAGATGATTTTAGATACATTTGTTCCCTTCTTGCTACCCATGTTGTTGCCTTGACTTTTCATTGTTTGTTTAGCCACATTACAAGCCTATTTTTCCCTATTGGTTACTAGTCCCAAGCTTGTCTCGGGGGAGCTACTAGTGAGTGAGGTGAGGGAGTTTGTAGTGTGCTTATATATTGCACAATGTGGGTGGGTATGAGAAGTTGATTTGTTCTTGATTGTGGTTTATTTTTGATAATTTAAGAGTTGAAATTTCTTGAAAAAATAATAAAGCATGATGAATGAAAAAACAAAAAGAAGTTCAAGGGAAGAAAAAGAAAAAAATAAAAATAAAAAAATAAAAATAAAATAAAAAGTTATTTTAATGTTCAAGTGTTCTAATGAAGGTTGATCAAAAGAAAGAAAAGAAAAAAAATGAGTTCCAAAGAAAAATTTAAGTTGAAAAAAAATTCAAAGTTTGTTTGATTCACTCAAGTTCTATAATGTCATATTTTTATGAGTGAAATTGTAAGTGTTGTAAAATTTGTGAATTATTGGATTGGTTGTTTGGTGAAGTTTTGTTGGGTTGATTTTTGTTGGAGATGATTGGTCATTATTTATTTTTTACCTTGGTCTATTAGGATTTGGCTCCCTAAAGCATAGCTTTACTCTCACATTTTCCCAAATATTTCCTACCATTTACCCTAGCCTTACATTACAAGCTTTAAAGATCTTCCGGCCTTTGTGCATAGAGTTATATGGATGTGAAATTAGTTGTTTATCAATGCAAAGAATAATTTGACATATTTCGAGTTGACTACTAGGTTGAGTGCTTGTCTTTTTAAACACACGAGTGTTATGAGTTTAGGAGGACATTGTTCACAATAAAGGGGTTGGATGGAGAGCGATCGGATACATTTTATATCTGCCACATATATGAGTGAAGAGTGTGTGAGCACTAGTCATGAATACCATACACTTGTGGTTCACTTTGTTTGACGATTGTTAGGATGGATTAGTAGTTGGATGGAATTGATTGGTTGACTTTGATGCATATTTGTTGGATTTTCCTTGAATTGATTATACTTGGTTTTAGTTGATTTTGGGGTGAACTATGTTTTATTTGTTCATTGATGAGATATTTGCTTTGAATCAGGACAAGCAAAGGTTTGGCTTGGGGGACTTTGATGTGTCCATTTTACATAGTGATTTACCCCCGTCCCTTGGTTATATTTAGGAGCATTATTTGGCTCTACGAAGCTATTTTTATTACTGATATGCGTTTTCCAGTGTTTTCGTAGCTTTGGTATTGTTTTATAGGAAATTGCATATTTGGAGCATTTCCCAGACATATTTGAGCCACTACAAGCATTAGATTTGGTTCGCATTGATATGACCGTTTTCTATAGCTCAAGACCACACTGGAGTAATCAAAGCAATGATTAAGGGCTCGGTGAAGAAGAAGAGACCAAGGCAATGGATTGAGTTATAAAGACCCAAGGAGGAAAGTTCGGATTGGGCCAAGAATTAGCCCAATCGAAGAAGTTCATGTTAATTGCCCGGAAGCTCGCCCAACCGGGGAGTGCCCTCGCCCTGAGGCGCGCCCGGTCGGGCGAGGAAGAAAGAAAGAATCACTCGTCACCCGGAGGCACGCCCTGCCAGGCGAGTAAAGAAAAGCTACCACCCGAAGGCGCGCCCGACCGGGTAGTCAGGTGCCCGACCTAGCGCGTGTTATTGTAGGATGATTTGTGACGTCAAATCTTTGTTTAGTCTTAGGATTTCTTAGCTTTAATATAAATACGCTTTTGTTAAGCGAAACAATTACGTCATTCATTAGTTAAAATTTCATATTTTAGTTTAAAGCTTACATTAGTATTTTTGTTCTCTCAACACTTTTGGTTTATGCAATTCATTATTTCTGTTTATTTTGGTAACGATTTCTTCCCCTTTTATTTCCAGTAATTTAATTACTTTGATTAATCATGTCTTCTTTTATTGCTTTGCTTAGTTTAGATTTCAATATGTGTGAGTAATTTATTTCTAGGGTTCGTGGGTATCCATAAATAATATGAAGGGGTAATTTATTATTGTTGATTGTCAATGCTTGATTAATTTCCTATTAATTGGTTTAATGCTATGCAATTAGTTTAGGCCTGGTTTAATTGTATGAGTTATGCAATATTGATTCGAGATTCGATAGATGAGAATTGAATTTAGGCTTAATTTCAACAAGCAGGTTAATTTATAAATGGTTTAAGTCAAGATTCGAGAGATGCGATTTAATACCGCTAGATAAATTATGTGATTGCAATACGTAGCGAAAGCCCTTTATGATCTGATTAATTGATGCATTGATAATTGATCGTTGTGCTTTACCCTAGAATATTATTTATTGGTGAACCTATACCCTAGGCTTTGATTTATTGTTATTCCCCTTATTTTTATTCGCATTAGTTTATTTGTTCTCCTTAGTTTAATTCTCACAAAAACAATTTGGTTACTTGATAATTTAGACTATATTAATTATTTAGGAATAGAAAGACATTATTTCCCTGTAGATTCGACCTTACTTCCCTATCTACTTTAGTTAGAGGACTAAGGAGTTACTTTTGATTTGGTTATACAACTAAATTCTGTCATTTATCCTCAAGAGATTTGAGAATGTGGATTGCTTATTTAAAACTTTGCATTCAAATCCAAAACGTATTAACCTTTCTAACAAGGTAAAATTTCAATTGTTAACATCATTTAAACTCTCTATTTTTAGGTGTAAAAAAACTCTCTATTTCTTTTACCGTATAATTAAGATATACAAGTATTTTGTTAATTTCATACTAACAAATATTACTTTATAAGCAAGTCTTAAATAAGGCAACATTCATAGTGACTAGAATTGTAATCTTGGAGAAAAAAAAGCATGACGTATAAAAGACTTTTAATTTTTTGGTCTCAAAAGCTATCTTAGTTGTCTTTATCATTGATTCATCATTCATTTTAAAAGAGGAATTACATGAAATTATTGCATTTTTCTTATGCTTGAGTAATTTGAAGGATAAACTTTTATCTTGTTTTGAATAAGGAAGACTTATTGGATTCCAGTTCAGTGGCGGCAATAAAAGTGTATGCAAGATTGTCTTTTGTATTGTGGAAAGCCTTACGCATTGATCATATGAAGCCGATTCATATTTGGTATGTATCTAATCTCTTGTTAAATAATTTAGATTTTTCTTTCTTCATCATCTAAATTATATGATATTGTTTTATGTTCTTATATGTAGCTCAATCTTGTCTACTAAAAGACAAAGGGAGGAAGAGAAAGAAAATTGAAAAAATGTCTTTAAAGGAAAAACAAGATTCCGTGTTTCGTAAGGTATTTTCCTCCATCATCTCTAGACCTTTAGAGGAAGATCAGAGTAGCCAAGCTAGCCCCTCTTATCAAGGGGTAATTCCTTCCCCCACCACAACCTCTATTTCTTCTTCTAAGTAATTAGTTTATGCTTCTTTCTTATAGTATTTAAATTAAGTTACTTTCTTTTTTATTACTTGTATATGCTAGTGATGAGTGGCACATGGAGCTGTTGAACTTAGAAGTCTATTCAAAAATTAAGGATTTGAAGAGAAAATCCAATGATGTTCGATTGCAAGATCTAAAAGCAAGGATGAAAAGATTCCAAATTCATATTTTATATTATTTTGAGTTTGAATTCTCTGAAGTCTTCATTGAAGAACCTTGTGACAGAACCATTACTAAAATCTGCTTTTAAGATGGTAAAGTATCGGTGACCTTATATATATATATATATATATATATATATATATATATATTTATATATATATATATATATATATATATATATATATATATATATATATATATATATATATATATATATATATATATATATATATATATATATATATATATATATATCTCAGATGTTTACTAATTATTTAATAAATGCATATTGTATGAAGGTTGAAGAAAATAAGAAGAGTAATTTGGAAGAATTTTGTTTACCCTATCTCAACACATATTTTCAAAAATCAATAAAGACCAAAATTTGACAGCTCTCTTAAAGATGGATAAGAAACTATTGTTTGATATCCTCAAAAAATCCAATGACATTTCCGATGATTTTTATGATTTAGAATCTGAATTCAGGTGTTAAATGCTACTCCCTATATTCCCTTTTGTTTTTTACGTTTTCATTTAAGGTGTTCATTTTTTTTTTTTTTACATTTAGAATCTTTCCTTTTTAGTCATAAATTTTGGAAAAAATTACCCTTACTTTATTATTTAAATACCCAATTGTCCTTACTTTTCCCTGTGCAATTGTATTATTTTAATGCTTTTCCACATATAAACATTCCCTTTTTAGATAGAATTTGTACCTTAGCTTCATTTATTGAATTATTCCAATACAACTCTACATTACACAATTTCTTAATAACCGCACATAATTCCAAACGTCAAAAACATTTATTTGGGAACAGAGGAAGTACCAAATTAGAAAGTGTTGTATAGGGATGTGTATGGGTAGAAACTGATTTTTTTATTTTTAAGAGATATGTAGAAACAAATTTTATGTGTTGTTCAGTTAGTGCAAAATATTTAGACATATGATATCATATCACTTATTTATATAATAGTGTACTTTTTTTGTTTTGTTAGTAAATAAATATCTATGTTATTATTAATATAAATTATTTTTATTGAACGTAAATCATTTTACTGAAATGAAAGTATTTTTACCAAGCTAAACTTATTTTTACTGATTTTCTAATGTTTTTTTCAATAAATTTAATATATTATAAATGGATCTTATTTTAAAGAGCTTTTTAAGATGAATTTTATGATGGAAGTGGAACCGAGTTATAGGATATTTATTAAAAGTCATAATTGGTTTTGTATCTATGAAATGTTAGAAATATATCGATAATGAAATTTAATACAACATCTATCTATACTAATATATTAAAAGACGTTCCTAAGAATATCGATATGCCATGTAGTCTCTTTTGTATCGCGCCACATCACCTTCCCAACATCTCATGACGCAACATCATCACTCAAACAATCCACATCACCCAAGCTACCAATAGATTTGAACCCTCAACCTTTTATAACAAGGATGGCTATTTAACCATCTAACCAATTATCAACTATGTTATTAATATATAAAAAAAATATATAAAAATGCAAACTACAAGGTTCAATAAGAAAAATAAAAATAAAATAAAAACTTAACGAATAACTCAACTTTGGTTAGACAATGACAATTTCAGTTTTGAAAAGTATTTTAAAGAAATTATCGATCGCACATTTACAACAGTAGTAACCTAGGGAAACGCTCGGGCTACTCAATAGTTTTTATCTTTAAAATTATATCCAAAATTTGCTTACTTAGCATAATAAGTGTCACAATAATACTGATAAGTGTCATTTATGACACATTTTAGGGTGGTTTTCTCCCTTAGTTTTAGGTTTATTTTAGTCTTTCTTGGTTATTTTTAGTCCTTTAATTCTTGTTTTGGTTAATAAAGTCATAGTTTATGTTTTTAGGCCTTAGTTGTGAATAATGCGCTTTTTGCTCGGTTTCTACCTTGATTTGCGTGCTATGTGATCTTTCACTCTTTTCTCTCTTGGTCTATTTGTCAGGTACTTGACACTTTCATCGATGTTGATGACCCGAGAGAAAGCCAGAAATTTCATAAGAAGAAGCCTTGAAGCCAAAAAGAAGCAAAGAACCAAGCAAGAGCAAGCAGCATAAGAACCAAGCAAGCGTCAACCCTGCCGTGACACGGTCAGCCCTAATGTGGCGCGGCAGCCTGTTTCTGCCCACCGCGGGCGTGGCTTTTCTTCCCACGAGCACGGTGTTGTGTTTTTCCAGTTTTTCATGGCTTCCTTAGATCCCCCGGAGATGCCCACCGTGGGAACGGCAAGGTCCATCGAGGGCGCGGCTGTGTGGTGAGCGGGCGCAGTGTTTTGGGTTCTCTTCGCGCTTAATCTCCGATTTTTCTCCTTTTTCTTCTTGTACTATAAATAGTGTACGACCCTATTTTCGGGGGGGGTTCTTGTAGACTTTTTTTAGCAGATTTTTACACTTTCTCTCTCCTCTAATTAGGATTAGGCTTAGATTAGGAGTTTCTCTCTCTAGTTTAGGAGTAGTTTTAGAGAGAGAAAGATTGGGATTTCAATGGAGATTTGAGAGCTTGAAGAAGCTTTTATGTGGATTCTCTTCTCAATTATTCAATGAGCTTTTCTAACTTTCTCTCACCTTTATTTCTTTCTTTAATTGTTGTTTTTGGCTTATTTCTTTATCGATTAGAGTAGATAATTAGATTACTTATTTGATTCTTGCTTTAATTCTTGTTTTACCTTGATTTCCATGTTTTTATTCTTTATGATTGCTTAGATTTTGTTCTAGGGAAATGGATGAAGGTTATGATTAATGAATTGAATGATTGATTGTGATTAATATGCAATTGATTCTTGATTATTGTGTATGGATGATGCTTACATTGCTTTGAGTCTTTTTAGCTAATTGATTCTAGGTTTCTAATTGCGCTTTCAATCAATTGTGCGGAAGTGAGTTGATTAATAGTCTAAATCCTTCCATACCTATGCTAGGCTAGTTGCGCGGGAGTGAATTAGCTTAGTAGGATAATTAACATGCTTAATTACGCGGGAGTGAGTTGAGTGTGTTGATTGATCCTGATTGAGATCATGATCATCTAATTGCAATTTATTGTTGAATTCATTAATGTAATTGGATTCCACTTTCCCTAATTTTTTGTTGACCGTTTAAAGTAGTGTTTTAGTTGTTCCTCTCTCTACCTCACATCCTTCCTACTAGTTTAATTATCTCAAATTAATACACTTAGTCCTTGTGGTTCGACCCTAACTTGCCACTATCTTGTGTAAACTTGGTAGAGTAAGATTTGGAATATAAATTGTTGATTTGATCTAGGATAGTAGACCACGACCTATTATCCGACGATCAAATTTTTGGCGCCGTTGCCGGGGACTAAGGCGTTCATTAGTTTGTGTTAATTAGATTAGCTAGGTTCTTGTGTATAATTTTGATTTTTGTTTACTTTTCTTTGTTTTGTGTAAAAAAATGGCACGCTTATCTTTTCCTCAAATTCATGATGAACCCTTCTATGCTTACTTTGAAAGACTAGATGGTTTCCTTAGTTTTCATGGGTGTTCTCTTTGGGAAGCATGTGAAATAGATTATTGGGGAATGAATGAGTATACTAGGGGTATGGTTGAAAGTATGTTTAATGGTGAATTTTGTGCTTTGTCCTTGGATGATGCTTGGAATTTCTTCGTTTGGTTTGCTAGGGATACTTGTGATAGGGATTCTCATGTTTCTAGTCTTGATGCAAATATTGAAAATTCTTCTAATTTTTGCATGAACTCCCATGACGTACCTAATGCTCCTTATGAAGAACCTATTATGCATATTGACCCCTCCTCCTTATATGCTCATTGTGATGATGTTTTTGCTAATTTTGATGATATGGAATTTGATTTTGATCATGAACCTCAACCCAGCAACATTGATGCCCAAATTCTAGCCCAATTACAACATCTCACCCAACAAGTCCATAAACTCCAAGGGGAACAAAAATTGAGAGAAGTGAGACTTGCCCAAGTGATGAGTGCTAGAGTTGTTGGAAATGGATGTGAGGCACCTCACTTAGAGTGTGTGAGTGTTTTTTAGGATGATATGGGCCAAGGGTGTAAAGGTGAGGGGAGATTTTCTTGTGATGAGAGGATTTTTGAGGATTTTGATCCTTTTCATTCCCCTTTTGAGCTTGAGCGCTTTCCTTCACCTTATTCACCCCCTTTGAGAGCTACCCTTAGTGAGGATGTGAGTGAGTCATCTTCAATATTGGATGAGGGATTTCATGAGGATGATGATGATGATGATGAATTTGAGCTACCAAGAGAGATTAAGAGTCCCTTGAGTGATGGTGGAGGAGTTGAGAATGAAGAAAATGTTGATTTTATGGATCCCAACCCCCTTTCCCATCTTGATGAGTCTACCTTGCATGTTTGTGACCCTTCTATATATGAGTATTTGGACTCAATTGAGGTTATGACTAGTGTGTTCATTTAAGGTGTAACGAAAAATCATAGCCTTTTGAGAGAGTTCATTGGAAATGCTTCATGGGAAAGGGATGCGTTTGAGAGAAACCTTTATCCTTTCATGCATGGTTTTGAGACTTTGGGCTTTGAGATTGTTGAGGGAAGTGTTATTCATTGTGGGGGAAAGGAGGATGAGGTTGTTTCTCTTGGAGAATTTTTGTTTAAGGGAGATGTGAGTCATGAGTGTTCTTTTGAAGATTCCATGATTGATTTTCATGCCCTCATTGGTGATGTGAGGCTTTGTGAGACCATTGCTTCTCCTCGCCTTTCTCATGTCTCCTTCTCTTTAAGTTTTGATTTTATTCTTCCCTATTCTACCTTTCTCCCTTCACATCTCATAGAGCCTATTGAGGACCCTCTCTTCTTTGATGAGCTTCTCCTTTCTCATCCTCCCATTATTGAGGAATAGGGTGATTGTGCCACCCAAAAAGATTTTGAGGAGGTTTTGCCTTTTTATTCTTTTTCCTTTTCTTCTTCTTCTCCTTCTTCTTATTTTCTTGATTTTTCTTTTGATTTTTCTTCTTTCTTTTGGCATCTCCCTCCTCACTTACGTGCAATAATCTTGTTGCACGTCCTCCCCCCGTCATTTGCCTTCCATTTATCCTATGAAATGTTTAGTAGTGCATTTGACAAGCTCTTGAGATCGTTGAATTATTTCCTAGAGCGATCTCGCTTGGACGTTAAATAAGCCTTTCTCGGGAAGTAACCCGTGTTTTATTGCTTTCTTTTTCTTTTCTTTTTGTATAGTTTTTGTCTCATGGACATGTTTGTGTTTCTTGCTAGGTACACAACTCGATATACTCTTGTGCATTTGCTTGGGTCAAGAATCAAGGAAGATCTACCCCTTCTTTCCTAGCATGTGGATTTCAAGACATAAGTTTGGAGATTGTGGCTCATATGTGTATATTTCGGGTCTTTTTGAATGCTTTTGCAATTTTTTCTCAAATCCGCTAATATCCTTTTTTTCCCTCTCTCTAACTTTTTGTGGCTTGGTTGGTGGACATGTGTTGGTTTGTTGGATTGATTTCTTTCTTTTCCCCTCCCATGGATTTATGATTTATGATTTGAGTGTATTGTCTCATTCAAGCTTAGGGGAGGGTATTCTATCAAGTTTGGGTAGAATGTTGGTCCATTTATGTCATGCACTTGAGTATATGCATTTCCATGTATTTTTTTATATTTTGAAAACTCCGAAAAGATTTTTGTTTCTTTCAAGGGAAATTTGCTTTGTGTTTTGTTCTGTTCTTGCTTTGGACATAATACTTTTGGACTTGTATAGTTGAATGCTTTTCTTCTTAAATGGTAATGGTGTGCACGGTTTGAGAATATGCTTGGTTGATTCTAGGATAGAGTATGCTAAGGTAGTGAGTTTAGAACTTTAGGATCATGAAGCCCTAGTCTATTTGCTTGTGGTAAGAAGGTGTTGCTTCCTATAGTGAATTTGAAGCCAATAGTGAGTTTTTGCTACAACCATGTGAGGTTTCATTTCTCTAGCCTTCTACCTATTTTGCATGAGTGGCACATGGATCCTTGACTATCGCTTACTTTATCCAGAACTTGACTTTTATCTCCCAAATCGCGATCGAACCATTTAGGAAGGATAAAGGCATCTTTTCGGGGTGGTTATTTTTGCTTTTCTAGGTTTCGATTTTATATTTTTGGTTTTGGGTTTACATTTGCCTTCTTGCTAACCATTTGAGCCTTATACCTTTTTTTCTAGCCATATTACTAGACTTCTTACCATTTGTTTCTTTCTTTTCATCTTTGGTTTTTGTGAAGCTAGTGGTGATGAGTTTGTTTGGTGATTTAAGTGCAATAGTTTGACGTTATAAGCTCATGTTGTATAGAAAATATGTATTGTGTATAAGTTTGTGAATAAAAGCAAATGTAAAGTTGAAAAAGCCGCTCATAATCAAAAGAGGCGAGGACAAAGCAATAAAGTGAAAAAAAAATTTGAAAAGTACAAAAATATTTTAACGTATTCATTATCTCCCTAGTTTGGAGCATTGAGGACAATGCTCCATTTAAGCTTGGGGGAAGCGTGTCTACGCTTTTTGTATATATGTTCGTGATTTTGCTTTGAATAAGCTTGGGGGTGTTGGTATTTTTGTTTGAGTTTTGGTGATAACTTGGTTATGGTGTTGAGAATTGGCCATTCTAATGCTTCACAATTAGGTATACCACCAATTTTCAAATTTTTAGCCTACCTTTACCCTTTTTGCCCATACGTTACAACCCTTCAAAGACCTTTTGACCTTTGTGGTTGAGTCACAAGTCGGTGGAGGGAGATGGGAGTCAAGCTTATGGAGCTGTTTGCATAGTCACGATGTCGAGTAGTCCTAAAATCTCTTCTTTTTCGGTTCCTTAGAGGAATCCTTGAGATGCTCACTAGAGGTGGATTTGAAACTAGGAGAAGAACACGGTAAGATCGTTTGGGACGAAAGGTGAATTGAGTTCTATAGTTCTCTATGCTTAGTGTTTGGGGGTCTTTAATGTCCTTCGGGAGAGTTACGATTTTCTAGCAGACTTCCTTCCTACGCCTGTACCTGCACAAGTAACGGAGACTCCGGATGGGGGTGGGAGTTCCGCCTCCGAAGATTAAGTTAGTATCCTTTCGAAGTGGAATAAGAACAATAAAAGCTTCTCGGTTCGAGAGCGTTTTCAATAGGTTCTGGTTTTGTTTGTTTTTTGTGTGGTTGCAATTAATGATCGATCCTCCTAAATGAGGTCTACCCTTACTATTTATAGTAAGGGAGAACTGTACCTCAATTAGGGTACAAGGGACACGTGTCGCAAAGGGATTGGGCCTTTGCTGACCGTAGAAAGATTGACACGTGTCAAGCCTTTACTGGGCCACGTGTCTTAGGGTATTTTTACCCTAAACATCTGCCCCTCACAGGTGAGATGTGGCAAACCCACGTGTCACCTGTGACAGACGTAGGGTGCATGGGGAAGTGACGGTTCGCCTGCTTTCCCCCCTTTATTTTTTTTGAATTTCAAATTTTTGCGCAGAAGGTGTCTGTTCGCCTTCTGCCTCTTTCTATAAGTAAGGGAGCTACCTCTTTCCTCCGCACTTTTCATTTTCTTCAATTTTTTCAAAAATTTCCTGAGAAAAGCTCTGATACCGGCTGCTTCTTTCAAGGCTTTCAAGCATCCGGTTTTCGCAAGAACTTGACATCTGTCTTCCGGCTGAGTGCGGATTTAGTAAGGTACCATCTGCTTTTCTTTTTGCCCCTAGATTAAGAACCTCACTCGGCAAATTGCCGCCTGGGGCTGGCTTGGGACAAGTGCAAAAATCCCCCTCATCCGGCATTTTGCCGTCTGGGATGCTTAATATACTCCCATCCGGCATTGTGCCGCATGGGACCCCTTTGAGCCAGCTTTGTTTTTATTCAACTTGGTTACAAGTAACCCCATCCGGCCTTTAGCCGTATGGGGGTGGTTTGATCAGCCTTTGCTTTCAAACATTACTCAAATTGCCCCCATCCGGCATTTAACCGTATGGGGGTAGTTTGAGCATTCTTGGCTCACTGTTTCAAATTGCCCCCATCCGGCATATAACCGTATGGGGGTAGTTTGAGCAGCCTTGGCTTTTTCTCAAACCTCATTCAAATTGCCCCCATCCGGCATTTATCCGTATGGGGGTAGTTTGAGCAGCCTTGGCTCAAACTTTTTCAAATTGCCCCCATCCGGCATTTAACCGTATGGGGGTAGTTTGAGCAGCCTTGGCTTTTTCTCAAACGATGTTCCAGTTGCCCCCATCCGGTATTTAACCGTATGGGGGTAGTTTGAGCAGGCTTGGCGTTCAAACATTACTCAAATTGCCCCCATCCGGCATTTAACCGTATGGGGGTAGTTTGAGCATCCTTGGCTCAAACTGTTTCAAATTGCCCCCATCCGGCATTTAACCGTATGGGGGTAGTTTGAGCAGCCTTGGCGTTTTCTCAAACCTCATTCCAATTGCCCCCATCCGGCATTTAACCGTATGGGGGTAGTTTGAGCATTCTTGGCTCAAACTGTTTCAAATTGCCCCCATCCGGCATTTAACCGTATGGGGGTAGTTTGAGCAGCCTTGGCTTTCAAACATTACTCAAATTGCCCCCATCCGGCATTTAACCGTATGGGGGTAGTTTGAGCATCCTTGGCTCAAACTGTTTCAAATTGCCCCCATCCGGCATTTAACCGTATGGGGGTAGTTTAAGCAGCCTTGGCTTTTTCTCAAACCTAATTCCAATTGCCCCCATCCGGCATTTAACCGTATGGGGGTAGTTTGAGCATTCTTGGCTCAAACTGTTTCAAATTGCCCCCATCCGGCATTTAACCGTATGGGGGTAGTTTGAGCAGCCTTGGCTTTTTCTCAAACGATGTTCCAGTTGCCCCCATCCGGCATTTAACCGTATGGGGGTAGTTTGAGCAGGCTTGGCTGTCAAACATTACTCAAATTGCCCCCATCCGGCATTTAACCGTATGGGGGTAGTTTGAGCATCCTTGGCTCAAACTATGTTTCAAATTGCCCCCATCCGGCATTTAACCGTATGGGGGTAGTTTGAGCAGCCTTGGCTTTTTCTCAAACCTCATTCCAATTGCCCCCATCCGGCATTTAACCGTATGGGGGTAGTTTGAGCATTCTTGGCAAATTGTCCCCATGCGGCATTTTACCGTATGGGGGTCGTTTGAGCAGCCTTGGCTCAAACTTTGCTATCCCTCATCGGGGACTCCGCCGCTTGGGGAGCTTTTGAATAAGTTTCTATTAAATACATCTGATTTATGTATCTTTATTTTCAGCTTTAAACACATTCGGAGACTTCCGCCTGTGAAGGTTTCAAGCCATCAGCTCAGCAAATTTCAACCTTCAAAGGTACCGTCTGCACCCTGTTTCAATTCTTTTTGTTAATTTTCCGATTGCATAGATAGGATATGGACCCTTCAATTATACACTCGGCACAGCCTACGACTGTGGTCAGCCGGTCACCAGGCACAGCTGAGTCTAGGACTGGGACTGCCGTCTGGGGGTATTTGGGCGAACCTTCACCTACCTCGAATCCGACCGTCTCTGTTCATGTGCAGGACAGAATGGCTCGGATAAGATGGACGGCAGTTGACCCGGATTACAAGTCCGACGACGCAGCCGAAGATCCGGCTGATCCCCAAAATGAGGACCAGACGGCAGGACCGTCTGGTGAAATTCCTTTGGAAGAAACCCTGGGAACTCGTGAAGATTCCCCGTGTGGTCCGAGCACACCGGGTGACAGCATTTTGGAAGACTCTGATTCTAATGCAGAAGGATCCGGCGATGAATCTGCTGGAGAAGAGTCTGGGTCAGAATCAGAGGCCCCGGCACAGGAGGCCGAGCCTATTGTTGAGGAGGCCTACAAATGGCCGGCTAAGGGGGATCCGACTGATATGACCATGTCTGCGAGAGACGTGGTCACCCTTACTGCAACCCTTCCTGCCTTTCTGTTTAAAAGGAAACCGGTTGGGAAGGACTGGGAAATAAGAGTCCCGCCTGTAGATGCAGCCGTCGTTTGGACGGACGACTTAGACCATGCCGATGATTTTTTCGGCTGTTATGAGGCGGCATTCAAAGCAGGCCTCCGGTTCCCCCTTCACCCCTGCATCAAGGACATATTAATGGGGTATGACTTGGGCGTATGGCAATTGACTCCCAACTCTTGGGTCAATATTTTGGGGTACATTGCCGCATGTGAGCTGCAGGATGTAAACCCAAGCTGGGAGGCCTTTGCACACATGCATTACCTCAGCCGGGCACCGGGTGGGTGGAATGCCTGGTACACCCTGACCACCAACCAAGAATACATGATGACTTTGGAAAAGCCATCAAAGTGGACCAACTGGAAGAGCAAATTTTATGTCGTCTCTTCCCCTTCCACTTCCCTGAATCACCGCCTGCGGCGGTACAATAAGGACCCGGCATTGCTGGGCAAAAAATGCGCGCTCCCGAAAGTGCCGTCTGAGGCCTGGGACCAAATAATGGAGACGGGCCTCTTCCTCAAAACGACCCATCTGATGGAGGACGGTAGTGAAATCATCGTCCCAAAGTTCTGGGTACCCCTCCCGGAATGGTTCAGGGATGAGGCCTTCTTGTCCCTTTGCAATCTGAGTTCAATGTTTAAAAAGAGTAGGTTCATTAACCCATCCGGTATTCCGACGCCTGCTTATGAGTACACTTGTTCTAACTCGAATTTCCCTTAATGCAGATTCAGCTAAAAGAATGGTGCCTCCTGAAAAGACACCGGCCTTCTCAGCCATTGAGCTGAGAAAGAAGCAAGTTGAAGAGAAGAAGGCGGCACTGGCCGCCAAGAATGCTGGGGTAAAACCTCTTCCATTTCTTACCGGATGACATTTGATGAGCTACCTTTGTTTCTAACTGATTGCCTTGTTTTGAATATTTTCAGGGTGGAATCCATGGCATGCCAAAATCACTAGCAAGCATGCATAAGAGACCGGCTGGTGACATACCTCAGCCAGCTTCCAAAGCTCCAAGGCTGCCGGGTCCACCTTTGGCAGCTAGTCCTGCAAAGAGGACGCCTGCCCCCTCCAGGCCAACCACCGCAGGGAAGAGCCTGCAGCTAACGCCGAGTGCTTCGGCAGGCCAGACCCGGATGGGATCCGGCTCAGATGCGGCTGGGGGGGATGGCACCCCACAGCCTGAACAAGGTAACACCTCTGCCTTTGACCCCCCCTGGCCGCTTGGGTATATGAGAGTCAAAACTCATGCAAGCCAGTCTGGGAGCTCCTCTGGCAGCCGCATGAATATAGGCGGCGCATATGCCCAGTATCTGACAAGTAACCCTTCCTTTGCAGATGAGTCTACCAGCCGGACCGACTACAACCAATACGCCAAAAGAATGGTCAGAACTCTGACCCGTTCTGAGAAGGAGGCGGTGCCGGCTGTACACCAGGTTAACCTGGATCGCATCAACTCTCTTCTTGCTGAGGTAAATAACCCGAATGACCTATGCTTGTCTCAAACCCTGCTTTGCCGGATGAGTAGTAATTATCATCATTAGTCATAACACCTTTTCCGGATGGTACCATAGGTGATGCTGAGGGTGGACGGGCTCCGAGTCCCCTTGCGTAAAAAGCAAGAGGAGGTAAGAGACGCTCAGAAGCGTGCCCTTGACCTGATTGACGCTAGTCAATTTCATACTATTAACTATGATAAGGCCACTAAAGAGAGGGAGTTGGAACAGGAGGAACTGCTGAAGAAAGCTGTGCTGGCAAATGATGAGGCTAAGAAGAAAGCTGAAGATCTTGAGCTCAAGGTCAAGAACCTCCAGGCTGATCTTAGAGCTCTGGAAGGAGTTGACAAAGAAAATGCCGAGCTCCGCCAGAAAAACAGCGAGCTGACTGTCCAACTGGCTAATATTCAGGCGGCTCACAAAAAGGAGCTGAACGAGGAACTCAGCCGCCTGATTTCTGAGAATGAGGCCGACTGCGAGGAACGCATGAAGCTAGCTTGGGGCCTCATCCATCCGGACTCTGATTTTGACTATTTCCACGTCCGCTACTTGTATGCTTCTGAAGTTTATGAAGCTCAAGTACTCGGCACTCCTGCCCCTCCTCCTTTCGACGAGTAGGCTGAGAAGGGATTAGGGTCAGAGCCGGAGGGGGTGCCAATGGAAGACCAGCCAGAACAGCAACAGGAGCAGACGGCTGAGACTCAGGTAGCCCAAGGGTCGGAGCAGCCTCAGCAACAACAACATCAGCAACCATAAACTTTTCTTCTCTTTTTTTACCGGCCTGCGTGCCGTGTATTTTCAATGTACCTTTCCCGGACGGGGGTCCGGCTAACATTTCCGTTGAATTAAAATTAATCTATTTTACCGACACAGTCGGTTTTGCTATCTTTATTGTCGGTTTTGCTATCTTTATTATTAGCATTTTTTACAAGTATTTACAAGTATTTCAGCCGTTCTATATATGCCGGATGAAGTAGCGATACCACAATATGCCCCTGAAATGGCTACCTGTTTACCAACAGTAGGCTGGCAGCCGTTTCAAGGAAGCCGGATGGGGGGTCAGTGACTGACCTAACCTGTTCCCGTCTGGTACAATAAAAAGCCGGACGGGGGGTCAGCGACTGACCTAACCTGTTCCCGTCTGGTACAATAATAAGCCGGACGGGGGGTCAGTGACTGACCTAACCTTGCTCCGTCTGGTACAATAAAAAGCCGGACGGGGGGTCAGTGACTGACCTAACCTGTTCCTGTCTGGTACAATAATAAGCCGGACGGGGGGTCAGTGACTGACCTAACCTGTTCCCGTCTGGTACAATAATAAGCCGGACGGGGGGTCAGTGACTGACCTAACCTTGTCCCGACTTGTACAATCATATATATGATGGGATGAGAAACCGTTTAGGTGGTTACAGTGGCCCATTAAGAATTTCATTCTTCCGGATGGACCTCTTTTGGGTCCTTGCCGGATGAATCCTAGATGCAAAGGATCATTTCTAACGGCTGCAAGATTGTTTTAGATAAATGCCGTTTGAGTTATTGGATCGCTAGAACAATGTTCCACCCAGAAGGGAGCTGTTCTCTTCAGTGATTCACCCGGATGGGTGTCACCGGATGACTGCTCTTTTTGGAGCAGTGGTTTTAACAAGTGTTCTTCCGTCTGTGTTCTTGCACTAGACAGGTGCAAATACAATAGTATGAATGGAAATTATATGCTTTCACATTTCAATACTGTTTACAAAAAATTACAAAATCCTTAGAAGTAGTACTTTTTCAAGTTATCTACATTCCAGGTACGAGGCAGCCGCATTCCGTCTGGGGTTTCCAGGCGGTATGTGCCGTTTCTAACTTCTTCAAAAATCCGGTAGGGTCCCTCCCAGTTTGGGGTCAGTTTCCCTTGTTCGTTTGCCCTACCGGTTGCTTCAAGCTTCCGTAATACAAAATCTCCAACTTTGAGGGGGCGTTTGCGCACCCTCTTGTTGTAGGCCCTCGTCATTCGAAGACGGTAGATTTCATGACGCAAGGCGGCGTTGCCCCTTCTTTCTGGAAGAGTATCCAGAGACAGGCGCATGGCTTCCCAATTTGCCTCTTCATCATACAACATGATTCGAAGTGTTGGCTCATACAATTCAATGGGAAGCACCGCCTCTGTGCCATATGCCATAAGGAATGGAGTTTCACCGGTTGACCCCTTCTCAGTAGTTCTGATGGACCAAAGAACGTGAGTCAACTCTTCTGCCCAAAGACCGCCTGCCTTCTCGATCTTTTTCTTTATGCCGCCTGAGATGAGCTTGTTGAAAGCTTCAACTTGACCGTTTGCTTGCGGACGGCCAACGGATGCAAAGTAGTGGGAAATCCCTTGATCTTGCAACCAAGTCTTTAGGACAGGCGTTTCGAACTGGGGGCCATTGTCAAAGACCATTGACATTGGTACACCGAACCGGGTGATGACATTTCTCAAGATGAAGGAGATGACATCCTTAGTTTTGATGCCCTTAACCGCCTCGGCCTCGACCCACTTGGTGAAGTAATCAACAGCCACCAAGATGTACCTTCTGCCGCCTGGGGCAGGAGTGTATGGCCCCAAAATATCCATGCCCCATTTTGCAAAGGGAATTGGACTGTGAATAGCTGTTAAATCAGTTGCCGGCTGCCTTATCAGCCGGCCGAATCTCTGGCACTTGTCACATCTTTTCACCAGATCTAATGCATCCGCCTCAAGGGTAGGCCAAAAGTATCCTTGCCGCCTGGTTCTTTTGGCGAGGGTCTTCCCGCCAATGTGAGATCCACAGAAGCCGGCGTGCAGATCTTCCAGTATTTCCTTACCCCGTTCTGGGGTAACACACTTGAATAGCGGCTGCAAGTAACCCTTCCGGAACAGTTCACCTTTATGCATTACGAAGCTTAATGCTCGTCTTTTAAGAGCAGCTGCTTCGGATGAGGTTTCCGGTAGGGTGCCGTCTACCAAGTAATTCCGGATGGGGTCCATCCAAGTGGAGCTTCGATCTAGAACTCCAATGGGGTCATGTTCAATGCTTTTCTTTTCCATGACTTCCCAGAAGACTGATCTAGGCGTATCACATGTGGCGGATGATGCGAGTTTGGATAGTGCATCCGCCTGATTATTCTCGGATCTGGGTACTTGACTAAGATTGAATTCATCAAATGCCCCAGCCTCCTCTTTGACCGCCTGAAGATACTTAATCATCACCGGATGAGTGGCCTCATAGTCACCGTTGTACTGGCTAACGATGAGTTGGGAATCTGAGCAGGCGTCAACTTTCCTTGCCCCGGCTGCCTTACACATGCGGATACCGGCCAGCAGGGCCTCGTATTCAGCTTCATTATTCGAGGCTTGAAACTTGAATCGCAGAGCATACTCGTACTTGTCCCCCTCCGGAGAGTGACAAATTACACCCGCCCCGCAACCATTCAGCGTAGAGCTCCCATCTACATAGACCCTCCAAACTTGGTCAGTTTTATCCGGCTGTACTGGCCTTGTCATTTCAACAATAAAGTCGGCAAACGCCTGACCCTTCACTGCTCGCCTGGGTTCGAAAGTGATTTCTAAGCTTTGGATTTCCACAGCCCATTTAATCATTCTTCCGGATGACTCTAAAGTGGTCATAGGCCTTTTGAGCGGCTGGTCAGTGTAAACGGTCACCGGATGTGCTAAGAAATACGGTTTCAACCGCTTGACTGCCTTGAACAAAGCCAAACCGAATTTTTCAATCATGGGATAACGAAGTTCAGCATTCCGAAGGACATGGCTTATAAAGTAGACCGGGAGCTGATTGCCGTCTCTCTCAGCAAGGAGGACGGCGCTCAAGGAGTGATCTGAGACGGCCAAGTACATGTAGAGAGCCTCCTAGGGTAGGGGACTCACTAATCTTGGCAAAGAATGCAGGTGTTGCTTCAGCCGTTGAAATGCCGCCTCAGCCTCTTCACCCCATTCAAATCTTGACCTCTTTTTGATTGCTTGAAAGAAATACAGGCACTTGTCACCTGACCGGCTGAGGAATCTCCCCAATGCCGCCAGGCATCCGGTAAGCTTTTGAGCCTCCCTGACGGTACGTGGCGACTGCATTTCAATCACCGCCTGTACTTTGTCCGGATTGGCCTCTATGCCTCTCTGATCAATCAAAAATCCAAGAAACTTCCCGGACTCAACTCTAAAGACGCATTTTTTGGATTTAACATGACTTTATGCCGTCTGAGGGTGGTGAGAGTTTCTCGGAGGTCGGCTAGATGATCCGCCTGCAGCTTTGACTTGACAATCATATCATCAATGTACGCCTCTACGTTCCTTCCAATCTGATCATAAAAGACCGAGTTCATCATTCGCTGGAAAGTAGCAGGCGCATTCTTCAACCCAAACGGCATCACCGTGTAGCAGTATAGCCCTTGATTTGTGACGAAAGCCGTCTTCTCTTGGTCTTTCTTCCACAAGGGTATCTGATGGAAGCCGGAGTAGGCGTCCATGAAACTCATCAGGGCATGGCCGGCTGTAGAGTCTACCAGATGATCTATCTTTGGAAGCGGGTAGCTATCTTTTGGACAAGCCCTGTTGAGGTCCGTGTAATCTACACACATCCGCCAGGTTCCATTCGGCTTTTTCACAAGGACTACATTGGCTACCCAATCAGGGTAGTAACATTGCCGGATGAACCCAACATCTAAAAGTTTCTTGACCTCGGCTGCTGCCGCCTGGGATCTTTCCTCGCCATGGTTCCGTTTCTTTTGCCTGACCGGCTTCTTCTTAGGATCCACAGCGAGTCTATGTACAGCAAGATCCGGACTTACACCCGGCATCTCTTCTACTTCAAAGGCAAACACATCTTTGAACTCCTTCAGCAAAAGGAGCAAATCTGATCCCAAACTTTCAAATGCAGCCGTTCCAACCTTGACGGTTCTGTCTGGCCGGCTGTCTTCAAGGACGACGTCAATTATTTCTCCAGCCGGCTGAGGGCGAAGGACGTCTGTCCTCTCCCCGGACAGTGATTGCTATTGTTTCTCCTTTACAGGCGCCAGTTGGTCCGCCTTTCTTTTTTTACCGGCTGGCTTTGTAGCCGGTAAGCTTTGATCACAGTCGTCAAGTTCAACAATTTCTTTGTCTTGACCGGCTGTGTCAAGCGTTGGTTTGATGTCCGAGAGGTAACACTCTCTCGCCATCTTTTGGTCCCCACTCAAGGAACCGACTGTGCCATCATCCCTTTCAAACTTGATCAACATTAGAGATGGGATGATGACTGCCTTTGAGAGGTTAAGGGTTGGGCGGCCAATAATCAGATTGTAGGCAGTCAGCTCTTCTACAACAAGAAACTTGACAACCATGTGCCGGCCCTTCCCCTTCTCTCCGAACCGGATGGGTAGATCAATCATGCCCACCGGATGTACTACTCCTCCCCCAAAACCTACAAGAGGGTATGAGGCCGGATGCATGCTACTGGGCTTATACTTGAGTTTCTTCAAGCATCGGTAGCTGATGAGGTCTGAGGAGCTCCCGGTATCAATCAAGATCCGGCCAACTCTTTGATTGGCGATTTTGCACTCGATGACTATGGGGTCATCATGAGGCCGCCTGACCTCACCTCTATCTCTCTCGGAGATGTTAACTTCCGGAAATGAATATTCAGACGACTGGCCCTCATCCACTGAGTTGACAAGTTTCCGAATGTTATCTTTTGTGCCCCGGATGGTAGGTCCACCTCCCGCAAATCCGCCAGCAATGGTCAGGATGGTTTCCTCATCCGTATCCGATTGAGTAGCCGGCTTCTTTGTGGGTGGTCCTTTTGCTTGTTTGGGAGTACCCCTTGACTTGGAAAGATAAGATTTGAGAGCCCCATCATCTGCTAGCCGGTCAAAAAGCCGCCTGAGACTAAAGCAACCCTCAGTGTCGTGGCCAATTTCGTCATGAAAAAGACAAAATTTGCTCTTATCCCGGGCGCTTAGAGGACTCTTCATAGGAGCCGGTTTTTCAAGGTTCAACCGGTCTTTTACTTCGTTGAGAATGGAGGCACAGTCCTTGTTGAACTCGTACTTTGGCACGTACGGATCCGACCTCTTCCTTTTTTGGAAAGGTTGTCCGGATGAGTCTGCTGCCCATACCCCCTTTCGCTTGTCTTCCTTTTTGGCCGACTGGGTAGGCCGACTCTCCTTTTTATCGGATCTTTTGAAATCCGTTGGAAGTTTAACAGCACACAATTCCACTGCCTGAATGTAGGCCTCCGCCTTCATGAGCGCCTCGTGAAGAGTGGAGACCCTCTTCCTAACCAAGTCAAACTTAAAAGTTGATCCATCTTTTAAGCCTTTGAAGAAATCAGTATAGGCAACGTCATCAGACAATCCATGGATTTGGATCCTCATCAGGTTAAACCGCCTGACATATGCCCGGAGCCCCTCTTTGTCTCCCTGTTGTATTGCCCCTAGATCAAGGCTTGTTTTCTTGGCAGGGATGTTCATAGAAAAGTTGGACGTAAACCAGTAGGCCAAGGTCCTGAAATTATTGATGCATCCGGCTGGGAGATTACCAAACCAACGTTGAGCAATCCCTTTCAACGTAGCCGGGAAGCACCGGCACCATGAGGCGTCATCCAAACCCTGCAAGTACATCAGGTTGGTGTATGCCATGAGGTGATCTTCCGGGTTGGTGGTACCATCGTAGGCGCCTACCAACACGTTTTTGATTTTGGCCGGCTGGGTCATCTCGGTGATCTCTCTGGAGAACGCCGTTGGCTGTTCCCCAAGGTTGAGCAGCCGGAGCTGCCAGTCCATAGGCTGGACGGGCGGCTGTGGCTGCCCCCCGAAAATACCCGCCTGTGCATAGGGGGATCCAAAGGGCGTATATGGTGTTCCATGCAATGCCGGTTGGATCATATGAGGGCCGGATCGAGCGGAAACCTCGCTCGTCCGACTATCATTGTTTGTTCTCGAGTGCCTTCCTGAGGTAGCATTGAAGCTGTCTCGAAAGGTCGATGTTGATGCCGACTCGGATCGCTGAGTCTTTTTATTTTGGATGAGCGTCCGGGCGTCAGAATAGACTTTCTTCGTTCCATCCGGCTGAATGTGCCGGACGGGCTTCCTGACTCCATCTACAGGAGTGTGCATCTTTGAGAAATCAAAGAGCCTAGCCGGCATATTTGACTTCGGATGCGGGGTAGATGCTCTACCCTTTACTGTTTTGGCTGTCTTTTTACCGTGACGCCTTTCTTCCGCCTGACCCTTACGGGGGCCGGCTGTATTGTCCAGGAGGCCTTTGATCTCTCCTTTGAAGCTCATCATCATGTTCATGAGCTCATCTCTGGAGACTGGGGAGTCTCCAACGGTAGAGGTTAACCCAAGCGGCCCCCTAGTTGGCTTGCTAGGAGCCGCCTGATTCCCTTCCCGTTCTCTCTTATCTTTGGAACGGGTGTTCTTAGTCCTTAAAGAGCCATCCGCAGCAGTGTAGGCTTCCAACTCATAGTTATCGGCTGTATCTTGGTCCAAATGGACCTCAATCTCCCCAGTAGGCAGATTGCCTTTACCAGGTAGAATTGGCTCAGATGTCATCTAGAAAGTACTCTCCCCACAGACGGCGCCAGATGTTTGGGGGTCTTTAATGTCCTTCGGGAGAGTTACGATTTTCTAGCAGACTTCCTTCCTACGCCTGTACCTGCACAAGTAACGGAGACTCCGGATGGGGGTGGGAGTTCCGCCTCCGAAGATTAAGTTAGTATCCTTTCGAAGTGGAATAAGAACAATAAAAGCTTCTCGGTTCGAGAGCGTTTTCAATAGGTTCTGGTTTTGTTTGTTTTTTGTGTGGTTGCAATTAATGATCGATCCTCCTAAATGAGGTCTACCCTTACTATTTATAGTAAGGGAGAACTGTACCTCAATTAGGGTACAAGGGACACGTGTCGCAAAGGGATTGGGCCTTTGCTGACCGTAGAAAGATTGACACGTGTCAAGCCTTTACTGGGCCACGTGTCTTAGGGTATTTTTACCCTAAACACTTAGCATTTCTTATGTTTTAATCATTGGATATCTTGAAACGTGCACCCCTTTACTTATTTAGAAAGTTTGGCATTCATTTGCAAAAGTCCATTCATGAACATTTGTTTTCTTTCCTTTTCCTTTGATTTCCTTTTTATGCTTTGCCTTGTTTTGTTTGGTTTGTGAGAGTTGTGGGTTAAACTCTTAGGAAACCTTCACAAGAGCACACTCGTCCTCTAGGGCGATCTAGGGGTTTAAAGGGCTTGTCTTTAGTTGCTAAAATTGACAGTGATTCCTACGAAAGTGAGTTAGTGTATACTCTTTCTCTTTTTAGTTTTTCTTGTTTGAATAAATCCTTCTCCTTTTCTCTTTTGTTTCTGTCTTGCTTGAGGACGAGCAAGAGTTAAGCTTGGGGGAATTTGATAAGTGTCATTTATGACACATTTTAGGGTGGTTTTCTCCCTTAGTTTTAGGTTTATTTTGGTCTTTCTTGGTTATTTTTAGTCCTTTAATTCTTGTTTTGGATAATAAAGTCATAGTTTATGTTTTTAGGCCTTAGTTGTTAATAATGCGCTTTTTGCTCGGTTTCTACCTTGATTTGCGTGCTATGTGATCTTTCACTCTTTTCTCTCTTGGTCTATTTGTCAGGTACTTGACACTTTCATCGATGTTGATGACCCGAGAGAAAGCCAGAAATTTCATAAGAAGAATCCTTGAAGCCAAAAAGAAGCAAAGAACCAAGCAAGAGCAAGCAGCATAAGAACCAAGCAAGCGTCAACCCTGCCGTGACACGGTCAGCCCTTACCGTGGCGCGGCAGGCCGTTTCTGCCCACCGCGGGCGCGACTTTTCTTCCCGCGGGCGCTGTGCTACGTTTTTCCAGTTTTTCATGGCTTCCTGTAGATGCCTCGGAGATGCCCCACCACGAGCGCGGCTATGTGGTGCGCGGGCGTGGTGTTCTGGGTTCTCTTCGCGCTTAATCTCCGATTTTTCTCCTTTTTCTTCTTGTACTATAAATAGTGTACGACCCTATTTTCGGGGGGGGGGGGTTCTTGTAGACTTCTTTTAGCAGATTTTTACACTTTCTCTCTCCTCTAATTAGGATTAGGCTTAGATTAGGAGTTTCTCTCTCTAGTTTAGGAGTAGTGTTAGAGAGAGAAAGCTTGGGATTTCAATGGAGATTTGAGAGCTTGAAGAAGCTTTTATGTGGATTCTCTTCTCAATTATTCAATGAGCTTTTCTAACTTTCTCTCACCTTTATTGCTTTCTTTAATTGTTGTTTTTGGCTTATTTCTTTATCGATTAGAGTAGATAATTAGATTACTTGTTTGATTCTTGCTTTAATTCTAGTTTTACCTTGATTTCCATGTTTTTCTTCATTATGATTGCTTAAATTTTGTTCTAGGGAAATGGATGTAGGTTATGATTGATGAATTGAATGATTGATTGTGATTAGTATGCAATTGATTCTTGATTATTGTATATGGATGATGCTTACATTGCTTTGAGTCTTTTTAGCTAATTGATTCTAGGTTTCTAATTGCGCTTTCAATCAATTGTGTGGAAGTGAGTTGATTGATAGTCTAGATCCTTTCATACCTATGCTAGGCTAATTGCACGGGATTGAATTAGCTTAGTAGGATAATTAACATGCTTAATTGCGTGGGAATGAGTTGAGTGTGTTGATTGTTCCTAATTGAGAACATGCATGATCATCTAATTGCAATTTATTGTTGAATTCATTAATGTAATTGGATTCCAATTTCCCTAATTTTTTGTTGACCGTTTAAAGTAGTGTTTTAGTTGTTCCTCTCTCTACCTCACATCCTTCCTACTAGTTTAATTAGCTCAAATTAATACACTTAGTCCTTGTGGTTCTACCCTAGTTTGCCACTATCTTGTGTAAACTTGGTAGAGTAAGATTAGGAATATAAATTGTTGATTTGATCTAGGATAGTAGACCACGACCTATTATTTGGCGATCAAATACCTATTTTCCGTCTACGTGGCTCGACACTTGATGAAAAACTGGAATGCCAATTGTTGTTGTCTCGTGGCCTAATGGCAAGATCCGGCTTTATTTATTAGTGATATGATGATATGATATGATTAGATTAAATACTGGATTTTTATTATGTTACCACCAACAATTTGGTAACACAAAAAATTTTACCACTTCTTTACCCAAATGCATGCCTTTGCCTGACGTTATAGTGGCCTTGTGGGTCCACCTCTTTACGCTCAATTTCCCTTTTTTGTTCGTTTACTTCCACTATCTTTCTTTCCTTAGCTTGATTCTCTTTATTGATGTTCACCACCAAAGTTTTCCCCCAAAATTTTAATTTTAATTGCTTCTATTTCTCTCATGTTTCGTTTTTAAAATTATTGTTTGAATTTGTACTTTCACAGCAAAAGTACACATAAGGGGACTAAAAGTGAATAATAGAATAATGGATACAACATTAGAGGGGGGACCAAGGTTTGGAGTCTTGTAGCTCCAAAATCGACGTGAATCGAACAAAAAATAAGATAAATTGGGGTTTTTATTAACTGAGCTAAACTAAACAACAATTACAACCATAATAGTGTTCATCACAACAGAAAATTGACAAATTTTGAATTACTTTCCCTTAGTACTTCACTAGAATCAAATCCCAAATTTGATTTCAAAACTCTAATTTTATTTCAAAACCCCCAATTTAAGGTTGTCAAAAGTATTAACAACAGTATTCTTCCTTGAGGTTTCAAATAAAAAAAATAAAATAAAATAAAAAAATCACTATGCATAGCTTTTTCCTCGAATGCATTTAAGTATAGAAGAAAGGAGAATGATTTTTGAAACCCTATTTTCAGATTTCATCATTTACCCAAACTTGAGATAAATAAATGAATTGAAAAGGGGAAATTGAGAGAAGAATGAAGGAAAAGGCAAAGGGTGGGGCCCAAAGTGATGTTATACAAAAGGCTTTGGGCAAAGAGGTAATAATTTGATGTTTTAGAAAAATGTGGTGGTAAAATAAAATACGAAAAAAAAATTATAAGTTTAATTACTAAAACAAGAAGAATAGTAGGTGGTTATTATCAAATTTTCAACAATAATAGGAAAAATGGAAACTAATAGTCCCACATTTGCTCCATCTTTTAAAAATAATCCCACCTTTTGATTATTCCAAAACGATCCCACCTTTCACCCTAATCTTTTTCCACAAATTCTCCAAAAAGGCGGGTATACGTTAATTTATTGTAAGACATATTAAAGTTATCATAAAAGTATTTAAAGTTACCCTTTATATGACAAAAGTTATTACTTTTCTAATTATAAAGTTTATCTTACAAAAAACTTATATGTATTAGATTAATCATATTAGCCTTTATACTCCCCCCGTTTTTCTTAAGTGCCTCACTTCCCTAAAACAACCGTTTTTTTTAAGTGCCCCATTACTAAAAGTGGAAACCCCACTCACATTATATATTATTTCTCTCTCTTCCTTTTAACCCCACTACCATTTTATAATATTTTTTCCCTCTCACATTATTTTTAGTGGTCCCCATTCATATTTCTCTCTTTTACTTTTTTAAATTTTTTTATTATTAACTTTATACACACCCATATAATATTTTATTCTTTGGCCTAAAACTATGTGCCCAAGGGTATGAGGCACTTAAAAAAACGAAGGGAGTAGTATGTAATCATCACTCTATAAGAAATTTTACCTTAAAATAAAATTCAAACCAACGACAAATTAAAAATTAACCTTTAAATGGTTATAGTTACCATAAAAATAGTTAAAGTTACCCTCAAACTAACCGTCTTACAATAAAATTAACATTACCCACCTTACACAAGACTTATTGATCTTCTTCAACGATCCCTAACCGATTGGATTGTTTTGGTAAGCGATTTTCTTAGGTTTTTGCTACGTGTCAGGTTTTAATTGATTTATTCTTTTTTTTTTCCCTTCCTTATAAAAATTATAAGATAACTTTTAGGAATAGTGTGCTACCAACTATACCTCAAAAATGTGTACAAAAATGTGTATTTACATTTTTACCCTCATTAATATATTTGATGTTTTTTTCATTAAACGTATCATCAATTAATTCAAAGTTTTTCTTTCTTAACAAAAAACTTGTAATGCTTTTTTTTTAAAAAAAAATAAAAAAACTTCTAATGCTTTTATTATTATTATTATTATTATTATTATTATTATTATTATTATTATTTAAAAAGAAAAAAAAACTTTATGTACAAAGAGACTGTTTATTAGCAAGAGACTGTTTATTTTTCCCTATCTTATAAAAAGTATAAGATAACTCTTAGGAATAGGGTGATACCAACTATATGTACAAAAATGTGTAGAAATTATGTACAAAAATGTGTATTTACATTTTTACCCTCATTAATATATCTAATGTTTTTTTTTCATTAAACATATCATCAATTAATTCAAAGTTTTTTTTCTTAACAAAAAAACTTGTAATGATTTTTTTTTTCAATAAAACAACTTCTAATGCTTTTATGTTATTATTATTATTATTATTTAAAAAGAAAAAAAACTTTACGTATAAAGAGACTGTTTATTACCAAGAGACTGTTTATTTTTACTCCTTCGGGGTTAGTGGTTACTCTTCTTATTTACAATCTTGTCATCCTTTAACTGCAACTATTGTTAAGGTTTATTAGCATTTGAAATTTACATTGTTTGATGGCACATAAACACCGTTATGGAATTATGAAAAAGATTCATATTAAATAGTGATATTTGGGCAGATGTTATCAAGAGTTATAAAGAACTTAAAAATCCTAATATCAAGTGAAATCGATGATAGAAAGAAAAAAAAAAAAACTGGTATTAATTGTGGGAGAGAAAATGAAGGAATTTAAGAGGAAAAATATAACTAAGTGGTTATTGCTTTAGTATTAGATATAAATATTAGATGGTCTTAGAACAATAAAGAACTTATATTTATAAGTTTTTAGCTGCAACATTTCACATATTAATACTCCATATGACCTAACCTCACAAAAAATTCATCAAAAGAAAACCAGGCTAGAATTATTATACTAAGTATTATTGAAACATGCAAATCAATTAAGAGTTCTAAATTAACAATTGTCCCTTAAGATATGAAGGGATAATAATATGATATGAAGGGGTGCAAATCAATTAAATATTATTTAATAATAATTTTGGAATAATACTGTCAAACTTTAGAGGGTTTTAAAAAATAATCTTCATAAAAGATTTAGATGCGCATAAGCACATAAACCAAATAGTACGTATTAAATAAAACTACCACCCAAACCAAAGGTGTAAACACAGGCCAATACAAGTTCTCCGTAAGAACTAGCTCCTAGCAATAATAAAAAAAACCAAAAATAATCTTAAAAAAACAACCAAAAATCTCAGCCCCGCACTCTTAAACGCATGAGCGGCCTCTTCCTCGCCCTTGCCTTCCTCGGCAACCCAACACCACCATTCCAAGGCGCCGAAAACCCACCCAACCCCTGAAACCCCAAGAGTAACCTCGGAAAACACCATAAACTCTCAATAACAATAAAAAAAAAAAAAGACCTTAAATTGACGATCTTAATCATTGAAAAAAAAATGGTAGATCGTGATAGAAATTAAGATTTAGTTGCTCGAATTTATTCTTGTGATTAAACTTGAACAACTCGATTTTTTATTTTTATTTTATTTTAGGGCGCCGGATTCGTGGGTGGGTAGGGTGTGTGGGAATGGTTATGGTTTCTTAATGGTTTCGAGGTGGAGGGATTTGGTGGCGATGGGGGATGATTATGGTTGTCAGGGGTTTTCGAGGTGGGATTTTCGTGGCCGGGGTGGGGGTTTTCGGGGTTGGGGGAGGAGTTTTCAGGGTTGGGGTTGGGGGAGGAGTTTTCAGGGCTGGGGTGGGGATTTTCAGTGTTGTGGTTGGGTTTTCGAGACTGTGGGAGGAGTTTTCAAGATTAGGGTGGGTTTTTTCGAGGTTGTGGATGGGTTTTCGAGATGGTTAGAGGGTTATTTCGGCGTATTTAGAGAGTTTCGTGGTAGGTGGGGTGAGAGTGACCATGGTAGAGTTGCATTTCAGGAGGCAACTGGGTTTTTAGGATGGTGTTACAGTGGTGGACTGGTGGCCATGGTGGGAGGAGAGAGACTTAGGGAAAAAAAAATTAACATGTTTAACAGGTTATAGGTAAAATGAATCTTTAAAAGAAGATGTATGTCAAAGGTGATATTGTTTTGGAATAATCGAAAGGTGGGATTGTTTTAGGAAGATCGAGTAAAGGTGAGATTATTAGTTTTCATTTTTCCTAAAACTTAATGAAATACTTACAATTATATGTAGTATTAATAGCAATGTAGTAAACATTTTTAATGACGTTGAGGAGTCTGCTAATGAATGATGAGTATTTTTATGGGCTCTTCGGGAAATTCGGGGATATGAAGCTATTTAATCTAACCAAGACTAAATAACAACTAAATTGGTAGCTTTCTCAGCAAAATATCATATGCAATTCTCTTGCTAAAACAATTCATACGAATTGTCAATTATAACTCAAAACTTCTCTGCCTTCATTAATGAAAATAAAGAATATTTATAGGAAAACATCTCATGCTGTTACACAAAAAGTTAACCAATTTGAAAAAAAGAATCACCTCAAAAGCTTTATAAACGAAGGAGAACAAAGCCAAACAATCTGACCTACAAAACTGAGTTTTATTAGGCCCGATTTCAACAAAATTGTGCACGAAACTTCAAGAAGTGCACAGTTTCCCTCGCCTAACAGCAGTAGCAGCAGCCACACCAATTTGATGTGTATTTTTATGGGCTCTTCGGGAAATTCGGGGATATGAAGCTATTCAATCTAACCAAGACTAAATAACAACTAAATTGGTAGCTTTCTCAGCAAAATATCATATGCAATTCTCTTGCTAAAACAATTCATACGAATTGTCAATTATAACTCAAAACTTCTCTGCCTTCATTAATGAAAATAAAGAATATTTATAGGCAAACATCCCATGCCGTTAGGATAACTAAAAGATAAAATAAAATATATAAGATATAAATACTAAATACTAATCCAAGATAACAAAATTTATCTTCTAATAAAATTAGAAAATAATATCTTATCAAACTACTTATTCTACTCCAACTCTAATTCGATTAATCACGCGTAACTTTAGGATTGACGCTACCCAACCTCATGATGAATAGACGACTCAATAAAAATAAATAAAAATAATAAAATGATGATATTGATGCCTTGGATACGCATCAATGAAGTTGTCATTAATAGTACAATTAAGTTTTGTAAATTTTGTTTTTGGTTGAATGTGAGGAAATTTTATATTGGCTAAATATCAGGAAATTGGTTCCATCCTTTTTTTGTTTCATTATTTTTTTTTTGGTAAATAATGAAGTTGTCAAGTGAGTAGTAATGATACTAAACTTTTATTAATTAATTTGTATTGAGTTTGATTGTATTTTAATGCGTAATTTTTAATGGATACATGATAGGAAGACTAATATGATTAATCTAATATAAGTATATTATAACTGTGTTTTTAAGGGTGAAATTTATGTTAGAAAATAGTAACTTTTGAAATATAGATAGATATTTTAAATATTTTATGGTAACTTTAATTCATATTACAATAAATTACTCCCTCCGTGTTTTAATAAGTGATACACTTTGACCAGTACATAGTTTTAGGCAAATTAATTGACTTAAATGAAATAAGAGGTAAGTGGAGTAGTTAAAGTATTAAAGAATTGTAAAAGAAATATAGTGGGGTTAGGGTTAGCAATCCCTATAACCCGACTCGAACCCGGCCTGAAGTTATTGAGGGAAACCCGAACTCGACTTGAACCGAACCCGCACAACCCGAATTTGACCCAAATGTCATATTTTGTAATAATTTTAAATTATACACTATTTTTGATACTTTTTAAGCACAACCCGAAATCGACTCGAATTCTGACCCGAACTCGGCCTGCTGACCCAAATTGCCACCCCTAAGTGGGGTTAACAATTTATTGACGGGGCGCTTGGAATGGGAGTAATAAATTAAGGGGGTATTAAAAGTCAAACTAGGTAAATTATAATTGATTAGAGGTATTATTGTAGGGAGACAAGGTGTTTATGAATGTATTAAGGTTGTAGTGACATAAAAAAAAGAGAGGGGTGGAGGAATCATTACCCTCAAAATGAGGGTAATAGGTTACCCACCCTCACCCTAGTGTAACTTATTACCCCAAAAATAAGAGTAATAGTTCCCTTTTTTCACCTATCACCACACCATCACAATGTAAATCTTCTTAAAATCACATTATCACTAGCTTCCCCTCTCCTTTATTTACTTTAATTTTGCTTGGTTTGACTTTTATTACCCCTTAATTTAATACTCTCAATCCAAGCACCTCATGAAAAGTAATGAATGTGAGAATAGAGAAATAATAAAAAGGTGCTAGTGGGTCTGGGTGAGGACCATGAGAGGAGAGAGATATAATATTAAAATGTACTCCCTCCGTTCCTTTATTTTTGCCCCATTGCCATTTTTTGGATCAAACTTTGAAAATTTTGACCATAAATTACCGTTAATCTATAAACGATAATATAGTCATGAGTGGTCTTGTTAGATTTGTCTCGTTGTATATTTTATTAATATCACGTTTTTATAATTTTCATGTGTATGGACATAAAGATATAGACGTTTTAAGACGCGTCTTAGAGACCGTATATAGTCAAATGGGGCAATAAAATAGGGACAGAGGGAGTAGTTTTTTTGCCAAAAAAGAAAGTGTAACAATTAATAAAACACGACCGCATTTAGTAAGTGTAATACTTCCTCCGTTAAATGTTATGTGCAACAAAATGGAGGTTTGCGGCTATCAATGCAAAAGTTAAGGGGCAAAGATTAGAGAAAGTTAAGCAACTTGTGGTATGTAATTAAGGTGGAGAGATATTAATTAATCAAAATCCACTACCACCACCAAGACCAGGCAACACCACCCACACCACCTTCATCAACACCACCGCTGCCTTCACCACCACCACTACCAACCCCACGAAACCACTACCACCCCCACGAAACCACCACCACCCTCACGAAAACCCACCATCCCCACGAAATCACCATCGTACCACCCACAAAAACCCAGGCCACCACCTCCAAACAAACAACCCCTCATTCGTCTTCCCCTCCCTTTTCCGCCAGCCCCCTTCGATCCCCCGTCTTTCCCTCCTTTTTCCGGCAGCTCCCTCCCTAACCTAAAAATCCAGAAATCCCAAACCCTAAAACCCCGAAATCGAAATCAAAACCCAGAAATTCAAAATCAAAACCTTGAAAATCAAAACCCAGAAAATTGAAATCAAAATCCAGAAAATCAAAATTCAGAAATTCGAAATCAAAACCCAAAAAATCAAAATCAAAACCCACAAAATCGAAACTCAGAAAATCGAACAGTGGTGGGAGAGACTCAAAACCAAGATAATCGAAACTCAGAACATCGAAACTTAGAAAACCCAAAACTTGTGAGGAAGGAGAGATGAAAAGGATCGTTCGTGGTGGTGGGAGCTAAGGGTCGTGGTCATAGGGAGGAGAAAGACGGAGGTGGGATGGAAGGCGGTCGTGAAGGAGAAGAGAGAATGGTGGTGGGAGGGGCGGTGGTCGTGACTCGTGAGGGAGAATTAGGAGATGAAGAGAGTGAAGGTGGAAGGGATGAAGAGGGTGACATAGATAAAGAGAGGTTGAGGAAAGAGATGAATGGGTGGTGGGTAGATTAGGAGATGAGTAAATGGGGTGGGTAGAATTAGGTTAATGATTTTAGATTAGATTAAAAAGGTTATTGTGATTAAAATAAGATAAGGGTAAAATTAAGAAAATCAAAATTTTTAAATAAAGGTAAATATGTAATTTTCAGGATTTTTGTTTACCAAAAATAAAAAGAAAACAGAGAGTTGCACATAATCATGATCATCCAAAATGACAAAAGTTGCATATAAGTATTTATTAAAGCACGGAGGGCAAGAATTTGGGTAGAGTTTAGCCTCTTAAAGTGTTTCTTTCCGCGCACGAAAGGAAGCCGTACCTACTCATCTAAACTGCAACCATTATAAATATCTCACCTCTCTTCTTCTTCCCTTTATCACTCTTATTTTCTCTCTCTTCTTTCTTCGCTCTGCAAATTTTTTCCGTATTCAATCAACAACAACCTGATCTATGGCGGATCCTGCTGAATCCTCTGAGTAAGTTTTCTATCATATATCCTGAATTTTGATGATTTCTTTTTTGATGTAATTCAATTGTGAAATTGTGAATTTTTTAATCATGCAATTTAATTGCGAAATTTTGATGATTTTGTTGAATTTTACTGATGATTATGCAACTCAATTGTGGATTTTTGACAGTAAGGGAGCGAAAAGAGATTTTAGTACTGCGATTCTTGAGCGTAAGAAGGCTGTAAATCGTTTGGTTGTCGATGAAGCTGTGAATGATGATAATTCGGTTGTTTCTATGCACCCAGATACCATGGAAAAGCTTCAGCTTTTTCGTGGTGATACTGTTCTAATCAAGGTTATTTATTTTTTTATTTTTAATTTATGGTAATATTTATTGTTGATTTTGTTATGAATTTATGATTTCTGTTGATCTTGTGATTTTTATACTATATACTAAGTACTATTTGATGTTCCTGGTTACTTAGGGTTTTTAGAATTGTGCGTTTTTGAAGTCGTGTAGAATTTATGTTGTTGCTGAAGGCGGTGTTTCGGATTGATGTGTGATCAATGATGAGGGTATGGAGAGATTTATAGGTTTATGTATGACACTCTGATTATGTGTTATTTGGGAAGTGGGGCATCTGGGGTTGTTGTGTCCAATTGTCCATGATTGAAGGGATTGAAGGTGTTTTGTCGAATATTTAGGTCATCGATTAATTGATCTTGGCTTTGTTTAACTTATTAATGGCTGGTTTTAATCAATTTGTGTTGCCAATTGTTATGATTAGTTTGTGGGTTAAAAAGAGTTCGAATGTACAAATTAAGTTACAATTTTTTGGTGCATACCCAATACCCATTGTGAAAGGAAAAGAGAAACAATTTACATCCCCAAAGCATTGGGGATTTTGGTTTAATGAAGTTTGTGTAGGTTTGCTTGGGGACCTTTTTGTGTTTATCCTATAGGCGTGTTGAATGCCTTATGAGTTGCTTAGCTAGGCGTGTCCAATCTTACTGGGTGCAGATTAGGCTCACTTCAGGATAGAGAATAATGGGCTGAGTCCATTTTACATTTGAGTTTATTTTGGGTCAATGTAGACTTGATTGATTACAACCCCTATGCAAGTATGCAACAAGTTTGTCTTTCAAAGAGATATTTGGAGTTTTTAAGTACCCTTACAAAAATTCAAGTAAAAAATGATGAATTGATACGTATAATGTGATGGAGGACTAAATGTCTTGACTTGTTCTCTGGTAAAGCCTTTAAAATTTGGTACTTTCTTCGGTTCATGAGAGGTGGAAAGACTGGGAATTTATCTACATTTACAGTGCTCTGTATGTGGTTCAGATATGTTTGGTATTTTGTAGGTTTTGTCCTCCGTTTCTAACCAACTAACTTTGTGATATTACCATGAATTTGAATTTGAAATTTGTGGGAACTTCTATTTCAAATGTGAACTGAACAACCACTATGATTTTGATTTCCTATTACAAGTTTTGTTTATGTTTTTTTTTTTATGATGTTTTAGTTCTGACTTTCATTTATCTGTTTTGGTGACATTTTCTAGGGCAAGAAAAGGAAGGACACAATCTGCATTGCCCTTGCTGATGAGACATGTGAAGAACCTAAGATCAGAATGAACAAGGTTGTGAGATCTAATTTAAGGGTGCGACTTGGTGATGTGATTTCTGTACACCAATGTCCTGATGTGAAATACGGGAAGCGTGTGCATATTCTTCCTATTGATGATACCATTGAGGGTGTCACTGGAAATCTATTTGATGCATACCTAAAACGTAAGTTTCCGCATTTTACAGCACTGAAATTATTTATGTTACTGATGTTTAAGCCGCGTGTTAAAATTTTTTTATCATAAAATACCTTTAAAATTGCAATATAATTATTTTCTGCACTCAATTTTTGACTCTATCCTTCTTTTAGACTAATCTTGAGTGCCTGAGCTCTTATTTAAAAGATTAAAAAAAAAAAAAAAAAAAACTCTCAGTTATCACGTAGCTACATGTTTTTTCCTGAAAAAATCAGACACAACAACTAGCCAAGTAGCCAAGTATTTTGTTCTCAAGTAGAAAATGGGAAAAATCCATTGAGAGTCTTTGAGATAATTTAAGACAAATTCTTGCAATATAAATCTCTTATAAAGTTGCTTGTTTTGTTTTATTTTATTTGGGCCTTTGCAAAGGTGAATTCATGTATCAAGGTATAGTTGTGTACTTGTGTTGATTGATTCGATGCAGGCTGTGGGCTGAGGTAGCAAAGTCTTTTTCTGTTTATGATTAATTTTATTTTAACATTATCACTTTGAATATTTCTTTTTGGGAAACTAATACATCTTTTCATTGGTGGCCATGGCCCTATATATTTATGCCAAACCCATCGCTTAAGGCTTCACCAATGGGCACTAGATTCTACCCCTTTTCTTTACTTTTCTTAATTTGTGTTCATAACTGTAAGTGAGCTAGTTAATTAGCTTTAGAGGGATTATTCTCTGAGTGTTCTTTCAAAAAGTATTATCTACAATTTGATTTTTTAAGAAAGGTAAGATTAGTTACATATGATCTGAAATGATCTTTATGATATGTGCACTAATGTGCAATTAGTGTGTTATTCCCCGTAAGTCCTTGAGTGGTCTAAATTAATATTTGTATGGCTTGATAAATACTTATATAAGGACAGTGGATTTATGTGGTTGTATTATTTGCTGGGCTATAAATTATGATGTTTAAACTAGCTCATCGGTTAAACACTTGTATGATTTATATATGTTTTGCTATGGTACTTTGGGAAATAATGGTGTTAGTAAGGGTAGTATCGAGTGGCATCCATTGGTAATTAGGTATTATGTCACACTTCATTCATTCAAAAGCTCTGAAACACACGTTTTGAATAATAAAAATTGAAAATTTCACATTTAGAATCTTATCCACTAACATATGAGCAAATGGTTTCGTACA
Organism: Chenopodium berlandieri; assembly: GCA_034703905.1. Lineage (NCBI taxonomy): Eukaryota > Viridiplantae > Streptophyta > Magnoliopsida > Caryophyllales > Amaranthaceae > Chenopodium > Chenopodium berlandieri. The sequence continues at coordinate 47,456,686 of CM068289.1, forward strand.
CTCCCTTTGCAAGAAAAAAGTGTGATTGTATTTGGTTTAGTTTCTCTCTTGCTAACCTAATCCGAATTATGGGTTTTAAGTGGGACTAGTGAGAGAAAGTCAATTTTCAAGTACATGCAATTTGTGAATCACAGCTTTAGCAATGCAATATAATTGATGATGGGGTAACATAATTATCTATAGCATATCTTTTTGTGTGATTTTTGTAATGCATGTTACAGAATTAATCACCATGATATGTCTAGTTGAAATCCTTTTTGTTACAGCCTTTGCATAATGGGTCAACCTTTATATCTAGCTATTTGTAACCATCTGCAGTGAGTTTACTTGCCAACTATTTTTGTGTGCTTTGCAGCTTATTTTCTTGAAGCTTACCGGCCAGTGAGGAAGGGAGACTATTTTCTTGTGCGAGGAGGAATGCGAAGCGTTGAATTTAAGGTTATTGAGACTGATCCTCCTGAATATTGTGTTGTTGCCCCGGATACTGAGATTTTTTGCGAGGGTGAGCCAATTAAACGAGAAGAGGAGGATAGACTAGATGAGGTTGGTTATGATGACGTGGGTGGTGTTAGGAAACAGATGGCCCAAATTAGGGAACTGGTAGAGTTGCCATTGAGACACCCACAATTGTTCAAATCTATTGGTGTCAAGCCACCAAAAGGAATTTTGCTCTATGGACCACCAGGTTCGGGGAAGACTCTGATAGCCCGAGCCGTGGCAAATGAAACTGGTGCATTCTTCTTTTGTATCAATGGGCCAGAGATCATGTCAAAATTGGCTGGGGAAAGTGAAAGCAATCTTAGGAAAGCTTTTGAGGAAGCTGAGAAGAATGCTCCATCCATCATTTTCATTGATGAAATTGATTCTATTGCTCCCAAACGAGAGAAAACCCATGGAGAAGTTGAGAGGCGTATTGTTTCCCAGCTTTTGACTCTTATGGATGGGCTTAAATCACGAGCACACGTTATTGTTATGGGTGCTACAAATCGTCCTAACAGCATTGACCCAGCACTGAGAAGGTTTGGTCGATTTGACAGAGAAATAGATATCGGTGTTCCAGATGAAATCGGGAGACTTGAGGTTCTTCGAATTCACACGAAAAACATGAAGCTTTCTGAAGATGTATGTATCTTTCTTTTCTCTAAATATTAATATTAAAATGTCTCTGCTATAATAATCTGTTTAATTGGGTTTCTATTTGTCAAACAGGTTGATTTAGAAAAAATTTCCAAGGAAACACACGGTTATGTTGGTGCTGACCTAGCTGCCTTGTGCACTGAAGCTGCACTTCAATGTATCAGAGAAAAGATGGACGTAATTGACCTGGAAGACGAGACTATTGATGCTGAGATCCTTAATTCCATGGCTGTCACGAATGAACACTTCCATACTGCTCTTGGGCAGAGCAATCCATCCGCTCTGCGTGAAACGGTTGGGTTATGTTGTGATATCATTAGTATTAAAGTCCTTTCTATTCTTGTAGTTTTTGTTGATTACCTTTGTATTTATTTATTGTCAGGTTGTGGAAGTTCCCAATGTCTCTTGGGATGACATTGGTGGCCTTGAAAATGTCAAAAGGGAACTTCAAGAGGTGCTTCTATTTGCCTTCAATTGCTTTTCACTTTTCTCTATCTTCTATACTGTAGACTGAACACATGATGTATTCCTGTTGTAGACTGTTCAATATCCTGTGGAGCATCCTGAGAAATTCGAGAAATTTGGAATGTCTCCTTCCAAGGGAGTTCTTTTCTACGGGCCTCCTGGATGTGGAAAGACTTTGCTGGCAAAGGCTATTGCTAATGAATGTCAGGCTAACTTCATCAGTGTGAAAGGGCCTGAATTGCTAACAATGTGGTTTGGAGAGAGTGAAGCTAATGTCAGAGAGATTTTTGACAAGGCCCGCGGGTCAGCTCCATGTGTTCTATTCTTTGATGAGCTTGACTCAATTGCAACTCAGGTGTGCACATAGACTTTTTTTTTTGACGAGTGTATTTTAATACTTTCTTTGCTTACTATTTATGGATGGGATATAGTATCTTCTTTTATGTCAAATGGTCAAGTTTTTTTTTTAAGTTATGGCTTTTAAGAATTTAAGTGGTTTAATTCACTCCCCTTTCAGAAGGTTTGGCATTTGCATAGAATTTATCCTGTGATGCTATTGTCCATACTGGGAGCTTTAAACTTGTTCTGTTAGGGAAAGTTTTGAAGGCACACTTGTGTCTTTTTTTAAAGCAGTTTCTCTTACCTAAACCTTTTATGTTTTGCAGTTATACATTGATTTGAACTCTGCTTTGATGAGCTAGCTGTTAATAATCTTAAGACATTAGTTGTTCTAGGTTTACATTTATTTATTTAGTTGGGAAGTTTTACCTGGTGGCCTCATGGGAATTAAAAATTCTACTGGGTGGGATTTTTTTTTTTTAAAAATAATTTTTAATTGTTTTCTCAAGTGACCCAGTGATATTGCATATTCCAATACTAGTCCTTATGTGCTGATATAAAGACTTTATGGCTGATCCAACAATTTAATGACTGATTTTTAATCTTAATCCTAAATTTACTAACCTATCCCTAGTTAACACCCATCTTGACCAAATTGGTGGTGGTTGTTGCTTTCACTGTTGTTGTGCCAGTCTTGAATTGGTGGTGGCTTCCTCCACATTGAGTGGGCTTGATTTCTTGGATCTTCCAAGGTTGAACATCCAAACTTTTTGAGTGTTTTTAAGTGGGTAAAAGCCAAAGATTCAAACTTTTAATTACAATATTTGGGATTTAGAAGATGGGTTAACCATATAAGAAGAATAGGTGGAATAGATGAACAATAGAAGATGTTGGAAAAGAGAGAGCATATATAAGTGCAGACTTCTTATGTGCCACTTTACAAGAAAAAAGGTGAGATTTATTTCTAAAACCAAACCTTGGAGGCTTAATTGAACATTAAAATAATAAAATAAAAACTCAACCCCATATTAGAAAGGCAAATTAGATTGATATTCACATCCAGAAAAAAAAAAAAAAAAAAAAAAAAAAAAAAAAAAAAAAAAATTGGTTCTGTTTTTTTTATTCTTTAAGAGAACTAGGCTGCGAGTGAAGGAGTATCAACCTTGTAGTTTGACTTAGAGGCGAGAGATGGTTATGAGAAGAGAGAGAAAGTGAAGAAGACAAAGAAGGTAAAGATAGATTTGGGTCGCACTGTGTTGGGGCATGGCTGAGGAGAGAAGAACACTTCAAAATCAACCCAGGAGATTGGGTTGTTTATTGGTTAGATTAGGTAGGAGGGTTGGTTATTAAATTCGTTTATTTAAGCATTGGTTAGCCATAAAATAGAAATTAAGGGCACACTAAAAATCAGTATACAATATCATGGCACCATATGACCATAAATAATTTCTTCTTTTTTTTTTTTTTTTGGGTGGGGTGGGGTTGGGGGGTGGATGCTGGAACTTTAATGTCTGAATTGCATTATGAATGTCATTTCTGTAATTTAACACTTGTCCTATTTTATTATTGCTTCAGTAATTTTCTGGATGAGTTGCCCCATGGTGATGGATCACATCCTCCTCTCACATTCCATCTTTTTTTCAAGGCATTTTTTATCAGTAATTAGTTATTTTGTTGTAGTTTCATTTTATAGTCAATCTGGCTGATTCAACTGTGTTCTGTGGTTGTGTTTTTGCAGAGGGGAAGTAGTTCAGGTGATGCAGGTGGTGCCGCTGACAGGGTTTTGAACCAACTTTTGACTGAAATGGATGGCATGTCTGCCAAAAAAACTGTTTTCATCATCGGGGCCACCAATAGACCTGATATTATTGATCCAGCACTTCTGAGACCTGGTCGTCTTGATCAACTAATATATATTCCTCTTCCAGATGAGGAATCTCGTTATTCAATTTTTAAGGCTGCCTTGAGGAAGTCGCCTATTGCTAAAGATGTTGATATTAGAGCGCTTGCCAAGTACACTCAGGGGTTCAGTGGGGCAGATATCACTGAAATATGTCAGCGGGCTTGCAAATATGCCATCAGAGAGAACATTGAGAAGGCAAGTATTGCTGCATATGATAGATTGAATTTTAATTTTTTTATCTGTGTTCCTGCAATTTTAAGTCATCAGAATTTGATATGCCTTGTGTGACATGGAAATTTGCAACTGTTCTTATTTACCTATGCAATGACCTATTGAATTAGGGAGTTATGTTTAAAAAGTAACCTTCTTTGGAGTTCTTTCTGTTCTCTAGACAATTTTCCTCTATTTTTTTCTTTTAATTTATTTGTCTTTGTTGAATTCCAGGACATTGAAAGAGAGAGGAGGAGAAAAGATAACCCTGAGGCCATGGAGGAGGACGTGGATGATGAAGTTGCTGAAATCAAGGCTGCGCATTTTGAGGAATCCATGAAATTTGCCCGGAGAAGTGTGAGTGATGCTGATATCCGTAAGTATCAGGCATTTGCTCAGACCTTACAGCAATCTAGAGGATTTGGCACAGAATTCCGTTTCGCCAATACCACTTCTGGGACTACTGGTACAGATGCATTCGCTGCTTCTGCTGGTGGAGTTGATGAAGATGATCTCTATAATTAGGTTCTCTTTGGCCTTTTGTTTTTTAATCCTACCAGTTTTATGTCAGAGGACATGTATAATTTGGTTGCTTCTTTGTAAGAATTTGTTGCTCGTAAGTTGATCCCGTTTTGACCAACTTGTAGATTTCTACTTAGTCTGGATTTGGTTGACGGGAGCAGTTAATGTGAATCCTCTTAGACTTATTAGCATGCACTACGTAAATGACAAGTTACTTTTCCTTTTCCCGTCATTCTATTTATTTGTTTGATTTCTAATCTTACTGTGGTCTGTAAAGACCACCAGTATAATAACTCCCGAGTACTACAGGTCTTGATCCTCGCCAAAGGAATGAAAAGATTTCCAGATTGAAGAAAAACTATTCTATGCTTGTAACTTTAACATAAGTAGTTCAAATATTATACTCCATATCCATTGCACAACTAGCTGTTAATGCTAATGTTCTGTGATAGAATTTAAAAGGAAAAATTCACAAGAATAATCCCACCTTTTGCACATCTTCTCATAATAGTCTCACCTTTTAAAAATCTGGGAATAATCCCACCTTTTCTAGTAATCTTCTCAAAATGGACCCCTTTCATTTATGACCTGCTACAGTAGGTGAATTAGCCTACGTGGCACTAAACATTCGTTGTTAATATTTGGGTTTGTATTTAATTCGGAACGCTATGCTATGTCTTCTTAGTTATCATCTCCCATTTCTCTCGTTTTCTCCTTTCTCTGTAAATTCTTAATCTAAAAATGTAATCTCTTTTTTTTTTTTTTTTTTTTTTTTTTTTTGTTTATTAATTTTTTTTTATAAGGAAATCAAATTATGATGGGTCTAGGTCTTCTTCGTATTCACTAGCGAATTCAGTTATGAATTTGACAGTGTTCAATATAACTTCCCAATTTTTATGCAAAACAAATTTCAATGTAATCACTTTTATGCAAAAGAAATTGCCTTGAAATATGATATGATAAGATAAGATAAACATAACATTGTGTCTGTAACATAGCACAAGTTTTATCATGACATTCAACAATAACCAGCATTTTCTTTGATACATTGCATTACACTGATTCCAAAAAGAAAAGACATCACAGTTCCTATATGATCACTGAGTTGGCTTGTGCAATAGCTTGACTGGGTTGTGAGCTCATACAGTCAGTAAATACCCTTGGACCCCCAATTTGTCCAGCTATGGTAGTCATTGTTGATCCATCAGAACTAATCAATACTCCCACTCCTTTTGGAACCTACCACCAAAAAAAAAAAAAAAAAAAAAGACAGAATAGTTAGAAGTGTACATTGAGAACAAATAATAGTAAAATAAGTTCACTGATGATGGTTGGTTATTACCTTTGGTGCAGCTGACCCCCTGCTTCTCCCACCTCCCCTACTTACCCTTCCCCTTCCTCTAGAGTCAACCTTTTCCCTAATAGATTTCCCTGCACCTTGACCACCTCCCCTGCTTCCCCTTCCTGTGCTTTGACCCTTTCCCATACCCGAAGTCCCTGCACTCTCACTTAATCCCCTACCTAAACCCCCTGCAGCACCTCTTCCTTGACCCCTTCCTCTTCATCCCTGACCGGTTGTTATCATCCTTCCTCTTCTACCTAATTTTGTGGGTTGGGCAGTGGTGGAATGATGTGTCAGATCTGTTGTAGAGGTGTTGACACTAATTGCTGCAAATGTGGAAGCATTTGCATCCTTTCTAGGCCTACCCTTATGTCTCTTGGGTGCAGGTTCAACAGCCACAGGCCTATCTCTATTAGGACACCTTTTATTGTGTCCCTTCTGTAGGCATAAACTACAAGTCATTTCAATTCCATGTTTGCTAAGTTTTCCAGGTTTCTTAGGGAGTTCATGTGGAGCTTTTCTTCTATTAACTCTTGGTCTTCCTGGCCCTATTTTTATAGGTGGAGGTAGTAAAGGATAGTCCACCCTAGGCCAGTGCCTCTCACAAAGAAGCTCTTATGTCCTCAAGCATATACAACAAATGTTTAGTCCTTGCATTAATTATGTAGCCGTTGAATGTCTCGGCAAGGTTATTTGTCACTGTATCAGTTTTTGTGCTTGTGCTCATGAATGCCCTGCAAAATAATCTTGGATTATAACTGTTAAAAGCTACAACTGCATCTTGATCCAGTGCACCCAACTCATCAAGTGCATCTTGGTAGTCTGCCAAGTTATAAGCTTTCACTATCTTCCAAAATCTCAATTTCATGTCATCTCCTCTAAAAGATTTGTGCCAGAGCATAAATATGTGCCGAGCACAATGTCTATGCTCAGCTGATGGGAGGATAGCTGAAACAGCATTAAGAATAGCCTTGCAAGAGAAAAATAAACAATATTGAAACAAGTTAAGCTCATGAATAAAATTCTACAGTAAATGGATGCAACATCACATTATTAGTACTGACCTGATGCTCATCTGAGATCAATGTGACCCCTACACCTTCTCCTAAGGCCATACACTTTTGGAGTTGTAAGAAAAACCATTCCTAGGACAGATTATTCTTTCCCTCCACTATAGCCCATGCTACCGGGTACATTTGATCGTTTCCGTCTCTTCCCACAGCAGACAATAATTGCCCCCCAAGAAAAGTTTTCAAAAAACATCCATCTACACATAAGACTTTTCTACATCCATTATTCCACCCCTTTTGTAGACCCTCAAAACAAACAAATAACCTACAGAATACTGGAGGGCTATTATCTTTGCTAGAATCCATGACCAACTGCACATGTGTCCTTGGACTACACATTTTCAGAGCTTCTAAATACCTTCCCACTTTGTTATAATGGTTTTGCATAGATCCATGAAGAAGTTGATGGGCATAATACTTAACTTTATAAGCAAAGTTTTTCTTTATAACAACTCTGTATGCTCTTCTAGTAGTTTCAATAATTTCTTTGGCTGGCCAATGTGGCCTTGCCTTAAATACGTCTAGGAACTGCTCTGCTAGCCAAGTTGACTTCAGTTGTCTATTTCTCTTCATGTTCCTGTTGCAAGTGTGCCTTTCATGAACTGATTTCACCACATAAGTAGCTCTTCTTGAATCCCATGATCCATATAAAGAGAAAGGGCAGTTGTCAGCACACTTTACTCCAAGTCTTTGTCCCCTCTTTTTATTACTCACAACAAAATGCAGATTCCTACCCCGAAGTATAGCAAACTTAGCAACACATTGCTTAAATACATCCCTTGTTGCAAACCTTTGGCCGACCTTCCACTGAAACACTGATAAATCAGTGTCCAAACTCACTAACACACCCCTTCTCTCTTTGCTAGGCCTTGTTATATCATCCTCATCAGAACCAGGTGGGGTATTGATCTCATCATCACTAGCTTCATAATCACTCACACAACCCCCTTTTTCTGTTGGAACTACCAGTTGTTCACCAGGATGTTGCCTTTGTTCTTGTAATCTGAGCCTTAAGCTTCCCTTCAGCAGCCTCCTTTTGTAATTGGTGTGCTATCTCAATTAATTTGTTGTGATAACCTCTAACCCTTTCAGCTGCAGTTCTACATTCTTCATCACTATCCTCCTCAACTAGACCTTGTAACTCATCTTCAAATTGAAACTCATCATCTCCAAGATCAACATCATCCTCTAAATCTAAATCAGTATCTATGTCATGCCCTAGATCACCATCTATGTTCTCAGAACCAGGCTCATACAAGGAATCATTATCCTCCTCTGAATGAACTTCAAATAGTTGATTGTAGGGCAGTGGACTATCTGGTCTACTATCCTCCCATTCATACTCAAGTGGTACTTCACTTTGGTAGGAAGTCTTACCTTTTTCTCTGGCTACAGTTTTAGTTGCTGGTGTGTTGTTTATCTGACCTAAGGAAGGTACTTCTGGTGGAGGGATTAAAGTGTTTGGAGGCTTTGAAGTTTTTGGTGGGCTTGAAGTGTTTGGAGGGTTTGAGTTGATGGAAGAGTTGTTTGAACAATTAATTTCTACTACTAGGACTTATGGCTTAGATGTTGATGTGGGAGCATCTTTTTCGTGTGACTCATCTTTCTTTCTCCTAGGGCTAACTCTTACTGGTTGTGTTGTGGCATCTTTTGTCTTTAGTGGTCCCCTCTCAGGAGTTAATTTTTTTCTTTTTTGACCACCCTCACTTAGCTTCTCTAGTGTTTTCTTTGTTTCAGGTACTTGCTCATGTAAAGCTCTCTCCAAAACAGAAGCATCTACTGGCAATACTTTAGGGTCAGAAACACCATGCACCACATATAACTCTAAGTTTCTGTTTTTCAAAGCAATAGCAGTCATTTTTCTCACCTCATCATCATCATAAACTCTCCGTAAACCCTTACCTAAAGTTAACCCTGGCATTAGGTAATACACCTCCTCTATTTTACAGTAATTCCCCCCTTTCTTAGCTAATTCCTCAATATACCACCAACAAAGCTCGTCTGGGTCAATTTCACATGTTATACCCTCCCCTCCTACATACGTTAATCCTTTTTTTTCTTCCTTAAATACACCACCATGCCAAAACTCCAATGTCACAGTAGTATCCATTACAAACAATCAAGACACAATTTTGTAGAAATGTAGAGCAGTAATCGAAACAACCAACATTCAACAAACAAGTAACCACAATCACCTATTCAACCGAAAAAACCACAAAACAAAGAAAAATTGATCTAATTAAATTCGAAAATTCGAAAATTGATCTATACATACTTGATTTCATATTCAACCCACAAAATTCGAAAAATTTTAGCATTAAATCAGAAAAAAAAAAAAAAAAAAAAAAACACCTTCAATTTTGCTGCTTAAAATCCACCATTGAACTTCATGCGTAATCGGAAATTGAACTTCATGCGTAATATGCTATTGAACTTCATGCGTAATCCCCACAAATCAAGCGACTTTTTTTGATTTTTTTTTTAGATTATTGGTCTTTAATTATTTGCTGGGGAAAGGAGGATGAATACTGTAGCTTCTAAATTGGGTGGTTGGGTAATTAATTCATTAAGGAGGGAAGACTAATTAACAGTCCACCTAAATAAAAAAATTTACGGTTCTCCAAGTTCCCAATAAAATGGTCCATTTTGAGAAGATTACTAGAAAAGGTGGGATTATTCCCAGATTTTTAAAAGATGGGACTATTATGAGAAGATGTGCAAAAGGTGGGATTATTCTTGTGAATTTTTCCAATTTAAAATGAAGGTGTTATTTTGGTTCTCCTCTGAAGATATGCTTAAGGCATGTTGTGGCCTTTATTACCTTTCTACCATCAAGTTTTGAGGTTAAAAGATTAAACCAATACCTCAAGGTGGAAAGGTGGTAGAGGAACAAGGGCGTGTTCTACCCACATGCTTTCACTTGTTTGAGCTTACTTCAACTTATTTGAACTTATGATAACATACCTCTAGTTGCAAGTTTAAATAAAAGAGCCCTTACAATAACAATAATAAGGTGGCGACTTTTCAAATAGCCTTATCAGAATTCTAAGGGTCGTTTGGTTTGTTGTTTTGGTATGAAATTTTGTACGGAGTACTAAGTAGTAAGCATGTGTGGTTTCAAAATCTCATACAAATTTGAAGTTGTTTGGTTTCTACTTCTCATTAACGAAATAGATAGCGAATCTCAACAATATTTTTTCTTTACATTAATTTTCAGCCACTTTTTATTTTTATTTTATTTTATTTTTTGTCTGTTTCTATCTCTTTCTTCAACTCCACAAGTACAATTCTATTTACAATTATGAGATTTAAGGAATCTCCAATTTCCTTAAATCTCGTGAAAAAACCCAAACAGACACGTAATTAAGGGTTGAAAGGAGTAGAGTTTAAGTTAGATTGGATTTTCACGTAATTAAGAGTATGCTTTGTTGTATAAATACCGTCTTTGAGCAAATTAATGAGATTAAAGAATTTCAAATTGCTTGATATTTAAAGAAAACAAATATTCAAGAATCTCATTAATATATATTGATCTAGTTTATGAAATAAATTGTGGTACAATAATATTTCATGTAATAGAGTACTTTGTATTACAACAATAAAGGCGTTGAAGATATAAATACATATCTTAAAATTTTACAGAAATACATTTGTAAGACTTCATTTCGGAGTACCTTTTTATTTTAAAGCATCAATCAATGTTGTCATATTGAACTGGTGGTTAAAATTAATGGTTACATGTTCAATTTTTGTAGACACCAAAAGGTCTTTCTAAAATAAAGCCCGATGACAAAACAACTTTCATTGCCTAATTCAGTCCAGTTCACGTGATGTACTGAAGAAATACTTGAATAACATTTTTACCTTGGTGCACTATCATTTCTTAAGACATCCTAGCCTTTTCAATAGCCCAAAATCTACAAATCTTATCTCGATTTTTCCTTTTCTAACTGTAGTCCGAAACGATCTAATTTGATTTTTGAGCATGATAATATTTATACAAATACTTTAAAGATGGATAACCCATGAAATAATTTTTCCAATGATATAAGATAAGCCCAATTATGATTTATAATGATTGTGATATGAGCTTAATACTAAACGTAGTCCAAAACCGACACCCTAGTAATATTCGGCCATATCCTATAGTATACAAATGATATTGACCAGAATATAATTTTTTTGGAAAGAAGACTTCTAAAGCTTTCAATAGTATATTATTTGCCTTATAGCAAGTGGGGAAGATTTTAGCCCATGGGGAAAAAATTAGATAAAAAAGCTCCACACTAATGGTCAAAAGACAAAATGCTCATGGACATTTCACAAAATGCTCCTAGTTTGGGAAGATTTATTGGTGAACAGTAAAATCATGGGCCCCACGAGTTGATAAGGCTCAACCAATGAGGTGGAGACACGCAAGCATCCATTGTAATAGTTGGAGAGAGAAAAATGGTGGAGTATAGGAAAAAGTAGAAAAGATAATATTGAGGTGTTCTCTTTTTTATTTTTCTTGTAACCATTGATGGTGTAATAGTATGACCAGTAAAATGACCATGAGAAGAAAGAGTGAGAAAGTGGGTAGAGAAAGAATGAGCAAACTATTTTAGGCCATTGGTGAGAATGCTCTTATTTTGAGATTTGGATCAAAAGTTAGGATAATATTCAAAATTGCACAAACCAATAGACCTGTGCGACATGCGTGAGTGCACCCGGCTTGAGGCTTTGATGTGTGTCACAATGCATTCCTGGCCTCCTGGGTAAGAAGTGTGTGCAATTGGATTTAATTTGGACATGAAACCCGATCTGAATCGTCTTAGTGGATTAAATTTTTAGGAATAATAATGTTGAGAAAATTATGCCCCTTAATATGTTTATTTACTTATTTGCCTTCATAAATGTTAATTGCTTCTTAGTCTGAACTCTTAAAATTGTGTTCGAATATTTATACGCTAAAAATATTTTTTTATGTGTTTTCTCTTATTAATATCGGCAACAACTAAAGTTGTGACATAAGGTCAAACCAAAAAAGCTCTTTGGGTATGACTAGCTATGACGCGTACATTGTGCGTGTAGCCGCCATAGTTAACTAAAAGTTACCCTAAAAACCGTTTAATGTAAACAAATCCGAGTAATTTTAACTAGATGTACACAAAAGTTTTTATTGCTCAAGTGGTTTATAAGCTAACTCAATAGTGTCATCAGTGGCGGATTCATGATTATCAAGTAAGGGTAGCACCACACTATGAATGACTGGAATTTCTTATATTGATTACAATTAAAGTAATTATTTTTTAGCAGTAAATTAGACAAAAAGTATCAAAAATTTCCATTGTGAATCTAGAAATTTATTATAAGTAGTGTACTTGTGAGAATTATACAGAAAATAATACAATGATTACTTTTGTTGGAAAAAAAACTAACTTAATAACGTATTGACATATTGTATTTTTTTTCGTTTGAGCCCTACTACATTTTAAAGTATCTCTCTCCACATGGTTCGCCAATTCTCACTTTTAAAATCCTTTACCGTTCTCCTCTCACCATTTTTACTTTTTAAATAAATAATAAACCTACTACGGAGTATTACTTTCTAAAAATATTTGATTTTCTAACAAACCCCACTAACATAATATTTTAATCACTCTATATAATTCTCCTAAAATTCCGTACAAACGCAAGAATGTCACTTTAAAAAAAATGGAGGAAATACAATATCATCACCTTCAATATTTCAACTATTCATAATTTGCCTCACAATTGTTTTAATCCAAATATCTAATACTTCTAATGCAATTCATTATTACCAGATGAAAGCCCGTGTGCTGCACAAAAGATTGTTTTCTTAATTACATCCTATAATATTTGATTGACTTGCTATTTCTGGTTAGATTAGGATAATTATTATTTTTTATATAATTAAGAATGCGACCAAATGTGATAATTTTTATTTTTTATATTAAAAATCTCACAATTTATGATCGTTCACCAAATGTGTCGGATTAAATTTTTCATATGAAAAGATAATTTTTATTTTTTATTAATTTAAATCCTTAATCATATTGATAATTTTAATTCTAAAATTTAAACTTTTACATTTTTTGTATATATATATACTTAGTCTATAAAACACACAAACCACAAATCATTCATATGCCACATGTCATCACAAATTAGCCATATGCCACATGTCACCTCCAATAATCTTTTTTTTTTTTTTTTTTTTTGTATTCTCTTTTTAATATAAAAATTAAAACATATATAATGTTTTAAGCCTTTATGCATTCCATAACTTGCAAATTTAAGTAAGAAAATGAAGTGTTTCATTTCCACCATAATTAAATAAAGTTGAACTAATTAGTACACATTACATAAACATATGAAGTATTTTCAAATCTTAAAATTATAATATGACTTAAACTAATATGTCATTTCATAATCCCCACAATATTCATGTACATATACCTAACTAAATTCCTTCATCTTCTTCCACAGTTCCACCCTCAATTTTTTTTTTGTTTTTTTTTTTGTTTTAAGTTTTAGCAGTGAGTTTCATATCACCTCAATAGTAATGATACAATTACTTCGTATTTTATATCAAAAATTCCAACTATTGAAAAGCATACCTACATATAAAAATAACCTAAGTAGTAACCCGTGCGTTGAACGGGCCAAAATGCTAGTTAGATTTAAATAGGTTTAGCTCTGTTGAATCTATAAGGTAGAAGATGGGCTAAATAAAAATAAATGATTGTTGTAGCAATCGAGCTTGTAACTTCCCCTCATAAAACTCTCCAGGTAACGCTTAGCCCAGCAATGTGCTGGACCAGCACATCGTTTTTTTTAATATTAAATGCTCTTGGCGGGCCCCTATCTTGTATTGGTGTGTATTTTGTATGTATGAACTTGTATGCTCCAAATTTATACATCGTTGCACGATTCCCAAGACTGTCACAATTGGTTGGTCCATTATTTTGCAAATGTGGTTGATTTAATTCATCTAGAGACAAAGATGAGAATTATATTTAGGGTTCTTCATTCAATCTCCATCTTGTTGAGCTGAACTACCCCATCTTCATTGGTTTTTCTTTCTCGTTCAATCCCCATCTTCTTCAGCCCCCCATCTTATTGTCTCCTAATTTGTTGTCTGAATAATAAAAGGTTTCTGGGATTAAAGATGAATGTCTAAATTGGATAATTGGGGTAAAAGCGCGTCAATTGTGAGCGGATTTAAGAAATTGTGGTGGAGCAACGAAGACTAGGTCTTTCGACATCTACGCAATGGAGCTGATTGAGAGTGATTGAGGCTAGAACTAAATTGGCGGGAATTAGGTATGTTCACTGACTATATAGTTGGGATTAAATTTGATTCTTCGATTGGTGCATATTTGGAATTGGGGTTTGGTTGAAAGTAATGACATTTACAATTGTTATTTTGGATTTATAACATTTATTTGATTAGCTAATGACACAAATGACAATACTATTTTTCACAATTGACAATATAAGACAATATTGGTTACCTAACATCATAGGTTAGCTAATTGGCATTAATTGTACGATTTATATTTTATCTAAAATGACAATATAAGACATACAAATGCCATTAAAATTGGAAATTAAAGTAGGAGGACTTTAATATTAGTGGAATTATGGATTGTGATGCATATGTGTTGTTTTTATACATGCATGGCTTGTTATGATGCATGCGATAGATTAATTGTTAAAGATTAATTGTTAAGGATGTGAAATTGAATGATTTAAAAGATGTGAAATTGCATAACATGTTGTTAAATGATGTGGAAAAAAAATTATTTAAGGTTGAGGCAGTGATGATAAGTTCAGAGGTTGCAGAAGATATTTGTGTATCATTATCTCATAATGAGGAAGGTGGTGTAATGAATTTGATAAACTTTGAGGAATGAGAAAGGGCTGGTGATATTTGTAAATTATGTCCATATGAAGGTGGAGAAGGGATGGATGGTGATGGAGGTAATATGGTGAATCTGAACATAGTTAAATATAGACCCTCCTGAAGTGGGGATGACATTTGATACATGAAAAGAAGCTGATATGTACTATAATGCTTTTGGCAAGCATGAAGGGTTTGGTGTGGTTCTTAGCCGGAGTGCATATAAGACTCTGAAAGATGGTCGCAAGGTTAAACGCGCTGTTACATGGAAATGTGAGTGTGTAGGTTTGCTAGACACTCGAAGGAGGATTGGTGGAGAAAGATTACCTAGGGAGTTGGAAGGGGAGCCGATTCCAACAAAGAAGTTGAAAAAATGTGGTTGCGAAGCTAGGATGTATGCAGGTTTAAAGGATCATGGTAAGTGGGAGATAGTAAGAGTGGAGTTGAAGCATGAACCTTATAAGGTATCACCTTCAAAATCAATGTTGGTGACAAAATATAGGTTAGAGGAGTTGGAAAAGATGCGGTATGTGAGGCATAAACTGCATTTTGGAGACGATGTGGGGATGCCTACTGCTACAATGCACAAGTGGTTGGCTAGTGAGAGGAATGGGGTTGAGAATATGCCCTTTACTAAGAAGAATGTGAATAATTTGATGTCAAGGGAGAAGAAGCTGAAATTGAAGGATGGAGACAGCAATTCCATGATGAATTATTTCCAAATGACGCAAAAGAAAAATAAGAATTTCTACCACATACATTGGTTGGATGCCAATGGGGTATTGCAAGATGTGTTTTGGGTGGATGCGCGTAGCAGATTTGCATATGAGGATTTCGGTGATGTAGAGTGTTTTGATACGACTTTTTTGATGAATAAGTACGACTTGCCCTTTGCAAATATTGTTGGAGTAAACCACCATGGCCAAACGATATTACTTGGATGCACTCTCATATCCCACAAGGACACTGAAACCTTAACGTATGTATTTTGATATGCTTTATAGACCTCTCTATTATTTTTTTTTTCAGATGTTATATATATGACAAGATTTTGCATTTTATTTATTTATAGTATATATATGTCAACAGGTGGTTGTTCTCTACTTGGTTAGATGCTGTTAGTGGTAAACCTCCCATCGCTATCTTGACAGATCAAGATCCTGCTATGCACAAACCTTTGAAAGCATTGATGCCACAAACAAGACATAGATATTTGTGGCACATCACAGAGAAATTTGGGAGCAAGCTAGGCAAGTGTAGAGGGTATGTCGAGTTCAAGGATGAGTTGAAAAATATTATTTATATAATTTTATTTTTAGAGGAGTTTGAATTGAGGTGGAAGGAGTTTATAGTGAAGTATAAACTTGAGAGTAACTTGTGGCTAGCTGGTTTGTATTTAGAGAGTGAAATGTGGATTCCAGATGCGATGAAACATTTATTTTGGGCTGGAATGAGGACGAACCAGAGGTCAGAAAGCATTCACAATTTTTTTGATGAATTTTTTGATAAAAACCACAGGACTCTATGATTTTGTGGAGAAGTATGTTGCTGCAATGGAATAACGTATCTAGTCGGAAAGGTTGGCATATGCTAATTCGGTTGTTTACCTTCGTGGATTAGTCACTGATTTTAGGATTGAGGAGATCTTTAGGAATTTATACACAGATGTAAAGTTTGTGGAGGTCCAAAGGGAGTGTAAACGGATGATGTACTGCAATGGCAACATCATGAGAGAGATATCAGAAGGTTACGTTGAACACTTGATAGTTGAATGAGTTTATGTTTGGAATGATTTTGATAAGAAGGAAAAGCCGATTAACAAGTTCTGTACTTACCGTGTTCTATTTTTCAGTAACAACAAAAGTGTTGAATGTGAATGCAACTTATTTGAATGTTGTGGAATTTTTTGCAGGCATTGCATCAAGGCTTTAGAGATGCAACAAATATTTGATGTGCCTAGTATGTATATATTGGATAGGTGGCATAAAGATATTTTCCGAAAGCATATTAGGGTTAAAGTTGCGTTCCATAATCCAACAAAAACTGCTGACATAGTTCGCTATGACAAGATGATGATTGTCTTTGAACCTATTTCAAATCTAGCAAGTGACAATGACGAAACAATGATGATGGTAATTGAGGGTCTGAAAGAACTGGAGATGAAAGTGAAGGAGAAAACTACGACTCCTGCCCTTCCTATGAGTAGTGTTGGGGAGACAGAGTTTAAATCCACTCCTCCTAGTGCGAATAGGAGGACTGTAACATTTCAAACTTCGTCATCAGTTGCTAAGAGCGTGGTCCAAGGTGTTGTTGTTGCTGGGGAACGGGTTGAGAAATTTGAACGTCATGTTATTATTGTTGGGTCAATAAAGGATCCTTCTAGCAAGAGGAGTGCAGGTGTAGTTCGTTGTACTATATTTATGACGACATTGAGGAGGTGACAAGACAGAAGGAGTTCCGTAAGAAAAAATATGAAGAAAAGAAATCTCGTGAAGAAAGAACGAAACTTGGAAAACTTCGCATAAAGCTTGTTTTCCCTTAAGGTTTGTAGAATTGCCCTCAAATGTTCTACATGTTCCTCCTTATTCTTTGAATAAACCAGTATATCATCTATGAACACCACAACAAACTTGTCCACAAATGGATGGAACACCCTATTCATCAAGTCCATGAAGATTGCTATAACATTCGTCAATCCAAATAGCATTACTGTGAACTCATAATAACCATATCTTGTCCTAAATACAGTTTTGGGAACATCTTTGTTTGCGATCCTTAATTGATGGTATCCAGACCTTAAATCAATCTTAGAAAACACATAAGCACCCCTCAATTGGTCAAATAGGTCATCAATCCTTGGCAATGGGTACTTGTTCTTCATGGTGACCTTATTTAACTCCCTATAATTAATACATAACCTCATACTCCCATCCTTTTTCTTAAGAAACAACACTGGAGCTCCCCAGGGCGATGTACTTGGTCTAATGTATCCCTTTTCTAGTAAGTCCTACAACTGCTCCTTTAACTCACTCATTTCTGCAGGTGTCATTCAATATGGTGCCTTGGAAATTGGTGATGTTCCTGGAACCAGCTCTATTGTGAAATCAATGCCCTTCTAGGTGGCATTCTTGGAATCTCTTCTGGAAACACATCCAGAAAATCGTTCACTACTTCTATGTCCTCAGGCTTAGCTGCCCCTTCATTTTCCAAATTCCTCACACTATAAAAATATACTGGATGCCCCTTCTTAATTAATATACTTTGCCAGCTTTAACACAGATATGATCCTTGGGCACTTTGTCTCATCGTGCTTCCAATATGTCACCAACTCACCCTTAGCTGTACTCATTTGTACTTTCTGTGATCGACAACTAATCTCTACAATATATTTACTCGACCAATCCATCCCTAAATGATATCGAAGTCACTTAACCCAAATTCATGAGGTCAGACAAAAACATCTTTCCTTTGATCTTTAATAGCACATCCTTAAAAGTTTTAGTACACTGTACTACCCTCCCGTAGGAATAATTATAGGTACATCTATGTCATCAACGGTTTTCAGACAGTGTGATAACTTTGAAACAGTGGTTTTTGAAATGAAAGAAAAAGTTACACTAGAATCAAACAAAACTTTAACATGAATAGAGTTGATAGAAAAAGTACCAGCAATGACATCCTTCATAGTATCAGCTTCGTGCCTACTGATCACATTTAGTTTCATGGAGCTCCACTCTTCACCTGATTATTCCCATTATTGTTGCCTTTCATCCCATTCTACTATGCCCCTTTGTTCCCTGAATAATGGTTGTTTCCTTGAAAGTTCCTTCGAGCCCCTCCATGATTATTTCCTTGCTTGTTTCTATTAGAATCTTTGGAGAAGCACTCATACTCCCTATGTCCAACTTGTTGCAAGCACGACAAGTGACTAGGTTGCCGTCATAGTCTTTTCCAGGGTGATTATTCTTGCACCTCCTACATAAATAACGCCTTCCTTCCTTATTATTTCCTTGGTTAGTGTTCTTAGCACCTTCATTAAAGTTTCGTCCACCTTGACGATTATTTCCTTGCAAATTATTGTTGTTGTTATGGTGGTACTTCTGCTTCTTGAAGTTGTTCTGGTTACCTTGCGGGTTTCTAGAGTTTTGCCCCATCTCTTTTCTCTTTTCCTTCCCTTCTACCTCAGCTAATTCTTTCTTTTTCTTCAACTCCAACGCGAAAGGTGTGCACTTCCCATACACTTCATCCAAGGTTTCGAACACTTGTCCACACAGCTTTAGCTGCAAATCAGTGGTCAATCCACTCTCAAACTTCCTAGCCTTTGACTTTCCGGTAGCCACAGAATCTTTGGCAAACCGGGACAGTTCAATAAACTTGGTGTAGTACTCAGTGACTGACATATCTCCCATTGCTAGGTTGGATAATTCCTCAGCTTTTTATTTCTGTAGGAAACTGGGGTAAAACTTGTCTCTAACCTTCTCCTGATACACAGTCCAGTTAAACCCAGGTAGTGCCTTAATAGTAGCTCATTTTGTTGCCACTAAAGGTCAGCTTTACCCCTGAGGTAATAGGTAGCACAGCCTACTTTCGAATTCTCTAGGCACCCTACTGCCCCAAACAATTTCTCTAACTCCCTTAACTAGTTTTCAAGCATTGTTGGATCAGGTTCTTCTTAATAGGTTGGTGGCTTGCTTTGCGCCACCTTCTTAAATAGATCTCCTGAGCATCCCCATTGTTGGTTGAGTTTCTCGCTAACTGTTGGGCGACTGCTGCCAACTGCCTCACAACCTCACTCAGCTCATTCCCTTCATTATTGCTCCATTCCTCTTGCCATCTTTCTTCGCCTGAATTTAAAAAAGGGGTCTTTATTAATTATGGTCATGGTTAGCTCTCAAGTTACGCACCCATCTAACTAACTTATACCTTTCATATACACACGTTTAATTTTTTTAAGCTAACAATTGAGATTGCAAAATAACATTTCCTAAAATTGCAGCTTGATCAACCAAATTTTGATTGCTAACCAACCATACATTTAATAAAGCATCACAACAATAAATAAAAATAATTCCCATGATTTCCCAGAGTTTAGAAATAAATTATTGGAATATATTTGAGTAAGAAATGACTTATTGGAGTAGTGACATGAAATGAATTATTTGGTAGTAAAATGAATTATTTGGCAAGGAAATGAATAAAATTTTTATTGCTGAGAAAGAAAATGAATAGAAAGATGAAATGAAATGAGTTCGAATAACCTACGCAACTCAATAGGTTTATTGACTCACTGTGGCTATGCCATTTATTACTTTACTGACAAAGGAATTAATTAAAACTGAGGAAATAAAACTAAGAATCCTAAAGGAAATGAAACTACAAAAATCTAGTCCTTTAGAACATTGTCCTTCGATTGTTTGTAGCTTCTAGCTAGGATCGAATTCAGGGTCATCTTCCTCCTCCATTGGCTCAGGTGTCTCTGGATTTTGCTATACTTGAATGAATTCTTCATCTTCCTCATTGTCAGATGAAATATCAATTATAATTGGAGTTTGGGGTGGATTTGGATTTAGAATTTCCATAATGGAACTATCAACAGTATGATTACTCTCATCCATTAACTTTCCTTCCTCTTGCCCTCCATTCGCTCCTGCTTGATTACCCTATGGTGGAGCAGAATTTCTTGATTGATTGCTGGTGGAAGGGGAATCATTCCCTGCTGGTTTATCATAGTAGTAATTGGGATATGCAATGTGTAAACGCTCGCAATGATATTTCTCAACTCTAACGAGGTAAGAAATCAAGTACGTATTTGTAGTCAGGGTACCACTGTCCGTAGTAATCTTTATATTTGTAATAGTTGGGAAAGTCCCCAAGCAAATAGAAATCAGCAAATTTTGCTTTGACAGCAAGATATAGTGGTTCGTCAAGAAGACAATGAATTATCATAGCTGCAATATAATGAAGGTCATAATACTTGTCTCCTAGGACATCGCTCAAATGGGAACAATAGAAACGAATTTTCTTGACATAATCGAAAGGATGTTCATATTCTTTCTTAATTAGAGTACCAATTTGAGAGTTTTTGCTAGGAAAGATCGGCATCCTGTAAAGGAAAAGACTTAGAAAATAATTCCCTTCCCAAAGAGAATAAAATAATACAGTTCTTGCATGAATTAGGTTCAATGTTCAATCAAACAATCTCACTTATTTCTAATCGCATACTTACATGCTTCCAATCAATGAATTCACATGATCAAACATCACAACCTAAATACTAATGCATACAAGAACATGATTATTTTTAACTTATATTCCCAAATTCTTTCCTACTCAAGCTCACCAACATGCTTTTTAAAGCTTTTAACACATAATTCTTACCTTAGTCCTCGCTATCCTGTAAAATGAACAAACTAAAAATATTTTTGACTCCTCGTTTTTTTTTTATTATTTATTTTTTTTATATATATAAAAAAAATTTCGAAAATAAATTCCGAAAAAGGCCAAGAATTTCGGCCCTCATAAAAAAAAAAAATTCGAACACCCTAATAAAAAAATTAAATTCGGATGTACCCAAAATAAAAAAAAATTTCGGATTTCTCCAAAATAAAAAAAAATAAAAAAAGAATTATTCGGACCTCCCTTTTAATTTTTTTTTCCGGTCCTTTTTAATTTAAAATAAAATAAAATAACTCACTTTTAAAAATTACTTGATTAAATAAACACTTGACCAAGTTTAAAACGAAATACATTAAAACACGTTTTGGCTTTAGTGGTAATAAAAATCTTAACCAAAGCTCCCAAATACCACTTTTTAACACCTTAGAAATTTCTTTCCTTTAAAATACCTGTTTTGCTCTTTTCAAAATACGAAATAGAAAATTCTAAGACATTACCACCACCGTGAAAACGGCTAAGGCAAATAACAAAGACACACAGCAGAAGACTCTCTTTAAAAAACAATTAAAACAAGTCAACTTAAAAAGTCAAACCAATGAAAGTAAAGTCAAACCAAAGTCAAATGAAGTCAACCTACAACTTGGAACCTTTGTAGGCCCTTGTTAAAACCGAGATAAGACTTAAAACCTTTGTGTTAGTCTCACAAGCAAAATATATAATACTCAAAGCAATAAATCACATCACATTCTTATAGAAACTAAGCATGATTCGCTCTTCACTCATGCCCATCATGAATATGCTTCATCACTTGAAAAGCTTCTCTTTAATTTGTCCCCACTACTCGCCATTAGAAATAGGTCGTCATAGAGCCAAGATAAATCAAGGCTAAACAAACATACAAACACACAATCAGTAATGCTGAAAACATAAGCATAATTAGAACACACTAACATGCTGTCATTATATCATCACACAACTTACCTTGTTGCACCTGTTTACAAGCATACAACATATAACCTAGCCAACTAACAAATCAATAGATTATTTATTTAGCTTGATTACACATCGAACGGGTTTCCCCCTAACCTGCCCCAATAAAGGGGTACTAACACGGGAGCTAACTGTGCCAGAATAAAAGAACCACTTGTAAGTGGCGGAAATTCCTGCGCATAATAAAAAGGAATATACAGCGTTTTGTACTCCCAATAGAAGTAATGGTCAAATATAAAGTTGCATAACTCCCCCCATATGTTCATACTCGAGGTATATGCGTTCCAAGAGTTTTAGTGCGCAATCTCTTTTACCCTGCAAACAAAAGATGCACTCACCACAAATACAGCAGGATCAAGTATCTTTGTACCATGATTCGGTTTAACTCTAGCTATCCGAGGTTTTTTTTTAATAAAGTGATCACCCATTGAATTTTGGCTCGGTTCCTACACATATTAAGCATGCAATGTTGCATTAATTACTTCTTCAAAATGCCATATAAAGTACAAATTACAATATTAAAGTTGTATTAAAACAAATTACAATATTAAAGTACAAATTACAATATTTAGGTTGCGTTAAAAACAAATAATGCATACACTTTCATCATCTTTGTCGGCAATATTCATTGATTCCTTCAATTTTTGCTTCCCCATTTGTTTTTCCATCTCCATTTGTTTTTTCTTATTATTTTCCTCGTGTAAGGCAACAACTTCACTAATCATGCTTTCGGATTCTGCACTCTAGCTTACAGATTCTGAATCTGACTTAGGATGGAAGTCATAATCAGATTTAATCACCCTCGTAGTAGTCAATGTCTTGCATCGCCTCCTCCTGTGTTACGCTTTTTTCTTTTAGACACTTCATATGTTCTCCCTGCACAAAGACAAAGGATACAAATTCAAACTTCTATTGTGGCTCTAGGATATTATAGAGAATGTGGGAAAAGAGGAGGTTACATGGAATATGATATGATAATACCAGCTTCAAAAACAAGAATATACAATACTTTAATTTTAGGTACAATGTCACTAAACATCATGAAAAGATAAGCACTTTCATATCATGGAAAAGAAAATGACAACTTGTGTTTGTATTCTGCATGTCACAATTACTTAGAAAGCATTGTGCTTGCAGATTATTTTGGGATTGTAGCAGGTCTTACAATGTGGGGATACAGAGTGATATCAACCATTGGAAAGAAGATCACTGAACTCACACCAACAAGAGATAGTAAAGGAGATTGTCACTTCTTAGGCAGTGACAATTCCTGTGGGTGGACTTCCAGCAGTCTTATACACAACAATCTTAACCAAGGGTTTATCGTTTGTTTGGAGTTCATTATGTTTGATTGCCGGATAATAGGTCGCGGTCTACTATCCTAGATCAAATCAACAATTTATATTCCTAATCTTACTTTACCAAGTTTATACAAGATAGTGGCAAGCTAGGGTTGAGCCACAAGGACTAAGTGTATTAATTTGAGCTAATTAAACTAGTAGGAAGGATGTGAGGTAGAGAGAGGAACAACTAAAACACTACTTTAAACGATCAACAAAATATTAGGGAAAGTGGAATCCAATTACATTTATGAATTCAACAATAAATTGCAATAAGATGATCATGATCTCAATTAGGAACGATCAACACACTCAATTCACTCCCGCGCAATTAAGCATGTTAATTATCCTACTAAGATAATTCACTCCCGCGCAACTAGCCTAGCATAGGTATAGAAGGATCTAGACTATTAATCAACTCACTTCCGTACAATTGATAGAAAGCGCAATTAGAAACCTAGAATCAATTAGCTAAAAAGACTCAAAGCAATGTAAGCATCATCCATACACAATAATCAAGAATCAATTACATACTAATCACAATCAATCATTCAATTAATTAATCATAACCTTCATCCATTTCCTTAGAACAAAATCTAAGCAATCATAATGAAAAAAAAACATGGAAATCAAGGTAAAACAAGAATTAAAGCAAGAATCAAACAAGTAATCTAATTATCTACTCTAATCAACAAAGATATAAGCCAAAAACAACAATTAAAGAAAGCAATAAAGGTGAGAGAAAGTTAGAAAAGCTCATTGAATAATTGAGAAGAGAATCCACATAAATGCTTCTTCAAGCTCTCAAATCTTCATTGAAATCCCAAACTTCTCTCTCTAAAACTACTCCTAAACTAGAGAGAGAAACTCCTAATCTAAGCTTAATCCTAATTAGAGGAGAGAGAAAGTGTAAAAATCTTCTAAAGGAAGTCTTTCCCCCAAAATAGGGTTGTACACTCTTTATATTACAAGAAGAAAACGGAGAAAAATCGAAGATTAAACGCGAAGAAAACCCTGAATACCGCGCCTGCGCTCAACAAGGCCGCGCCCGCGGTGGCAGGGGTACCGCGCCCGCGGTGGGGCATCTCCGAGGCATTTACAGGAAGCCATGAAAAACTGGAAAACACAGCACCGCGCCCGCGGTGGGCAGAAACAGGCTGCCGCGCCACGGCAAGGCTGACCGTGTCACGACAATGTGCTGGCGCTTGCTTGGTTCTTGTGATGCTTGCTCTTGCTTGGTTCTTTGCTTCTTTTTGACTTCAAGGCTTCTTCTTATGAAATTTCCAGCTTTCTCTCGGGTCATCAACATCGAGGAAAGTGCTAAGTATCTGACAAATAGATCAAGAGAGAAAAGAGTGAAAGATCACATAGAAAAGCACGCAAATCAAGCTAGAAATCGAGCAAAAAGTGCATTATTCACAACTAAGGCCTAAAAACATAAACTAAGACTTTATTAACCAAAACAAGAATAAAAGGACTAAAAACAACCAAGAAAGACCAAAATAAACCTAACACTAAGGGATAAAACCACCCTAAAATGTGTCATTTATGACACTTATCCGTGTTGCGTAAATACCAAATTTTCAAGAATGCTTCGGACCAAGGAATACAATACTACAATGAAATTGTACAAATTTCAGATTTCACATTTACTATGTGAAGATCTACTTTAAAATACTAAAGTAGCATCTGAATATGATATCAGGGCCGAAAAGAGAGCCTTCAATGGCTCACCAGGCCAATCATTAGAGGACAGCAGGTCAGCAGCAGACTCCAAACAAACAGGAAAATGCTCATGAAACCTCTATAAAGATGATGCAGCTCAATCATTTACATTACCTCCTCTCATTCTAATATAAAATTAATTAATGAGTGAATAAGCATGGGCAACCTAATCATCAAAATGGCAAATTGTTGAGGAAAGTTTATACCAACAGCTAAATGGCATTACCTATGCTAGTCCCTTAACCTTCACCCCACAATTCATTATCCTACACTGCATCTCCCTCCTCTTCCTTCTCCACTCACCAATCAGCCCCTGCACCATAAAAAACAAAGCATCCCGTAAATCCAACCGGCCATTTTCGGACCACCCATCACCTTCCCAAACGCCAGCCACGAACCTAAACTCCTCCTTTTGCCCGAACCTCAAGCTTTGATACATAAAAAATTCAAGAAAACTTCAACAATACCTAAATTCGAGTATACTCGAAGTATATAAACTGAATTCGACTATAATTCAACTAATTCAAATTTCAAAGTATAATTCAACTAATTCAAACTCAAATTCAACTCTATTAGCTTGCATGCAATCTAATCAAAACGACTGAAAACCCAAAATCCGCAACAATTTAACAACCCTAACCAGAAATTCGCAAACCAAACACAAAGAACCTTTCATCTACAGTTAACCCTACAAATCCAGATCAAAATTCACACGAAAATTCGCACAAATTTTTTCAAACAAAAGTGCACAATTTCTGAAATCAAAGAGAAGAACTAACCTTGTCGCCGCTTTATTATTGAACCCTTGAGAAGCCTAGCCGGAAACACAACACCAAAGAGAAGCTTAGCTGCTTAGAGAAGAAAGAACAGTGCCGCGAAAACGAAAACCAAAAGGAAAGCTTCTTAAAATGAATGACGGGAAACGGAGTGAAAGCCTTTTATATGTGCATATTGTATTTTCTACATTCATTAACTATGAAATACCAAATATGCCCCTGGTCCAGCACGTTGCTGGGCTGAGCCGCACTCAAACTCGCCTCCTTTTACCGCTACAACACCAGTGAAAATGTCATATCCATACGAATACGACTCATAGCCCGCTACCCCTAGACACAAGGAGAATCTCGGCAAAACGCGGCTGCCTGCATTGCATTAGGTGGTGCTTGTCTCTTCTAAAACACACTCATACACAAAACCCTGCAAAACCCAGAAAGTGATGTCTACGAAAGCAGGAGCAGCGCCATCTACATATTCTCCTTCAACCCAAAAGAAGAAACCTCAAAAACCCACCCTCAATCACTCTAATGGCGTTCGTTCTGATGGTCGTGGCTTTTACCAGTGTAGAGCTGCTTGTAATTACCCTCTCTTTCCTTTTTTTATTCATCAATTTTTTCTAGTTTATGTTTAATTGCTTTTGATTCTAGTTTTCCTGCTTTTTTTTTTTTGTTCAATTTCATGTTTTTGATTTTTGGAGCTTGGGTTATTGATTATATTGCATGTTGTGTTTGTTATTCGTTTTGGGTATGAATTGATACTTGTTTTCTGTCTTTTGTTGCTAATTATTTCTGGGTTTTTGAAGTGAATTTTGTATGATTTGTCTTTTGCATTAGATTGGAGGATGAGGCAAATTGGCAAAAATGTTGATTTAAATTTACACAGAAAGTTGGTTAAGAATGGCTTTACTCTTATATTACTTGAATGCTCAATGAGATATGTTCATCGTATGCACGGAACTAATTGAACCTTCTCCATTAAAGAACTTCATCATAAGCTGGGGATAGTGAAGTATGAAATTTCGATAAAGATCTGCTGTATAAAATTGACATAGTCCTGCGAAATTGTGACTCTGGTTACTTACTCAACTCTTCCTCTTATTTTGCAGACTTGAAGACTGGGGCTGTCAATGCTGCTGGTGGTTCTGCATATGCAGAATTTGGCAACACCAAGGTCATTGTGTCTGTGTGAGTTATCGATGCCTGCATGTAGACAACATTCTCTTTTTAAAATAAGAAACCTAATTATTAGATATTAGTGTCATCAGTTCCATGTATGTGGTTAAATGTGATTTATGTTTGTTCTTTTTCCTCCCGGTAGATATTTTTTTGTTACATAGTCTGTAAATTGGTCATCATTGCAATGAAGGGACTGGTCAGATAATAATTATGAAATAACTAGCAATTTATATACTATAAAACTTAATAAAATGGAACTAAGAAAAATAAATTAGTTCTTGGGTTATGAAGAGTTGTAGTAAACAAATAATACTTGTTGTAAGACTGGTAATTACTCTTGCATGGATTTCTTTTTCCTATTTTAGGAGAGTGGGACTGATGATACATTGGTTTGTACAATGTATATTGCTATGTTGTTAATCATCAATGAATTTAACTAGATTGGTATGATCACTGGTTTGCGGAAGTGGATTATAATCCTGAAAGCGTAATAGTTTGTGTTGGTCAATACTTGTGTTCACTTTTCTGGTTTATACTGCATACTGGCACCAGTCAAGTCTCTGGGTCACCATTTGGTCTCAGGTCTGTGGATAATGAGCCACAAGGAAATATCCCCTGCCAATAGAACCTCTCCCCAGTCCATGCATTGAGTGGGAGTACTCAGGGTTTGGAGGCGTGGAATCAAAGAACTGCAAGAATGTATAATAAAAAAAAATAAAGGGAAATTGCATTTGTTATTGGGACACATAGGAAAGAAAAGTTGACATGCAACTAGCAAGGAGAAATTGGATGGAAGTGTTGCCTATTAAGTGTTGAGGGTTTAGAAACATATGAGAAAGGGTTGGTTTATGTTATTTTAGGAGAATCATTCGAACTGGTCGCTGGTGGTAATTAGTGTGTGCAATGTATTCAGGAGCTAAGTGTAATATCTATGAGTGCTACTGTAAGATGGATTTTTGGAGCGTGATTTGAGATGATGTATGGAGTGCTTCTTCTATGGAAGACATTTGAAGTGTTAAAGCCGGCAATTTTACTGTATTAGGAGCTGGTGGAAGTTGGTATATATCATTGATGCTAGGTGCTATTCCTATGAATCGGGTCGACCCACTCCAGGAACAACCAATTTGGGTCTATGAGAGAAGACACAAGCACAAGACTACAAGACAAGAGCACAAGACTACAAGACGAGCAGTAGCAATTGGTAGCAGCAAGAAGACAAAAAGAGTTAATGATCCACTAAGAAGTGTGGCAACTGATTTTGTGTGGGAAGGCCACCTTGGCAGTACATGACAAAGTTCCTTAATTGTAGGGTACCTTGTGGGGGGGGGGGGGGGATGCTTAGTATATAAGAGGAAGAAATGCAATAGTAATGTTCATGTTGTTATTGGAGAAAGTAGTAGTAGAGTAGCAATAGTTGTAGTATTCTTTAAGTGTCAAGCTTTAGCTAGACCATAGTTCTTGTAGCCGTCATTTTCAGATTTCAATCAAAAGTATCTAAGCCTTCATCTATTTCTTATCTTACTGTTACATTCAAGCAAACCGATTAATCTAGTCCATAGCAAGTGGTATCAAAGCGGTCGATAATGGTGACCTCGCTCACGGTGAGGGTGGAGGCAGTCGAGGAGAGACTCACCACCTTGGAGACTTAGCTCACGACCATGGATGGGAGGTTCGATTCTCAGGTAGCGCAACTCAAAGCCATTGAAGGGCGGTTTGACTCGCAAGAAGCTGCCATCGGAAGGGTGGTGCAGGCGGCCGTGGCTCAGGCGTTGGAGACGGAGTGGAAGCGATCGGAGGAAGCTCTAGCCAACACAACCACTCGGTTGGAGGCTAGAATTCGACCGTTTTCGAACAGACCATGAGAGGCTAGTCGCGATTGAAAAGGAAAATAACTAGAAATTCGCAAGGGAAGAGCGCCACCTTCACACGGCGGCTCGCCGAGGCGGAGTTGCAAGAGCGAAGGGCCAAAAATCTGTGTTTTCGATGCGATGAGAAGTGAGGTGTGAGGCATCGGTGCAAAAGGAAGGAGATGAGCGTGTTAATGGTGGCGGAGGAGGACGAGATGCCGGAGATGGAGAATGACGTGCCGGTGGAAGCGGAAGTCGAGGTATCACTTTGCTTTGTGGTCGGAATTTCTAACCCTAAAACTATGAAGTTGAAGGGTGAGTTAGGAGGGAGAGCGGTGGTGGTGATGATCGACCTCGACGCCACCCACAATTTTATTACATTACAGTTGGTGGCGGATGTGGTGATTCCGGTGATGAGGGGTGGTTCTGTGTAGCCTTGGGGAATGGGGAGATGATAAAAGGAAGTGGGGTTCGCCGCAAGGTGGAGGTGAGGTTGGACGGAGGTGTGAAGGTGATAGAGGATTTTTTGCCATTAGAGCTAGGGAACGCCGATGTGATTCTCAGAGTGCAGGTTGGAGAAACTGGGATCAGTAACGACCCATTGGAAAACTCATATAATGAAGTTCCGGGTAGGGGGATGCCGGTTACCTTGACAGGTGATTCTTTACTTTAGAAGACCCAAATTTCGTTGAAGGCGATGACTAGAAACTTGTGAGGAGAAGCAGGGAGTGTCGGTGGAGTTGAACAAGTTGGAAGGTGAGAAGCTAGGAGGAGCAGCGGAACCGCAACCTTCCTGTTCTTGGCAGAACTATTGAAGCAGTTTCATGGTGTTTTTGAAATGCCAGTGGGCCTCCCTCCTCATAGGGGCCATGAGCACTCAATTGTGCTTAAAAAAGGGAGCGATCCAGTAAGTGTACGACCATACCGTTACCCCCAAATCTAAAAGGATGAAATTGAAAAATTGATCCTTGAGATGCTTTAAGCCGGAATTATTCGGCCTTCCACGAGCCCCTTCTCTAGCCCGGTGATTCTTGTGAAGAAGAAGGACGGAAGTTGGAGGTTTTGTGTTGATTATAGGGCATTGAACAAGGAGACCGTGCCAGACAAATTCCCCATCCCTATTATAGATGAGTTACTTGATGAGTTGAATGGAGCTAAGTGGTTCTCGAAATTGGACTTGAAGTCCGATTACCACCAAATAAGGGTGAAATCGGAAGATGTTCATAAGACAACATTTCGCACTCACGAAGGGCATTATGAGTTCCTAGTAATGCCCTTTAGATTGACAAATGCCCCAGCAACGTTTCAATCTCTTATGAATGAGGTATTTAAGTCGTTTTTGAGGAAATTTGTTTTGGTGTTTTTTGACGATATTCTTGTGTATAGTATAGAGGAGGGTGAACACAAGGAGCATGAGAGATTAGTTTTGGAGAAATTGGCTACACATAGCATATATGCCAATTGGAAGAAATGTGAATTTGTGAAGCAAGAGGTAGCGTATTTGGGGCATGTTATTTCGGGGAAGGGAGTAGCTATGGATATGGAGAAGGTGAGGGCCATTGTTGATTGCGGGGAACCAAAGAACTTAAAAGAGTTGAGGGGATTCCTGGGTCTCACCGAATATTACCGAAATTTGTGTCACACAATGCTCAAATTGTTGCCCCGTTGACATCTGGTGGAATTTGGAGGCTACTCAAGCCTTCAGCCATGACAACAACCCAGTTTTGGCAATGCCGAATTTTCAGCTTGAATTTGTAATTGAGACCGATGCGTCGGGTTATGGCTTAGGTGCGGTGATGATGCAACAAGGAAGACCAATTGCCTACTTTAGCAAGCTCCTTGGGGTTAGGAATAAGGCAAAGTCCATTTACGAAAAAGAATTAATGGCTATAAGTTTAGCCGTGATGAAGTGGAGGCACTACCTCCTTGGTAGGCGCTTTGTGATTCGCACGAATCAGCATGAGGTTTTTAACACAGCAAAGAGAGGTTGGAGGGGAGCACATGGGTATGGATTTCGAAATCTAGTATAAACCGGGCCCTTCAAACAGAGTTGCCGATGCTCTGTCGCAAAGGAGGAGTCCCAACCAGCTTGGGGTCTTAATTTCATCGCAGGAGGTCAACTGGGTGACCTTGAGCAAGATATAGCCCAAGATCAGTGGCTCAGTAAGCTTAAGAAACAACTGGAAGAAAATCCCAGTGAGTGCAAAGGGTTTTCTTTGGCTGGAGGCAAAGTTTTGTACAAGGGTCGAGTAGTGGTGCCCAAAAATTCGAAATTCACTGTGAAATTATTGAGGGAGTATCATGACACTCCTATGGCTGGGCTTGATGGCGAGGTAAAAACTTACCTTCGGCTCGCTACGGACTAGTTTTGGCCCGGCATAAGGAAGAGAGTAGGTGAGTATGTGCGAGGGTGTGAGGTATGTCAAAGAAGCAAAACATCTCATCAAGGTGCAGTGGGGTTGTTGCAACCATTGCCGGTGCCGGGAGCAATTTGGGATGATCTCTCTATGGACTTTTTAGAGGGCCTACCACTCTCTAAGGGAGTGAATGTGGTGATGGTGGTAGTAGACACGCTGTCTAAATATAGCCACTTCTTTGGGTTAAAACACCCCCGACATCTTTGTAAGGGAGGTGGTGCGCTTACATGGGTTTCCCTCATCGATCGTTTCCAATCATGACAAGGTGTTTATGAGTATTATTTGGAAGGAGTTGTTTAGATTACAAGGCACGCACCTCAAACGCAGTACCTCATACCACCCGCAAACTGACGGTCAGACGGAGGTAGTCAAGACTTACTTACGGTGCTTTGTGGCTAGCCAACCCAAGACTTGGGAACAATGGCTTCCTTGGCTGAGTATTCATATAATACTTCACCCCACACTTCCACCAAGATGACACCATTCAAGGTGGTTTATGGGAGGGATCCGGCCAAAATTTGGAAGATGAAAGATGATTCAACTGTGGTCAAGAGCTTGGAGGATGGGTTGAAGGAGAGGGATTTGGTGTTGGATGAGTTACGCATGAATATCAATCGAGCACAACAGTTAATGAGATTGAATGAGGATGGCAAGAGAAGAGATGTGGAGTTCGATGTGGGTGATTGGGTGTATCTCAAGTTACAGCCATATAGGCAGCAGTCCATTGCAAGGCGGCCCTTTGAGAAGCTAGCTGCTCGTTATTATGGACCTTTTGAAGTCTTACAACGCATTGGAAGGGTTGCATATCGTTTGAAATTACTCGAGGGAAGCAAGGTGCATTCGGTTTTCCATGTGTCTCAATTATAAAAAGGGGTAGGGGATGCACCAGTCAATCCTACACTTCCTGATCAGAGTACAACAGAATTGGAGTTAGTAGTCAAGCCGGAAGAGGTCTTGGGAGTGTGTCAGAAAGAGGACAAGGGGAAGCTGGGTACTGAAGTCTTGCTCAAATGGCAAGGACTGCCGGATTTTGAAGCCACCTGGGAGGACTTTGAAACCATTAACCTTTGGTTTCCATCTTTCTTCCATCTTTCCACCCTGAGGACAAGGTGAATGTCCGAGAGGGGAGTAATGCTATGAATCGGGTCAACCCACTCCAGCGACAACCAATTCGGGTCTATGAGAGAAGACACAAGCACAAGACTACAAGACAAGAGCACAAGACTACAAGACAAGAGCAGTAGCAGCAGCAATTGGTAGCAGCAAGAAGACAAAAAGAGTTAATGATCCACTAAGAAGTGTGGCAACTGATTTTGTGTGGGAAGGCCACCTTGGCAGTACATGACAAAATTCCTTAATTGTAGGGTACCTTGTGGGGGGGATGCTTTGTATATAAGAGGAAGCAATGCAATAGTAATGTTCATGTTGTTATTGGAGAAAGTAGTAGTAGAGTAGCAATAGTGTAGTATTCTTCAAGTGTCAAGCTTTAGCTAGACCATAGTTCTTGTAGCCGTTATTTTCAGATTTCAATAAAAAGTATCTAAGCCTTCCTCTATTTCTTATCTTACTGTTACATTCAAGCAAACCGATTTATCTAGTCCATAGCAGTTACTGATTAAAATTTAGAAGTTGGTTTCTATAATGGAGAGAAAGGTAATCATCTCATTTTTTACTGAAATGATCTTTATTTCTTTGGAAGTGTAGGTGAAGTATTTCTGCTACGGTGACCAACCTCTATTGCTTGGAATGACTTCAGAATCTTTGCATCAACATGTCTAAGAAATAGGTTGCAAAGATGTTGTGGCATATGTTTTCCATGATTGTTTAGTATGGACAAAAATATAGGATCCTTTTAGATATTTAGAAGAGGTAAATTGTAGTACTAAAGTGCGGGCTACAAGTCAAAGGGAGGATGGAGACTTGGAGAGTGATATGGTGAAGAAGTGAGGAAATGGAAATATCAAAGCATGATAGAGTTTTGGAAAGTTTGAAAATTGATGTATTAGTGAACACCAAGGATTAAAGTTAAATGTAAATGAAGAATCTATTTTAATAGGAAAGATTGTTTATTCATTTTGGAGAAATCCAGGATGCTTCAACTGTTGGAGACATCCCTTCTCTTTACTGGATTAAATGCTTACCAGCTCTGATCTGAGTATATTTGAGCAACATCATTTTCTTTTTTCTATGACACTTTAGGTTTTCCCACCAGTAGCAGGTAGGAAGCTAAAAAAAAATTGGCTAGCATCTTCTCTTTCTAGCTTCAACAATATGCTTTTAAAAAAGATGCATATTGAAGGTTCAATTTTCTTTCCACTTAGAATATTATGAATGTGAAAATTTTCACTCTTGATTTGATAGGTAATCAGATAAGGTTTATTTTTTTGCGCGTGCGCGCGTGCGTGTGTGTGGGCGCTCGTGTGCGCGTGCGTGTGTGCAGTGCGTGCACACGCATCCGTGGGTGTGTGCGTGTGCGGGTGCGTGCGCGTGAGTGCGTGCGTGCGTGTGTGTGTATTCTTAAAACTTTATATCTTTGCCATTAAAGATTTCATATAGGTGACTTTTGCCAGTGTTATGGGTTGGCTTGCCTTTGCTTCATATACATTATACTATTATAGTGTTAAGTGGTATTTATAGCCTTTACAAATTATCATAGCTACTGTTAGTAAATGAGACTTTTAGAATTCAGCAATTAGTGAAGAAATCAGTGAATAAACTTGAATGTACTAGAGTTATTAGGAGTAGTTGAAATGCAAAAAGTTGTGACTCTTCATTGCATCACAATAATGTAGAAGGCATCCCTCACCCCTATATAAAGTAAGTACTCTTGTACATATAAAATAATATAAGAAATCTTCCTACTTTCTTTCTACATACATTGTCCAGCATTGCTCTAACAATTGGTATCAGAGCCTTATGATCTCAAGGGCCTGAGAAAAGAAAAAGAAAGAAAAAAAAAAAAAAAAGACAGAAGGTAGGAAGAAGAAGAAACTGAGCAGTTGAAGTATGGCTTCAATGTCAACCTCTTCCACAACTTCTATGCCAGCACCTCCTACTTTCACAGGAGAGAATTATGATTATTGGTGCATAAAAATGAAGCTTTTTCTAAAAGCAAGTGCTTTGTGGGAGATAGTGGAAATTGATTTTGTACGAAAACAAGGAGTGCATTACACAGAAGCACAATTAAAGAAGATAAGTGATGATGAGATGAAGGATGCTAGAGCCTTATCTCATATAATCAATTGTGTTTTTAACACAATCTTCCCCAAGATCATGAGAGCCTCATCAGCAAAAGAAGCTTGGAGTCTTCTTGAGGAGGAGTTTCATGGCGATGAAAAAATCAGAAATATTCGACTCAATACTTTGAGGAGTCAATATGATAATATGAAGATGAAGGAGAATGAGGATATAAAAGGTTACACTTCTAGATTCATGGAAGTTGTAAACCAAATGAAGATTTATGGAGAAGAGATCTCGGATGCAAAAATAGTGCAAAAGATCTTAGGATCTTTGGACAGAAGGTTCAACACAATGTCCACAATAATTGTTAAATCTAAGGACGTCACAAAACTCAGTGTGACGGAGCTAATGGGTTCGTTGCTTGCCCATGAGCATAAATTTGCAAAGGATGACCTAGGGAAATCCCCACCCTCAGAGATTGCTTTTCCGTCAAAGTCTCATAAAAAATTTCCATTCAACAAAGGCAATAACCGGAAGAATCAAGGGGCCCCACGATCTGACAGAAAAGACAAGGAGCAGCCACAGTCCAAAGGGAAATTCCCTCCATGTGGTATATGCAATAAGACAAATCATCTTGAAAAAGATTGCTATCATAAGGGGAAACCGAGTGCAGCCATTGCAAAAAACTAGGCCATTTGGAGAAGGATTGTTGGCACAAACAGAAGCAACAATCGTCAAACACAAATGCTCGTGCTTCCAATGAATCAGAAGACTATTTGTTTTATGCACGTCAAGTGATGAGTGCCTGTACCAGCAAGGAAAGATGGTTGATTGATAGTGGGTGCACATCCCACATGACAAACAATTCAAGCTTATTTTGCAAGCTTGACTCTTCCATCAAAGTTCCAGTTCGTATGGGGAATGGTGCTGTTGTACAGTCCACTGGAAAAGGCACAATTGGTGTTCAAACCAAGAAAGGTATGAAGTACATCAATGATGTCCTCCTTGTTCCAGATTTGAATGAGAGTTTGCTTAGTGTTGCTCAGATGGTCAACAATGGTTATTCACTTGTCTTTGAGAATAACCATTGCACCATCATCGACTCGAATAAGAAAGAGATTGTAAAAGTCCCGATGGAAAACAAAAGCTTTCTATTGAAGTGGGATTATCCGGTAGAGAATGTGAATGCAGCAAACTCAAGCAACACATGGCTATGGCATAGGAGGTATGGACACTTTAATATGCGTGCTCTCAATGAACTTCACAAGAAAAATCTAGTGAGAGATTTTCCTGCAATTTGTGTATCTAATGATCTTTGTGAGTCTTGTCAATTTGGCAAGCTACATAGGCTGTCTTTCCCGAAGGAGAATGTGTGGAGAGCATCAGGAAAATTGCAGCTTGTTCACACTGATGTTTGTGGACCTCATCGAACTTTATCTCTTGGTGAAAACAAGTATTTCATCCTCTTTATCGATGATTTCACCCGCATGATGTGGGTGTATTTCATGAGAGAAAAATCTGAAGTTTTCAGTGTTTTCAAAAAATTTAAAGCACTGGCAGAAGCTCAAAGTGGCTGTAAACTACAATAAATCAGATCAGATCAAGGCAAGGAGTATACTTCCTCTGAATTTGATATTTTTTGTGAAGATGAGGGA
This sequence comes from Chenopodium berlandieri, assembly GCA_034703905.1. Taxonomy (NCBI): domain Eukaryota; kingdom Viridiplantae; phylum Streptophyta; class Magnoliopsida; order Caryophyllales; family Amaranthaceae; genus Chenopodium; species Chenopodium berlandieri. The sequence continues at coordinate 47,493,085 of CM068289.1, forward strand.
ATTGAACATCAGCTTACAGTGGGTTATACACCTCCGCAAAATGGAGTTTCTGAACGAAAGAATAGAACCGTGATGGAGATGGCTCGCTGTATGTTAAGTGAGAAAAATCTGCCAAAAAAATTCTGGGCAGAAGCAGTTCGCACATCTGTTTATTTGCTTAACAGACTGCTCACAAAAGCGGTTCAAGGAAAAACTCCAATTGGAGCATGGAGTGGAAGAAAGCCAACAGCAAAACACTTAAGAGTATTTGGATCAGTTTGCTATGCTCATATTCCATCTCAAAAGAGAAGCAAACTAGATGCAAAAGCCGAAAGAGGAATCTTCCTTGGCTATGATTCACAAGCCAAAGGATATCAACTTTTCAATCGTAGCAATAAAAAGATCATGATCAGTCGAGATGTTGAATTCGATGAAGATGCAAGTTGGAATTGGGAAGAAGAGAAGGTTGAGAAGAAATTTTTTCAAGTTGACAGTGAAGTGCATGATGAGCCTAGAGATGAGAATATCGAAGAAGTTCCTTCCACTCCTATACAAGTTGGAAATGGCACTGGCGAAACTAGTAATGATGATAATGCCACGGGTCCTAGAGGTAAGAAGTCTCTCTCGGATTTGTACGAGGAATGTCCAGTCTTTCACCTAGACCCGGAGGAATGTGAAAGATGTTACCTTGGTGTTGAAGAGCCCCAAACATATGAGCAGGCTTTTGAAGACAAAAGGTGGCAGCAAGCAATGGAAAATGAAATCAATATGATCAAGAAAAATCAGACTTGGGAGTTGGTTGATAGACCAAGTGATCGCAAAGTGATTGGCGTCAAGTGGGTCTACAAAATCAAATTGAATCCTGATGGGACCATAAGCAAGTTCAAGGCTAGATTGGTCGTCAAAGGATACTCCCAACAAGCAGGAATTGATTATGGAGATACATTTGCTCCGGTGGCTAGGCTTGACACAGTTAAAACTCTGATTGCTTTAGCAGCTCAAGAGACATGGAAGATTTATCAACTTGATGTCAAGTCTGCCTTTCTCAATGGTGAACTCGAGGAGGAAATCTACATTGAGCAACCTCCCGGATTTGCTATTAAAGGGCAAGAAGGAAAAGTGTGCAAGCTGAAAAAGGCTCTTTATGGGCTAAAACAAGCGCCACGAGCATGGTACAACAAGATTGACTCATATCTACTTGCACAAGGGTTCAACAAAAGTAAAAATGAGCACACTCTCTATGTGAAGAATCAAGGAGAAAATGATTTGCTCATTGTTTCACTCTATGTTGATGATCTTCTTGTCACGGGAAACAATTCAAAGATGATCCTCTCGTTCAAGGAGGAGATGAAAAGGAAGTTCGAAATGACAGACTTAGGCTTAATGAATTATTTCTTAGGGATGGAAGTTCATCAAGCCGAAGATGGAATCTTCATCTCTCAAAGGAAATATGCAAATGATGTTCTTAAGAAATTCCATATGCAAAACTGCAAGCCAGTCAGTACACCTCTTGTAGTGAATGAGAAGCTGTCTAGACATGATGGACGAAGGAAAGCTGACACTAGGCAGTACAGGAGCTTAGTTGGAAGTCTACTTTACCTAACAGCCACAAGGCCAAATTTGATGTTCGCAGCAAGTTTGCTTTCAAGGTTCATGAGTGAACCAAGTGATGTTCATATGGGTGCTGCCAGAAGAGTGCTCAGGTATATAAGAGGAACTTCAGATTTTGGTGTTATGTTTAACGCAAGTGCAAACTCCAAATTGTTGGCATATTCAGACAGTGACTGGGGTGGTTCAAACGATGACATGAAAAGTACTCTGGGATATGTTTTTTCACTTGGATCTGGAGTGTTTTCATGGATTTCGAAGAAGCAAGAAGTAGTAGCTCAATCCACAGCTGAAGCCGAGTACATTGCAGCATCGGCAACTGTTAATCAAGCTGTGTGACTTGAGACACAAACAGGAAGAAGCTACTGAAGTTCTAGTAGACAACAAATCAGCAATTGCTATTTCAAAAAATCCAGTTTGTTTCAGCAAGACAAAGCACATGAAGATTAAGTATTATGCACTTCGAGAAGCTGAGCAAGAGAAAGAAGTGAAGCTGATTCATTGTCCTACTGAGTTCCAGCTCGCTGACATTTTGACCAAGGCTTTACCAAAAAGCAGATTTGAGTTTCTCAGACTCAAGCTTGGTATGATGACCAAAAGTCTCAAGGAGGAGTGTTAGTAAATGAGACTTTTAGAATTCAGCAATTAGTGAAGAAATCAGTGAATAAACTTGAATGTACTAGAGTTATTAGGAGTAGTTGAAATGCCAAAAGTTGTGACTCTTCATTGCATCACAATAATGTAGAAGGCATCCCGCACCCCTATATAAAGTAAGTACTCTTGTACATATAAAATAATATAAGAATCTTCCTACTTTCTTTCTACATACACTGTCCAGCATTGCTCTAACAGCTACATTGTCATCATCTATCAATCAATCAATCAATCATCTGTGAATACAAATTTGTTCTAATGTCTAACCTTATGTATACTGTCAATGACATACCCCATGCTTTTGATTGATACTGTTGATCTTTTTTTCTTGTTAGTAACGAGTTCTGGACAATGAAAGACCTAGCCTGCTTTTCTATATTTCTTTTTTTTACATGAAAAGTGTGCATCTGAGGTGTACATGTGGCTGGGGACTAACGTGCAGGAAGCTACAAGTTCGATTGAATGATTGGTTCACTATTTGAGTTATAACTGATTGTGCTTTAAGTAATCCTTTTGGTTAGCTTAGTGTTTGTTCTTGTTGGACAGAATTTATAGCCTTATAAGCCCCTAGAGGGTTGTAACCTTCTTGCAGGTGGGTCTGAACAAGCAGTTTAGACCATCAGGTTGTCGTCTGATATTAAAAAAAGGAAAATTCTTCCCTAGAATTTGGGATGCAGCATTCAAATCTGCTTTTGATGAGTTTTTGAGTTACCCTGAAAATAGGCTAGTTTCTTTCAAGTGCTTGACATCAAAGTTGCAGGAAATTGACTTCCAAATATTTGGAGCCATCTTCATCTGTAATTTTACAAGTGGCATGCACATCTTTGGCTTAGAGAATAAAAAGAGACGATGCTGAAGGATTTGATCAACCAATACTTTGACCTCTCTACAGAAACCATTGTCAGCCTTGCTAGACTGGATGTCTTCATTTTAGCACATTTCTTGTGGATATCACCCTTATATCAGTTCCATTGCAAATAGTCATTCTTGTGTGATAAAGTTATAAAATTTTAGTGTCCAAACTGGGAAAATACTTTCTAGCCATGAACCAAACACATCCAATTAAAACCTGAGTTTCTACCTCTATCATGGTGACCTACCTATCGATCTAAAAATTTTATCATCTTCCCAGTTGTTTGGAATTTCACGTTGAGTTGGATACCAATTCTTTGAGTTCCATTCCAAGACACTGTGCTGCCTCTCTTGCTTCCTACATTGCATAGTTTATCCAGTGAAAACCCTTTTGATGAAGTCTTGCTCAATTTTATCTAGTTTCCTAGCTATGTTAATTGACTACTAACATGAAGTATATAGGCAAACTGGAATTTGATTGAGCTGGGTTAATCACCCCCTTTTCACATTTAAATTTCTGTCCTGCAAGTTCCTCTCAGAAAATCTGGTAATTGAATTGAACCATGTTAGTTTGGTTGGAATTTGTTACTTGTAATCCCGTCTTTGCACGGTAAACTTTCTACCATGTTATCCATTTGTATTATTGGACACATCCCCAGTAGGGCATAGTGGTTTGTAATTGAACATCATATATACATTATTTTTCCCAGATATAGCAGAAAAGTTCGAAACAAGAACAGTGGCAACAAGGCCAACAACATTCCAGTGTCCTTCCAATGTTACAGCTTATGAGTATGAGCTGTTGTATAGACTGCTTCTGAAATCTGAATAACCTGTTGAAAACTTTAACAAATAGTAAGCATATTGTTCTTGATTCGTAAAATTAACATAAATTTCGTTGCAGTATAAGTATTTTAGTAGTGGTAGGCGGCATAGATGTTGTAGCAACAGTGGTTGGAAGTGCTTTACCTTGTATTTTAACCACAGGATTCTCTGTTGGTAACTGCAGTTAATTGATTTTACTTTGGTGTTATTAGTAGTCAGAAATTCCATGAGCATTGGCTACTTAAATAGTTCAAGTATTCTTTCTTGAAATCCAACAAGTGAGTTTTGTGATTTCTTCAGCAAGTCCTTTTACTTTCGTACGTGTTTTTTTTTTTTGTAATTTTTTTTTTTTTTTAAGTTTCAGACATAACCATTAGTGTGTTTGAACTGTAAGCCTTTGTAGCGTACAATTGTTTATGTATAATATATTTCGTGGGTAACAATTACATGCATTTTTGTTACTTCAGATTTGGACCAAGAGAAAGTAAGAAGGCAATGATGTACAGTAATGTTGGCCGGCTGAATTGCAGTGTCAGCTATACACCTTTTGCTACCCAAATTCGTGGACAGGTACATAATTTTCTTAAGTACCAAATAGGTGATCTATTCTCTTTGTGCTTTGTTGTATTACTCATGAAGTTTTTCTGCATAATATATGTATAATTAATCTTTTTAGGGCTCAGAACACAAAGAGTTTTCCTCAGTGCTCCATAAAGCTTTAGAGGGTGCAATTTTACTGGAATCATTCCCCAAGACAACCGTTGATGTTTTTGCATTAGTAATGGAATCTGGTGGAAGTAAGTTGCCTGCACATATAATATAAGTTTCTGGATATATGGTAAAAAGCTCAACATTATACGCAATGACAATAAATGATTTTTGGAATGATGGATCTTTTCAGCTAAAATTGTCATTAACTCTTTTTAGCTGTGCTCTGCAATTCTGTTTTGGTTGCAAGATAGAAGTTTACATAAATCTAGTTTCAGTTACCTTTGTTTATTGTCATATACTCATATGCTGTTTCGGTAGGTGTGGAAAGAGTCAACTCAGTTTCTGTAACAACACTAGGGCATAAATAAATATTTTAAGATACCTATTCTAAATTGGAGTGATGGGGAGAGGATTGAAAGGAACACAATCGGTTCAATGTGTGTTACTCCCTTCATTTTTTTGTAAATGCATCACTTGGTGATGCGCAGAGTTCTAGGAGAGTTTATAATATTGTGAGTGGGTGAATAATTTATTATAGTAAAAGTAAGATGAGGACCATGAAAGAGAAAGTATGTGAGAGAAAGTAGATATTTTTTATTATTTAAGTGGGGATCATGGGAGAGAGAGAAATGATAAAATAATTTTAGTGAGGTTTAAAGTAAGAGAGAAATGATAAAATATAGTATAAAGTTACCAAAGTGATGCATTGAAAAAAAACACCCATAAAAGGAAAGTGATGCATTTAAAAAAAAATAAAAACAGAGGGAGTAAATCATTTTAAACCCTAAATTTGATTGATGTGGAACCTAATATTATAAGTGAAAACTAATCAAACTCTCACTTCTGATATTTTAATTGGGGTTTTGACTTCCTTAAACTACCCCTAATCTAAATAATCAAGTAGTTATCCTAATTTACCCTCAAAATTAAAATTAAAGGTTTGTGTATCACTTTTGAAACACAGTAAATTCCACAAAGGAAAATATCAAGTTATCTGCAAAAACTGAAAATAAAAAGTAATACAATGATCCTTTATATAAGGGTCATTTGACTAACATAAACCTGAATATAATCAAAATTTTAAATCTTTATTATTTTAAGTTATCTCACAGCCATACCAGTGATGGGTTGGGAAAATGTCACAACTCACAAGGAATTTTAGACATAGGGATTTCCTGACTCTAGCAACCGTTTTGCTTCATTAGGATAGTTCTACTAGGATCACAGAAAGGGCAATATTGTTTTGATTTTGTGTGTCTTTGATGGTTCCCCCCTTACCCTTCCCCCCTCTTATATCTACATTCTTTCTTTCTATAAATTTCTCTACTATGTCGGTTGATTGATCCTTCCAATTACCCTTTTGCTGTTGGGTTCCTTTACCCGGATAATAAGTGGGTAATCAACTACCTCTACAATCCTCGAGTACCTGGTTGTCACTTACTCACTTTTCCTGCAGCCATGCTCTATTCCTCTTTGTACTATTGTCCCCACCATCTGGTCCATAATGCCGTAGCCCTTCCACTGACCCCTTCACTGCCTGTGCTACCTCTCCCTTGTAGCTGCAACTACTTTACTATACCTGGATCTTTATTAGTACCATCTGGTCCATAATACCGTAGCCCTTCCACATCACAGATTTTTACTCGGGGAATTATGTTGGTAGAAATCAGAAACCTTGACAACATATTATAGATCTAAACAGGATACCATTACCAAATTAGTTTATTACTCTCCCCACATCTACCGATCTACCTTCTAAATCTTTTACTTGTTATAAATTTACAATGGAGAAACCTTTTAGTTGATGGGAATGAGTGAGGGGAAGGAGGATGTTGGTGGTTGGTGGGGGAGGCCTTGAGAATTCCCTAACAAATCAAATTATGTGATTATATAATCCCAAACCTTAATCTTCCTGTTTTTCTGTTATCCTTGTGTAAGCTCAATGGTCTAGTTAGAAAAATATTTTAATCTTGGGAGCAAAAGTTTGTTCCTATAAGGATTACTATCCAAACATTTCCTTTTTTCATTGGTAGTTTCTGGAGGTAGACTTATATGACAGAATTATAAAAAAAAAATGCTTCCTTAATATTTTATACTTCTGATTTTTAGGTGAGAAAAGGGGGGGGGGGGGGGGGGGGGGGGGGGGGAGGGGGGATTTGGTTGGAATATATGCTTTGATTTTGAAAGATTTAGTAACACATTTACTGGCTTACTGCCAACATAAAAGAGAGATTAATTTATGCGTCATTTTACATTACATATTTCGCCCCTTGTTTAGCTTTCATGAACATGTGACTCATGTCTCCAGGTGATCTCCCGGTTATCATATCATGTGCCAGTCTTGCTCTAGCTGATGCGGGGATCATGATGTATGATATGGTTGCTGCTGTTTCTCTGGTATGCTTCTCTACCAAAAATAATTTCCCCACTGACTTGCCTTTTGGATTGCAAGAAGAATAATATTGGCCTCTATGCTGAAATCCATTTCCTGCTATCTGTCTATCATCTTTTGTGTGTATGCTCAATATTTCTAAATTTGCGGATGAAACTCAATCACTAATTGAATCCATTAATATGGATTTAATGACCAAACCTTTGTTGTGCATTGTTATCTACTTATCTCTTCTTTTGTTGTGTATTGACATCCTGTTTGTTTTTTGTTCTTAATACAGCCCTAGCCAGCCTAATCCATCCAAATGCTGTCATTGTGGTTGATCGGCCTCACAAATATTTCTACCTTGTTGAACACTAAATTCCGGGTTGCCAAAATTCTTCTGATAGCTCTTGAAAAGTTCAGAAATCCACAATTTTCAATGCCATATTCATCTCTATGTCATGCATACCTTGGCCATTGTTCGGTGCTCATTTAACTAAGAATTTGGAATTACATGAAAAAAAATCCTTTATACAGACAATCTGATGACCTTCTGCCAAACCACCCGTTTTTTGCTTTGAAAAAGACCTTAAAGTCATTGGAAAGTCAAAAGAAACTCCCACTGTCCCCTATCGTGTTATATGGCCCATTTCTCATCTACCTAAAATCCATAAGTTCCTAAGTCACAACAAACCATACTTGATTTCTCCTAATGTCCAGATCAAACTTTTCCATACAAGAATTCAAAAAATTATGAATAGAAATGAACCTAATAGATTAAAGCCAAATCTCAAGAAAATATTCACATTTATAAGTATAATAAGGCAAGGATATGGTAATCTAAGAACATCTCTTGCAATTTGGATTTTCCTGATTTTTGTTATAGTTGAGGACTTGAGATATTAGCTTTGTTATTTGGGCTAGGCTTGCATTGTCCTATATTAGTATGTGCCCAAGTATCAGGCACAACCTTTTATGAAAATTTTGCTTGATTTTGGTCCAATCACAAATTGTATAACTATCATACAATCATACCCACATCTGATTATTCTGACTCGGGTACTTGAGTTAAAATAAGTAGTCAGCATTCCGTAGGATCAATAGTAAGGGTTTAACTTGCGTCAAAAAAAAAAAAAAAAAAAAAAAAAAAGAGTAAGGGTTTCACTGTCATCAAGTACAACTTCCTACTCCTTGTGTGTCATGCCTTCGTAACTCACACGGGATGTAGCGTTTCGTGTTCCAAGGGTGAAAATAAATTTATCCTCAATTACAGTATGCAAATGGGAGTCAATTTTTCTGAGGATGATAGAGTTTGGCTATAGAGGTTGTTTGACATTGATGAACTCAGATTTTAGATTTAAATTTGCTATTGGATTTTATAAGTAGGGGCTTTGGGCTTACACATTCATGTTGGGGTCCCTGGGGTAGGGATGTTGGAGGCCTATGGGCGCTATGCATATAAATGTTTTGACATGGTGAGTGGAATAACTACTGTGTGTGCTCGAAGTTACCATTTGTTGCTGAGGCTTGTCGATGCTAGCAATATGATTGTGTCTGGGAGCATAAATATGTATTATGAACTGCGGAAATATTAGGTGAGCTTGATAGATTTGAGACAACAAGACAATGCCTTATGATTTTGGTAGATTCTCCAATGGAACTTTTTTGCCTCAACTTTGATAACACAGACAGATGTCAAAGAGTGGCGTGACAACTGTGTGGTCTTTGCAGGCGAATCATGAGAAGAGCGAAAATTACTGTAAGAACAGAATAAATGTTATTGAAAACTTCTCTAGTATGGTTGTGATTTAATTAGTTCAATTTCTTTGTCCTCTTATCTCTAGTGGTTTTCGAGATTATTGTGCAAGCACATGAAGAAAATGTTGCTGTTGCTTAAATGCCAAGTATCCTGGCTTTCTTCTGTCCAGCTGGTGTAGGAATTTGAGTTTGCTCTCAATTAGATATTGTGCCTATGCTGGTGAATGTTATTTATTTTCAATGATATTTCTTCATCTATATGAGGTAATGGGCACAAGAAAGACTGTAAGGGCTAGGAAACCTCAGCAACAAAGAGGGACTCAACCTTCTAGGTTTGTACTACTTCCTAGGTCTCTGAGGTACCTAATGCGACTGAGAGAAAATTTGCAGTCGTTTTGATTAATTTTCTACTTGACCTGCTTGCATTTAAGGGGTGAGACTGGTTATATTTAACTTTCCCTCACACAGATCACACACTTAGACAGAAATGTTGTGCCCATGAGGTAGTTCATAGATTAAATGTTTTGACACCACTTGACAGATTTTGTATAGCTTGAGAAGCTATGTTAGGAAGGTCTTAAGGTGAAGTTCTTTATGCATAGTCAGATTCTTTATAATCTCTCTGTCAGCAATGCTTTTGGGCGCACATTTAGGTGAAGTTCTATTATGTGCCATCTGCCATTGATGGAGAGTAAAAGAATTTAAGTGCTAGCTTTATTGTTTTGGATGGAGGATATTTTCCTGCCATATCTCAAAGGAGTTCACAAACCCATGTTCATTTTATTCCAAGCTCTTGATAAAGCTTCGGTAATTATGGAAATGGCCCTACTGCTCCTTCAACTAGTAATAAAACTCTTAACTGATGCCCTAATGCAATAGCACCTCCAATTTCGATTAGAGTTGTTCGCCTGAATCAGTGTAACTGGTACCTATCGATTCTCAGTTAGTATGATAGGGACCAGCGCAAGAAGTCCCCTGCACTCGTAACCATGCAGAATAAAGGAGTAGTTTAAGATTGTGATTAGTGGAAATGACATCTAAGAGTTTGCTAGAGGAAAGAATTACAAGTGCAGGGGGAATGCATTTGAGTTTGTTACGGCTGTAGAATGGTGAGAAAGTTAGAAAATGTGATGTAACAAATAGAGGAGTATTTTAATTGCATTGTAGAATGTATTGTTGAGTGATTCACTGGTAGAGAGCCAACCTCTCAAACTGTTGCTCAGTTTGTTTTTAGAAACCTTCTACTAATACAATCATTCTTATATATATTTATAATTTCTTCAAATTCTCATGTCTCTCTATATTACTGGTAGTCAGCTAAGACAACTGAGGTCTCAGCGTAGAGGTAATTTTTTACTCAATAAGTGGCTACTGGCTAGGGGTCTTGGTTTAGATCCTGGTTAGGGTTACGCTGGAGCAAACTTATAGCAAAGGATGCCTTAGAACTTACTATGAAGGATAGAAAACATGTTCTTTAATTGAAGTATGAAATAGATATAAGTTGGAGAAATGAGCTTGTGCAGTAGTCATGTATATTGTATTTTGTAGGGGATACATTGCTTGAACTACTACAGCAGTTCATAAATACAGTGCGTCTGAATAGATTATATTGGTATGCTTAGGATTTTCATGGTTTGCATAACATTGTTGATAGGTGAAATGTGCTAAATTTGTGTGAGGGGAAAAGGTTGCATAAAGGAGAAGATAAATTGGGGAGACTAAAAGCATGGAAGAAGAAAAAGCGAGGGCAGAATGAGTTGATTGATTAATTTACGATTAACAACTTCCGTGCAATAAGATTAATCACCTCATCGCTATTTGCTACTGCACATTCTTTCATTTTTTTTTTCCTTATTACTCTCACACTTCTAAATACCTTCATTTGCATCATATTGCTTCTAACTGAATGTAGAACTCTAGAAATATTCTGGGTGTATTAATTCATCTTTCACATATATGTCCTGGAAGTAGGGTTCTAGTTCCGGCATTGAAGTTTATGATTTTGAAGATATTTGTTTATGTTAAAAAGTAAGGGTTCATTTTTCTCATAGTTTAATGTGGGAGTAAGAAACAGAAGGAATTTGTTTGATGGGATTTGAGGGAGCGAATGGGAATTTGTATCCCAACATAGCAATTTCTCTTGTTTGTGTCCTAAACCATTAACACCCCCCCCCCCCCCCCCCCCTCCTCCTTGTGCGGGGGAGTGGGGTGGTAATTGGGAAAGGAGTTGAGAGAAGCTGAAAATGACTAAAGTGCCATTTATGAGAAAGGGGTAAAGAGGAAAGATGTAAGAGTATCAATGTAAATTCCTTAATTAATTCCAACGTATTTCCATCAACTTCTAAACAAGGGATTTGTCTTACCATCATAAAAACTTAACTTCCAATTCCTTATCCATATCTCACCCTCAGTCCCTCGATTCTCATTCCTGCATATAAATAAATGAGGTAAAGATGTGACAAATATCAAATAAAACGATACAAATAGCGTTAAGAAATTAGGAAACTAAATATCAAAATCAAGTTGAAAAAAAAAATGAATAAACAGAATAATGCCTCTATTAACATGATACACCAAGGCGGCAAGGCACCACAATTGATAAATCAAATTATTATGATTGAACAAAATCAATTTACAGAGAATCAAAGAACAAGCAATTATTGCAAAGACAAAAAAGTTGCTAAGTCAGAGAAACTCAACTAGCAATTCACCGAATTTTGTGAAGAAGTAACTTTTGCCTATCCAAGCTTTTGATTCTCTTGGATTAGTAGTATTGGTGTATTTGGGAATTATAACGTTTTGCACAATCTGCAGAAAATGAGTTGTATAATGTGAAATTTAGGTTTCCTTAAGTATTCTTATGATATTATCTCACTTTTGTAGTCATCTCTTGGGCCAAATCTCATCATTGATCCTCTTCTAGAGGAGGAACGTTGCCAAGATGGAAGCTTAATGTTTACCTATATGCCTTCTCGTTCTGAGGTCACACAGTTGGCTATTACTGGAGAATGGACAACCCCAAAGATTCATGAGGTATAACAGAGTTTTATTTTTTGGATATCGTCTTTCCATTTGGGTATATTGATGTCTCATTTCTGATTCTCTATCTGTTGCCTTGTAAATTTTTGGATGTATTGTTAGTGTGAAGCTTGAATCAAACCAGATCATTAATCTGAACTTGACATTTCCTGTTAGCTGTTCCCTTTAATTCTCTATTTGCATGTGTTGTCGGTTTATCATCTGTTTTTACTCTATGAATTACCAGCTCTTCATAACTCATAAAGCACTTGGAAGTGATTCTATGAAGTTTGAGCTGCTTGTATTGATTTATGCTGCTACATATCTGCTACTGCCAGTAGAACAATACCAGTAATTACTGTGTTGGCTGTTCTCACTAATTGTCTGTTCTGGTTATTTCAAGTATGCTGTAAGTGTAGTGAAATGTGAATTTACAAAGTCCTAATTTTTGAAATATGAACCAGGGAATGGAGCTCTGTTTAGATGCCTCTAAGAAGCTTGCTGATATCATGAGATCGTGCCTGAAAGAAGCTGATTCTCCTTCGAATGAGTAATTTGAACCATTTGCATGTAATCACCCCCCTTCTTCCCCCCGATTATTTTTCTGCTAAAAAAACTCTCTTTTCCATTCAGATATGCTTTCTACCCAAACCATGATTTTTTGTTTTTTTTTTTTTCTTTTTTCGTCTTGATGGTAGGAATTTCACTGTAGGATATTCCCCAATTTTGTCACTAAGTTGTTAGATACTATCTATTCCTCTGTATATACCATACTTTCAACTGGTTTACTTTTAATTAACAACTTTAAAAAATAGAGAAAATTATCATGTAAGCATACAATTTCAGTACTAGCATAAGAAGAAAGGTTAATATCTGAATTTTTGTTTCCTTGGTGTTTTCTTGTTGGTTTCAATTTTATTTTTTGTGTGAAAAATATCATGTGTATTTCTAATGATATTTCAATGCCATTACCACTTACTAGATATTGAATGCTGATTTCATCTACTATTTGGTTGTTTGTTTGACATGTTTAAGTAGAAAATTTGTTCCAAAAGGGAACTAGAAAATTGATATGGTGTTTTGTTGATCAAGGGAATTTTTTTTATTGGACTCGACTTTTCACAAATTGGTAGAAATTTGTTTATTAGACCCTCTAGGGAATTTTGAAGAGGCCTCGACTTGGCTTTTAATAAAGTGGGGGGTCTGGGGGAAGGGGGGTATATGATCATGGGCGGATTCAGGGGTGCTCAGCCCGGTCATGGCCCACTTCATTATCCAAATAAAAAATATACAAGTTTTTAAAGTTGTGTTTGGAATACAGTGAATTATTTAGCTCAGTTAGTCAGTTAGCTTATGTGCGCAATTTGAGCCGGTTATTGAAGTCCAGGTTACTTGTTCGACTCCGTTAGCGGGTTTCCAACTAGTTTTACTAGAGTGGAGGAGGCGAGGTCTAATATAGGATCAACAATTAAAAAGCCACTTAGGCTTATGGGCATGGAAAAGAAAAGGTAAAAATACGGAAGAAAAAAACTTCTTATACTATATTGTGGAAGCTATTGTGTGCACGCAATTATCATATTCCACTAATTAATGCAGAATTATAAGTTACTTGTTGGCTTTTACTAGAGTGAGGGAGGGAGGGTCTTGTTCTAGGTGTGGCACTGGTGCTTCGGACTGGGTGAGGTTGGGTCCAGTTGGGTAACCTGCATAGGTGACGTTACTGCCCTCTAGGGTGCTTAAGTTTGTAAGTGTTTTAGAAAGAGAAAGTGTACTTAGATAGAGAGAGAATGTAATATATTTCAAGTGTCTAACCCCTTTCACGCTGTACTTGGTCCTCTATTTATAAATGTACAAACTCATTTCAGCTGAAACCATATTGGTCAACCTGTAAGCCGATCTTACCGGGCTGGTGAGCCCTTTCTTACATTATCCCGGTGATGGATGCGCACCCCTTGAACGAAGATGGGAGCGATGTGATACTTCAGCAGGAGCTATCCCACACAGGTCTAATTTAGTATCAACCAGGATGACAACTGAAATGTCACTTAGGCTTATGGACATTGAAAAGAAAAGGTAACAATATCGGAAGATAAAAAAATTTCTATGGTATATTGTGCACGTTATTGTGTGCATGCAATTATCATATTCCACTAATGTGTAGTTACAAGTTACTTGTTCTCTTGGCTTTTACTAGAGTGGAGGAGGGGGCTTTTTCTAATTTAGTATCAACAGGTCCAACTAGTATAATGTCACTTAGGTTTATGAGCATGGAAAAGAAAAGGTAACAATATCATAATTTTGGACTAATTAAAGCAATGTCAAACACAATAAATAAAAAAAAATAAAAAATCAACATCTTTTGATGATAATGACAAAATTATTATTTATTTCCAAAGAATTATGTAACTCCTATATAAAGGACCAATTAATAATCTAATTACGCAAAAAATAACTCACTTTCGTTTGCTTTCAAAATTCAAAATGAACCCATAAAATGTATTTATGCTAGTGAGTATCATTATGTTTATATTATGCTTTAACATATATTCTTCTGTCAAAGTTTCCAACTCTTTCATAATCATACCATCAATACAAATGTTGCACTTCTCCCAACAAATCAACTTTTTATGATATGGAATCATATACTAGGGTTTTGGAATTACGAATGGAAAAAGCATGGAACATGCACTTTATTTGACAAGCCCACGTACTTTCAAAGGGCACTCGCCTTTTATCACGTTGTTAATGTCGACTATGTGTTGTGGAGTAAGTATATTACCAATCTTTTAATCTTACATTCATAGTGGCAGATCTTACACTAAAAGGTATGAGGGGCCAAGTTTTGAATTTTAACCTCTAATTAAAATTATAGATATCTAACTATAGACAAATAACAATGATATGAGCGAATTCAAGTTTAAACCAATAGGGTCAATCGACCCCACATAACTCTTGTAAAAGCCTGTTACATGCAATTAAAAGATGGATAATTAAATTAATTAACACGAGGAAATAATATGAGAGTTCGATCTACAAATTTAATTTACCCAAATTTATGTGGGCCAATAAATGAAAGCAACATATTACGATACATGTACAATATATGTGCAATATATGTACAAAATAATATTTCGTATAATTTAAAAATATGTATTATTTTGGAATGATAATTTGAATTTGTAGTTGATAATTATGAGTTATGAAATAAATTTGAAATATTATGATTTGAGCATAAAATTTTTAGGCCTCGATAAAAATAAACTTAAATAATAATTATATTTAATTAAGTAATAAAAGTATTTATGTTTGACATTAGACATAATATATTGTCTAAAACAATATATTTATTACCCACGTCTAGTAAGTCTTACAAAAATTATAGGGGCCGAACCCCTATGAGCCCCAATGAGAAGATCCTCCGTGCACATACACATATAATGTTCAACTAGCAAATGCTAATTATGTTTTAACCTTCATTGTAGTCCTTCGTCCTAGCAATAGTATTACATACGTGGCAAAAGACATTCATCTTATTCGCATACAATTACAATTTCTAAGGCCACGTGTGATATGAAACATAGTGCCTGGTGGTGATGAACTGCTTGCCGAGCTTTACTATTGCATGGATAACGTGTGTTATACTCCCGTAGACTGCGACATGTTCTACATGGATCCCGATCTTACCAACTGCCAAGGACTGTTCAAAATTCTCCCAGGTTAAGAATGTTTTCAATATCTTGACTCTTAATAAATATGTATTTTTATTATATTATAAATAGAGTATAATGCGCATACTTAGTTTCCACCAATAAATATTATGGTAGTGTATGCTTAACAGCTTAGGGAAAGCTTTAATGTAACACCTTTAGATCTGAGTATAACTTCTAGGATACTCATCAAAGTTGGTGCTCTATGTCTTACTGACGTCATAACATTTTTGGAAACAAAAAACAATGGCTTAGGATTTTGGTAGATTCTTCGATGAAACTTTTTCGCTTCAATTGTGATGACATAGACAAAAGTCAATAAGCGGCATGATTCACGAGAAGAGTAAGATTAATGTAAGAGCACAACAAATGTTTTTGAAAACTTATCCATTATGGTTGTGATTATATTTGTTCAATTTCTTTGTCAACTTATCTCTAGTGGTTATCGGGATTATTGTGTAAGCACATAAAGAAAATTTTGCTTAAATGACAACTATCTTGGCTTTCTCCTGTTCAGCTTCAGCTGGTCTATAGGAGCACTGACGGACCTTTAAAGGGGCTTCAGTGGGCTTGGCCACAGATAAGTTTTGGAAAAAAAAAATTTAAGGCCCAATTAAAAAAAAAAAAGGAAAAATCTGAACTTCTGAAAGCTGGAACGAAAGAAAGAAACCTTGAAAAGAATAAAACCTCAGGAATCGATTTCTAGTGCAGTGGTGCTCGTCCAGTTAGATCGACCTCAGTACGGCAGAACCTCACCGACTCACCGTCCTCACCAGTCACCACAGTCGCCAGCCGGCAGCCGCCCAGCCTCACCGAGTCACCGTCGCTGCCTGCCTGCGTCAGTGTCTTGTTCTTTGCTTACGCTTTCCGTTCGACCTTCGACCCTCAATCCAGTATGTCTTTTAAATCTGAAATCTCTAAATGTTTTATACTATACATTGAAATTATTGATTTAATTAATTAATTAATTTAGTATGTCTTGTTAATCCATTCAAAATCCCTAATTTGAAATCCCCAATTGTTAACCCTAATTTTCAGATTTTAATGTTATAATTGATGATAGGAAGGAAAGCTGCCGGGTTGATTGCATTTTTCCTTATTATGATCAAGCAATCTCCAACCTTTAACAGCCAAGTAAGATTTCTAATGTAAGTTTTCAATTATATGTATGTATTAATAATTAATCAATTAATGTGTCATGTATGGGTTGAAAGGCATGTTTTCATAGAAAAAATACAGTATAGACGTGTATAGTTGTTTGTGGCTTGATTGCTGAATATTTTTACACTAAAACTTGCTGTGTAAGCCAGATTGATGATAGAAACCTGGGTTGAATTTCCTTGAAGACATTATTGGCCCCCGAAAGAAAAGGTTTCAAGATCCGTCACTGTATAGGAGTTTAAGTTTTCTCTCAATTAGATATTACCTATTATGGTGAGTTTTATTTATTTTCAATGATAAATCTTCCTTTATATAGTTGATAAGGTAAAGGGCACAAGAAAGATTGTAAGGGCTAGGAAAATTCAGCAACAAAGAGGGATGATTTCTTCTAGATTTGTACTACTTCCTATGTCTCTGAGGTACTTAATGCTAGTGAGAAAATATATATATGAAGTTGTTTGATTAATTTTCTACTTGGCTTGCTTGAATTTAAGGGGTGAGAGTGGTTATATGTAACCTTTCCATCACACATATCACACACTCAGACTACGCTATTTATTAATGTTTTGACATCACTTGACTGAAATTGCATAGCTTGAGAAGCTATGCATGGAAGGTCTTAAAGTGTATTTCTTTATTCATAGTTAGATTATATTAAATCTTTGTCACCAATGCTCTCGGGTACACATTTAGGTGAAGTTTTATTGTTTGCCATCTGCCATTGATGGAAAGTAGAAGGCTTTAAAGTTTTGCTGGCAGTTTGTTAGTTTTTGGGTGTGGCTTGTACTTTCTCTAGGTGAATAATAAAATTTCTTTAATTGGCAAAAAAAAAAAAAAAAAACTTTAAGTGCTAGCTTTATTGTTTTGGAAGAGGGATTTATTCCCGCCATATATCTAAGGAGTTCACAAACCCATGTTCAATTTAATCCAAGCTCTTGATAATGCTTTTGTAATTATGGAAATGGTCCTACTGCTCCTTCCATTGGTAATAAAACTTTAGCTAATGCCCTAATGCAATAGTACCTCCAATTTCGATTAGAGTTATTCACCCCGAATCAATGTAACTAATATCTATTGGTTCTCAGTTAGTATGACAGGGACCAACAAAAGAAGTCCCCTACACTCACATCAACTTGCGGAACAAAGAAGTAGTTTAAGATTGTCATTAGTGGAAATGACATCTAAGAGTTTACTAGAGGAAAAAATTACAAAGTGTAGGGAGAATGTATTATGAGTTTGTTACGGTTGTAGATGATGAGAAATATGGAAAAATGATCTAACAAATAGAGGAGTATTTGAAGACATTGTAAAAATATTGTTGAGTGAATTATTGGAAGAGAGCCAACCTCTCGAACTATTGCTCAGATTTTTTAGAATCCCATACCTTATGGATATTTACAATTTCTTTAAATTCTCATATCTCACTATTATTGGTAGTCAGCTAAGTTAATTGAGGTCTTAGTATAGAGGTATATTTTTACTCAATAAGTGGCTACTAGCTAGGGGCCTTAGTTTAGATTTAGTTAGTAGGTTTGCATACCATTATTACTAGGTGAAATTTGCTAATTTTTGTGAGGAGCAAAGGTTACATGGAGAAGAAGATAAATTAAGGAGACTAAGAGCATGGAAGAAGAAAAATCAACGGCTGATTATGAGTTGATTAATTAATTCACGATTAACAACTTCCACAACTTTTGTGCAATAAGATTAATCACCTCATCGCTATTGTAAACTGCACATATCTGAACATAGCAATTTCTCTTGATTGTGTCCTAAACTACTAATCCCCCGCCCAAACCCCCCCCCCTGTGGTAAGTGAGAAAGGAATTGAGACGCTTATCCAAAATGACTAAATTGCCATTAATGAGTAAAGGAGAAAGCAGAAAGATGTAAGAGTTTTTGTGTGATTTCCTTAATTAACTCCAACATAATTCCATCAACAACCAAACAAGGGATTTGTCTTACCATCTTTAAAACTTAACATCTAATTACTAATCAATATTCCACCCTCAAGTCCCTTGATTCCCATTTCCTCATATAATTAATTGAGGTATATATTATGTGAAAATTATCAAATAATATGATACAAATAACATTCAGAAACTAGGAAACTAATATTAAATTAAGATAAAAAATTATGAATAAATAAAATAATGCTTCCATTAACATGATACACCAGAATCACTAGAAGAATAGAAGGCATCACAATTGATAAATCAAATTTAAAAGGAATGGTGTCCTTTGAACAAGTGTATTATTCCGATAGAGGGTTCGAAATTGATTAGAAAGCTAATTATTCAATGAGGTCAGTGATCGGAATGCCTAACTGGAGGCCGCTTCCGATCAGTAATATTAATGATTCATTAATATTATAACTTAATCTTGACTGAACCCTTTGGGTCACACCCAATCGTGTAACCGAACCGAAGTGACGAATTAATCCGAAAGATTAAATGAGTCAATAGAGATTTTACTAATGAAGACGTCGGATACTAAGCTTAGAGCGTCGAAGCCGAGCGTCAAAAGTCGAGTCGAATTTATGAGTCGACGAGACGGAAAAATCAGTCAAACAACAAGCCAACGCGCGTGAAAATCCTAGCCTCGATGTGGCCTAGCCAATCGAGGGCTAGGTAGGCTAGCATAGCTAGCCGAGCACCTTGCCGCAAGGCAATGCTTGGCCGCAAGCCCAGCATGCATCGCATGCGTTGGCTAGCAAGCTGGCCGAGCAGCCCTGCTAGCAAGGCGTGGCAGCATGCCCGAGCATGCATGTGGGCTGGCATGCCCAGCAGCTCGCACGCCAGCCACATGCTAGCACCAAGCTTGGTACGTAGCAGCAGCAGCGCCCAGCAACAAAGCAGCCTGCATTTGCGAGGCTTGTTGTTGCGGCCTGGTGCGAGAAGGCCTAGTTGGCAGGCCCAACCTAGAGACTAGGCGCCAGCATGGCTGCCTTGGTGCTCAAGGCGGGCTGTAACACCCCAATAATTCTCCCTTTAAAACCTGTAAATACCTTTAATTATCTGCAAGAGAATTACTGACGTGCTACCACCACGTGTTCAAACGTTAAGGCTAGTTCAGAATTTAGCAGCGAAAAAACTAACTCAGTTATAAATAAGTTTCCAAAACCAAAAATCAAACCAAATTTAGTCTTACAAGCTGGAACCATTATGGCCCTTATTCAAAACCCGTTAAAAATAGTAAGTAAATAAAATCAGAGTCAAAATAAATCCAACTTATGAAATAAAATGAAATGAAATAAATTGTGAGATTAACCAACACTCCACTCAAAATCCCATCACCGTGATGCAAGTTCTGATTAGATAAGACCTGCTAGGATTAATCTGCTCCCCAATATTACAAGTGTAAAAATTGGATCATTACATGGTCATTGAAAGGCGAAGGCCATGACCAAGAAAAGACACACAAAAGGACGCAATCAGCAACGCTGAGTACATACAAGCTATGAAATATAGCAAAGAGCCCCTAGCATGTTACTAGAATCAATCTGCACACACACAATATAATCATTGACTCGAACACATGACTCAATTGTCAACATTACTATGACTTCATTAATTAATAATAAATAATTCATTTTATTTATTGATTGGATTAAGCAATAGACCAGGTTGTCCTCCTATGCTTCGTTTTGGAACATTAATAAAAGAAAACCCTGTGCCTCCTTTCTGAAACATTAGTAAACATCCAATGGCAGACGGGCGCGACTCCGTGGCCATAGCTAGTATGAGATCTCATCTAACTCATTATAATTTTAAAAGAATTTGAAAACAAGAGACTCGTAGATTAGACAGCCTCTGAAAAGTACACGGCTAATACCCCGTGAACCCCAACCCCTGTTTGTCATTACTCTAAATGTGGACAAATCCAGAGTTTTACTGCTTATCCTTCTTGCACTTTACGTGATTTACCAATTTAAACTTGGTGATGAGTCAATTGCAACACAACACAACCAATCATACATCAATCATTCGGACCATTCAAGTTTCCAATTTAATTCTTAATTTATTAGTGACAAACAATATTTTATTATTGAATCCTTTAACTACCTCGGTGTATAAACACCTTAAGTGCATAAGGCACCTCAAATCCTCAACCTCGTCTTATAAGACTTTAATTCTTCCTTTACTCATTCCATTTCAAATTAATGAACAAGTAATAAAATAATTCATTCCATATATCCTTGTACCTGTTGATAATTTAGAGTGTCGGAGTGGAGCGCCCGCTCTACTGATTGATCGCGCTCGCGCTAGCTAGGCGCGACTCGCGATGAAACCGCGCCAAAACCGCGTTGAGTTTCTGGAAATCTGGCAAATCTTTGGAGGAGCGCCCGCGCCACTATTAGGCGCGGCTCGCGTCTAAGTCGCCACAAAATCGCGCCAGGTTTCTGGAAAATCAGAAGTTTAGGAAGACCAGGGGTGGCGCGCCCGCGCCCCTCGGTGGAGCGCCCGCGCCAGAGGGTGGCGCGCCCGCGCCTCCTCGCTCGCGCCCGCGCTTCTTTCCGTTTTAGCGGTTTTTGCGTCGATTGAGTCTATGATTATAAGACTTGTTTTCAATCAGAAAAAAGATGCAGAACATTATTCTCTCTATCTCTCCCCAAGAATTCTCCATAATTTCTCTCAAACTTCTTGCAAACTTTTGTTAGAAATCCTCTTGATTTTTTAGCCTTCTTTGTGAATCATTCATCTTTATTTCGATTCTTTGTGCTAAGAACGAAAGGGCTGTCAATTGTATCTTAAAGAGAATTTCCGGTATAATCCAAGCACCGTGTGGGGGAAATTAATCTCTTTAGGAAAGTATTCATACACCTTTGACAGTGTATCAAGGTCATAGTCTCAAGGGACATTGTTATTCTCATGTTCATGTGTGCATTGATCGGCTTGTAGTTAAGGCAAGTTTGATAATCTTCAGATTAGTGTTGTCTTTAGAAATTACTGTAATTTCTTAGATTTATTAATACTTGATTGTAACACTTTGTGTTGTGTTTGTTTAAATTACATTTCATTGTTATTGTAATTATAAACTTTAGGTTTTGTTCCCACACTTTTATTAAGTGTTTTCTAGTTTGAATTCACTGAAAACCTAACAATCTAAAGAGATTAAAATTTTAGAATTTGTCAAGTATGTCTAGTGTGAAAGAATTAACAACAAACTTTGTCAAACTCAAGAAGTTTGACGGTGTTGAATTTAGGAGATGGAAGAAGAAAATGTATTTTCTTCTTACATCTCTTAATGTTTTCTTCTTACATCTCTTAATTTTGCCTATGTGATAAGTACTCCAAGGCCGGGTGAACATGAGAATGAGACCTTGGAGAACGTTCGGGAAAGATCGAAATGGGACAACGACGATTTCATTTGTCGTGGTCATATTTTGAATGGGATGGAGGATGATCTTTTTGATGTCTACCAAAATGTGGAATCGGCCAAGGAGCTTTGGGAGTCCTTGGAGAGCAAATACATGATGGAAGACGATTCAAGTAAGAAATTTTTAGTTAGCAATTTTAATAATTATAAGTTTGTTGATGGTAGGTCCATAATGGACCAATTTCATGAGTTGCAACGTATCTATGGTAGCTTAGAGCAACATGGTATAGCTATGAATGAGTTGTTTGTTGTTTCTAGCATTATTGATAAGTTACCCCCTAGTTGGAAAAATGTTAAGCATGATCTTAAGCATAAAAAGGAGGACATGACATTGTCCGGTTTGGCCACCCATCTTCAAATTGAAAAAGGGATTCGTGCCATGGAAGGAGCTAAGGATGGAAATCCTAGCACATCTACCGTGAATATGGTAGATGAAGGGAGAGCTAGTGCATCTACTAGTGGAAAAAGGAAGAATAAAAATTCTTCCAAAGGAAAGTCCAAAAGGCAAGCAAACAATAACAAGTTTGCTTGTTGGGAATGCGGTAAGGTTGGTCACCTCAAGAAGGATTGCTTTTCTTTCAAGAAAAGGATGGAGAAAGCCAAGGAGGGCCGTGCTAATGAAATCAAGGACCCACCCACCAAAGGTAATCCAATTCATGAGGTTGAATTTAATTCCGGTTTGGATATAAATGCAGATCCTAACATTTTTATGTTGCAGGATGATGACTCATGGTGGATTGATTCGGGGGCTTCAAGGCATGTGTGCAAAAGTAAACACTGGTTCAAAACCTTTCAAAAGGTTGTTGATGGCGAAGACCTCTACATGGGGAACATATCTACCATCAAGGTCCTCGGAAGAGGGCAAGTTGAGCTTGTGTTTAGTTCGAGGACTACAATAATTCTTAGGAATGTTTTGTATGCTCCGGAAATTAGTAGGAATCTTGTATCCGGGCCTACCCTGAATAGTCTTGGCTATAAGCTAGTATTTGAAGCTAATAGATGCATAATTACTAGGGGTGTAACATTTATAGGTCGTTGCTACTTAGATAATGGTTTGTTTAAACTCACTTTGAGAGATAAGTATGTATTGGATGATATGTGTTTGAATGTTGTCGACAATGTTAATCATGTTGATTTGAATTTGTTTGATTTATGGCATTCAAGATTAGGACATGTGAATTACAATAAAATGTTTTTCATGTCAAAACAAGAATTAATTCCTTCTTGTGATATTTCTCCTAATAAATGTTCTACTTGCATGTTGAACAAGATCACTAGAACTCCTTTTAAGAAAGTTGAGAGAAGTTCTAATATTTTATAACTAATCCATAGTGACTTGTGTGATTTTCATAGTACTCCTTCTTTGGGGAACAAAAGATACATGGTTTCTTTTATAGATGATTTTTCTAGGTATTGTTACATGTATCTTTTGCATTCCAAAGATGAAGCTTTAACCAAGTTTGATGTTTATAAAAGAGAGGTAGAACTGCAAGTAGAATCATTTATTAAGAGAATTAGAACTGATAAGGGAGGGGAATATTATGATCCTGCTTATTTCCAATCTTTGGGTATAATTCATGAGACAACAGCGGGTTATGCACCACAATCAAATGGTGTAGCTGAAAGGAAAAACAGAACTCTTGAAGAAATGGTTAATTCCATGTTATCTTACTCTGGTTTGAGTGAAGGGTTCTAGGGTGAAGCAATGTTGACAGCATGTCACATTCTTAACCGGGTTCCCACTAAGGGAAAAGAATCTACTCCTTATGAACTTTGGTACAAAAGAAAACCAAACTTGAAGTATCTCAAGGTTTGGGGTTGTAGGGAAATCGTAAGAGTGCCTGGCAACAAGAAGAGAAAGCTCGGTGAAAGAGGCTTGGAATGCATTTTTATAGGTTATGCTGAGCATAGCAAAACCTATAGGTTCTATGTAATAGAACAAAATGACTATATTTCCGTTCATTCGTTATAGAGTCAAGAGATGCAATTTTTGATGAAAACCGATTTTCATCAATGAGTAGACCTAAAGATCTACAAATCAGTGCCAATGATAGGGAGATAGTAGAGTTAAATGATCAGCTTGAAACTCATGAAAGTACATTCGATAATGAGAATGTTGAAATTCCTCAAGTGAGGAGAAGTACTAGGGAAAGGAAAATTAGGAATCCTCTAGATGACTTCATAATTTATTTGGTTGAAGGATCTAGAGATGTCCTTAGTTCTACTACTCCATATTATTTCAATGTGGATAGTGACCCAAAGACTTATAGCGAGGCAATATCTAGTCAAGATAGTGCAGTTTGGAAAGAAGCTATAAATGATGAGATAGATTCCATCAAGGTAAATAATACTTAGGTCATAGAGGATTTACCTCCCGATTGCAAACCTCTTGGTTTCAAATGGATTTTCACTAGGAAAAGGAGACCGGATGGCTCCATAGTGAAATTTAAAGCCAGATTGGTTATCCAAGGCTTTAGGCAAAAGCATGGTGTTGATTATTTCGATACCTATGCACCGGTTGCAAGAATTACCTCCATAAGGTTATTGATTGCAATGGCTTCGGTATATAATCTAGTGATTCATCAAATGGATGTCAAAACGGCATTCCTTTTATGGAGATCTAGAGGAAGAAGTGTACATGAAACAACCCGAAGGGTTTGTTTTGGAAGGACAAGAAGATAAGGTGTGCAAATTGGTTAAGTCATTGTATGGACTTAAACAAGCACCAAAACAGTGGCATCGGAAATTTGATGACACAATTTTGTCCTTTGGATTCAAAGTGATCAAGCTGATAAGTGTATTTATAGCAAATTTGATGACAAAGGTCATGGTGTCATCATTTGTCTATATGGTGATGATATGCTTATCTTTGGTACAAGTCTACAATAAGTAGAATTGACCAAGGAGTTCTTATCCTCATCTTTTCAGATGAAGGATTTGGGGGAGGCGGATGTCATTTTAGGCATCAAGATTGTTAAGGACAATGGAAGACTTATCTTAAGCCAATCTCATTATATTGAGAAGATGATCAAACGGTTTAATATGTTTGATAAGTGTCCCGTGAACACCCCCATGGAACCTAATGTTAAATTGGTTAAGAATTCGAGGAAAACGGTTTCCCAATTGGAATATTCAAGGATAATTGGATCCTTGATGTATGCCATGACTAGTACAAGACCGGATATTGCATTAGCTGTGGGAAAACTAAGTAGATTTACTAGTAACCCGGGTGCACAACATTGGTTTGCAATAAGAAGGGTCTTGAGGTACCTTAAGGGTACGTCAGACTATGGTCTAACTTATAGTGGATTTCCTTCGGTTTTAGAAGGATATTTTGATGCAAGTTGGATCACTTAAAAAGAGGATGACTCTTCTGTAAGTGGTTGGGTATTTATGTTTGGGGGAGGTGCCATTTCATGGTCTTCCAAGAAACAAACTTGCATTGTTGACTCCACTATGGCAGCAGAGTTTATAGCTCAATTTCAGCATGAGAAATAGTAGCAGAAAGAATATCAATGTCATCAGAGGAGAGCTGCTTCCCAGCCCTAACAATACCAACATCAACAGCTGGTAAAGTACTAGCAGCAGAACCTAAAAGATTCTGATAAAAGTTAATAATTTTAGCTTGAATTAAATTCGGATCCTTCAGCAAAACATCATCACTATTATAAATAGAATCAATTCTATTCCTATTCTGCCTTAGTTTAAGAACAGAAAAGAAATAATGAGTGTTGGAATTCCCAATCTTGATCCAGTCAACTCTTGACTTTTGCTTTAAGATACTCTCATAAGTGTCCATCCAATACTTCACTTAGTCTATCCTAGCAGCCTCCTGATTCTAAAGAGAAACATTAGTAAAGTCCTCGGCTAATTGAGATTGAACCTCAGTAAGATGAGACTTAGCAGCTTCCAATCTGTCAATAATCATAGTAAAATGATTAGTATTTAGATCTTTAAGACCAGACTTGACAGATTTCAGTTTCTTCCAGACTTGCAACATAGAGTTACCAGTAACATTAACATTCCAATGAGAAGACACAACTTCCTGGAAATCCTTGTGAGAAGCACGGCAATTCAGAAATCTAAAGGGTTTGCCCTTCCCAGCAACAGAGTGAACTAAATCCACCAAAACAGGACAGTGGTCAGATAAAGAAGGAGAGAGATAGATAGCCTCAGTTTGACCATAAGCCATCATCCAAGCTTCATTCACCAAACATCTATCAATTCTGGTAGCAATTCTATCCATTTCATGACCCTTATTATTCCAAGAGTAAAAGATACCTTTACTCTTAATTTTCAACAAGATCCAAGTCATGAACAAAATCCTGGAAATCCTTAACCTCATAGTCAGTAACTGGATTCCCATTAAGCCTATCCTGAGAAGACAAGATAGAATTGAAATCACCAATACAAAGCCAAGGAAATTGAATATTACCTAAACCTTTGATATCAGTCCACATAGGAGCTCTATGTTGAATAAAATGTAGCCATAAACAAAGGTACAGGCAATTTGATGTTGCAAATTCTTAGTAGAGATAACAGTATGAACAAACTGCTCATTAATAGCTATAACATCCAAAGAATCAACATCAGGTTTCTAGCCAACTCAGATTCTACCTTTGGGAGAGAGAGAATAATTGCAAATCCACTCCTAAGCCCTGTCAAACTTCTTTTTTACTGAATAAAATTTATGCAGTTTAACTTTAGTTTCTAAAATAGCAACAACATCAATAGAGTGGTCTCTAAGTAACTGCTTAACAACAGTCACTTTATTAGGGTCATTCAGAACACTAATGTTCCAAGTTGAAATAATCATGGCACTAGAGGGGGATTACCATCACCCCCGATAGGAATAGCAGCCTCCTTTTCAGCCATTAAAGCATTGTAAACATTCACCCTAGTAACAACATGCTGAGTCTGTATAACAGTCTGAGCTTTAGTCTTTTTCCCCACCAATCTCCATCAATCATCAGAATTAACTAAATGATCTTGAGCAGGAGTAGTCATAGGAGGATGAGTAGGTTGTACAACATCAGCATTGACCTTTGCCTGAGGAACAATAGTATGAGTTTTAGGAGCCCAAACTTGTTTCTGAGCAGCTTCTTTCTGAGCTGGAGCAAGGCCAGCCTGCTTTTGAGGAACCTTAGGAGCAGAACAGTCATGGCCAGCCTTGTCACATTTCTTGCAAAATGGGGGCTTCCATTCAAACTGAACCTTAAGCTCAACAGTTTCAGCAGTTTGACCCTCCACCAGAACAGAATTAGGAAGGACTTTAAGTTACATCCACCTCAACCAGAATCCTAGCAAAAGACACCCTAAGTTGCCTAGAAGTACACTTAGGCACACATAGGCACACCCAATAGACTACTAATTTTGCTTAGGGTATCAGTTCCCCAACAGTTCAAGAGCACACGTAGGCACACCCAATAGACTACTAATTTTGCTTAGGGTATCAGTTCCCCAACAGTTCAAGAGCAAGTTTGGGAGCTTGACCCATAAAGGGATTGTTCTGAGCACTTCAGAGTGAAAATTAAACTTTTCACTCCAAGTTTTAACAATCGCAGGTTTTCTATAAAACATATGGGGTCCAGAGCACAACAAAGTATTCATATTAGCTGCAGAATGTAAATTGATAACAAAATAACCATCATCATGCCAGAAGATTTCTGGTTTTCCAAAATCACTTTAGTTCTGAGCTATGAACCTATGCACAGCAGCAATAGTAGGGTAGTACCCCACAACATAGTTTATTACAGCATTACACCACTTCTTATTGCCTTCTAGAAAATCAGCAGAAACCAATTTAGCAACAAGCTTACCTTCCTTAATAATAGGAGCAACACAGGACAAAGCAGATCCCTTTGCAGCAAGTTTCCACGGAATGAGGTATCATTCTTTAAATCAGGAGCTACTAATCCCTCAAAATGTTCAGGTAGATCGGCATTTGGCATAGGAACATTCGGATTGGGGAGAGAAGAAGTATCAAAAATAGAATCCAATGGAACAGTAACTGGAGAAACCCTAGGTAATGTTCTATTGAAATCCTTTGAAATCGAGCTAAAATTTAGGTCCTTAGCTGCAGCAATGGTGTTTACATCGCTCCGGGGCAACATTCCAGCAGATTGATGAACTAATCTAGGAGCTGGAGTAACAAGTTCATCAACTTTATCAATCGAATCTAGGTTAAAAGTAGACCCAGAATTCCTTAAACTTTCAAGAATCTTATCAATTGGAGCTATATGAGTCTGTTTTACAGCAGTTTGGGGGAGAGGAGTAGCTTGTTTCTTCTTCTTTTCCATTGTTAAAGATCTCAAGGAAGAAAAACCATCAAAATAACAGAACCATGGAAGAGAGAGAAGAGAGAAAAGTCAACGCAAAGTCAACACGAATATGTTTGATTTTCATTTGATTCAAAAAGCTTTGTTTGAATGTGTTTGACATTCATTTGATTCAATTAGCTTCGTCGAATGCATTTGACTTTCATTCGATTTAAAAAGTTTTGTTTAAATGTGTTTGACTTTCATTTGACTAAAAAAGCTTTTTTTGAATATGTTTGACTTTCATTTTATTCAAAAAGATTTCTTTGAATGCCTTTGACTTTCCCTTGATTCAAAAAGATTTGTTTGAATGTGTTTGACTTTCATTTTATTTAATTAGCTTTCTTGAATGCATTTGACTTTCATTCGATTCAAAAAGCTTTGTTTGAATATGTTTGACTTTCATTTGATTCAAAAATCTTTGTTTGAATATGTTAACTTTCATTTGAATCAATTAGCTTCGTTAAATGCCTTTGACTTTCATTCGATTAAAAATACTTTGTTTTAATGTGTTTGACTTCCGATCGATTGAAAAATCATTGTTTGAATGTGTTTTTCTTTCATTTTATTTAAAAAGCTTTGCTTGAATGTGTTTGACTTTCATTTGATTTAAAAATCTTTGTTTGAATGTGTTTGACTTTCATTTTGTTTAAAAAGCTTTGTTTGAATGTGATTTGCGGTATTTAATACCCCCAAGTGGACCAATAAGAGATTGACACATGTCACTCAAGAAGGTGTCTAAATGGACCCTCCTGATGCATGACACGTGTAACTCAGATATTCCCTCTTTGGAAAAGGAGGCCTTCAAGGCCCTAACTTCTAGGGTGCCGCAAAACGGCGCTGCCCTAATCCCTAGGTCATCAAACCTTAGGGTATGACACATTTTCCTAGGACCCTATAAATAGGGAGATTCCCCCATTTATTGGGACAGTCTTTTGTCACCTCAAACTTTACGTCTTAATCATTAAGGCATTTATTGCTCTCTAAAATAGAGAACACTTGAGCTTGGAATCTGAGCAGATAACCTACTTTTCGCACGTTTTACTCTAGTTCCGTACTAACTTAATCTTTGAAGGCGGACCTTCGACCATTCGAAGTTCCGTTTGTTTTGAAGGAACAAGCAACCTTGGCGAATCCAGTCTTTAAGTTGTAACTCTCCCAAGGGACTCAAAAACCCCGAAACATATAGCGCTGTCTGTGGGGAGAGTACCTTTAAGATGGCTTCACAAGAGCAACCTGTGCCGGCTCCAGAGACCAACCAACCTCTGGAAGAAATAGAGGTCCAGTCAGACCATGATTCAGGTGACGATGGAGAAATCGAAACCTTTGTGGCTCCAGACGGGTCACTCATCTCTAACCGCCTCCGTCACAAAGATAGGCGCAAGCGCAATGATACCCAGGCGGGTCCGAGCAGGCCCCCAGGACACTCAAGTAAGCCCTCAGGGCAGCCGGTTGATCCCTCCCATGCGGCACGATTAGCCCAAGTCACCCGCGATGAGCTCATGAAATCATGAGCAGCCTCAAAGGTTAAATTAAGGATCTAATCAACAAATAGTCGGCTGCTCCTAGAAAGGAACAGTCGGCCACAAAGCCAGCTCAAGTTGGAAAGCAAAATTCGGTCCAAGATCGTTAGTTGACTCTTTATTCTGCTTCAAAGGAGAAGGCTCGACCCCAGTTCGACATTTCAAGACTCCGATTCCCGGAAACGGTGACAAGAAAAGCCATCCGGCATGTACAGCCAGATGGTAGCAAAAAATCTTTTTCTGATGCCCGTCAATACATCCAGGAGAAGAGGACCCATCAACTGTTAGAGTCGTCTTCAACGTCGACTTATCATGATAGCTTCCAGAATACCTCTGTGAAGAATTCTCCTTCATTACAGGGGACCCCATCAAGTGGCCCCCTCGTATTGTCAAGGCCCCATGTGATCAACTCGGCGCATTATGTGGCACAGTCATTATACCGACCGTCTGCTTTGCCCTACATCCAGCCTGCCTTCTGTGGAGGACAAGCGGCATATAACTATTAGCCTTTGGAATGGTAGCTTTGGCTACAAAACCTTAGTGAACAACCTTCTACATTCTCCAGGGAAATAGCCGAGGCCGAATAGCCGAACAAGATTAAAAATGTAATGGTTGGTGTTGGGCTCATATTAATATACGACCCAGTACATTTAGGGCACCACTCCATGATCAAGAAGTATAACAAATCAGACAAAGCGGCTTGATTGAAACAAGCAAGGAAAGCGAAATCAAGAATATCAATCAAGAAGATACTTGCCAAAAATACACCTACAGAACAAGGAAGAGAATAAATTAAAGAGATCTCCTACACTTTGAATATATCTTCAGTATCTATGAAAACCTAGGAGTTCCTAGGTATAAATAGAAAAAGTCAGACATTATAACACTCATGTACGCTTACTGATATTTTAATATAAACTAGTTATTCTACTTTTGTCTACGGATCTGCCTCCCTGTTGAACAAGGAAGCCTGTCCTTACTCAGTATTGTACCTCTAAACTTGTCTCTTTGTTCTTATTGAATATATATTGCTTGTTTATTGTTATTTATTGCCTTGTTATCGTTCTAAATTGCTTTATATATTATTGGTGGAATGATTGTTATTACCCATCAAAACCTAGCAAGTTCTTAAATGTCTTAGCTGAGATTAGCCTAAACAATTTGGCTCCCAACGTGGGGCTGATAATCAATTAACCTACCAACTCACCAAAAATCAAGACAATCACCATGACTGAACAGCCAGTACCCTTTACCATTGCCAAAATCATTGAAGGAATGAACGCATTCCGTCAAACCTTAGACCAGCAGAAAAGCCAAATCGAAACATTGTTGGCCCAAAAGGTTTAAATCGAAGCCAAACTCACTAGCTTAACCAAACAAAATGAAGCCCTCCGCAGCCAAATACAACCAGTTGCATCCAAAACCATTAACACCAGGAAAAGTACCGAAAGTATAGCCATGCAGCTTGATATGTCAGGAACCTTCCACACCCCTAACGGGGAAAAAAGATCTAATAACAGGGAAATTCCCCTAGAACTTGATTCTCTGGATACAGGAAGTACAAGGAGGATAGACAGGAAGGAGTTGAGCAGGGAAAAATAGAGAAGGTGGTTAAGGAGTACCTCAAGGCATTTGAGGCCAAGATCGACAAAATCCCTAGAGTGCCAAAGCCCATGGAAGAAGAAGCAGTGGATGGCTATATAGAGTCTCCTTTCTTAGAAGAGATCTCCATGGTAGAAGTGCCTAAGAGGTTCAGCACGCCCAATATGGCCATGTATGACGGAACAACAGACCCTGATGAGCACGTGTCCCTTTACAAACAAAAGATGATGAGGAGCTCAATCCCTAGAGAGATCAGAGCAGCCATCATGTGCAAAGGCTTTGGAGCCACGTTATCAGGTCCAGCCCTAACTTGGTTCATTAATTTAGATAATGGGACAATTTCATGTTTTATAGGGATAGTGAATCTATTCAAGATCCAGTTTACTAGCAACAGAAAAATCGAGAAGCAATCCTCAGATCTGTACCGTGTTGTGCAAAGACACGGAGAATCCTTGAGGAACTATCTTAACAGGTTCAACATGGAGAAGATTGTGATACACAAATGCGATGCTCCTACAACAATCGAAGCATTCAGAAGAGGGTTGCTAGACCATAAAGAGCTCTAAAGAGCTGACCAAATATCCCTATACGATCTTCGAGGATGTGCAGGCCAAAGCTATGGCTAAAGTCAGATTTGAAGAAGATGTCTACGCAAGAAAGACCCCCGAGCCAGATCGCCAGTCAAGAAGGAGCAACAACTTTCCCAGGAGAGATCATCGATTCAAACCGTATCAGCGTTCCCGCTTTGATGAAGGATCAGTCAATGTTGTCGAGGAAGAATTCTCAGATTGGAGGGAAGATCCTAAACTCCCACCTAAATTGCATGAATACCGTTTCAATGTTAACCCTACAGGAGTAATTAGGACCCTGAACAAAATGGGAGAAACCGTGCAGTGGCCTAGAAAGAGCGACAGGCCTAACATACTCAGCAGCGAAGCAGCATGCGAAAGAAAGCAATAAGGATCAGTTTGACAGAAGAGAAAGGTAAAAAATGGAGATCCCTATCATGTTCGAAGAGAGCGTTGCAGTGGAAGGACATCATGACGGCCTGGTAATTTCGCTCTCAGTTGGAAACTGTATGATCAAGCGAATCCTTGTTGACAATGGAAGCTCTACAAACATCATCATGCTTGATACCTTGAAGCACATGAACATCGATGAAAAGAACATCATCAACAAGTCAACAATGCTAGTAGGATTCAGTGGGGAAACCAAGAAGACAAGTGGGGAGATCACATTAGCCACCTATGCAAAAGGGGTCAATTTACAAGTCAAGTTCCTAGTAATCGACACCCTATCATCGTACAATATGATTCTAGGCAGACCATGGATACATGAGATGAGAGCCATCCCCTCCACATATCATCAAGTCATTAAATTTCCTACCAGATGGGGCATTCAAGAAATCAAAGGGGACCCTAAGGAAGCTAAATAATGTTACAAGATTGCCCTGAAAGCAACATCTGCAAAGAAGGGTTCATCATAGCAATCAGAGGATCAGTTGGGCCAAAAGAAGCTTAATATAGCAAAAGAACAAGACGCCACAGAAGTCTAGCTGGACCCCAATCACCCAGACCAGAAGGTCAGAATAGGGTCAGAATTGAATTCAGATCTTCGTCAGAAAATTTATGAATTCTTAGAGGAAGAAAAATATGCATTCGCTTAAACTCACGAAGACATGAAGGGCATCCCCCCAGACATGATCACCCACAAACTGAACGTAGATCTGATGCATACGCCAGTAAAGCAGAAAAGAAGAAAATTTGCGCCAGAAAGGAACAAGGTCATCAATGAAGAAATCCAAAACCTGTTGAAGACATGAAAAGTTAGAGAAGTAAAGTACCCAGAATGGCTTGCTAACGTAGTGGTTGTCAAAAAGAAGAATGGAAAATGGCGAATCTGTATCGATTTCACATACATCAACAAGGCCTGCCCAAAGGATCCGTTCCCATTACCTCACATTAACGCCTTGGTAGACGCAACAGCAGGGCACGAGTTGCTATCCTTCATGGACGCATATAGTGGGTACAATCAAATCCTAATGCACAAAGATGACCAAGAAAAAACCGCTTTCATCACTAGTCAGGGAATCCACTGCTACAAGATAATGCCGTTTGGATTGAAGAACGCAGGAGCGACATACCAGAGGTTGGTGAACAAGATGTTTGAGGAACAGATCGGAAACACAATGGAGGTCTACATAGACGACATGGTAGTGAAATCCAAGAAGGCAGCTGATCATGTCAAAGACCTTAGAAAAGCCTTCGTTATCTTGAAGCAGTCAGGCATGAAGTTAAATCCTACAAAGTGCACATTCGGAGTTCAGTCAGGAAAGTTCCTAGGATACATGGTAACGCAAAGAGGAATTGAAGCCACCCCAGACCAAGTCAAAGCCATCCTGGATCTGGAACGACCAAAGTCAAAGAAGGAGGTACAAAGCTTAATAGGGAAGATTGCAGCACTGAACAGGTTCATCTTGAATTCTTCAGACAAGAAAAGAGCCTGCTACGAAGTCCTGAAGAAGAATAAGGAATTCAAATGGGAACAAGAGCACGACGAAGCATTTCAAAAGTTAAAGGAATACTTGGCCAACCCGTTGATACTCTCCAAACCTAAAGAAGGGGATCCACTCCAATTTTACCTCGCAGTATCAGAAGGGACGATCAGCGCAGTCCTCACCAGGGAAGAAGACAAAGAGCAATTCCCAATCTACTACGTAAGCAAAACCCTACTCAGTGCGGAAACGAGGTACGCATCCTTAGAGAAAATCATTTTAGCTTTAGTTACTGCTTCAATAAAGCTACGCCCATACTTTGAAAGCCACTCTATACGAGTACGGACCAACTACCCCATCAAGGCCATCATGAGAAAGCCAGAAATGTCAGGAAGGATGAAGAAATGGGCCCTACATCTGAGCAGGTACGATATACAATATGAGCCTTGAACCGCAATCAAGTCACAAGCTCTAGCAGAATTTGTAGCAGATTTTAGCCCAGCCCTTGAGGAAGAAGCACAGAAAGAGGTATTGGCCTTACAGGAACCAAAGGCTACGCAGAAATGGACACTCCATACAGAGGGTGCAGCAAACATATGCGGTGTAGGCCTGGGAATGGTACTGACATCACCACAGGGAGACAAAATAGCACGAGCAATAAGGTGTAACTTCAAAGCCACCAACAATGAGGCCGAATACGAAGCACTAATCACAGGGTTAACTGTCGCAAGAGATATGAAAATACAACATCTAGAGGTAATCTCGGATTTCTTACTCATGGTAAATCAAATCAGTGGGGAATACGCAGCAAAGGACGCCAGGATGATAGCCTACCTAGAAGTCACAAGAAGGCTCATTAAGGAATTTAAGGAATTCAAGGTAGACCAAGTACCCAGGAACTTAAACACTGAAGCAGACGCCCTGACAAACTTGGGGTCAAATATTAACCCTGAAGAATTTGGAGCCATCCCCCTAGTACACGTACTCTCTCTAGCTATAGAAAAGGAAGCAACTATGAATGTCCACGAAATCCAAACAGACCCTACAGGGGAGGAAGAAAGCAGTTGGACGAAACCTCTCAAGGATTACCTCCTGGACAAAACAGTACCAGCAGGGAAAGTGGCAGCCCAAGCACTTGCCCTAAAGGCCTCAAAGTATTGCCTAATCAGAAACGTACTCTTCAAAAAGTCTATAGCAGGTCCCTTCTTATGATGCTTAAAAAATGAAGAAGCACAGCAGGTCCTACAGTCCCTACACAGTGGTGAATGCGGAAACCATTTAGGAGGAAGAAACCCGGCCAGCAGAGCACTCAAGATGGGATACTATTGGCCCAGCATGAGAAAGGACGCCGTAGAATTTGCCAAGAAGTGCCTAGCATGCCAGAAACAAGCACCTTTAACACATAAGCCATTTGAAGAGTTGCACCCAACATTGACACCTTGGCCATTCATGAAGTGGGGAATGGACATAGTAAAATTACCTCTATCGTTAGGACAGAGGATGTACTTCTTAGCAATGACGGATTACATCTCAAAATGGATCGAAGCAGAAGCATACAAGGAAATCAAGGATAAGCACGTTATCTCATTTATCAAAAGGAACATCCAAAGCAGATTTGGAGTACCAGCAAAGATCATTACAGACAACGGGTCCCAATTCATCAACAACAAAACCACAAAGTTTTGTAAAGAGTGGAACATTCCCTCATCACGTCTACACCAAGATACCCACAAACAAATGGATAAGCAGAGTCAAGCAATAAGGTCCTAATAAGCAACATGAAGAAAAGGTTAGAAGGAGCAAAAGGGAAATGGGCAGATGAACTACCCAACATATTGTGGGCAGACAGAACAACTCCAAAAGGCGCCACGGGTCACACTCCCTTTTCATTAGTGTACGGATGCGAAGTAGTAATCCCAACAGAGGTAGAAGTCCCCCAAAGCAAGGTACGGCTTGATGACAGAAGAAAGGAACCAAGCTGAACTAATGCACAACCTAGACACAGTAGAGGAATTAGGGGAAGACGCAAGGATGAGGATGGCGGCGTACCAGCAAGAAGTAGCAAGGTCCTTCAACAAGAATGTCAGAGCAAAAGTTTTCAAATTAGGAGATTAGGTCCTCATAAAGGTATACGAAAATACCAAAGAAGTAAACACAGGAAAGCTAGCACCCAACAGGGAAGGACCTTACGAAATCATCAAGGTAGTAGGCAACGGAGCCTACATACTCAAGAGCGCAGAAGGAAAAGAGGTACAAAGAAGTTGGAACGCATCACAATAAAAACTCTATCATTTCTAAAAAACAAAGGTACGTAGTTATTGTTTGGGGCAATTTTACCCTGACACGTGGTCCA
This sequence comes from Chenopodium berlandieri, assembly GCA_034703905.1. Classification (NCBI taxonomy): domain Eukaryota; kingdom Viridiplantae; phylum Streptophyta; class Magnoliopsida; order Caryophyllales; family Amaranthaceae; genus Chenopodium; species Chenopodium berlandieri. The sequence continues at coordinate 47,529,400 of CM068289.1, forward strand.
ACCAGAAAGTGACAGTGTTACCTTAGGGTTAGTCCAAAATGGATCAACCCCTGTTTGACACGTGTCATCCCAAAGGAATGGGAAAAAAGGCGGCCTTCATGGCCTAAATCCCGAGAAAGCCGCAATGCGGCGCAGCTTACCAATGATTAGGGCTTGATGACTTAATCAGGGGCATAATTCCCGAGGACCCTATAAATAGGGAAATTTCCTCCATTTGGAGGAACGTTTTTCCATTTATTACACATTTACTCTTTGATAGAGACATCCTGAGCTTGGAATCCGAGCAGATAACCACCTAAATTTCCGCACCTTTTTACTCCTATTCAAGTTACTAACTTGATCGTCGGAGGCAGAGCTCCAACCACCTGGAGTCTCCGTTTTTTTGCAGGTATAGCTCACGCCGGACCAGACTTTGTGACGTAACCCTCCCGAGGGACAAAAACACCCAAAACATTTGGCTCCATCTGTGGGGAGAATACCTCAAAGATGGTTCAAGAGTCTGTACCACCTCTTGATCCGAACAATCCTCAATCTATTACCCGACTGGGTAATAAAAGCATTTCTCAACCAGGTTAATCAACCGGGTAGTTCAAGCGTTACTCCACTGGTACGTCAGCCAGAGGTCTTCACTGACCATGATGACGATGATGATATGGAGACGTATGTGGCGAAAGACAGCTCATTCATCTCCAAATACACTCGTTCCAGAGATCAGCTAGAACATGAAGAAAACTAGGTGGGTCGAGTCCGACCCACTAGGAGGCCAGAAGGAGAAATCCAGAAGGCCAGAGGATCAGCCCCGGTCACCCGGGATGAGCTCATGACTTTCATGAACTCCTTCAAGGGTGTAATCAAGGAGATGATCAACAAAAACAAGGCTAGCTTCAGCAAGGGTCAGCCGATTAAGAAGACACCTCCATCTGGGAGGAAGAAGCCGGTCAAGGACAGGCAGCCTACTCCTCATCCCAAGGGGAAGGAGGAGGCAGTCGCAAGATTTGATTGGACCAAGATCCTTATGCCTAAGGGTCCTTAAAAGCACACCCGGCAAGAACAGCCGGGGGCCACAAAAAAGATTGTTTCTAATGCTCGAGAGATCATTGAGCAAAGGAGACACCAGCGACTGTCTAAGTTAGCCTCCACCTCGAACTTTCCAGACAGCTTCAAACAAACTTTTGTGCGAAACTCACTCTCCATACATGACAGTGGGACAGGCGGCAAGTCCGTCAACACTAATCCTCAAATGATGATAGGATCTGTCCCGTTTTCACCTCAGGCGCAATACGGACAATATGGTTTTCCAAACATGCAGTCGTTTCCTTTTAGGGGACAGGCGACATTCAACAGTGTCCAACCTTTGGACTGGCAGCTTCGACTGCTCAAACTTGGTGACCAACCCTCTGCGTTCACCACGAATATAATCGAGGCGGCTCAGCCGGCCAAGCTTAAGAATGTGTTGGTAGGTACTTACGATGGTACCTCCAACCCAGAAGACCACCTGATGGCATACACCAACCTCATGTGTTTACAGGGGTGGGACGATCCCACTTGGTGTCGATGCTTCCCGGCTACATTGAAGGGTATTGCCCAAAAATGGTTTGGCAACCTGCCAGCCGGTTCTATTGATTGCTTCAAGAAGCTAGCCTTTTTGTTTGCCACAAACTTCTCAATGAACATCCCTGCTAAGAAAACGAGCCTTGATTTGAGCACCGTTAAGCAGGGTGAGAGAGAAGGGCTACGCTCATATGTCAGGTGGTTCAACCTGGTCAGAATCCAGATCTAGGGGTTGTTTAACGAGGTAGAATTCACAGACTTCTTCAAGGGTTTAAGAGACGGGTTGAACTTTAAGTTTGACCTCGTCAGAAAAGGCGCATTTACGCTGCAGGTGGCCCTGGGGGAGGCAGAATGCTATATTCAAGCTATCGACCTCTGTACGCCTGGCAGCCAGTCAGACTTCAAGAATTCCGACAAACAAAAACAAAGCCGGTCTGCTCAGTCGACAAAAAAGAAGGAAGAGAGCAAAAAGAAAAAAGAATTCTGGGCGGTTAGTGATTCTGACCGGCCGTCTCAGAAGAAAAAAAGAGAGTTTAAACCGTACGTCCCCAAGTACGAGTTTAACAAGGACTCTAACTCCATCCTCATGGAGATAAAGGACCGGTTAACCATTGAGAAGCCGAATCCAATGAAGAGTTCCGTCCAGTCACGGAACAAGAACAAATTTTGTCAGTACCATGAGGAAGTTGGCCATGACACCAACGACTGCTTTAGCCTACAATGGGCGTTTGACCGTCTGGCTGATAAGGGGATGTTAAAGTCTTACATTTCTAAGTCCAAAGGAACTAATAATAGGAACAAGGGGCAGTCGTCCAAGACTCCCCAGCCTACTAGTAGTTCGGAAACCGATAACGAGCCAGTCTACACCATAGCAGGCGGTTTCTCACGTGGTGGCCCTACCATCCGGGGCACCAAGAGCCATCTTCGAAAGATGGACAATGATGATGATGAGCAAGCGTCTGCTAGCTCCACCTTCCCAGACGTTCTGATCACTGAGAAGGACAGGGGCAGCGTTCGTCGTCCGCATGACGACCTGGTCGTCATTGAATGTAAGCTTGCCAACCAGTTGGTTGGACGAATCCTTATTGACACCGGCAGCTCATCGGACATCATTAGTCTCCGGAGCCTGCAAAAGCTGAAATAAAACATCAGCACCATATATCCGGTTACCCACCCCCTGGTTGGTTTTGGGGGTGGAACGGTTTACCCAGTCGGTAGGGTTAATTTACCAATCCGGCTGGGTAAAAAAGGAAAAGGACGACACCTAGTCGTCAAGTTCTTGGTCGTTGAGGAATGACCGCCTATAACATTATCCTAGGCCGGCCAACCCTCAACGAAGCCAAGGCTATAATCATCCCTTCTCTCATGCTCATCAAGTATGAGAGGGATGACGGCTCTGTTGGTTCCTTGAATGGGGATCAAAAGACAGCCCGGGAGTGCTACCTCTCATCCGTCAAAGATACTGTGACCCCAGGCGACCAAGGCCCAGAACTAATAGACCTTGACAATGTCAAGGATACCGCCCCAGCCCCAGCCCAACCAGCAGCCGGGAAGAAAAGAAAGGCCCCTCTGCTGGTGGAGGTGAAGAAAGAGAAAAAATAGCAATCACTGACTGGGGAACGGTCAGATGAGCTCCGTCCCCTACCGACTGGAGAACATATTGATATACCTCTAGGTGGCCAATGTTGTGCTCGTAAAGAAGCTGAATGGTACCTAGCGTATGTGTGTTGATTACACAGACCTCAACAAGGCGTGTCCCAAGGACAGTTATCCACTTCCAAAGATCGACAGCCTGGTCAACTCTACAGTCAGCCACGCCTTGATGAGCTTTATGGATGCCTATTCCGGCTTCCATCAGATTCCCCTGTGGAAGAAAGATCAAGAGAAGACGGCTTTCGTCACTAATCAGGGGTTATTCTGTTATACTGTGATGCCGTTTGACTTGAAAAATGCGCCTGCCACTTTCCAACGGATGATTAATACGGTCTTTATTAATCAAATCGGGAGGAATGTGGAGGAGTACATTGATGACATGATAGTCAAATCCAAGCTATAGACGGATCATCTTGCTGATCTCCGAGAAACATTTATCACCCTCAGACTACATAAGGTCATGTTGAATCCTAAGAAATGCGTCTTTGGTGTTGAGTCTGGGAAGTTTCTCGGATTCTTGATTGATCAAAGGGGGATAGAGGCTAACCCCGAGAAGATACAGGAGGTAATTGACATGAAGTCACCCCGTACTGTCAAGGAAGTTCAAAGATTAACTGGTTGTCTGGCAGCATTTGGGAGATTCCTCAGCCGGTTAGGCAACAAATGCCTTTACTTCTTCCAAGCAATCATGAAGAAGACTAGATTTGAATGGGGGGATGATGCTGAGGTGGCCTTTGAAAAGCTAAAAGAACACCTGTACTCTTTGCCGAGGCTCATTAGTCCTCTGCCCAGAGAGACGCTGTACATATAATTAGCAGTCTCGGATCATGCCCTTAGTGCTGTTCTTCTTGCTGAAAGAGAAGTCGTTCGGCTCCCGGTCTATTTCATTAGCCACGTACTCAAAAATGCTGAACTCCGGTACCCCATGGTTGAAAATTTTGGCCTTTCTCTGTATATGGCATTCAAGAAGTTAAAGCCTTATTTTCTGGCATACCCAGTAGTGATAAACACTCACCAGCCAATGTCCACCTTGGAGTCATCCGGCAGAATGCTTAAATGGGCTATTGAAATGCAAAGTCTTGAAATCACTTTTGAACCAAGAAAGGCAGTGAAAGGTAAGGCGTTTGCTAACTTCATTGTTGAAATGACCCGTCCGGTGGCTCCGGATAATCTTGATCAGGTTTGGAAAGTGTATGTAGACGGGAGCTCAACAAAGAACGGTAGTGGTGAAGGCGTAATTTATGAATCTCTGGAAGGAGACAAATATGAGTATGCACTACGGTTCAAATTTCAGGCCTTAAACAATGAGGCGGAGTATGAAGCCCTGCTAGCTGGAATCCGCATGTGTAAGGCAGCAGGAGCAACCAAAGTCGACGCCTACTCTGATTCTCAATTGGTCGTTAACCAGTACGAAGGTACATATGAGGCTACCCACCCGACAATGATCAAATATCTTCAGGCTGGCAAAGAAGAGGCTGGGACACTCGAAGGGTTCACTCTGAGCCAAGTGCCCAAGTCCGATAACAACCAAGCGGACGCATTGTCCAAATTAGCATCTTCCGCCTGTTGTGATACGCCTCGGTCAGTCTTTTGGGAAGTTCTGGAAAAAAGAAGCATATATGAAGAGCCCATTGGAATTCAATACCGAAACTCTACCTGGATGGATGGCATTCGGGCTTACTTGACAAACAGTATGCTCCCTGATTCGCCACAAGAGGCATCCGTCATGAAAAAGAGAGCGGCAAACTTCGAGATGAGAAACGGAGAACTCTTCAAGGCGGGGTTTCTAAAGCCTCTTCTGAAATGTGTTACCCCAGAAAAAGGGCAGGAAGTTCTCGAAGAGTTGCATGCGGGAAACTGCGCCTCCCACATAGGCGGCAGATCCATAGCTGTCAGAGCCAGGCGACACTACTTTTGGCCTACCCTTGAGGCAGACGACAAAGAGCTAGTGAAGAAATGTGACAAATGTCAGAAATTTGGCAAACTTATTCACCGTCCGGCTACTAATCTGACGGCCATCCACAGCCCAGTCCCTTTTGCAAAATGGGGCATGGACATTTTAGGTCCTTATACGCCTGCGCCAGGCGGAAAACGTTACATTCTAGTGGTTGTGGATTACTTCACCAAGTGGGTAGAGGCGGAGGCGGTCAAGAACATCAAGATAAAGGATGTCATTTCTTTCATCTGGAAGAACATCATCACCCGGTTTGGGGTACCTATGTCTATGGTGTTTGATAATGGCCCTTAGTTCGAGACGCCTCAGCTCAAGACTTGGTTGGGGGATCAAGGGATCTCCAACTGTTTTGCATCAGTTGGCTGACACCAAGCAAATGGCCAGGTTGAAGCCTTCAACAAACTCATCTCAGACGGCATAAAAAAGAAAATTGAAACAGCCGGTGGTTTATGGGCAGAAGAGTTGATTCATGTCTTATGGGCCATCCGGACAACAACCAAAAAGGGCAACGGGTGAAACCCCATTTCTCATGGTTTACGGTGTTGAAGTCGTCTTGCCCATCGAACATTACGAGCCTACCCTCAGAGTAATGCCTTATGATGAAGAGAAAAATTGGGAGGCCATGCGTCTGGCTTTGGAATCTCTCCCAAAACGCAGGGGCAATGCCGCCTTGCGTCATGAGATATACTGTCTGAGAATGACAAGACCCTACAACAAGAAAGTGCACAAGCGCCCTTTGAAAGTTGGTGATTTCGTGTTACGGAAACTGGAGGCAACCGGTAGGGCCAATGAACTTGGAAAGCTGACTCCAAATTGGGAAGGCCCCTACCGAATCTATGAGGAAGTTAGAAACGGCACCTACCGCCTGGAAAACCAAAACGGCAAGCGCCTGCCTAGAACTTGGAATGTAGATAATTTGAAAAGGTACTACTTCTGAGTTGTAAAATTTTGTAAGCAAAAAGTCTATTCATGAGAAATCACCTTTTGTTTTCAATTATGTTTCCCTTTTTTCAAGCTTTAAGGCCGTCTGGGAAATTCACAGACGGCCCAATTGTTGAACTCTCTAAGTTTGAAAATTAGTAGACAATTCAGCGTTCATTTTACATGAGGCACCTGGCCAGATAAATAAACTGGGCACAAAACCGCTTATTGGCTCTACAACCGGTCTCTACCTAGACAAGAGGCCAATGGCCGGATGGCTGTTTGTTTTATAAAATCACCTGTCCCAATATGGATAAAGGCGTCCGGCGACACCCCTCCGGGTGCGATCGTCGTAGAGAGCAGCCTACCTGTTTGCTTTACGTACTTATGCAGACGGCAAAGATTGAACGACTAAATTGGTCAACTCATAGCCGTCTGATCAGAAATGTTAAATGAACGATTAAGTTTTCGAAATACCGGATGTCCTCAGACATCAACTGGTGACCGACCAAAGTTCCTAAGCTTTTCATTCCAAAGTTGCACCAACCCCCCCTCACCAGGGCAACAAGGGTTGTGCAACAGCTACGCAACCATCAAAAGGACATGAGGCCGATGGCCGGATGGTTATTCGAATTTCTTCTACTCCAATGAGTAATAAGGCGACCGGTAACACCCCTCCGGGTGCAATCATCACAAGCACTACCAAAAAGTGCACTTATACATACAGGTGGCATGGTCCAACTCATTGCCGCCTAACCTGGGTCATATGAATCACCCTTCAAAATTATATGTTTTACCAAGGCGGGAAAAGTGTACAATGGTAAGTCTCGGCACATTTCACTAAGGCATAGCCTAGTGAAAGAGCTTATCGATGATGGGGTCATAAGTCTTGACTATGTACCAACAAAAATGAATTTAGCGGATTGCTTTACTAAAGCAATGCCAAGACATTCCATCATATTTGCCATGAATGGAATGGGTTTATGTCCAAAAACACAAATTTGTGAAACCCAATCTAACGCTTGAAGAAACATCAACTCTTAGATTCAATGTGGTTGAATTACATTTTTGTTGTTTGTTAGCAATATTTGATGACCCATATTGCTATGGTACTTGTGATGTGCTAGGTAGCGCCAATTTAAAGTTCTCAAAGATTTAGAGTTGAGAATCTCTAAATGAAAGTATCTTGTCACAAGAACACATTTACGTATATGAGAACCTACCAATATAAGTTCGAAGTTTAGCCGCTTCAAGAAGTCTAGATGGACATATAGACTTTGATGAACTTATGAAAGATACAGACACATGGCTGTTTAAAAGTGTCAAGTGATAATTAATTCGATTTATCTTGTGTGTACTTCACCTTCGAATGGTTGGATATATCCGTGTGATTCAATCCATATGGAAATCATGGGATATGATCATCATTAAGTGTGTTGTACTAGGTGTTAATTCAATCCGAAGGGACATTAACATTGATGCATGAGATGTGGCTAAATTGATAGAATTGGAGAATGTTTAAATGACACTCTAAATGGGGGAGGATTGTTGATAATTTAGAGTGTCGGAGTGGAGCGCCCGCTCTACTGATTGATCGCGCTCGCACTAGCTAGGCGTGACTCGCGATGAAACCGCGCCAAAATCGCGTTGAGTTTCTGGAAATCTGGCAAATCTTTGGAGGAGCGCCCGCTCCTCCTGGTGGCGCGCCCGCGCCACTATTAGGCGCGGCCCGCGTCTAAGTCGCGACAGGTTTCTGGAAAATCAGAAGTTTAGGAAGATCAGGGGTGGCGCGCCCGCGCCCCTCGGTAGAGTGCCCGCACCTCCTCGCTCGCGCCTGCGCTTCTTTCTGTTTTAGCGGTTTTTGCGTCGATTGAGTCTATGATTATAAGACTTGTTTTCAATCAGCAAAAAGATACAGAACATTATTCTCTCTATCTGTCCCCAAGAATTCTCCATAATTTCTCTCAAACTTCTTGCAAACTTTTGTTAGAAATCCTCTTGATTTTTTAGCCTTCTTTGTGAATCATTCATCTTTATTTCGATTCTTTGTGCTAAGAACGAAAGGGCTGTCAATTGTATCTTAAAGAGAATTTCCGGTATAACCGAAGCACCGTGTGGGGGAAATTAATCTCTTTAGGAAAGTATTCATACACCTTTGACAGTGTATCAAGGTCATAGTCTCAAGGAACATTGTTATTCTCATGTTCATGTGTGCATTGATCGGCTTGGAGTTAAGGCAAGTTTGATAATCTTCACATTAGTGTTGTCTTTAGATATTACTGTAATTTCTTAGATTTATTAATACTTGATTGTAACACTTTGTGTTGTGTTTGTTTAAATTACATTTCATTTTTATTGTAATTATAAACTTTAGGTTTTGTTCCCACACTTTTATTAAGTGTTTTCTAGTTTGAATTCACTGAAAACCTAACAGTACCTATGCCTCTAAGCTCATCTTGCAAGTTATTGCATAAATAATACTTACAAGGAAAATCAATACGGATTTCTCATACATAAATCAAACCAATCATCACATTAATCATCAATCAACCTCACTACCAAACAATTTCATCCAATCTACAAGTTTCCTAACATGATTCTAAGGTTTTCCAAGTCCTTAAACATGCTTCTAAATTCAAGGTTTTCGTATCCTTGTACGTACCTTGAGTAAACGAGTTAGTTGGCCACTCTAGGAACTAGAAATCGCCTTCTACAAAGTCCTCTCCTAAACCAAACAATAATAATTCAATCAATACCCAAGCAATAAAATTTACAGCAATACTAACTTACTTTAAAACCCCTTAAACTATTGTAATAATGCTTTTAAATTACTCACAATAGTCAAAGTTAATAATTCAATAGTTCAAGTATAAGTTTATATGTTAAAATCATGAAAATATAGCTTATAACATAAAATTCTAGCAACTTTAAAGTAAGGATTATAATCTGAAAATTTAGTTTAAGATTATAAAACAACCTCATAAACATCTCTACTTGAAATAATCATTATATAGTAGGTTAGTATGTTAAAAACCTAAAAATCCATCATAAAACCATGATTTAAAACCTTTAAAACCAAAATTAAAAATCTGAAACTTTACTTTAATAGTAGAATGTATGAATGCAACAATCTAAACTTGAAATATATAATTAGAATTCAATTAGTTTCATAAAAACTCAATCAAACCTTCAAAATTCAATTCAACAACACTTTAAAACCTTCCTTTTTGCTAGAATTAAAAGCTTATATATTATTCTTAAAATTTCCTACATAAAAACATTAAAATACATACTTATTCACAAAATTACAACAAGTTTAAAGCTTTATAAAAATCTGAAAATTTATTTTAAACATTAAACCTTCGTTAAAAATCAAAAACTGCCCGAAAACCATATTTATAGGCTGAATTTGGCCACGAGAGGGTAGTGATCACTATCAAAGGTAGTGGGTTTTGATTAAAACGTTGTTTACACACGAAAAACACTATTTTTTTTGCAAAAATCGGACGAATTAGAATCTAAACGTGATTAAAACGTAATTAATAGAAATTAAGAACGTAAATCAGAAATTGATTACGAAAAACTGAAAACTTGCTTTTGAATTAAACATCATCATAATCATAGTAGAATCACAATATAATCATGCTTAAATTGAATAACTTTAGCAACACGTTTTTAAGCCCTAAAACCATGAAAATCAAGTTTTAAACCCTAATTTCTTAACTAAATAAATCTGAAATTTTGATGCATAATTTAAACATAATAAAATTTATAAATTTATAATCTTTTATAATTCATATACATAATCAAACCATAATAATAACAATTAAATAACAAAAATTGATAAAGATTTAAACTTAGGTTGAATTAACAAAAGAAGAGAAAACAAGAGGGGGAAGAAAATAAGACTAACCTTTTTGTGTGGGGAAAAATTTGGGGATTCATGGGGGTATTTATAGGAGAGAAATGTAGGGTAAAATTGGGCCTCATGAAAATAATGGGCCAATTAAATAAACAAATGGGTTAGGCTTTGTTTTTATAACAATGGATTGTAGGATATAGCTTCATAAAATAATTTAGCCTAAAATAATTTTTGACCCAAATTAATAATTTGAAAATTAAATTCTGAAAAAATACAAATAAATATTATAAATAAAATAAAATTTCATTTATAAAATATTTAAAAATACGGGGGATTATAATCTACCCCTCTTAAAAGAAGTTTCGTCCCCAAAACTTAACCCAAAGTCCATAATTTCTCAAAATTATTCAAACTTTTGTATTTTGTATTACTGTAAATTGCTTGTTTCTCAACATATATACTCAACAAACTAAACTTATACTCAATAAATTCGTACTTGGCCAAAATTTACATACTTTAATAGCATGCAAACACAACAATATTGCTCAATAATCAGCAAAATCATGCAAACTTAAGCAATAAATGGCATAAATGAGGTAAAAAGCATGAAGTTATATTGCATTCTACCCCTCTCAAAGAAAAGAGTTACGCCCCCGTAACTCACCTTAAGAAAAGAGTTAAGTGAATAGAGAAAGTACCAGTAATCACATCTGAGGACCTCTTAGCCTCTCATTTTCCCATTACAGACAAACACTCAGTAGTGTTATTCTTTCCCTGATTACCATTGTTGACATTACCAGTGTTATTGTTGCCATTATTGTTACCAATCCCAGACTTCCCTTTACGACCACTCTGCCCATTACTCTTTTCTCCCTGGTTATAGGAATTACTCGACCTCTATTGGTTATTTCCACCATTCCCTCCATTTCCTTGTTGGTTCAGCTTGGTGTAACACTCATACTCCCTATGCCCTTTCTTATTACAGAACCTGCAAGTCACCAAATTCCCATCGCAATCTCTCCCAGAGTGGTTCTTACTACACCACTTGCAAAAGAATTTCCTCTCCCCATTGCTATCATTAGAAGAATTGCTAACATTCTGGTCACCCCTCTCAGATGAGTTCCCATTCCTAAACCTCTTAAAGTTACCTTGGTTTTCAGAATTCCCATAGTCCTTCCTTTTCTCCCGAACCTTAGCACTCTCTCCCACATCCTTAGAGTTCAGATGATACATGTGTGCAGCTCTCTCATATACCTTATCTAGGGTCTTAACAACTTTTCCAGCTAGGTCTTTCTGTAACTGTTTAGTCAATCCTTGTTCAAACCTCTAAGCCTTCAGTTCTTCAGTCGAGACAACCTCAGGAGCAAACCTAGCAAGGATCATAAACTCATTATAGTACTCTGAAATTGACATTCGGCCCATCTCTAAGTTTATAAACTCATGCAAGTCCTAATAACCTTCCTCAGATTGGTCTAGCTTCGGAGTTAGAATCCTTTCCATAGTTTCTAGAGTATCTTCACTGTTAGTGTCTCTCTCATCCTTAGACATGATTACTGTATCACTTATCTCCTCTCTACGTCATCCCAATATAACAAACATTCAAAGAATTGCCATAAGCACATCATAGAGAAAATTAATTAGAACGCAATCATGCAATTATTAAATAACAACTTGCAAAATAATTAAATAAATGCAAGGTAATCAATATGCATGCATGCACTTTCTAATTCTACCCAAATCTCACCAAGTAAATAATTCAAGCTTCAAAGTTATTTTATAAATATTTAAAACAATTATTTCAAACACAGTTAAATTTAAAATCATTTTTTTGACTTTTAAATACAAAATCATTAATCGATTAGTTAGGCGCCTCAGACATACTAATTGGCTTTAGTGGCAAAGGGTGTTACACGGGTTGTCACTTGGCGCCACCCTATTGCACCCGTTTTGTGAAGGGTGCTTGGGGAGCAAGGGGAAGTTGGTCCTCCCCTTGTGGTCCTCACCTACTCCTTTGTTCTCCTTGCGCCACTTGTCGTTTGATGATTGTTTTAGCCTTTTAATTTAATTTGAAATTAAATTAAATCTTATTTTTGCTTTTTACCAACTACCCCACATTGGAAGATGATGGGAATTCTTGGGGAGATTTCCCTATAAACACCCATCATTGGGTATTGGGAATTTCACTTGAGTTGGTGAACTCTAAGGGATCTCCAAAAGCGAGAAAACCTTTGTTCGTAAACTCTAAGTTATTTTTGGTCTAGCCCCAACTAAATTTCGGGGTTGGGACCGATTACGGTTCGGTAGCGATGGTGTGAGCCATTGGAGGTTCTCGCACTTGCGGAACTTGAAGCTTTCAAGTCTGAGCTCAACGGTTGAGCGAAGCACGCTACTAGGGTGAGCATTCTTTCTCTCTCTTCTTTCTCTTCTCTTATGTTTATGTTTATGTTGTAATTATTATGCATGCGATCCGGTTATCGGGTTTTGTTTCCACGCGGTGTCGGACACCGTGAAACCCAACAGCGGTATAAGAGCCTCTTGCATTTAATTTTTACAACTAAAAATTAATTAAGGTGATTTAAAATGGATTTAAATTTCTGGTTTAGCATCCTAATTAGATTAGGAGCTCATTTTTTATTGGATTAAAATCGTATTTATGCTAATTATAGATTAGGAACTCCGATTTTGACTCAAAAATAGTGAATTTTGGGTGGAATCGACGTTCTAAATCAGACTTTACCCACTTTGTGATTAAAAATGGCCTTCCAGAAGCCAAAATTCACCTAGAAAGTGGTTTTTTGAGGATATTTTTGTTTTTGACGAAAAAATTTAAATCTTAAAACCTTGATTAATTATGGCATGCAATTGTTGGATTATGTGTTTGATTATACCATTGATCTTCTGCAATTTTAACCCTCATTAAACATGTTTATGAAGTCATAATTGGTGCTTAATTTGGTTAGCTCTTATTTTCAAATAAACTTGCAATTTCACATTTTTGCAACTTAATTGCTTGGAGTATGAAAGTTTATGGTGAAAAAGTATATTTTGAAGCCCTTACAATGTTAAAGATTCAATCTTTAATTGTTTATTTGGTTGGATCTAAACTTTCTAAAATCCATAATGAACTAATTTTTTATTTTAATCATTTTTAAGTTGATTAAAATCTTAAATGTTCATATATACTTATGCTTGAAATATTATTGTTTTTCATTTTTGAAGATTACAATATTCAAATGTGCACGAGTGTTGGATAAAATTTTCCATTGGATTAATGATTATCTATTCAACTATTTTTGTCAAATCTCATTATTAATTTATGTTTGTTAAATTAATTGTGAGAATAGGCCTCAATTTTTTTGCATCAAGTTGAGCCAAAAATAATTTGAAGAATGGTTCTTGAATTAATTTTGGTTTGTGCCCTAAAGTAGAATTTAATTAAGTTAGACTTGTTTTATTTTCAATATTGCTCAAATATTAGTTCTAAAATAAATTTAGAATTAATTTAAAGACACACACAAAAATCTGAATTTAATTCCAAAGCATGAGCATAAAAATCGAAGCGTCAAGCTTCAAAGCATCAACTCGGCTAGCTGGGCTTGCACAGCCCACATGTGGCTGCCGAGGTAATGCATGCGAGTGTGTGCGAGCGTAGATGTGTGAGGGCTGTCGTGTGCATGCTGCAAGGGCATGCGCTGCTAGGCAGCACCCAGCCCGCAAGGCAGGGCTGCCAAGCAGCACCTGCTAGCCAGCTAGCGCGCAAGCACCAGCTAGCCAACAGCACGCAAGCATGCTAAGCACGCTGTGCGGCTACCAAGGCCAACCAGTGCTACGTTGCTAGGCTATGTGCGGCTAGCACACGCTAGCAGTGCACTAGGGATGCTAGGCAGCACCCAGCCCGAGCGCCATCAAGGCTGCTCAGCTAAGCAGCCTAGCAGCATCCAGCCCTCGGCTTGGGAGGCTAGGCTTTGGTCTAGGCTTGCGGTTTTGAGATGTTGTTTAAAACGTGGCTAGGCCTCGGTTTAACACGTACTTGCAATTTTTGACATAATTTTGGTTAACCGGCTTAACTAATTTTAATTGGATTAATTTTAATTAAGTTGGATGTGGAATTTAGTAGGAGCTTCATTAATCGCTTGAGCTTTTATTGCGTTAATTCACATAATCGGATAACAACTTTGACTAGTTTTGATTAGGCGCATTAATTGGATTAACCGCCTAAGTTAGTAACTAGTTTTGCGCTCGTTTTGGATTGTTGCTTGAATTATTTGTAAAATGCATGGGTCATTCACGTTAGTGAATGGATGAATGAAATAGATATTCTAATGCAGGTTTTACAAAGTGGCAACTAGTGGGGCCCGACTAGGATAGTAAATACGGATTGCGTTCCGTATTGTATTTTTGTAAATCTAAATACGGACTACGTGCCGTTAAGTATTTTTGTACCTTAATTAGATTAGTCCTAGTCTTATCAGTAGTTGCATAATTGGTGGTGATGTCTCGAAGACGGCGTTTCTAAGAAGACGAAGCCAAGAAGATGCAATGAAGGCCCTTGAAGATTTGAAGATTCAGGTTTCAAGGGGTCATGCTAGTTGCCAAATGCATCTCTATTTATGCCCTATATATTTTGCTTATATATAATTGCGATATTAGATGCATGTTTAGGATTTCGAATGTTGAATGATTAGTTTAGTTCACTTAAATCAACCAACAACATAGAAACCCTAAGTCCCAAAGAATATTGAGTTAAATTTGTCATTCCAAAACGACACTTTCGGAACTAATGAAAATAGTAATGGATTATGCCAAAGCAAGGCATTACTACTTTCCTAGGGAAGTAAGGTATGTTGGTGTGCTTGCCAAAGCAAGGCATCATATACACGTTAGGTTTAGTTAAACTCAACGATATTAGTAAGGAGTCCTTAGATGTCGTGGCAATGGAGATAAACGTCAAGAAAGCATTAGAGGCGAAGTTTTATCGAACCAAGAGTAGCTTAAAGCTATTAGCAATTGGATTGCTTACCTTAAAATATTAAGTGTTAAGACAAGCCAAAGCATGCTTAATCACATTTTGATTTTTGGGGTCTCGGAATCGTTTTATTCTCGTCTAATTGGGACAAATTTATAAATATGTGAATAGAACGTTAATAAGTTAATTGAAATTGCTAGTTTGCATGTATTTCAATTCTTATTATGTTATCTTGATAAATGGTAATGCTTTCCTCTTATATTTGTAGAATTCTAAATTAAATTATAATGTTTCCAACGATTGGTAAAAGGAAATTTTTTGAGAATGGTTCTCAAGGAAAGAAAAGACATTTCTAAAATACAATTTCTCATAAATGACTTTTATGGCTTAGTCCGAAAGGACGGTTGGACATCATGTATTCAAAATACTAGGTAGTTTTGATAAACATGAAGTATTGAGTTTAAAAACTCAAATTGTCAATAGTTGACAACCAACATATCTTTTCGCTTCATACACTAATGAGTAGGACTCATTGATGTAGTAATTCAAGTACGAATTAAAGGAAAAAATGGATCTTTGTTTTACGGCGCATTAGATGCTTAATTATGTCTAACAAAGTATACAAGTCAAAACACTTAAAGAAATGGTTCTTAAAGTTATGAGATGATGTAGATAAGAAATATAGGAAACAAGGAACAAAGAAAAAGAATTTGAGATTCCAATTCTACCTAAGAGTTCATGTTATCGTAGTTAAACTTAGCAACTTATCTTCACAAGTATTGGATACTGCTAGAGAGTTCCACTTTCGAAGTGACCTCAAAACAAATGAAGTTAAGCTAAGTTATTGACTTACAAGCTTGGAATGAAGCAAGAGGTGCTATATTAGTTGTAAGGTCATATGCTTTGTTTAAAGACCTTTTAAAGTTAAGGCTGGAACATATAATGGTTATTGTGTTCCATAATCAGCAAACGATTTGTTTACACACAGAAAGACTCACATTCAAAGTAAAAGAACAATAGTTGTTGGTCTTATTTGAATGGCATGGTTGTCCAGGCCATGAGTCAAGGATGCTTGATTATAAACAAACATTTCCCTAACGTAAACTCACAAGGTTCAAGTCATGGACATGATTTGTGTTCCGTCTATCTTTAGCAATGTCACATCAACAAGAAAATACTCAAGGCTTTATTAGATAGACTCTTGAAAATTAATCAATTTGGAATTGTTCTAAGGCAAGCAAGTCTTACTTGTTGAAATCGACAAAGAAAGGAGCTATTGTGCTTGGTGTAGACAATTGACTCCGAAAGCTAAAGAGAATTCCATTACTTCAACATTTTCACAAGAATTTGAAAGAATATGGCTATATTCATCAAATGTAAACAAACTGGATCTTGAATAACTCAAATGTTCAGTGAAGTATAGAATCGACTTGGCAAGATATCAAAATGTCTAGATTAGATCGAGCGATGTTTGCTTTAGCCAAGAGTGATCATATCAAGGTTATGATATTGGAAATTCATAATTAGCTCCACAAAGAATATAGTATGTCTTGACGGAGACCTTGATTCCATTTGGAAATGACTCGAATGATGATGGATCACATCCCTTCCTATAAAGTTCTTAAAGATTTGCACAAATGACTAGTGTTACACTAAACAAAATTGTCGAAGCTAAGAAAGGACACCATATTTAGTTATGGATAGAAATAATTTCTAGCGTCTTTCAAGTATATGTCTAGGGCTCTTAGCTCAGTGGGAGTTCATTGGCTCAGTGGGAGCTAATTGGCTCAATAAGGGCTAAGGTAGCTCGAGTGGGAGCTAACTGCTTGTTTCACAACAAACTTTTACCCAAAGACAATATACATGTCTCTTTGTAAGCATTCAAGTGGGAAGAAAATGAACGATAACCATCGATATTAGCAACAAACTAGAAATGAGAATCTCGGAAGACCATAGAATGGCTTCATGAGAATGATTTATCAAGAATACTCAAAGGACTTTACAAGTGCCTTATAAGAGAATTCATTACTCGTAAAAACTTTAAAATTGTGGGATTAAGATCAATATAATCAAAGGGCTTTAAAAGCGCCTTGAGACTCAGTGTTTATTGCAATTACCCCGTATGGGTATTTAATTTACCAAAAGACTTGGATCGAATCCTGTAAAGTTTCTATTAAGTTAGAAATAAACCTAAGACTTACAAGCATACTATTTACTATTGGATGTTAAGGGAATAGTGTCTTGTAAATTAGCTACGATAAATCCAAATTCCGAATAATGGTTAGAGGCCATAAAAATCCGAAACAGACTCCATGTTTGAAAATCATGTTTGAAACTTGATTAATTTGCATGAAGGGTAAAGACCCATCAAATGCAAATAAGTTTTCAAGGAGAAAACTAACAAATATGAAATGTATATGCATACATAGCTAGATTGGTTGAAAAAATTACAATTAAATTCACGGCGTTGATTTAATAAAACCTATTCACTAATCGGAATGCTTAAGTCTTTTCGTGATTATTCTAGCAAAATTGCGCATATGAAATATGGAAAAATAGATATCGAAACCGCCTTCCTAAAAATGGGATTTTGGAAAAAAACTGTGGATATAGTCTAAGGGTTTTGTAAATCTAAATAATGCTAGATTTAAAAGCAAGCTCAAGAAATCCATTGGTGGATTAAGAGAAGCATTGCATGTAGGAACTAGAATGTGTTTTCTCATAAAGTTAAAAAAAGGTTTGGCTTATGGATAAACATAGAAATTCTTATAAATAAGAAGTTTAGTGGGAGCAAAAGTCAATTTTGTAATGACCCAACAAGAAGTTTATGAACTCTGTTGTGAAATGACTATCAAATGCTAAATGCTTAGATTTATTTGAAAGTATTTTCGGCAATGGACCAAGGTAAGGCGATACTTATTACATAGTGGGAATTAAGATCTATTGGATAAACTTAATAAAATGTTTGAATGAGTAAAGGAATTTACCGTGTTAAACATGAAGGACTTGAAAAGTTTTCAACCCATATGTATAAAACTAAGTAAATGTTTGAACTAAGTATAAGTAAGGAAAATACTAAGTCAAACAAGAAAGACTCTAGTAGAGACTTTCAACTGTATCATATAGCAAACAGTTTAGCAAGACTCAGTGAAACTGGATGAGCTAAAAGTCACATGAATGGGATCAAATTGGAATAATTTTGCAATTAGATCCAGCATGTATGCTATGATATGAAATCGTCACATGACCTGCATGCTTAGAGCATGACAAGTATAAAATACCAATCGACTTGAATCTAAGCAATGGATCTTTAGATTATGATCAAGAACGTCCTAAGTTCTTGGTTAAGTAAAAGGATGAGTTCTTGATGCATGGAAACAAATATAATTTGAGTATTGATGTTGCAAGCACAACCTCGGCAAGGATTAGATCCTTGATGAGGAATCCATTTATAAGCACGAGGTTAAGACACGTTGTGGCTTAAGAATGGCAACATGAAGTTATGTCCATGTATATTGTGCGGAAAGGTAAATTTCCATAATCACAAATGATTAGGGTATCCAAATCATTATGAGCCAGTTGGAGTAAAATCGAAACAAAGCATCATTAGGAAATCTACTAAAGTATATGTTGAGAACATTGATGCCTTAGAGGCAATAATAAGGAAGATGTTAAATGCATAGTTCGTTGTTGAACTTTGATGATTGTAGGTTGTCAAGTTGAAGATATCAAATCATGAAAAATGTGTGGGAGCCATCACTTGGACAATAAATCCTAAATCACATATAATCCATAACACACTCGAATTTTATTATCTTATAATGAAAGTGTTCGATAATGAAGATGCTAAGATTTGCAAAGTAATCGTAACTAAAACCTATGCAATAAGTGAACCACAACATTCACAATTGCATGAAAGAAATCAAGCATATTAGATATGTGTGTGATTTCTATAAATGTTTTGTTAAGAGTATTACTCTTAAAACATTTGGGAAAACCATTTATCATAAGATGAAACGTTTGAAAGTTTCATAGTGGAATAAAATTTTACTAATTATTCCACAAACTATTTAATTGTAGTTAGAAATAAATAATGAGTCCATTCGATTTGACGACATTCAAAATAGGGTATCAAGACAAGTCTTGGATAAAGAAATACCTATTAAGTGAACATTGAATGTCATATCGAAACTTATCCTTGATCAAGGTCATTCGAAAGTTGGACGACTAATGACTGCGTGAGATTAGTGTGTAGTATGATTTATAGCACCGTTTCTATCGCTACAAGGACAAGAATGTCATAAATCATTGTCACATGTATTGTTTTGGAACTATATCGGATCGACCTATGAGAATACTTTAAGATATTTAACAATCGTCATAAGTATATTACTCATTATGGCTATCGGAACCTCTTTCCTCGACCATGAGCATTGTTAGTTCTCTTGTTTGAGTACTAGTCCGCTTTGATGTTGTCAAACGTCTGCCGTACAAGGAGATTATAAAGGCAACACTCGGGCGGCTAAGGCCTCTTAGTAAGGGAAGTTGACAATGCAAGACTGGGAATGTCCCCCTATTAACAATAGGGAACATGCCTCTTAGTAAGGGAAGCTTCACCTGATTCGGATTGGGTGGAGCTTCACTTGCATCCATCCGCCCGAGAAATATTTAGACTTGTATCTGATAAGGTATGGTAGTTTGTCTATTTTTATGGGATAATTTGTGTCATTTACCTTGTTTTTCATGCATAAGTAACATTGCGCATATGCTCTATTTTGTGAGGGAAATGAGGGGGAAAATGTGGAGGGATATGCCCCTAATTCCACTAAAGATGAATCTAATTCTAGCTGTGAGGGATATGCCCCAAATACTACTAATGATATAATTCATTTGCTAGAGACGCTTTGATAAGTGTATCCTCTATTACAATCTCATGCTACCTTTAAATATTGTCAATTTGTGACTCCAACCACAAATAGCGGAGTTGATTGTTCGAGAATCAAATAGTTGTTGGCTATAATGCCCCATTCAGGTTTTTTTTTAATTTGTATTTCTTGCAAGTGTAATCTAATTTTTTCAAGGCTTGTATGAAGCATTTTATGTTGTTTGAATGAATTTTTCTTTTGTGATGTAGTAATTGTGGCATTAAGAGAGTTGTTCAAGGACTTAGATATTTGCATGCAAATGCATGTTGGCATTCATATCAAGGACTTAGAGTTGATTGCTCCGATGTTGTCTCCCTCAGCTCCTCTGAATCTAATAAAGTCAAATAGCCTAATTACTTTCCTTTAATTACTGGAAGTTATGGTTAGTAATGGAGAAATAGGAAGAAGAACAAACGGCCATGCAGGAAAGAAGAATGAAATGTGGGCATATTTTCGTGATTCCACATAAGTAGTTTAGCATTAAATGAGGCGATTTTATCTTAGGAAGGGAAATTTAATCCCAGTCAACATTAACTAAAAAAATTTAGGAGTAAATCATAAACAATTTAATAATGTTTTTCACGTCAACAATATTCACCCATTTAGCCGGTTCAAGTGAAAAAGGCTTAATAGAATTAAATGGGATGGGGGGAGGTTAAGGTTGGTTTATTAAATGGTTGTTTGGTCGACAAACAAATTCATGGGAAATTTATTTTGCTAGAAAATGAATATATGTGTATTTGTTTGGTTGACAATAATGTAGGAAGTGAGACTTCCTAATTCTACTTCCTACAAAATGGAGAAATTAACTTACCTAATTCCTTCTAGGTAAGTGGAACTAACCTCTACATATAATCAAACAAGTTTTGGCAATTCCTAGAAATTACAATTTCATGGGTATTAAGAATTTTTTTCTTTTTTTTAAAGAAATGATAGCAGTCATATTATTAAGCAATTAAGAAATATCCATATCCGCCAAATCAATAGTGCTTTGGGGGAACGGACCTAAACGTACAAGCTCAGAGTTTACATTAGTTTCCTACCTTGCCACTAGGTGAGCGACCGTATTACAAGATCTCTAAATATGAGCAAACGTACAATAATCAAAAAGCAAGCTATCATTTCTATTATCATCATAAACTAAATGCGTAACAGTCAAACCACTCTCGCCCTTCTTCACAACATGAATTGACATTCAGTGCATCACTCTCCGCCTCAACATGGTTGTAACCAAGCCTCCTTTCTAGACAACTGCATAGCATCGAACCGCCATAGCCATTAAGATTTTCCATGATAGTTTCTACTTTATACATCTAACTAAACAAGCACAGAAGAGAATGTAAAAAGGTCGAATTATTTACGTTAAATTTTCGTTAGAAAAAACACATACCGCTACCTATTTTACGAGTCAAACGAAAAATAAGGTGAACAGAATTGCCGTACCTTGATTAGGTGCAAAGGTGTAGTTGAAATCGAAGAGGTGGACAAACTTTCTCTCTCCTACTCCTGGAAATGGCAGCCATCTCCGGCTTCCCGCCTCACTTTCTCTCTCTACCCTCTCACTATCACTCCCAAACTACTACTACTGCTTCCACTTCCTTTTCCTACTTCTACCATCATCATTCTTGCTTCCATTCAAATCGACGCTCCTGCAATTCCCAATTTTCTGTCGCTTGTCTTGCTTCCATCCCATCTACCAAGAAATCTAGGTATAATTCTTCGTCTTTCAATCATCAATTTTTAATTTATTTGTAAAATTTTTGTGGGGGTTTTTATGAAAATTTGAATTGAGTTGCAGGCCGAGTAGGAAGCTTATGAGTGATGATGAACTCCGCAATGTTCTTCGGGAATTCGTTGCTTCTGTTGGATTGCCTGAGGGTCATGTTCCTTCTGTTAAGGACCTTTCGCATCATGGAAGGTTCTGGAATTTTCATTGAATTTCTGATATTTAATTGTATTTTTATTTTTTTGAAGAATATTTAATTGTGTTTTTGGATTGTGTTCAATTTATTGAAATGGGTTAAATTCTGTGATTTAATTGTGTGATAATTGAATGTAAATTATGACATGGAATGATATTGATCTTTTGAAGATGGAATTTTTGCTGAGAATTATTAAGCTGAATTGTTATGTTGTTTTTCAGTGTATCAATTTTTGAAATTAAGGCAATATTTCACTTGCGCGAGCTAGGGGGCCTGTGTGTGTGTGGTGGGGGGGGGGGGGGTAATGGGGGAATACAGTGGATAGATGTTACTCCGTAATTCACATTTTCTGAAAATTGAATGCTTAATGAGTTAAGTGTAGTTAATTACTTATCTAGGTTCAATTGTGTTGGAGCATTCGATGAACAACTTTAGTGTTGCTTGTATTCATCTTTTGGGGTTGGAAATGCTTTGTCAGTGTTTGAATGTTATATTTCCATAGTGCATGCTTAGATGAGATGGTACTGATTTGATGAAGCTGATGAGTAAGTTGAGGTTGAGGGTGCATTTGGTATGGTTTGAGGAAATTGAATCAATTAGAGAGGGAAAGGGTAATGAAAATTATCACTTTTATGTGATTGTTTGGTATACGATAGAATAGAATGGAATGGAATCAAATGAGACAGAGAGATAGAGGAGGAGAGATTAGCGAGGGTGACCTGATTTAATATCGTTGGAAAGGGTAGTATGGAATTAATAACCCTCAAATATGGGAAATATTTACCATTATCCTCAAACCAAACAACCTGTGGAGTAATTTACAACTGTGTTACTTTAGCTCATCATTCATTCTCAAGTACACGTGTCGGACTTTGGACACTTGGGCATGGGTAGGACACTTAGACACTTCATTCTAGTTCAAAATTTTCTAAATTTTCACAAAGTAGAATTGGGCACGTACCCGTAGCAGACATGGGCACCCCTTTATAGGCTTTATCTCTATCCCTAAATCACTTCATACAACATGATCCAAGAATGATGGTAAGAATGCTTGTAAGGGGATCTCTAATTTCTTTTTTTTCACCATCTTTCATCTTCTTCTACCACAAGCCAAGATTTTTTTTTTAGTGATAAGGATTAAATTAGAAAGTACATCCTATACATTTGAATGAAAGGTAACAAATATCTCGAAGTTATTTCTTTTAATATTTAGGGGTTTTTTGGCAACAATATGATATTGCCACTTTGCCATTTAAGGAGTATCCTATTGCAATGATAGGAGCAAGGCCTAACTTAAAAGTTTACAAAAGTTGACTTGCATATGTTCTTATTCATTTGATAAGATCTACTTCCTATTGAGTGATGACGTATTACTAATAATGATAATAAACCTTCAATGGAATGTAATATTATAGATTTAGTGATGGGATATCCAATCCAATTTGATCCGAAATACTTGTTTTATTTTTTTTTAAAAAAAGGTGCACAACTTTCCTAAATCAGTCGATTTTTAAGGGCATTACCTTTTTATTTTTTTTAATTATATCTATCTCCTCAGATGGCCTCTTACCCCCACCCCCCCCCTCTTTATTGTTATTTTCCTCACATCCCTCTTACCCTACTATCTCTTTTTTATAATTTTTATCATTTATCTCCTCACATCCCTTACTCTTTAATAATCTATTACCCTACTATCTCTTTTCTATAATTTTTAATTCCCTAACAAACCACACTTCACAATATTTTACTCAGTTCAACTCACCTTCCAAAAACTACGTGCCGGTTAAACCAATGCACTTAAAAAAATGGAGTATTGGACAATCAAAATTTTCGGATTAAGGAAAATACATCGAAAATAATTGGATATCCAATCCAAAATAACTGAATATCAAAATTCTGATCAAATTCATAGCATCTTAAACACAAAAAACCAAATTAGATCTCCTAAATTTCTTAATGGATCAATCAGATCTCTACCGGATCAGATTTTTGACCACTTCTACTCTAGAATGTATTAGTATGTTATTGTTATGTGCTAGTTAATGATTTCAGTATAGAAGTTTTTGTTGTTGAAAGCTGGGTTGTCTCGTTACTTCTTACAGATGCATGGTTATCCATTGAAATATTTGTCCAAAAGCATTTAATCAATTGGGAGGATAATAAGAATATTCTTCAATTTACGAGTAGCATTTATCCTTAGATTGTATGCCCAAATTCAATTGATTAGTGGATTGTATCCCCAAATTTAATTGATTAGTGTACTTCTTCCTTAATTTCAGAAGTCTCTTGGCTTGTTCATGACACTTAGTTGAAATTCACAGCCAAGTCTTTTGTTTTTTGAATGTAGAGACTAGGGTTGGCCACGTGCTGGCTCAATAATCACATGATTCACATCTTGGGGAGCTCCTCCCATCCAAGTTGGCTTCACCTCTCCACGTGCTTAGCTGCCTATTTAAAGCCTTGTGAGATGTAAATCACATTTTCCATTATGTTCCCCATGCTCCACTGTGCATTCTACATTTTATTTGTAAGAGAGAATGTATGCAATTGTGTATACTTAGATGGTGATATTTATTTTTGTCTACATCTTTAAATTTGCAGGAAAGATCTTGCAAACATCGTTCGAAGGAGAGGGCACAAACTTGTTAAAGAGCTTCTCACTAACTCTCCCAATATAGCAACCGATGGATTTGATTCTTTCAAAGACATAAATATTGATTCCAATGAAAATAGTGACCATGAGAAAACAGGTCAATTTGGTAGCTTCGTTTATTGAGTCTGATTTTTACAATGCATACCATCCAAATTCTTTATTGATTGCTTTATCCCATTTAAAAGGTCAGGAGGAGAAGCTGGATGATACAGCTGAAGAGCCTAAAGATATTCCTTTGGTGGATGATGATTCTACTACTGGAACTAGCTTGGTGACACATTGTGAATCATCTTTCATTTCTAATGATGAAAGTTCTGTATCCGAAAAACACCTAATGTCCTTGCAGGATAAGGTGGAAAATTTTATGAAATATGGACAATTAGATGCAGTTGAAGGTAAAGCCAGATACATGTAATTGTATAGCCTGTACTATCAGATGAAACTTTAATATCATCACAGATTTTTAATCCCCACTTATTTTCCAGTAATTCGTTTCCAATGAAAACTAAAATAACGCTCCTTCAAAGTATGTTTGACCATATGGGTTACACACAGGCACGTGTAAAATACTAAATTTTACATTAGGCTATAATTTTGTAAAGCATACTTCACTAAATATCATTTCTTGAATTTAATTTCTTTAAAAGCAAGGCCTTATCTATAAAGGGTATATTCTACACCAGTCATCATCTTGATGTTTTTGCTTCGTTTAAATATTAACATTTAACCTATATCCCCATTATTTCTGATCAGATGATATGTATGTCAATTTAAAAGTGAATGATGGCAGCAGCAATTCATATCATGGTCAGAGTTTAGTTGAAGGTGAACTGGTGAACCATAGTGAAGGGGATATGAGACATTTGGACCATGTAAGCAACAGTAATGTTGGACAAAATGGCACCCTATTGCTAAAAAAATTGACTTTTCCATCATTGGAGGACAAAAATAAAAGGTGCTCTTGTTTCTCTAATGTCTCCCTCTCCTATTCTATTTGTTATTGGGTCACTAGATTTTGCATTTTTTTTTAAATGTTGTTGCCATAGAGTCTTTTTGAGAATTTTTGTTTCTGTTAACTATTGTAGTTGTATTGTTGCTTAGCATGTATATTTGTAGCTATCGCATTCAACTGGCTTTTAGAATAGATTTTGAAAATTTTCTGGGACTAGTATGAAAAGCTTGAATAGTGAACTACTGTAGAGCCTATTAATATCTCTTAATGAATTTAACTAGTGGTGTCTAACGTCCTTGTACTTCCATTTGAACATACGAGGTTCTTTGAATGCATCTAGGCATATCTATCGCATTCAACTGGCTTTTAGTATAAATTAAGGGTCTGCCCCCCACCCACCCACAACAAATTTTAGTTTTAGGTTAGAGTTTATAAATGCTGTAGATAATATCTTATAATTGTGAGATATGGTTTCCAAGGTGTAATGAAGCAAGAATAAATTGCAAATGTTAGAGTATTTTCCGTTGATATTGGGTAATTGGGTTACATCAAGGATCTGCATCAGATATTTTCTCTCTTTACAGGTTATGAAAAACTTTGCAAAGTTTATAAAAGGTGAGGTGCCATGGTGTAGGTTTTTTTGTAGATGATTATATATAAGCAGACTAGGAGGTAATATCTGGTAACATTTTTCGAGGTAAGCCAATGATTAGGATAGAAAAGGGCATAAAAGATTGGGTCTCCTGGATCATAAATTCATAATCCATTCATATTGGACAGATTGAGTAGAGAAGGATTCTTTTAGGTGACATCTTGATTGATATAGATGATCCATACTGTGGGTGTTAAGGACTTAAGGCGATAATATTGTTTCCATAGTGAGCTAATTAGGATTACACAACTATGTTCTGGACTAGGGGTTTGATGATTCTAGAATCTCATATACTAGCTGACTTTCTTAAGCATGTGATCTGTTTCCTTGATTCACTTTTGACAAAGTGAAAATGTGATTCATGCATCATGCTAATATTGGAAAAAAGTGGTATAGCCTAGGTTATTGCATTTCGATGTGTATCTGTACGAAGTTTCTTTTGAACTTAAAATGTTATTTTTAAGGGGACAACAATGAAATGTTTATGATTTCTCCTTCCTACCCTCTTTTAATGTTAAACTAAGACGTAGAAAGTGAAACAATGCTTTGGATTACAGGTTGCCTTCATCTCTACTAAATGGCTAGTGCTCTGTTAGGGTTGTTAAGAAATGCCAATGACAAATTTATGATGTTCCCATCCTACTTTGTAATGCAAAACTAAGATCCAGAAGAGAAACTAAAGCATGTTTTTCTCTACTGTGTCTTTGTCTCTACTGAATGCCCATCGCACTTTTATGGTCTTTTAATGGACACTAATGACTCATCTAGAATATTCCCTTTGACTTTGTAGGGATTTTTATTCATCTGTCCAAGGGCCACAAAACACTGATTTGGATGACGATGTACACATTGAGGTTAATTCCATTTTCTTTTTTGGAATCATTCTACTGGTTTTAATTTTATTTTGTTTTTGTTGTAATAGTTACCGTTTTTTTCCGCTATGCACCATACAGGCTGGCAAAAAGGATAATGAAGTTGAGATCAGTCGTCTCAAACACATGCTGGTAATTATTAGCCTGATTTTACCTTTTGGAAATACTCATTTGTGTTTCTAATGTTGAAAATTACATCCATGTATTTGTCAATTATTTAAATTGTTCCTTTATTCCCAAACCCCCCCCCCCCCCCCACTCCACTTGCTATTCCTTATTCTACCTGTGTTATACGCAGCATCAAAAAGAGTTGGAGTTATCTCAGCTGAAAGAAGAGATTGAGAAGGAAAAGGTAGTGTCCTCCAAATGAAGCCTCACCATATCTACTCAATCAGTATATTGTATACACTTTTTTTATTTGTTCTTTTTCTTCTTTTTTCATTTTCAAAGTTTGGAAACTGCTTTAGTTGCCAAAAGCCTAAGCTGTCAAGTGGTATTTTGCATTTATATATCCTTTCTCCTTTCTTTGATCGGCTACTGATAGATGTCTATTCTAATTTATACTATCTTCCTTCCCCATTTAACTTCTCATTTGGAACTTTTTCAGCAAGCGCTGTCAATTTTGCAAACAAAAGCTGAAAATGAGATTATCAAAGCTCAAAAGCTTTTATCAGACAAGGATGCAGAGCTCAATGCTGCAGAAGAGAGCCTTTCTGGTCTTATGGAGGTGACCCATTTCTGATACAATTTTCTTCCACATTGACCTTAAATTAGCAATGTCCTTTCAGTTGGGGTATTTTTTTTAATAATAACAGTTTGATGTGTTCCCTTACTTTTTGATGTGTTCCCTTACTTAATTACTGTCATTGTAAAACTTTATTCTGATTTGTCAAATTGTTCATTCAGAAGCATAGATTGAATATAATTTGCCTTTTCATTTTCTTTTGATGATATGGTTTGTTTTAATCTAAATTTAATGTCAGTTTGATAAATTGGTACTATTTGGTGTATCAGGCAAAGATTGAGTACTCAGGAGAAGGGCAAGTGGTAGAGGTAGCTGGTAGTTTCAATGGGTGGCATCAAAGAATTAAAATGGATCCACAACCATCATCTGCTATAGAGGACCCTGTTGGATCAAGGTCTTAATATAACCATGATGAGTCTTTTTTGCAATAATTTGAAATCCTCTTTTTCTTTTTCTTGTTTTATGTTCTTAGCTGGCTGGGGGCATGGTTCCTAGTCCTTTTTGCCATGGGAATTATTCTTATCTTGTGCATGTACGTAGTAAGTCTCAATATTCTTCAATTTCTGAAGATATATTATATTTGAGAGCTACTGTGGCAACTGTTGGAATGACCTTTTTAGTTGGAGATTTGGAGTTGCACCGTAGTGAAATTGCTATATTGGCTAAAGTGAGTCTAATGGTTTATATTTTAACCGATTAAGAGAAGACCACCAACATCATACTTCCCCGCTGCCAAGAACTTGCAAGGTGTGGCTTCTTTGGGTGGTGCTCTTGTTGGAATTAGGTTGTGATCTGACAGACCCATCAATAGTTAGCCTATATCATAGAAATAATATTGGATTGTGAAGACAAGTTTTATCTGTCAAGTGTAAATTGGTGTTGGCTGAACAACTTTCGTAAGTACAAAGTATAATTTTTATTGGTAGAAAAATAGAACTATGTTTTCTTAATTTGGAAGAAGCTATTTTGATGTTAGGACTTGGACTAGATGTCTCTGTTACTAGGTTTTGATGATGCTATTATTATAATCAATTCGTTTTTTTTAGTTCCACTACTATTGATGATTTGACACTTATCACAAAACTCACTTTGATCATATTTCTTACCAATAAATTAAAAAAAATATATATTATGGAGTAACATGTAAAATGATTTGGATTTGTTTTCAAAACTTGTTTATAATTTATTAATTGAGAGAATAAGAGTTATGTGTTGGCAAATGTGCTAGTCAAAGTGGAAAAACCTAAAAAAGAGGGATTATTGTTTAATGTGCACTGTTACAACTGGTAATAAATTGATATTTTGCAACTCTTTATGTGCTCAGCTTACTGAGGTTTTTGGACCTGGCTATTGCCTTTGCAATGGTTATATTATCATGCTCTGACGAAACTTGAAACATTTTGAGGTTTTTTGTCTGCAAGTATTATACTGTTATTCGCCAATGCTTCTTATTGTGAATTAGTCCACTAGTATAGGTTGATGCTTTCTAGCTATTTTCGGTCCTTTTTACTTGTATATTTCTTAACTATAAACCATGCCGTTGAACTTTTTTTTTCTTCTCAATGTGAACCATCAAAAAGCTAACCATGACGATAAATGTTGACAGGAAATCTAGGTACTGGTCAACATCCTTGTGGCTATATCCTGGAGTGTACGAGGTAATAAGCATTCTACCATCTTGTAATTTTTCTAGTGCAACAAGAACACACGATTGCATCAAACCCACCCTGTCCCTCATATGAGCTTACTGAGCTAGGTTTTGTGACTCCATAACAATTTGCAGATGAAATTTATTGTTGATGGGCATTGGAAAATCGATCCTGAAAGAGAATCGACCATTAAAGGCGGTGTCCAGAACAACATTCTCCGAGTTGATCGATAGAATGGCTTTGATTGGGTTTGGTACATATCAAGACCCTACTGAAATAGATGGATAAATTATGGCTACACATTAGTATAGAATTGTTATCCATAGTAAACTACTGCATTAGGGAGTGTAATGTAATTCAGTTATGGACCTTCGAGGCATGACCTTGCGCTCATGCATCAGATGGAGAATCCATCTTCCAAACTGGTCCATTATGATTAAATACTAGCAGATGGAGCATCCATCTTCCGAATTGGTCCATTATGATTACATATGATGGGTAATAAGGATTTTTAATCTTTGATTATGGGATTGGTTTTTATTTATATTAGCTTATTAGGGTCTTTTATTTTCAGTGTATTTGAAGCAAAATTAATTTATTATACAGAATTATATGTACGGGTTAAATAGTGTTATTGAGTATCAGAACCTTTTTTTTTTTAAAAAAAAAAATATTAAATTCTTTAATGTCTATAACATACTCGGTATCTGCTTGGAGGGATCTACAGTATTTCATATCTGTTATTTCAGGAAACAAATCAAGTTCCATCTCGAAGAGAAGTACTGTACTTGTGTCCAAACTCCAAAGTGCTTAAATTTGTTTTTTTTTTTTTTTTTTTTTGTAAAGTTTAAATGAGTACTGTACATTGGACGTAGCAGAAGAACCTATGGCAGATTACACACAGAACAGATTACATAGAAAAACACAATTTTGACTTCTTGGAAACATATGATTTTTTCATTAACTCCATACAAAGAACTAGTCTCTCTGTTATTTTTTCGCCTGTTTCGGTAAAAACAATGGGACCTTCGGCAGGTCCTTCGGATGAGTGGAGATGAAGCCCAATTCGAATGATGACCGAATTGGGGATTTCCTGCATAGCGGAGCAAACGTAAACTGGCCTCGGGGGTTGTGTCGAAAAAGGCCCCTCCGATGCCGAAGTCAGTACGATTGTCAAGTAATGAGAGAAAAGCTATGCAAGAGAGTTTGTTGCTTGAGGCAATATTTGCGAATGAATGTAAGTTTGCATAAGTTGATAAGTGTGAGCTTTTATACCTTGCTCTAATTGAATGGAGTGGGCTTGAGGAGTCAAATGGGCTGCCATTTGACTGGGCCTCGTTGACTTGACTTGGCACATGGGCTTGAGGGTTGAATCTTGCCTTTTGGGCTTTACTTAGTTTTCATTTATGGACTGGGCCCAAATACAAGTTATTTGGACCCCAAACAACTTGCCCCCCCACACCCGATTCGTGAGGATAACGGGTCGGGTTTTCAGCTGCCGAGAGATTTGGAGGGAAATAAATGAAAATAATTTGAATTTTGTTTGAGGAATTTGTACGGTTTATAACCGTTAATTACACTTTAACTAACCTTAATGACAGTTAATTAAGAGTAATGGGGAAGTTGAAAGAATTTAATGGGAAGTTAATTTGGCGGTTGCAATTAAGTGGGAAGAATTTGAGTAGCCACGAATTGAAATAGTGTTTAGTGGGTGGTTAATGCCTCTTTAATTCCAGAATCTAAATCCCAGAACATTTTTAAGAGTGCTTCGAATTCCAATCTTCACTTCGCCACTCAAAATCCAATTGTCTCCCAGATACGCGCAGCGCCTTAACTTTTCTTTCACTGTTTTCTTGCAATCCGAAGCCCCAAACTCAAAATCCGATTCTCCGAGTTTGAAGATCGGCGAATTCCGAGTTTGAAGAAGGTAATTTTCTAGCAATTTGCTTCGGATTTCTTTGCTTTTGAAATATCTTTCCTTTTCCCTTTTTTCGCACATTTCGAACTTCCCTCCAACTGAAAAATGGCCGGCGACCGTGGGAAAGAACCCGTCAGGCCCGAGTCGAGTGCCGAGGAGGAAGAGGAAGAGGTGCTGCAGCTAATTCTGAGGCGGAAACACCCTATGGCGATGATGCCACCTCTCAGCGGCCAGAACCCTAACGCTGGGGTTGCGCCAGCCGGTACCTCGAGTGGCGCTGGCTTGAGGGTAGTGCCTTTGTCCAGCCGTCCACCCAGAGATTCTGCTGAGGCAAGTACCTCTGGCCGAAACGTGGCTTCGGCATCCAGGTCGTTGACTCCTGAAGAACGGGATTGGACCTCGATCAAGGATAACAAGGGCATTATGAATGCTGCGCCCTATTCTTGGTGGATCGAGAATGATGCCCAGTACCATTTTGCCGAACAACTCGAGATATATTACGACATCATGGAAGAGGATGGGTACTGGTGCAGAATGCCTGGTGCCGATGATAGGATTCATCGGCCCCCACCTGGGTATATTAGGGTCTACACCCGGCAATTACAAAATGGGCTTCGATTTCCTGTCCACTCTTTCGTCATCAAATTGCTGAACGGATACAACATATCCTTATCTCAACTGACCCCTTTGAGTGTCAGAAGGATCATGACCTATTTTTGGGTCTGTTTATTTTGTGGATTTGAGTCGAGTGTTCAATGTTTTCGGTGCATTCACAAACTTGCGTCGAACACCCAATCTAGCCGATGGCATGGCCCCGGGTGGTGGCAGATAGAGGATGAGAAGGGATTTCTCACGTCTTATCCGAACGATACTTCGGATAAAAATTGGAGAGGGCAATGGATCTGGATCCGAGCACCCTCGGATGAAGCTCATCCGAACTATTTCGGGGCTCCCCAATATCTGAGAAAACCAGACCCCGAAATGTCCAGCATCGGCCCCGATGAATTCAATGACCTTGATCATCGCCAAATGGAGTTGTTTGGCCGAAATAAGATGATTGTTACTGGACGAATGTCCAACGTGCCAAGCACCTGGCTGCCCTGTTTTCATTACATCTTCTAGGAGAAGATGCTCGCTGTCGTCGGCCTCAACCGAAGATACCGAGGCGGTAAGGGGAATTCGGCTGGGGCCGAAGTCTTTTTATGCTTTTATCCTTTCTGTTGCTTGCTGACTTATGAACTTAACTTTTTTCAGCTGAAGTCATCTTCGTTTTCTTTAACTTTTCAGAGTTGTACGAAGCGAACTCGAGCATTGATTACGAAGTACTCGGGATTAGTGACGAAAGGGAACCACTCACCAATACGCCGAAGATCACAGAGATTAAAGATCGGCCCCCTGCCCTCCAGCCGAGGAAACTTCAAATTGTCAGCACCTTAGAGTATCAGAGGCAGAAGGCCTGGCACCAGAAGATTGACCCCTTCTTCCTTCACTTGGCTGAAGAAGTTGCTGCTGCTGAAGCTGCTTCTGCTCCGCCACCCGAAGCAGAGCCCTCTGTCTCAGCTGCTGAGCCAGGAAGAGAGGAAAATAAGGAAGAAGCCCACAACGACGAGTATTTGTTAGATACTTCGGTTAGTTTTCTGCTGCTCTTTCAATTTGCAAGAAATTGCTTTATGTGCAAATCTTCAGCTACTTTATTTCATAAGAAATTCTACAATTTTTCTGAGTGTGTAGCTTCAGCTTAAGTATGCATGTTATACCCAAATTTCTTATCTTGTAAGAATTTTTGCCGAGTATAAATCTTCGGATGCATGTCTCCTTTTATTTGTTCAGCATGTTAGGACTTGAACGATTGTAGAAATTTTATCAATCTTTTGACTCACACATGTATTTGCCCCCTTCTATCTCTTCTGCTTCAGTCCGACGAAGAGGAAGTAGAGAGAGAGGATTTAGCCGAAGCCTTCCCTGTCCCCAAGCCTGCTCCTAAAGAACCGATGGATGGTGGGAGAAGGAGACCCTTGGTTCGTCCTGGCCAGTTCAAGGCGCCTGAGATACCTGCTAAGAGGCCTCGGCTTGAGGAGGTCCAGGAAGAGGCGACCACAGAAGTCACTTCCCCGTCTCGGGAAGTTGTAGTTAAGGTGGTCGAGCTGCAAACTAGTTCTTCACCTCCTCGTCATGTCGCCGAGCCATTTTTTAAGGAGGTTCAGCATGAGGCGGATGTGTTGGTTGTCCAGGTTGAAGATCCTGGCCTTGCTGCTAACGAGGACGAGTCTCAGCTGGCTGAAGCTGAAGTGCTCAAACCTAAAGATGTCCCTTCCAGCTCAGCTGCAGACTCTTTCAAAACTTTTCAGTCAGCTGAGATGGGATTCGGCTCGGTGCCTATGATTCCTGTTCCGGCTCATGCCCGAGCAGTTTTTGAGGACAGGCATGGCTCAGCCCTCGCCTACTTCGGCAACCTAAGAAATCTCTTCGCTCTGGACAGGGACAGAGCTTGGATGCTGGGTGCTGCTGCAGGGGCGGCAGAGCCCTTAGAGAGGGTGCCGAACCCCTTTCTGGAGAACCAGCGGGTGTTGATGCAGGTAACCATCTAACCTTTACTCTTTTTCTCTGTTTTATTTTGTTTTTGAGAAAATTTTTCTCAGTGTTGGACTTCGGCTAGCTGCTAAACTGCAATTGTTGTCTTGCAGGCTGTGCACAATCATTTCCTTGCCGTGGAAATGTATGACGAGATTCAGAGCAAAGCTCATAAGGCAGAAGCGGCTGAAGCCCGAGCTCAACTTGCTGAGCTGAAGCAAGTTAGGGCCGAAGAGGAGGCGTCTGGGCTGAGACTGAACATGCAGGACATGAGAGCCAACTTCTTCTCAGTCTGCCAGAATTTGGAGAAGACCATCTTCCCTTGGCTGGAGGAGGGTCATTCCCTCATCCAGGAGTACGGGGCCGAAAGCATTGTCGAATTCAAGGCCCATATTGAGGCGAAGCTGAAAGAGGATGCTGAGTCTCAGCGGCTTCTGATTTCTGACCACGAGAGCCAGCTTGCTCAGGTTCGGGAAGAGGCTGAGAAGAAGCAGAGTGACTTGGCCGCTGCCAATCAAAAGCTGAAGGAAGCTCTGGAGGCTCAGAAGTTTGAGCTTGAAGATGCGAAGAAGCTTCTCGAGACCCGCATTTACACAGAGGAAGAATATGCCGAAGGGTTCGAGAATGGCTGGAAATCAGCTCGTCGCTTAGCCCTGCATGCTGCTCCGGACCTCAACTAGGATCAGGTTGAAGCCTGGTCAATGGATCCTAACAACCCTTACATCAACGAGGCTAGTTAGGCTGAAATTGACTTCCTGGTTCGTCAGGCCGAAGCTGATGCCAGGGAGGCTGAGAAGGCTTCTAAGGAAGTGGACGCTATTTGTCCTGCTTCTTCTTCAGCAGACGTTGGTCCTTCTAGCGCCCAGGACGATGTTGAAGCATAGGAACTCGGGCAGCCGTCTTCTGAGTCTTGCGGATCTACATGCGCCTAATTGATGATCTCCGCTTCTGCTTTGCCTTTGTTTTTGCTTCAGTCTTCCTTGTACAAACTTTCAATTAGTTTTTGTGTACTTTCGGCAGCTGTGTTTTCCGCTTTGTGGGCGGTTGCCGATCTTTAAATTTCTCCTGAAACTTTGATCTTGAATGTTTTCTCAGCGTTTCTGCTGATCAACGCTGTTGTTTGCATGCTTATTTGAATGATGAAGTAGAATTTCAGCTCTTCCTTCTTGTTTTGCCTATTTGAATAGCTTTTAACTTAGCTATTTTTTCTGATTTTCCTCAAAATTTGGCTAAGTATAAAGCTTCGGCTTGAAAATGTTTGGTTGAGAATTTCCCTTCATTCAAATGCCTTAATTCCTCATTCCTTTTGCTTGAAATCCCGAGTATTGAGCTTCGGCTTGGAGCTTGATATGTGAGTACCTCTTGCCCCCCCCCCCTCCAAGAACTTTGAAGATAAGGTCTTCAGAGTTCTGAGTTTATTGTTCTCATTCTTTCGACGTAGCCGAAGGTTTTGACTTAGCGACATTTTTGCAACTTAATAGTTTGAACACTTATGTTTGTCTCTTTATTTGCTGCCTAGTTTTAATTCATCCGAGGGAACGACTATCTGGGACACAGTGCCAGGGCGATGATTTCCTAAGTACAAGGCATCATTGTGCAATACTTCGAAGGTGTAATCATCACCCGAAATTGACTTGTCGAAGCACAGGGCATCATTATGCAGTGCTTCGGACCTTTTATCAATTCCTATTTTCGGCTATGCCTTAGATGAGCATATGACCTCTTTGCCGAGAGTAACAAATCCGTCCGAGGTACAGTGCATCATTATGAAATACCTCGAGGTTCTATTCGTTACCCCTATTTCGGCAGGTTCTTCGGCTTACCGAAGTACAGTGCATCATTATGCAATATTTCGGGCAGCGCCGGGTGTAAACCTTGAATTTTTCAAAAACGATGAAGACAGAAATAATGAAGACATAATAAAATTGTGACTAATTGTGGCTCAAAGGCCTTTCATTGATTGAAGAAAATGCACTTACATAGATTGTTCTCCCACAACGGGTTTTACACATGATATCTCTTAAGTACATCAGCATTCCAGTGATTTTTCAGTTTAGTTCCATCTAATTGCCGAAGTCGATAAGTTCCTGGTTGGAGCTCATCGTATATCTCATAAGGCCCTTCCTAGTTTGCCGAGATCTTTCCATGGATGCGGCCTTTCCGGACAGCAGCAGCATTCCGAAGAACAAGGTCCCCAACTTTGAGAAGCCTTGCCTGGACTCTTCGGTTATAGAACTTGCTGATTCTTTGTATGCTGTCATTCTGTCTTTGGCCGAATCTCGGATTTCGTCTAGGAAATCAAGGGACTCTTTCAGGAGATGCCCATTTTCTTCGGCTGAGAACTGGTTGACTCGAAGACTTTCTGAACCTATTTCCACTGGTAAGACAGCTTCAGATCCATACACCAATTCGAAAGGTGAATGCCCCGTCGCCTCTTTCTCGGTTGTCCGAAGTGACCATAGAGTTCCGGGAAGTTCCTCTATCCACTTGGACTTTTGATCCTCAACTCTCTTTTTGAGAGCGTTGAGTATTTGCTTATTTGCGGCTTCGGCTTGGCCATTACTTTGAGTATGACAGACTGCCAAATATGCCAATTTTATTTCGAACTGATCAGTATACCGCTTCAGCGGTAGATTGTCGAATTGTCTTACATGATCAAAGACAAATACTTTCGGGATGCCAAAGCGAGAGATGATATTTTTCCAGATAAATTTCCTGACAGTTTTCTCAGTTATGTTTGAAGCTGCTTCGGCCTCAATCCATTTGCTGAAATAGTCAATGCCGACTATCAGCCACTTTTTCTGGTAAGGAGCTTCAGGAAAAGGTCCCAAAATATCCAATCCCCATTGGGCAAAAGGAAGAGGGTTCAAGATCGGCTGAAGGTCTCGCGACGGCCGATGGATGACTGGTGCGAATTTTTGGCATTTTTCACATTTTCTCACCATCTCCTTGGCGTCCGAAATCATGGTTGGCCAATAGTATCCTGCCCTTAATGCTTTGTTGGCTAGGGTCCTTCCCCCTATGTGGTTTCCGCAGATGCCGAAGTGAATCTCCCGAAGGATATAATCTGCATCTGTAGGACCCACACATTTCAGCAGTGGGGCTGAGAAGGATTTCTTCAGGAGTTCCCCATTATAGACGATGAACCTTGAGCCGATTCTTTTCTGTTTCGCGGCCAAGATTCTGTCTTCGGGAAGTTCTCCCTGAAGTTTATAAGCGAGGATGGTGTCCATCCAGCTTGGTTCAGCCTCGACACATAGGACCTCAGCTTCTTGGTCGATGCTTCTGTTTCGGCGCACTTCCACATATACAGATCGGTTCAACTCTGTGAGAGATGAACTTGCAAGTTTGGAGAGTGCATCGGCTTGAGCATTTTGACCCCTTGGGATTAGCTCAACTTCAAAAGTTCTCAGCTTCGCCATGACGTTTTTTATTTTGGCGAGATAGGAGATCATGGAGGGTTCCTTAGCCTCATATTCGCCTCGGATTTGATTGGCGACTAGCTGAGAGTCAGTCTTTAAATGGACATGTTCGGCTTCGAGGGCTATGCACAACTCTAAGCCAGCAATTGCTGCTTCATATTCGGCTTCGTTGTTGGAGACCTTGAATGAGAATTTTAGTGCATACTCGAAGTTTTTACCTTCGGGAGAGATAATCACTACCCCTGCCCCCGAACCATTCACGGTTGCTGAGCCATCCGTGAAAACGGTCCAAATTTTCTTTTCCTCGTCGAGTGTCTCTTGATAGGAGCACTCGGCTAGGAAATCTGCCAAGGCTTGGGCCTTGATGACTGCCCTCGGCTGGAAGCTTATACTGAACTCAGTGAGCTCGAAGGCCCACTTTGTTAGTCCTCCTGACTTTTCCACCTTGCCGAGGACTTTTTCCAGCGGTTGATCTGTCAAGACCACTATCTGATGTGAGTCAAAATAGGGCCTTAACTTCCGAGCCGCTACTACCACTGCATATGCAACTTTTTCGAGCAAGGGGTAGCGTGTTTCGGCATCGGTCAAAGTATGACTGACGAAGTAGATAGGTTGCTGAACCTTTTCTGCTTCCCTCAGCAGCACCGCACTTACTGTGGCGGGGCTAACTGCCACGTACAAATACAAAGCTTCTCCTTCGGCTGGTCTTGCCAGCGTTGGGAGGTTAGCCAAGTGCTCTCGGAGCTGCTGAAAGGCTATCTTTTGCTCTTCTTCCCATACGAGCTCTTTAGATTTTGGAAGGTTGAGGGCTTTGAAGAAGGGAAACCCTTTGTCTGAGGCTTTTGAGATGAACCTGGACAGGGCAGCCATCCTCCCCGCTAGACGCTGAACGTCCCTCTTTGTCTTCGGCTCGGGAAGATCCAGGGCTGCTTGAACTTTGGCGGGATTGGCATCAATCCCCCTTTTGCTGACCATGAAGCCGAGGAATTTTCCCGACTTCACGTCGAAGACACACTTTTTCGGATTCAACTTCATTTGATGCTTTCTCAGAGTGGCGAACGTTTCGGCTAGATCCGCAACATGGTCTTTTGCTTCTTTGCTTTTGACGATGGAATCGTCAACATAGACTTCCATATTGCGGCCTTTTTGCTCGGCGAACACTTGGTCCACCAACCTCTGATACGTCGCTCCGGCATTTTTCAAGCCGAAGGGCATCATCTTGTAGTTATACACCCCCGGCACTTGTAATGAATGCCGTTTTTGCTCTGTCATCGGGGTGCATGAAGATTTGATGGTACCCAGAAAATGCGTCCATGAAACTAAGCAGAGCATATGGCCACTTGTCGAGTCGACTAACTGATCGATTCTCGGCAAGGGATAGAAGTCCTTCGGACAGGCCCTATATAGGTCCGTGAAGTCAACGCACATTCTCCAGGTGCCATTAGCCTTCTGAACCATCACCACATTCGCCAGCCATTCAGGATATTGGCAAGGCTCGATGAACCCTGCGTCCAGAAGTTTTTTTACTTCGGCTGCGATGTCTTGGTTCTTTTGAGCAGAGTAATTCCGCTTCTTTTGCTTAACCGGCCGACATGTGGGGTTGACATTAAGCTTGTGAGAGATGAGGTTCGGATCAATCCCAGGCATGTCAGCTGCTGAGAATGCGAACACATCTCGGTTGTCCCGAAGGAGTTGCATTAGTTCAACCCGAAAACTCGGATCGAGTCCTTGTCTGATGCTAACTCATTTTTCAGTATCTCCTTCAGTCAATGATATTGATTCAGTTTGTTCATCTAGCTCCATAGACTTGAAGCCAGATTCTTCAGATTCCGGCTTACTGTCGATGTCAGCAAACTTTACTAACTTCGGCTGATCTTCCTCTGAGTCTTTCGGACCAGCCGAATAACTAGACTTTCCGGTCCCCATAGATGTTCTTTTGGATGGGGATCCCTGAGCCGAGGCACTTAGGCCCTTTGGTCTTTTGGTACCTCGCTCTTTTTCTTTCTCTTTTTCTTCCTCATCATCCTTGTCATTCCGGCGACTCTTGGATGGTTTGAGGAAATTGCATTCTCGGGCCTCCCTTTGGCTGCCCAAGATTTTTTCGGAGCGTCCTTCGTCTGAAACGTAAATCATTGCTTGATGATATGTCGAGACAACTCCTTGAACGTCATGGATGAGGGGTCTCCCCATAATGACATTGTATACTGATGGGGTATCAATGACCAAGAACTCAGCCATGATGCTCCGCCTTGCTCGGTCTTAGCCGAGGCTAATGGGAAGAAAAAATTTCCCATCTGGATATGAAGAAGAGCCGTTGAATCCAGTTACCGGGTAGGGAACTGGAGTTAGGTGTCTGCTTTCCAACTTCAGTTAGTCAAACGCCTTTCGGAAAAGTATGTTCGCCCCGCTGCCACCGTCTACTAGTGTCCAATAGACGTTGTGGTTTGCGATGCTCGTCATGATAACCAATGGGTCATCATGGGGGTACACCACCCCCTTACAGTCCTCGGATGTGAACATCATGTTCGGCACCGAAGACTATGACTTTCAGAATTCGGCGAGATGAATCTGATGGGTCAGCCCCCTCAGATGGCGCTTCAGCGCATTCCGAGAAATACCCCCGGAAATGGTTAGGATGTCATGATTTCCTCCCTCGGGAGGTTTGTCCCTTTTCCGGTGGTAATCCAGATCCTGCCGAGAATCTCTTTCAGCTTTCTTTTCTTCGCGGCGCTTCGCGACATATTTCTTTAAGTACCCTTTCTGGACCAGTTCTTCAATCTGGTCCTTCAGCTGAAGGCAATCCTCAGTGCGATGTCCACGGGATTCATGGATCGGAACTCGCACCAATGATCCTTCCCTTTCTTCTAATGCCGAGAAGGAGGCGGCTTCGGTTTTTTGAATCTTCCTTCCTCCCTCGTCGCACTAAAGATCTTAGTACGTGGTAAGGTAAGAGGGGTGTAAGATTCAAACTTTCCCAGATAGGGAGCCTTGTCCTTCTTCGGCTCTCTGGTCGAGGGAGGTTCTAAGGCTTTTCCCTTCCCTTTCCTCGACCCTGGAACTTCGGCTGGTTGGCCTTTTGACTTCGCAGCCCCTGATTGGGACTGCGACTTTGCCTTGTTCCATTACTCGGCTCAGATGAATTTATACAAAGCATCGAGGGATTCTTCCAAGGTCTGCAGGGGATGCATGACCATGAAATCCAGAAATTTTCCAGCTTGCAAGCCATTCCGTAGTGCGAATACGGCTAGGCTCTGGTCTAGACTTGTGATTCTGGACGACTCGTTGCTGAAGCGAGTCAAGTAATCTCGGAGACTTTCGTCTTCCACTTGTTGCAGACTCATAAGTTCTGCAGTTGTTTTCTCTCGGCGGTTAGCCGTAGAAAACTTGCTTTTGAATTTGTTGGAGAGATCATTCCAACCCGTTACGGAGCCTTCCTTCAGCCCTTTAATGATCCACGACTGTGCAACACCTTTAAGGGTTGCGGGGAAGTATTTGTACCAGGTAGCTTCGGACCTGGGGTTAAGGTACATATGCCCCTCGTAAGAGGCTATGTGATCCTTCGGATCCGAAGTACCGTCGTAAGTGATGTGTGCCGGAATTTTGACCGTCGGCACGTGTTCCTCCAATATCCACCTCTAGAAAGGTAAACTGGTAGGAACCATCACAACTTTTCCCTTCTGCCTTTCCGAAGGAACCTCACTTCTCCCTCTTAGAGAGGTGGAAATGAGGGGTGTCCCTCCGCGTGACAGTTCTGGGCGAGAGCCTTCGGGATAGGTGAAACGACTGTGAATGTCCTTCTCCCTTTCCCCTAGGCGCTCGTAAACGTTTCGGCGAGAAGCGTTGTGGCTGCTTGGGACGTCCTTTGAGTTTCGGACTTGGGAATTTTCAAAGTGACCGGAGTCTCCTCGTCGTTCCCGTCCTGTCTTGGCCAGGCTTTCAGCTCCTCCGCTTCCCTCTCCCTTAGAGAGTGGAATCCATCCTTACCCTCCCGAGGCCAATTTCCTTTTTCGACTTTCCGGCTTCGGCGGGGGTGAAGGAGGAGTAGTATGCACGGATGGGAAGCGTCCGCCCAGGGCCTTCATAAATTCCATGCAGACAGCCACTGCCCTCGCCACCTCTTCCGTTGAAGGAACGGTGGGAGGGGTTGAATGCATGCTCTGCGGCGAGCTATCTTCATGAGCGCCGCTCTCTTTCGGCGAGTTCCCCGTTTGGTGAACCCGTCGGAAGGATGATCCCTCGTGTAGATTTTCTCTCATCGTAGAGTTAGAGGCATATGGTTCAGGCGACGGTGAGGGTGTCCTACCGGTTCTCACCGTGATTAGGCCCATCTTTTTCGCTTTTTTGGAGTTTTTGCCACTCTTAGCCATTTTTTGCGTTGGCTAAGATTGGTATGAGATTTTTAGCTGAATTTTTGTAAGTATCCCCACAGACGGCGCCAAATTGTTTCAGTAAAAACAGTGGGACCTTCGGCAGGTCCTTCGGATGAGTGGAGATGAAGCCCAATTCGAATGATGACCGAATTAGGGATTTCCTGCACAGCGGAGCAAACGTAAACTGGCCTCGGGGGTTGTGCCGAGGAAGGCCCCTCCAATGCCGAAGTAGTACGATTGTCAAATAATGAGAGAAAAGGCTATGCAAGAGAGTTTGTTGCTTGAGGCAATATTTGCGAATGAATGTAAGTTTGCATAAGTGTGAGCTTTTATACCTTGCTCCAATTGAATGGAGTGGGCTTGAGGAGTCAAATGAGCTACCATTTGACTGGGCCTCGTTGACTTGATTTGGCACATGGGCTTGAAGGTTGAACCTTGCCTTTTGGGATTTAGTTTGTTTTCATTTATGGACTGGGCCCAAATACAAGTTTTTATTTGGACCCCAAACATCGCCCATTGCCAATTTGCCATTATTTGGGTCAGTTATTGAATCTTGTTAAATTTGTCTTATTGCATATTTTTTCAAAATGAGTTTTTTTTTTTTTTTTTGTATATATTTTTTACGCGTATAGAAATAAAATTACATATGTTTTAAATGAATTTTTTTAAAGACCATAAAAAGTTAAATGAGGCAGTAAAACATAGACAGAAGTTAAATACTTTGTATATATCTTGTCCAATAGAAAAATAACAAAGGAATATAATACAATATGATATGTCATATGGTGATGTTGTATAGTTGTCAGAACTTTTGGTAGGCCAAAAAGGGCGTGTGGCGTGTCCACTTCTTCGCCATTCTTTCACATTTTCTCGTTCTTTCTTCTCTATCTCATTATATCAGTGTACACTAACTAACAATATCAGTAGAGTATAATCAACTTCTTTTTTTTTTTGACGAAGATTATAATCAACTTCAATAACAACTAACAATAACCAAAAATGGCAGCAATGCTGAATACCGTTGCAACATTGCCATTGAAAAGTGTTGCTAACACATGTAAATCTCCTTACCCTTCATTCTTTCCTACTGCTATTGTTACTACCAATACCAATACCCATTGCTCGTCGGATTCGATGTCGTCGAAATTGTCTACTAATACTAGAAGAAGATATTGCATTATGTGCTCTGGTGTTAAGAAGAGGAACAATGAAGAAATTATGAGTACTGATGATGTTGAAGATTATGAATCCGAAGAATTGGATTTGAAGAATGAAACTATGCTTTATTCCTTCAATCCTATGTCATTGATGCTATTGGCTGCCCTTCCTGGAGGTAATATGTTGATGACGGTGAACTT
Organism: Chenopodium berlandieri; assembly: GCA_034703905.1. Taxonomy (NCBI): domain Eukaryota; kingdom Viridiplantae; phylum Streptophyta; class Magnoliopsida; order Caryophyllales; family Amaranthaceae; genus Chenopodium; species Chenopodium berlandieri. The sequence continues at coordinate 47,572,316 of CM068289.1, forward strand.
CTTTTTCCAAGTCTTCATTTTCAATAGAATTGCTTATGATAAAAGGGTTATTTTAATAGGTAGGATTGTATGTCTCGTCTTATGTCCCACCTCATATCAATATTGATATGTCACCAACTTCAAATGAATTATTCAATGTTTAACTATTTTTAAAGAGTGAATGATCAACTACCTTACCGGTTAAAGGACTAAGGGGTGGTACTCAAGACCTGTATCAAATCCTGTCTAAAGGCTAGCCATTGTTTACCATGTAAATCTAGATATATTGTCTGTAGATTCCAATTAGCATCGCGTTCGCATGATATTAAGACTTGGAATTAAATCACATCTACGACAAATTTTTTACCCTTTGTACCTCGCTATGGATACGAACCGAAAAAGAGTATGTAACACATTGATTGAAAGTCGTTTGCATTAATCTAGTGTCTGATGTTTGTACAACTTATTCCATGAATCACAGCTGAAACAGTGAGGTCAGCATTTGCACCATTTGTGGAGATTGTAAAGTCATTGAACCTTCCAGATTGGCTTGTTCACTGGGGTCATCCTGGTAACATGGTAACTAATATTGTCCTTCTGTATTGTGATACCTTTATTTGTAACTTCATTTCACATCAATTTGTTGTGTGGACTGATGTAATTATAGGCAGTGGTGCTTTTCGCAATGGGTGGGTATGGTACTTACCTTGGTTTCCGCATACGCTTCTCAGATGATGTGGTATGTCAATCACTATTTCTTACGGAAAGTTTTTAGTCCGAATGTTGTCTGATATATCATGTCTGAAGTATAACATACTATGTATCAATATTGTAACTCAGCTGACTCGATCTCTATAACTGTGATGAGATATAATGTAATAAGCACTACTGCAGGAGGAGAAGGCTAAAGCCAAAGACTTGCACCCAAAGCTATTGGCAGGAATGTTTTTTTTCTTTGCTCTTGGGGCTACTGGAGGCGTCACGTCTTTGCTAACCTCAGATAGACCCATCTTTGAGAGGTACATCCATCTTTGTCCGTGTTCATTGTCATTTGCATTTGCAGCAATGTTTGCAAATCAAAGGCTTGCCAATTTGCCATTGTTTGTTTTATGTCTTGTTGATTAATGGTTACTGAATATTGTTCTATGTTTGGTTTGTTGCAGCCCTCATGCTGTTACTGGTGTTATAGGTCTAGCCCTTTTGACCATACAAACTATCTTACCAACACTATTTGAGGTTAGTATGTAGTCTTAATTCAGCTACCCGGATAGAATATATACATTGGTACTCGTTGCTCATCACATATATTGTGCACTCGGGTGTACCTTTTTCTATGGTATACACCTAGCGTTGAATTTACTTAATAATTCACGTGCTATGCTCCCATGAAGATGTGAAATTTATCATATGAGATAGTACAATGCATCTTATTTTCGAATGTAATTAATACCTGCACTTGAATGTTTTGTTAGGGAAATCCTGGGCTGAGGAATGTTCATGGCATCTTAGGCAGTGGGATCATGACACTCTTTCTTGTCCATGCTGCCTTAGGACTCCAACTCGGCTTGAGCTACTAAACAAATATTCTCTATCTAGAGCTTATAGTCACATTTTTAGTGTAATTCAAACTCCTAATGTCACAAAATTTGAAATTCAAACATTAGAGAAAGTACTACGGGTAATATAACATTTCATCATGTATTTGTCTTATTTTCTTGGGGGTAATTTTTTTGTTTTTTTTGTTTTTTAAAGAAACTTGGGGTGATTTATATTGAAAAATTACAAGTTTATCAAATATTTGGCCGTATAATTGTTGATATAATTACGAACATACCATGTTAATTGGGCATTTTGTTTGATTTATTTACAATTTTGACACTCAATATGATAAAGTAGGACTTCAAACTTGTTCGCTTCACCTAAAATAAAGTGATCAGGTAATATTTTAAGATTTGGTCTGGTCTGGTCTAGTCTGAAATTTTTTGGTCTAATCTAAAATTGTCTGATTTGGTTAGGTCTAGTCTAATTCTTCTTGTCATTGTTTAACAAGTCTATCTGTTCCGCCCAAAATGAGAATGAATCTGAATATTTCTAATATGGTCTGATTAGTTATGATCTAAACGAAATCTAAAATAAGTATCTGAAATAAGTTGAAGAGAACAATTCCAACCTTATTTATATTACTGTAACTTCTTTTTTTCTTGATTCATCATATTGAAAATTTACAAACTATACTTTAACTAAACTTACAAAAAAAAAAAAAACACTTATCTCCTTTCCCCCCCCCCCCCCCCCCCAAAAAAAAAAAAAAACAAAAAAAAAAGGGCCAAAATCAGAAATCTCATTTTAATCGTCTCACAAAATAATAATATTATAATACTTTATCTTCTTTTTTCATGATTTATACTATTGAGAAATAAAAGATGCTACTCTGTACGTATTATTGGTTAAAGGTTAAAGTTATGCTTTAGTAAGCATGATAAATGATACAATTCAAGGAAAAGGAAAAAGAGGAAGTAATTTGAGTAAAACCACGCCAAACAAATATTGCAAGAATTTCATATTAAAGCCACTTTCTCAGTTGAAAATATGTAAGTTAAAGTTTCTGCACTATAGTTGGCATTCTAATCACTGAATAATTAATTTACCAGTCCCATAATCGTCATAGCACAATAATCAATCAGATGCTGCTTTCTGGGCCTTTCTGGCTGCCCAAAACAATTATAATATTGAAAAACTATATAGTAAGGTACATTATTTTCTATACTTGTGGCTTCCCCAACATAATTTAAGCCTTTTCACCTTCTTAGCCCTTCTACTTTGATCCCTATTCTTGTCATGAAAGAGGATTCAGCTTTTCTCAACATTGATTCTGCTACCACAATCACTGTAGTTAGAAGATGAGAAGCTAATTCGGCTGCCAAAATTTGATATTCGGACAGCAAACAACAATGAAAGAATTCTGACCCTGAGGAATTTGATAATTTGTATCCTAACTCTAAATAGTTTCAGATATTGTCCCTGCAGGAAACTTCTTCACGAGTGCCTCAGTTGCCAATTGCACTTTCCCTTGGTCCTAACATAAATGAAAGCGTGTTAATAGCAAATACAACCACTTCACTTTTATGGTTCATCAGAAGTCTAAAAATCATAAAGTTTCTTATACAAATACCTTTCCTTCCAGCGTAATCACAAGAGGCCCACGCCTGGACTTCCGATAACACCCTTTTACATAATATACAAAGAATGTTCAGATAGTTATAGAAAACAATGATTTCCCAATATAGTAAAATAGAGTTTTTACCAATAAACAAATCGGGAAAATCAATACGCATTGCTGATAATGGCTGAGCAACTTCTACCTGCATATATTTTTTGGCAAATAGTCAGAATCAAAGCTCAAAGTACTTTCTGAAGATAATGGGATCTAGTTAAACTCTGAAGAGCTATTTACTTCAGCTTCAGTCTTAAATAGTTAACATCAGTGCTAATCATACTTGTCAAAATTGTTTTCTGATAGTATTTTACTTTGAGAGCTTGAGACGCCAAGCTAATTTACTAATCCAATTATCCATATTAACATAAGGCCTCACATATGTATCTAATAATCCTTTGCACAGGTAAAACATTTAGAAATGATATCATTCTCAAACCTACGCAACAATTATTATATGCACCCAGGAGCATGACGCACATCATGCACCCTCAACATACACTTAGAAGTAAAAGCATATAAAGTTAGAAGAGAATGTATTCAGCTTCATTCATATAAATCCATAGAGTTTATATAAGAGGAAGAGCATACAGTTCATACCAAAACGACTAGAGTTCAACATACATGAACATGGAAGTATATGATAAAAGGACATGCAAGTGTAATAAAAAAAGAACATAAATCTGGAGCATCTATTACTCATTTCTCAAACAGAAGAGAAATCAGTTTATGTTTTTGGGATTGCAGGGCCAATATCCTTTTTTTTCAACAAAGAATATATTTTTTAAGATGAGCAGCAAGCACAAATTTAACAGAGTGAAGTGCTCCTTGTAACAGCAAAAAAGATTAAATATAAGCCCAATTCCACTGAATTTCCCCTACTAAATTTTGAAAAACCTGCTACCTGAGCCCACAAAGAAGCTTAAGTTATCTTATCCCACTCTCTTAAAGTGGTTCCAGTGCAGGGCCAATATTATGTGCATTTGCTTCTTATTAGTCAAACAGTGGAACATCAATCTACACTTCCAATAATACATAAACAATCTCCATATGTTGCAGGACCAACACCATGCAAATCAACACAAACCCCCCCCCCCCCCCCCCCCCCACACACACACACACACACAAGCCCCATGCCGGGAGGCCCATGAGGGAGGGAGGGGTAATATTAAGGTAAGCTATGATAATTTCTAAAATGGCAGGTGCTGACAAGCAAGAAGAAAAAATGAGGTAGTACGTGTGCGGACAGAAGAAGTTGACTACAGAGAGCAAAGAGATTTCTAGCACAGGAAATTACTCCCAAAAAGTAAAGAGGAAATGAGAAATTCTTTACACATACATCTGAAAGAGTAGTTGAAAGATACTTTGAAGAAAAAGGCTTTGTCAACATTAGGAGCCCACTAGAGGCTGCAAGCTCAATCAAGCAATCCCATTCTTTGTCCAGCTCTGCTAGATTTGTTGCCATGAGAATTATAACATTCTGACACTTCATCTGCAAATAAAATCCACCAGAAGTTTATTTCACAGTTCACACCCCCTTAACTCACCTTTAGCTTGGCAAACAAGAAATAAACAGACAACATAGTTCAACAGGAAACACCAAAAAGGATATTCACAGGACATAGTGACATATTACCAACAGAGATTACTAGACAGAATTCAGCTAAAAAAAGTGAATTCCATGGATCCTTAACTTCTCTCTGGTGATTTGAAACTTGCATGTCAATTGGAAAACACAAGGTATCTTATTAGCAATGATTATTACTTAGCTTTGGTTGAGGATTAAAAGGATCATATATGGGCAAGAATCTGACTAGCTTATATGCATTGGTTCATGTACATTATATTCATATACTGGATAGTATCAAATTTCAGTTCATTGTCAAATATTCCCTCAGTCCCAATGAAAGTTTGTTTACTTGCAGAACCCAGGTTCGAATTGACAGGGCTCAAAGTGTAGCTTCCGAATTCACAAGGCAGTGCAACTAGATTCTCTGAGTGTTATACACAATTCAGGTAATATTTAAGTAGCAAATGGCAGCCTTTTTATGGTGGATCAAAGTGCAATTAGGTAATTAGTATTTGTTGCAGCTGATTTGGGTCAGATGGAATAGCTTATTGTGAAAATGCAATTATATTCATCATCATTTTAGTCAGGTTTGGTTCATATCAAGTCAACCTTGAATTGTGACAAAATCAAGTTACCTATTTCAGACACACTAGGTTAAATTCAAGTTGGATCGTAGTGTCTGGTACGTCATCCTTACCATCTTTAGACAATTACTAAGTTCAACTACAAATTAAAACGTAAACAGCTAGAAAATCAGTACAGAACTTCAGAATATCCAAGTTTGTTTTTGTGGACATGCCAAGAAATTCTTTTCCCAATCAGTCAAATTTGACAAGAAATGAAAATGGAAGAAAGTCTTTTTTTTTTATTATTTAATACTCCCTCCGTCCCAATATATAGTTCCTATTTGTGTTTTTTTATGGTATTTAAGAAATGGGAGGCAAAAGTGGATGAAGTACATAAAAAAGGTGAAAAGTACAATTATAGACAAAAGTTAGAGAGGAGAAAGTGAATGAAGTACATAAAAAAAAAAGGTGGAAAGTACAATTATAGACAAAAGTTAGAGAGAGGATCTGGAAAAAAGTACAAGGCGTGGGGAAAATTCAAGGGTAATTTAGGAAGTACAATTAATAAAGTAAAAAAAAAATGATGGTATAATGGTCTTTACATACCATCCAAAAATAGAAACAAGAACAACACTTTGGATCTCCAAAATAGGAAAACAGGAACTATATTATGGGACGGAGGGAGTATTATATCATTCATTGTTGCAGAATGCAAGATTGGGGATCTTTGTGGGACTGTGTGAGAAAATAAACACTGTGTTCAGTCACATACCAATGGCACAGGAAGTTTCTCATGATGCAACAGTTCGGTGATGCCCTCTGGTAGTTGTGCCATCTGAAGAAATAAAATTATGCATGTGAGATGATGCGAAAGCATACAGAACCAGCACATATTATATGTTTCTAATAAGGCAGCACATACAGAACCGCTGAACACCCCTACATCCTACCCCTGCTATTTAAAAAATGGAAATAGAAACTAGATATCCTCCCTCAAACATCTCAGGTAACGAAAAGCAAAAAGCTCTCCATAGACAGCAGTAAAAGACAAGTGTAAGCAAAGACCTACAGATAATATCTTGTTGAGTGACCTATTTTCAGGCCACCAACCAGAAAGATACCTGACTTAAATTCTTCAACCACCCTCATACCAGTTATTCTTATTTCTAGAATAGATCTACGCAATACACCTTAGTCATTGGATCAACTAACTCCATTCCCAACTTATTTTTAAGATTTCTGCTTATTCATTAAGGCTCTATGTCTCCAAATTAGCACCACCATCCCCAAGTGCTCTGCGATAAAATCAAAACAAGCTAAGGTGGAAAAATAGGGTTTGCAATAGTCAAAATTAGTCAAACATCGAAGTGTAAATAGCCACTGAAAAAAAACAGAGATTTGCAAGAATTTTTACATTTCAAAACTGTTGTTCTCTCTGTAAACCTATAACAAATTGTTTTAACCAATGGCTTCTTTTAAATGCTACATAGTACTACCTCCGTTTCATATTTTTTGCAACTTTGGAATATTTTATATCTCAAAAATAATACCTCAAAGTTGCAAAAAACATGAAACGGAGGTAGTATATGTAAATTAAGGAAGCTACAAAGAAATAATGAAGAAACTTGAATATTAGGTACCAACAACAGAGCATCTCATCTAAGCTATCTGATGACTAACATCTACTAAAGAACAATGATATTGTGCAATATATTAGAATGATATTGATCCTCGCTCAAACCAGAGCAACCTCATCTTGTTAAATCAGTGCCGCCAAAAGTGAAAGCTATCAGGCTTCCATCTTTCTACACCATCTGACATTTACCTAAACCATGCCTCTAATAAGATTCAAATCCCAATATTAGATCTTACTCTTTTAGCTATAGTATAGAAAATAGATGATAACTTCTAAAAAGTCTACACCCCCTTGAAAGTGTATGTACACAAACATATGCGTTTGTGTGCAAGAGTAGATAAATAGAGAGAGGATGTTCATAATTATTAACCTCATTCTTGTCACCAGTTGACTGATAGCCCGCTATGCTTGTCAGGTATTCTTCAAATTCTTCATCAGGTGCCTAAATTAAAGACAAATGAATGAGAGTTTGATAAATAAGCTGCCAATCAACAAAAGTTAAACTCAAGTGACACAACTCACCAAACGGACACCAAATGATTTTGCGATGCCGGAAAGAGTAGCATCTGAGTGTAACGGACCAATTCCACCATAGATAAATACCTAGAAGAAATTTTCAGTTTCTTTTAGTACACAATATAAGGCTCTTAAAGTAGATGTCAATACCCACATTTAATTGTAGCAGTACTGGGCAACACTAGAAAACTCCAAGGTCAAAAAATATTTACCATATCACTGGTAGATTTTTGTCGTTCAACACTTTCAGCAACAGAATCTATCTGCATGTCAATTTAAAAAAAAGATTGAAAAAAATCAATTACGTGAACATGAAACACAAAAAAGAATTAAAGTAAAAGCCAGACTAACATTTAAAATGAAGGATTAGCAACCATTGCTTTGTAGCTTATAAACAACATTAGAACTAGATGAAATCTATCAACCATTCAACTTTTTTGTGAGGACTTGTAGTCCTCACTTGAAAACATAACTACAAACGAACCTGATTCCTATCAATTTCCTCACTCAAGCAATTCTTGAATGCCCTGGCCGCTTTAGCCCACAATGGCGCTATTTTTATCCATCAAAAAAGCACATAAGACGTTCAAATTAACCATTTTTAAACGTTTATGGTTTACGTTGCACGTCCAGATTAATACATACCCTCCTTGCTATGTCACTTGTCAAACTTTTAACAAGTGACAGGAAAAATTTCTTCCAAAAGACCTTTTCTTTAAATGAGAAGTTAAAGTTAATAAGTTATCAAGGTTTTTATTGCCAGATATATTTTGAAATGCTTTATTTTTTATCATCACCATTTCCCACCCAAAATAAATGTCAATAACCCGGTTTCCTCCCCTTTCCTTTTTTCTCTCCCACTCCTTCCCACTCAATTCTTCTTATGAAATCTGAAAAAACTCCATTCCATGTACAGAAAGGAAAAAAAAAAGCAGCAGCAGGATATTCATACAAAATGTCAAAAGAAATTTTCTTATGTAACACTTTATGTTGTAAGAAGATTTCCTGCGTTGATTAGAATATACAAAATTGGTCTTTTTTTTTTTGCCTTTTTACCCTCCTTTTTTACCCAAAATTTGAATTCATCGTGAAATTCATTCCTTAATTATCTAAGATTCATTTTCACCCAAGTGGTCTTTCTTCCTTTTCCCCTTGAGTTAAAAAAATAAAAAAATAAAAAATAAAAAACTTTCTTCTTTTCCTTCTAATAAAAATTACCCTATTTCTTATCAGAGATAAATTTTCATAATTTATTCATATGCTGCCGAAATGCTCCATCTTTACCTAATTTAACCATCGGGTTTTGATCAGGTGGACTTCAGCATGGAAAGACCTTCAATCACTAATTTTTACTGACATAGGTTTTTTCATAAATCTTCTCCTTAAGGGTTGATTCTAGGGTTGGGTATACAGGGGTTGTTTAAGGGCTAAAGCTAAACGTAGAAATTTCTGGAGATTGGGAGGAATTGTTTGTTGGTTTTGCTTTAAACTTCATTCTTTGCAAACTGTAATGATCTGCAAATTCAAATCCCAATATTTGAGGCTTGTTTGTGAGGGAGAGGAACATTCATTCATTATTTGAATAAGGAGTGAGAAAGGAAGGTGGCTTCAGAGGAAAGACAAATTGCTAGGGTGAGCAAATTGGAAATTACAGTTCAATTAAGTAAACATAGCGTTGGGATTCAGCCAAAGATTTAATCATTGTTCAAAGCACAAACTTTGTACAAAATAAGAAGGAAAATGGAGGAATTGGGCTCAAAGGAGAGAGATGAGGAGAAGTCAAATCTAAAGAGGGAAGTGGAAAGGAATATAAAGAAGGGGGAACTAGGCGCCAAAAAGGAAGGAAAATGTTGGGAAAATGTTTTCTTAAAACTTATTTCGGTTGTCAATTGAACTTGGATAACCTTTATAAAAGCTTATTTTGTGTTCCTTTATTTGAACATATTTTTCTTAAACTTATCTAAGCTAAACTTATTAACCTTAATTGAACTTATTTTCCCTTTGAAAAAGTGGAAATAAGGTGAGAACACAGGGCCTTAATCTCTAGATCCAAAAATCAAGAAATCTGTTCTTGCCAATTAAAATATAAATTAGGGATTGGTCACTTACATCACTTCGGAGGACATCGAATTGTGTCACTGTCCAACCAATGGAATGAAGTTTTTTGCACAATGATGGTCCCACGAGATCCTCAACCTTGCCAAGCCTGCACTATCAAATTATTGACATTGGAATCTCAAATATACAAAATTTTGATGCCCGAACATAGAGGTTAATAAGAAATATATTACAGTGTCACTTTTTTATTGACAGCCAAGTCACTTTAATAGCAGCTTGCTTGAGTCATAAGTTTACTCTCTGCTTACCTGCTACTGGTCACACCCTCATACCGTTTTAATATATTAGGCCTATTAAGTAAATCTCGGTTTTATCAAGTAAAAATATTAGTAACCGCATACAACAAATTGTATCAGTATAAAAATATAAATTGATCTAACCAGAGAAAATCAGTTTCAATTGACAAATTCAGTTTCAATCAGGAAACATAAGTTTATCTATATAAAATCAGTTATATCAGTAAAAATCAGGTGAGGGGAAAGGGGGGGATAAATTTACTAAGAAACATCCGTCCAAAAGTTGAGCTACAGCTTTTTCACTTCGCCTTGACAATTTCCTTTTTGTCTGGGGATGCTTCAAATAGACTGTCCCAGATAGGTGCCATTACTCTTTGCAATCAATGTGTAACTCAATCAAACATGATATAACTGATTAAATTTAGCATTTCCTAACATGCATGATTTGTCAACAAGAAAAGTCTAGGTAAAATAAAGGGAGTACTCAATTTTCGCCGAACAAACAAAATAGGATCACATACATACAATTCTCTGGTCCCAATAAACAACAAAACAATATGAAAGGACATGAGAGAGAGAAAAAAAAAAAAAGAAAGAAAGAAAGAAGAAACCAATAATTTATGATAAAACACAGATAGGTCAATTACAAAACCTACTTAAATTTATCATACTGCAAGTAAACTTACCAATCAAGCCCATATTCCAACTACTTTGGGTTGGCTAAATAGTTTGCTAGAGTAAAAGCATTCGGTACTTAAGAAAAATGAAATCCAATCATTTTTATCTTGCTCAACACTAGATTACATACTTAAGAATGAAAGCTTACCATGACAGAAAAAAGAAAAAAAGCAAGTTTAATATGCAACTTAAGGTGCTAATTCTCAGATCATATGAGAAGGAAGGAGACTCCAATAAATAAATGAGTGTGATTCATGAAGGACTTTCCAAAAGATATTCTCTGAGTTATTTAATCTTGCCTTGGCAACACAACTATGAGTAAACCCCATATTGGGCTCATCTTGTTGCCAATTTCATCTGGAAAGCTAAGGTCCCCCTTCAGGAGGGAGCTTTTGTGTGAGCGCTAAGCACATGTCACAATAAATAGGATTAAGATAAGGATTATGCTCCATTGGGAGATACTAGTATTCACAAGGAGACAGTAGGGAATCTAGTTCACACGTCCTTCCCTATCAGATGGCTCTTTGAGATTTCCTCCTTGTTCTTCTGTATTACTTGCAAATACGCAATATGGGATGGAGGAGAGGAGGCAAGGAAAACAGGTTTGCTATGGTGCCACGAATTTATGGTGTTTGGTGTAGTTGGCCAAAACATACTTCGCATATCTCTTTGCGAGCCACCTTAACATGAAATATTTTATGTTTGATATGGTAGCTTGACTGGCTTCCTTTAGGGGTAAGGGGCTAGAATATATAACAGTTTTACACAATTTTGGGATTAATAAGAATTGGATTAATTTGTAATAGATGTTTTTGGTTGATAACTAGCTTGCCCTCTAGGGCCATATGAAAAAAATTTACATATTGAAAGTTGTGCACCTCAAGTAATACACGAGTGTGTGAATTGTGCGCCTCAAGTTTGTCAATTCGAATGCACCTCTCTAGCACTCCACCCCATGCACTGAGTGCATCATAGCCTGTGCACATCTTCATACATAGCTATTAACACATTCTACTTTGACTATCTTTAATAATTTACAGTTAAAAATAATATTAGTCATGTGAGATCTTGTTGGATGCATCTCCGCATATACTTTCAAAAATATCAACTTTTTATATTATTTTTACTTAATGATATTTAAAGTATTAATGGTAGAAGTAATTTGGTGGCAAGTGGGATGATAGAAAGGGTGCAACTAAAAAATCCTACACGCAAAGGAACTAAATGCTGAAAAATCACCAGAAAATATTATTATGGAAGAACTTCGTAAATTAGTTCCATTTTAACAATGATATTCTCATCAAATGATTGTGCGTGTGCACGAATGTGTGAGAGTGTGTATTCTTTTCTATGTCCAAGCAACCTTATTACAGATAGTAGTGGACCGTAAAGATGACAGAAAATAAAAAGGCACATACAAACACACCAGATATGCAAACAGAAAATAAAACAAACAATCAACAACTCACAGAAGGAAGTAAACAAAAGGTTATAATAAGTCTAACAAAGGTTAAGCTTTAAAATAAATACTAGCAGATAAAATTAAATATAAAGGTGATCTCTTAGTAAGAAGCAATGTACAAAAAGACACTGCCAAAGCGTAAGCAAGTAAATCAGGATATTAAGAAAATAGAAACAAGCAAAATACCAGTCCAGAATCAGCACCTACAATTTTACAACGTAAAACAAAGGACTCACAGAATCTCATCCCCGACACCAATAACTGATGCTGTTGGAATACAAGTTTGTTGTGATTCCACATCAGTTGTTCCATTGCTAAGAGAAATACTACTGTCAGCTACTTTAGATTTCCTTGTCCTCCCAGCTCTTTCTGATCTTCCATCTGCAAGCATGTACGCTGGCCTATATTCCACTTTACCGCTAGTGGGATTACTAACAGACAGAAGACTATTTGGAACTGTGTCATATACACTTCCAATGGAAGTATAGCTGCCAGAGGAAATTTATGAAACAGTAAATATATGCACGTTAGAACTCATACTGAATAAGGCATAGGCATAGCAAAAATAAGCAGGATGATGCTTATCCTACATTCCAACTACAATAAAAATCAAGATATAGATATTTGACAAACAGCATCAACTAAAATGCATAAAGCTCAGTATAAGATGGAAATATTACCCTTGATCATAAAGGCTGCAGTAAGGTACCTTGGATGTTAGTAGGAACACCCATACATCTCTGTCAAAGGTTTATCAGAAACATTAGATTAAAAGAACTCCAATGAAACAAAAAAGACATTGTAAACATGCCAAAGACATTCTTCCAAATTGACAACAAGACAATAGCATGTGGAAATTAATTCCCATTAAATTCACAGAAGATCCAAGAAACGATCTTTCGATATAAAGACAACAATAGAGTATTTTCAGACCTATAAGACCAATCTAAGATGGGGTTCACTCTCATAAATGGTGGCCATCCTGGAGAGCTAGGAGAGAACTGCTCTTGGCCTACCTGCAACATGATATACCATAATAAAACATCAATTTTCACATCTCAATGTGAACTACTAAGTAGAAATTCAGTATCAAATAGCAATATCAATAAAGAAGCAATTGTTATTTCTCGTAATTACAAACATTATTTACAGAAACAGCAATCTATTATGCCATACCGCGGTAGGATCACCTATACGGACACCGAGAAAAATGGCTCTTATAGGCTTAGTCCTCAACAAACCTTCCAGACCAGATTTAAAATCCTGACGAAGGATGTCCAATTGCAAATTATAGCTGCTCAAAACATCAGTAGTAAAACTAATAAGATTTGTCACCAATATTATTACAAAGAAAGAAAAATAAACTGATAAAAGTATTCTTACATAGCAGCTGTTTCATATGTGAATGAATTTATTTCAGGGAAAGCACAAGGGCTCTCAAAATATATTGTCCTAATTGGAAATTTGGATTGATTACATCCAAGATCTTCATCATGCTTTACTTGCTCCAATTTATGGAGATAATACCCAGCTCTTAGAAGATGCAACAAAACCTGCAATTTATAGCATTGTTAACATCAATAAAGGAAAGGTGAGATAAGTGTTTTTCTCTGGTTTATGAGAGCAGAACCTACAATTGAATCTTTTCCTCCATTGAAGCTGAAAGCAACCTCTTCAATGCTGTAATGGAGGGAAGTTAAGAATTCATACAACAAGAAAATCATAACAAAATACCATTTATAATTTCATGAAATCAGAAATCAAAAGTTCTAAAATGAAATCAAAAAAAGGACATACTTGTAAAGAGCAAGAGCTCTCTGAATAACATAGACAGCGTTGTTATACTTAGTTTTCAACCTTTGATCATTGCAATCTCCAATTGCTTTATCGATCTCCATTCAAACACTGCAAAAACAAAAACCCAGAAAGATTAGATTATAACAATGGATATATCAAATGGGGTTTGACTAAAAATTTCAATTTCAATAAAAAAAAGTTATTGGGATTGGAAAAGTTTAGTAGAACTCACAGAACAGAAGAGTCTAATTTCACAGCAGAAGCAGATTCAAAGTCTGATGTTAAGCAGAGATAACCAAAGGGGTGGAAAAAGATTAAAGAATAAGAAAATGTAAGAGAGTATTATAATACTTCGTAGTTAAGAGAATTTCCAAGAAAAGGGTGCAAAACTGGGTTAAAAACGGACAAAATGGGTTAAGGGAATGGAAGATGTGTCATTCAGAATCCACAAATTGTTTATCTTTTGCAATGCATTTGGATTTGCATTTTGGGATTCACCTTTGGCCGTTTTCTCTCTCTCTCTCTTTTTTTTAAAAAATTTGTTGCATAACTAAGCTATTATTCGAAATTAAATTAATGAACGTACAATACACGGTAATGCACGGTAATAATTTTTTTTCGCATATAAGAAAAATGAAATAATAAGGTAAAAATTATAAAACTACAATTGAGAAAAAAAAAAAATTTTGTTGATTAGTTAATAAGTTGTGTTAAAAATATTTAAAAATAGTATATATTATATTACATTAATGATGCATGTTATTCCCAATAAATTATACAATGTGGATGTCGTATGACTTTTTAAGAATTAATTTAGTTCAGAAAAAAAGTTATACAATATACTTCTAAAAAATAAGCTAAGTACAATATTTTTTTAAGGAAAAAAAAAAAAAAACTTTTGACGTCATATATTGTATTCGGGAATTCTTTAATGATAGCTTGACATATGTCCAAAATGGTCGATGTAAGCATGACCTGTTTTAGTAATAGTTAATAAATTTTTTGAAGGAAAAAAAAAGTTGTAAGTTGGTAAGTTATCACGAAAATATTTAGGAAATACACTTTTATAATCCCAACTTTGGCCGATTTATTTTGAATTATCCCAACTTTTGATTATTCTGCAATAATCCCAACTTTCACCTGCGTTTTCTTTCTTCAATCCGGTTTACTGGTTACCTGAAGAAAAGGTCAATTTTTTTTAAAACAAATTATATGACACTTGTTGCACTCTAATTGGTTCAAAAATATAAAAAAAAATTAATTTAAATTAAAAAACAAAAAACAAGGAAAAAAAAAAACCTAAGACCACCAGCCACCCAACACTGGTGGCCGCACTTCCTCGAGCCAAGACCCACACCCGTTACCCTCTATGATCCCCCAACCCCACTTTTCTGACGTGCCGAAAACCCTCCTTGCACCGGAAACCCTCCCATCACTCTCGTTGATTGCGTTATCCGGCAATTAGAGGAGAGAGAAAGGAAGCGGGTTGCGTTTTTTAGGTGGTTTCGAGGGTGGGGAGGTGATTTCGAGGGTTTACAGGTGGTTTCAGGGGTGGGGGGAGGGGACGCGGACGGTTTCAGAGACGTGGGCTTTGGTTAAGGGTGGTTTCGGGTTTTGTGGGTGGCGATTTCAGCGCAAGGATTTGGTTATGGCTGGTTTAGGGGGTGAGGGGAGGTAGAGGGGGCCGGTTTCGCGGGTTTAGGGCGGTTTCTAGGGAGATTTTGGGGGTTGAGGCTAGGGAGGCAGTGGTTCGGGGTTGGCTGTGGAGGAAGGGGCCACCGCCAGTGGTTGTGGGCTGGTGGTGGCTGGTTTTGATATTTTTTTTTCCTTTTTTTGTTAATTGATTTTTTCTTTAATTTCTTTTATTTTTTGGACCACTTACAGCTTGACCGTGTCATGTGACCTAGAAAATTAGGTCACTGACTTTTGTTGACTGGTTTGGGTATGAAGAAAGATAGACCACCTTAAAGTTGGGATTGAGGAATAATCCAAAGTTGAGATTAATGAAAGTAAATTGGTGAAAGTTGGGATTAAAAGACTGTATTAGTCCAAATATTTAACAGAAAACTAATTCAATTATGATTGGTTCTAAGATTTCAAATTAACATCATGAATAGAAAAAAAAAAAATCTTTTTATTCTTTTTTTTCCCTCCATTGAACCCCACTATTGTACAACTATATATATAATGGTAATTTAAATGTTAATATTGTATTTTTGGCTCCGTTATTTTATATTCTCCACCATATTTCAACCTTCTAAATTATAGCTTATTCTCCCTTAATTAAAAGGTCTCAAAATCTTATGTAACTACTTTAAGTAAATAGAACACGAAATAAAAAGAAATACAATCATTATAAAGATAATATATAAGATTAGGAATAATATTATTATAGTTTTAATATACAAATATAAAATATTCCAAAAACAAAATATTTTTTCTAAACAGGGAGGGGGAGTTTTGGAGAGAAGAAACAGCACCAAAAAGTGACACGTGTCATTCCTGGTGTCTGTTTTACTATTATGTTATGTTATTATTGATGGATTGAAAAGTAATTAAGGTGACGTTAAAAAATATGGTTAAGATTGATTTAGTTCTGATCATAAGTTAATTAGCAATAAATCGAAAATTTATCTAGCGTACGATGAATTGGCTCAAATCTGAACAAAACTGAATGACCTGATTGCTGCCTCTAAAAGCACTATCACTAATTAATGCCCATGAGGAGAAATAATAGAGAACAAAAATTAGTCCCCCACTCGTGAGGAAATAAAGTTTTTGTTGAGAGATAAGTGTTAAGAGTAAAAATACCCTATGCCACGTGGCCCAGTAGTATCATGACACGTGGCAGCCCACCAGAGGCCCAATGGGATCCAATCGGATGCTGACACGTGTCATCAAAACCCTAATCAGGGAACATGCCTCCCCCACTATAAATAGGGGGAAAATCCTCATTTATGACCTATTCATAAATACATACACAAAACCCGAGCAATATTAATTGCGGAATCTCTCTGAATCAGTGAGAAATACCTGTTTCCTTTCCGCACGCTTTCCCATCCGGAATCATACTAACTTGATCTTCGGAGGCGGAACTCCACCCAACCGGAGTTTCGTGGTTTTGCAGGTACAGAAGTCAAGTGCGCATACTCCGTATTGTAACTCTCCCGAGGGACCAAAAACACCTGAAACAAGAAGTCCAATATGAATGTCTAGTAGCCACTTTGATCTGATAACACTATGCTTAAATGCGTACAAAGCCTTGTGGCTCTTGCATGTACATATGTATAAGAAAATCGTTATATTATAGTTTTTGCTTATGGCTATATATATGTAGCCGATGTAAAAGTAAATTCTCAATTCAGCAGTTAAATTTCTCATATTTTTCAACACATTATCAGCACCAAATTCCTACTCAATTATACTCATAGCAAAATTTAGAAATGAAAGTATCAACTATTAATAAAATGTTTTGAGTAGTATGTTCTATACTTGTCCATATTTGAGATCCTTTATACCAGAAACTCAAACACTTATTTTACAAAAGAAATTACATAAATTGTGCAAATATCATTCGGTAACAAGAATATCGGTGACAAGTTTTTTTGTTTGTTTGTTTAATAATGGAAAATTGATGCTATTCCCCTTATTTTTTTCCTATTTGTATTGATATCATGCATAAATTTCAGGCTACATACTTATAATTATTAGTACTTGCATAAATTTGTTTCAATATGTGCCTTATATGCATGTAGATTACAATTGAAACAAAAGATGTAGCCTTTATTATTTTTTCTTTCTTTTACGTACTTTTTATATTTTTTTTTCTATTTTCGACCCCAAAATCTTTATAAGATATAAGGGCTCTCGGACTACTACGACTTGCATTCTCAGTATGGTACATTTTTAGGATTTTAAATATTATATTTCAGTTAAAACCTTACAAGTTTTTCCAGTATATAGAATATTATATAATATTTTACAGTTGTACAAAATAGTTACGGATAAACCTCTATGAAAGGCGGATTTTTCTCCCGATTTACCACAAATCTCGCTTTTATCTTCTCCTTACCTTTTATAAAAAAAAAAACCACACTAACTGCTTTACCACCCCCCCCCCCCCCAATCAATATGGTTCTCGCGGGCAACCGACACACCCACTCCTTCACTTTTGAGGAAGATTTAAGGAAAATAAAATAATATTTTATTTTAATTATGACACTCATAGTTTTATTGATGACAATAATAATTTGGATCATTATAAACAAGTGAAGCTCTCGTTTATTTTTGTCTTTTGGTAGAATATTAGTTTATTTTTGTTTTTATGTTGTTTTGTTGTTATTATTAATCATTAATGTTTAATATTATTGTTGTTGTTGTTGCTGCTGTTATTGTTTTGCTTTTTTTTTTTTTTTTTTTTTTTATTCAAATGCAATTATCATGACTTATTTGCATAAATGTACGGTTACTCATAATAATAAATAGTTAATAAATTGATGAGCTGTTTCTAGGATTGTTTTGAGCCTTTTCAAATAATCTCTCATAATGCGCATAAAAAGCTTCAAACTCAAAACTAAAAATGTATTTTTGTTTTGTAGTCCTTGGAAAATAAATTATTCCGTTAACTAGAAGATCATATTTTAGGTGATCGAATATACTTTCCACAATGCATTATTCGGATAATGAGAAACATTTTCTATATTTTTCAGTTTTCATAAATAGAATTAGAATAACATCCTAGTATATACGCGAAATAATTTATCTGATCTCCTAAATATCACAACCACATATTCCTCTTAGTTGGCAAATATTCTCATGTGTGTGTATATATATATATATATATATATATATATATATATATATATATATGTATGTATGTATGTATATGTATATGTATATGTATATGTATATATACATATATATATATAATGTATGTATGTATATGTATATGTATATATATATATATGTATATATATATATACATATGTATATATATATATACATATATATATATAGAATTGAGATCATGTGAGAACCAAGGTGAATAATAAGAAGGAAAAATTGGTGAAAATAATCCCAACTTTTACGTATTCGCTTTAAATAATCCTAACTTTGGATTATTATTAAATAATCCCAACTTTGGGGTGTATTCGCTTTCTTTGGTCCCTAGTGACCGGTTATCTGTTAAATAGGTAGATTTTTTTTTTTTGGTTTAACTAACACGTGGAACCACGTGATTGGTTGAAAAATAAAAAAATAGTAAAAAAAAAAAAACTTAAAGAAAAAAACCAACTACCACCAATAACAAAACCCCAACCACCAGCAGGTTCCAACAACACCTCCCACAACCCAACCCAGCCAGGTCGCCGGCCACCACCAGATCCCCTCTCCCGCATTGGCACCACCTTCCTGGTGCCCCTTCCCCAAAAACCACCAAACCCGCCCACCCTAAAACCTCCGTAACCCCTGAAACAACCTCCCCGCCGCAAAAAACCCCCAAACGGCCTTCCCCCCACCATAAAAACCCTAGCGCTAGGGTTCCGATGATGGGGGAAGGCCGTTTGGGGGTTTATGCGGTGGAAGAGGTAATTTAGAAATTTCAAGGGGGTTTTGGGATGCGGGATTGGCGGTTTTGGGGGGAAGTGGCGCCGGGAAGGGTAGCTGATCGACGTGGGGGACGGGGGGAGGGAGTTATGGTCGGCGCGTGGATGAGGAAGAGGGTTTTGGCCGGCGCGATGGTGGTGGGGAAGGTGGTTTGTTGGAGGTAGAGAAGGTGGTTGTTCGTGGGTGGAGGTTGGGAATTTTTTTTATTTTTTATTTTTTATTTTTTTAAGTTTTTCTTTTTTTTTTTAATTTTTGTAAGTTTTTTTTAAATTTTTTTTTAAAATTTTCAACAAATCACATGGTGACACGTGACACGTGTGAACTTAACCTATTATAACAAGTTAGTTACCGGTTAGGGATCAAAGAAAGCGAATACACCCCAAAGTTGGGATTATTTAATAATCTAATATATATAAATAAAGTAGGCATTTTTCGAGAGCATGCGGAGCGCCACGTAAGAAATATACTTATTTCGACCAATAAGAAGAAATATTTGTATTTTATTTTTGAATTAAAAAATTATGTCGCCACCTAGATAAAAATAACGAATTAGATTTGATATATCTAAAATAAAAACCCCATCAAGCGAATTTTGTGTTAATTTTTGGTCATCAATGGCTGGGTAATTTTTAGCTTAATTTTTAAAATCCTATGTTTAAATTAGTATTTCTAATTATTACTTACATTGTATTAATTTGGGATACTCAACGATTATATGTTTATGTTTTATTTACTAAATGTTTTTTTACATGCAGATCTAACACATCATACGACACAAATAAAATTTCGTATCAATACAAAACCTCATCAAGCAAATTTTGTGTTAGTAATTTTGTGTTAGTTTTAGGTCATCAATGTCCGGGTAATTTTTAAAATTTTATGTTTAAATATGTATTTTGTAATTATTAGTTACATTGTATTTATTTAGGATACTTAACGATTATTTGTTTATGTAATGGCATACGATTAGATGTTGTATTCTTAATATATGGATGGCTTTGGTTATTTTTGGAGATGATGAAAAAATTCCAATGCATAGATTTGATTTTATATCGCAATAATTTTCATTTATTGGTAAATATATTGATTTATTTTATATAAATGTAAAGATTTAATTTATATCAATTTCAGTTTGGCTAACATTTCACGGTTCAATTTATCCATTGATGTAGTAGGTTGGTTGTGGACGAGGTTGGTGATTCTATCGAAATAAAAGATATGGTAAAACAATGAACAATGATTTAGGATTTAAATTATCAAAAATTTATCATTTCACATTAAAGATTATATATAACAGAAAAAAATATCATATTTACAATTTATTTATATTTAATAAATTCATTATAAATTATAGTAAAAAAAAATATTAAACTTTTGTAATTTTGTCTGAAATTATTAAATACAATAAATCAAATAATTAAAAATCTTAGATGAAAAAACCGTATATCTAAGATAAATCTTGATAGTGTTTATGATAAGAAATAAAAATTATTCCTTACTAATAAATAAATTAAAATTTGTGATGCATACCATTATAATAGACGCATCCTACAACACCAACAAAATTTCGTATCAATACAAAACCAAATCAAGCGAATTTTGTGTCAGTTTTAGTCATCAATGGCTGAGTAATTCTTAGCTTAATTTTTAAAATCCATGTTTAAACGTATATTTGTGATTATTGCTTACATTGTATTTAATTGGAATACTTAACGATTATATGTTTATGTTTTGTTTACTAAATTTTGTTTTTACACGCAGATCTGATTTAATCAGATGATTAGATTCGAGCAAAAATGATTGGAAAATCAAAGTACGAGTTTCTCGCCTAATGGTCCTATTGGATGAGAAGGTATTATATCTTTATAAATTGTTAACATTTATTAAATTTTTTTATAAACCTTTGTAGTTAATATTAATTAATTTTTTGATGAGAACAAATTTTTTGTGATTTAGGTAGCTTAATCAAGTCATCAAATTAACTTAATTTTGATTACGTTCATACCTCAATTAAAGCCAACTTTGTACAATTCGTCCAAAATTAATTAAAAGAAAAGTTTACTCAATTAAATACTTTCCATTCATTACAAATAAGAAGCAATATTGCACGCATTGTCAGTGACAACAAATAATGATTCAATTTTCCAAAATACTATTGTTCGGGTGATTAGGGACGATGAAAAAATTCCAATGCACAGATTTGATTTTGTACAATTACAATTTTAGATCAATTTCACAACAATTTTTCACTTCCTGGTAAATATATTGATTTATTTTATAAGACTATATCGGTTGCAATATTGCACGCATTTTCGGTGACAACAAAATAATGATTCAATTTTCCAAAATACTATTGTTCGGGCGATTAGGGACAATGAAAAAATTCCAATGCATAGATTTGATTTTGTACAATTACAATTTTTAGATCAATTTCACAACAATTTTTCACTTCCTGGTAAATATATTGATTTATTTTATAAGACTAAAACGGTTAATTTTATATAATTTTTTTTTGCTAACATGTTTTATTTATCCACTTTTATTAGATGGAAGAGATATGGGTGTGAACGAAGTAGATGATTCTATTGAAATAGAAGATAAATAGTATACATGTTTTTATTATTTTTTATTATTTCTATTTTTTAAAAAACAACTAATAATGATTTAGGATTCAAATTATTCAAAAAAAAAAAAAAAAAATTATCTTTTCACATTAAAGATTTAACCTAATATGTAATCGATAAAATATCATATGTACAATTTTTTTTTTTAGATATCATATTTACAATTTATTCATATTATTAAATTCAGTTGTCATATAACTAACAACAACGAATAAAATACAAAACAACAATAAATAAAGTCGCATAATAAATTATATTAAAAAAAATAAAATTATACTTTTGTAATAGGCAATAACACTTTAGTTAAATTATTATGTGTTTTTTTCGTCTAAAATTATTAAATAGTAAAATAAATCAAATAATTATATATATATATATATATATATATATATATATATATATAAACTTAAAGTTTATAGGAAAATATCTTTTCTTGAGATTTATGTATGAAAATAAAAACCGTGCATCGCCACCTAGATAAAAGTAACGAGTTAGATTTGATACATCTAAAATTTTAATGTCACGTAGATTATAATCCACGAATTAAATTATTTTAATGAAAAAAATAAAATAAAAATATAGGAAAAGATAAATTTATTCATTCAATACTACGAGTATAAGAAATCCAAAAAAAATATACTGAAAAATATTTAAATGATAAACGCTTATAATAAAGTTTGAAACCTATCATATAAGATAAATTTTGATAGTATTTATGATAAGAAATACAAATTGTTCGTTAATTATAATTAAATTAAAATTTGTGATACCTACCATTATAAATTGACACATCATACGACACAAATAAAATTTTGTATCAATAAAAAACCCCATCAAGCGAATTTTGTGTTAGTTTTAGGTCATCAATGTCCGGGTAATTTTTAAATTTTTATGTATAAATTTATATTTGTTATTATTAGTTACATTGTATTTATTTAGGATACTGAAAAATTATTTGTTTATGTAACGGCATACAATTATATGTTATATACTTAATATATGTATGACTTTGGTTATTTTTAAAGATGATGAAAAAATTCCAATGCATAGATTTGATTTTATATCGCAATAATTTTTCATTTATTAGTAAATATATTGATTTATTTTATATAAATGTGAAGATTTAATTTATATCAATTTCAGTTTGGCTAACATTTTTATACATTGATGTAGTAGGTTGGTTGTGGACGAGGTTGGTGATTCTATCGAAATAAAAGATATGGTACAACAATGAATAATGATTTAGGATTTAAATTATTAAAAATTTATCATTTCACATTAAAGATTTTATATAACGGAAAAAAATATCATATTTACAATTTATTTATTTTTAATAAATTCATTATAAATTATAGTAAAAAAAAATATTAAACTTTTGTTTTCTAAAATTATTAAATACAATAAATCAAATAATTAAAAATAGATGAAAAAATCGTGCAACGCACGGGCTTCCATCTAGTAATAACCTAAAGTTGAGATTATTTAAAGCGAATATGTGAAAGTTGAGATTATTTTTATCAATTTTTCCTAATAAGAACTAGAAACTAATTTGAGCCCTTGATTCATTTGATCCAACGATCGAGATGTTGTCCGCGTTTTTAACTTAGTAATGACATTTTGGTAAATAATAGGAAATTAGTCTCTTCGAATGACTACCCAGACATTTTTACCGTGTCTTTTTCGCTTTCTCTCTCTTGTTCATGCTTTCTCTCTCTTCCTTTGAATTCTCTGATGCAAATTTTTTTCTTGTTCTTCGCAAATCAAATTCCCTTGATTTGTTCTTGGATCTTCGTCTTCTATTAAATCTGAACAAGTAAGTTATGGATTTTTTTCTTTTTGATTTAATTAGTTGTGCGTTTTTAAGTTTTGATATTTTTTCTTCGCTGTTCGATTCTTCTCTTTTGTTCATCAATTTCTCGCGTTTTTCTGTTAAGGTATGAAAATTTCAATTTATTAGTATGTTGAATTTGCTCAATTCAGTTTAAGTTTGCTCGATTTGGTTACAATTAATTCGAGTTTGAATTTAGGGTTTTTTGCTATTTTTTGTTTGATTAATTTGTGTTTTTGCATTTTTTAAACAGATTAAATAGTCGAAAAATTGGGGTTTTTTTTGCTATGTTTTGTTTGATTGATTTGTGAATTTTGATTGTTGCATGTGCTTTAATTTTAATTGCGGTTTTTACTTGATTAGCCATTTCTCTTTTCTAGTTTTGTCTTGGTTTTTTGTTTTTTGTTTTTTTTTTTTTTTTTCTATGTTTTGTTTTGTTTTTTTACTTAATATGTGAATATGTGTTGTTGTTTTATTGTTGGGTTGCCGTGGGTTAGAAGAGTAGAGGGTTTAAAGGGTTGGGGGTGTGTGAGGTTGTAATGAGGTATTGAGGTGAGGGTGATTTGGTTTTGTTTAAGCTGCGTGGGGAGTAACTATGTGGGGCTGTTTTTGGGTTGATCAAAAGTAGTTGGGGTATTACGAAGTTTTGTTATGGCTTGAGCGTTGTGTGATTGGTGTGACTATCTGCAGTCTGGGAGCAAGAGTGCTGTTGTGTGCCATTGAATTGGTTGTAGTTGCGTGTGTATGAAAGAAGATAAGTGGTGTGCCAGTGGTGTGTTTGTCATTCTATGATAGCAATGTTAGGCCTTTACTTGGCCGAAATATTGTGCTTATCACACAGGTATGAGGTATACTGCAGCAACAATATTCCAAAGATTTATTTTGATATTTTCTGTTGTGTCTCAAGACTCTCAACTATGCGATGGTGCATTATTAGAATGAGCATACAATTTTTTTTATTGGTTCTTACTCCATGGGACAGGTAGTGAATATAAAGGAGAGCTTGCGGAGATGCTTCAGAAGAAGAAATTATCAGGTCTTAGTCTTACTTGTCAAAGTGGGGGTATGGCTTCTAAACTTCTTCAACTGCAAAAGAATTTGAATGCTTTAACAAATGCTATAGATTAGTTTACTTTTGAGTATTTATTGTTTACTTTGGTATTTTCTTTCTTTACTTTAAAATATTTTATTTAATTTTATAAAGAAACTGAAAATGATCAATTGTGTTGGCTAATTAGTCTTATCATGATAGCCTACTAGCTCAATAGATAGAGCATTGTGCAAATACACAAAGATGTGGGTTCGAATCCCACGTAGGTTCATTTCGATTTGAGTTATTTTGATTTACTTTACAGATATTTTGATTTACCCACATGTTGAAGGTACATAAAGGTTCAAAGTTGGTGCTATTATATGTGTAACTGCACTAGCAGTAAGCTTCTCCAATTAGCCTATACCCATATATACTATATCTTAGGTCCTATAAAAGTAGAAGAGTTTTCATAATACAAATTAATTTTTGTATAGTTAGCATGTCTTCCAGCCTTTTTAGGAAGCACTAGCATTTGGGAGAAATTTGCAGATATAAGAGGCTATGAGGTGGATGGAAACCAAGAAATGGTAGCTAAGAGCCACAAATGTAGATGACTCCTTGACATAGGTCAAAATTGATTTAGTGAAATTCTTCGTAATTTTCAGTTCAAAATGAGTTTTGATCAACAAACATCACGCCAGTTCATCAAAATGAACAGGTGAAGGTTTTGGATATATCAACATTATTAACTACAAAATGTCATGTTTATTATCACTTGTTGCAATTTATCCCCTCTTTTAATAGCACCTAGCTAGATTTGCTCATATGAAGAAGGATTTGTCAGCTCTGCTTTTAATTACATGGCTGGTTGTCAGACATCAGCCTCCAACATTGTGATGTGCTTCGTAGTACTATTCACTCTTATGGTGATTACACCTTTGTTCAAGTATATCCCAAATTCCATACTTGCTTCTATAATCATATCTGTTGTTCTTGGTCTAATTGACATCTAAGAGATCATTCGAATATGCAAAGTTGACAAGTTCTAACTTTGTTACTTGTATGTAGGGGTGTACATAAAATAACCGGACCGGAAGATTTAGGTCCATTACCGGTCCGCATAAAACGATCCAATCCGGTTCAGGTCCGGTCCGGATCTAGACCGGTGGTCACTCCTAGCTAGGTGTGTACATAAAATACCCGGACCGGACCGGAAGATACAGGTCCATTGCCGGTCCGCGTAAACCGGTCCAATCCGATTCAGGTCCAACCCGGTTCCGGTCCGGATCTGGACCGGTGTTCACCCCTACTTGTATGGGTGTCTTCTTAGGCGTGATTTTTCACTAAGTGGAGATAGGCCTCTTGCTGATAGCATGCTGCCACAGAAGAGTGTTAGAAACTAAGATTTCCCTCAAATGTATATAAGGCAATGCAAAACTCCCTCAAATTAAAGAAAGCATGCTGCCACTATCTTGGTCAGCTGTCCCACGCGTGTGAGAAATAAAATTGGATAATGCAACTAGCAAAGTATATATGTATCGTTTATTAGAGTGCTAAGACAAGAAGAAATATACTCTTATTAGCTGAAACTATTTACTTTTCGTACAATGCTGTTTACTTTTTATACAATGCTATTTACTTTTAATTTGAAATTCTTTAATAGTTTAACCTCAACCTATATACTTCTTTGTTATTTGGTTTGCTTCATTTACTTCTATTTCTATGCTCATTTATAACTTTTAATGATCTCATTATACATACTCTTGAATTTTTTAACTTCCTTTTTTATTTACTTTTGGTGTTGTTTTTTAGTTACTTTTAGCATGAAAACCTTTACATTGAGCTACATGTACTTCTATCTTATAACTTGACCCATCTTGTAGGATATAAAACATCAATGACTCAAAGTTCTTATGTTATAACAAAATTTTCATAGTCATTATTCATTAATCATTAAAGCCAATTAATTGTTCTTATACGGTTATACCTTAGAGCTAATTTGATTTACTTTTTGTGTAATTTTGATTTACTTTTAAGGAATTTTGAAGAACATTCGAATGTAGAGTTAACCTATGTTGGAGTCGAACCTACACCTCTATGCATATGTATAGTGCTCTACCACTTGAGTTAATAGGTTTACATTAAGGTTTTTTTTAATTTAATTTTTATTTTTATTTTATAATGTAGTATGATCATTTTTGACAAAAGTAAATAAAAAATACTTAAAGTAAACAGAAGTAAAACATCTCAAAAGTAAAACAAAAATCTTAAAATAAACAAAAACATCTTAAAAGCTGTCACAAATGTTCATACTACATTATAAATTTGTTCAACTACTTTAAAGATTTTTCTATTTACTTTAGAGTGTTTCCTATTTACTTTAAGATACAACCTATGAGGACTTGAACTTACACCTCTATGCATTCGCATAGTTTTCTATCACTTGAGCTTATAGGTTTTATATGGCTATACCGCTATACCCACTACATTCAGAAAGTATTTGGCACAAACACACATTCAAAAAGCGGCTACGAGCACAAATTTTCCACACATGCAAATGGCTACAATTGCACAATCAACAGCATAACCAGCAACTACCCCTGTCAAACCTATGTATTATACAGCGCTACATCCCCTGAACTCTAGTTGGCAATTTCTAAGCTTCCAGTAAAAAAAATTATCTACTTTGGGAGAAATTTCGTTTACTCTTGAGGATATATAGTTTACTTTAAAAAGAAATTTTGTTTGCTTATTCATGGCCAATTTAATTTACTATTGTGTATATTCTGGAACTGGAAATAGATCAAAATTTCTTTTGGTTTTTAACAATGATTGATAAGATTACTAGCACAACAGCACATAACCTTAAACACAAAGCTATAGTTACACCTACTTTTGTTCAGTGTTTTCTTTTAAGCAAAAATCTCAAACACTACAATCAGAGAAGCACACAATTTTTTTCAGAGAAGCATAATTTCCACCTTTTCAGTATCTATTTTTTAGTGCCTAAAAAGGTGATCTCCCTGGTGTTACTGACCTTACTGCTAGCTAGCTGTGTAACTCCGATGGGGTTGATTCAGACTCTGATACCAGTTCGTAGTTCGGGCTCCCTGAAATATTTCACTAGACATATTTGTCTTATCACAAGTTTAGTCACAAGTACCTTAGAATGAAAAAGAATTTGTCAGTGTCATTAATTTCCCACAGAAGTAAGTTCCTTGGAAATTTTGGAGATAAAACCATTCACTCGCTTGTTTTTTTTTTTTTAATTTTTTTTTTTTATATTAAGACTACCATCTTGAGCTTCCTTTGCCTCAACAAAAAGCTCAACTGTAGATAAGGTTTTCGGTTCTGTCGCTTTTGTGGATACTTTTTTCAATGGTTCAGCAGCATATTTATTAGTAATCTGCATCAGATCCCTATTCTGACACCGAATCCTTTCAGCAGAAACATAGCTTTTTTTCTCCAGCTGTTTTGCAACCTTAGTTTTTATCTCTCCTTTGGCAATCTCCTTTCAGCCTCTAAATATGGTTTTCGGACAATTTTTTATTTTTAACGAAGATTTAATGTTTTAATATAATTTTCAGATTTATTTGAGAGGTTTAAACCTTAAAAAGTGTGCTGGAATTTTTATATAAACACCATGAATGAGTTTTTACTTTGTGGTTTTAATTACCCACTTAAAGAAAGAGTTTTAAAGGTTTTAAACCAAAATTTCAGCTTATTGGAGAAGTTTTAAAGTGTTTAAAAGTTGATGGAAATTTGTGTAAACAAGGGAGTAATTGAGTTTATGAATTTGGTATTGTAGGAGACTTTAATTGAGTAATTTCTAGCATTGGCTAGTTGGAAAGATGATTTGAGGTACGTTCGCGTACTTAGTAATTATGTGAATATGTAGAAGCATGCTAGGCTTTGATGAATTAATTCCAAATAGTATCATGATAGTTGTTGATTGGAATTTGTGATTGGATTGATGTTGGTGAATGATTTGTGATGTATGGATTATTTATGGTGAATTGGTGATTGAAATTAATTATGTTGGCATGTTGGTTATGAACCACACTTTTATTATTGGCATGTTAGAGAGCATGTTTAATTAAACTAAATGTTTAATTTGGTTTGGAATATGAAAAGGGAATTTTATTATGGTTCACATAATAATTATTGATGCTATAAGCACGAGGAAGGAGCTATTTAAGTGTCTTAGTACACATGAATGAATTATATTGCGGTGCTTATATGCACTTAAGGTGTTTCTAACACCGAGGGATAGGATTTGCGGCGCATTATGCGTTTAAGATGTCTTTGACATTGAGGTAGATTAAAAAAGGTTTAACTATTAATTTATGTGATCACTAATTATTCAAGAATTAAATTGGTATGTTTGATTTCCTGCGCAAAATAATAAATTGCGGTGCTTATATGCACTTAAGATGTCTTTGACACTGAGGTAGATTAAAAAGGGTTCAACTATTAAATTTATGTGGTCACTAATTATTCAAGAATTAAATTGGTATGTTTGATTTCTTGAATGATTTATTATGATTGATTGTATTATGGTTTGAGAGTAATCACCAATTCTAATAATATGTAAACAACGTAAAGTGAAAGAGATTACACACCAAAATTCTTGGAACGTATATACCTTGAGTATGAACGTATAGGGGGAATTATGCGACTTTATATTTGACCATAACTTCTACTGGGAGTACAGGACGCTGTATTTTCCTTTTTATTTATTATTTTGCGCAGGACGTCCAGTCACTTTCATGTGTTATTATCCTACCCGGTTAGCTCCCGGTGTAGTTTACCTTAATTTATTTGAGGCAGAGATTTGGTTGGAAACCCGTTCGATGTGTAATCAAAATTAAAAGAACATTGGTATTGGTCTAGTTAGGTGTTGAATGTTTTGTATGCTTGTAAATAGGTGCTCACGGTAAGTTGTGTGTTGATAGGATGAAAGCATGTTAGTGTGTTTTATTACGCTTATGTACTCAGCATTGCTGATTGTGTGTTTGCATGTTTGTTTGGCCTTGTCTTTACCTTGGCCTACGACGACCCATTTCTAATGGCGAGTAGTGGGGACAAGTAGAGAGAAGCTTTTAGGTGATGAAGCATATCAAGCATGATGGGTTTGAGCGAAGAGGGTTACATGTTTCTTTATTTGTTATTTATTGTATTGAATTATTTATGTAATTGTGGACACTAACATTAGTTAATGTTTATATTTACTTTGGTTTTAAAAGGGCCTTTAATGGTTCCAAGTTATTGTTGTAGTGTAAGTTGGTTTTAAAATTTGATTTGATTTTATTAAACTTTATTTCATTTGAGTTTTTAAAAGATAGTCTTATGCTGTGTGTCTTTGATATTTGCCTTAATCGTTTTCACGGTGGAGGTAATGTCCTAGATTTTCCTTTTTCGTATTTTAAAAAGGGTAAAATGGGTATTTTAAAGAAAAGGAATTTCTAGTGTGTTACAAAGTGGTATCTAGGAGCTTTGGTTTGAGATTTTTTATTACTACTAAAACCAAAAACGTGTGTTAAAATGTTTTGTTTTCAACTTGGCCAAGTGTTATTTAATTAAGTATTTTAAAAAGAGAGTTATTTTCACTTATTTTAATTTTTGGATAACCGAAAATTTATTTATTTATTTATTTTTTAAAAATCTGAAATTTTTTTTCTTGGACAACCGTTTTTTTTTTTTTTTTTTTTTTTTGATTTAGGGTGTCCGAATTTTTTTGTAATGTGGCCGAATATTTTGGTCTTTTTTCGGGCTTATTTTTGAAAATTAATTTTAAAAGAGGAGTCAAAAATATTTTTAGTTTGTTCATTTTACAGGAAAGCAAGGAATTAAGGTATGTAATTATGTGTTAATCGCTTTAAAAGCATGTGGTGAGATTGGGTAGGAGAAGGAAGGGCATATAGGCTAGAATTTAATTTCTTTCCTATGTGCATATATATATATATATTTTATAAGGTGTTCAAGCATGTTGTATGACTAAGTGTTAAGTGATGAAAGCATGTAATATGTGAATTATTATTATATGTGAGATATCAAGATTGTATGATTGAACACCAAACTTAAATTTTTGTACGAACTGTATTATATTGTTTTGGAAAGGGTTTTCTATTGTTAGTTACGCCCGTTATCTTGCAAGATCCTTGAAGCTAAACCAAGTGAGTTTCTTTTATGAGAATTTTGAGGAATGTTAAAGGATTATGAGAATCAATTTCCTATGTTAGTATGGGTTTCTTCATTATTCTTATTTGAGATGAATATTTTGAAAGAAATAATGGGATGCACACTATCACATAGTTGCGAGTATTGTGTTTTGGGATAGTTTGTTGTTGTGACACCTTGCCTAGTTATTAAGAATGAGTACTTTAGTTTTGTTCACTTTTCTATTGAGACACTAAGGTATAAGAATGAAGAGATCGATACTAATGGTTAAAGAGCTTGTAATTGGGGAAATTTGTGATCTTATATCCATTTTGAGGAATATGTTTTGTCTTTGAGCACGAGTTTGAGTTGGGATCGAGATTGAACAAGAGCCCATAAGAGATGAGCATGAAAATTGTATAGAGATGAGTAATGATGAAAGTTAGTATATGAGCTAAGGGATACTCAATTCGAATCAGTTGGAGTTTGAAATTGTGCACTTAATGATTTATAATTCTCGATGACCATGATTATCTATTCTGAGATGGAGGATTGAGCATATTAATTTAATAAATCATTGGAGTCCTGAGAATTTATGATTCTATGGAAATATTGAGGACTTTCGACTTGTAGAACGTTGAAGATATTTTCACATGTTATGTTGAAGTTATGAATGTTGGTTATTTAACCTCGAGCTAAGAGAATGATTATGTTCTATAAAGGTCATTATATGTAGAAATGCTACCATTTGGGGAGAACTCTTATATTTATTCACCTACTCTTTTAGAGTTCTTCAACAACCTTATATATTTTAATTGTTTTTCCAAGTGGCTACTCATTTCTTCTTTCTTTTCGAGTAGCAGTCCATGAGGATATTTTTATTTTTAAATTTTTTTTTAATCATATGAAATATGGTTGAAAATCAATCAAGATTTTATGCATTCGAATTATCGAGAATGAGGACATAAATATTACCTCAAACCTTAATTCGAATTAAATAATAATTGTGTCTTGATTGAGCTTATTGGTTGGTGTTAGTTGAGTAGAATAAGAAGAAGCTAAGTGTTTTGACCCAACCTAAGTATATAGCAACTAGTTTTATCATCAAGAAAGTATGGTGACAAGAAAAAATTCCAATATTGGAAATGGTATAAGAAAAGTAGTAAGGTAGGCTTGATAACTTGCAAGAATGATATATTCACCAATATCCCATGGTGGAAACGTGTAACAACTTAAGATAGTGTAGAAAAGTGAAAACTACCTATATACCAAAGGGAGATCGATTCCCAAAGTTTTCGAAAGGTGAGTTAAAGAGCTATGCAAGTTGTTTATAGACAATTTGTGTCTTGAGAATTTGAGAGTCAATGAAAGTTTATATGGTAAGTAGCGGAAGAAGTTATTTTTTTTTACATGTCAATGGGAACGGGTAATCGTGAATACACCCAATCTTCTTTGAAAGACGTTTGAGATAACAAACCCGAAATAAGTTCTACCAGTCTTTCATACAGTTAAAAGGAAAAGGTAGTGAAGTTTATAGTTGAAATGGAAAGATTGCTTGCTTTGGAGTAGTACTCCAAGTTGTTAAGATCTTGAGGTTTTTAAGGTAGTGGTATTGCTTAGAAGCCCAAGGAATGAGTTGAAGGATGGTGAACTATGAGTTTCAATGGTAGTTGTCAAGATATCAAGTCTTTGATTGGGAGTTTGATTGGATTGTATGAATAATCAATTCATGTATTCGTTGAAGGAAAAGTGTAACTAAGTTTAAAGGTAAGGAATCAAAACGAGAAAGAAGGTTGATGAAAGGCTAACAGGATGACTAAGGATATTTTGAGGGAATATTTTGGAAATGAGAAGAAGCATGAAGGTGGCTTGAGTAACTCTTGAAAGTTAAGGAATTTTGAATTATCAAGAAATAGTATATTGGGAAGCATTAATGTTATAAAGCTTTGGATATGAGAAGGTCATAAAGAACTGAATCTATGGCAAGATTTATGGAGTTGATTGCAAAATATTGATATAATTTAAGTATGGATTATTTATGAGGTAATTGAAGTTGAGTTTAATTGTGAATCATAAGAGATTTATTCAAGGAATGCTGGAGGAAAGGTGATGGTTTTTATGGAGAAATGTAAGCACTGGATATAAAGGTTGAGTAAAGTTGGAGTAAGATAAGTACACTGTTGTGTGTGGAGAAAGGATATTATGGTATTGCTAAAAGAGTTAAAGAGTTTAATTGCAAGGTCGTTGAAAGAAGGTTACATCGCCTTGGAGAGTGCATGTAATTATAAAAAAAGAAGGATAAAGTGTTTGTAAAGTTCCTATGGGAGGATTGATCAAGGTGACAATGATAAATAACTATCTTTTGATTTGGAGTGAAGAATTTGTTTGATTAATCGAAAGGGGCAACTATATTTTCGAGGTTAGACTTGAGGATAAGAATTACTAAGTAAGAATATTCGAAAGAGGACATTTCGAAATTGGCATTTATGATAAGATTTGGACGTTTTGAGTTTTATTTTTGCCTTCAGGGTTAATGAAGCACCTATATTTTCTGTGGACTTAAGGAATCAAATGATAAATGAGAAATGAAAGACCATGCAATATAAAGCTGGTTGATGTTGAGAGAGAAGAGACTATATGCAAGTTCTATGAGTAATTGGAAGTTCTTGGGGGAGTAATAAGTGTGAAATGATTTTAGGAAAACATGATTATTTGAGTGAAGTGTAAAGTTTGAGGTAGACTTTCACACATAAGGATTTGAGTATGTAACAAAGAAATAATGATTGGAGTTGATAAAGGACCATGGTCAAGACATTCAATATTGTTGAAAGGGAAGCAATGTAAAAGATGGATACTTTGGTGATACTCGGCAAAGTGAATGGAAAATAAGGAGGTTAACATCCTCGAAATTGTTGGAAAAAGAATAAGTAAAGAACATGTGGTTCAACTAGAGTATGAGACCAACAATGTTCGAGGAGATGAAGGAAAATCAAGTAAAGAATGCAAAGTATGATCAATTTGTGAAAGGTTGATTGATTTTAATATTCATAGAGATAAAAGCTTGAATATATTTTGTAAGAGTAAAAGGTTGAAAGGAAAACTAATGGAAGAAAGGCGCAATACACCCTATCTAGGAAAAAAAAACAAGTTTTATAAGGATTTGGTTAAGGTGTATTGATGGTGTTGAATGAAAGTGATATGATTTGGATTATGATGGATAGATTGTTTAAGTCTGCGATGTATAGAACCAATGAAGAAGACTTGGAGGATGGAGTAACTTGCGAAGGCTTACATCAAATTCGTTATGAGACTATATGGAGTTCCTATAAATATCATGTCAGGTAGAGATTTCAAGTTTCTTTCAAGATCCTGGAAGGTATAGAGGAGAACTTTGGTAATACATTGAGGACGATTACAACAACCACCAAGTGGTAAATGGACAAAAAAAAAAAAAAAAAAAAAAAAAGAAATATTTGACATTAGAGGTTATGCAGAGAGCATGTGTACTCAATTTTGAAAAGAATGTAAAGATAGCTTGGACTGAAAACAAACACAAAGTCACCATTCAAGCTAGCATTGGCATAAACATATTTTTGAGGTTTTGTATAGAAACAACCATGAAAGTTCACTATGTTAAGGAACATAAGTGAGATGACCGTTTTACGAACTCAAACAAGTGAAAGAGAAGCAAGTGAAAATTATTCAAGATGGATTTGAGTGATGCAAGTTAAACAAGGGACAAGTGTTATTGAAAGTCTAACCAATGAAACAAAGGATGAATTTTGATAAGAAAGAAAAGATGAGCCAAAGTATATATATATATATATATGTATATATGAGTTTGCATAGAATTGGTAAAGTGACGAATAATTTAGCCTTATCATTGGACCTTGGTAAAGTACAACATTTATTTTTCATAAGTCATTGTAAAAGAACAGATTCCTGACTAAAGGTATGAGTTGCAAAGGAAACTATTGAGTTAAGAGGAATGATTATAAAGAAGTATTATGATTTTACCAAGGATGGAATGGAAAAGAAGTACATTACTTCTAAAGTTGAGTTAAGTGGAGTTACAGGGGCGTAACTCGTTTTCTTTAAGGGGGGTAGAGTGCGATCGAATTATGCACTTCTTTTCCTTAATTTTGGCATTTTAAGTGCTTTTTCATCAGTTTTACACTGATTTTGTGTTAAGTTTGATGATTTTACACACTAGGATGTGTAAGTTTATTAGCAAGGATGAATCTTACACTAATAGTGTGAGTTTGTTAATTAGTTTAATATTTTACACAATATTTTGTGTAAGTTTATGAGTTGAGTTGTTATTTTACACACTATATTGTGTAAGTTGTTAGAAAGTTCGTTATTTTACATGTAAGTTTGTGTAGAAATGAGTAAAAGAAATAGAAAGTATGAGTCACAAAAAGCACAACAACTAAAAGTATTAAGGAAAATTTTTAAGACTTTAAGTATTTATATGTCTTTTAAAAAAGTTTTTAAAGTTTTTGTACCTAAGTTTCGGGGATGAAACTTCTTTTAAGGGGGGTAGACTGTAATACCCCGTATTTTTATACGTATTTTAATTTAAATAAGTATTTTCTTAAAAGTATTTAAATAATTCGAAATGAATTATTTAGGTTTTTTCATTAATTTAAAAAGAGTGATTTTTATTAAAAGTGTATTTTTAATTATTTAATAATCTTGAAAATATATTATTTTATGATTTAAAAATATTGGGGCATATTATTTTATAAAAAGATAATTTTTAAAAGTCAAAGTTTTAAAAAAAGTCAAAATCCTAGTTTGATTAGGAATCCTAATTTGAGTAGGAAAGGGATTATTAAGGGTAGTAAGTACGTAGGAGGTTATGAGAGAGGGAATAAATACCCATCATATGCCTAAGGTGGAGTAAACCCAAAGGTAAATTCTCTCTCTCCTCTTATTTTTTTTTCTCCTTAATTTTTCCCTTCCCCTTTATTTTTAATTTTAACGTTTTAATCACGTTTAGATTCTAACTCGTCCGATTTTTACAAAAAAATAGTGTTTTTCGTGTATAAACAACATTTTAATCAAAACTCACTACCAAATGGTAGTGAGTACCACCTTCTCGTGGCCAAATTCAACCTCTAAATATGATTTTCGGACAGTTTTTGATTTTTAACGAAGGTTTAATGTTTTAATATAATTTTCAGATTTATTTGAGAGGTTTAAACCTTAAAAAGTGTGATGGAATTTTTATATAAACACCATGAATGAGTTTTTACTTTGTGGTTTTAATTACCCACTTAAAGAAAGAGTTTTAAAGGTTTTAAACCAAAATTTCAGCTTATTGGAGATGTTTTAAAGTGTTTAAAAGTTGATGGAAATTTGTGTAAACAAGGGAGTAATTGAGTTTATGAATTTGGTATTGTAGGAGACTTTAAGCTGAGTAATTTCTAGAATTGTGGCTAGTTGGAAAGATGATTTGAGGTACGTTCGCGTACTTAGCAATTATGTGAATATGTAGAAGCATGCTAGACTTTGATGAATTAATTCCAAGTAGTATCATGATAGGTGTTGATTGGAATTTGTGATTGGATTGATGTTGGTGAATGATTTGTGATGTATGGATTATTTAAGGTGAATTGGTGATTGGAATTAATTATGTTGGCATGTTGGTTATGAACCACACTTTTATTATTGGGATGTTAGTGAGCATGTTTAATTAAACTAAATGTTTAATTTGGTTTGGAATATGAAAAGGGAATTTTATTATGGTTCATATAATTTTTATTGATTCTATATAAGCACGAGGAAGGAGCTATTTAAGTGTCTTAGTACATAGGAATGAATTAAATTGCGGTGCTTATATGCACTTAAGATGTCTTTGACACTGAGGTAGATTAAAAAGGGTTCAACTATTAAATTCATGTGGTCACTAATTATTCAAGAATTAAATTGGTATGTTTGATTTCTTGAATGATTTATTATGATTGATTGTATTATGGTTTGAGAGTAATCACCAATTCTAATAATATGTAAACAACGTAAAGTGAAAGAGATTACACACCAAAATTCTTGGAACGTATATACCTTGAGTATGAACGTATAGGGGGAATTATGCGACTTTATATTTGACCATAACTTCTACTGGGAGTACAGGACGCTGTATTTTCCTTTTTATTTATTATTTTGCGCAGGACGTCCAGTCACTTTCATGTGTTATTTGCCTACCCGGTTAGCTCCCGGTGTAGTTTACCTTAATTTATTTAAGGCAGAGATTTGGTTGGAAACCCGTTCGATGTGTAATCAAAATTAAAAGAACATTGGTATTGGTCTAGTTAGGTGTTGAATGTTTTGTATGCTTGTAAATAGGTGCTCACGGTAAGTTGTGTGTTGATAGGATGAAAGCATGTTAGTGTGTTTTATTACGCTTATGTACTCAGCATTGCTGATTGTGTGTTTGCATGTTTGTTTGGCCTTGTCTTTACCTTGGCCTACGACGACCCATTTCTAATGGCGAGTAGTGGGGACAAGTAGAGAGAAGCTTTTAGGTGATAAAGCATATCAAGCATGATGGGTTTGAGCGAAGAGGGTTACATGTTTCTTTATTTGTTATTTATTGTATTGAATTATTTATGTAATTGTGGACACTAACATTAGTTAATGTTTATATTTACTTTGGTTTTAAAAGGGCCTTTAATGGTTCCAAGTTATTGTTGTAGTGTAAGTTGGTTTTAAAATTTGATTTGATTTTATTAAACTTTATTTCATTTGAGTTTTTAAAAGATAGTCTTATGCTGTGTGTCTTTGATATTTGCCTTAACCGTTTTCACGGTGGAGGTAATGTCCTAGATTTTCCTTTTTCGTATTTTAAAAAGGGTAAAATGGGTATTTTAAAGAAAAGGAATTTCTAGTGTGTTACATATGAGGCGTAGTTTATGGCCCAGTTGTCTATTCTTAAGGAAATACATTTTTATCCAAAAGCAACAATTCTAAAACCCAAGGTAAAATAACACCTAAGGCTACACTTTTTCAAAGGCAACAAAAAACAATTGTTGCAACCTTTAGCAACAACTCAAAATTGTCATCTTATGTCATAATATGTAACAACCTTTTCACCTGTTGTATTTGCTAGTAATAACACAAAATTGTTGCCAAATATCATATAGAAATTGTTACCTATAAATTAAACAAACTAAAATGAATTAACGAATTTTTTTTATTACTTTGATTAATTATATGTCGCTATGATAAGTTAAAGGAATAGAGAGGTATTGTTGTATTCTTATGAAGTTGTTATAATAGAAAATTGTTGAACACAAAACATATACAGTAATAAGCATTTAATAAATAATTCCAAACTAGTGAAATAAACAAAAATAAATAAATAAAAAACAATTTAATATCAACATTTTTTCTACATCAAATACATCTTAATAGCCTGTTGATTAAGAGCATATTGCTATTAATAATAGTCAAGCTAATAAATAGAAAGAAGAAAAATTCAAACAAGTAATGACAATGGAGAAGCTAAATCAAATTCAAATTGATCTATATCATCACATTCTTCTTCTTCTTACTCGCTATCTACTTCTTCTTCCTTCCATACTCTATTTACTCCCTGCAGACATACTCTATTTACTCCCTGCAGAAAAAAAGGAACAAAAAAAAAAGCCTAGGATGTCACAAATTATATAATTATGTGAATAAGTAATACACAATTAAATAAAAAGATCCAGTAACTCAGGCACTCAATACGGCTAAATTAAGAAAGATTTATGAATCGATTAAGTTAAAAATAGCCTTTTAAATGCATCCTACAACTCGAGAGTGAGTGGTGCGAATTTAGAAGCAACATTGATAAAATATTAGTTAGAAGAAAGTACTTACAAATTCGCCCATTGTTGCTCAAATCTTCTAATCATATTCAATCTTCATTGAAGAAACTCTTAACTTCTATAAAATTGGGAGAAAAAAGTATATATGTCCCACTCTTTTTTGTCTTAATTTCCTAAAATGTCAACTTACCAACAGCCTCAACCACTTGCTCAAATAAAAAATAAATATTTTAAGAAAGTACCAGTCAGTTCTAGTATGTTGATTACCGTGCCAGTGCACTTATCCTTGTCCTCCAACAAATGTTAACTAGTTTGGTCAAGCATCTGCTGACAACATGTGAACTTGATTTGGACCACTGATAACACCTCAACCCCTAACACCTAACACAAATACATAAAGCTTGTATGAGACATGGGGTTTATTTTATGGTACTAACATGAAACATATCAAACAAAACCATCCCGTTTCCAAACAATAACTAAGATATCTCCCAAATGAATAATGTAGACACCTACTTTTGACCTTCTATCCCGACGGAAAGTGCGATGATGTTACAAAAACTCGTTCTTCATGCTAGATCAAAGTTGAAGTATTTATGGACTCCGAAATGCAATATGAAGAACCCGTATTTAATACCAAATTATCTTAGATTCTAGTCCGATTACTAATTAGGCCTAAAACGTGTTCATACATATTTAATCTTGATTAATAACGGACCTAAATGCGTCAAATGCAATGATTTGATCAAAAGGATCTTACATTGTTAAAAACCGAGCCAACTAGAATATTCAACCACCAATATCACTTCATGCCTATGCAGTTGGATAGTCCTTTCAAAGAGCTTTCCAACGTTATATAATAAGCCCAATTCCGAGTTAAGACAAAGAAGTTATCATCAAAATACTAAATCGGACCCCAAAACCGACACCCTTGCACTCAAACAGCCATATCTTTCGATCAATAATATATTTTAACCTAATTCTAACGGAATTGGAAAGTAGACATTCATATATTTCCAATGATATCTTATTTGCCTTAATCCGACTTCGCAATCAAAAGTTATGGAAGTTTTAAAAACGCATTTTCGTATAAGGCAAACCGCACCGTGCGCAAGTCTCAAAGTTGCACGCGCCTGCCGCGCGCAAGTCTTAGAGTTGCGCTTGGCATTTCAGTGGGACTCTGAGAGTTGCGCGTGCCACTTGACGTCGCGGCTCTAAAACCCTAAACCTAGATTCTTACACCTATAAATAGGAGTCTTCGTTTAGACCTAAGCACAACAGAAAAATCAGAATTAAAACCCTAGCATTGTGAAATCCCTAATCTCTCAAACCCTCTTACTATCATACTACTTTTCTCCTCTCTTTCCAAATACTCTCCAACCCTAATTGATCCCATTGAAGCCTTAGAGGTACGAAGAAGAAGGAAGGTCCATAAACATCGAAAACAAG
Source organism: Chenopodium berlandieri (assembly GCA_034703905.1). NCBI lineage: Eukaryota > Viridiplantae > Streptophyta > Magnoliopsida > Caryophyllales > Amaranthaceae > Chenopodium > Chenopodium berlandieri. Next base: position 47,612,602 of record CM068289.1, read on the forward strand.
TAGACCTATTTGGGCATGGATAAACCTATGATTCATGCTAATATCCCTTGAACCCTACTTGGGAGAAAGGAATGAACGAGGTTTATGAGTTTTCCTAAAACTCATTGGCGAATCCTTATTAGTTTCTTACAAAAAAGCGTAATGATAGGATCAACTCTAATTCATGGTCCCCTCAAACAGTCAGGAATTCAAATCCTAACACACCCTAAAAGTGTAAAGTCCTAGGCTTTTAAAGGGACATGGGCATAGAGGAGAAGGAACCCCTACGATGGGCACACCCTCCTCACAGTGGCAACTCTACTGGGGACTTAGAGTTACAAGATTAGTTCTTAGTTATGGTCCAAGGTTTCTAACTTAGGTTACCTATGAGTTGTAACGAGGGCTAACTTGGATAATCGCTAGTTAGAAAGCAAGACTTGAATGCATAATATCTTCCTTTTTCACAAAAAAAGCCAAACAAGCAACATTGCATCATGCATAATCATAGCACCTTCTAACCATTGGGGATTGACTCATTGACCATGGGTCGCCTAGGGGTGAATGTTCGGTTTTTGGTTTGGTTTTTTGCCCAAACCAAAACCGAACCACCATATTTCGGTTTCTTGATTTTGCAAACCACAACGCACCACTTTAGCTTTGAAACCGAACCAAACCAAACCACCTAAATTTCGGTTTTCTTAAAAAAAACCAAACCGCACCGAATTTTCCTATCAAGCATCATAAACATCAAATTTTGCAAAAAAACCAAACCAAACCACACCAATTCAAGCCGAACCAAACAAAACCAAACCAAACCAATCCATACAAACATAATTAAACAAGTTGGGCTGAAATTTGGATTTTTTTTTTCCAGATTTAAAAGTTAATTAAAAAAAAAATTTAGTAAAAAAAAAAAAGTAATACAACTATGATAATTAATAAATTCTATGGATTACAACACTAAAATCTACAAGAATACTACAATTTCGGTGAGAGATCATGCAAAAACACATCTTGTTCTTCCCAATCGACCGTAGTTCATATATATTTCCAATTTCTTCTTCGTTCTTAAGCTGCTACTATAATTCCTTTACAAAAAACCAAAAATTTTCTTCTTCAAATTTAGGTATGAAATCCAGAATATAGAAACTTAAATTTGAGACTTTGAGAGGACTTGAAAGACTATAGGAGATATGAAGGAGTGATGAAGGAGAGAGAAGGGAGGCATGAAGGAGGCGTGAAAGAACAGTGATGATGGAGACATGAAGGAAACGTGAAAGACTGAAAGAGGAGAGAGGAAGGAGAGAGGAGAGAGAAAGGAGAGAGAAGGGAGGCGTGAAAGACTGAGGGTTTTGGGCATTAGGGGTTTTTTTCTTATATTTATATGTGAAAAGGTGGGCTTATGTATTGGGCCGAAAATTCGGTTTCGGTTTTGGTTTTTCGGTTTTTTTCGAAACCGAAACCGAACATATAATTTCGGTTTCTTGATTTTACAAACTGAAACCGAACCACTTAAGAAAAAAACCGAACCATATTCCTAATTCGGTTCGGTTTGGTTCGATTTTAAACCAAATTTGTTTCACCCCTAGGGTCTCCTACACCAGGCTTCTATCCAAAAATCAATAACAATCATCCCACCCATATCGCCAACAAAATGTTGTGAGAATTATGTCATGGGTCAACACGTTGAGTGATCGATTCGTGCATCGTTTCTTAAGATATGGTACCTTTGGACACCCAAGTTTTAATCTTAGAACGACATTATATGCTTTGACGGCTCATTTTATGTGCTTATGTGACTACATGAATATGTGCCTATATGCTTCGTGTCTAATCTAATTAATTCCAACTTTTTATCTAGAAATATTAATAAAATTCGAAAAAATTGTTGTTCGACAAAAAAAAAAAAAAAAAAAAAAAAAAAATCAAAATGTTGAACCTGCCAGGTGGTGCGCGCAACTGTTAAAATTGCGCACGTCCACCAAGCGCAAGTCCAGAAGTTGCGCACGACCCTTCCACGCAACACTGAGTCTTGCGCGCATCTACTGTTCAACGTTAACTTTGACCCGTTACGAGCAATGTTATACGAAGAAAACGGTATTACCGCCTCAAGGTTAATCGTTAAGTAGGTGCTAATAATATCTTTTTGGCTAATAATGTTGTCTAACTTAGTTGCTTTTACTTTGTTTGTCTTTTCTTTTAAAAAAAGAAATCCAAAAACATGTCTTATTTTTGCGTCTTCGCAAAAAAAAAAAAAAAAAATTCTGCGTTTTGTTTTGGAAAAAAAAAAACGCATGTGGCAAGCGCTACTCTCAAAGTTGCACTTTCCACCTTAGCGCAAGACGAAAAATTGCACGTGATATTGTTTTCAATTATGATGATTCGTTCACGTACCTTTTAATCGAACTAATGGCATTACTTCTTATAAGGTTCGTCATTAGAAGTTCACATCCCTTAATTGGACGTCATCTATATTCTCAATCTTAAACGTGCCTATTTTCGTGGTCGTCATCTTTTAGTTGTAATTGGTCAACCTTGACTTAAGAGTATAATTTATTTACCTCTTCTATGGTTTAAAAAAAAAATCCCAAGAACCTTACTTGGGATAATTGCCTCACAAAAAAAGAGAAATAGAGTGGAAAAAAAAAAATCAAGAAATCTTTCTAAAAAAAGAGTATGATACAAAAAGAGAAACTAAAAAAAAACATTATTATTCTCAACAAAAAAAAAAGAGAGAATAATGAATGATAAAACCGAGAAAATGATTTAATTATTTCTTAGATTTTATGTTCGGAGGCAACCATTCTTTTTAAGCAAATAGTAATTATCCTTTTAAATATGAGCAATATGAGAATTTAAAAAAAAAAAAACAATAAAGATATCTATTGTAATCTAAATGGTCAAATACTACGTTCTCATATATTGATCATTTTAAGGAGCATGTTCGGGTCGATTAATATTTCTAAAAATTTGATAAGCATTTTCAATTCAACTTTCTTTTCTTTCTCTTCTACCTTTTTCGAATACAGTTCATTTAAAGTAAAATCCTTAGATGATTACCTTGTTGAAATCAACACAAATCATGACATTCCATTAATGATTGTTCGTGATTTTTTTGACATTCTTCATCAACAAACTTGCTTAAAGTGAATTTGTATTAAAAGGATTAAAAAAAACAATCAAATTTGACTTTTTCTCGTTGTTTGAATCCTTGGCAGAAAAGGTTTTAAGTGAACACGCTCAATTTCTCATGATACACATTACTAGGTCATTTTCCACATTCGCATCCTAGTCCAATCATGGGTGACAAAGCAGCATTGGAGAAACTTAGAGAGGAACTCCAAAACCTAAAAGCCCTATGAGAAGAAGAAGCCCAAATTAAGGCTCATAGAAAAGCAGAAAAGGCTAAAATAAAAGCAGAAAAAGAAAAAGAAAAAATTTTGCAAGAAAAAGCAAGAGCCGAAAGAGTAGAGGCCTTAGAGTTACTTGTCTTTCGAGCTAGCTCAGGAATTAAGTTTTTCAATCATGAGCTTGCATCACAAACTTGTGGCAAGACTCTCTTAGAAAAGTTCTTGACTATGGATTTACCAATTTTTAAGGTTATAGAAAATCCTAGGATTCACTTAATGAGCTTTCTTGGAATTATGGCATTGAAAGGGGTTGAGCATAGCTTATATGCATGTACTTTTCCTCTTTTATTGGACCCAGCTGCTAGATCATGGTTTTATAACCTCGATGCAAAAGAAACTTTCACTTGGAGTGACGTTGTAAAAGCGTTTTTAGCCCAATATGGAGATAACATCGAGCTCACAACTACCTTGCGCGATCTTGAATTACTCAGGCAAGGGGAAGAACCAGGCTTCATTGACTTCTTTTCCAGGTGGCGATCAAAGGTTGCTTTTCTTTCACAAAGACCTCCGGATCATGAACTTGTCCCAAAGTTCATAGACAATATGTCTCCACCATACAAATGCCATTTACAATACCTTAGTTTTTAGACACATTTCATAAAGTCTATACTGTGGGAACATTAATTAAAAAGGACTTGATAAATGAAACCATATATCATATAGATGGACTAGATTTTTAGAGAGGATCTCACCTACGTTGAAAACGGACAAAGCTCGAAGACGCAATCTCAAGAATTTGTCAACAATTCAAAATGTAGCACCCTGGGTCTTCTTTTGTTTCTTTCCTTTTGTTTTCTCTATGATAGACTAAGAGATTCATGCTGTCGAATCTACTTATTATTATGTACTCTCATTAATTAATGAATAAAAATTTATATTTTCAAGTACGTCTATCTCTCTTTTCAATCACTTTGTTGTTATTAGCTCGAATTAAATGAAATACACATATAAACAGGCAATATCAAAAAAGGCGTACATACTCAACACTTTAAGAATCTTGATAAGCTTTGGCTTAAAGGATTTATCGAATGAAAAGAGGTCCATCTTTAGGCCCACAAAGAAAGGATATGGTGATCACATCAACACAGGAGGCAACTTGAAACTCCACGAACATGATCCCATGTTTTTTAACCTTAGAACAAACCCATCTTTTTGGCAGCCCTTTTGAGCCTCGTCAATTGAGCCTTACTTATTCAACTTACATTATTCCAAACCTTAGGATGAAGATGGTGAAGAGAGATACAAATGAAAAATTGGGGAAACGAAACATAAGAAAGGGACACAAAGTTAGTCTAAACCCAAAAACTTACCCCAAAAAAAAAAAAAAAAAAGAGGGCAAGAAAAAAAGCATCAAATTTAGAAGTTTTAAAACAAGCTAGAAAGGTTTTAATTTAGGAAGCAACAAAAGTAAGGGATTAAGGGAGTATACTTGAGCCTGTCCATTTTTTCTTATAACCTTGAGCCTAGCCATGTTACAACCCTGAAAAGGCCCTCCTTGAGTTAAACCATAACCATGTACCACAAAAATCATCAATTTACGAAAATATGGCCAACCTTAGGCCTTTGCACATATGGACCTACTATTGAGTAGTTATGCCCGTACATAAAGTGCATGAAGTGTCGAGCAACGATTATAAAATCGAAAAAAAAAGAATTGGATGATTTAATAGCCATTGGCTTGATTACATCATTTTAGTAGAGCAATCGAATCAAATTTATTCGATGTTTTCCATATCTTTTGCTAAGAAAATTAAGATGACTATCACTTTCAAAACAATCATCTTATTTTCTATTAACAATAGGGCTATTTATTATCGAGGTGATTCAGTAACTATATACATTGCCTAGAAAGAAAACGTAAAAACAGTAAATTGATATATCGACAGCCTCGACGTCAACCTTAGATTTCTTTTACAACTCTTGAGCATTAGCCATCTCACTTATTAAGAGAAAATTAATATATCCGCCTGCGTGGGATATCTTCATCCTCTCTAAGCGATGAACATTGATTGAACATGATCGCTACATGAAAAAATGGTCGTTATCACTATTACACGTATTCCTCACTGCCAAGTCATCACGATGATGATTCAATTATTAAATTAATAATCCTTACTTTTCGAAAACATGTCTAATTCTCTTTCTTTATTCTTCTATGGGAAAGTTGGATTCCTCTTCCCTTTTTATGCAAATCTGTCTTTCTTGTTCATTTCTTTTTTGGGGGATAAGTCGGAATGGTCCCTCCCATTGGCAACTAAAAACTCCAAAAATGGTAAAAAAATTTGTTCTTTGCTTCAATGGGGGCTCAAAGAAGCCGGTACATCTCCACTTCTCTCTATTTACAGATTTGAACATGCTAATTATATTACAAAATCAATGTCATGCCAAGCTTATTACGAACCATCTTAATAACTTTGAATGACAAAAGGAAGAACATTATTTCCTACTTATCAAACAATTCATGATAAACATATGCAAATTCCCACAAATTGGAAATACAAATCTTGGGGCTTCAAACATGAGAAATATCCCCTAATATATGTATACATGAATTCCAAAAGCCACCTTAATCTACACTTGGGGACTACAAAAATATAGGTCTATTCTAACTTTTGTTTTGTATTAAGACCATATCTTGGAAAGTGATTCGAATGATTTTATATATTATTCTAACACTCCATCAAACCTAAGTTTGATAAGTATTCATTTTCAAAAAATGGTGTCTATTTAATTGGAAGAACTTCACTTTCAATTAACAAAATAGGATAATAATGACAAACACTAAAAAAGGAGAGATAACAAGATTAGATATATAAAAGTTTGCTCACATTTTCATATTTTTTTGAAATAAGTTGCAAATTACAACTTACCTTCATCAATTTTGAACAAAAAAAGACACACTCAATTACGAATTAAGCTTTTCTTTCCATTTTGGGTCCAGTTTCGAAAATAACATGATTATGTATTTTGAGTACTAAAAATAGTAGCTTCACTTTATTTTTAAAACAAACTTTCATTAAATTTATTGGACCCTCTCCAAATTTTGTATTCTAGTTCGAAATAACATGTTTCCTATTCTCTCAAAAAAAAAAAAAAAAAAACAAAAAAAAAAGTCTTCAAAATTCCCTTTCTGAATTTTGTTTTATTTTTCAAAATAAATTTTCAGATTTTCCATAACCTTTTGGACAATACATACATATACATAAATATTTCCAAAATAAATGAACTAAGATTCGACTTCTTTTTAACTCGAACTTGTTTTCACCTAGTCATCCTGCAAATATTGGCTCAGGGATGGTAAACGAACCACCTACAAGACCCAAATCAAAGAATGATAAGAATAAAGAAAATATTTGATGTTCTAAATCAACTTTGAGAATAATATCACCGCAATGATCTCTACAAACGTTTAGACATTAGGTAAAGATTACTAAACCTTAACTACAATTGTTTTGGTTTATAAACAAGCAGAGAACTAACTTGCTTCCTTAAACATGGCTTTAGCTAAAAATGCGTTAGCCATGTCATTATCCTAAAATGTTCTCAAAACATAAAAACATACCACATCATGATGATATGAATGGCCTAAACGATAAAAAGTCATTGGAACTACCCCAAATTGGGAAGACTTGAGAAATAGTAAGAATGTGCATAACCCGACACATGGGGCTCCAACATTCACAACGAAAAAAATTGAAATATTAATGCCATTCAAGCTACTTTCAAGAATCACCTAAACTATAAATGGTTTACATAGATCTCGAGCCTTACAATTTTTAAATGCATCATAATGATTTAATAATCATTTTGTTCCTTTGAAAACTAAGTTGCAACTGAACATGGCCATAGAACAAACTACAAACATATCACATATTCAAGCCATTTTCAAGTTCAAACCCAAAAACACTATCTTAGTGCATAATTGTTGTTTTGATACTTCAATTTACTCTAGAGATTAGAGAGTATGACTAGTATAGAGCGAAAGAAATAAAATCATGAGTATCAAAATAGAATTCAAATGCATACAACATGCCTGCTCATACGAAAGTTTAATACTCAATCGTTCATCATGAAAATTGTATCAAAGGCACTTCATTAACATAAGACAAACAGTTTCATGAGTTAGAATGTAAATAAAAGACTCCTAAATTCAAAATTAAGGGGTCTTCATTCTCTATTGTTACACGAATGAAAAAATTGAAAACATTGGAATTTCGCAAAGAGGATAATATCTACTTTCACGAGCTTCAATCAGTAACAATATTTGAGAATTCGAAATTAGCGAGAACAGAGGAAAAAGTTGAACAACACTTCATTTTCCCTCTTACTTGTTCTAACAAAACGACCAATATTACTAGAATTAGAAAATTTCCTTTGTTAAAACTACGAATGGTCAAAAACGATTTAAGCACACTCGTTTAATCGTTTCCAAGATCCTACTTGTTATCATAATAAGACAAAACACGGGATTTTTAGACCCATTTCGAGCAACATGAAAGGATCTAATTTTTAAAAACAAACATGTCATCGAAGCCACCCAATATTGGGGGCTACGACACTCGAAAATGTAAAATGGGGGCTCATAAGCCTGAAATATAACCAAATTACACCAGTTCGATGATGTCTTCAAGAATTTTCTAAACTAACTAGTTTTATGAAAATCTTGAAATCATAGTTTTATAAGTGAATAATAATAACCATCGATTATTGTTATCATTGATAAAACCAATTTTGCAACTTCTCATGGTAAAAATAAACATGAGCCGCAAGAATAATTTCATGCCATTATCAAAGTTCAAAATTTGATCCCAATTTTAGTGCATAATTGTCGTTCTAACACTTCAATTTACATTAAAATTGACAAGTATAGTCCATATGAGCAAAAAAAAAAAAAAAAAAAGAAATAAGTTTAAGCACAAAATCGAATGAAGAAAAAACATATATGCTTGTGTATGCTCATACATGACTCAATACTTGACCACTTCACATAAAATTTGTTGCAATATATTCCTTAAGCATGTCACAACAGTATAGAACAAACAAATTCATGAAAACAAGTCGAATCGAATACCCCAAATTTCAAAAATTAGGGTTCTTCTTTCGATTTTCCCCATTTTGTTGACCAAATTCAAAGTTTGGTACAATAAACAAGGAGCACGATTTACTTTCCTTAAGTTCATATGACAACAAAAAATGGAAAGACACCGGAAAAGACGAATGAAGAAGAAGGGCACGAGCTGCAGATCATGTCCTTCCACAATTATTCGTTGTTTAAATTCAACGCGCAACTCACAGAGTTGCCCGAGAAAGCTGCGCGCAACTTCCAATGTTGCGCGTGACACCCCAGCGCAACCCTCAAAGTTGCGCGGATACTAGTCAGCCAAAATGACCATTTTCCCGATTTTTGTTTGTCTTCCAAACCAAACGTTTAGCTCGTTGAATTCGCGCCTCGACAGGCTTTCTTGCGAAGTTTTTAAAACCTTCAAAAACCTTTTATTGCTTTGCATTCAGTAGTTTATTTTCCTCTTTGGTAGTTTTTTGCATCATCTTGCATGCACACTGTGCCTCCCCCAAGTATACGTTTTGGATGTTTTTTGTAAATCGTCTAAAAATATCCCGTAGTGGTGCTTTACATAAGAACTCCCATAGACAGTTTGGAATTTTCCTTTACTGCCCTTTTAGAAATGTCACGTTTTTCGTATTTTTGGCGTCCATAACAAGAATACCGCGTATCGTAAACGTAAAATTGTATGGCGTATCGTACAGTGTAAAATTGTATGGCGTATGTGCTGCGTAAAATTGCACTAGCAACGTGATCTGTGTCCCGTCAAAAACGGTAGAACTTTTGTTTCTGTTAAGGCATTAGCTTAAGCGAGTTGACGAGTGCGCTGAACTATCGGGGTCAGATGCCCCCCGTTAGAAGCAAATACGGTTAGCTAGGAAGCAATCTAACTTTACCGGACAGTTAGGGTGTCCGTCCACCCCCTGTATAAAGAGCAGCCCCTGCTGAAGCCGCACCCATTTAGATACGTGCCCCAAGTAGACGCGTGTTTTCATTTTGTGGACAAAATTGCTGAGAAAGTTGTCGATTTTCTTCTCTCTCACTGGATTTGGATATGTGCCTTCAGTCCTGAGACATGTATTTTTATCTTGTGGACATTGACTGTTTGTTTTGGCAGCGTATGTCAATCTTTTATTCAAGTGCTAGGCTACAAATGCTGAAACACTCCCATTTTATCATTTTTTACTTTGTTAAAATCATGGACTAAAGTTTCAATGACATATCGAGGGACTTTAGTCCTCTGATGACATATTGAGAGGGTATCATCCTCTTTACTCTTTTTAAACTCGATACCTTCTCATAACATGACATCACCTAGGACAACCTTTACTTGTAAAAGCGTTATACATTAGCAAAGGAACAACCTAGATTCTTTAGCGCGCTAAGTTCAAATTACTTTGATCTTAGTAGCTACTTGTCTTGAATATTTAGCGAACCGAGAATAGTTTCGACATTCTCAACACTACTAAAAGATTCTTTATCTTTAAAGAACTTCGCAGAATGAGTCTCGGATTTACTTCCTTGACTACTTTGATATTCATCTATTCTAGACTCTATCAAAGTGGGGGCTAACTGTAGACACCTACTTTTGGCCTCCTGTCCCGACGGGAAGTGCGAAGATGTTACAAAAACTCGTTATTCATGCTAGATCATAGTTGAAGTGTTTATGGACACCGAAATGCATTATGAAGTAAGTTAAAACCCGTATTTGAGACCAAATTATCTTAGAGCCTAGTCCGATTACTAATTAGGCCTAAAACGTGTTCATACATGTTTAATCTTGATTAATAACGTACCTAAATGCGTCAAATGCAATGATTTGGTCAAATGGATCTTACATTGTTAAAAACCAAGCCAAACAGAATATTTAACCATCAAATATCGGTTCATGGCCTATACATTTGGATAGCCCTTTCAAAGAGCTTTCCAACGGTATATTATAAGCCCAATTCCGAGTTAAAACGAAGAAGTTATCATCAAAATACTAAAATTGACACCCTTGCACTCAAACGGCCATATCTTTTGACCCATAACAGATTTTAACCTAATTTCAACGCAATTGGAAATTAGACATTCAGAGCTTTCCAATGATATCTTATTTGCCTTAATCCGACTTCGCAATCAAAAGCTATGAAAGTTTTAAAAACGCTTTTTCATATAAGACAAACCGCACCGTGCGCAACTCTCAAAGTTGCACACGCTTGCCAAGCACAAGTCTTAGAGTCGCGCTCAACATTTCAGCGCGACTCTGAGAGTTGCGCGCGCCACCAGACACCGCGGCTGTAAAACCCTAAACCTAGATTCCTACGCGTATAAATAGGGGTCTTCGTTTAGAACTAAGCACAACAGAAAAATCAGAATTAAAACCCTAGCATTGTGAAATCCCTAATCTCTCAAACCCTCTTACTATCATACTACTTTTCTCCTCTCTTCCCAAATACTCTCCAACCCTAATTGATCCCATTGAAGCCTTGGAGGTACGAAGAAGAAGGAAGGTCCATAAATATCCAAAACAAAGATTTAGCAAACAAAGGAGAATATTTAATTTCCTAAGCACTTAGATATATCATTTTTCTTTTCTTGTTTAAATAACTTCAATTGATTAATTAGTGTTGATTGATCACTTTAAATAAAACTGTAATTAATTAATTAATTAATTTTACATAGTATTTTTGCGATAATTAAAGACTATAAATGAATAATTAATTGTTGTTTTATCACTTAAGTCAAGGCGAATCTTGTTTATTTTGTTCCTTTCACGAATTTGAATCAAATAAGAATAACGACATTCGTTGCAATGTAATCTTTATGTGATTAACGTATGTAAATAAAATCAACTAACTTAGTTTTAGGAATCACATTGCATATATTGTTTGGTAATGAAATTGTGAAAAAGGAAGAGCTAGTAGAGGCCGCACTTGAGCTAGATAAGCGATTCCTCCCTAAAAGAAACGTTAATTTAGTACCTTCGCTCCCGAACTCATTTCTGGTACAAGTAGACCAATTTGGGCATGCATAAACTTATGATTCATGCTAATATCCCTTAAACCCTACTTGAGAGAAAGGAATGAATGAGGTTTATGAGTTTTCCTAAAACTCATTGGCAACTCCTTATTAGTTTCTTACAAAAAAACGTAATGATAGGATCAACTCTAAGTCAAGGTCCCCCAAACAGGCCAGGAATTCAAATCATAACACACCCTAAAATGTGTAAAGTCCTAGGCTTTTAAAGGGATATGGGCATAAAGGAGAAGGATCCTCTACGATGGGCACACCCTCCTCACAAATAACAAAGATCAATTATAAAATACGATAAGCAAAGACCATAGATGATTTGCAAAAGACTAACCAACTTGCTAATAAATTTGATCTGCAACACATACAGATACTAATAAAGTTGGTCATACGCTAACGATAGGCCCAGAAACCTAGTAATAAAATTTCCTTGATGTTAGATCAAGTCATTCTTAAGTTGCATCATGAGCACATAAGTGATAAGTCCTCAAACTCAGCTCTTAAATCAAGTTAAGGATTGCTTTAAGTTGATAGCTCATTCAAGTTAGCCTATTAAGGCTCGGCCGCACAATTATTTTACATCCCGACCTAAACAAATTTCAAATTCTTAAACTCAAGTCCTAGATCAAGTTCATCATTGACTAAAATAGGACTAGCAAAACATATGATTTGTGAAGTTTAACAAAATGACAAACAAAAGATCAACAAAACTTGTTAGTGTATAATCCTTTATAACCAAAGTCAACCAAAACATACCTGTATATATAGAATGACACAAGAAGGAAAATATTTATATGCATTAAATGTGTCACCTAAGGTTTACACCACAATAAAGATATTTCAAGTAAATAGGAAATATACATTGATCCTTACCTCTTTAGAAAATTAGTCATCATTATCCAAATAGTCATTAATCTAGTTTGATTAACCACATTAATTTAGGAAATAATTTGTAAATAAGAGGGAAAATAGAATAAAATATATAAAAAATGTCAGAGTACTCATTTTAGCAACCCCACCACAGTCAACTCAACACAACAACACCACATAGACATCAAGTGGACAATAACAGCCCCGCAGCAATAGAACCAGCAGGCCACAGAAATTTCCAGAAGGCATAACTCCTAGCATACAATTCCAAATTGAATAATTCTTGAGCCTAGATTTGATAGCTTTTCAAGATCTACAACTTTCATGAAGGGACTATGAGATAAAAACAACTGCAGGTCGATGATTTAGGGTCAAACAGAACTGCAGCTAAGGGAAAACCACACATAACAGCAGCAGCAACATTATAACAGACAACATCAATTGCAGCAGCAAGCAGACAGAATATAGTAGCAAACGGATAACAAAATTATTTCAACAGAACATTCTATCACAGATATTATAGAGTCAACAATAGCATTCATGCAATGTTAGCAACACTAACACCAAACTCTCACATACAAGTGATACAACTCACAAGTAACCCAGTTAGGACTCAACAACCCAAACAACATAAAATTTCAATTAACCATCTAACAAAGACCCTTGGTGGTCAGTGGTGATTTGTAAAATTCCTATTGTTGTTGAAGTTGATACATTCAAAAGTAGGAGATTAGCTTTAAAAAAAGTGCTAGCAGAGAAGCTATTAGCGACGTGCTCCATATATATACTTAAGTTATTAGATTAGAATGGGCAAAAACTCATACACAGAATAAGAGATAGCCAACAGTAATATAGGTTAAAATAGGAGAAAAGGAAACAAGCTAGCATCTACTTAGCACAGATAAATTCATCTTGATTTCTAACTCTTTTCTTATAACTCGAAAGCCTTATTCAAAACCTAGAAAACCAGGGGGGAAGACTTTAACAAAATTCAAACATAATAAGCACAAAAAAAAAAAAGAAAAATATAGGCAGATGACTTCACAAATATGGGATAATGAATTCCAGCAGTATTTCTTTCAATAAATGCACAGAATCATTCTGTGGTTAGCAATTCAAAATTTCTGGTTATAGGACATCCTTTAAATACTATACATCTCTTGTTAGCTGATTTCCAATTTAAATTCTAGAAAACATAATTGAAATTATATTAAAATTATATCCAATTTTATCCTTTTATTGTAAGTAACTCAATATTTGGCCATGATTATCAATTTTTCCCAATCAAACAAGCACCTATCATGATTCATGAATTATAAATATACATCTTTATTGAAATATCTAAACTAATCAGATTAGTCAACTAAGATCAATGATTCCCAATTTAAAGCCTTCTTAGTTAAATTCCCAAACAGAATTGGGAAACAAAAATGCAAAAAGTTTAAACTAATTAGTCTTATTTTACTCATTTACTACATACTTTAGACACAAATTATTAATTTGGCCTTGCAAGTCATAGAAACACATGTAACTACGTACTTTAGACATGATATGAGTGTTATTTTACTCATTTACATTAAAACATGGTATTCAAGCAAATTACAAGTCATTTTACCCTTTTTAGAACATTTGGTCTTATATAGTCTCAAAAGTTAGTAAATTGGCATATTAATGGTATTTAAAGACATAAACACTCAAAACTAAGTACTTCAAACATGATATAAGTGTTATTTTACTCATTTACTTAAATCATGACAATGGGAAGTCGTTTTGCTCATTTTGGGACCATTATGGTCATGTATAGTCCCAAAATTAAGTAACTCGGTAAATTAATGGTATTATAGGTCCTAGATACTCATAACTAAGTAATTTAGAGACAAGATGGGTGTTCTTTTATTCATTTACTTGAAAACATGAAAATTGGGCAAAGTAAGAGTCATATAATTCATTTTGGACCATTTTGGTCATATATAGTTCCTAGCTTGTTAAATTGGACATATCTATGGCATATCTATGGCATATTAAGCATAGGTATTTTTGCTAAGGTCCTAGATCCATATAGTTAGTTATTAGATGTATGGGTCCAATTTCTCCTCTATTGGGCTTATTTCGCAAATGACATAATTCAAAGCCCAAAAGCAAGGTTCAACCTTCCAGCCCAAGTGCTAAGTCAGTCAATGGTCCGGTCAACGTGGCAAGCCCACTTGACTTCAAGGGCCCGAGTCCTCTAATTGAGCAAAGGTATAAAAGCCATTACTCACATCGTTTTACATTCATTCACAATCAGCCTTAAGCATTAAATTCTCTTGCATAGCTCTTTCTCCCTACATTGACTTCGGCATCGGAGGGGCCTCCCTTGGCATAACCCCCGGGGCCAGTATACGTGTGTTTGCTGTGCAGGATACCCTCGGCCCAGTCATCACTTGGATCGAGATTCATCTTCCCGCATCAAAAAAGGCCTATCGAAGGTCCCATTGTTTTCATCCGAAACAATTTGGCCGCGTCTGTGGGGAAAATACACAAAAATTTAAGCCAAAAATCTACCAATCTTAGGAATAAGCATGACTAAGAGTGGAATGAGCACCAAGGGTGCTCAGAAAAAAAATGTTCCCATCTCTTCGAGGAGGGACGAAGACCTGATCACATTGAGGGAACATCGGTAGATTTCCCCTTCACCGGAACCAGCTTCTTCATTCTTAAAAGCTCCCTATTCTCCGGAAGGGGACGCTTCGGAGGGTTCTCCGTCTCACCACACTCGCCAGCCGGCAAGCTCGTCTAGGCCGAGTGGGTCTAATGCAAAGAGCCCTCCGCCGCAGAGTCTACACTCTCGATCCCAGCCAAAAGAGACCCCCCTATCGGGGCCCTCTACGGAGGAAGTGGCAAGGGCCGTAGCGGTCTGCATGGAGTTCCTCAAAGCCCAAGGAGGACAACTCCCATTAACGCCCCGCGAGTCTTCACCTCTTCAGCCGAGATACGTGAGAAGGAGAATCGGTCGAGAGGAGGATGGACAAGTTCCATCCTACAAGGAGCTCGGGGAGAAATGGCAGGAAGACACTTGGAGGACCGAGCGGGAAAGGAAAAAGAATCCCCAGTCCTTCCACCATTTCGAGACCCGGGACTCCATGAGCTTCCAGAGCAACAATACCACCTCTGTGTGGCAAGAACCTGCTCGCCAAAGCGTCCATGAACGACTAAGCCCAAGGGAAGTAGACGTACGTAGCCGTCTCACTTACCCAAAAGGGAACCACGACTTACCTCGAATCATCTCAGCCAGGGACGAAAACCACTTCCACCTTTCTAAGAGGGAGAAGCAAGGTCCCTCCAGCTAAGCAGAAGGGGAAAGCCATAATGGTTCCTACAAGCTCGCCCTTCCAAAGTTGGATATTGGAAGAACATGTGCCAACGGTAAAAATACCAGCACACATTACGCCTCTTACGAGGGGCACATGTATCTTATCCCTAGGTCCGAGGCTACCTGGTGTAAATATTTTCCAACCACCCTCAAAGGTGTGGCACAATTGTGGATCACCAAGGGGGTGAAAGAAGGCTCTGTAACAGGTTGGAATGACCTTGCCAACAAATTCAAGAGCAAGTTTTCTACGGCGAACCGCCGAGAGAAAACGACTGCAGAGTTGATGAGTCTGCAGCAGACGGAGGGCGAAAGCCTCCGAGATTACTTGACTCGCTTCAGCAACGAGTCGTCCAGAATCACAAGTCTGGACCAAGGCCTTGCCATATTTGCGCTACGGAACGGCCTGCAAGCTAGAAAGTTCTTAGACTTCATGGTCATGCATCCCCCGCAAACCTTGGAGGAAGCTTTGGATGCCTCGGATAAGTTTATTAGAGCGAAGAATAGAATAAAGCAAAATCTCAGTCCCAAGCAGGGGTTGTGAAAGTGAAGGGCCAAGCGCCCGAAGGCCAAGGGTCTCGGCACCCGAGCCGAAGAAAGATAGGACCCCCTATACAGGGAGGTTTGAGTCTTATACTCCTCTTGCTCTTCCGCGTGCTAAAATTTTCAGCACGACCAAAGACGAGGTGAGATTCAAGAAGCCAAGGCCACTTCCATCATGGCATCAGAAAAAGAGGAAGGACCAATGGTGCGAGTTCCATGAATCTACTAGACATTGCACCGAGGACTGCCTCCAGCTGAAAGACCAGATCGAGGATTTGGTCCAAAAAGGCTATTTGAAAAAGTACGTCGCGGACTGTCGCGAAGAGAAGAAAGCCGAGAGAGATTCCCGGCAGGATCTGGACTTTCTCCTAAAAAAAGACAAGCAAAATGACAAGGAAAACCTTGACATTCTCACCATTTCCAGTTGGGTCTCTCGGAATGCGCTGAAACGCCACTTGAGGGGCTTGACCCATCAAATACATAATGCTGAGTTTCGAGCACCTCAGTCTCCGATGCCAAACATGCTGTTCACAGCCGAAGACTGC
This sequence comes from Chenopodium berlandieri, assembly GCA_034703905.1. Classification (NCBI taxonomy): domain Eukaryota; kingdom Viridiplantae; phylum Streptophyta; class Magnoliopsida; order Caryophyllales; family Amaranthaceae; genus Chenopodium; species Chenopodium berlandieri. The sequence continues at coordinate 47,629,375 of CM068289.1, forward strand.
AGGGGGGTGGTGTATCCCCATGATGACCCGTTAGTGATCATGGCGGGCATTACAAACCACAACGTCTATCGAACCCTCGTGGACGGTGGCAGCGGGGCGAATATCCTCTTTCGAAGGGCATTCAACCAGCTGAAGTTGGAGAGCAAGCACCTAACTCCAGTGCCCTTCCTGGTAACTGGATTCAATGGCTCTTCATCATACCCAGATGGGAAGATTCTTCTTCCTGTCTCCCTAGGCCGAAGCCTAGCACAACGGAACATTATGGACGAGTTCTTGGTCGTCAATATTTCGTCTGTGTACAACGTGATCATGGGGAAACCCCTCATTCACGACGTTCAAGGAGTTGTCTCGACGTACCATCAAACAATGATCTACGTTTCGAACAAGGGACGCTCCGAAAAAATCTTGGGCCGCCAAAAGGAGGCCCGAAGATGTAACCACCTCAAACCGTCCAAAAGTCGCTGCGGTGACAAGGATGATGAGGAGGAAAAAGAAAAGGATCGAGGTACGAAAAGGCCTAAGGGCTTAAGTTCCTCGGCTCAAGGATCCCTAGCAAAGAGGACATCCTAGGGGAAAGAAAAGGCTAGTTCTTCGTCTGAGCCGAAAGACTCAGGAGGTCAGCAGAAGTCTGGGAAGCTTGCTGATATTGACAGCAGGCCTGAATCCGAAGAATCTAGGGCCAAAGCAATGGAACTGGATAATCAGACAAAATCAATACCATTGACCGAAGGAGATAACGAGAAATGTGTCAGCATCAGACTGGGACTGAATCCGAGCTTTCGTGTTGAATTAATCCAACTTCTTCGAGACAACAAGGATGTGTTCGCTTTCTCGGCGGCAGACATGATCGGGATCGACCCGAGCCTCATCTCCCATAAGCTTAATGTCGACCCCGTATGTCGACCCATTAAGTAGAAGAAGCGGAATTACTCCGCTCAAAAGAACCAAGACATCATGGCTGAAGTCAAAAAGCTTCTGGATGCAGGGTTCATTGAACCTTGTCAATATCTGGAATGGTTGGCTAATGTGGTGATGGTTCAGAAAGCAAATGGCACCTGGAGAATGTGCGTTGACTTCACGGACCTAAACAGGGCTTGTCCGAAGGATTTTTACCCCTTGTCGAGGATCAATCAGCTAGTCGACTAGACAAGTAGCCATGCCTTACTTAGTTTCATGGACGCATTTTCTGGGTACCATCAGATCTTCATGCACCCCGACGACCGGGCAAAAACGGCCTTCGTTACAAGTTCAGAGGTGTACAGTTACAAAATGATGCCCTTCAGATTGAAAAATGCGGGGGCAACATATCAAAGGCTGGTTGATCAGATATTCGCCAAGCAAAAAGGTTGAAACATGGAAGTCTACGTTGACGATTCTATTGTTAAAAGCAAGGAAGAAAAAGATCATGTTGCGGACCTGGCCGAAACCTTCGCCACCCTTCGCAAACATCAAATTATACTGAATCCGAAGAACTGTGTCTTCGGCGTGAGGTCGGGTAAGTTCCTCGGCTTCGTGGTCAGTAAAAGGGGGATTGATGCCAATACTGCCAAAGTACAAGCAACTCTTGATCTTCCCGAGCCGAAAACAAAGAGGGATGTTCAGCGCCTCACTGGCAGAATGGTTGCCCTGTCTAGGTTTATCTCTAAAGCCTCGGATAAAAGGGTTACCGTTCTTCAAGGCGCTCAAACTCCCGAAATCTAAGGAGCTCATCTGGGAAGATGAACAGAGAGAAGCCTTCAAGCAACTCCGCGAACATCTGGCTCAACCCCGAGCTCTGGAAGGGCCAGCTGAAGAAGAAACCTTATACTTATACGTGGCGGTTAGTCCGGCCACCATAAGCGCGGTGTTGTTAAGGGAGGATGAAATGGTTCAGCAACCGATCTACTTCGTTAGTCATACTCTGACAGATGCTGAGACACGCTACCCCTTACTCGAGAAAGTTGCTTATGCGGTAGTGGTAGCCGCTCGAAAGTTGAGGCCCTATTTTGATTGTCATCAAATAGTAGTCTTAACGGATCAGCCGCTAGAAAAAGTCCTCGGCAAAGTAGAAAAATCTGGTAGAGTAGCAAAGTGGGCTTTCGAGCTCACCGAGTTCAGTATCAGCTACCAGCCGAGGGCAGCAATCAAGGCCCAGGGCTTAGCTGATTTCCTAGCCGAGTGTTCTTATCAAGAAATACTTGACGAGGAAAAGAAAATATGGACTATTGTCACGGATGGATCCTCCACCGTGAATGGTTCGGGGGCAGGGGTAGTCATAACCTTTCCCGAAGGCAAATCCTTTGAATATACACTAAAATTCTTATTCAAAGCTTCAAACAACGGAGCCGAATACGAAGCGGCAGTCGCTGGCTTGGAATTATGCATAGCAATGGAAGCCGAGCATGTTTGTTTGAAAACAGACTCTCAGCTTGTTGCAAATCAGATCCGAGGTGAATATGAGGCCAAAGAGCCCTCGATGATAGCTTACCTCGCCAAGATCAAATCAGTCATTGCAAAGCGAAGAACTTTTGAGGTTGAACTGATCCCAAGGGGTCAGAATGCTCAAGCCGACGCAATCTTCAAACTTGCAAATTCAACTCTAACCGAGCTGAACCGCTCTGTATACGTGGAAGTGCGCCGAGAAAAAACTGTGGACCAAGAACCTCAGGTTTCCTGCATCGCACACGAGCCGAGTTGGATAGATCCCATCTTAGCTTACAAACTTCGGGGAGAGGTCCCTGAAGACAGAAACTTAGCCTCTAAGATTAAAAGAATCTGATCGAGGATCATCATCTTCAGAGAAGAGCTTTCGAAAAAGTCCTTTTCAGCCCCACTATTGAAGTTCATGGGTCCAACAGATGTTGATTACATTCTTCGAGAAATTCATCTCGGCATTTGCGGAAACCACATCGGGGGACGAGCCCTAGCCCACAAGGCATTAAGGGCTGGGTATTATTGGCCCACTATGATCATAGATGCCAAGGAATTAGTGAAAAAGTGCAAAAAATGTCAAAAGTTTGCACCAGTCATCCATTGGCCGTCGCGAGATCTTCAGCCAATCCTGAATCCTTTTCCATTTGCCCAATGGGAGTTGGATATTTAGGGGTCGTTTCCTGATGCTCCTTATAAAAAAAGATGGCTGATAGTCGGAATAAACTATTTCAGCAAATGGATCGAGGCCGAAGCAGCTTCGAACATTACAGAGCAAACAGTCAAGAAATTCACTTGGCAAAACATTATCACTCGCTTTGGGATTCCGAAAGTTTTTGTCTTTGATCATGGAAGGCAATTTGATAATCTGCCGCTGAAGCGGTATACAAATCAGTTCGGCATTAAACTGGCATATTCTGTGGTGTGTCATCCGTAAAGTAACGGTCAAGCCGAGGCTGCAAATAAACAGATCCTTAATGCTCTCAAGAAGAGAGTTGAAGATCAAAAGTCCAAGTTGATAGAGGAACTTCCAGGAACCCTTTGGTCACTTCGGACGACCAAAAAAGAAGCAACGGGACATTCACTTTTTGAGCTGGTGTATGGGTCTGAGGCTGTCCTTCTAGTGGAAATAGGCTCAGAAATTCTACGAGTGAATCTCTTCTCAGCTGAGGAAAATGAGAAACTCTTGAAAGAGTCCCTTGACTTCTTAGACGAGGTCAGAGATTCAGCTTGAGATAAAATGGCCGCATACAAGCAGAGAATCAGCAAATTTTACGACCGAAGAGTTTGTGCAAGGCTTCTCAAAGTTGGGGATCTTAGTCTTCGGAATGTTGCTGCGGTGCAAAAAGGCCGCATTCATGGGAAACTCTCAGCCACTTGGGAGGGACCCTATGAGATATATGATGAGCTTCAGCCTAGCACGTACCGACTTCGGCAGTTGGATGGTACTGAGCTGAAAAACCACTGGAACGCCGATGTACTTAAAAGATATCACGTATAGAGCCCCTTGGGGGAAGTATAATCTATGTAAGTACACGTTTTACATTAATGAAAGGCCTTTGAGCCACCATTTGTTCAAATTCAGCAAAGTTGCTATTTTTTTTTCTGTCTTCCATGGTTTTTACAAATTTCAAAGTTTTTGTCCGGCACCGTCCGGGGTAATGCCTAATGAGGCATTGTACTTCGGCAAGTCGCAAAGCCAGCTTAGACGAGGATAAATGATAAAACCCTGAAGTATTGCCTGATGAGGCCCTGTACTTCGGACGAATCAGTTCCTTCGGGCAAAGAGGCCATAAGCGCATCAAAAACACTGTCTAAAAAATAGGAACTGATAAAGCCCTGAAGTATTGCCTAGTGAGGCCCTGTACTTCGGATGAATCAGTTCCGGGTGATGGTTGCATTTCCAAAGTATTGCTTAAGTGAAGCACTGTACTTCGGATAGACCATTGCCCCGGCATCGCGTTTCGAATAGTCGTTCCCTCGGATGAATTAAAAGGATCACAAGAGTATTAATCTTAGAGTCTACGGCTCTCGAGCAAGAAATCAGACCTTTTGAAAACAAAGTAGAAGAGAAAAGGAAAATGAGCAGAAACTTCAAAATCTAGATTGCTGCAAAAATTTTACAAAGGCAGAGTTCTCGGTTGTGCCGAAAAATTCAAAGCAATTGTCTCGGAAACCTTAAGACCCCATCTTCAGACTTCGAAGGGGGGCAAGAGGCACTCCTTTAGCAAGTTCCTTGCCGAAACCTAGCACTTAGAAAAATTTTCACAAGTTGAAAAATCTGAGTAAAAAGAGCGAGATAAAAGGAATGTAAGCAAAAATAGTGCACTCTCAGCAAATAAAGAAGTTCTCAACCAGTAATATCTCCAAGCCGAAGTCTACACTTAGACAAATTTTGAAGAAATTCAGGAAAACAACTAAAGTGCAAGAATCAGAGGAGCAGGCAATGGAAAAGCAAAGCTGAGAAGAACTTCAAATATATTAAAAGGGATTCAAATGTTAAGTGCAGAAGATATCCTAAAATCGGCAGCCGCCCACAAGTGGAAAACATAGCTGCCGAACTGAGTACAAAGCAAACAAAAAACAACGAGTTTGTACAAATTCAAGGCAAGCTGAAAGCAAAAAACAAAGGCAAAAGCAGATGCGGCATTTATCGATTAAGCACAAGTCGAACCGCAGGATTCTGAAGACAGCTTCCCGAGTTTCTATGCTTCAGCATCAGCAGGATCGGTACTCGGGGCTTGGGAAGCCCCAGCGCTAGCAGAAGACGAAACAGGATGAGTAGTATCTTATGCCTTCCTCGCAGCCTCTTCTTCTTCCTGAGCCTCGGCTGTAGCTTGGCGAACGAGGAAAGCCACTTCAGCTGGGCTGGCCTCGGTCATATGGGCATCATCCTCTTTCTGGGCTTTCAGCTCGTCCCTTAGCTTCTGGTTCTCGGCTTCCATCTCAGACTGATTTTCCTTAGCCTCAGTTTCAGCACGAGCAGTCTGCCTTGAAATCCTCAACCATCAGGTGCCGAGTCTCTACCTCTCTCAGCACTCGCTGCTCGATGCGGGCTTTAAAGTCAGAAATGCTCTCGGATCCATACTCTTGGATCAGAGCGTGATCCTCGTCCAAACATGGAAAGACGGTCTGCTCCAAGTCCCGACAGAAAGTGCGGAAGTTGAGGTCCTGAGAGTCGATCTCAGCCCTAAGAGTCGAGGCAGCGTCCTCGGCGTCTAGCCTCTTCAGCTCAGTAACTCTGGCTTGGCATTCAGCTTCTTTGGCCTTATCAGCCTTTGCTTTTAGTTCATCGTTCATTTCCACAGCCAGAAAGTGGTTATGAACGACCTACAAAATAGGGATGAACGACTTAGCTGAAGTTCAGTACTTAGAGGATTTTTGCAAAAAATCAAAAGCTCAGTGCAAAAGTGAAAGAAAGGCTTAAAGAAACTAAAGTGCAAAGAGTTCACCTGCATCAGCAGCCTTTGGTTCTCCAGGAACGGGTCCGACACTTAATCAAGTGGCTAAGACACCCCGGATGCCGCACCTACAGTCCAAGCTCGGGCTCTGTCTAACTCCGGCATACTAGAGAGATCGCCGAAGTACTCGTTCACCGAGTCGCGCTTAGATTCAAAAAGGTTCAGAGCATGCTCAAGAACAGGCACCAGGGGGGCAGAGCCGAACCCCATTTCAGTAGACTGGAAAGTCTTAAAGGAGCCAGCAGCCGAGGTATAGGGTACTTCAGTATTTTTTGCTTCTTCAGCTTCCTTTTCAACCTCGGCCTCCTTCGGACCCTCCCCGCTCAAAGCTTGCGCTTCGTCTTCAACATTGATGAACAGCGCATCGACTTCCCTCCGAACTTCCTCGGAGAAAGCTTCAACCACATGGCCAAGGGCTGAAGGAGGGGTTTTCAACAAAGTAACCTCCTCGGTAGGGATTTCTAGAGGATGAGGAGTCATCTCCTTTTGCTTTTCCGGCCTTTCCTCCTCAAGCCGAGGCCTTTTCTCCGGTAGAGGCGGGGCCCGAAACTGTCTAGGCAGGACAAGTTGTCTCTTTCTTCTCTGGCCCGCCATCCCTTCGTCTGAAGAGTATTCAAGAGCAGGATATGCTTCTGCTAGATCTCCTTTATTCCCTTCTCCTTCGCCAGACTTCAGCAGAAGGAATAGCTGAAGCTTAGTACATAGACAATTTTCACAAATTGAAAGAGCATTAAAAACTCACCGAAGTCTCCAGTAGACACTCGTCTTCAGAATCCTCTTTCTCTACGGCACCTTCTTCCCTCGGCCCAGCAGTTGAGGTAGAAGGCTCGGCTCTGCTTCGAGAGACCGCGGTGGCGATAATAGTAGCGGCGTCTTCTTCAGCAGAGTGAAGGAAGAAAGGGTCAATCTTCTTGAACCAGGGCTTCTGCCTCTGGTACTTAAAGGCGCTGACTATTTGAAGCCTTCTTGGGTGCAGAAAAAGGGTCCGATCCTTTGAATCAGTTATCTTCGGGTATTTGTGATCGGATTCCTCTCTAGGCTGATCCCGAGCACTTCGTAATCAATACCCGAATTTTCTTCGCACAGCTCTGAAAAAGTTAAGAAAGCAAAGATTAGCTTGGCTGAAAGAGTTAAGCGTTAGAAATCAGAAAGCAATGAAGAATAAAAAGTTTCGGCCCCAGCCGAATCCCTTACCGCCTTGGTATCTTCGGCTGAGGCCGACAACAGCAAGAATATTCTTTTGGAAGATATAATGGCAGCAAGGCAGCCAGATGGTTGGCACATTCGCCATTCGGCCAGCGGCCCCAGGCATATGACTTCGGCCAAATAATTCAATCTGCTTATGATCAGCATCGGTGAACTCATCAGGACCGATGCTGTGGATTTTAGGGTTTGGCTTCCTTAAATATCGAGGACCGCCGAAGTAATTCGAATGATCTTCGTCTGAAGGCGCTCTGATCTAGACCCATTGCCCTCTCCAATCCTTGTCCGAAGTATCGTTCGGATAAGATGAAAGAGACCCTCTCTCGTCCTGAATCTGCCACCAGCCAGGTCCATACCACTTATTGGACTAGGTGTTTGGCATCAACTTGTGTGTGCAGCGGAAATAGTGAACACTCGGCTCCAGCCCGTAAAAGAAGCTGACCCATAGACAAGTCATTTATTCGTCGGATGCTCACGGGTGTCAGCTAGACCAGTGAAATGTTGTATCCATTCAGCAACTTTACAACAAAGGGATGGACGGGAAACCGAAGCCCACATTGCAGCTGCCGAGTATAAACCCCGATATATCCGGGCGGAGGACGATGGATTCTCTCATCGGCATAAGGCATTCAGCACCAATAACCATACTCCTCTATTATTTCGTAGAAAATCTCAAGTTGTTCGGCGAAGCAGTACTTGGCGTCATTCTCGATCCACCATGAGTAAGGCGCCGTAGTCATAAGGCCCTCATTCTCTCGGACATCAGTCCACTCCCTTTCTTCGGGAGTCAACGACCTAGACACCGAAGTCTCCCTTCGGCCAGATCGAAGTACTGGCCTCTTCAGAATTGCCTGGAGGTACGCTAGTGAGGGGCACAACCCTTAACGCAACTCCCCTCGGTATATCAGTAGGCCTAGTCCTAGCGTTAGGGTTCTGGTCGCTGAGGAAAGGCATCATCGCCAAAGGTCGATTCCGCCTGGGAATCAGCTGCGGCACCTCTTCCTCTTCTTTCCCGGCACTCGATTCAGACTCAGCTGGCCTTTTTCCCCGGTCACCGGACATTTTTAATCGATGGAAGTTCGAGAAAGCGAAAAGAGAAGGGTGTTCAAAAAGCAGAGAAAACCGAAGAAATTTCAAAGAAAATTACCTTTATCAGTGCGGAATGCGCCGATCACTAAGTTCGGGGCATGAATTTCACTTTAAAGCCTTGGATTGCTTGGAATAAGTGGGAAATTAATTCGGGTTAAAGGAAAGATTAGAGAGAAATTGGGTTTGCATGCGCGAAAACGATTGAAGTGAGCAAGGATTGTGGTGCGAGTGGCTTAAGTATCTTCCAGAACATGATTTTGGGAGTTAACGCCACTAAAAACCCTACTAATCCCACGTTAATTACTGGTTGTTCATATCCCTCTCTCAATTAATTACCTGCTAAATCCTCTCCACTTCCCCATTACTCCATGATTAAGCAGTTATTAGCGTCAATAACCCCTCAACTTTTCTAAGTTCAAATTATCATCATTTACTTCCCTCCAATTTTGCAAGTCAAAACCCAACCCGTCATTCTTCCAAATCGGGTATGGGGGGCAAGTTGTCTAGGTCCAATTTCTCCTCTATTGGGCCTAGTTCGCAAATGACATAATTTAAAGCCCAAAAGCAAGGTTCAACCTTCCAGCCCAAGTGCCAAGTCAGTCAATGGTCCGGTCAACGTGGCAAGCCCACTTGACTTCAAGGGCCCAAGTCCTCTAATTGAGCAAAGGTATAAAAACCATTACTCACATCATTTTACATTCATTCACAATCAGCCTTAAGCATTAAATTCTCTTGCATACCTCTTTCTCTCTACATTGTACTGACTTCGGCATCGGAGGGGCCTTCCTCAGCACAACCCCTGGGGCCAGTTCACGTGTGTTTGCTGTGCAGGATACCCTCGGCCCAGTCATCACTTGGACCGAGATTCATCTTCCCCCATCAAAAAGGGCCTATCGAAGGTCCCATTGTTTTCATCCGAAACATTAGATTTAACTAATTAGGTATGCCATATAGCCTTCATTCATTTTAATCTAGCAATGTAGATAATCACATCTTATTTAATCTACATGGCAAGATAAAAGAAATGCTACCTTTTGCATCCCCTTGATGTCATAATTGTGGTCGATCTACGAGATGCAATGAGCTGGAATTGTTTCTTTAGCGTATTAACCTGAAAAATTCATACTATGAATCTATGATTCCAATTAATCAAAACAAAAACTAAGCCTTAAGAAGCAAACATTTAGATTGTCAAAAGCTCAATTAGTAACAAGACCGCCATAAAGAGCAAACAAACCAATGAGAAGCATCCCACTAACTTAGCATCAAACTAACACTAAATGTAACCCTTTTATAAATATGAGTAATACAATAATACAAAGTACTACTTAGCTTAATTCAAAGAATCTAAACTAGTAAAGATACCAGGAAAAAAAAAATAGTGATAAATTGATCAGACTTACCCTTATCAGTAGTCTTCATTAGAACAATAAGACCCTTAGCTTAAAAGTCATTTGCGTCGCGAACACTTGCTTCGCACCTAGAACCGACGCAAATAAACTCTAAAAGTGCGACGCAAATGACCATTTCTCTACTAGTGTGTGATGAAACGAAAGAGTTACACTCAGTTTTATAATTTATAAATAGAAAACATAAAAATGACTGTATGATTTAGACTCCCTGACCAACACACAACCTTCCTATGTCATTCGTTCCTGCAATAGTGGTCTTTGTGATTGGGACACGCTTTGCCAATATTTCATTAATTGATTTTGGTGTGGCGATATTTGTTCATGAAATTAGAATTGACAGTTGTATACTATAATAAGTATCTTCAGTTGAAATGACTACTAGTAATCAATCTTTTTGCGTTTTCATACCATATGTTGTAAACCAATTTCCCACTTCTAAAGAATCAAATTGACCTAGAAAAAAAATCAACCAATAAAGAAAACACCAATATTCTATTCACTATAACAAGAATTTAACTTAGTTCCGCAAAATAAATTTTAAATCTAACTCAATGCCATCATATTCTACTTAACACAGATAAATTTAACTCGATGCAATAAAATAAATTTCAAAATTTTCAACATATACAATAATAAGAGTTCACGAATATATATTAACAACAATAATGTATGTACATAAATTGAAAGAGACCTGACGAAATTGAATTGCATGACATTCTCAAATTGACCGGCTGTTCATGCCCAAACTAAAAAGTAATTATGTCCTGTTTATTTGTCAAATCGAAGTTAATTACACTCAAAATCATGACTTTTAATAATAAAAATAATCTAAAAATTGGTAGTGCAAACCGATTTATAAAACTGATTTAAAGTTCAGGGATACAAACCGATAAAAGCAGCGGCGGAAGCACCTGATTGGAGGCGACGTCAACAAGCATCACGAGGAACAGGGAGCACACACGAGGTGTTAGTAATTTAGAGTGTATGTGGGAGAGCCCTCTCCAAGGGGTGCCGCCCGCGGCCAGCCTTCTCCAGAATTCAGAGGGTGAATTGGATTTCACCCTGTCCGCGCCCGCGGCATGGATTGCCGCGCCTGCGGCCCTTCGGAAGTTTGCGGTTCCTTTGGTTCTTTTTATTGTAAAATTGAAACGAAGAAAGATATTATTTAGTTTTTCTCTCCTCCCCAAAGTTATTCTCTTCACACTTTATTTAAATAAACTTGCAATCTCTTCATCTAAATCTCTATCAATTAAGTTTTCCTTTGAGAATTTAATCATCTTACAACAAATCTTAGTGCAAAGATCATAGTGTCGTCTATTGTATCTCAAAGTAACTTTCCAGTTCAACCCAAGCACCATTGTGGGGGAAATAATCACTTTAGGAAAGTGTTTAGACGCCTTAGACGAGTATCAAACATTGGAGACTTACGTGGTCGCATCTATTCTCATGTTCTTGTTGTTTTTCGTTGTCTTGGAGTAAGGCAAGTTATTATCTTTCACACTTGTAGTTTAATTCGTAAATTTTTTGTAATTTACTTTATTAAACTTGTTAGTGCTTAGTTTGTATTTTATTATTTGTAATTGAACATTGTTTTTATAGGGTTTGTTCCCACAAATTTGTAGTACTAGAAGTTTTGTACTAGGAAAACCTAACACGAGGAAGAGGGGGCACGCAAAAGGGAGAGGAAGGGGCGTGAAAAACAAAATGGAAAAAAGAGCAATAAGGAGAGGAATTGGAAGTGTGGTGGCAAGAAACCTTAATCGGCGGTGCTGTTGAGTGGACGAAAATCAAGGAACGAAGGAGAAAGAAGTATTGGTAGGAGTAGTGAAGGAACGAAGGAGGAGGCGGGTCTTTTTGGGCAGAGGCATTAATAATAGAGAGTGTAGACATCTACTTTTGGTCCCATATCCCGACAGGAAGTGATATGACAATAAATAATTACATCTTTGTGCTTGATGGGAGTAAGGAATGTTTATGGACTACTAATTAATGCATAAACACATAAATCCAACTAGCTTGACCCAAACAAAATAAACCAACGCTTGTTAATACTAAGCTCGATCAGAAATTAGGCCTATTCCCAAGATTAAACCTAATTTTACGAATTTAGAAGCGTCTAGGTTAAAATCTAGGGCTGCTGCAGGAAAAACCGCGCGCAACTTAAGGAGTCGCGTTGGCCTAGCGCGCGCAACTTGTGCGTGACACCCACCGCAACCTCTAGAGATGCGCTTGCGGAAGATTCAGAATTTCATAAATATACTGAATCGAATCTTACCATAAAGCCACGCGCAAGACCAGAGGTTGTGCTGCCTTGTGTAGCGCAACCAAATCATTTGCGTGTAGCAGCCGCGCGCAACCAGTTGAGTTGCGCTCGCCACCTGCTGCGACAGAATGTCCGAAACCCTAAACTTACCATTTCCTATTAATAGAGGTTCAATACGAGCTTTGAACAGACATAAATTAGCCTAAAAATGTCAGCAGTAACTTTATGAACTTATGCAATAATCATCCCTCTTGCCCTAAATTCTCACCCTTTAATTGTTTGTTCTTACGATGGAGGTTTCCGAACAAGAAGGAGTCCATAAGTGTTCTAAAAGACGATCTAGCAAGGAAAAGTGGTAAATTCCCGAGCACTTAGATAAATCACCTTTCTTTTCTTGCTTAAACAACTTTTAATTAATTAATTAGTGTTGTTTGGTCAGCTTAAATAAACTTTAATTAATTAAGTTCACATAATATTCTTGCGTTAATCAAGACAAGAATTTGAATAATTAATTGATTGTTTTATCACCTAAGCCAGGGAGAATATTGTTTATTTCTCGCTCCTTTCACGAATTTGAATAACCAAGAATAACGACATTCGTTGCAATGTAATCTTTATGTGATCAATGCTTGTAAATAAAATCAACTAACTTAGTTTTAGGTATCACGTTGTATATATTGTTTGGTGATGAAATTGTGGAAAAGGAAGAGCTAGTAGGGGTCGCGCTTGGACTAGAATAGCGATTCCTCCCTAAAAGGAACGTTATTTTAGTACCCTCGCTCCCGAACTCATTTCTGGTACAAGTAGATCAATTTGGGCATGGGTAAATTTATGATTCATGCTAAATATCCCTTGAACTCTACTTGGGAGAAAGGTATGAACGCAGTTTTTGAGTTTTCCTAAAACTCATTGGCGACTCCTTATTAGTTTCTTACAAAAAAAGCCTAATGATAGAATCAATTCTAATTCAAGGTCCCCTAAACAGTCAGAAATTCAAATCCTAACACCTTGAAAAAGTGTAAAGTCCTAGGCTTTAAAGGGCCATGTGCATAGAGGAAGAGAATCCCTCGATGAGCACACCCTCCTCACAGTGGAGACTCCACTGGGGACTTAGAGGTTACAAGATTAGTTCTTAGTTATGGTTCAAGGTTTCCAACTTAGGTTACCTATGAGTTGTAACGAGGGCTAACTTGGATAATCTCTAGTTAGAGAGCGAGACTTGAACGCATAATATCTTCCTTTTTTCACGAAAGTAAAAGCTAAACAAGCAACATTGCATCATGCATAATCATAAGAACCTTCTAAACATTTGGGATTGACTCATTGACTAGGGGTCGCCAACACCAAGCTTCTATCCCAAAATCAATAACAATCATCCCACCCATATCGCCAACAAAATGTTGGGAGAGCTATGTCATGGGTCAACACATTGAGTGATTGATTCGTGCTTCGTTTCTTAAGATATGGTACCTTTGGACACCCAAAACCTTGACCTTAGAATGGCATTATATGCTTTAATGGTTTTCTCGTATGCTTATGTGATTACATGACTATTTGCGACGTGTATAAGGGGGTAAGTCGGGAACCCTTTCCCTCCCTCGAAAATTTTTGTAAATTTTTGCGCAAACATTTGTGGAAAATAAAATGCTATAAAAGACAGATGGCGATATATATAAAATACGTCGTATGTACAAAAATCGTATTTATAAAAAATAAAAAATATATACATTTTCCATAAATACAAAAAAAAAAAAAAGAAATATACACAATGGGATCAGGATGCTCGGCGACTCTCGGAAGGCTGCTGCACATCCTGCAAAATCCAAATCAAAGATTAATACACATTCATGTAATAACTTTGATGAAATAAAAAAAGAGAAGAAAGAAAATAAAAATTATTGCAACCATCCGATGATCACGGCATGACAAAGCCACGAGGGTCCTCTGATAAGCATCTTGAAAAGCTCAAAGGGTCCTCACCATTTCGTTCACAGTCTCCCGCGGAACCTGTTCCAAAAAAAAAAAAGGAAAGTTATAAAAACTTGTATGATAGATAAAAATTTATGTACATGTGCGAAACAAAAATACCAACTTAACCATCTCTAAGACAAACGGTATGTCCTCATCCTCCGCTGCGAGAAGAGTCTCGTGAATCACCGAACCAAAAACATCGGTATACGAGATCTCTTCCGTAGGAGGCACCTTACCACCCAGCTCAACCCTCTATAAAATAAAATAAAGCAAAAACAAACAAGGGGTCAATATCCGAACGTCGAAAAAACATAATAAAATCTAGAGAAAAAAGACTAATCGGAACAAAAGCTGGAAAAGGAGTCAACCTGGATGCAGCAAATGTGTGGTAAGAAGCACCAGGCAGCACTAGCTGCTCTGCAGGGTAACCAAGGATCGCTTGAGCTGAGATTCGGATGCAACATCCGAAGGGTCCACAGGAACCAAAGGCTCCTCGGACGAAAACTGCCAAACAATGCACTCGCCTAAAAACCACGCGTCCGTCCTGTGAAACAAGGAGAGTCTCTAATAGAGCGCCCGAAAACGGCAACAAACAACGCCTGCCCGGACAGCCTCAGAAACCCCCACGACCAAACCTCAAGGGCGGAGGTCGACCTACAAAACAACTTCATGTCAAAAATGATGACGACTAAAGCAAAATATGGACATATGTTGTTAAAACTATACTCACTGACGCACCAGTCGCCTAATGAATCCTCTGGCGCAAATCGCCGGCTGCGGTAGCTCGTTTCTTCCTTATTATGACCAAACGATGGCTAATAGGGAAGTGAGTCGGCCCAAGTGTCCTAGAGGCTAAGAAAGGCAGGTACGAATACCCCTAGGCCTAAAGAAGCTAACAAAACAAAATTAGCTTAAAAGAACAGTGGAAGAAAAATAAAAGATATAAAAAAAAGAGAAGGAATGAACACGCACCTCGAGAATACGGCCGTGCCATGAAAAGGAAATTCGGGCCACCTCAGTAGCTACCGCGGAATCCATCACCCAGGTCGCCTTGCCCATAGCAGTAAGCATATGGGCATACGACACCTCCGCCCAGCTTAGGTTACCCACTTGCTCTAACTCACTAAGGAAAATAAGTAACTCGATGGCGAAACGCTCTCCCCGATCACTCAGAATAGTGACGGAAAGAACGTGAGCAATGTATATCCGAGCCAGCTGCTTAGAAATACACTGTCGGTCGACCTCATCAGCCCCAAACTCATCGGCAAGAACCGAGTACGGACAGGACTGCGCATACACGTGGAAGGTCGCCGTAAGACGATCCCCCACGAGATCACGCAGTCTCTCGTCTGATCCCTTCACGTTCTCCAAAATCACGGGCTAGCCTCCGAAAGGAAAACCTGTGATCATGGAGAAATCGTAAGGGGTAACCGTCATCTCTCCCCACGGGAAGTGAAAAGTGTTGGTGGAATCCCACCAAAGCTCCAACAACCCGCGAAGGAAAGCCAGTGACGCAGGCTGACTCGATAGATCCCAAAGAGCTGCCATCTGGAGACCAACCCTCGAAAGCTTTATCACCTCCCTTACTACCTCGGGTAAGCTCTCAAACCGATCTCTCAGGTCACCCGAGCCAAACAAGCGCATGCTAGGCTCACTCTAAGAAAGGGAAATTCGATTATGACGGGTTCGAAAAGAAACAGAAAAAAGAAAAGTTAGAAAATAAAGATGCAAAGAAACTCACTATGCCGCGCCAACCCTGAATCGAAACATGGTGATCTGGGTCCCATTTAAGGACCTACGGATCCCAGTTGGGAGGAGCCTCCTAAACCACCTCCTCGTGATGACGTCGCTCAGCATCGACCCACGGCTCTCGGCCTTCCCCGCGAGCACGTGTCACCCTCTTTCGAGGGCGAACCGCCTCATCTGAAATTGGTCTTCCTAAGACCTCTTCGGCATTAACAAATAGGAGAGAGTCCATGCTATAATTGATGGGATTTCGGAAAATTACACGATTGAATATATTTTCTAAGTCCTAAAAGAAACATAAGGACGAATCCTAGACCCATTTCGGCAGCATAACGACTGCAAAAAGGGCAAAACACTAAGTTGAATACCACCCAATACTTGGGGGCTACAACACCTGCAATTGAACTCAGTAAATGGGGGCTCAAACACCCACAAAGCCACCCTATACTAGTTCAACTAACTATTCTAAAGATTATTTTTATAAATCTTGAAAATTAATAGTTTGTAGATGAATAAAAATCATCCAAATATAGTTATCGTCTACCAAACAATCGTTTTGAAGCTTGAAAATGGCAAAAATATGAAAAAACATACATTTCGCGCCATTTCTCGAAATCAAAATTTTCAAAATATGGTTCATGAGTATAATCGTAGGCATAACACTATTATTCATCTCATAAACAACAAGTATAACCAATTGAGCAAGCAAAACAACAAGATTCAAACTGAAAAATGAAGGAAAAAATGCAAAAAAAGGAACTTGAATGGGAACATGCTCATACAAGGTTCAATACTTAGCCATTTTTCATGAAATTTGTTGCAAAACACTCCTTTAACATAGCATAACAACATGGAACAAACAATTTCAAGAATTATGGACCGAATCGAAAACCCCCAAATTCGTAATTTAGGGTTCTTCGGTTTGAAATTCCCCTAAATTCGGCCAAAAACGAGCAAAAATAACAATAAAACTTACATTGGATTCTGGCAAACACGAGTGGGATGCTATATCTCTTTTCTTTGGCTTCAAAAAGCAACAGAAACTGAGCTTTGTAGAGAGAGAAATAGTTGAAAATGGCGAAAAGAGGAAGGAGAGAGAGCGAACTGAAATCGCCCTCTTCAATCTTCTTTTTTACTGTTTTAAATGTCGCGCACAACTCGCTAAGTTACGCGCGCTACAAGAAAAGTGGCTTTGGGCGACGACTTTGTGTAGCATGTGCGAAGACTAAAAATTTCGTGGCCTTAAAAGGACAGTTTGGGCGACAAATATTAATTTGTTGCCCAATATTGAGCATGGACAACAAATAAGTGCGTTTTGTTGCCCAAAGATAAATATTGGCGACGAAATATACTTTTGTTGCCCAAAATATTATTTTGTGCAACGATGTTTTTTCAGTCGTAGTCCATATCATCATATAGGGCAACGACATATTGAGTTCGTCGCCCAAAATATTGGAAAAAAAAGCGGAAATTTTTACACTGAAAATTTCACCACCAAATTTGAATTTCGAATAATCGCTAATAATAACACAAATTTTGCTCACCCATGTACCGCCACTACCCATATCACATCCCATAATTATCTTTAGCATTCCTATATTCCTTTCTCACCTCCATCAAAAACTCATTCCTCAACAACCTTCTCGTTTAAATTATATCCAAAATTATAAATTATAAACTTCCTTTCTTCCATAATCTTTTTGAAACCCAGTGGTTTTATAGCCCTTTTTACTCCGTATCCCATTCTTGGATGAAGTGTGTTGAATTGGAAGAGGAAAAACAGCATCAAACTGCAATTATTTTCAGATTTTGACACAAATTTCAATCCGCAATAATCGAAGGTGAGCGTGAATATGGGCAATTATATCTATATTTTTTAGATTGACAATTACCACAAGTTCAAGGGATATAGAGTTCTTACAGAATCATAATAATAACGAGAATTTTTCTTAATTGTTTTAATTGGGTTGGATATTAGCTTAGATTAGAGTCAATTTGATTCTAATATTTATATATATGTTAATGTTTGTTCACTTTTGTTATTAAGACTTAAAATTATGTTAATAAGAAGTTTTGAGGTACTTATTGTTTTTTTTTTAATTATTGTTGTTGGGAGTACAAATTCAATCACTCATAGTACTCCTTATAATTGAAGATAAGGGAACTAAGGTAAATCAATTCATTATCTGTTTTCTCTCTCTCTCTCTCTCTCTCTCTCTCTCTCTTTTCTTTTTTTTTTTGGATAATTGTGGTTCGTAAAATTCAGAACTTTTGGTTATTATATATATATATATATATATATATATATATATATATATATATATATATATATATATATATATATATATATATATATATATATATATATATATATATATATTAATTGATTGTCATACATGATGAGGCACGTTAATGGTGATTATTGAACCTTACAAATAGCAAATCAAAAGATGAATTATGAAGACTACAATTTTATGTGATGCGTTTTTTAATTGTTAATGGATCTTCAAATATATAGTTAGTGTAGGCTTTAATATTCTTGTAATTTTTTATAAATTTAGTTAGCCAGGATGATTACGGAGGAACTCCATTATTTTTTACTTTTGTAATTTTGATTATCTCATTTAAGAGATGAAATTATCATAAATCACATGATATCTGTATGCAGGTTGTATATTATGAATGTTATTCACAATTATTTTCTAACTAAGACGTGTTTTTGCATTTCTCTTAATTGGGATAACAAAATTGGATAGTAAAACAATCGTGTTAAATATATGAAGAATATATTGTAGAAAAATACAAAAAAAATAATATCAAAAACTCACATGCGCAATATATAGTCACAACTAAAATATATCGTTGCACAAAATATAAATGAGCGACAAATAAGTGTTGCACATATTAGAATGATTTGGCCCATGTAGATGATTTGGGCGGCAAAATATTTAGTCCGCTGCACAAAAGTGTAAAGGCAACAACATATGGCAATGCCCAAACCTAATGCACACGTAGCACAAAACAGGTATTGGGCGAAGAAGATTATACCCGTTGCACAAAACAGCATGGGCGTCGACCCTTGGGCGACGACCCAAAACGAGTTTTAACTCGTTGTACAAAGGCTTGGGCGACGAAATCTAGGTTTTTGGCAACGGAATTTTTCGTTGCCCAAAGCAAATTTTCTTGTAGTGGCGTGACATACTAGCGCAACTCAGACACTTGCGCGCACCTGGCAAGCGCGAACTACTGAGTTGCGCGTGGATACTGGTCACTTAAATAAAAAACGGTATCCAGATTTTTATTTGTTTTAAATTTTTTCTAACGGTTTTATGCGTTGTTAGACGTAATAACGCGCGAATCATAAAAATCCTTTTAAATTGCTTTGCATTTTGTAGTTTATTTTCTTCTTTGATAATTTTTTGCATCATCCTGCATGGACACCGTGCTTTGTGCCTGCCTCAAGCATACGTTTTGGATGTTTTTCGTGAAGCGTCTTAAAATATCCCGTAGTGGTGCTTTACGTAAGAGATTCCATATATAGTTTGGCATTTTCCTGTACTACCCTTTTAGAAATGTCACGTTTTTCGTATTTTGGTGTCAATAACAAAAATACCTTGTATCGTACAGCGTAAAATTGTATGGCGTATGTGCTGTGTAAAATTGCACTAGCAACGTGATCTGCCTCCCGTAAAAAACGGTGGAACTTCTGTTTTTGTTAAGGCGTTAGCTAAAACGAGTCGACGAGCGCGCCGAACCATCGGGGTCAGACGCCCCCCGTTGGAAGCAAATACGTTTAGCTAGGAAGCAATCTAGCTTTACCGGACAGTTAGGATGTCCGTCCACCCCCTGTAAAAAGAGCGGCCCCTGCTGAAGCTGCACCCATTTTAGACACGTGCCCCTAGTCCTGAGACGCGTGTTTTCATCTTGTGGACAAAACTGCTGAGAGAGTTGCCGATTTTATTCTCTCTCACTGGATTTGGATATGTGCCTCATGTATTTCTATCTTGTGGACATCGAGTATTGTTTTGGCAGCATATGTCAATCTTTTATTCAAGTGTTAGGCTACAAATGCCGAAGCACCCCCATTTTCTCATCTTTTACTTTTTTAAAATCATGGACTAGCTAGAGTTCCAATGATAGATCAAGGGACTTTAGACTGCCGATGACATATTGAGAGGGTATCATCCCCTTTTAATCTTCTTAAACCCGGTACCTTCTCATAACATGACATCACCCAAGATAGCCTTGACTTGTAAAAACATTCTATACTAGCAAAGGGTCAATCTAGATTCTTTAGTGCACTAAAACCAGAAAAAACCTTTTCTAGTCTTAGCAACTACTTGTCTTGAACACTTAGTGAATCGAAAATAATTTCGACATTCTCAACACTACTAAAAGATTCCTTATTCCTAAGGAACTTCGCAGAATGAGACTCGAATTAATTTCCTTGGCTACTTTGATAATTCTAGAATAGACGATGATCAAATACAATACTCATAATTAAATGTTGATAGAATTAATACAGAAAACCAATTGGTATCATATGAAATGTTTTTAAATACATATTAATTTGTTTTCTAATTACATTAATTAATTTTATTGATGTTCAAGTATATGCTTTCGTATATAGATGGTCAAACTCATGTATTGTATAGTTGTCAATTCGGGTATTTGGGTTGGGTTTGAGTCGGGTCAATGTGGGTCGGGTCAACTCAGTTTGGGTTAATTCGGGTTTATAGCATTACCTAAGCGGGTCGAGTTAGGGTAGGTCATGTTCGAGTCGGGTCACATTGGGTCATGCATCCTATTGGGTTTGGATCGATTTCAAGTCAGGTCAATAACAGGCCGGGTTAAATTTGAGTCGAGTTAGTAATAGATCGAGTTAAATTCGGGTTTTGACGGTTAGAACAGGTTTGAGTCAATCTCGATTCGGGTCAGGTTTGGTTCAGGTCAATAATTCATGGGTTATATTCTAGTCCGGTCATCTTTAGGTCGGGTCATGTTCGAGTTCAGATTTCAAATACTAGGGTTATTAGAAGAAAAAAAATATACTTGCTGACTGAATTAGCTAACAAAAAAAAAAAGTGTAATAAAAGGAGTTTATATATAGGAAAAATTAGAAATAATAATCCCAACTTTCATAAATTTTGGTAGAATAGTCCCAACTTTGGATTATTCTGGAATAATCCCAACTTTAAGGGTTCCTCTTTTTCTTCAATCCCAAAAATCGGTGACCGGTTGAATAGGTTAATTTTTTATTATTTTTTTAAAAAGTGACACGTGTCACATGTTAATTGGTTAAAAAAACTAAAAACAAACAAAAAAAAAACACCCAACGGTCTGAGCCAAACCGTTGACGCCAATAATTTGCCACCCCTCAACGCCGCCAGCCGCCCCAACTCCGCTGGTTTTCCCCTCCCCTCGCCTGACCGTCGCCCACTGTTACCCCTCCTCCCACCGGCTAATTGCCCAGCCACGCACAGAAACCCCTTTTCATTTTCTCTCTCCTCTCAATTGCCCCCGACGACCTGTGCGCCACCGCTCGCGAAACTCCCTTGGAACCCCTCCTCTACTCCCAAAAACACCTAACCCACCCCTGAAACCTCCGTTTTCCTTGGTGGGTTTTTGGGGTTTTAACTGGTGGCTGCTATTTTGGGGTTTTGGGGATGCAATTTTGGGGTTTCGTGGCTGCAATTTTGGGGTTACGGTGGTTGCGTGGGGTTTTGGTGATCTCGGTGGTTGCGTGGGGTTTTGGGGAGGGGGGAAAACGGCGACTCAAGGGGTGGGGGAGACGCGGCGGGCTGGGTTGTAGTGGTGGAGGTTAGGGTGGATCGGTGGGGTGGCGGGCTGGGTTGTGGTGGTGGAGGTTAGGGTGGATCGGTGGGGGAAAGGGAAGCTAGGTGGTTTTCTGTATTTTTTTTTTTGTTTTAATTTTTTATTATTTTTGAACCAATTAGGACTTGACACGTGTCAAGTGACCTGATATAATAGGTTTTTGACTTTTCTTGACCAATTAAGGATTGAAAAAAAAGAACCCCCCAAAGTTTGGATTATTCCAGAATAATCTAAAGTTGGGATTATTCTAGCAAAATTCATGAAAGTTGGGATTATTACTTCTAATTTTTCCTTATATATATTGGAATATCGTATAATGTTGCCATTAGAGTGTAGCTTTCCTAATATACTAAAATTCAGAGATCAACCCATGGCTATAATTCACCATTGCTAGGCCTGCTTGCCTTTCCCAGGCTCCCACTCTCAAAATCAAATTCTCACTGCCACTTTCTATCTTCAGCAAGGAGTGAGTAATCGGTCCAAATAAATTTCTAGTTCGAATTCTACTCTTAAATTTATGATCTAAATATTAAAGAAAATTTTGATATTTGCTACCATTAAAATAGACATTTACTACCTATTTAATTTTATATTTTATTTTTTTACCACCCAAATCCCAAAATTATAGATATCACTACATGTTGCCTTATGTCGTTACTGTTTGCGTTAGTGGGGCCCAACCACCGTCTAGCCTCTCCTCCCTCCTTAGCCACCGTCACTGCTAGCCCCTCTCCCATGCCAGCGCCCAAACGATCCCCTGGCGCCGACGACCCCACCCCCCTTTTCCCCACCCACGATACGTCATCGGCGACATCGATCAATCTTCACTGTTGACATCAATCGTCATCGGCGACATCAATCTTCACTGCTAGCCCCCTTTCACCGCCCTTATTTCTCCTATTCACCGTCCCCGTTTCAGGCCACTACCAAAACCGAGGCTATGGTGGTTGAATTTGGCCGCCAAATCCAGATCTAAAACAAACAAAACCAAATTCAACCTTCATAGCCTTGGTAAACCGATACCCCCTCCCCTTCCCCCACCCAAAGCGGGTTTTAGGGTTTTGTTTTCACCCATTTAGGGTGGTTTCGGGGCAGCGTGGGTGGGGGATATATAATGGAGGAGGTGGGGTGGCCGGCGTCTGGGGAATGTTTGGACACCGACATGGGGAGGGGGAGGTGCCTGGGAATTTTTTTTTTTAAGTTTTTTTTTTTATTTTCTTGTTTTTTAATAAATTAAATTATTATTTAATGAAATAATAAGCCCCACTTAACGGAACCCTAATTGATTCTATTAAGTGGTAGCAATAACTATAATTTTGGGATTTGGGTGGTAGTAAAATGTTTTTTTTTTAAAAAAAAAAAAAATGGAACAAGTAGCAAATGTCAAACATGGTCATTTAAGTGGTAGCAAATGTCAAAATTTCCAACATTAAATCTTTCTGTAAAAATTTGGGTCGCGTCAATAACAACTGGAATTGAATTCGAGTCAGGTTAGTAGCAGGTTGGGTTAAATTCTGGTTTTGATGGGTTAAAACAAGTTTGGATCAATCTCGGTTCAGGTCGGGTTTGGTTTAGGTCAATAATTTATGGGTGATATTCAGGTCAGGTCATTTCCAGGTCGGTTCATGTTCAGGTTCGGGTCTCAAATTCTCGGGTTAACTCTGGTCTAGAGTTGGTTTCAGGTTGGGTCATATCGGGTTCGGGTCACCATTTTTCCTGGTTCAAAAAGGTTGGTTCATAATCGGTCGGGTAAATTTTTCGATTGGGTTAGCTTTTGACAGCTCTAGTTATATGGAGTAGAATGTAGGAGCAATTATGGAATTATTTTAACACCCACTCGGCCACTCAATAAGATATAGTCGTATCATCTCCAGTCTCCACATGCTGCGACGCATTATAAATGTGAAGAAGGAGATGATGTATTTAAACTCGGGTGTTAGATAGATAGTTAGACACCGTAACGCTATCAGCATTAACATATACAATTAGTCAATTACACACCACACATCGCCAGATTGCCCCCCAATCCAAGCATACTACGCACGGATGTATGATTGGCGTGACAAATACAAAGCCAGTATAATATATGTGCCATACGAAGTATCTTCCAAAATTGAATTCACCGATCTAGAGTTGAAAATGAAATCAAGAAAAGATCACATGATGTAATTTTGTCTAAGATGTTCGTACCTTCCAACTAGCCATTGAAAGAAAACAAAATAAATCATTTGTCTATTGATCCAATCAACCAATAAGTATTTAATTTGAATCAATTGATAAAGGAGGATGTTCTAACTTAGCCATGATCCCGTTTTCAAAAATTTAGAATAAATATGTTGCATGAGAGAATCAACCAATAAGTGTTTGGATTTGTTGGTAAGGGAGATGTTCCGGCTTAGCCATGCATGGTCACTTGTTCAATACTTGAAAACGAATCTGTACATTTTAGGAGAGTTTTTTCCTAAACTGAGATGTGACTAAGCTCAAATTCAGATTAGTCCGAATCTAATTAGGCTCAACATTACTTGATAGGCGGGTATGCATGCTTGCATAAATTAAATAAAACTATTCATCTTGTCATAATTTGTCTAAGATGGGGCCTGCCAAAACTTAATATTGATTTATATGGACTGTAAGCTTGCGGCCATGCTTTTTCATTACTACTCACACACACACCGACATCTCACTCCCACTCACACGCACACTCACTCCATATTTATACACTCAAACAACAAGAACCAAATCAAATCAAAATCTTCATTCTCATTTTTATAAATAACATACAATTCTTTCACCATATATTATTTTCTCTCATTTATAATATAAATCTTCATTCCCAATAATAATAGTAATAATAGTATGATTATTGAGAAATTCTTCTTCTTTTGCCTTCTATTTTTGGTCCATTGTACCAATAGCATTGGTTCATCATGGCCACCATCTCCTGGTTACTATCCTAGTAAGATGTTTAGGTCTTTTAGATTTTGGAAAGGTTATAGAAATTTATGGGGTCCTCAACATCAAAGGCTAGACCAACATGCTTTGACTATATGGCTTGATCGAACTTCAGGTGATTACAATTCTTCTCTATACATGTTTTATGTTCATCTTGTACGTTTACTTAAATCCTAAACAACCATTTAAGAGCGATTTGCCGTGTTCATGAGTTCGAGTTTCATTTCTACCGGCTATAAGCTTACTGGTGTTTAAGTTATTTTAATTAATACGGAGTACTTTGTTTGTTCATCTTCTCTATATATAACGTCCCTTTTATTCCTATGTCATTGTTTTCTAACTTCTTGTTATTCAGTTATGTTGATCGATGATGCATTTTAAACTATTAACGTGACATATGATTGATAGAAAATCTAATTTTGTTCACAAGCACTGTTATAGCTTTTGTGAGCATAGTTATCTACAATAAGCTAGGAATTACATATGACATGAAACGAATATTGCACTAGACACGTCTATATATATACTACTTTATGTTATGTCATACTTGTTTTGTGCTACTACATAATAATGTTCATACTCCATATTAACAATAATGTAATTTATTTTGTAGACAGACAACTAAATCTGAGCAAAGGAATTGATATGTGATAGATATTATAATTATGATAACATTTGTCGCAGAAGGATAATAAATGTATATATTTTGTATCCTTATCGTACTAGGTTTACAATATTTTGTAAAACTCTATATATATTGATCAATGGTACACAATTATTATCCCAATTTACGACAAATATTATCATAACTATAATATCTATCAACGTGTTTTAAAGTTTGTTTCTAATTACTATGCTATATATATTTGGTACGTATAGGAAGCGGGTTCAAGTCGGTTCGCCCGTTTAGATCCGGGTATTTTGGTACATCAATCAAGTTGCAACAAGGGTACACTGCTGGAGTAATAACAGCATTCTATGTAAGATTATTCAACTTACTAAAACTTGCTTAATAATTGATTGCTAGCTGCATTATTAATAATTATTGTTAATGCAACTCCTTAATTAAACATCACAATCTAAGTGGGATTACTTTATCACACAATAAACTTTGATTTTGTTGGTATTATATTTGTCAGTTTGCCAATTTATGTAATTCTCACTTACAAAGTCACAAGTGTCAAATTATATATAGTAATAAATTATTCATAAATTAAGTTTATTAGTATTATTATTATTTTTTTTTTGTTATTTTGAGGATTGGTTTGGTCCCCTTTGTAATTTGTAATACGTACAAATTAAATTAAGATTCTTGCTTTAGTCCATACCATTGTTTTACGTACATCCACCCATCAAAAATATAAAATTAAAATTCTTATATCCACAAAAAAATATATATATATCCACTATAAAACTTAATCATGAGCCGTTCCACGACAAATTAAACAACCTACAAAGAATAATTTATGATTTGGAAATTCCATTTCATATATAATTCTGTCGGTTTAATTTATTAGATATTTCTTTTTTTTTATATATATAAAATTAAAGTTAGATTTAATAAGTTGTACTAAAAAGTACGTAGAACAATTATCAGTCTATTTCCACATTAGTTAAGATTATTTAATTTTATAATGTTACACGTACGTACTATTCATTATTGTTACAAAGTATATTACTTGATTTACCAACTCTTTATAAGTTTGATAATTTTGTCTTAAAATAAGGTATTAAAATCTTGTGTACTAGCTATATATATACTCGATGTCTAGATGCAATTATGAGCTACTTGTACGACCAAGGGACATGTTGTGCTTTATTAGGTCATGTTCACTTTACTTTATTTTTGCTGAACTGAAATTATTTTTACTAAACTGAAATTATTTTTGCTGAATTTAAATTTTTTTTTACTGAACTGAAATTAATTTTGCTGAACTAAAATTAATTTTATTGATTCTCTATTATATTTCTTCTCTAGTGTTATTGATTTTAATTGAACTGAAATTAATTTTACTGAACTGAAATTATTTTTACTGAACTGACATATTTTTACTAAACTGAAATTATTTTTACTGAATATCATTTTTTTATGGTTAACTGAACAGGTGTTTAGTCATATACTCATATATATGCTTGACTCAGTGTGTGCATTATGCGTTATAAACTTATAATACATATGAAGTACTTTCGTATAATATATGTGTGTTTTTAAACACACTAACATACATAAGGATAGTCGGGTACCCTTAGATGTCTCAATTCAATTTCTGCTTAAATTTATCAATTCAAAATAGTTTTATACGGGCCTTTTCACTAAAAATAATAAAAATAAAAAATAAAATAAAATAATAAAATAAAAGGAAAGATAAATTAATTATACTATATTATTTGAGAGAATATGAGAATATTTGCCGTGCCTTTCTCATTAACGATTAACCAATATATACAAGAGTATTCTAGGTTAAACTAAGAATGGTTAAACTAGGAAACTATACATAAGATAATTACCAAAGATAATTACAAAACAATAAACACATAAATAGATTATATACATAATTGACTAGCTAGATCATTGAGCATATTTATTTCATCCTAGGCATCCGACATAATGAATGCAATAGTTAAAAACAGTTGAATGGTGTAATGCAAGTGTGGCCCAAATCAGATCATGAACGATATCAATATCAATATAAAGATCAAACTATTACACCCATCCTATGATCGGTCCAAATTTTATAATCTTATTAATAAAAAAAGTAATTTGAACTAGTAACGTGACATTTAACATAGTATAATATTTACGAGATGATGGTATTCGCAGCTTTCCAACAACGAGGCGCATCCAGGGCACCATGATGAAGTAGACATGGAATTCTTAGGGACAACCTTTGGAAAACCTTATGTGTTACAAACAAATGTATACATAAGGGGAAGTGGAGATGGCAATATTATTGGAAGAGAGATGAAATTCCATCTTTGGTTTGATCCAACTAAGGGATTTCATCATTATGCCATTTTTTGGAGCCCTAAAGAAATCATGTGAGTATATTTTTACTTTTCATACTGTATATATATATCACCGCCCCTTCCTAAAAATAGAGTTATTATTATTACTAGGATATATATTTGCTTTATTATTGTTATTATTTTGTAGAATAATTGCATTAATTAGATTATGGAGTCTATTTTATTTTTAATTTCTCTTTCTGACTTTTGCATTCATCACCATTATTTTGTTTTTGGTAGTTGGGATCTAGCTGGAATTTAGGGGCAACACTTAATTGGAGTTATTAAGGAGTAACTATTGTTTTCACTCTTTTTACATCTTTTTGATAGCTTCAATTTGCACTATAATACTATTATACTTACAATAATAATAAATCTCTCTGATATGATGAATGATATTTATAGATGAATAAATAGGTTCAAAGTGAAAAACTAGTGAATCACAGACGACAATCTATTTTCAATTTTTCATCACTAAATATCAATTTGATTAAGTTGGTTTTGATCAATAAAAATTTTATATTTAGTCTTGACTAATTTATTCCAAGTATTTTAAATTTTAACGTCCAATTAATGATTCTCTTCGAATTTATTTCAAAGAAATATACATCAAGTTTAGTGGTAGCAAGAGTCTTCTCTTAAGACTAAACAATTCAATTGATGTATATTGTTGAAAACATAGGTGCATGCATATTGAAAAATACTAGCAAATCACTAAGGATTAAAGGTAATGTGTTTTGGTCACCATATTTTCACTTAATTTGAAAAAATTAAGTAGTTAAGATAAGATATGTATAGGGAAAATAAGTTTGAATAAGTTTTTGTTACCCAATTTCAATTTATAAAGAAAGTAAATTTTAGAAAGGTCTAATAAGTTAAGATATTTAATTAGTTTTAGTTAAAATCTACTCCGTAGTAAATATATATGTACATCCTAATATTTAATTTTATGAAGTAAAAGTCAATTTGATAAGTAGAAATCAATTTTTATAAGTAAAATTTAGTATTAATTAGTAAAATAACATGTTTTTATTATTATTATTCATTTTATATCCTTGTTAAGAGTGTCAAATATTAATGTGATTTGACTAGACCCGACTTAACCTAAAAGTGACATACTCTAAAATTTGATTTACCTGGCCATAATAATTTAGCATGACTCAAACCCGAATTAGATCCCACCTGAACCCAACCCAATGACCAATTGAGATCACCTCCAATAATCTAGTTATAACATCACATGCAACTTGTGTTGATCTAACTTAATTATGACAGTGAATATGCATATAGTACATAAAGTTCATTTTTCAGTACATGTATCAGAATCATTTTGTTTTTTTCCCATTATTGTACACAGATTTTTGGTAGATGATGTTCCCATAAGAAGATATCAAAGAAAAAGTGATGCCACATTCCCACTAAGGCCAATGTGGGTGTATGGCTCAATATGGGATGCCTCATCATGGGCAACTGAAGATGGTAAATACAAAGCAGATTATAGGTATCAACCATTTGTAGGTCAATTCACCAATTTCAAAGCTGGTGGTTGCTCCGCCTACGCCCCCCTCCATTGCCGCCCGGTTTCCGTCTCTCCTTATCGTTCTGGTGGCCTTACACGTAAGCAATATTACGTCATGACATGGGTTCAAAGACACTACATGTTCTATGACTATTGCAGGGACCGTAAAAGAGATCATTCACTCACACCAGAATGTTGGTTACGTCGTTAAGAATATGAATTTTGTAAACATTCAATCAATCTGTATTTCCTATATTCTACCACATATAAGTTGCATTAAATGTATTTTATACGCTTCGTATGAAATTTTAATAATGCACTAAATATTTCTTTAGTGTACGGCCGTTTCTTTGTAATTTGTACACCCCATATATACAAGTTTATGAGAAAACGTTTCTTGATTACCGACAAAATCTTTGTTCATTAAAATTGGTGATCGTAAGTACATTAGAGTACATCAATAATGAACAGCACTTCGTAAATAATTTGTGTCGGCATGGTGTACACGATATTGTCTTTTATGTAAGGGCCAATCTTTGTACTTGGGTACATTTTTCATGTATGCGTTGGTCGATGAGAAATTACTCATAACGATTCGACCATATTTACACCACTCTAAAAAAACAATTTGGGTTATAATTTACTTCCTCTGCTTATTTTTGTTCTTTTTTATGAGAGAAAGAGAAAAAAGTAAAATACAGATTGAACAAAAAGAAATCATGTGAGTAATCTACAAAAAAAACAATGACACTTTCTTCTTTTTTTCTTTTTTTTTTTTTTTTTTTGGACATAATATGATATAGTAAATGACTAAATGCTAAACTTTGTCATAAATTGCGTGCCTTTCAATATACTAGTGGTTATAAATTGTTTAAGAGCTTAGTAATTTAAAAAAAAAAAAAAAAAGAAAGAAAAACTATAGAGACATTAATGATTTACTTTATCATGTCACTAAAGTAAAACATTTATACTCCCTCCGTGTTTTAATAAGTGATACAATTTGATCGGTACATAGTTTTAGGTAATTTAATTGACTTAAATAAAATAAGAGGTAAGTGGGGTAGTTAGAGTATTAAAAAATTATAAAAGAAAGATAGTGTGGTTAATAGTTTAATGAAAAGTAATGAATGAGAAAAGAGATATATAATAAAAATAAAAAATAAAAAAAAAATAAAAAAAAAAAAAGTAGTGGTTTTAGGTTGGGACCATGAGAT
Organism: Chenopodium berlandieri; assembly: GCA_034703905.1. Lineage (NCBI taxonomy): Eukaryota > Viridiplantae > Streptophyta > Magnoliopsida > Caryophyllales > Amaranthaceae > Chenopodium > Chenopodium berlandieri. The sequence goes on from CM068289.1 coordinate 47,659,458, forward strand.
GAAAAAGATATAATATGTAAATGTAGTTTTTTTGCCAAAAAATGAAATGTAACACTTATTATAACACGACCGGATTCAGTAAGTATAACACTTATTAAAACACGAAGGGAGTAGCAGTAATTTGGTGTACAAAGGTAGATTGTTCAACCACAAATTCTTCAAAAAAGCGGGTGTAAGTTAATTTGTTGTAAGATAGGTTAAAGTTATTATTAAGTATTTAAAGTCACCCATTATATTACAAAAGTTATTATTTTTCTAATAGTAAATTTTATCTTACAAAAAAATTATAATATATTAGATTAATCATATTAGTTTTCATAGTATGTAATCATGAATCTATAAGAAATTACACATTAAAATAAAATTCAAACCAACGACAAATTAAAAGTTACCCTTTAAGTGGTTAAAGTTACCGTAAAAATAGTTAAAGTTACCCTCAAACTAACCGTTTGATAATATAATTAGCGTACACCCGTCTTATACAAGACTTATTATATTTCAATATATTCCCTATGCTTTAATCATTTGTTTCACTTAGTTTCCTCCTAAGCGTGCAAATATATATACTTCTAACATTTTGTCATTTTAGTAAATTTTATCCAGTAAAATCACCTCACCTTCATTAACTATGTAATATGAAGAAAAAAAAAAAAATGTAATACGGAGTAGTATATACGAGTGCATTATTGTAAAACTTATGAGGATAATATCTTGTATAAATAAGGGGTCTTCATGGGTATTAATACAAGTGATTCTTATTTTTTTTTTTTTTTATGTTAATTGTTTGATTTTTAGCATTGTACAAAAAATGACAGTTAAGAATTTGGTTTTTTTTTTTTTTTTTTTTTTTTATTCACAATTCTTCCTTAAAATCTGTGTCCAGAGAAGTGGAGCATATATTTAAATAAGGAGGGAGTGTGTGAAATGAAACCAAAAAGAGTAATTTGATAACTTCATCGTTGGAGGTCAGGGGCTTTCTCAAGAACATCCTCAAGCTAGGCAGTTAACTTTGTTCATTTCGCAAGATTTGCAAGTCCGTTCGGACGAGCAGACTCACTTGCATTCCCTCATTGCATTTCTAAGACAGAAGCAGCAAGAATTAGCTAGGGTCACTACTACTATCGCACTAGCTTCGGAATACTCTATAATCTTATCATCGTATTATCATAAACATCCAATAAAAATTCAACTAATTCACCACCCATATAATTAAACATGCTATAGTCAAAATAAACTAATAAATCAATAATGTGATCAATAACGATTACGTTGGGGGAAATCTAAGTACTTTAGCTAAACAAAACATCACAAAAGGAGATCATAAGCTATCTTTTATAGAATTGGCCTTTCTTTTTGGCATATTTGCCTTCAAATGCCTTTTAGTTTCCCATGCTAAATGGAGAAAAAACAGAGAAACAAAGGGTAAAGTTGGTGAATAAGTATTGGCGCATAGACCCTAAATATTTCACTTGCAAATAGGATGGCATTTTTATAAATAATGGGAATCTGAGAAAAATCGATGGTAGAAAATATGATGACAAAAAGTACCACTACATGCATAATAGTACATAATAGTATACAAAAATGTAGCATTGTACCATTAAAAAAGAAAAAATGTATCACCGAATTCTCAATTACCCTCCTATATGCATGCAAAATACATAGGCCTTATACGCCTATATCCACCCTTAAAGTTGGTAACTAATTGAATGCACGAAAATGGTTCAAGAATCGAGGTTGATTCTAGCTTTCGTTTGTGATAAATCCCACTCATATACTTGTATTGACTATAGTTGTCGTAATAATGTAGGGTGGATGTTAAATCACAAGAAGAAAACGAAAGGAGACAAATCAAACACAAATAGTTTATTGCATTATGTTCTACGAAATACAGTATATATTTTTAGGGTTTTAATTTGTTGGTTTAATCAAATTCAATTTTTCTGGGGAAGGGAGGGAATTGCCGGAAACGGAAACGGAGAAGGGAGGGGGTGTCGGAAACGGAAATGGGAAAGGGGAGGGGGTGTCGGAGGTGGAAGAGTTGTCACCTACCAGAGGTGGCAACTTGGCAGGGGTGGGTTTGGATTTTTTTTTAAAATTTAATTTTGATTTTATATTTTGTGGACCCTAAGTCAGAAAACTAGCTGAACTAAGTTGGAAAACTAGCTAGAATAGGAGAAGGGTGGGGATATCTACTTGTTTTGACTTTTAGGGGTGGTATTTTTTAATTTCGAAAAAAAAAAAAAAAAAAACAACAGGTGGTTAGTTCAACAAAGGGTGCTTTTAGGGGTGGTTATTTAATTTTTTACAAAAAATCCTAATTTTTATTTTGAAAGAATAACATATAATATATATGGTAGTAGCTTAGAGGTTTAATTTAAGGTTGTGAGTTCAAATCTTCCACAATTCATACTTCTAAACACATGTAATGAAAGACTTAATTATATGAGGTGAGCGTTACATGGCATGTAAGGTTGTTTAGGAAATGAGGAGAGCCTCACGTGGCATGTAACCTTGTTTAGATACGCTTTGTAATATACGAATTATATTAAGATATTCACTATCGCATTTCACATGTACTATTTCAATAGAATAATAACTAATAACAAATTATCACAATTTAATTTTGTCTAACATTATGTGTCATGATAAATGTCAAAACTAAACTAGAACGGAGAGAGTATAGTAACATGGGTTACAACAAACTAATGAGTAGTGATTTTTCTTTTTTTTTGGATAATGATACATAGTTGTACAGTAAAATTCATACCATCATACAATTTCCAAACCAAATCCTAACTTATGGTTCACATTTCAAACATGTAGATCATGGATATCCTTTAGAAAGAATTCTAAAGGAAAATAATATATACATTGAAGTTGACTTAAAAAGGAAGATTCTTTCAAAAAATATATATAGAAGAGATTGGATTCTTCCAAAAACAACTAATAACATTAGTATATGTCAGCCAAAAAACACCCATACCATGTGTTGTTTGCCGTTGTTACATAACATCAATGATCAATGTTTCTGTCATTTTATGAGAAAATTGGATAGATTTGTTGATTATGTTTGTGCAGATCATATCATATAATTGAATGTCACAATGATAACTGCTCGTCATCTACCAATCAACTTATATAATATCATTGAGCTTTCCTTTTCAATCTGTTGTTTCTTATGTACTTCAATCTGTAGCCATTATATAAAATCATGGAGATAGGGCCACCTTTGGTCTGGGTATCTTCTTATAATTACATTCATCAGATCACATGAATATCCATTGGTTTAAACCAAGTATTATTTTTTCTTTGCTTATAAGACATATATTTGTTTTATGTAATTAGGATCATCTTTTGTGTTTGTGAAGACTTACTTGATCTGCAGCTCATTTGACATGATCGAATCAAAGTTGTAATTAGGATCATCTATTCAACTTATGCACTTGTGAAGACTAAGACTTGATCTGTGCGATACCATGTCACTTGCCAAGTTATAGTGACACATAGAGAGATGACATATATTGTCTTGAAGTTTTAATAATACATATGGATAAACGTGGTGTAATGTAGATTTTAATTTAATAAAAGCTAATGTATTATATGAAGTATATATAGGCTATGATTAGTATACTAATTGTGGGTAAAGATGATTGTAGGACGAATCTAATTATACCTTTATTGAGTTAAGCCCGCATAAGCATGACCTATAGTCAAGCTTAGTGGTTATGTGTTGGCGTGCCAAAACATTTTAAGCATGTCTCAAACATGATCCAAGTCCACGTGCAATCACGTACCTTGTCTTTCATGCCTTATATAATTTTCACTCATTTTTGTGTGATTTACCATGTTGGTTATGTCAGTCTTTTCCAATAAAGATGTGATCTAAGACTACCCCATGGCCTTGCATGCACAGTATCATGCTTGTTTCGTGCTCGTGCCACTTTTTTTCCATGTTGAATTGTGTCATGCCATATAACGACTAGCCCAGCCCAATATCATATGCTTTCTCTGTTATAAGATTATTTTAACAACTGAATTTTTGCATGCTCTATTTATTATTCTTATTTGACCACATATTACGATTTATATGTAAAAAAAAAAATAGTCATGTAAATATACAACCTCTGATTCATAAACCTATTGAACATTTTATATCTCACAAATAATACCCCAAAGTTGCAAATAATATGAAATGGAGGTAGTTGTCAAAATGATAACTGCTACCCAAAATGCAATCACCGAATAGATTTAAAAAACAAATCACTTATGTCTAATTCTCTTCACCTTATTCAAAAAATATTCAATAAAAATGTTTTAAATTTTACATTAATAAGTTTTAATTACTCAATAAAAATAAGTAGTTTTAAAGAACAAATATAGCAGAGAATCGGTGTATATATATATATATATATATATATATATATATATATATAATACTTGTAAATTTTCATTAGTAATAATCTATATCTATATATATACTATACTAAAGTAATCCCCAGAAAAATTCGTAGATTACACATGTCAACACCACATAAAAAAATTTCCCGCAAAAAACCTTTTTTTTTTTTTATTGTTGTAATTTTTCTTTTCTTTTTAGAAAAAAATAGTTTCAAGTTAGTTTCAAAACTTGATATTTAAAAGCAACAATAACTAAAAGCCAAATTTATCAGGGTAAAAAGGTAAGATAGATAATTTCAATTTTAACATATATAATCCTATGTTGAATTTAACCGAATAAAAAAAAAAAAAAAAAAAAAAAAGAAATGTTTGTTATTGCATATTAATAATTTCAGTTATTGATCTATTAAGTAAATCAACATACAAAATTAATTTTTCATATTATGTATAAAAATAATCCTATTATGTATTAATTGAAAAAACCGAGCATAGCTCAGGCATTAACTAGTAAAATATTAAATAAAGTTTAAGTTCAATAAAAATAAATTTAAATTCAATAATAATAATTAAATTCAATAAAAAAAATAATTTAAATCCGGCAAAAAAATTGAAGTTCTATAAAAATAATTTCAGTTCAGCAAAAATAATTAAAGAGAAATTGACCTAACACTTATTTTTACAGCCACTCTATTGTGTTTGTTTTTTAAAGTTATTAATTTAACTGATTACAGCTTTTTTTTTAACTGTAAAACTTTTTTTTTTTCTAAATTAAAATTATTTTTAGCAAATTAAAATATTTTTTACTAAATATTATTTGAATAAGGTGAATAGAGGTCTAATTTCAAAGAACGATTATAATGTTGTTTAGTAAATATAATTTCAAGTTTAAAATTTTAATTTAAATTCAGTAAATAATAGGTGAAGACAATATGGTCTAATCAAAGTTACTTTCATAAATCTACAAATCTGCAATATATTAGGCATTATTTGACATAAAATAAAAGATTATAAAAGAAAGTCACATTGAAGAATATGGAAAATTATACTTGTAGAAAGACTAAAAGGTCAAGTGAACCGCATCACATTATTTATATTTTATTTTTTATTTGTGGGAACAAGGGGCAAGACCACCCCATCACATTATTTCAAGTTGAAATAATTTTGATTTGTTCTATATATATAATGAACATAAAGTTATTTAAATATTTGGAACATTGTATCTTTTTTTTTTTTTTTTTGAAGAAGAAGAAGAAGAAATGGAACATTGTATCTAATTAAACAAAAAGAGATTTAATAAGGCTAATATAGTGAACGTTTTTTCTTCTTTTCATAAATGACATACACCCTACTCCTAATTTAATTGACTCACTTCTTTTCTTACCATCAATGACGTGAATTCACTCATTCTTTATTACGAGTAATTTTTTGTCCTACTTTTGAACTACATATCTACTGACTACTCCCTCTATTTTTAAATGATTGACAAGCTCTTGTCAATGTATTATTTTACCAAAAAAAGAACATAATTCTCAAGTTATTGTAGTTATTACAAATTAAAATTGTCAATTAACTATGGGAGAAATATAATGGAGTATATATAAACCTATTTAACTAAGTCTCAAAGATTCCACAAAGAAATATTAACTACTACATTTTAGACCTAATACAACGGATTTTTTCGTTGTATTAGGTGTTCAAAACCGTTGTATTAGACCTAATACAACAGCTAGCAACCGTCACATCTGCTAGGGTTGGATTAGGTCCAATACAACGGTAAAATGGACCTAATACAACGGATTAAGCAATCCGTTGGATTAGGTAGATACCTAATCCAACGGATTGCTCAATCCGTTGGATTAGGTTCCTTTCTTGTTTTTTTGGAATAACTGAACCTAATACAACGGATTCCTCCCCAATCCGTTGTATTAGGTCTTTTTTTTTTAATATTATTATTATTATTATTATTATTTTCAATATCATTATCATTATTATTATTATTATTAGTATTATTCGTCCAGAAATTTCCAGATTGTCAAGTCCAGAACTGATCAATGTCTTCTTAGTTTGCATCTTAATCAATGTCCAAAATTTTCCAGATTGTCCAAGTCCAGAAGATCTAAAAAATTGAAAACCGAACGAAAAATTGAAAAACGATCTGAATATTTGATTAAAAGTAGATCTGAAAAATTGAAAAACAAATCTAAAAACGAAACAAAAAACCATAACGAAAAACGAAAAAAAACCCAGAAAACGAAAACAAAACCCAAAAAAATCAAGAATTCGAAAATACCAACAACAAATCCAGAAACGAAAAAAAAAAGAAAAAAAACCCTAGAAAACAAAAAATCGAAAAACAAACGAAAAATTGAAAAAGGATCTAAAAATTTGAAAAAAAGTGGATCTGAAAAATGAAGATCCGAAAATGAAACAAAAAACGAAAACGAAAACGCAGAAAAACGAAAAAAAACTAGAAAAACGAAAAAAAAACACAAAAAATCAAGAATTCGAAAAAACCAACAATAAATCCATAACGAAAAAAAACCCCAAAAAAGAAAAAACAAACCCTAGAAAACGAAAATTCGAAAAACGAACGAAAAATTGAAAAAGGATCTGAAATTTTTTTTTAAAAAAAAAGTAGATCTGAATACGAAACAAAAAACGAAAACGAAAAACGCAGATCTGGAAATCAAAAAACGAAAAACAAAAATATCAGATCAAAAATTCGAAAAACCCAAAAAACGAAAACGAGAAAAACTAAAACAAAATTACAGTCAAAACGAAAACAAGAAAAAGAATGAAACCCATATTAAAAAAAAAATCAGAAAAATGAAAAAAAAACCAAGAAATACGAAAAAAAACCAAAAAAAATCCAGAAACAAAAAAAAAAAAACCAGAAAACGAAAAACAAAATCTTTAAAACGAAAAAAAAAGAAGATTTGAAAAACGAAAATACCTAAATGAGCTTGAAGAGAGGCAGAGAATGAGAGTGAGGGAGTGAGAAGAGAGGTAAAGAACGAGAGTGAGGAGAGAGAGGGAGTGATAAGAGAGGCAAAGATCAGAATGAGAGTTGAGAGGGATTAGGGCATTAGGCCCAATTTATATATAAGGCCTTCCAGATTTTTTTTTGATCCGTTGTATTAGGGTTTTTTTTTTTTTTTTTTTTTTTTTTTTACTAATCCGTTGTATTAGACCTAGTCTAATACAACAGATTCTTATATCTAATACAACGGTTAGTATAAACCGTTGTATTAGACCTGTTTTAGTATAAACCGTTGTATTAGTCTAGTCTAATACAACGGTATGAAATTATCCGTTGTATTAGCTAATTTTGAACCGTTGTATTAGATTAAAAATGTAGTAGTGATATAATTGTTTAAAGAGGTAGAAAAACATGAGAAATATTTAGGAATGCCTACTATCATTGGAGAATCGAAAAAGACAATTTTTGCAAGTTTAAAGGAGAGGATTTGGAAGAAAATTCAAGGGTGGAAAGAGAAATTATTATCGAGAGTCGGTAAGGAAATACTGATTAAAGCTATTGCTCAAGCAATTCCGACGTATATGATGAGTATTTTTAAGATTCCAAAATAGTAACATGGTGTAGTGGCCATGGTTTAAAGAGGTAGAAAAACATGAGAAAGATTTAGGAATGCCTACTATCATTGGAAAATTGAAGAAGACAATTTTTGCAAGTTTAAAGGAGAGGATTTGGAAGAAAATTCAAGGGTGGAAAGAGAAATTATTATCGAGATCCGGTAAGGAAATACGGATTAAAGCTATTGCTCAAGCAATCCTGACGTATATGATGAGTATTTTTAAGATTCCAGACGGACTTCTCGATGAAATTCATTCATCACTGGCACGGTTTTGGTGAGCTTCCTCGGATTCGGCTAGGAAAATGCATTGGCATAGTTGGACTATTTATGTAGGACGAAATTGATGGGCGGTATGGGATTCCGTGACCTTAGAGTTTTCAACCAAGCTCTTCTAGCTAAGCAAATTTGGCAACTTTTTTCGAATCAATCCTCTTTGCTCCACGTAATCCTAAAGGCTCGTTATTTTAAGCTTAGCTCGGTTGTCGAGGCTAATAGAGGTTTTGATCCGAGTTACACTTGGCGTAGCTTGTGGGGTTCCAAATCTCTACTGCTAGATGGACTTCGGTGGAGGATAGGAAATGGAGCAACTGTTCGTGTTTGGCTGGATGCTTGGCTGCTTGGGACTCTAGCAAAAGTTCCTACAGGTGGTCAACATTATGACCCAAATTTGCAGGTGTCAGAGTTGATTGATGCACCTTCGACTAGCTGGAATTATGAGGTGTCAAGGGAGCTTTTTTCAGCTGACGACTGTAAGTCTATTCTTCAAATACCCTTAGCTTTTTCTATGCCTGATGATTCAATGTGTTGGGGGCTATCAAAAGATGGCATCTACACTGTAAAATCTGGGTATTGGCTAGGAAGAATGGGCCACATCACTGGAGCGACTGATGAAGTTGTGGATGATGAAAAGGAAGCTTGGCGTATTATTTGGAAGTTGGGTGGCCCGCCGAAACTTAGCCATTTCTTGTGACAAATGTGTAAGGGGCGGGTTGCGGTTAAGCAAGAGCTCTTTCGAAGACGTATCTTAGGGGATGAGCTGTGTGGGGAGTGTGACGGTAGAGTTTGAATCAATCATCCATGTGCTTTTTGATTGTGATGCAGCAAAGGGTGTCTGAAATACTAGCCCTTTTCGATTTATTTTGAATGATTCTCCTAACTCCTCATTTGCTTAAAGCTAGTCTAGCTTGTAGGTAAGTTAGATCGGCATGAATTGCGTGTCTTATGTGCCATGGCTTGGTCGCTTTGGTTTCGGAGGAGCTAGAGGGTTCATGAGGGCTTGTCCCTTAATGCTTTTTACACAGCAGCGGGCTATGTAAAGCTCATTGAAGACTATTGTACGTATGCCAAGAAAGTGTTCTCAAGCCAACCTCGAAGTTCAAAGTTGTCGTCAACGACTTGGATTTGTCCCTCAGAAGGTTTTATAAAAAAGTAAATGTCAACGCTCATCTAACTAATTCCTACATGGGATTGGGAGCAGTAGCGAGAAATCATCGGGGGGAGCTTGTATGGGCGCCGGTTAGACGAGTTGAGAGTGTGTGGGAAATGGACTGTGCTGAGGCAGCTGCGGCACGTTTTGGGCTTTCAGTGGCTAGGCGGCTAGGTGTGACACGAGTATGGCTGGAAGGAGACTCTTCTTCGGTGTGTGAGGCAATCAACATATATTGGCTCTAGAGGTCGCTCTTCCATTTGGTTAATTTATGATGATATCATCTTTTTATCACAGTCTTTTGATGCTTTTATTTTTTCACATGTACGGAGAGTAGGTAACACGGTAGCCCACCTTGTGGCAAGATGAGATACTCGTGGTTGTTCGGAGTTTGTCTGTATGGGTCCGTTCCCGCAAAGTCTTGTAATTTTAGCGAATTCTGATTTATAATAAAATGCCTGCCTAATGTTTCCTTAACAAAAAAATGGTGTAGTGGCCATAGATACATCTTTAGAAAAAATAATAATAAATAAACCATTACTATAATATTAGTAAAAATATATTAACACAAAAATTAGTTGATATTATTATAAAAGGTTATTATTTTAGTACAGCACTACCTATCTAAAAAAAATTGACATGATTTTATATATTTTTGATGTGTTAGTATAAAACTTAGTCTAAAAATATAGTTAAAGTTAGTATATAAATAATTCGAAAAATTAAACTCCAGTTATTCTAAAACAAAGGAAGCTTAAAAAAAATGCTCCACTAGACACTACCAACTGTTGCCTCCGTTATATAAATATTGCTACTTAGTATTCATGAAAATCAAGCTTAAAAACATTTATAATATATTGCTACTTATATTCATTAAAAAAAATTATGTGAGATCTTGTCATAATCTTTACAATTTATAATATACAAATATCAAATTTTCATTATTTAAATACATAGTAGGTCAAGATAGGGGTGTTCAAAATTTGGTCCGGATTGTCCGGTCTACGGGTCGAGATTTTTATTTTTCCGGTCCAAAACTCTAAAAAAAACCGGCCTTGAAACGAATCGGTTTTTTGCTTAAAATTATACATAAAATCTTTAATAATGATTAAAATTATCCTTAACAAGATTGGAAAAATTTAGTCGTATGAGTTTTTTTGTACTAAACATACAAAAAAAGACGTTAAAATATTGTTTTACAAAAATTCTAAAATCGGTCCGGTCCAGATTTTGGACCGATTTTTTCGGTCCAGTCCGGATTCGGTCTTAGCTTAATCGGTCCGATCTTCGATTCTTGAAATTCAATTTTTCGGTCTTCGGTCTGGTCTGGACCAATTAACAGCCCAGCTCAAGACATGTGCATTGGAAACAACGTAAAATGCAACTGAATAAAAACAAAAAATAAATAAAAAAAGGGGTATATCACACAATTAAATAAGAAGTAAATAAATTTAACTAACAATGTGCGGTTAAAGTGTGCCACAAAACATGCAGGAACGAAAGGAATATAATTTAACTCAAGCATAATAAATTACTACTGATTTTATAATATGTCAACCAAACATTACTAGTTGAAGGAGAGTGGACAGGGTGGTGCCCGTGGTTGAAGGGAAGGGTAAAGGTCGGGGAAAATTCTCATTCTAATTTTAAAACAAACTGCCTAAATCTAAGCGTTGAGGTTTCCATTCTCCTTGTTTCCCTTTCTTAAACTCTTTCCCTTACCCTTCCTTTGTAATACCAAATGCCCCCTTATGTTACACTATATTTTGAACCCACCTGAGTCCGCCATTACTTTATCGGCTCATGAATGTTACTGTGGCAACTTATAACCAAGGCTTGAAATACAGTGCTACAACCAGCTTGTATAATACCTAAACTTGTCAATCAGTGTTGTCACCTGCCTAATCAGTTTATAATAATCATCTTCTCATGAATAATCTACAACCTATGTACGCAAACTTTCCTAATTTGGGCAATAATCAGGCCTATGCAAACCTGCTAAACCAGCAGTGCTTTTGTACATGCAATAATTTACATTATGATAACCTAACCCAACGTAAATAAGCTAAAGCTCTAAGAAGCCCAGCGCCTTGGGTCACAATCAATGACAACAGATTGCACATCTTGAAGCTTGACCACACTTTTATAGACTTTAATCACCAACTTATGTATCTTGCAAGCCTTAAGACCAAGGATATGAAAAGATATAAGGGAGCAGCAACAGTGACAACTGACAAGGGCACGACAAAGGCAGCAAGAGGGGCGGTTGAATGGTGAAAGACTGGCGGCAGTGGTTGAAGGGAAGGGTAATGGTCGTGAAATTCTCATTCTTATTTTAAAACAAGCTGCCTAAATGGTCTAAATCTAAGCGTTTTGGTTTTCATTCTCCTTGGTTCCCTTTCTTAAACTCTTTCCCTTACCCTTTATTATACCAAATGCCACCTTATATTGCACTATATTTTGAACCCACCTGTGTCCGCCATTACTTTATCAACTTATGAGTCGTGCTTCGTAGCTGTGTAGCTTGTGAATGTCGCTGTGGCAGCTTATAACCAAGACTTGAAGTACAGTGCTACAACCAAATTGTATGATATCTAAACTTGTCGATCATTGTTACCTACCTGATAGTTTATAATACGAAGTAATAAACTTCTCATAGATAATCTACAACCTATTTACGCAAAATTCCCTAATTTGCCCGATAATCAGTCCTATGCATACCTGCTAAACCAGCGGTGCTTTTGTACATGCAATAATTTACATTATAATAACCTAACCCTACATAAATAAGCTAAGCTCTAAGAAGCTCGGCCTTACTATCCTCCGCTCTTCAAAAAACTTGCTTCAAAATACCAATTGAATCTCTTAAATAATTCCTGCATTAGTGAAATCAAGATTAATGTTGCACTAATCACATCTTCAAGTTCATCATGGGTCACACTGACAGTAGATTGCATCATAAAGCTTGACCACACTTTTATATCTAGACTTTAATCACCAACAAATTTATCTTGCAAGCTTAAGACCAGGGATTTGTCTCAATTGTACACAACGAATTGTTATCAAAACAAACGATTTGTTTTTTAAAATGATAATCTCATAATATACAAAATGACAGATGGTATAATTAAATATGTTTTAAAAAGGGAGGAGTAAGCTATAAAACATGGTCAAGCAATGAATTATGAGTAAATAAGGTTCAATAGGTTTATTATTTATGGGATGGTGGCAGAAGAGAGCTAGACAATGAAAATTCAGGGATTCCTACTTACCTTTCTCAAGATAGTTATTTAGAGAAGAACTGTATCCTGTCTTGACTCAAGCAAAGTAGATTTGGTTTTGCGCAGGTAGTGTACTTCACATCACGGATAGGATCGTGGGATTGGAGAGACTGAACAATTTTTAATGAGGGCAATTCTTGCAAGACCAAATTTGACGTTGCTTCATTGCCACATGCGAACACAGGGGTGCCATCCTCCAATCCTATAATGGTAGATTTTGGAAGTCGAATGCTGGGTACATACGCAAGTGTTGTTCCAAACCTTTGATATCTAGAATTTACTCTCTGCAAAAAGACATGAGAACCATGAAGATGGTGCCCCATGGTAGGCGAAGGACCTTGTGTGACTTGAGAAATGCTATAATTATCAGGCATCTCCACTTTTGGTCGAAATGTTGCCACAATATTATCACTGCTGGGGCAGTGAGCAACCGATATACAAACTCCTTGATTTGCTGTTTCTGTAACTAAGGACGGCCTGAAGAAAACAGAACAAGATACCAATTAACAAATATCAGCAAACTAAATATATGACAGAACTCAGCCAAAGAAAAAGAGAACAGGAATGGCAAGCATTTAAACATGTATAAAAAATAACAATAACCACCCTGGCACACACATTCAATACTGATAATTACTGTCCATTTAATCGCTCATAAGTATCTACAAGATTCATCTTGGTTGTGGTCAACCCAGGGAAGAACCAAACACAATAACATTACACACGAATACATGATAAAACATACTACGTATGAAATAAAACTAAAACTTGCACTTGATTTCACACATAGACCAAGGACAGACCCAATTACATCATTACAGGTATAAAACAACTTTTAAAGTGACAAGACAATAACTTAAAGACAAATTACACATCAAAGCAACCAATTCCTCTGCAAACAGAAACGCCAACTTCCATGAGGTTTGCTTCAAAACTATTACACATGCTACATTACTACCACATCTTCCCCAAAGCCCCAACACAATTTCATACAGAAAAAGCAAATACAAGACACGAGAAATTAGGAAACAAAGTGAAATGTACTTGTGGAAATGGATTGCTATGTAAAGGTTGTAAAGGAACAATGATGATATTTTGTAGATTCTACTCACCTAATGTAATTATTCACGATCCAGACATTGCAATCTACCCTCAAGATTTTTTATCAAAATATAATTCATAACCCATTATTACAATTTACAGAGGAATTAATGAATGGTATACAAAACCAATGAAGAAAAACACATACTTGCCATAGAGGATGCATTGTAAGAACATTGATATGAGATATTTCATGTAACTTAGCAAATGGGATAAGACAAAAGTCAGCAACTCAAAACTGGTCCACAGTTCGTAATCAACGATTGCATTGACTAAAGGGTTGAAAGTTGTCCGTCAACAAGTACAGCTAGACATTTACATTGCAGTACATGCCCTAGACATGGAAGTACCAAAAGCTGAGCCATTTTACAAACGTACTCAGTTTAAACTTGGAGCCTAACCTAGAATGGGCTCCCTCTTAGAGTCTTAGAAATGAGGTTAAAACAATTAGTATACAGAATATGAGAATACTTCAGATGCATAAATTTAAAAAAGCATTCATGATTTATGCCAGGTAGATTACAAAAGCATGCAAATCTAACTTAGCCCTCATATACATGGGAAATGGAAGTAGACTTCAGTATAGCTAAAAATATTTAGCATAGAGTAAAGGCGAATGAGAGTAATAAGGAGAAATAGTCAGTTAGCAGAAAGTACAAGACCACATTAAGTAGTTTCAATGTTTCCAATTCCACATTCACAAAACTGCTTAGACTTTGTTTATCTCAATAGAGTTTCTAATTAGATTTCAATCTCAAAAAAATTTATTAGAAATAAAAGAAAGAAAGAAAAGAAAAAGGTAACTAACAAATTCACAATAATGGCAAATGGCACCACAGTTAACGGGGTAGAGGCAATTGTTTGATTTATCAATGGTTATATCTAAGAGTCATCTAGGCCTAAATTATAAGTCATCGAGAATGGAGATGAAGTCAGTGGAAAAAGTTGGTGTAATGATATAATTTTTTTCATAAATTCATGTAATAAATAATTTAAGATGCACACATAAAACATACATTTATAAATCAGGCTAGGCTTATATAAGTCGTTGGCTCATGTATTTTCAGTCTTTGTATGATTGATTACATACATAAATCTAGTGAGACCCATCATACTGGATGTTTTCCCAAACTAAGCTTTGTTTGCAAAGTATTTTGCAAACTAGACTCGTGGAAAAACTATTTCTCAAACTAAGCTTCCAGGGTAAAACGCTGTCTCAGACAACGTTTTATACCCTGGTTTTTTTTATAAAAAAAAAAAATCAATGTGTAAAACGCTGTTTACCTGTTGACTTTTTAAAAAAAAAAAAAAATCGTAATTTATAGTTTAAAAAAAAAAAAAAACAAAGACCCTAAAACGCTGCCTGAGACAGCGTTTAATGTTCTTAATGAAACTCTGCCTCAGGTAGCGTTTAATGTTCAACATGAAACGCTGCCTGAGATAGCGTTTAATGTTGTTAATGAAACGCTGCCTCAGGCAGCGTTTCTTACGGTTATAACAACGAGCTTCTCCCTTCTGCATTCCCACACTTCCATTCCCTCACTTAATCTCTCTCTCTCCAAGACCCTTCTGCTTCTCCCTTCAGGTTGAGTAGGTTGGGGTTGGTGGTGGGGATGGTGTTGGAGGGTGGTGGTGGCGGGTGGTGGCTGAATGAGTGTTAGAGGGTTGGGGGCAGAACTTGATGTGAGGAGTCTGCTGGTTGCTATGTGTTGCAGCCAGCAGAAAAAACGGGCTTTTTTCCAAACTAAGCTTTATTACCAAAGTATTTTGCAAAGTGGACTCGTGGCAAAACTATTTACCAAACTAAGCTTCCCGGGTAAAACACTGTCTCGGACAACGTTTTATACCCTGGTTTTTTAAAAAAAATATTCAACGAGTAAAACGCTGTCTGAGACAGCATTTTACATGTTGACTTTTTTTTAAACAAAATTTCATAATTTTTGATTTTAAAATAAAAAAAATAAAAATTAGTTCTTTTTTAAATTCTTAACTTCAAATTCAAAAAAAAAAAAAAAAAAAAAAAAAATTACACAAAATACGCTAAAAAAAATTTCAAAAATTGTTAATTTCAGATTTTATAATTAAAAAAAAAAAAAAAAAATTACACTAAAAACGCTGACTGAAATTAAAATCTGAAATTATTTACCAAACTAAGCTTTATTAAAATCTAAGTCAGCGTTTTTGGTGTAATTTTTTTTTTTTTTTTTTAAATCTGAAATTAACAATTTAAAAAAACAAAAAAAAATTAACTAAAAACGCTGATTGAGTCAGTGTTTTTTGTGTAATTTTTTTTTTTTTTTTTTTTTAAATCTGAAATTAAGAATTTACGAAATTTTTTTAATTTTTTTTTTTATTTTAAAATCAAAAATTACGAAATTTTTTTTAAAAAAAATGTCAACATACATGTAAAACGCTGTCTCAGACAGTGTTTTACTCGTTGAATATTTTTTTTAAAAAACCAGGGTATAAAACGCTGTCCCTGGAAGCTTAATTTAGTAAATAGTTTTGCCACGAGTCTACTTTGCAAAATACTTTGGTAATAAAGCTTAGTTTGGAAAAAAGTCCAGAAAAAACGCTGTCTCGGACAGCGCTTTATGTGCCAAAAAAAAATTGCACATAAAACGCTGCCTGGGACAGCGTTTTATGTTAAGGAAATAAACGATGTCTCAGCCAGCGTTTTATGTGTTTTTTATTTTTGTTTGTTTTTTTTATTTTTTAAAAATCAGACTTTACGAAATTAAAAAAAAAGGTCAGCCGGTAAAAACGCTATCCGAGACAGCGTTTTATACCTTAATTTTTTTTTTAAAAAAACCAAAAACCAGGGTATAAAACGCTGTCCGAGACAGCGTTTTATCCCTGAAGCTTAGTTTGGTAAATAGTTTTGCCACGCAACCATTTTGCAAAATATTTTCTAAATATGGCTTAGTTTGGAAAAAATCCCATCATACCCTCACATACACAAGTGATGGAAGTGAACTGTTACAGCCAAAAATGATACCAGGGAAATCATCAATTATAATCTAAATATAACCAATTCTACATTTTCTCTTTTTTCAAAGAAAAATGAGGAATCCTAAAGGCCTCTAATCTGCACCATTTTTCTTTCAAAGATCATGATTTTTCAACTAATTACTTCCCAAGTGCATCCTATTACAGTAATTATACTGAACCCCACTATGCATCTAAAATATTGTTATCACTTAAATTGCTAATAATACTAAGTACAGAGCCCTTAAAGCCCAATGAATGGTATCAAAGCTCACTTGGAAAGAAATAATGAGCTTCAGACCACCAATATTTCATGCCTTGTCATATTCATTATTGCATACCATATGGTTTCAAGAAAAGAATGTATCCCGTTCAAGGAGCTAAACAAACCAAATACAAACTAGCGTGACGAAGCAGCTAGTCGATGCAGCTCTACCATAATTCAAACTCCAGTTGTAGATAGACGATGTTCAAAAAAATGGAATTCAGAAGGTGTTCGATTCCAAGGACCAGTTATCACAAATTCACAATTACATCAAGAGTTGCACAAGCTGAGTTCTAAGTTTTCTATGAATAAATGCAAGGCATTTATACATGTACTGGTTAACTAACAATGTTGAAAAATATATACTTTCTCAATTTCATATTAATTGACACACTTCATTTATGCGCGCATATTAAGGAGAGGTTAGATAGAAAATGTCCTTACCCACCTAATCCTATTCTTGCCCTTCTCTACCTTCATCTCTAACCAACAACCCCACCCCCACCCTCACCTTTGTTTAGTCCACCACCGCCACTGCAAATTGGTCATCACTTTCTCCCACAAACTAAGTAATGAACTATGGTTTTCATGAGCCCCATTGATTGGTTACCATCTCAAATTAAGGCCACCTCTTTCTCCTATTGCTTAGTCAACCACGACTCGCCAAAATCGTCGACTCATACAAATTACAACAAATTGGCTAATAGACTTCCATCCCACCCACTATCTTCGACATGGACGAGTCAAACAAGGAATTGTTGGCAGTGGGGAAAGAGACAGAACGCCGAGGGAAGGGAATGAGTAAAAGTTGGTGGCGGCAAGGGAGACGAGGAGCAACTGTTGGGTTGGCCTCGAGGGAGGTCAGAGGCGCCAGGAAGGAGAAAAAGGAAAGAGAATGACAACCGGCGAAGAGGGAGGTGAGAGAAGATTGGCGACCAGAGAAATTGGGGGTGGTGAACCGGTGGTTGTTGGGGGGGGGGGGTTAAATTGAGCGGATGTTAGAGAGAGAAATTCATTGAAAATAAAAAAAATGAAATTATCATATTTGTTCAGGAGATAACTAAATAAGTCCTAAATTGTTGGTGTAATCATATTCCTTCTAAGAAATATCTTAAAATCAATACAATATACAGCCTTATTCCCCTAAGAAATATCTTAAAATCAACACAATATACAACCCTATTCCCATACTCTCTCCCTCTCTCTCTCTCTCATACTCTCTTTCTCTCCCCGTTAAGTAGTTAATCAGTTACAGTATCATCATTGATAATACAAATTCAACAAGACATTTGATGATAAGGAAGACAACAGGCCTAGGATCAAAAATTTCTTCTAAATGGATAATTTAGGCTCTAAATTTTCTTTGCTTGACATAATTTAGTGATTTAATACTTTTAGTAATTAGGAAAGTTATTTAGGACATTTATTGAGCTTTATACACATAGACATATTGTTACATTAATATCAATCAAGGACACAGAAAACAGTATATATGATCTCACCAACCACACTTGTACATCATATAAATGCATTTAGGAAGTGCACAAAACAAGAGCCTGGCAAGAAATAACAATATGTAAAATATCATCTATTGTATTTATAAAGTGGTGAACAAGAAATTAAAATCATAGGTTCATAGACTAATTGCCTATTTCCAAGTTACCATAAGCAATAGATTTACGATCATATGCACTCTACTTTGCTACAGGAAGTCTTGAAACCATATGTTTACAGAGAATTTTACATCAATAGGCCTTGGACAAATAGTCATGAAAACCACATAATTAGCGGCAAGAAGGTAGATCACTCTGGTCCACTGAACAACTACAAGAATAGAGAGATTGCTTACTCATGGAATTCGGAATTCACACAAAATAATTATTTCTTAGGTACTTTTATTTGTCAAGGAAACCAAATTTTAATAAATCTGCCAATATGATCAAAGTATAAAATAAGTTTTACAAATTAAAATCCATTTCTTTCAAAGAAACAAGATAGTACACAAGCTTTTGGATTCATTGAATCCACTTGATCCCTATTTATATCTGAAATGAACTAATGATTCACAATTTGGATGTATTAATGGGAAATTTAATAAAAAATAATCAAAGTACGACAAACTCAACAAGTCAACAGCTAAGCAGAACAAGAGAACATACTCTTTATATTCACCACCAATACTCCACTCACACAAGCCAATTGAAGAACCAGTAAGGAGTTTCTTAGCTCCTGTGTGATCTGGAGCGTCCTCTAATAGAGAGCATATGGAATGAACGGGCTTGCAGGTAAGTCCATTCCTCGATTCCATAGGCTTTCCAGTTTGTCTCAAATCGAACACTAAAAGCATGCCATTCTGCACAAATTAATAAACAAAAATAAATCAGAAAGACAAAATATAATGTTTGGCAAGGATGCTGAAGTGGATATGGTTCAAATTACAGATCAAATGAGGATTTATAGTTGGATTGATATCCATTCACAGTACAAATTTTACAAATCAAATTTGGAGCTAGATATCGTTGGTATTAGATTAAACTGAATTTGGTGTTGCTTTAGGCTTGTTCTACTTGATAAACGATATTTATACTATTCCCTTTAATGCTTTCCTTCCTGGGTTTCCACTATTTATTGATTAATTGTATGCATAATTCTCAAGAGTTTGATTCCTAGAGGATGATTCTGAAACTGAAGGAAATAGTGTTCAATAAGAACAGTATACAAATAAAAAACAGAAAACACGTAAGCTCAAATAGAAGATTTGTAGATAGAAGGAGATGGGTTTTTTTTTTTTTTTTTTTTTTTGGGTGTGTGTGTGTGTGTTGGGGGGGTGGTGTAATTTCTAAGTGAGTGAATAAATTCTTGATGAAAAAAATAAGCCCTGAGATTACATTGGCTAAAGCAAAGAAACATAGTTCATTTATCTTTAAAAAAAAAAAAATCACAGCCTTTGTTCATCATCATCAAACCACCTTTCCTAGAAAAAAAAAAAAACATGACAGACAGCCAACAAGGAGGAAAGAACACCACTCTAGCAAGGAGCATAGAGGCATTGAATGGTACAAAAACAATAACAGTATCAGTATCAGTATCAGTGTAAAAATGAACAATCATTGGTAAGAGGTATAACCTGTAATCCAGCATAAACATAATGTGAACTGTTACTATCCCATGAGCAAGACCAAGCAGCAGCCTAAAAAACAGTCAAGAATATATGAATCAGCGCCAGAAAAAAAAAAAATTAATTAAAGAAAGAAAAAAAAATAAAGAAAGAAAGAAAATATATTGGAACAAAAATCATAAACACAATTACCAATCATTACCAATAATCAATTGACTATGACCCAATGCAAGAGTGCAAGAAACTAACAAGAGATGCATAAAAGACCAGCATCTTACATTATAAGAGATGGCAGCCAGTCTTAAACAAAAGAAAAGTCCCCCTATATTTGTTCAAGGGACACCATAATTTAGGACTGTAAAAATGTGGACCACAGGGAAGGAACTGCAAAATATGACCATTGATCTTAGGCCAACTTTTTACAAGAAAAACAATGAATTTGACTACTGTGATAAAAGAGAAACAAATTAAAAATCTAACATTCTAACCACACCCCTACCTTGCAGTTGACAACTATGGAAATAGATAGCATCTAAAATAATCTAGTACTCCCTCCGTCTCATAATAAAATGCCTCTTTGGGTTTTTGCGCGGGAATTAAGAAAGTTGTAAACTCCTTAAATTAATGATTAGAAGTAAATATGTGCATGTGGGGTTAGAGAGAGATAGAGAGAAAGAAAAAGTAGTTGGAAATAATTGAAGAGATAGAGAGAGAAAGTGTTGGAAATTGATGTTCAAAGTACAAAAAAGAAAAGGATAAAAGATGACAACTCATCAAAAGAGGGTAATAATGTCAAAAGGTACAACCTTTAAATAGAAAGAGGCATTGTATTTTGGTTTACCCAAAAAAGAAAAGAGGCATTGTATTATGAGACGGAGGGAGTACATGCTTAAATCACTACTTACTCTCTTAAGATTCAAAGAAAAAGGCAGCTATTGGATTTTAAATTATTCTACTCTCTTCTTTTGAAAGTCTCATTATTGACATATTATCAATAAAAAGGAAACAAGCCAACAACGACAACAGTTTTATAAAGTTTATTCTTTCTAACGGTGGGAATTATGGTTCTAGTAATGAAATAGTTTTCACATCACCAAAATGATTGTTTTATATTTTAATGCGTAGACAAAACGAGCAGTTTTAAGAGACCTACATTAAATATTTAAACCCATTTTTAAGAACCTTCAATTACAGAAAAAAAATATTAATAAAATTAAATGAAAATTCAAAAATTCAGATTTCAGTCTATTCAGAAACATAGAAGGTAAGATAGAGAATTCTTTTTAAACCATCCCTTAAATTTAATACCTTGTTCAAGCTTTTATTGATCCAATCTACAGGAGCCAATACATGGTCAAAACCAGAAAACAACAAATTAACAATCACTAGAATGATCCAAATTTTCCAGTCTAAAAATCAAATGATCTAGAATCTAGAGTAACTAGCCAAGACATGACAATTTTGATGGAAGATAAGGATTGAATCCCTTTCCATATTCCATGAAAGTCATTTTGATATAGGGACATAACTCAGTATTTAATAATGTGAATAAATCTTAGATGAATAAGCAAAATATAGGTTATATTTAAATTGAAGTCCAAAAATACATTTTATAGAAGCATAGGTGTAATAGAATCCTAGGGGGAGAGCAATATAGAAAATGATCTTGTAATTCTACTATGGCCACAAAAACCCAAGTTTGAGTGACCACCATGTACTACAGTGACTGAGAGATGGGGAAAATAAGGTGTTCACGTGATCATTAAAACATAAAAAGTAAAGAAAGTGTACCGGTAAATCATAGTTGAGGACAACATTGTTGCTTTCCATGCTGAAGGGGGGGAAAAAAAAAAAAAAAAAAAAAAAAAAACAAGAAATTAATTAGACACTAGTGAGAGAGGGACTTCTATTGGGACTAATATTACTCTATCTTTTCAGAATTGCTACATACTAAGAATAACAAAAATTACGTCTTTCATGCAATTCATTTATAAAAAGGTCAACATGCTCTAACAAGAAAATAGCATGTTTCCAGAGTATAGTCAATTGGGAAAAAATTTTGCACTATAAGTTCATCCCCACCTTAAAACAGACAGTTTCTTTGAAGCCAATAGTGCAAGTCTGGCAAATGAAGATACACGCAAGTCTCTGACTGCGTTGACTGATGAAGGAAGTAGAATGTTATCTTGCTCACGAGGGGAAACTAAACTCATCTGCAGAACAACAGTGTAAAGTTAGTTTGGCAAAACTTTATTCACCTCAAGCAAATTGCAAGAAAGAAGGGCGAAAACATACTTTGGTGAGAATATGGGGATCACCAATCCTATTCGGCCTTCGTGCAATGATCAAAATCTGACCAGTATCATCCACATCAAAGTGCCGTGCTCCATCTACTGGCCACTCTTGCTGCAAACATTAAAATGTGCTGATAAATAATTGAGTAACATAGCTAAATAGCTCTTGCACAATTTTGCAGTGCAAGAGCACAATATATTACTGTTATGGTTTATGTTTATATTATAGAAAAACAGAGAAGAAAAAATCCCTTTTAACATGGGAAATGGACTTCCTCTACGTCTCCTCCCAATCCTTCCAACTCCTTTAATCCCAAAACCTCCCGCTCACTAAATTTCCTCCACCTCTCCTTTCCCCTTACTTCTCCTTCCATGCTAAAACTTATGCAAACAATGTTAGAAGATTTTATTAAGAACTAGTGTTATAAATCTCATTAAACTCAATTTTTTAAGGCAGGAGCACTTCAAATAAATCACCTGATCGTAGGTATCATCTCATTTAAACTCAATTTTTTAAGGCAGGAGCACTTCAAATAAATCCAGTCTTGATCCCACTCCTAAAAAAAACAGGATGGACAGGTATAGGTTATATGCAATCCCCAATGTGTATTTAGAAGTATAGCTTAGAACAGGGTAAATCGACAGATATTAAATGGTTCATATCAGTATTCTGACTAGTAAATTTGATCCCACTATAGTTGACCAAAGTCTTCAGTGTCCCATACCAGATTCTATCAAATAAGCTTATTGGAATGATATAACACAAAAGACGGAGAAAGGTTCTTTCTAATGTAAAAATAGCATCTTGTTAAAAAAATTATTTAAAAGAAAACTGTAAAAGCATGCTATCCAGCAGCTAACAAAACAAACATGACAAAAATAACACCTAACCGTTAGCCTCTAATGCTAGAAAATACATGAACCTTTGCTTACAACAAAGTAGCATGAGGTGATCACAAGTCTATTGTTAAGGACAAATAAATTTCAGTCATTCTCGAGGACAAACTAAATCACAAATTTGAATCCTAAGGCCAGCCTAAAGTCCTGCTAAGAGAACTTTCAATATGACATGTACATGACAGAATAGTATACCATAAGTATTGATTCGAAACACCATTCCTAAATTCCATTAAAGAGAAAGCAAACACTGCATACAAGCAAAATAGCAAGAACAATAGCCACTGAATCAGCGTTGGTTGGATGACATTTTTGTGTGAACCCCAGGAGCAAAAGCTGCAAGATATTACTAGTGATAACTGATTACTGGGGACAACACTAAATTTCAGGTGCAATAAAGGGAATAAACACTCCTTATCACAAAATAGATCTGACTTCTCCAAGGAATGTCTCCCGATACTTTGACAATGCACCTTATATCTCATTACAAAGGGATAGTTAAATCTAGACATAGAATATTGTAGATGCACCTTGTCGTCTTTTACATGGGATCAATGCCTTGATATTGCAAAACAACATAGACAGAAAAACTACTTTATTGGTAAATGTATTGCAGCAAACCTGTAATTTAAATGTATAAGAAGATACTTGACTTTGAGTTAATCCAGCATTAACACCTGCAGAACACCACAATTAATAATAAGAAAATGAAGAACTTATTGTACATATATCTTAGTCAGTGACATAAAGCATTAGTCAGTAAAAAAAATTACTTCTGCAGCACATAAAACTACCAACTGATGGCTCAGAAAAGAAAACTCATCACTCCAAAGTATGATTACCTCTAGATGATTGCAGTTGAAACCCATCAGTAGCAGCATCCAAAACCAACGATTTATTTCCTAACTCAGCCACTGTACGTTGAAGAATATCCTCCCTCTGGAAGTACATAAATTAGATTGATATGAGGGTCCCAATTATATTAAACACACATCAGCCAAGGAAAAAATATTCATATGAGTAATGCAGAAAAATGAGAGCTTTTCTCCATGGAAAAACAGTTTATTGCACTTTTAAGCACGAATTATTAGAGCTAGAAATAATTTCTGGACTTCTTTGTACAAGGCTATTTACGGCCATTGAAATGAATCAAATGATATATTATAGATACAGCAGCATTCCAGTATCCAAAACAGCAGACCACTAATTCTGATTAAGCATATAGTAGACACTCGATTCATAGCATGAAACAATAGACCATGAAGTAAAAACTCAATCTTCATCTATACCTCCTGAAGTTGCTGTAATTTCTGACTAATCTCTACATCTTTCTTCTGCAATACTAACACTTTCATACGCCACTCAGCTTCCTTTTTACGCCATTCTTCGTCCTGAACCAAATAAAAAAACCATCACTATATGAAAACAATTTATTCTCTTAACAAATACATTGTCTTCCCAGCAAGATCAAAATAAACTACATTACAAAGAGGGAATATAGGATACACAAATCCACTGTAATGCATCAGATACACTTTTATCCCTTATTTTAGTCATTTGAAATTTGAACAACTTTCATGTTCTTTATTTAGGTTTTTGGAGTACTTATATTATTAAGGTCCATCTCTTTAAATAAAATTCTCATTAGTTATTGGGCTTAATTAGATCTTTATTTATATGAGTTTGGTTTGTGATATATGGAGATCCCAAGCCTGGGGGTACATACCCCAAAGTCCAAGTGTACTACTCACCTCGGCCAACTATTCTTTTAGAGCCAGCAATTACTACTAAGGTTAACAAAAAATGATAAAAATTTCAATTCCACACAGCATACACAAGTCAAAAAGATTAACCAAGCAAAAGGATTCAACCTTATCTCTTCAAATCAACTCCTTCTACCGCCTCCTCCTAGAAAATCAAACGAGATTTTCATTTCAATAATATCAGAATCTCAGAAGATCCAAGAGATGAAACTAATCTTTAGTATCTTTTTTTATCCTTTTTCCATTCTACCCTACTATTTTTAGGATATAAAATCACCCCTATCTATGAGGCAACATGTACAACTCATGCAACACAATCACACAATAATTTTAGGATTTTAGTTTTTCACTTTGGTTTTCTTTGTCGATGACAGCAGAGAACGGCAGTTGCATTTAGTCTGCTTCGTTCTTGGTTATTAGTTCAATTGCAAGCTACTGGTAATTTCATTCTCAATTATTCAATTAAGAGGTTGTATTTCCTAATAAAGTTATTCTCTATTTTCAACTTTAATTGATTTATACGAATCATATTGTTAGTTTAAATTTAGTTAGTGGGTTCATGATTTATTATTATTATGATGATGACTTTGTTTTTCATTTCAATCTTGTTTATTGTGTTCTATGATAGTAAATTAGTATTATAAGTTTGGTGCTTTGATTAGTTGGTTTTAGTTGTAGATCATATCATTGCTACAACTAGTATATGCTACACTATTAATTTTAGATTTCAAATTTTATAATTTTTGTCAATCTAAGTGGATCTAAAATACTTGCTATTGTTGTTAGATGCTCCAGGTACTATATGATGAATTATTAATGGTTCTTTTATGCTCTCATTTTCTTACATTGTTGATACGAATCTAATAGTACATTAGGTAGGCAATGGTTTTCTTTCTATTATTTTGGGATTGTTAGGTACAGTTTTGTCTATGTCATGTTTTAATGCTTATTATGCTAGTAATCAGTAGCTTATCTCATCTTAGCATCTTAGATCATGCCTTTCAGCATAGTATTAGAATTTATCTTGATCCTATTATTACTCTACTTTAATTAACTTGCTTATTTTATTTTAATAGTTAAATTCTCAATTCTATTAATTTCAGTTCAGTATAATTTCAGCAAAAAAAAAAAAAAAAAAAAAGGGTGAAGAGAACAAGGCCTACATGGAAATCAACTTATCATCATCATCCTTGTGGGTTAGACCCATATTTGCTAGTTGTGCTATATTCATACACGAGCGGTTGGGGTATTGAATTTTATTCATAAATTAGGGTAACAATCTCTAAGTCAAAGAGACAAAAAAAAAGCAATAATATCATCTTTAAACTTGCCTTGATAAACCGAAGGAACAAGCTACCGTATTTTTGAGATACAAGTAAGAAAGAAATTGGTCAAAAATATGGCAAAA
Organism: Chenopodium berlandieri; assembly: GCA_034703905.1. Taxonomy (NCBI): domain Eukaryota; kingdom Viridiplantae; phylum Streptophyta; class Magnoliopsida; order Caryophyllales; family Amaranthaceae; genus Chenopodium; species Chenopodium berlandieri. Next base: position 47,685,996 of record CM068289.1, read on the forward strand.
AAACAATGAACACCAAGTCATATATGGTAATGAAAAGCTAGCGATGAAGAGACACATGAGACATGCCATGCAATCAGTAAACTCAAAGTGAAAATCCATACCTTTTTCTTAAGAGAATCGCATTTAGCCTCGAGATATCGTATACGCTATAGGGAAAAACAAAAAGGCACAGTGTTTCATAAACTTCTTAAGAAGATCCAATAATAGTACATAACAAATGGTCTTAGAATACCTTTTGTGATTCTTCGTCAACTACAACAACCCGTGATCCATAAATCCTCCGAACATCCTTCAATGTACACTTCTTGTTGCATTGTGGACACTATAAAGACAAGGGAGATAACAAAGTTCAAAAAGGAAACACCATCGTTATTTTATCTTTTTGCTAATTTATAAGACTTGTGTTTAAGTTTTAGAATATCCCATCATTATCAACTAAGTACCTTTCCAGAGTTTTTCCGTTGTCCAAGCCACTTTTTGATGCAAGACATTCCAAATAAATGGCCACAAGTAAGACAACTGCATTCCTTATATCCATATGAACCATTAGTAACAACCAAGCAGGTGATGCTACATCACACCAAAAAGCAAGCAGGCACACACATTTACATAGCACTCGCATAGAATTAGAGAGACACCCTAGTGAATGATGGATGATGAATTCTTTATAGACTAGCCATAAAGTTGTCTGACTTCAAACAATGGTATTCATAACTGTCACAAAAAGAACGTGAAAAAATTTAAAGAGATCCTTTCACATAAACTTGATTACTCTCGCTTAGTAGTTTAGTAAAATGCACAGTCGCAAGGGTCGATCATTGCTTCTAGGAGTAATAATTATAGAGGATGCGTCTTGAATGTTGAAACAATTCTTCCTGCCAGCTCAAGGGCTCATAATAGTTTACAGGTTCCCTGAGGAGGGTAACTCCTAAAACTCAATGATCATCCTGAAGCGGAGGGCTTGTGGCAAGTCAAACCCGTCATTCCAAGTATGAAGTTGCACATGAATGTAACATATTTAGGGGGTGTTTGGTATGGGTTTTTGGTAGAGTTGGAAACGGAACCAGTTACTATTTCCCTTACATTGTGTTTGTTTAATGGGTAAAGAAACAAAAACCGTTTCTTGCCTCTAACCGTTTCCATCATTTTGTTTCCAGAGTAAAGTAAGAGGAAACAAATAACGTTTCCTGACTGTAACACAAGAAAACAAAGTTTTCTCTCTCCTCTCTCCTCTCGTTCAACCCTTCTAGTGAGAATTCCCATCCTCATTCGACAATTTATCTGAAAATTCTCCTAAGAAAACTGCAATTCTCCTGATTTCGCTGCAAAATTTTCAATTTTCTACCTAAAATTTACAGAAATCTAAAATCTAAAGTACGGTAAATTCTTTGCTTTCGCTTGTTCAATTTCTAGGGTTTATACGATATCAATTTCGCTTTCTGATTTGAATTCTTTATTTGCTTGTTCGATTGAAGTTTCTTTTCTCTTTCGTTGATATTTTGCTGAATTTGATGGTATATATTGCTATTATTGCATGTAATTGTTGGCTATATTGTGTTTCCCCCAATTTGATGGTATATATTGATTGATATGTGGTTGTATCATTCTGGTTTTTATTATTTTAAGTTTAATTAAGTTATTATTCGCTAATTTAGGGGCAAATTGGGTGGGGTGAATTACGAAGGAAATGTGAACTCATTCGATAATATTCATTAATTTTGCTGATTAGGGTTTTGAATTATTGACTTCTGGGTTGTTGTACTTATGCTTAATCAATACTAAATGATCAATGATTTCTATTAATTTAGGTCTAAAATGCTGCTGTAAGCTTAATTAGTAAGTTTGAATTAAGCAACCATCAGATTTTTGTTTTAGATGTGATTGAGTTATTTATAAATTCTATTTGACTAGGTGATAGGTGTTTATTAAATAGTCTTGCTTGCGATTTGTGACCTAAGGCGACCACAGATTTGATATAGCTTTGAGAATCATTTGGGACTTTGGGGTATGTTCTGTTCAAAATTACATTATTCGAATATCCCGTAGAATAAATGAAACTTATGAATTAGAATTATATTTTTCTGAGTAAGTCCTTTAGTTGATTTTGAATATTCAATTCAGTTGGTAATGGACCATACTAGAATTAAGATCAAAAGAAGCAATGACACTGAACTTGATATCATTAGTGATTCGCCCAAGGATGTGACACATGAAATTTGGGAGCAATTGCCCCTCCGGGATGCTGCACTAATGTGTGTTCTTTTGCATAAGTGGCTAGATATTTGGACTTCGACAACCTGGTATATGCTTTTGTTTGCCCGTTGTGATTAGCAAGTTTATATTCCCAACATGTATTACTAGTTTATATTAATACTATTATATATTTTTTGGATGTGGCATATGATGTATGTTGTTACAATAAGAGGTGTTCAATTAAAAGAAAGGAAAAGAAATAAAAATTTGTTACGAATGTTCGTATTAAGAGGGCTTTATAGGGAGAGTGATGTGAAATGCAAGAGTTAGCTTCGTGTTAATAGAAGAACTTTCAATGTTATTTGTGAGATGCTTAGAGACATTGGGGGTTTGAGTGGAACAAAAAACATGGCACTTCAAGAGATAGTAGCCATGTTTTTATACATGTTGGCACACCATAAGAAGAATAGGTCTATTGGACAATACTTCTTTAGAAGTGAAGAAACCGTGAGCCGACAATTTCACCTTTGTCTAAAGGCTTTTCTCAAGTTGCATGAAGTACTACTTCACAATCCCACACTAATATCGAATGATTGTGAAGATAAGTATTGGTTTTTTCTAAGCCGCTAAATTTTGCTAGGATTTTCTTATTTTTGCTTGTTTGTAAGTAATATTTTTCCTATTTTTGTAAAATTGTTTAGGGGCATTAGATGGGACTTACATTAATGTAAATGTGCCTTCACAAGAACGACCAAAGTATAGAACAAGAAAAGGAACAATTGCTATGAATGTATTGGGTGTTTGTGCACCCAATATGCAATTTATTTATGTTCGTCCTGGTTGGGAAGGTTCGGCCTAAGATATTCGTGTACTTCGCTATGCTCTTTCTAGACCAAACGGTTTTAGGGTAGAGGTAAGTGAAGGCCATTTTTTTTTGTGAGTATATATATTTATGTTTTGTTAGTTTTGGTAGGTAGTAATATTTTTTTTAATAACTTTAAAGGTAATTATTATTTGGTTGATGTGGGATATACGAATTGTGAGGGCTTTCTTGCTCCATATAGAGGTCAAAGATACCATTTAAAAGAATGGACGGATCGACAACCCGAAAGTGCCGATAAGTTCTATAACATGAAACATGCTAGGGCGCGAAATGTGATTGAGAGATGTTTCGGCCTACTTAAAGGAAGATGAAGTATTCTTAGAAGTCCTTCATTTTTCCCTATAAGAACTCATGGACGTATCATGATGGCTTGTTTCTTATTGCGTAATCTAATTAGAAAATTCATGCCTACGGATGATATAAACGAAAATGAATTGAATGAATCCGATGATGATTCCGAAAGTGATTCCGATGATGAAAGGGAAATTTATTACAAGTGTTGCTACTTCGGATCATTGGACCAATTTAGAAACAAATTAGCCTAAGATATGTTTAATGATCGAAGGGTGAGAGGTAGACATGGTCAATAGCACAAATTGTATGATTTTTTTTTCTTCGATTACATTATGTATATATAGGTGTATTTTCTGTTTTTGTTCATTTTGAAGCCACTGCCACTTTGAATCTGCCTTCTACTTTGCACAATTCTAATCTGCCTTTTGTTCTGTTTCATTTCTAATCTGACTTTTTCTGTTCATTTCTAATCTACTTAAGTTATGTTCATTTCTAATCTACCTTATATTATGTTCATTTCTAATTTGCCTTATGTTATGTTCATTTCTAATCTACCTTCTAATCTGCAATTTGTTTAGGATGGAGGCTAGCAATCGAGGAAGAGGTAAAAATAAAAGGAATTGGACATATGAAGAAGATGCGGTTCTAATAAGATATTTGCATGAGTTGAGTTGTGATCCAAAGTGGAAGTGCAAGAATGGGCTTAAGAATGGTCACATGAATAGATTAGAAGAGATGATCAGCAGCATACTTCCTAATTGTGGCTTGAAAGCGGTTCCCCACATTGAGTCGAGGATCAAGCATAGGTCAGAGAAATATAGTGCATTTGTAGAAATGCTATCCACCTCAGGATTTGGATGGGATGCTGAAAAGAAATTGTTGCAAGTAGACAAGGCCATGTTTGATGAATGGGTAAAGGTATGAATTGACTAACTTGTACTGACAAGATTATCTTAACAACCTGTTTTTAGCAGTGACAAGGTTTTCATAATTCTAATTTTTAGGCTCTTTTTTTCTATGTGTTTTGCAGCAGTGAGCACTACTAGGATATTATCGTGTGTTCTAATTATATTGACTGTCCGTCATCCTACGCCTATAACCAAAAATAAGAATTAGAATTAAGGTATGGTTGGAGAAATTTGGCAGATTTATTTTTGATAATGAAAGGGTTGTAGAGTAAATAGTAGTTGTCTTGCTGGTTAAAAACTTGCTCTCAGTTTTCTGGTAGCTCCTAATAAGGAACTCTCTCCAAAAGTAATCGTATGCCACTGAATGCAACAAGCAAACAGTATTGTGATGTTATTGATTTCTTGATTTCTCATTATGTCTATATTATGTGGTTTCACATTTGAGTCTGCAAACCAGAGTTCCAGTTAATTCCTTTGTCTTTTACTGATATGCTTTGTTATATTTCTTTCTAGAGGAAATTGTAGGTTTTTTAGTGTAAGGATACTATTGTGAAATTTATAATGATCAGATTATATTTCAAGCATGTCAACTTAAAAATGACATGGCTGACAGATTTGATAGTTTACTTATAGCTGATGTTATTACTTACATACTGAAATCTGAGTTCAGTTTGACATTTTAGCAACAGCATTTCTAAGTTGGTTTACTTGCATATTATGCTTGTTGCTAGGTTTACTTGCATTGAGCTTAGATTTCTAAAGCCACTCTTTAGAATTTGTTTCTTTTAGGGGGGGCAGGGAGGGGAATAGGTAGCAGGGGGCAGGGTGGGGAATAGGTAGCAAGGGAAAGGGGGCAGGTGTGCAGCTAGGGGTTGGGGCAGGGTGCGGGAAAGAGTGGCAGGGACAGGAGTAGTGATTTCTGATATTAATAAGTTCAGTCAGTTACTTACTTTCTTATAATTTGCATAGACTGCAGGTCTGCAGCTCTGGAAGTCTAACCAAATTGTTACGAATGTTTTGACTTGTTGCATTCTCTTATATGGCAGACTCAAAAGAAAGCTAAGGTGTTGTTTGGAGTTCCATTCATTCACTATGAAACTCTTGCAGAGATATACGCAAAAGACAAAGCAACCTGAGATGCAAGTGAGTCATTCGTTGATGCTATAGAAGATATGGATCAAGAGATTGATAAGCAACCATTAAATGTCGAGAGGGATGAAGAAGATGATGTGAATTCTACTCATTCGGACACTTATTCTTCTACAAGTCAATCCGGAAAACACCCCATGAAGATAGAGGATGATCATTCAACTCCTTCAAAAATGGCAAAAGTGAAGGCTTCTACAATTCATTCTTCTGCAAGTGATTCTACTACTCAATCCGAAAAACACTCTATAAAGGCGAAGGAGGCTAAGGTAAAAGGAAAGAACAAGGTAAATTTGAAGAGTTTGTGTAGGAATGATGATGATGATTTGGTGGCCTCCCTCCATGGTTTCCAACAATTTTGGGAAGATATTTGAAAATATCAATGTTAATCTCGGGACCATGACTAGTGCATGGTCTAAAGCAGAAGCAAAGGGAGCAAAGGATTGATGAAAAACTACACAAGGTTTTGGATGAGGTGATGAAGTTAGATGGAATTTCTCCATCCAAACCTTTAGAGGTTGCTACAATTCTCATGGCGGAAGAACATAAGCTCCACATCTTTTATCAAGCGCCAACTAATATGAAGAAAAAATATGCAATTGATCTCCTTAAGAAGAAGTAGAAAGTTTTGTCCTAAGTTGTTATTGGAGTTAATGTTTCAATGGTTTTTTTTTTTTTTTTTTTTGACGAATACTAGAATTTCAATGCTATTGTAACCAATACTTTATGTGACTTTGTCTATATCTAGCATATGATATATTATGGTAATTGGTTTCAAAAAAAATATATATATAATGATAATTAGTGTTGCTATACATTGCCTAATGTGTAGCAAAAGTTAGCCAACACAACAAAAAATAAAAGGAAAGCTATTTGTTTCCAAGTTATCTATGCCAAACAAGAGGAAACGGATTGGTTGTAATCGTTTACGTTTCCTTAGTAATACCAAACAACTAGTAAGCGTAACACTATATATTACCCTTTCCCCTCCTAATTTGTTTCCATTTTGTTACTTTTACTAAGTTGATACCAAACGCCCCCCTAAGCTACAATCTCGGTGTAAATCATGTTATCAATTTTACCTATTAGTATTATAAATAGCTTACCAAAGAAAACGTGGACAGTAAACATAGATATCTGAACACAATTAAATGCAGATAAAGACAATTAGCCATACCAAGCCAATTGAGATGGCAACATTATCACCCTCTATGAGTTCCACCATCATAAGTCACAACCAAATTTAAATCCCAAAGGGTAGTTCCTCATATTGTGAAGGAAGTAATAAACAGCCCATGCTAAAAACTTGTGCCCCAGATGGGTCACATTTTCCCAACAATTGGGCAACTGACTACCCTTGATTTTACAAGATAGAAGGGCAATCGGGGTTTCCCTACCTCCCCAATTAAAAATAAATCGTGTTCCATATATTTAAAACAATACAAAATTAATCACATCATTGATGTAATATATAATTTTAACAAACACTACCAATCTAAATTACTTACAGGCAAGGTAGCATACACCAGTACCTTTCCAAAACGTGCCAAAACCAAAACCCATATTCCACTATTGTCACTATCCAATTTGTATTTTTTCCCGTATGATTAAGTAGTAAAAATATACATTTTGGACGTGAAAATCAACAATTTAATGGAGCTAAACTATCGTGTGATCATCATAGTATAAAAACTGTAATTTCCTCATCTGTATAAACTTTAGGCTAGTCCTAATGTAGAGATAATTCAACACAAAATTTCACAATTTACCCAATGCTATTTATTTCATCAGTAATGTACATCAACAATTATCCAATACCTCTAAAAGAAGCTCCCTAATGGACGGTGTTAAGCGGTCTAATAAGTACATCCTTAGAACTACGAAGCTATCTCCAATGTGCAAAAATTTTCAATAATCAACTATTATTTCAGCTCTAAGCATTCTAAAGGGCCTAAATACCAGACTATTACTGTATTGTAAACAACAATATCAACAACTCCTCAAATTTACACACACTGAAAGAAAAGGCCGAAATATCATACCAACACTGATACCAGGACATCAAAAAAAAAACAACCAAATATCAAATTCAACAACCCAAACAATTCAACACAATCAAATTGCAAAACCCTAATTGTAAAACAATGAACACGAAGAGAAAGAAAGAGAAAGACCTAGGTTGATGTTCGCCGGAAGCAGTCCAAGGGTCCATACAAATAGAACAAAACAAACCCTCAACATCCTCTCTATTCCACTCCAATTTCTGGCTATCCTCTCCTTCACCACATCCCCCACTCGTAGACGTCGTACCTTCCGGATCCGGAACCAACCTCACCATCTCCTTCTCCCTCTCCTCAATTCTTGAAACCGTAGACCCCACCGCGGTAGCTTCAGAAAGAGGCGGCCAAGTAGTCATTCTCACCTCCTCCTCTTCCGCCGCCGCTTCGCCATCATCCTCGTCCTCGTCCTCGTCCTCGTCCTCTCTGAAGACGATATCATCCCCGCCGATAACGACGTCGTCATCGTCGTCTGTGAAGGGGTCGGATACAGTATAGTTGCGTCTTGGCATTGTAGATAAATTATGGTTCAGATGAATTGATTGATTGATGGAGAATTGAAACAAGGGTGTCTGGATTTTAGATGTATTGATAGATATCTATCAAATTAGGTTTTTATATGAGAGAATAAAGAAAGCAAGGAGTTTATGGTTTTGAAACCGTTGAAAGAGAGATAAAACGGCGCTTTTTTTTGAACTTTTGGCGGTTGTACGCCGATTACTTTGGTTTATCTCCTCACTTCCCCAGCAAAGGTCTTAGAGGACTAGTGTATTTTTAGTTTTTTACCCTTCCTTGAGGATTTGACCAAACCTTATTCCTCATGTGTTTATATTTATAATTAATTAATTTTTTGGTTTTTAATATTTGTGGTTAGATGCTTTGAAAGTTAGGATTGAAGGTGGGCACGGGCCGGGTTAGCCCGCGGGCGGCACGGGCACGGCCCGCTGGAGGCACGGCCCGGCACAAACCCGCTGCAGGCACGGCCCGGCACGGTGGCCCAGCCATGGGTCGTGGGCATGCCGCGGACATTGTTTTGATTTTTTGACACGAGCCCGCTTCAAGCCCGTCGTGCTGGCCCATGGCACGGCACGAAGGCACGGCCCGCCTGCAACGGTAAAAAACGGCTCTTTTTGCCATTTTTTTCGTTGCTCCAACGGCCATAAACGGCTCTTTTTTCCCCCATTTCTTTCCCAAATTCCCTATAAATACCCAATTTCATTCACTTTCTAAATCACAAATTCACAATCTTCCTCTCTTAATCTCTTATATTCTCTAATAATCCTTAATCTCTTATATTCTCTAATAATTCTCTTAAATTCTCTATATATTATTTCTTAATATCGGAAAAAATTAAAAGTTCATAATCGTAATTAGTGGAAAGCGTTGAAGCACGGTTGTAAGATCTAAACTAATCTTCAATTTATTATAGTTGTTATTGTTATTATTACAATTATTGTTAGTAATTATTATTGTTGTTATTGTTATTGTTATATTTGTTGTTATTAATTATTATTATTGTTATTATTATTGTTAAAATTGTTGTTATTAATTATTATTGTTGTTTATTTTATTATTACAATTATTGTTATTAATTATTATTGTTGTTATTGTTATTGTTATAATTGTTGTTATTAATTATTATTATTGTTATTATTATTGTTAAAATTGTTGTTATTAATTATTATTATTATTGTTAATTATGGCATCGAACAACACATCATCTAGGGGGAAGGGCCGACTTACCCGTGGTAGTAGTTCTAGGGAATCACCTAATCCAACGAGCCCCCAAATTCCGAATCCGGCCATTCCAACCAATGACCCCGGTAACATCCCCCTAGGCTTTGAACAATTTAGGCACGATGGTACTTTCGGTTTTCAACCCTACAATATGCCCGGATTTCCACCACCAAACCAATTTCCACAATTCGGTCAATTCCCACCAAATTACTTTGACCAACAAAATTTTTATTCTAGCCAAGGTAGCCAACAAACCCTAAATGTCTCTGGTTCTACTACTAACCAACCAACCCCCGATTCTACAAACACCCAATTCCCACACACACATGAGGAATGGTTAACCGAGAGTGAGATGGTACTTGTCAAAAGCCGCAAAAGTGAGGTATGGCGTTATTTCCTCCTAAGTAGAGACCACACAAGAGCAAAATGTAAAACATGTGGTCATTCATTCTCGGCAAAATCCACATCGGGGACGGGACACTTAGGTAGACACATGAAAAGTTGTGCAAAACCAGCTAGTGATCCAACCCATCCAAAAATTTCCCAATTCCATCCACACGGCTTTACCTATAACTATGAGAGGGATAGGGATGAACTAGGAAAAATGATTGTACACGCCGAACAACCTTTTCTTTTCTTCGAAAGTGACCCGTTTAACACTTACATTAACAAAGCATTACAACCCCAACATAAAAGAATATCTAGGAAAACCGTTCGTTCCGCCGCCATAAAAAACTTCCTAGAGTACAAAATGCGGTTACAAGCCGAATTGAGTAACCTTAACTGTAGAGTGTCTTTGACTGCCGATTCTTGGGATAGTGGTTATAAATATCACTATTTATGTGTGACTTGCCATTGGGTAGATGATCAATGGTTGTTACAAAAACGAATAATCCATTTCAAAATGCTGGAATACCCCCACACCGGTATTAACATTTCTCACCATTTAATGCAAGCAATAAATGAATACAACCTTCGAGATAAAATGATGTATATGACATTTGCCAATGCAACCGCAATGACATATACTGCTAGTTATGTCAAACAAAACTTGACCGATGTAATATTAGATGGTGATGCACTTCATACTAAATGTGTTTGCCATGTTCTTAACTTGTGTGTATATGATGGACTTAGAGCAATGGGTCCATACTATAACAAAATTAGAGAAGCTATTATGTCTATTAATAGCTCAAACATGAGATACCAAGATTGGAAGAGTTTTCTAAGACAACAAAACATAAGGGCAATAAAAATCAAAACCGATTGCCCAACTAGGTGGAATTCCACCTATGACATGTTAATCAACGCAATTGAGTACAAGAATCCATTGACAATGTTTTACAACCAAAAATATCCAAACAATGCTATATATGAGGATGATTGGGCTAAATATGAACGATATATGCAATTTTTACAGTTATTATATAACATGACGTATTGTTTTTCTTCTGTTTATAATCCTTGTGCTCAAAACTTTCTTTCAAATACATGTTTACTCGCCCAACTTTTCGCTGATCATCGCAATCAAAGTGATTATGATAAGTATCTTCCAGCAATGGAAACAAAGTGGCGTAAATATTATAGTGAAATTCCTTTGATTTATATTTTTACTTCCATATTAGATCCTAGGCAAAAGTATGAAAACACATTTATGTTAGTTGACATTTACTTTCAATGCATGCTTCTTGACGATGATGTAGAAAACTATAAAACTAATGTGGAGGATTAGTTTTTTGCTTTATATTAGTCTATGAATCCAAATATGGCACCGTTCCTCGCTCAGGGCCTTCCCAAACATCCAAAAACGTAAGTAAGAAGGCCAAACATTTATTTTCACAAGATACTACTTGATTTCAAGGTTTTTAGGTGATTCATCAATAAAGAGAACGCAAAACGATGTCTCGGAGTTGCAAATGTACCTGAGTTACGACTTCACCAAGGGCATGGACGACGACGAGATAAACAGCCTCGACCTCCTTGCATGGTGGAAACAACAAAGCACGAAACATCCAACTTTGGCGACAATGGCACGAGACATTCTTGCTATCCAAGTCTCCTCCGTTGCCTCCGAACGAGCTTTCAGCGCATCCGGGAGGGTTTTAGACGATAGAAGAACAAGTCTAAAACCCGAAACACTTGAAATGTGCGTGTGTTTCAAAAATTGGTTGGATGCGGAAAATCGGTCACAAGACCGTTCTTACGACGACAACGACAACGATGAAGGAACCTCCGCTTCCGACCGTTCGGGTTTGGCTAGTTCCCAATCTATGCAACTAGTCGATGACCTTGAAGACGAAGACGAAGACGAAGACGCACAAGAAGAAGAAGAAGAATAGATAATTTTTTTTATATTGTACGATTTTTATCATTATCAATATTATCATTTTACGATTTTTATCATTATCCAATTTTTGTTTAATACCCTTGTACGATTTTTATCATTATTATCATTGTACAATTTTTTCAAGTAATAATAATATGAAGTATGCATTATTCACATCCAAAGTCCAATTTGCCCTTTTTTTCGTTAAGTTTTAATTCGTAATTTAATATAACAAAAATAAAATTATAATAATTAATAATTAATAATACAAAATTAAATGTAATAAATTATAAACATTAAACTATAAAGTAGTAGTATAAACAAAATATATAAATTTAAACATTAAATATAAAAAATAACAAAACATAAATATTAAACTTAATTTATTTTAGAAAAATAATAATATAAGATTATAAGTTATAAACTATTAATAAATAAATAAATTTAAAAAAAAAAAAGGGAGGAAGGCAGCAGCCAGCAGGCCAGCACGGCACGAGCCCAAACGGCACGTGGGCCGTGCCGTGGGCTGGCCTGTGACTTTGGGCGGCACGGCACGGCACGTCTTCTCAGGCACGGTGGCCCGCCAGAGCACGTGGCCCGCCAGGCACGACCCGGCACGGTGCCCACCTTTAGTTAGGATTATGAATAATATGTATGAATTTATTATGAGGTGTTTTTATTTAAAAAGACTTTGGTTTCAGTTTTTAGAGCATCAACATTGGTAAGGATTATGAATAATACGCTCCTTTTAATTTTCCTTTTTTATTCTTAAAATCATCCTTATTATGGTTGAAAATGCTAAAAGTATCTTTATAACAACATGAAAGGTTGTATTCCTCACGGTGAAGAGGAAAAAAGTCCTTATTTGGCATGCAAAATACCTGATATTTGGTTTTATAATATACGAAATATACTAGTTTGTGGTCCAAACCTGCAAAATACATGATATATGCCCCGGATTTTGTTTAAATTAAATTGAAAAACAATCTTGAGTTTAAATAATATCTTGAAAACATTATCTTAAGCTTAAATCATTAAATAACAGCAACTTTTGTGTGTGGCCAGCTAACACACGAGTAACTCCTTACCAGTTAACCCATGACCGACCGATTAACCCCTGACCAAGTAACCCTAACCGACCGAGTAACCCTTGATTGAGTAACCCCTGACCAACCGAATAACCCCTAACCGACCGAGTAATCCCTGACCGAGTAACCTTTGATCGAGTAAGTAGCCCTTGACTGACCGAGTATTCCTGGCCATTCTTTCAAATATATATATATATATATATAGGCACACCTTGTGATTAAATTATCAAAGTATTTGGATGAATATTCCGATGAGGTTCTACATATTTCTTGGAAGTATGAGAAAGAAACCTTTTTTTACAGCCAATCCACTTGGTATTATTAATAAAGTTATTTTCCCTCAATGTGGAAAGGTCTATTATGCTCCCAGGTAATAGGGGTGAAAGTAATATGGTTAAAAACCAAAAACCGAACCAAACCATTCCGAATCAACAATTGTTTCGGTTTTTTTTTCCTATTCGGTTTGGTTCAATTCTAAAAAATAAAAAATAAAAAATAATAAAAAATTGGATTTCGGTTCGATTTCGGTTTATTAATAATAGTATTCTTGTAAATTTAGTGTTGTAATCCATATAATTTATTGAATATCATAGTTATATTATTGTTTTTTTAGATCTGTTAATTAAATTTGGTTTTTTTTTTTTAACTTTTTCAACAATTTGGAAAAAAACCTTAGAAATTCGGTTTTCGGTTCGGAATCGAATTAGATTTTTAAATTTGTTTGGATTGGTTTGGTTTCAGATCTAATTCGGTTTGAAAATTTCAAAACTGAATTAATTCGGTTTGGGTCAAAATCCAAACCGAACACCGAACTTTCACCCCTATCAGGTATTGGGCAAGGGCATTCATACCTAGGAGCGACTATCACTCCTCCAAATTTAAGTCTTGTGCCCATACCCCATAAGTTAGAGATGACGGTGGGGTGAGTCAAATAGGAGACCTGCCCCATCCTCGCCCTAATGGGTCCTGATTTGGTGGTGGTGGCTCGGGGATGGATATAAAAACCATACCTGCCATGGGAGATGGAGCAAGCGGTGGTTTCTAGGTTGTACCTGACCCTACATGCCCCGCTTTGCACAACCCACCCTACCCTTCCCACATCATACCCGTCCCATCTCACCTGCTTACTTTGTATCCGCCCCATACCGACCTCTATATATTTTTAAAAAATAAAATTATATGCTTTTATACTATTTTATATAAAAAAAATTAAGTAAAATAAAGTTCATAGTAATCTATAATATTATTAAAACACAAAAAGACAACATGGTAATGCCATGTGTCACCGTTGCATCAAGATGATTTGGCGCCATGTCATTGCTATGTGTCATCCTTACGTGTCACTCTATGTATCATTACTCTAAAACTTTTCATATGTGTAACCTTCGTATTTAATTTTCTCTAGAATGTAAGTTCTAAGAAATTGCACAATAAATTACAATTTAATTTGTAATGGCTGTTGTTTCAGGGTTTTCTGTGTCCTTCGGGAGAGTTACAACACCAAGACTGAATTCCGGGCACCTGTACCTGCAAAACAACGGAGACTCCGGTTGGGTGGAGTTCCGCCTCCGACGATCAAGTTAGAATGTGTTCGGAAGATGTAAATAGTGCGGAAAGTAAACTAGTATCTTCTCGGATTCCAAGATCGGGAATATTCTTTGAGGTGAGAGTTAATTATCTGCAATCATTTACTGCTCTGGTTTGTTCATGTTGAATGAATGTGTATGAACGTCTCCCAAGGTGGGAACATCTCCCTATTTATAGGGTTTTGGGATTCGTGCCGCTATCCTAGGTTACGGAAACCTAGGAATGGTGGGCTATCTTGGGAATTGGGCCTTGAAGGCCGTCTTTTTCCAAATGATTGGGGATGCCACGTGTCAGCCAAGGAGAGGTTCATTTTGATCCTCTCTTAAGGTGACACGTGTCACCATCTTATTAGGCCACGTGGCCTAAGGGTATTATTACCCAAAACATTTGCCTCTCACAGGTGTGACTTGGCATGCCACGTGGCGTTTGTGCACTTGTCACTTAGGCGTTGGTGAACAGGTCCAACTGTTTACCTTCTGGGGGAATTATAGGGATGCCCCTGAAATTACCCTTCCATAAATAAGTTTTTACCCTCCTCTTTTTCGGACATTTCCAACATTTACAAAGAGCCAACCGTTTTTAGAGAGAGAACATCTGACAACCGTCTGTGTATCTTCCGAACAATTCTCTTTTTACCAACTAGATACAGCCGGTATAACGTCTGTGCTTTTGACAGACAGGAGAATTTCTGAGAACGCCTGGGTACTCTCCAAACAATTCTCCTTTTTCAAGGGGGTACATCCGGTTAACCGTCTGTGCATCTTGCAAGCAACTGTTCGATTTTCGCCTGCAAGTTACAGCCGGTCAACGCTTGACTTCATTTTTAGCACATCTTAGAGGTACTGTCTCTCCCCCTCTCCGCTCTTTCATAGTTTTTCCGTTTGTGTACATTTCATTTCATAAATGGATTCACCAACAGCACACACGGCACAACCTAGTTTAGTAGGCAGTCGGTCCTCTGGTACGGCTGAGTCTAGGACTGGGGGTGCTGCCTCTGGGTGCTTGGATCACTCTTGTTCATCTCCAAATCCGACCGTCTCCGTGCCTATGCAGGACACTATGGCTCGGACTAGATGGACAGTTGTAGATCCGGATTATAGGGAAGAGAGCACAGAAGGTGTGCCGCCTGAGATAGAACAAGCTGAAGAGGCAAGAAGATCCCCTCCGAGTGCACCCAGCACTCCTAGTGACGGGATCCTTGAATTAGAGAATGGAGACGGTGATGAAGACGCCTCTATGTCTGGATCTGAGGAGGCGGATGAGGCTGCCCTGAGAGAAGCGGGGGTGAGTCCGCCTCTGGGTCTAGCCCTGAAGAGAGCAGCAACTCACTATCACCGGTTGAGGATAGTGAGGCGGAGGAGAGATTAAAATGGAACAATGAGGGGGATCCATTTTGGATCCATGTATCTGCCAGAGACAGGGAAAACATGGAGAAGCACCTAGAGGCCTTCAAATTCAAACGTCCTCTTGGCGAAGGATATACCATCCGGGTGCCGCCTGAATTGGGGACCATTGTTTGGCTATTATGAGGCAGCTTTACTAGCTGGTCTCCGCTTCCCCCTTCATGACTCAATCAAGGCTATCCTGGGAGGATACGGCCTAGAAGTGTGGCAATTAACCCTAAACTCTTGGGTTAACATTCTGGGCTACATCACCGCCTGTGAGATGTAGGGCCTCTATCCCGGCTGGGAGACTTTTACCCACATGCATTATCTGAGCCGTATCCCAGGCGGCTGGAGAGCGTGGTACACATTAACCACCTACCCCAACTATTTGATGACCCTAGACAAACCGTCTAAGTGGTCTGATTGGAAGAACCGGTTCTATCTGGTTTCTGCCTCCAATCGGCAAGAGAACTTTGAATACCGCTGCTATAATAAGAAGCCGGATCTGCTGGGGCAGAAATGTAAACTTCCACAGGTCCCGGATGAGGACTATGAAAAAATAATAGAGCTGGGGTTTTTTGAACTTACAACCACCACTCTATCAATCGAGGAATTAATAAGTGTACCCAAAAACTAGGGACCCAAACACGAGTTTCTGAGGGACGAGGGGTTCTTGTCTGCCTGCGGTTTAAGCACCATGTTTGACAGACATATGTAGAGCATGCATCCGGCAATATTATGTAGTCTTTATTGTTTCTAACTTGTGATTTATTTTTGCCTGCTTGATGAACTGACAGACGGTTCTTTTTGCAGAAACCTCCAGAAGGATGCTTCCAGAAAACAAAACGCCTGCTCGTTCTGCAGCAGACATCCGTAGAGAAAATGCGGAGAAGAAGAAAGTCGCTCTGGCGGCTAAAGGCCAGGTATAAACCGCCAGCCCCAGCTTCTCCCCCGTTGCCTTATTTATGTATACAGACGGTTATGTACCGGCTGTATTATTAATGCCTGGCTTCGACTATATGCTTAACATCTGGTTCGTTTTTCAGGATGGAGACAAGGAAGCTCCTAGATCCCTTTCCAAGATAATCAGATGGAGGCCGAGTGACGAGGTCACCAGCCCTAACAAATCCAGAAAAATAACTTCTGCTCAAACGGCTTCTGAGCTTCAGCTTGGGAAGGGTCGTCTGACCGTTGGGGGGGAAAAGTATCAGAAATGCTGGTCTGGGGATAGACCTTTCTAACCAGCCGGGTGTCTTTGAGGTGCCGAAGGGTGGCCAGCCACCCAAAGCTGCAAGCGGTTCTACAGAGGCTGTAGGCGATCTGAGCCTTCAGCCTTATCCCCAAGGTACGCCTGATCCCTTCAGCTCCTCCTTTGAGCTTGGTTGGCCCATGCGGGTCAAGTCACATTCTCAGCTACAACCAGAGGAATCTTCAGGTAGCCGACAGTCTGTTGGTGGTGCCTATGTAGCTTTCTCACCATATCTATCTTCTGGTGCAGATCAATCCCCCGATGGCCGGATGTGCAACAGTTCTCTAAAGCCATGCTGAGGGCTATCCCAAAGGAGGACAAGGAGGCCATCCCTGGAACCAGGCATTCAACGTTGAACGCATCCTCTCTCTGCTATCTGAGGTATAATAGTTTCTCACATTTTTCCAAGTATATTGCCGGCTGCTTTTCTAACACCGTTTGCATGTATACAGACGATGTTGCGAGTAGGGTGGCTGAAAAAGTCGTATGCTCGAAAGCAGGAAGAGGTAAGGCAAGCTAAAAGAGAGGCGTTTGAGTCCAGTGATGTTGCTCAATATTCAAAGTTAATACATGACCTTGAGACTAAAGTTGAGCTCCTATCGCAGGCAGACTCCATCAAACAGCTTACGGCTGCCCTTAATGAGGCTAATCTGAAGGCCTCAAATCTAAAGGCGGTGCTTAAAAGTGCTCAGGCGGACCTCAAATCCCTGGAGGAGACCAACAAGGAGAACTCCACTCTCAAAGCAGACGTCGACCGTCTGAAGAAGGAGATGGCCGCCTCCCTGGACAACTTCAGGGCAACCCTGGAGGCTGAGCAGAGCCGGCTCATTGAGAAGAATGAGCAAGATTGTGAAGACCGGATGAAGATGGCCTGGAAGCTGGTGTATCCGGTTGCTGAGTATGACGTCTGGGACCTGGCCTACAGATACGCAGATCTTGTTCTCTCAGCAAGGGCTGAAGGGAAGCCGGAGCCTGAGCCGTTTCAGGAGTGGGTCAAAAAGGAGCTCTCAGACGGCGAGGAGGCTGCTGATGGCGCAGGAGAGGATGAAGAGGAAGAGCAACAAGAAGATGAAACCCAGGTGAACTCTGCTCCTACTCCGCCTGCGAAGGATGTGCCCACGGCCTCGCCTTAGTAAATATAAGCTTTTGGTAGCTGTCTGTATTTTCGGCCTGTGTGCCGAGTATTTCTGTTGTATTTGTTTGACAATTTCTCTTTCCCGAATGTAAATCCGGTTTGACAATTACTCTCCCGGCCTTTTAGTCGGTTTTTATTATATGATTTGCCGATTGAGTCGGTTTCGCCAAATTTGCTTTAATTTTTCAATCTTTGCAATTTTCGATATGCATATATTTTTCCAAGTACGTAGCCTAATACATGCGGTTTACCGGATGCACCAGGTCTATTTGCCCCTGGACGGATGTGTTTCGGGGTTTTCTGATGTCCTGCGGGAGAGTTACAACACCGAGACTGGAACCGGACGCCTGTACCTGCAAAACAACGAAGACTCCTTGTGGTAGGAGCTCCGCCTCCAACGGTCAAGTTAGTACCTGATTAAGGAGTAATTAATGCGGAAATTAAAGTGGTTTGGTCTCTCTAGGTGAGAGCGTTTAATGCGTAATCTGTGTTACTTTTTTGTAATCCCCCCTCTTAATGAGGATTAAGAGGGGTATTTATAACCTCGGGAAGCGTGCCAATTAGGTTTAGGTTAACCTTGGGCTGACTGGGCTTCTAATCAGGATTGGGCCTTGTTGGCCGGTTTTCCCATTTGGCATGGGGGGACACGTGGCGTGTCTCAATTGGTCCGTAGTGGACGAATCTGAGACTGACACGTGGCAGGCTCCTATTGGCCTACGTGAAGGACACGTGGCAGAACCTGGTTGGTCCACTTGTCAGACGGTGATTGGTGGATAAAAATCCCCTAATCATTTGCCCCTCACAGGCGGCACGTGACTGGTCACGTGTCACCTGTGACAGGTGTCGCATGGTGACAGGCGACGGCCTGTGACAGGTGTCGCCCTGCAATTGGCCGAGAGATATTTCCCGCCCAAATTTTGAATTTGGAAGTGACCCTTCGCCTTCTCACTTTGCCTATATAAGGAAGTGCTGACTTCGGTCATTTTCACATTTGAGAACCTTTGCGAGAGAACATTCGGACCCCTGAACTTGCTCTGACATTTTGGACTTTTGTTGCCTACCGCTTGCTCTGACAAACCGTTTGCAAAGGACTTCAGAACTCATCAATCGTCACTCGTTCAGGTAACCGTCGGTTCTCTTACTCTTAACTTTTTCCTTTATTTTTATTTTCTTTTGAAATGGCCCCATGGAAGCACACGACACGGCCTAAGTTAGTGATCAGCCGGTCACCGGGGACGGCTGAATCTAGGACTAGGAGTGCCGCCTGCCCTTTTCTGGACCCATCTTTGCCCTTTATACAAAGTCCGACTGTATCTGTGTCTATGCAGAACGTGATGGCCAGAACAAAAAAGACTGCTAGGATCTCAAACTCGGACGGCTCCTCTCAAAGGGTGCCAATAAGTGAAACATCTGACCAGGCGCCAGATGTAGAAGTGAGACCAGACGGCTGCCAAGCCGACAGTTCTGAGGGAGGGATCAAGGTGGTCCCTTCCCATTTCACAGTAGATATGTCTAACTATTCTCCTGCTCCTTCTAAGGGAGAGGAGGCGGGCCCCTCTGGGAGAGGGGAGGAGTCGTCCTCTTCTGACTCGTCTGAGGACGAGTCTGAGTCTAGCTCTTCTGGCCAATCTTCTCCAGGCTCAGAAGAAAGAAACAGCCGCCTACAAGAGGCGAGGAGTTCTCATGCAGTTGAGAAGGGGGATAATTGGGCGGAGCCGTCCGCTTCTTATCGAGAGGAGAACACCCCTTACTACTGCACGGTACCCCGGGGCCGGATCGCGGCCATGAAAGACAAAGTGGAGAGCTTTATAGCTAACTACAAAATGGGCCCCGGATATTTATTGTTCGTGCCGGATCCAGAAGACACAGTCGTCTGGCCGGCTGGTACCAGCTATGATGATGGCTGCTTCGGCTGCTACGCGGCGGCCATCAAAGCTGGACTGCGCTTCCCACTACATCCGGCTGTTCAGCGGATTTTAGATGGGTATGATCTGGGGTTATGGCAGTTAGCCCCCAATTCTTGGGTAAACGTACTCGGCTATGTGGCCGGGTGCGAAATGTACGGGGTGGAGCCAAGCTTTGAGGCTTTCGCCCACATGAACTATCTCTGCCGGACCCCTAAGTCAGGTGGTACCGGCTGGTATCAATTAACAAGCCATAGGGGCTACCTCATGACGAGAGGTAAGGCAAACAAATGGAAGGATTGGCGGAACACCTTCCTCATCATCGAGGGTTCAGACAAGGAGCTGAACAAAAGATTTAACAGGTGGAACAGGGATCCGCCTTTTCTTGCAGGCGGCCGTAGCTTGCCGCCTGTCCCCCCAAAGGCTAAGAAAGAGATCCTAGACAAAGGACTCTTCAAAGTAGAGATTAGGGTGAACTCTACTTCAGGGGTACGAGAGTAAGTGCCCCTAAACTGCATCCCGATCTTCAAGTGGCTCTATGATGAGTACTTTTTGGCCGTTTGTGGCCTCGGCAGTCGGTGCTCTAGAGGTAGCCGGCCTGACAAATACTCTTTTTTCACGCCTTGTTTACTTGGGATTTTTACTGACTTTACTGTTTGTTCTTTTTTGCAGCTGACTCCATGAGCAAAATAACAGCCTCCAAGACTGCGGCGGCCATGCTGCGGGCCTCTCTGATGCAGCAGTCTGGTACCGACTCCCCCAACAAGGGGGCACCCTTGGTGAGCTTTGAAACTTCTTCTTTTTGAAGTAGTCTTATACAAATGCTAACTCTTCCTCTTTTTTCAGTCGGGTAATCCAAGAGCTTCTTCCTCGCAACAGCCGGACCCCAAGGCCCGGAGGACGACTGTTGCAAACTCTCCTGGCTCTTCCAGGAAAACGGTGGCGGCTGAGAAGCAGCCGGCCACTTCTTCTAAAGCTCCGGCGGGGCCGCCTAGAAGTACGAACAATTACTTGTATAAACTTTTACACTTGCTTCCTTCTTGACTAGGTCTAACTTGCTTTTTTACGCTTGATGGAGCCGGCCCTCAGGAGCCTGACTTGGTAGAGGTAGCCAAGTCCATGATAAAAGCAGTGCCTCCATCTGAAAGGGAGGCGGTCAGGGGTGTCGGCACCCTTGACCTTGATGGGATTGCAGGGGTCCTTGCTGAGGTATACTTAGCGTTTTTGAGTAGTTGAATTCCAGGACGCCTGTTATCTTTTTGTTTTGAAACTGACGCATGTTTTCTTTTTACTTAGGCCCTGCTCCGAGTGAACGGCCTTCGCAAGCCGCTTGATCGGAAAAACAAAGAGGTAAAGGCTGCGAAAGCTATGGCCGCCTCTAACTGTGATAAGGCAATGTTTCAAATTGCCCAAAATGAAGTTCTGACCATTGATATTCTTTATTATCAGGCGCAGGCTGCCGCCGCTATCCGGGCCCAGTTAGAGGCGGCCCAGAAGAGGAACAGCGAGCTGGAGGCGACCGTCTCCGACCTCAAGGCCGAGCTTAAACCTCTCCGCCAAAAAATGCTCTCATACGAAGTCATGGAGAAATCCTTGGCTAGTGTAAAGGAACACCTGGTGACCCAGGAGAAGAGTCTCACTAAAGAGCTCTCGGAGAAGGCTGAGCAAGAGAAGAGAGAGCTCGTCCGAGAGATGATGGAAGACTCTTCCCAGATCCAGCGTATGACCTGGAGCCGCCTCTTCCCCAATGCCGACTTTGCCTCTTGGGAGAAAACGTACCGCCAGTGCTCTGAAACATATAATCAAGAGATCCTGGCGGCTGCTGAGGACGAAGCGTTTGAGGAGGCCTTGGATGTGGAGGAGCAGCCGGTAGTGGCGCTTGTGCCACTTGGGGGCAAGGCATCGAAGAAGGATGCAGCGGAGGCCGAGTCAAGCAAGAAGAATGCTGACCAGGCGGACGCTGCTAATGTTTAGGATTTGCCCCCTTCATAAGCTTTTGTCTTCTTTCACGGCCTGCGTGCCGTTTTGATTGTATTTACCCGGCCAGGGGGCCGGGGTTCTGAATATTTTTTTCTCCTTAATGAAATTTTATTTTGCTTGAAATTTGGCTAAGTGTTGAATATTGAATTGTACACTATATCGACTGTTTTGCATGGCCGATTGTAGACAGGTACGGATGGTTAGTTACGCCGCCTATGCCCCTGGACGACTGGTTGTCTGTTTCCAAGTTAGGCGATCAGTCGGCCATTTATCCAATCGTTATTCAATTCGTTTAAAAGACTGGATCACCTTTAGGCAGGCGGTCCTCTATTTGTAAAATTAACTAAGTAAAAAAGAGTTGTCTTACTTGTATTTTGTAGGTTAGACTTTAGGCAGTCTATGACTGGATTACCTTTAGGCAGGCGGTCCTGTCATTTGTAAAATTTACTAAGTAAGAAAGGGTATTCTTACTTGTGTTTTTTGAGCTATAGGTAGTCTAGGACGACTGTTTCCTATTACAAATACTTAAAATTTTTAGGGGGTGACCAAGTAACTATGACTGTTACCTGGTCGCCGATTGATTGAGTAGTAGAGGTATCAAGCGGTGGGTACCGGTTGTTCCCCTTTATTCGCCAATGTTTGTTGGCTATTAACTCGAAGGGAAAACTAGTAGGAATAATAGTTTGAATGCCCTTGTTTGCCAAAAAACAGGTGGTCTATTCAAACTTTTTTAGGTTCCATGCCAAGTTTTGGGAGAGTGACTATGAGTTAACGTTGGTGTTACTCAGTCGTCCTCATTCTAGCTTGAGTAGTAGAGGTACCAGGCGGCGGAGACCGGCTGGACCCCTTGATTCGCCAATGTTTGTTGGCTATTAACTCAAGAGGAACCCCCTGCATTTATCCCAAGTAATACAGGCGGTAATCCGACTCAGATGTCAACTGCTATCACTAGTTTGGTTAGTAATAAAAGTTATCCTTGTCTAAAAAATGACTACGTGGTTGCCCTTGGGGACAGTCGTATAGGTGCCGTGTGATTAGTTTATAGAACAATGTTCCACCCAAAAGGGAGCTGCTCTCTGCGACGAATTTCATCCGGATGGATGCCGTCGGACGCCTGCTATAATGTTGGGACAGGTCGAATTGAATTTTATATTTTGATCAGTTGGCTTGACGCCTGGTCTGATCATGTTTTTTGATAGTTCTTGGTGAACTATATATTATGTGAGGGTAACCGGTCAAGCGGCGTGCCCCTCTTAAATTAAACATAGAGAGTAGCTGACTGTTTGTCAGTTGGCATGCCCCTCTTAAATAAATAAATATAAACATGGAGAGTAGCCGACTGTTGGTCAGTTGGCATGCCCCTCTTAATACAGAATTGAATAGTAAAGATGCAAGCTTTATTCAAGTAATCCTTGACTTTACATTTTTCAAAAGAAATATTTCTTAAGGTTATCTATGTTCCAGGTTCGAGGTAACGGCTGGCCGTCTGGTGTTTCCAGACGGTAGGTACCGTCTCTAACCTCTTCATATATTCGGTAGGGACCTTCCCAGTTGGGAGTTAGCTTGCCAGACTCGTTAGCCCTACCAACAGCTTCCATTTTTCTAAGTACAAAGTCCCCCACTTTGAGTGGACGCCTGTGCACTTTTCTGTTGTATGATCGAGTCATTCTCAGACGGTAGATCTCATGGCGCAAGACAGCATTGCCCCTTTTTTCAGGAAGTGAGTCTAATGCCAGGCGCATGGCTTCCCAGTTTGCCTCTTCGTCATATAGCATTACTCGAAGAGTCGGCTCGTAGTGTTCTATTGGAAGAACAGCTTCCGCACCATAAGTTAGGAGGAATGGAGTTTCTCCAGTCGCCCCTTTTTCAGTCGTCCTAATGGCCCAGAGAACATGTGGTAGTTCATCCGCCCATAGGCCGCCTGCTCGTTCAATCTTTTTCTTCAGACCGTCTGAGATGATTTTATTAAAGGCTTCTACCTGGCCGTTTGCTTGTGGACGGCCGACAGATGCAAAGCAATGGGCAATTCCTTGGTCACCCAACCAGCTTTTGAGAACAGGCGTCTCAAATTGGGGACCATTATAAAAAACCATAGACATGGGAACCCCGAACCGAGTGATGACATTTCTCCAAATAAAAGAAATTACATCCTTCGTCTTGATTCCCTTAACGGCCTCCGCCTCTACCCATTTAGTGAAGTAGTCGACGGCAACAAGTATGTACCTTCTTCCGCCTGTAGCAGGCGTATATGGACCCAGAATATCCATGCCCCATTTAGCAAACGGTAGGGGACTATGAATGGTGGTGAGATCAGTAGCCGGACGGTGAATTAGTTTGCCAAACCTTTGACACTTGTCACATTTTTTCACCATCTCCATTGCTTCTGTTTCTAAGGTAGGCCAGAAGTAGCCCTGGCGCCTTGCCCGTTGAGCAAGCGTCCTTCCGCCTATATGCGAAGCACAGAAACCAGAGTGAAGGTCATCTAGTATCTCTCGCCCTTTTTCTGGAGTAACACACTTTAAGAAGGGTTGAAGGTACCCTCTTTTGTGAAGTTCTCCCTTTATCATTTCAAAATTGGTGGCTCGTCTTTTCAGTACTGCCGCCTGTTGATGATCATCCGGCAGGGTACCGTTTGTCAGATATGCCCTAATTGGATCCATCCAGGTTGAGCTTCTGTCTAGGATTCCAATAGGGTCTCCCTCAATGCTTCTCCTTTCCACTATCTCCCAAAAAACGGTTCGAGGGGTATCACAGGAGGCGGATGATGCTAATTTTGAAAGCGCATCCGCTTGGTTATTTTCTGATCTCGGTACTTGGACCAGATGGAAATCCTCAAGGGAGCCGACTGCTTGACGGACCGCCTGTAAATACTTGATCATGGCCGGATGGGTCGCTTCGTATTTGCCATTGTACTGACTCACTATCAATTGTGAATCAGAACAAGCGTCTATTTTTCTTGCCCCTGCCGCCTTGCACATGCGGATACCGGCTAGTAAAGCTTCATATTCTGCCTCATTGTTTGAAGCCTGAAAACTGAAACGTAAAGCATACTCGTACCTGTCGCCTTCTGGCGACTGACATATGACGCCTGCTCCACAACCAGTTGAAGTGGAGCTTCCATCCACATATACCTTCCAGACTTGGTCTGGAACTTGCGAGTCAGGGGGACGAGTCATTTCGACAATAAAGTCAGCAAAGGCTTGCCCCTTCACTGCTTTTCTAGGCTCGAAGGTAACTTCGAGGCTCTGTATTTCTATGGCCCATTTGATCATTCGGCCAGACGACTCCATGGTGGTCAGTGGCCGCTTGATCGGTTGATCTGTATACACGACGACTGCATGCGCCAAAAAGTAAGGCTTTAATTTTTTAACAGCCATGAAGAGTGCAAGACCAAACTTCTCCACCAAGGGATACGTCAACTCGGCATTTTTTAGCACATGGCTGACAAAGTAGACCGGGAGCTGACAGCCGTCTCTCTCAGCAAGAAGAACAGCGCTTAACGCATGATCAGAGACGGCCAGGTACATGTAGAGTACTTCTTTGGGCAAAGGGCTGACTAGCCTTGGCAAGGAATGCAAGTGAACTTTCAATTTTTGGAAGGCCGCCTCAGCATCCGGCCCCCATTCAAACCTTGCCTTTTTCTTAATTGCCTGGAAAAAGTATAGGCATTTGTCGCCTGATCGACTTAGGAATCTACCCAAGGCCGCCAGACAACCTGTTAGCTTCTGAACCTCTCGGACGGTGCGGGGCGACTGCATGTCGATGACCGCCTGCACCTTCTCAGGGTTCGCATCTATTCCTCTCTGAGTAATAAGAAATCCGAGAAATTTCCCAGACTCAACTCCAAACACGCATTTCTTGGGATTAAGCATGACATGGTGCCGCCTGAGTGTGGCGAAAGTTTCTCGGAGGTCCGACAGATGATCTTTCTGAAGTTTAGACTTGACAATCATATCATCAATATATGCCTCGACATTTCTCCCAATCTGATCAAAGAACACAGTGTTTATCATTCGTTGGAAGGTGGCCGGGGCATTCTTAAGACCAAACGGCATGACCGTGTAACAGTATAACCCTTGATCAGTGACGAAGGCCGTCTTCTCCTGATCTTTCTTCCATAAAGGGATCTGATGGAAACCAGAGTAGGCGTCCATAAAACTCATCAAAGCATGGCCGGCTGTTGAGTCGACCAGGTTGTCAATTTTAGGCAGAGGGTAACTGTCTTTTGGGCACGCCTTATTCAAGTCTGTGTAGTCTACACACATTCGCCAGGTACCATTCGGCTTTTTAACAAGCACAACATTTGCAACCCAGTCTGGGAAGTAACATTGCCGAATGAATCCTGCATCAAGTAATTTTTTAACTTCGGCGGCTGCCGCCTGACTTCTTTCTTCGCCATGGTTCCGTTTCTTCTGCCTTACAGGCTTCTTTTTTGGATCCACAGCTAGTTTATGTACCGCCAGCTCAGAACTAATGCCTGGCATTTCATGGACTTCGAATGCAAAGATGTCCTTGTATTCTTTCAACAAATTGTGGAAGTCGTCACCTAGGACCCCTAGAGCAGTCGTCCCAACTTTGACTGTTCTGTCAGGACGCGTGACATCTAAGATTAGATCCGTATGCTCACCAGCCGGCTGAGGGCGGAATTCATCCGACCGCTCCTCTGCCAATGATTGCTATTTTTTATCTTTTCTTTCGGCCCCCATCTGGGATGCCTTTCTTTTCTTGCCGCCTGATTCTGGAACAGGCGCACTTTCCTTGACATTGTCAAGGTCTATCTTCCCTCCACTGGACCCAGCGGCCATAACAGTGGGCTTGACGTCCGAGAGATAGCACTCTCGGGCCATCTTCTGATCTCCCCTTAGGGAGCCGACTGTTCTATTATCCCTCTCAAACTTGAGCAACATAAGAGATGGGATTATTACAGCCTTGGAATTATTTAAGGTTGGTCGTCCCAGAATCATGTTGTAGGCCGAGAGTTCTTCTACCACCAGGAACCGGACGACCATGTGTCGTCCTTCCCCTTTTTCACCCAGGCGAATGGGTAGATCTACTCGTCCTACAGGGTGGACGACTCCCCCTCCAAACCCTACTAGAGGGTGGGAGGCCGGATGTATACAATCAGGCTTGTACTTCAGTTTGGAGAGACATTTGCTACTGATAAGATCTGAGGAGCTTCCAGTATCTATGAGGATTCGGCCAACTCTCTGATTGGCCACCTTACACTCAATGACGATAGGGTCGTCATGCGGCCCCCTGACTCCTCCTAGATCTTCTTCCGTAATGACAATCTCAGGAAATGAATTTATGGAGGGCCGTTCTTGGTGAACGGAATTTACATCTAGCCGCCTGATATTGTCTTTGTTTCCCCTAAAAGTGGGATCTCCTCCTGCGAAGCCGCCTGCAATAGTGTAGACGACTGCATCATCTGTATCAGAGCTGTCGGCCTGTTGATTCTTTTTGGCCGACTGTTTTTTCGAGGAGGTGTTCCCCATGGATTTCTTGACAAAAGAATCAAGATCACCTTGCTCAGCCAGGCGGTCCAGATACCGCATGAGACTGATGCATTCGTTGGTGTGATGACCAACATCTTCATGATAATCACAGAATTTTTCCTGGTTCCGATTGCTTGCAGAACCCTTCATGGGGACCGGCTTCTCAATAGAGATCCGTCCCTTGATTTCTTTCAGGATAGCTTTGCTATCTTTGTTAAACGCATACTTTGGGGAGTATGGCTTGAATTCTTTTTTCTTCTTCTGGGCCGGCTGTTTAGAGGAATCAGCCGCCCAGACCTCTTTTCTCTTCTTTAGATCTTTGTTGGACGACTGTATCTGTCGTCCTTCTCTTTTGTCGAACTTTTTCCCGTCCGACTGTTTTGCTGTACTACAAAGATCTGTCGCCTGTATGTAGGCTTCTGCTTCAATCAAGGCCTCCTGAAGAGTCGCCACCCTCTTTCGAACAAGATCGAATTTGAAGGTCGACCCGTCTTTGAGACCCCTGAAAAAATCAGTATAGGCTACCTCATCCGGTAACCCTTGAATTTGTATTCTCATCAGGTTAAACCGCCTGATGTAAGAACGAAGCCCCTCCTTCTCACCCTGCTGAATTGTCCCCAAATCAAGGGTCGTCTTCTTCGCAGGAATGTTCATGGCGAAGTTGGAGGTGAACAAGTAAGCAAGCGTCCTGAAATTGTTTACACAACCAGTCGGCAGGTTGCCGAACCATTGCTGTGCAATTCCTTTGAGAGTCGCTGGAAAACACTTGCACCAAGTGGGATCATCCAACCCTTGAAGGTACATTAGGTTGGAGAATGCCATTAGATGGTCTTCTGGGTTAGTAGTGCCATCATAGGCGCCTACTAACACATTTTTCACTTTGGTCGGCTGAGCGGCTTCAGTGATTTCCTTGGAGAAGGCCGACGGCTGTTCACCAAGTCTAAGCAACCGTAGCTGCCAGTCCAAGGGTTGGAAATTTTTAACTGCCTGTCCACCAAATGGAGGTGGCGGCATAAAATATTGTTGTTGTGGTACAAACGGTGAGTTTGGTACCGCCTGGTCGCTATGAAAGCCGGACTGACGGGAGGTGCCGCCTGACTGACTCTCATGATGCGACTGAGTATGCCTCATCGAGGTATTTCGCAGACTTTCTAGAAATTCAGAAGTAGAGGCCGATTCTGACAGCCGGTCATTCTTCTTCTGTTCTAACAGCAGACGAGCGTCTGTGTATGTTTTCTTCGAACCGTCCGCCTGAATGTGACGGACAGGTTTCCTTTTTCCTGGAGTAGGAAAATGGTATTTTGTGAGATCAAGGACAGGCGGCTCCCACTTCCTGGATCTAGGATGAGGAGTTCCCTCTCGTCCTTGAACCGGCTTCCTCTTGCCTGAAGTGGAAGGTTTCGTAGCCGACTGTCCCCTGGGCGGTGCATGCTTCTTATTTAGCAACTCTTGAATCTCTCCCTTGAAGTCCCTCATGAAGGTCATGAGTTCGTTCCTGGTGACGGGAGCCGACCCATCAGTCGCCTGCTGCCGAACAGGAGGTGCGCCTGCTGGCTCACTTCCAGTTTGAAGATGCTCCCGTTCCGTCCTTTCAGTCTGACGGGTACGTCGGGCCCTTAGGGTCCCGTCTGGAGCTGTGTGAGCTTCAACTTCAAGTTCATTGTCAGTGTCATGGTCCAACTGGACTTGAGGGTCGTCTAGGGGACGCCTCTCTTCAAAAGTCGGTACAAACGTGGATGCCATCTCAGAAGTACTCTCCCCACAGACGGCGCCAAAATGTTTCGGGGTTTTCTGATGTCCTGCGGGAGAGTTACAACACCGAGACTGGAACCGGACGCCTGTACCTGCAAAACAACGAAGACTCCTTGTGGTAGGAGCTCCGCCTCCAACGGTCAAGTTAGTACCTGATTAAGGAGTAATTAATGCGGAAATTAAAGTGGTTTGGTCTCTCTAGGTGAGAGCGTTTAATGCGTAATCTGTGTTACTTTTTTGTAATCCCCCCTCTTAATGAGGATTAAGAGGGGTATTTATAACCTCGGGAAGCGTGCCAATTAGGTTTAGGTTAACCTTGGGCTGACTGGGCTTCTAATCAGGATTGGGCCTTGTTGGCCGGTTTTCCCATTTGGCATGGGGGGACACGTGGCGTGTCTCAATTGGTCCGTAGTGGACGAATCTGAGACTGACACGTGGCAGGCTCCTATTGGCCTACGTGAAGGACACGTGGCAGAACCTGGTTGGTCCACTTGTCAGACGGTGATTGGTGGATAAAAATCCCCTAATCAGGATGTATGCTTGGTTTTAAAAGTGAGTTGATTGATCTAAAATTTTTTTGATACCTGTAAGGGTATGACTAATTTCTGGGTCAATCAATCACCAAGGTGATTTCCCAAACCAAGCGGACAGTCGTCCATTGAGCATCCGAACTGAATATCAGATTGTCATTGACCGCATCTGAATCGATTTTCAGAGAATTTTAATCCAAGTTGGAATAGCAGCCGGATACCGGTTAGTGTCAATAAGACGTGCGGTTTTTGCTATGCCGCCTAGGTTCCATCTTAGATCGTTCAGGTCAACCGGCTGTGAGTTAATCCTCATGGGGTTAATCAGTCTTCCAATTGTTTTCTACGACAAATTTACTCGGAGGGGCTTCGCCGGATGTCTTGCTCTTTCTGGAGCAGACAAATTATCGTTTTGTGGCAGACGGCCATTGGCCGTGTGTAATTGCTTGTAACGAGTATTTTATAGCTGCTAAGTTTTTAGCTTAGCTTAGATCCTCAAATTTAACCTTTTGTATTGCCTCTGAGCAATAACAAGTTATATCCAACCAAGATAGCTACCGGTTACTGTTTGATACTGACGGTAACCTATGTTATCCAGGTGCAATTGATCATTCAAACGGCTGCGAACTTATCTTAATCCAGACAGTCGGTAGGGCCGTTTATTTTTAAGTTTATAGAGCAATGTGCCACCCGAATGGGAGATGCTCTCTGCGACGAATTCACCGTGATGGGCGTCGTCGGTTGCCTACTCGTGTTGGAGCAGACGATTTGTATTATCATCTGGCCATTGGCCTCATCAGGGTGTTCTATAAGGAACTACACATAGCTGCTAAGTTTTTAGACTTAGCTTATATCTACTCATGTTGGAGCAGACGTAAAATTTTAACAAGTCCATCTATACATTGCACAGACGGTATTTATACAGAGAAATAAAGAACAACC
The DNA here is from genome assembly GCA_034703905.1 of Chenopodium berlandieri. Taxonomy (NCBI): domain Eukaryota; kingdom Viridiplantae; phylum Streptophyta; class Magnoliopsida; order Caryophyllales; family Amaranthaceae; genus Chenopodium; species Chenopodium berlandieri. The sequence goes on from CM068289.1 coordinate 47,716,584, forward strand.
TTTCATTGATAAACTTTATTTACAAAATTTAAGAAGTCTTAGAAGTAGTACTTTTTTAAGTTGTCTACATTCCAAGTTCTGGCTAGCAGCCTGCCATCTGGAGTTTCCAGGCTGTAGATGTCGCCTCTTACTTCTTCATAGATCTGGTAGGGGCCTTCCCAATTGGGAGTCAACTTTCCTTGCTCATTTGCCCTACCAGTTGCCTCCATTTTTCGTAACACAAAGTCCCTTACTTTCAAGAGTCGTTTGTATACTCTTTTATTGTAGGCTCTTGTCATTCTCAAACGATAAATCTCATGAAGCAAGGCGGCATTGCCCCTGTACTCCGGGAGTGAGTCCAATGCTAGCCGCATGGCCTCCCAGTTAGACTCTTCGTCATAAAGCATGACTCAAAGAGTCGACTCATAGTGCTCAATAGGCAAAACGGCTTCTGGCCGTATGTCATAAGAAATGGGGTTTCACCAGTTGCCCCTTTTTCAGTTGTTCTGATGGCCCATAGGACATGAGGCAACTCATCTGCCCATAGACCGCCAGCCCTTTGTATTTTCTTCTTAATGCCGTCTGAGATAAGCTTGTTGAAGGCTTCAACCTGGTCGTTTGCTTGGGGACGGCCAACTGATGCAAAGCAATGTGAGATCCCTTGATCTCCCAACCAATTCTTGAGGGTAGGCGTCTCAAACTGAGGGTCATTGTCAAAGACCATGGACATAGGTACCCTAAACCGGGTGATGACATTCCTCCAGATGAAAGAGAGGACATCTTTTGTCTTAATGCCTTAAACCGCCTCTGCCTCTACCCATTTGGTGAAGTAGTCAACAGCAACCAGAATATATCGCTGTCCGCCTGTAGCAGGCGTATACGGACCCAGAATGTCCATGCCCCATTTGGCGAATGGTACTGGGCTTTGAATGGCCGTCAGGTCAGTGGCCGGACGGTGTATGAGTTTGTCGAATCTTTGACACTTGTTACATTTCTTCACCATTTCCATGGCGTCTGCCTCAAGAGTGGGCCCAAAGTATCCTTGCTGCCTTGCCCTTTTTGCTAGAGACCTGCCGCCTATGTGTGATGCACAAAACCCGAGTGCAGATCCTCTAGAGCCTCTTTCCCCCTTTTTGGGGTGATACATTTCAATAACGGCTGTAGATAACCCTTCTTGAAAAGTTCTCCATTATGAATCTCAAAGTTTGCAGCTCGCTTTTTCATTGCAACTGCTTCTGGGTATGCTTCCGGCAAAGTGTCGTTTGCTAGATAAGCCGAGATGCCATCCATCCAGCTTGAGCTTCGGTCCAGAATTCCAATGGGATCTTGCTCAATACTTCTTTTTTCCATAACTTCCCAAAAAACTGACCTAGGCGTATCATAGGAGGCAGATGATGCCAGTTTAGAAAGAGCATCCACCTGATTGTTTTCTGAACTGGGAACCTGACTTAGATGAAATTCATCAAGTGTCTCAGCCTCTTCTTTGACCGCCTGCAAGTATTTGATCATGGCCGGATGGGTGGCCTCATAGTCACCATGTTATTGGCTAACGATCAATTGTGAATCAATGCAGGCGTCAACTTTTCTTGCCCCTGCCGCCTTACACATGCGGATACCGGCTAACAGGGCTTCATATTCTGCCTCATTATTTGAGGCCTGGAATTTGAACCGTAGTGCATATTCATACTTATCCCCTTCAGGAGACTGACATATAACGCCTGAACCACAACCATTCATAGTAGAGCTCTCGTCTACATTCACTTTCCATACCTGATCAAGATTCTCCAGCTCAGCCGGCCTTGCCATTTCGACAATGAATTCAGTAAACGCCTGACCCTTCACTGCCTTCCTTGGTTCAAAAGAGATTTCAAGGCTTTGAATTCAATAGTCCATTTGATCATTCGGCCGGATGACTCCATAGTTGTCAGTTCTATGTAGACCGCAACCGGATGTGCCATAAAGTAAGGTTTTAACTTCTTGACTTCCATGAAAAAAGCAAGGCCGAACTTTTCAACGGTTGGGTACCGTAGTTCAGCATTTCGAAGAACATAGCTGATGAAATATACCGGAAGCTGGGTGCCATCTCTCTCAGCAAGGAGAACAGCACTGAGAGCATAATCGGAGACGCGTAAGTACATGTAGAGCACTTCCTTTGGCAGAGGGCTAACAAGCCTCGGCAATGAGTGCAAGTGCTCTTTCAATTTCTGGAAGGCCACCTCAGCATTCTCTCCCCATTCAAACATAGTCTTTTTCTTGATAGCCTGGAAGAAATAGAGGCACTTGTCACCAGACTGGCTGAGGAATCTCCCCAATGTCGCCAGACAACCGGTTAGTTTTTGAACTTCCTTGACAGTGCGGGGTGGCTTTATGTCAATAACCGCCTGTATCTTTTCTGGGTTGGCCTCTATCCCCCTTTGGTCAATCAAAAATCCGAGAAACTTCCCAGACTCAACACCAAAGACACATTTCTTGGGATTAAGCATGACCTTGTGCCGCCTGAGGGTGGTGAAGGTTTCTCGGAGGTCAGCAAGATGATCCGTCTGTAGCTTGGATTTAACTATCATGTCATTAATGTACGCCTCTAAGTTCCTCCCTACTGTATTAATCATTCGTTGGAAGGTAGCGGACGCATTTTTCAACCCAAACGGCATCACAGTATAGCAGAATAACCCTTGATCAGTGACAAACGACGTCTTCTCTTGATCTTTCTTCCACAAGGGTATCTGATAAAAGCCTGAGTAGGCGTCCATAAAGCTCATCAAGGCATGATCGGCTGTAGAGTTGATCAGATTGTCGATCTTTGGAAGTGGGTAATTATCCTTCGGACATGCCTTGTTCAGATCTGTGTAGTCAACACACATGCATCAGGTACCATTCGGCTTTTTCACAATAACAACATTTGCAACCCAATTTGGGAAGTAACATTGCCGAATGAACCCAGCATCCAACAACTTCTTTACTTCGGCGGCTGCTACCTGACTTCTTTCCTCACCGTGGTTCCTTTTCTTTTGCCTAACCGGCTTCTTTTTGGGATCCACGGCAAGTGTATGAACAGCTAGATCTGGGCTGACGCCTGGCATCTCTTATACTTCAAAGGCAAAGATGTCTTTGAATTCTTTCAGTAGACCGTGCAAGTCTGCACCCAACTTTGCAAAAGCAACCGTCCCAATCTTAACAGTACGCTCCGGACAGGTGGCGTCTAGAATGATGTCGATGTGTTCACCAGCCGGCTGGGGACGGAGTTTATCTGACAGTTCCCCGGTCAGTGATTGCTATTACTTCTCTTTTTTTATGGCCACTAACTGCTCGGCCTTTCTCTTTTTGCTGGCTGCTATTGGAGTAGGCACGACTTCCTTGAGTTCATCAAGGTCTATTGGTTCCTCGCTTTGGCCAGCTGCGGCTACTGTGGGCTTGACGTCTGAGAGATAGCACTCTCTTGCTGTCTTCTGATCCCCATTCAGGGAGCCTAGAGACCCGTCATCCTTTTCAAATTTTAGGAGCATGAGGGATGGAATAATAACAACCTTGGATTCGTTCAGTGTTGGACGGCCCAATATCAGATTATAGGCGGTCAACTCTTCCACAACCAAGAACCGGACTACCATGTGGCGTCCTTCCCCCTTCTCCCCTGACCGGATGGGTAGGTCAATCCTCCCTACCGGGTGCACTAGTCCACCCCCAAAACCAACTAAGGGATGAGATACTTTGTGCATACTGCTGGGCTTGTACTTGAGCTTTGCCAAGCACTTGTGGCTATAAGGTCAGACGAGCTGCCTGTGTCAATAAAGATCCGACCTACCTTCTGGTTGGCCACTTTACATTCAATGACTATGGGGTCATCATGTGGTCGCCTGACCTTGCTCCTGTCCTTCTCAGTGATAACGACATCAGGAAAGGTGTCTTTATACGCCTGGCCTTCATCAACTGAGCTGACATCCAGCCACCTAATATAGTCTTTGGTACCTCGGACGGTTGGGCCTCCTCCAGCAAAGCCGCCTGCTATGGTATAGATCGGTTCTTCATCAGTGTCCGAATTATGAGCAGGTTGGGCTCCCCTGTTGGACGGCTGTCCATTATTTGTCCTCAGGGTTACCTTGGACTTCAGAATGTAGGACTTCAACACCCTTTATCAGCCAGACGGTCCAACAGCCGCTTGAGGCTATAGCAGTCGTTGGTGTCATGACCAATGTCCTCATAGGCAATACTTGTTTTTGTTCCGATTTTTGGCGGAACCTTTCATTGTAGTCGGTTTCTCAATTGTCACCCGGTCTTTTTAATCTCCATGAGGATGGAGTAGCAGTCCTTGTTAAACTCGTACTTAGGGACGTACGGTTTAAACTCTTTCTTCTTCTTCTTCTTCTTCTTCTTCTTCTTCTTCTTCTTCTTCTTCTTCTTCTTCTGGGATGGTTGTTTAGTGTCATCTGCCACCCGAATTTCTTTTCTCTTTTTGCTCTCTTCTCTTTTAGCCGGTTGAGCGGACCGACTCTCTTTTTTGTCAGACTTTTTGGGGTCTGATTGCTTGATGATGGAGCAGAGTTCAGTTGCCTGTATATAGGCTTCCGCCTCCATCAGAGCTTCTTGGAGGGTGGCTACCCTCTTTCTGACGAGGTCGAGCTTAAAGGTCGACCCGTCCTTCAGACCTTTAAAAAAGTCTGTATAAGCCACTTCGTCAGACAGCCCTTGAATCTAAATTCTTATCAGATTGAACCGACTGACATTGGACCTTAGCCCTTCTCTATCTCCCTGCTGTATTGCACCCAAGTCAAGACTTGTTTTCTTAGCAGGGATGTTCATAGAGCAGTTAGAAGCAAAAAGGTGTGCAAGCGTCTTAAAGCTATTGATGCAGCCGGCTGGCAGGTTGCCAAACCATCGTTGGGCGATGCCCCCTTCAATGTAGTCGGGAAGCATCGGCACCAGGTGGCATCATCCAACCCCTGTAAGTACATGAGGTTGGTGTAGGCCATCAGGTGATTTTCAGGGTTGGTGGTACCATCATAAGTACCCACCATAACATTGTTAACTTGGCCGGCTATGCCGCCTTGGTTATCTCCCTCGAGACGCAAAAGGTTGTTCCCCAAGTTTTCGCAGACGAAGCTACCAGTCCAAAGGTTGGACATTTTGTGCCCCCTGACCCCAAAAGAGGGCCAGCTGCATGTATGGTTGTCCATACGGCATGTATTGCTGTTGTGGCACATACGGAGCCGAATGGATTATCTGAGGGCCAGTGTGAACGGACAAACCGCCTGACTGACTCTCTCGGTTTGATTACGAATACCTCATTGAGGTATTCTGAAAGCTGTCTGGGTAAGTCGACGTTGAAGCTGACTCGGACAGTTGTTGACTCTTCTTCTACTGGATTAACATCCGGGCATCAGAATAAGTCTTCTTTGAGCCGTGCAGCTGGACATGCAGGATGACCTTCCTCTTCCCTGGCTCAGGGAATCGGATTTTAGTAAGATCGATCAAGGGTCGCTTCCCATCCTTTGATTTAGGATGCGGAGTGGGCTCTCGGTCCCTGACTGATTTGTTCTTCTCACAGAGAGAAGGTTTCTTGGCCGACTGACCCCTGTTCCAGCCAACCGTCTTCTTGTCGATCAGGTCCTTGATTTCCCCCTTGAAACTTGTCATGAATTTCATGAGTTCGTCTCGAGTAATTGGGGTTATGCCTTTTGTCGCCTGGTGTTATCCAGACGGCTGTCCGGATGATTTACTAAGACTAGCTTGTTCATCGCCACGTTCCCTTCTTTCTATGGGACAGGTACCTCTGGTTCTGAGCGACCCATCTGCGGCCACATATGTTTTGACTTCAAAGTCGTCATCGGTGTCATGGTCCGAATAGACCTCAAATCCGGCCGTAGGCCGTTTCTCATTAGGAGGTGGTACAGGTTCTTGTGAAGCCATCTTAGAGGTACTTTCCCCACAGACAGCTGACGGGCTTAAGTCGTATCACCTAATCAAAAGTAATTCCTAAAACCACTAACTGAAATAGATAGGGAAGTAGGGTCGAATCCACAGGGAAACAAGTCTTTCTATTCCTAATTAATTAATATAATCTAAATTATCAAGTAACTAAATTGTTTTAATGAGAGTAAAACTAATAATTAAACTAAAGCAAGTTGAGTAAGGGAGAAAATCAATAATAAAAGGCCTAGGGTATAGGTTCAGTAATAAACAATATTCCAGGGTAAAAACATAACAACAATTATCAATGCATAAATTAATCAGATCATAAAGGGCTTTCGCTACGTATTACGATCACAGAATTAATCTACCGGTATAAATCGCATCTCTCGAATCTTGACTTAACCATTTATAAATTAACCTGCCTATTGAAACTAAGCCTAAACGTCAATTCTCATCTCTCGAATCTCGAATCAATATTGCATAACTCATCATACAAATAAACCTGCGCAAATCTAATTGCATAGCAGTAAATCAATCAATAGGAAATTAACCAAAGCATTAACAATCAACAATAATAAATTACCCCTTCATATTATTTATGGATCCCCACAAACTCTAGTATAAAACTACTCGTGCATATTTAAATCTAAACTAAGCAAAGCAATTAAAGAAAGCATAATTAAATCAAGCAGTTAAATTACTGAAAGTAAAAAAGAGAAGAAATCGTTACCAAAATAAACGGAAGTAAAGAATTACATAAACCAAAAGTGTGGAGAGAGGAACAAGAGTATTCTAAACCTAAAACTAAAACTAATGAAATTAACTAAAGAGAAACGTCCCAGAGAGTCTAAACCTCCTTAACAAAAGCGTATTTATACTTAACTAAAAAACCTAAGCTAAAACGAAGATTAAAAGTCGCTAAACGATCTAAGAAACACGCGCCCGGTCGGGCGCCATCTCGCCCTGTCGGGCGCGCCTTCGGGCGAGCAGCAACTCTCTTCCTTCTTCCTCGCCCTGCCGGGCGCACCTTCGGGCGAGGGCTTGCCCGACCAGGCGAGCTCCCGAGCGAACTTGGACTTCTTCAATTGGGCCGTTTCTTAGCTCAATTCGCATTTCCTCATTGGGTTCTGAATACATGGTCCATTGCCCCGAACTCTTCTTCTTCACCGAGCCCTTAATCACCGATTTGATGACTCCAACCGGTCTTGGGCTTCGGAATGTGGTCATATGAATTCGACCTTACTCCAATGCTCATAGTGGCTCCAATAAATCTGGGAAAATGCTCCAAATCCGCAATTTCCTATAAAACAATACCAAATCTACGAAAACACTAGAAAACGCATATTAGTAGCAAAAGTAGCTCTGTGGAGCTCAAATAAACACAATTATGACCATTGGGACAGGGAATAAATATATGTAAAATAGACATATCAAACTCCCCCAAGCCAAACCTTTGCTTTTCCCTAAGCAAAGCAATGAATAAATAAACCAAAACTTCACCCCAAAAATAATTTAAATCAAGCACAATCGATTCAAAGCAAATCCAACAAATATGCATCAAAGTCAACCAATCAAATCCATCCAACTACTCATCCTCCCTAACAATTGTCAAATAGAGAAAACCCCAAGTGTATATGGAATTCAAGACTAGTGCTCACGCACTCTTCACTCTTTTATGTGGCGGGTATAAAATGTATCCGATCGCTCTCCAACCACCCTTTTATACATGAACAATGCCCTCCCAAACTCACAATACTCGTGTGTTTAAAAGACATACACTCAACCTAGTAGTCGACTCGAAATATATCAATTCATTCTTTGCATTGATAAACAACTAATTTCACATTCATACAACTCTATGCACAAAGGTCGGAAGGTCTTCAAAGCTTGTAATGTAAGGCTTAGGTAAAGGGTAGGAAATATTTGGGAAAATGTGAGAGTAAAGCCATGCTTAAGGGAGCCAAATCCTAAAAAAACCAAGGTCAAAATTAAATAATGACCAAATCATCTCCAACACAACTCAACTCTACCAAAAATTCACCAAACATCCAATTATATTAAAAATTCCCAACACTTACAACTCATATATACAAAATATAACACTAAAGAGCTTGAGTGAACAAACAAACTTTGAACTCTTTTTTTTTCTTTTAAATTTGATTTTTTCCTTTTTTGAGCAACCTTCATTAGAACACTTGAACATTGAAACAATATTTTTCCTCTTTTGCACTTTTTTTCTTTTCTTTTTATCTCACATTGGAATTTTTTCAACTTTATCTTGAACAACAATTTCTCAATTTTTTCCAATCCACAAAAATAATAACAAATAAATAACTTCTCAAATCTACCCAAAATTGTGCAAATTATGTGCACACTACAACTCCCTCACCTCACTCACTATTAGCTCCCCCCAAGCCAAGCTTGGGACTAGTAACCAATGGGGCAGAAATAGGCTTGTAATGTGGCTAATAAACAACAAAAAGGGCACAAGCAACAACATGGGTAGCAAGAAGGGAACAAATGTATCTAAAATCATCTGAAGGCTACCTAAAAGAAAAAATGCATTCGTCCTCCTCAATGTGCATAATAATGAGTCATACAAACATTACTCAAAGTTGCAAACCAATACTCAACTTCATTGACATACCAGGAACTAACACACAATTCCTAACCAAATCAACTAGCCAAGCACCAAATCCACGAATAGTTGGACAAAATTGACTCATGTTAGGGCATCCAAGCAACCAAACATCAAATCATGGCTAACCTATCCACAATACTCATCATCATATACTAAGAACCAAAATAATTTTCATTTATGGGGCACAGGGAAGAATGATTTATCATTCAATGGATCGTATTTTTGTATTTTTTTTGAAAGCAATAAAAACTACTCTAGAAAACAATAAAACTAAACTAAGCACACCAAAGAAAGTAAAAAGAAAAGGGAAAGAAAGAGTACCTATATATACAAGAAATTCCCCCCAAGCCAAACCAGACAATGTCCTCATTGGCTTAAAGAGAAGTTAGTAACCCAAGAGACTATCCCTCATCATCAAACTCGTAGCCACCACCATCCTATGCATCACATTTCAGCACTTTGGTACAATTCTGGACAAAAAAGAAACAAAAAGTTAGTAGGAAAAGAGGCAAAAACGAGTCAGGTTCACTATTTTGCTCATAACTTTTTCTATACAAATGATAATGCAGTGATTCTAATTGTATTAGAAAGTATACTTGAAGATCTTTCCAACAATAGGTCACACGCAAAATTTCGTTAAGAAATGCAAAAGATATGGCGTCTTGAAGTTGGCCTATTTTGATGTCCCGCTCACGCGCCCAGTCGGGCAGTTTTGATTCTTTTTTCGACCTTTGTTTGCGCTCCCGGTCGGGCGAATTTCGCTCATATATGGAGTTCCTCTCGCGCCCGGTCATGCGAGTGCTCGCTCGGAAGGGCGCGATACAGCACTTTGAGTCCGATTTTTCTCAATTTGCTCCTTTTTCTCCACTTGTTCATCTTCAAACCCAAGCCCTACACAATTTAGAGCTCTTTCTATAACATCCACTTCATCTTTCCATGTAGTAGCTTTTCCTGTGGAAGATGTAACACAAAATACCATCTCCAAGGGATCTCCAACGAGAGCTTAGGGCTTATTAGAAAAATTATTTACATCAACCACACCAATACTAAAGCATTTTTCCTCTAAAATAGGGCTTTTAGGGGCATTATGTATATTAAAAGTAATATTTTCATCCCTTACACATAATGTAAGTTTACCACTTTGAACATCTATTATTGCCCCTGCAGTATGAAGGAATGGTCTACCCAAAATAATCGGAATTTGCAAATCTTCCTCCATATCAAGAACAACAAAATCAACAAGTATATAAAATTTACCTACTCTAATAGGAACATCCTCTAAAACACCTAAGGGTATTTAACAGAACGATCGGAGTAATATTGGTAGCTTTTAAATTACCCATATTTAATTTAGAGCTCACAGATAGTGGCATGACACTTACACTGGCACCCAAATCACATAAAGCTTTATCAATCATCAGATTACCAATGTGACAAGGAATAAAAAACTACCCGGATCTTTTAGTTGAGGTGGAGATTTATTCTGTAATATAGCACTACATTCTTCAGTAAAAGCAACTGTCTCTACCTCACTAATAGATCTCTTTCTGGTCAAGATTTCTTTCATAAATTTAGAATATGTAGGAACTTGAGTAATTAATTCTGTGAAAGGAACCGTTACCTGCAAATTCTTGACAACCTCCAGAAACTTACCAAACTGCTTATCTAGCTTACTCTTAAGATGTCTATTAGGAAATGATAGTTTGATAACTGGTTTCTGTACATCTCCACTCTTGTCTTGATTTTTATCCTTCTTTGGAGTTATACCCTGCAATGTATCATCAGAAATGTTAGTTTTACCCTGGAGCCCTGCAGGCCTAGTAACAACAGTATTTGGTATAACAGAATCAGGATTAGCACTATTTGTAATGGTAGGTTCATCATCTTTGGGCATAGAAGGCCCATCGTATCTTGAACCACTTCTCAGAGTAATTGCATTCACGTGATCTGTAGGTTGTACTGGCTGCGATGGTAGGGCTCCCTGCTGGCGAGTTTGTAGAGCAGAGGACAGTTGCGCAATTTGATTGTCCATGATTTTATTATGAGCTAGAATCGAATCAATTTGCGCATCCCTATGCTGCATCTGTTTCTGCATATCAACTAACATCATTCTAACTTCTGATAAGCCAGAATCAGAAGGAGGAGTAACAGTCTGTTGTGGTCTCTAATGTGGAGGTTGATAGTACCTCTGCTGCGGTTGTTGTACCTGTGGTGGGGGGTTAGGCGCATTCATACTATTGTACGACATATTTTAGTTATTTCTCAATCCTGCATTGTAGGTGTTAGAGTATGGACTAGTTTGTTTATAGGCTTGAAAAGCATTAATCTTCTCAAGCGAACATTCTTGAGCCCAATGACCTACAAGACCACAATTTTCACAAATTATTGCAGAGTTAGTACCAACAGCAGAAACATTAGCAACGGGAGATGAATTAGAATTATTAATATTGTCTAGTTTCTGGCTAATGGCAGTCAATTGTGCTTGCAAAAAGGATATAGAATCGACTTGGTGCTTTCCCTTATTTGCAAATCCTCTGGGATTCCCATATTGGGAATTATGAATAGCCATCTCTTCAACAACATTACTCGCTATATTCACATCTAAATTCATAAATCTTTCGTTAGCTGCAGAGTCCATAATCATTCTTGAATTATATCCAAGCCCGTTGTAGAAAGCTTGCATTATCTGCCAGTGTGCTAGCCCATGATGGGGTCATTCTCTCTGCAAATCCTTGAATCTTTCCCAAGCTTCATATAAAGATTCATCCGCTTCTTGAGAAAAATTTAGGATCTTACTCCTTAACAAAGTTGTTCTCTCTGCATGGTAGTATTTGTTATAGAAATTCAAAACAAGAGTTTCCCAGTCAGTAATACCAAGTGCAGTTCTATTCAGTCCATTATACCATAATTTTGCTTTACCACATAAAGAAAAGGGAAAAAGAATCTCCCTGATTTGGTCCTATGTGACCCCAGCTTGTCTAATAGTGTTGCAATATTGGCAAAAATCTAAGATGTGAAGATTTGGATCTTCACCCTTAGCTCCGCTAAATTTCTTCCTTTCGATCATGGTAATAAACTGGGGTTTAATCTCGAATTATACTCCCTTGAGATTAGGTGTAGGAGAAAGATGTGGAAAATCCGCCAAGGACGGCTGCGAATAATCGCTGAGCTTACGAGGTGGTTGAGTCGTCATCTCTGATTCTGGTTCTGGATGAACTTCTATGTCACTAGAATTAGATGGGAGTTCCAAAGGTGTATTACCCTCAGAAGTAACTCGTACCTGTCTAAAAATGTTCTTCTGTCTATGAAAAGAACGTTCGATTTCAGGATCGAATGGAATGTAACCTGATCTAGAACTCCTAGGCATAAACACAGAACTAAACAAACAAATATGAAAAACTGTCCCAAAGAACTTGCGTTCTCTGAGAATAAAGAAAATAATCTAGACTACAAAAATAATCAGAAATAAAAATAAAACCGTTTCCCAGGCAACGGCGCCAAACTTTGACAGGCTAAAGTCGTATCACCTAATCAAAAGTAATTCCTAAAACCACTAACTGAAATAGATAGGGAAGTAGGGTTGAATCCACAAGGAAACAAGTCTTTCTATTCCTAATTAATTAATATAATCTAAATTATCAAGTAACCAAATTTTTTAAATGAGAGTAAAACTAATAATTAAACTAAAGCAAGTTGAGTAAGGGAGAAAATCAATAATAAAAGGCCTAGGGTATAAGTTCACCAATAAATAATATTTAAGGGTAATAACATAACAATCAATTATCAATGCATAAATTAACCAAATCATAAAGGGCTTTCGCTACATATTACGATCACAGAATTAATCTACCGGTATAAATCACATCTCTCGAATCTTGACTTAACCATTTATAAAGTAACCTGCCTATTGAAACTAAGCCTAAATATCAATTCTCATCTCTCAAATCTTGAATCAATATTGCATAACTCATCATACAAATAAACCTGCGCAAATCTAATTGCATAGCAGTAAATCAATCAATAGGAAATTAACCAAAGCATTAACAATCAACAATAATAAATTACCCCTTCATGTTATTTATGGATCCCCACAAACCCTAGTATAAAACTACTCGTGCATATTTAAATCTAAACTAAGCAAAGCAATTAAAGAAAGCATAATTAAATCAAGCAGTTAAATTACTGAAAGTAAAAAGGAGAAGAAATCGTTACCAAAATAAACGGAAGTAAAGAATTGCATAAACCAAAAGTGTGGAGAGAGGAACAAGTGTATTCTAAACCTAAAACTAAAACTAATGAAATTAACTAAAGAGAAACATCCCAGAGAGTCTAAACCTCCTTAACAAAAGCGTATTTATACCTAACTAAAAAACCTAAGCTAAAACGAATATTAAAAGTCGCTAAATGATCTCAGAAACACGCGCCCGGTCGGGCGCCATCTCGCCCTGCCGGGCGCACCTTCGGGCGAGCAACAACTCTCTTCCTTCTTCCTCGCCCTGCCGGGCGCGCCTTCGGGTTAGGGATTGCCCGACCGGGCGAGCTCCAGGGCGAACTTGGACTTCTTCAATTGAGCCGTTTCTTGGCTCAATTCGCATTTCCTCATTGGATTCTGAATACATGGTCCATTGCCCTAGACTCCTTTTTCTTCGCCGAGCCCTTAATCACCAATTTGATGACTCCAACCGGTCTTGGGTTTCGGAATGTGGTCATATGAATGCGACCTTACTCTAATGCTCGTAGTGGCTCCAATAAATCTGGGAAAATACTCCAAATCCGCAATTTCCTATAAAACAATACCAAATCTACGAAAACACTAGAAAACGCATATTAGTAGCAAAAGTAGCTCCGTAGAGCTCAAATAAGCACAATTATGACCATTGGGACGGGGAATAAATATATGTAAAATAGACTTATCAATGGCGCCAAATGTTTCAGGGTTTTCTGTGTCCTTCGACAACACCAAGACTGAATTTTGGGCGTCTATACCTGCAAAACAACGGAGACTCCGGTTGGGTGGAGTTCTACCTCCGACAATCAAGTTAGAACGTGTTCGGAAGGTGTAAAAAGTGCGGAAAGTAAACTAGTATCTTCTCGGATTTCGAGATTGGGAATATTCTCTGAGGTGAAAGTTAATTATCTACAATCATTGACTGCTCTGGTTTGTTCGTGTTGAATGAATGTGTATGAATGTCTCCCAAGGTAGGAACATCTCCCTATTTATAGGGTTTTGGGATTCGTGCCGCTATCCTAGGTTACGAAAACCTAGGAATGGTGAGCTATCTCGGGAATTGGGCCTTGAAGGCCGTCTTTTTCCAAATGATTGGGGATTCCACGTGTCAGCTAAGGAGAGCTTCATTTTGATCCTCTCTTAAGGTGACACGTATCACCATCTTATTGGGCCACGTGGCCTGGGTTATTTTTACCCAAAACAGCTGTTGATTCCATATTTGTAATGGTTGTTGATTCCATAAATGATACGAGTAATTTGCTAGATTAAAAACCAGTTAAGCAATTACACATATTAATATTTACATGTATACTACTGTATCTCTCTTTCAATTCCCATATATTTTTTTCCCATTTTTTGAATTTATTTTAAATTTAATATAATGTTTTCAAAATATTATTTAAATTTAAAGTAATTTTTTCATTTTGTATTTAAACAAAACTCGGGTCATCGCCCGAGCCACAAACTAGTTGTTATACAATAATTTGTAATAGACTTATAAAATGTCCATTTAAAAAAACCAAAAAAAAAAAAGAATTATAAAATGAACAAAAAAAAATGTGTAATATTAACAGTGGTTTTTTTTTATTATTTTTTATATTGTATTCTATATTACGAAGTATGTCGTAATGTTATATTTGGGAGACGGGGATTAGACAGGTCTTGGGTAGGGATTAGGTGGATGTAGATATCCAATGGGGGTGGGGGTGGGGATGGTTTTAGAATTGTACCCGTCGGGGTGTGGATGGAGATAAATTTTGGACCCATCACGGGGATGGGGATAGAAGGTCAACATTCGTCCCGCCCCGCCCACCCCATTGCCATCCCTACCCATAAGTACTTAATGATCATACACAAGTGATCAGAACTACAAACTTGGGTACTAAACTATAGGCTTTTTCGCATATTGGGTACTCACCTTTCAGTTGTTGCAGTTAGAGTACTAAACTTTGTACTATACCTATTTAACTTGTTACAGCCGGTTATTGACAGCATTTAATAGCAAATTTGATTTTTTTTTCTTGCCTTGAAGTCTGAGATGAAGTACAATAACTGTCAGAGTACATTTTACTAGCAAAACAAGCATTACAATTGTCATTTAAATAATATAGTCGTTACAATTGAAGGAGCTAAGCTATGAACAATGTATAAAGATCCATATGCTCATATTTGCTTGCTCCACTATCTTCTTGTCTGATTTTTTTTTGCAAAATAAGAGTGCTTGTGCTATTGTTGAGTGAATCTGCACAAAATAGTAATAACAAGATTAGTGATTATCATGTCAAGATTAAGCTTAGGTTATGGTAGCTCTAGCCTAAGGAGGTGTCACCGCGGTTGTGCTTGTGTTGTTGATGAGTGAATCTGCAGCCACATTTTTGCAGCCTCTTGAATTATGACCCTGCATACCACATAGTTTGCAGGTCATCACAATTCATGTCTTCATGAGCTAGCCTGTTGTTGTTACTTCTCCAGCCTACAATCCTCTTTTAGTCTTTGGCTTGTGATGAATCTTTTCAATTTTGGTGGCAGGACAAGGTCATTACTAAGTGGCCATTCCCGAGGTCAATTTAAAGGCTCTAACAAGTGTTTATATGCCTTTAAGTATGTTGCTTTTGTGAAATAATCATTAATATATGGCTCAGGATGGTCTGACTTGTGAAATAATCATTAATGAGGTCTTCTTACTCTAAGGGTATATTAAACAAACTAACAACACACCCTAATTATACTATTATTTAACAAAAAAATCCAAACACCACACAACAATTAAGATTAACAAATTAATTTAATCAAAGTCAAAACCTTTAGCAACAAAATTATCAAAAAATTAGTATTTTACTCTTTTGTTAAAGACAAACAAACACTTTAAACAAACAACCCACACAAGATTCATGAAGAAACAGACAAAGAAAAGGAATATACCTTCACCTGATGTCAGCTTCGAAGCTTTGCAATCCCTTTCCTCAACTAGATTAATGGGGGGCCAACTCATGAATATTCTGACACCAACTTTCTGTTTTTGGAGTGGTTCTTTAATGGAGTAAATGTGAGTGTAAAGGTCCCCCTCTGTACTTGCTTATATAGAGAAGTGGAAAATAACGTGTTGTCTGATATGAGGAAAGAATAAAAGGGTAGTATTAGGAAAGCTTGCACAGGAAGCTTTGTGAAGATAATTTCCCGCCACAAGTTGATGGAGCAGCTTTGGGAGATGATAATGCATCAAATCTCAATTACCAAAGCAATGTCATCATTGCTCTGTTTTTCGAAAATGATTTTTTTTTTGTTTTACTTTAACCGGTTAATAAAGGTTAAATGGCCGGAATCTGGCATGTACTATCCCATAGTGGCATAGTTTAGTACCCAATTTGATACTTCTGAAAGGTGAGTACCCTATTTGCAACAAGTATGATAGTTTAGTACCTAGGTTTGTATTTCACTCGATCATACACAGTTAATAACTTCGTTTGACCCATTAGCTAACTACGAACAAAACTTAATTGACCCGACCCGATTTTAAGCCACGTAGTATTGATATACTCTCTCCGTCCCATAATATAGTTCATGTTTGTTTTTTTCACGGTATTTATGAAATAGGAGGAGAAAGTGGATGAAGTACGTTAATAAAAGTGACAAGTACAATTATAGACAAAAGTTAGTGATAAGTGCAATTATAGACAAAAGTTAGAGAGAGAAGGTGAAAAAAAGTACAAGACATGTGCAAAATTCAAGGATAAATTAGGAAGTACAATGAATAAAGTAAAAAAGTGAGGGTATAATGGTCCTTACATACTGTCCAAAAAATAGAAAAAAGAACAATATTTTAGATTTCCAAAATAGGAAAACAGGAACTATATTACGGGACGGAGGGAGTAGAAAGGACTTTTCTCCAAACTAAGCCCAATTGACAAAAATATATACCAAAATGGTTGCGTGGCAAAAGTATTTACCAAACTAAGCTTCCAAGGTAAAACGCTGTCTCGGACAGCGTTTTATGCCTTGGTTTTTTTTTTTTAATAAAAAAAAAAATTCAACCTGAAAACGCTGTCTGGGACAGCGTTTTTAGTTGTTGACTTTTTTTTTAAAAAATTTTGTAATTTCTGTTTTTTAAAAATAAAAAGAAAAAAAAAATAATAAACACATAAAACGCTGTCTGAGACAGCGTCTTATGTACAACATAAAACGCTGTCTTAGACAGCGTCTTATGTTCAACATAAAACGCTGTCTCAGACAGCGTTTCTCTGCTGGTCTGCAGCACCAACAGCCAGCAGCACCAATAGCCAGCAGCCTTTATTCTCTAATTTCTGCCCCAGCACACCACCCCTGCGTTGATTAAGCCACCACAGTCAACCACCACCCCCACCACCAACCCCCACTGTCGACCACCACCTTCCGCCACTTTCGACCACCGTTATGCACTTCAAAACAGTCCAACTACCCCCAACAACACTTCAACCACCTCCACCACCATCCCCAACCTTTCCACCATCGTCGACCACCACCCACCACAACCAACAGCACTAAAACCACCATGAACCACCACATTAACCATCACGGGCCATCGCTTCTACCCCGTTTCTGATTATGGATCCCAAATGTCTGTTGTTTGATTATATATCGGCCTAGAAGAATCTATTTTGACTGACATAAGTCCGATTTGGATAAATAAGGAAACTAAACTTCAAACTACACACAGATTCATTCAACAAACATGTATTATATTAATAATGTAATCGTTATATACATCATTCTAGAAAATGTTTGTCTACAACAAATAAATCATACAATACTATCCTGACTCATCAATTGGGGCTAAAGGTTCCCTAGCCTGACTGTCGTCCGTTTGTCTACGACGCCGACTGTAATGAGAAATGGTGGTGAATGGGTTTCGGGGCGGTGGGGGAGTGAGCTGGCTGGACGATGTGCCCTCCTGGGTCTCGGTGGGTGCAATACTGTGGATGACGTACTCCTCTGCGTCTGTGGGTGTCGTATGATCACCTCCACCGCTACTCAGGCCGGGGTCGAACTGTGAATGGAAGGAGTGGCCATCTTGACTGCCCCGTTGGTGGACGAGATAACCGTGACCATGTCTCTGTAAGGAAGTCACGGACATATCTCGCATCCGCTCGACCTGGGCGAGTAACAGTGCATCAAACATCCCCACCATATCCGTTGCCTGCAGTAATCATCGATCAGTCAGTTACATGATATATAAAAAAATAAAAAAATGAGGACGATAAGTAGAATAAAAGAAACTCACATATCCGCTAATGATGTCATATGCTGGATGGTAATGTGTGGACAGTGGTGTGTAGCTGGGGTTGATGAAACGGCGTGTAATACGCTTGTACCACACCATGTACGGATCGTGAGGATCCATAACGTCCTGCATTGGATCACCTCGAACGACATAATCCAGTCGTTGCTCCCATAGCTGAAGGAATTGCCAATGCTCTAGTGACTTGTTTATCTCCCCCTTTCCCCACCGGTCAATGCCGTGAAGGCGTACACTAGTGTCACAGTGCTGGGGAATAGGCAGGCGTAGTCCGAACTGTCGCATGACACGGTCGGGTAGGTGACTCTCCACAACCTCGAAACAAATCAGGGGGACCCTGGCACGCCACTCTGCCTGATGATCCAGTAGATGTGCAGGCATGGCATCTACCAACTCCGTTACATACGGATCCCAGGTGATCTGCAATAACACATCAAAATATATATTATAATTAAGTTAGTTCATATACAGTATACACGATACATAATTGTTTACAAATATCTTAAAAGTTTCCACCTGATGCTCAGTGAGTCGATTAAGGGCGTCTCGGTAGTACGGAAGACCCGTCGCCGCATGCGCCTGTGTGAGTCTGGGGACCACCCACCTATGGCAACAAATTTATATTGTTTGTTAGCAAAATGAAACCGTATGGGGGCAAAAAAGAATGAAAAATGTTACAAACCTGCAACCGTATGCCTCATCAGCTGTAAGGAGCGGTGGAGCGATGTACGACTCATACTGGTCATCCTGGTCTTGCTGCCCCCGACGATGTACAGCAGGCCTACCTGGTCTTCCTACGTGGATGTGCTCCGAAGCCCATAATTGCAATAGCAAAATACAAAACTATGTTAAGTATGACGGTGGTCATTGCCTAAATAGCTTGTGAAAAATTAGGTTGGTTACCTGAAGCACGATCAGAGGTCCACCGATCTCGAGTGCACCACTCTGTGAGGCTCTACACAGGTGGCGATACAACATCGCCAAACAGGCACTACCCCTTCAACCACCGCAAATGCTAGAGGAAATACTTGGAAGCTTGCATCAACACTTGTAGCAACCAACAATGTTCCTTTATACTTCCCGTACAAGTGCGCCCCATCGATACAAATAACAGGCATATAATGTTTAAAGCCGTCGATACAAGGACCGAAGGCCCAAAACACTCGTTCAAACACTTCCATGTTGTTGTAGTACACAATGTCCACCAAAGCTTTGTGTTTCCATACGACACATGTTCCCGGGTTTGACCGTAGGAGTGCTTGCATGAAGTGTGGAAGTCTGCCGTAAGAACTCTCCCAATCCCCAAATATTTCAGCTATAGCTTTCTCCTTCGCATACCACGCTCTCCGATACGGGACATCGAAATGAAAGTGCTTGGAGATTATTTCCTGTATGAATTCAACTTTCAAGGACGGATCTTTCCGCACGAAGGACTTCACATACTCTGCTATTATGGACGAATCCAAGTGTGGGTGATCAGTAGATAGTACTTCAGTGACACATGTTTCCCGGTGCGGGCCATTGTACGTGACTATGGTAAAACCACGCGAGTGCTCACTTGATTTGGTACCCCGTAGCATTCAACCACATTTCTTCTTGCATCGCAGATGAAGGACACTATCATTCGAGGTCACTGTGGTGTAGAATTGATTCCTCTATATAGAGTACATCTTCACCATTTCTTGAAGCATTTTCTTACTTTCAAAATACATTCCCTTCTTAAATTCTCCCTCGGGAACAAACGATGTGTGGCTACCTGATTCGGCCCAATACTGATCAACTTCATAGTTCTCGGGTACCTTACCTAACCAAGGTATGGGAGTTCTAACCAAGGGCTCGCCAACTTCCATCTGTGCAGGTTCATCATCATCCTCTCCAATATCGTCCTCATCATTTGTTTCCGCATACACATCATACACCGACAACTCATTATTCACAATATCATCAAAATGATTTGGCTCTTCTCGAGACGGTTATGCTTGAACATCATCTTGCATAGGCGAATATCTATGCAATTGCATCGGTGAAGATGCCATGGTGTTTGATGACGACGGACCGGGTTAGCCAAACATTGTCACATATCCCTTCGCATGTACTGGTGAAGCTATAAGAGAACTTAACGGCAGGTGAAATTGGTTGTCCTGCAGCATTTGACTGAAAGATCTCATCCCATATTCATTCGATGGAATGTGGTTTGAGGGCACTTGGAAGGACGCGGTGTTGTAATCAGAGACATATGTAGCTTGCTGTTCTGCCCGAGTACTTTGTTGGGTATATATAGGCACCGTTTCTACATATATCTCATTGAGAACACCCTTCATTGCAACAATGCTCCTCAAAGTTTTCAAATGTCTGTTCGTAGAGACAGGTAACACTTGAACCCCATGACCAGTATCAAACCTCATTTTAATGTTCTGTTCAACATTCATTGGGTTTGAACTAATACTACTATGAACCTCGTTCATCAAATCATTAACTGTCATGTTCGGTTCAAGTGTTACTGGTTCCATATTTCCTCCACTATACTCAACATTTGATCCATCACACAAAATTTCACCTCCCCACCGGCATAACAACACTACATTTTGTCCAATCATATTCTACATAACCAAAACACATATTAGGATAATTGAAATCTAGAACGAGGTAAAAAAAGTTGCCCACAAACTAAGCATTAACTCCATTTTTAAACTCTTATTTTAGGTTGCAATGCAAAACGATTACTAACAAACTAATATTTTAAACAATAAACTAATATGAAATCGTAGATAAATTATCAATAATGAAATAACCGTCTTCTCACCAATAATCTATAATTATCAACAATTATATTTCACATATTACCATCAATAATTTCAACTATTTCACATATATGTACCACATTACCATAACAATTTCAACAATTTCATGAACAATTTCATCAACAATGTACCACATTACCATAAAAAATTATCAACAATTTACAACATTTTTATTAATTATTAGCAACAATTTGATACAACTTGAACAATTAAGAGGGGCAACAATTATCAACATTATACTAGTTTGAACAAAGC
The DNA here is from genome assembly GCA_034703905.1 of Chenopodium berlandieri. Classification (NCBI taxonomy): domain Eukaryota; kingdom Viridiplantae; phylum Streptophyta; class Magnoliopsida; order Caryophyllales; family Amaranthaceae; genus Chenopodium; species Chenopodium berlandieri. The sequence continues at coordinate 47,737,664 of CM068289.1, forward strand.
AGCAATTTGAACAATTTGATACAATTTGAACAATTCAGCAATTATCAACATTACATTAGTTTGAATTTAGGGTTTACCACGAAATTGAGTGGAGAGGGGCAGCAACAACCAACACCCACTAGCGGCAGCAGCAGTGGTGGCAGCCGGGTGGTTAACTGTGGTGGCGGCAGCGAGATAGAGTTAGAGTGAGAGTGAGAGTTTGAGGGATGAGAAGTGAACTGTAGCCTGCGAAACACGAACATAACAACCATAGAAACGCTGATTGAGGCAGCGTTTCATTTAAAGATAAAAAACACTATAAACGCTGCCTCAGACAGCGTTTTAGGTATTATTATTTTTTTCACTTTATTAAAAACTCAGAATTTAAGAAAATTTTTTAAAAAAAAACCAGGCATAAACGCTGTCCGAGCCTAGAAGCTTAATTTCGTAAATACTTTTGCCACGCAACCATTTTGGTTAATATTTAGCAAAAATGGCTTAGTTTGGGAAAACGCCCGAGTAGAAAGGTAAACCAAAGGAACAAAGGCATGTACTAAGAAGGGAACTGCCCATAAAAAAGGGGCAGTGGAATTTGGGAAGCTTTGCTTTTGGAGAGACTATAACACAAAGTAGCTATGGCGCGCTCAATCTCCTACATCACCGGCTCACAGCTCTTCACCCTCAAACAACGCCCCAACATCGCCATTGTTGACGTTCGGTAACACCCTTTTCTCTCTCCTCCATTGCCATCGAATCACTTTCGAATGTCGAACAACTTTGATAGTATTCTTGATTTTGTGTATTGAATTGCAGGGATGATGAGAGAATTTATGATGGTCATATTGCTGGATCCCTTCATTTTGCTAGCGATACTTTCTTGGATAAAATCCCTAATCTTGTTCAACAAGTTCAAGGCAAAGATACCCTCATCTTTCACTGTGCTCTTAGCCAGGTAATTATTATTTCTGCCTCTTTTGTAGTTGTTTTGTGTTAATAATTGTGGGAATTTTTGGTGAATTATTATAGCGTTATATATTAGTTATTATTAGGTGATTATTGTTTTTGAATGCAATTATAATTGGGTTATTGATGTTATAGCATTTTTTGATTGGTAGTGTTTGTGATACTAATTGAAAAACCCTATTGCCATCTCGGTTAGATGATTTAGTAAGCTGTAGGAGTTGCCTCGTCTTATTTGATCATAATAAGTTATGTTAAACAAATCGAATTATGCATAATTACAATGCTATGAGCTATGAAACACTTTAGAGGGATTAGTTTCCCTTGGCTTGAGGTTACTAAGGTGGGCGGGTTTCATGATGGTACATGGTTTATGAGAGAAAGAGGGGTCTATGCTTGGATACCTATCGCTTGAGGTGTGTTTTCTATTAATCGATACAAGTGGTGGCCACTTGAGTACATTTTAGCCAAGGGTTACCATTTTTGTCTTGTCGATGACATACTTTTCAATTATCATGTATGGATCTTGGGACTTGGCTCTACCTTTGATCTTTGTCCCATCAATTGGTTTTGCAAGTCCAAATTTCCTACTCATGATCATTAGGAGCAGCTAATTTGCAATCCTTTGAATTTTTGGGTAGCGTACCTTGACCTAGCATGCATTTGGTTAGGCTACAATCTTACAACGTGTAATTTTTCTGCAATTTTGCCTACCTCCTCTTGGCACTTGGTATTTTTCTGTGGGCTTTGGGTCCACTGGGTTAGACATCTCATTCTATTAGTTGTGGGGAAAAAATTGAAAGAATCTTGCTTAAAAAAGGCTACATTGCATAAAGGGAAATGACAATTAGCATTGATTTGATTATATGCCAAAAAGGAAGTGATATGTCGCTGTATCTACAAAGGAAGTAAATGCTAGAAAGGCGAGATCCTTATTCACATGAAAACAAAAAGGTTTTAACACACTGCTTAGTTGAGAATAACTTGAGATCCTTGACTAAGACCAAATGCTAGAATACTCTAGTAGCAGAAAATTATCTCTAGGCCACTCCTATAGTCACACTTTAGCTCTATTATCTCCTACTTTAGAAGTCTTTTTGTCCTTTCCTCTAAAGAAATGGCCTACAGACCTTGACTCACAACTTGTTTGGTTAATGATTTAGGAGGGAAAGAGAGGTGAGTGGATAGAAGAGAGAGGGAGGTGATAGGAAGGGAGGGAAGGAGAAAAAAATTTCTCTTGTTTGGATAGGATCGAAATAGGGAAGGGATGGGAAAAGTCAGCAATACTTGAATTTCCATGACAGTGCAGTCAATTTGGGTTGTTTTCAACTTCCAGCAGAATAGCCCGAAGCTTGATTAAAGCTGAGAGTAATCAGGTGGCACATTGAGGAGGGATAAAATAGCCTAGGACAATTGGGATTTCAGATAAGTGAGTGAAGGAAGAAGAGATATTGGCAATGGGTGGATCTAACATGGAAGGGTAATGGTGAGTAATAACAAGGTAAGAATTGTCTTTTCTGTGTTATTCTTAAGTTAGGAGGGTTTCAGGTAGAGGTAAAAGAGAGAAAATGACAATTGGGGATTCAGATAAGTGAGTGAAGGAAAGAAAGATATTGGCAATGGGTGGATCTAACATGGAAGGGTAATGGTGAGCAAAAACAAGTATTAATAAGGCAGAGTAATCTATTCTGTGCTACTCTGTATTAAGTTTTGTGGCTGTCATTTTCCTTTGAAATCTTTTAAGGAAATATATTTCCTCCATTCTTTTTTAGTTGACACATTTTGACTTTTGACACTATTCACAAACTATACTTTGACTAGCTTTTGTGATTTTTAGTTACGACAAAATATAGTCATGTGGGGTGTTTGAATGGTCTCAATGCATAATTTATTAATATTCACTTTTTATAATTTTTACTTATTGATGATTTGAGATATAAATTGTTAAACTTGTGCGTTGGCAAATGTGATAAAAACGACGTGTCAACTAAAAAAGAACGAAAGAAGTATTTTTAAAGAACCGAGATAAAATGCACCCCTCTCTTTGCCTGCAAATCCCCGTATCTAAACAAGTTGTCAAGGTATAAGTTTACAACAACATTCTGCTCAACCAGTTCCAATTGAGTCACTTGGTGGAATAAGCATTGTGTACATTCATACTCTGTCCACTTGAATTTGATTTTGTTCAGATTTGAGTTGGACCTCTTCAAATTGCATCAATATTTAATGTTATAAGATGAATGACAACCTACTTATGCTCAAAAACCCCTAAGCTCTTAGCTATGATGATCGAACTTATACCATAAACCTATCTGAGTTGTTGATTTTCAAAAGTAATATAATTAGATAATGTATTGTACGTAGTATCAACTGTGAAGAAAAAAAAAAGAGGAAATGAGAAGCATATTTCAAATCTGTTGAGCACCATCTGCCCTCATTCCACCAATATTGATAAATTCTTTTTCTACATCCCTATCCCAAAATTTTCATAAACTATACCAGTCGTTTTGTTCTTAAACTATTTCCGTGAGTCTATACAACTACAAAAGCCAAGATTGCCAACTTACACAAAGATTGTTCAAAATGATGTGTACAAAAACTCACAAATTTAACTTGATTGAGATGGTATACAAAATAGTAAGCGAACTATATAATTGTGAGTCTCAAACGCTTAATATCTATTATGAACCTATTAATCATAATCTGTCTGGAGGGTTTCATTCGGCAAATTTTAGAACTTGGCTTTCCCCTTCTCAAACAATAAAAGAAGAACCTTGAATTGCCTTTATGATACAAAGCAGAACATGGCACTTATAAGTTGGTAATTACATAATTACCAGTGTTTGTAGGCTGGCATTGACCTTATTTCTTATTTCATGTATTGCATTTTTCAGTCATATTGGATTTTGTAAGATCATCTCAACGTGCACTTTCCAAATATGTAATTTTCATAATTTGTTAAAACGCAATTGAAGATATTTAGTAATAAGTAAATGGAAATTAATTGTGGTCTAGTCTTTTCTAAAATAATCTGATTCCGACAAGAATAAGTAATAAATTTATGAAATTAATAAGCTGAACTGCTGAAGAGAGCCTGTTCTTTAGTTAGCTTGAATTTTGTTTTATTTAATTTATTTAGAGTACTGCTCCTATCTATTTTGGATGTCTCAATGGGAGCAATGTAATAGAAAATAATGAAGGGGAGATGGAAGGAAGTTAACCAAATAGGGCATACTACTTACTTGAATAGTAATATAGACCATCAATGTTGAATTGAATGTGCCAGTGTGCCACTATAGGAAGTTTAATGAAAAAGATATGGTGGGAGTGGCTTGATGTGTTTAGTGACTTTGTTTCCATATCTACTATACCAAAAGATGATCTAGACATTTTACCATCTTAAAATTGTCTGCTGGTATTCTTCATTCTCCAAGCGTAGGTGTCAGACCGGCTGATTAATGAATAATGATCTATTGATCTTATATGGTTTTTAGGTTCGTGGCCCAAAATGTGCACGGAGGCTGTCAGAATATCTTGCTGAAGCAACTCTAGATGCTGGAATAAAAAATGTAATGGTTCTAGAACGTGGCTTCAATGGATGGGAAGCTGCAGGTAGACCTGTTTGCCGCTGCACTGATAATCCCTGCAAGGCTGAAATTGTGTAGTGTGGACTTCTAAGCTTGAAGACAATGTGTTCATAAACCTGATCTATCCAGCTCATGGGTCATTTATATCCTACTATTTTGTGACATGTAAACCAATCACTTTATACATAATTTTGAATGCTGTTAAATTGTTGATTGTAAAACTTCTTTCAGCTTGCAGCATTAAACAGTTAACACACAAGATAGACTTGAAAAAGAATGATAAATGTAATGTGGAGATTTATTTCAACGCAAAGAAAATTTGGAAATTTGATATCTTCATTGTTCTTTTATTGTTGTCTTGAAGTTGTCTATTTGAATGCCATTTCCGCAATAAGTGTGAGGTATATTTAACTCCTTGCCTAAACTGGTAGTAGAGATAGCGGTTTTACTGTTAATGTTCTGGAATTTGCCGGTTTGCCTCCAATGCCCCATACTGGTATACACAATTACTTCCTCTTAGGTGCAGAAGGAAGCATGCAATTATGTATACAACAAATTTCTGATGACTTAATTTTATGTGAACTAACTTAATTTATTTCAGTTACTAGCTACTACTCTCAAGAATCATCAAGCTTAAGTCTCCTCTAGGCTATACTACTCGGAGGAAATTACGCATTCCGTTTTTCTAACCAGACAGAAAATCTTCCAAAATGGTCAGTTTTCTCAAGCCAGTGAGATAATTCAAACGTAGTAAAATTCCATATATAGTCTCTTTAAAGTAATCAGCTGCAAACATAGATTTGATTGCCTAAGATATTAACTTAATAATTAATATAGTCTGAGATTGCTACATGCCTACATGTAAGGACTGAATTTGGACTAACATAAATTATTTCAATGCATTGGAAAATATTAATGTTGGTAGCAAAATAATGAAGCCAGAATTACTAGGAAAGGATTGATAAAACCCGAAAGTCGAGAGGCCAAAAACTGACCCGACCAAATCCAAAGTGAACCGATCTACAATTTGATCCAACCCAATAATTTAACACTATTGATACGGAAAATGACCCAGCCCAACTAAACCCGACACATATAAAAGAAAAGACATCACACTTAAACCCTTTCTCTGCCACCAATTAATAGCTTTCATTCAGCCCCTTCTCTATAGCAGTTTCCACCGGAAATTCAGGCAATTCCCTAATCTTCTCCTTGTTATTCATAAAATTTCTTGATAATTTGATAGTAGCAAACATGTTTGATTGCTTGATTTATGAATTATTGCTCAACATTTGTTAAGATTGCCTGTCAAAACCCTTGTAATTTGCACTTGCACTTGCAAAACCCTACAATCTTTCATCACTAGCCCCAATTTCATAGCTGCTCACACCAACAAATCTAAACAAAACCCATTTGTTTTTCTTAAGTACCACACTGATTCCTTTGGAAAAGACATCAAAAGGATCAATGAGTATTTCTGGTTACACCCAGATAACAAATTCTTTAAATGTTAAGGATTTTAAGGTGAAGAATTTGCCTATGAAATGTTATGGTTCTTATTTTTATAGAATTGTGGGTTCTTGTAATGGTGTTATTTGCTTGTCTTGCAACTCTAGTGCAACAAATTATATCATTTATCTGTGGAATCCTTCCATAAGGAAATGCATACATGTCCCTGATCCGAATGTCATGTACAAGACTCATGGCAGGTTTAATGTGTGTTTAGGGTTCGGGTTTAATGAGCTTGCCACAAGATCGTTAGGGTCATTTACATTCATCGAATTGGTTTGTTTGAGGAAGTACCTGTTCTTGTAGAGGTTTACTCTGTGAGTGCTGGGTCATGGAGATACATTGAGAACTCGAGTCCTAAGCATTTACTTCAAATGCAACAATCTACGCAATGTTTCTTCAAAGGCGCTATACATTGGATGGGGTATAACCGGCTTAACCGTGGTTTAAGTGCCATTGTGACTTTTGATGTGGTGGATGAGAGTTTTGGTGAGGTGAAGTTACCAGCTTCTTTGGAAGGGTCTAAATCAAGTTTTAGGAAATTGATCACTAGAGTTTGTTGGGACATGATTGCTTTAATTCAAGTGAATTCAGGTTGTTGTCAAATATGGGTGATGAAAGAGTATGGTGTTGCGGATTCATGGACTAAGATGTTTACATATGCTCATCCGACCATGCGTCCAATTATGCCGGCAATAAGTATCAGAAAAAACAAGGATATTTTAATGTTAACGACGAATTATGAGCTGATTTGGGACAACCAAGATGCCACCATATACAATTTTATGGAGAGGCTTCATGCTTTCGAGAATTTCAAAGTTCCAGATAATATAATGCTTTCTGCTCAGAGAATTGGTGATAAAATGGAGGAATTAGGAGTGGTTACAGAGCCACTTAGTGGATGCTAGTTGGCTTCTTATGTGGAAAGTTTTGCACTTTTCAATGAGGGAGAACCAATATTTGGAAATGCTATTGAAGATGATGCTGTTAAAGATAATAATCTTCGATCACAATGATGCTGAAGATGATGGGTGAAATGGGTAAGACAATTAACTGATTAGAAAGCTAGTTTTATTAATGCATTTGCTCTCCTTGTTGGCTGGTGTTCTTGATATTTCTACTACAAGTACAATTATCTTGCTGCCAAAGTTCATAATTAACATATCGTCTTGTCTGAAGATGAGAGTAATCATGGGGTGACTGTTGTTGGATTGAACATGTTTTTATTCTTAATTCTAGAGCTTTTGGTTGCTCTAGAGGTGAAAGTAAGATTTTTCATGGAAATTTTTTAATACTCAGTATGTCTTAAATGATCATATCATATAAGTCAATACTCATAGTAAGGAACAAAAAAGAAATTGCTTATTACAATTTACAAAAAAAAATTGTGAGGAAAAGATTTTAAGCTTTTAATTTCATGTGATATACCCTTTAACTGATGTTTATTGATTACAATTTAGACTTTTCCTTTTCTTTTCTGACCAATGTTTAGACTTCAGGTCTGGCATTATACCTTATTTTGGCTTCCTTCAAATTTTTTAAGGCCTTAATTTTTTGTTGCAACTCTGGAAACATGTATCAGGGTGAATGTGACGTTTTTTTTATTTTTTATTTTAATGATGTTCTTATAAATGAGCCAAACTTTGATGAGGAATATTGTGTAGTTGTGTTAATTAGGTAATGATACTCGTGTGTGTATTGTGTGATGATATCGATCATATTGTGTTGTGCTCATTATTATTGGGTGATATTGTGTGTGTAAAGGGTGATGAGGAATATTATATATTGGGTAACACTACTCGCGTATGTTTAGTGGAAACTCTCTATACTGATTTACTGTCTTAAGGTGGGCGACTGTGCTTGCTCCAAATTTGGTGACTAGGAGAAGTAAAGTAGCTCATGTCTAGCTCTTTTATTGCTGAGAGGTTTATTATTCTAATGTACTCCGTATAACCTTAGTACTTTGTTCATAGTTGAATAGAGCTTCAAGGAATATGCAAGTCTCAGATTTTCTTATGTATAGGTGGGGAGGGGTGGGGGGGAGGGGGAGGCGAGGGTTGGAGTGGATTGGATAACAGTGTTGGTACTTGGTAGTGATTTTTACACTCCTTCAATCAAATGGATCTTAAATTTAGCAGCTTCTTTCACATGTATGCTTGATCGTACAAGACGATGGTAGCTCAAAAGAGTTTTAAGTATGCTACTTTGTATATTTTGAAAGGAGGTCCTTTGGATGAGGTATTTCACGGGTTTAAGGATGGTTGGATATCTTATCGCTTTGGACTAATAGTTGTGTGGAAGTTACTAGAAATTCTAATATCGATATTGGTATGAGTGAAATATTCCTCTTTGGTGCAATCCTCCTTGCCTCCTTGGCGCCTTTGATCTCTCAAATACTCATGTTTGAATCCAATAATCTTACAGACAGTTATAATGCAGTAAGATATGTGTATAATAGTATTCATTGTATGAATCTTCACTCTGTACATTTCTGTCTTTGCTTGATGGTCTGTTGGAGGCTAGGAGTCTGTAATATTGATATGGGGAAACATAGATTCTCATAGAAGATCAGCGCATGACCGGCCTACTTACTATATGCACGCGCCCTTTAACTCACATATGCGAGTGGTTAGCCGGAGAAGTTTCTTTTTGAAGCTTGGAGCTGTTTTGACAATATCATATTATGCATTCAGCTACTGTTTTCTATTCATGCTCGAAAGTCTAATGGAACTTTGTAAGTTGTAATAAATGGGAAATTCACTTGCACTGACCTTTTTCATGTTATTTCCTGTTTGTCAGATTGATGCAGAATAATGGAGAGGATCAATGGCAATGGAATTGATCATAAAAGGTGGAATTTGGAGTACTTCGTATTATTTTGCCAATGTAATAAACTCGAGTGTTTAGAATTGAGGATTAATCGCTTCCTTTTGTACTTATCAATTACTCTGTACTCCGTAAGTTGTCTAAGCTGCCTATAATTTCGTGTACCTTGAATCTTCAGAGCTATGGATATGTAATATTAAAGGTTATGCTACATGTGATTTATAAGTCTTGTTGGTATTGGTAATATTGAATTCGTAGAGCTCTTATGCTACCACATTTGCCTGAGACAAATAGTGTTTAGGGCTTTATGCTTGTCAAGTTCTCGCTTGGGTTAATATTGTGTATTGGGCTTTATGCTTTGCCAGGAACATGAAAACTGTGTTAATATTATTATCAGTGTATACTTGCTTTAGTTGTGATTATGTGCCTAGGTTAATTGGTTTCATGTTGGAATGTAGAGATTTGTTCATTGTGCAACCTCATGGATCTAGGCAATCAAGCCATGCACACAACTAAAAATGTGTCAGCATACATTTTTTTTTTTTTTTTTTTTTTTTTTTTTTTTTTTTTTGGGGTCAAAACAGGATAGCTTTGATTACTTTGTCATTATACGATTATTTCAAGGTGGAGAGAAATTAAATAAACAAGAATTTAGTAAAAATATTATGGTAGTCCTTGTTAAAAAAAATAAAAAAAAAAAAAAAAAAAAAAAAAACTATGATAGTCATACTTAAAATGACTATAAGTACGTATATTAATTTTTTATTGGCTAAATTATTTATTTTTCATGTCAAAATTAATTAAAAATATTTTTCTTCTTATTTTTAAAATTAATCTTTTTTTTTTGTTTTATATGTTCATAATTAATTTATGACTTTGATATTTCAATTTTTTTTTTTAAGAAAGAATTATTTTTTAATTTTAGTGATAATAAAAATTGAATTTCGTAAATTAATTATTGAAATAACTCAAAAATTATTTCAAAACTAATAAATAAATTTTTTAAATTAGATAAATGATTTATTGATTTATAATTAATTTTGAAATTAAAAAAAAAAATCAACCAATAAAAAATTAGTGTATGGTAGTCATTTTAAAGATGACCACCATAGAATCATCGAGAGTTTAGCATCCTTATTTTTTATGGTGTAAAGAGAGTTGCGAGAGCAGTGATGTAAATGGGATTTGAATCCTAGGTTTTGGGTACCAACTCCAAAGATTTTAATCAACTAAGCTATAGTCAATATTAGTATATGAATAGTGTAAAAAAAAGTCAAAATGTATTAATTATTATAGACTAGGCTAGGTCTCATGCATACACGATAATTTCACATATTTAATTAAAAAAAATAAATATTTTTTGTATAAAATGACATGAGTAAAATATAATTATAATATAAAATAACATGTCATACTAGATCTCGTGCCATGAACGATAATGACATTGCTCATAAGCCTCGTACCAACCGCGTAAAGAAAACGGAAATCCCGTGTTAAATTCTTAAAATTTGATGGGCAAACAACACTTCGTTGAGTCCAATTGGTCAACTGGTCATAGTCCAACTACCTACAGTTGGAAGTTGACATAACAACACCTAAACAAACAAATTTACTCTCCTCCAAAATATGGATGAGCCCTCCCACTCTCTTCATTTATGTTATTTTACACACATCATTTTCTTTCCTTCACTAAAATTTGAAGTATTACCTCCTTTTATTATTTGCAAGAATTTGACATAAAGTGCGTGGAAAATGTCTAATCGTTGTAAATAATATGTAATAGATGTAATATATTTGATCACTCAAAAAAAAAAAAATGATTATACTACCTTACATATGAAAATATAGGCCTTGTTTGGTGAATGACTTTTGCTTGGCTTTTTGATTGGCTTTACTTTTCATCTTGGTCAAACAGCCAAAAAAAAGTGTTTGGTAAATGACTTTTTTATTGGCTAGAAAGTCTGCTTTTCCGCCAAAAATAAAAAGCTAGTTGTCTTTTGGCTTTTACCCTTAGTATTAATAATTTAAAGATCTTTTTATATATATATTTATATTCTATGTTTAGATTTGCTATTTTATTAATTTTCAATTCTCAATTTCTTATATAATTTCGTTTTGCTTTTTCGAAAATCTAGGTTAATATCATAATTTTTATATAGTTTTTTCTTAAAATAATTTTTTATGTAGTTTTTTCTTAAAATAATTTTTTATGGTTTATTGTTTTCTAACCTTGGACTATATACAAAAAAAAAAAAAAAAAAAAAAAAAAAAAAAAAAAACAATCTTATAAAACTTTGTTTGTTTTTTTCGTTTCAGAAGTTTTTTTTAATACGTAGTATTGTTATGGTTATATTTTGAATTAGGTTAACAAACTTTTTTTTATGGATTTAGATAATATTTAAATTTTACATTGTAAAATAGTTTTTTGTATTAGTTTATGGTTTTAAAAATGTTATCGTGTCTGTTTTTCTTATTGGTTTTTAAAAAATTATTTTCTATATTTTATATTCTTCTCTACTAGTAGATATTTGTATTTGATATAATTTTTTTTTTTTAATTTTTGTTTTTTTTATGGTTGATTATTTTAAGGAAATATTTTTTCTAAATATATTCATTGTTAAAATTTTTTTCCTCTATTTTTATTTTTAAAAGGCAGACACAACTTGATCAATCCTCCTATAAAAAAAAAATTACAAACAAATTCAACCCAAGCGTCGCACGAGCTGAATACTAGTTAGAGTTATATTCAGGCGTTTATGTTGTGAGGTTTCTCTCCTCCATTGATTTCTACATTGGAGATGGATGTGAGCTTCTTCGTGCGTCCCTTCTTCTTGAATTCTCCGTGAAACTTTAGTGATAACACAGAACGAGGAAATCGTTAAATAAAGACATGGAATTTACAAATGTACCCCCATTTTGCCACGCGAGTTTACAAAACACTCATTGATAAACATTACCTGTTTATCGAAATGTAAACTTCAATTTTCTCTAAAATAGAATAAAGTGGAGGAGGGATGTTTTGGATAGTCCATAATATTGAAACGAACCCTTACTCCTCCCTCCCCTAGTCCCCTCTTCACTTACAAATACGAAGTATATAATATAGTGTAATAGGTTTATAGATTAACGGGTTATAATAACTACGAAGTTTTTTTTTTTTTTTTTTTTTTGCCAATACACACACACACACACACATATATATATATATATATGTGTGTGTGTGTATGTGTATGTGTATATATGTATATACATATATATATATGTATATACATATATATATATAAAATTAAATATTAGTAAAAAAAAATATAAAAATTTTGATAATATGAAACTTTATACAGTATTAATGTTTGTTGAACAATATATTAAAATTTGAAACTTAATTTAATATGTTACCACTCCAATATAGAAATTATGGTCAAAGTTACTATGATATATGAATAGTGAAAAAAGTCAAATCTATATATACTGAGTTTTTTTGAAAGGAAATTTTTTCTCCTATTTTTTTGTTCAAATAATTAATTTGCCTAGGAACTTCATTATTTATTAATTATTAATATTGACTATTTACACTTGTCTAAAGATTCTATATTTCAATTACTATCTTAATTTCAAAAATCGAACATGGCTCAAAAATTACTAATATAACAATTATTTTGGAACGTAAAGAGTATTTACTTCCAACTTTATACATTTTCCAATCAACATTGCAATTTTAGCATGATAACATCACTTTCCAAATTGAATGGAAATAAAAAAAATTCAGACCAAATCATTTCTGAATATTCAAATTTTGAAAATGGAACAACACTTAACATAGAGAGTGTCACAATCAAGCAAGCTTCAAAGATTAAACTAAGTAAATTACAAGAAAAAGTAGCAGCCCACTTTCTTTCTTTCTCTTTCACAACCCCCCTACAAGTTTACAGCACATGTTTGTTTCCTCATTTGCAGCCCCCTCTCTTAGGCTAATAGGCTTCTCTCAAAGTAGACAACTTTTATGTTATCTTCTCTATCTTTATCAATTAATTAGGTATTAACCTATTAATTAAGAAATATACATATTTTGCTTTTATACTTGATAGTTTCCAAGTAGGGAGAGATAATTATGGGTATATTACAAGATGATGTTGTGATTTTTAAGGCACCAGAGAAAGAAGGAGACCCAACTGTAATTACTGTTAATTGCCCTGATAAACTTGGTTTAGGTTGTGATCTTTGCCGCATCCTCCTCTTCTTTGGATTCTGTATTACTAGAGTTGGTGAGTCCTTAAAACCCATGAATATAAATGATGGGATTTCTTTAATGTTTTATAATCTTTAATATTGTCTAAATTTGATTAAAAATTGTACTTTTTGGATCATATTTAATAAATTGCTTCATGGGTAATTTATAGTTTGATTTATTTGGGGGAAATTTTGTATTTTTATTTTAAAAAAAAAAGTTATTGACTTTTTTCAGTTTGTAAGTGTTTTGAAATGTCAAATAAATACATTGCATGTTGGGTATTTCTAATTCAGAAAATGAATATTTCTAATTTCCAATTAAATTTAGTGCAAATGAACATTTTTTTAGGGGTTTTTATGAGAACATGTTCATAAGTTGTTTTTTTGTTGCTAGATCAAATCAAAGTTTTGTTTTGGGTTTCTAAGTAATCTTTATTTATTTTTTATGAAGATTTTGCAACAGATGGGAAATGGTGCTACATAGTGTTATGGGTGATGGGGAAACCAACAACAAAATGGGGTTTGGTGAAGAAGAGATTGGTTGCAGCATGCCCTTCTTGTTTTTCAGCTTCTGGGATTTCTTATTACAGAGCTGAGTTGTTGCAGCCTCCTAAACCTCCTGATGTTTTCTTATTGAAGTTATGCTGCCATGATAGAAGAGGGCTTTTACATGGTACATCTTTATTTTTTGTTTCATCTAATTTCACAATTTATTGGTTATGTTGCTGGACTAATAACTTTGCATCAATATTATTTTTTCCCGCTTTAATTTTATTCGGATTCCTTGTAAATTTTGTGATATGTTTGTTTAATTATGTTATTGGTAGGTGGATCATGGACAGAGTCATGGGTCCTTGGTTTGTACTATCTACATATGCCTGAGATTTAGAGCGAAAAAGCGATGATCACAGCCTTTTGAGATTTTATTTGGTCTAATCCAATAGGAGTCCTAATTTTCAATTTGGGGATCAGTTATCCAGCTGATCAAGTATTTCAGTTTCAGTTTGATTCTTGGTTTCCACCCTTACTCCTTGAGTTTGTTGCATTAAAATCCAAGTAATTGACAAGAAATATGAGCTTTTCCATAAGGCACAGTGACTAATCAATATGGATTCTAGAAGTCGTAGGCTAACGAGGTCATGGCCTAGTGGCAAAGGCTGAAGGGTTGTGACGCTGTGTACGATAGGTGGCAGGTTCAAATCCCCACTCCCCCATATGTTATTTGTAATGCGGTAATGCCCCTGTGGCTCTGATATAGAGATACTTGTAGGGAAGGGAACTTGTTGGTTAATATCATGAAAAAGATTATAATTATATTTTGTGTAAATTTGCACCTACAATATAATGTTTTTCTACTAATTAGTGTTAGTTCAATGGTGTTCTCACTATTCTGATGGTAAATGGATTTATTGTTCTTTGTCATAAGTGATGCTATTCTCTGACTTTTATATTTGATTTGTTGCATGGAAGATGTCACTGAGGTTTTGTGTGAGCTCGAGCTCAATATACAGAGAGTAAAGGTATCCACAACTCCAGATGGGAAAGTGTTGGACCTCTTTTTTATTACAGACGCCAGGTTCGGAGGACTTCACTTTATTATGTAATTTTTAGTGTGTACTCTACCTAAAAAATCTTACAGTTCATAAGCTATCCCGTTTATCTGCTGTTGTTTTTACTGATCTATAAATCAATAACTACCATTGTTCTGTTACGTTTTATAAAATATTTTTAAAAGCTAGTGACTATCTTGTTTATCTGTTATTTGGAGCTCTTAAGTAATCAAAGCAAACTTTTTTGTAAATAAATCTACAGGGAACTACTGCATACAAAAAAGAGACAAGAGGATACCAAAGAGCATTTAAGAGAGACTCTTGGAGATGATGTGATGTGTGACATAGAAAAGGTCAGCTTAGAAGTTACTGCCTGCTCACAAGCATCTCCGCTTCTTCCTTCTGCAATCATGGACGACACTTTTAACTCTGAGATACCCAATAAATACTGTAATGGAACTGGTCTTTCCAACTGTGCATCCGTCACAATAGATAATACTCTTAGTCCTTCTCATACTCTTGTCCAAATTGCTTGCCAAGATTATAGAGGTCTTCTTTATGACCTGATGCGTACATTCAAGGATTATAACATCCAGGTAAAACAAATGCTTCTTACTCCTTGTGACTACATATTGTGAGTTGTGACAACTTGGCTAACTTTTCTCATTTCATATTAAATGTTATATAGAGATATTAACATACTACAATTTTGTTTGAAATTTCTACGCAATATTGCTGCTATATCCTTTAAATCTAAATAAAAGATTTAATGTCTGTTATTTCTTTTAAACAATAGATATAGATCATGGACTGCAGGGAGTATATATAAAATTGGATTGGAGCTAGACTGCTAGTGCATAACAGTATAATTTATTATTTTGGTTAATAGATCTCTTATGGGCGAGGCACCATGAAGCAGAAAAAGAATTGCGAGATTGATTTATTCATCATGCAAGCTGATGGAAAGAAGATAGTTGACCCTAGCAAGCAAAACGCTTTGCGCTCTCGTCTGTTAATAGAACTAGCTCGACCACTTAGAGTTGCTGTTGTCAGCCGTGGCCCTGATACAGAATTACTGGTTGCAAATCCAGTGGAGATATCTGGAAGGGGGAGGCCTGGAGTCTTCTATGATGTCACCCTTGCTCTGAAAATGCTGAATTTATGCATCTTCTCGGTACTCACTTTGATCATATTAATTTCTTGTTCATACATCTTAAGTTTATAGCAAAAGGTTCTCAACACTTCTGTTTTCTTCATATACCATATTCAGATCACTGACAAAAGCATTTACTTGCAATTTTCCAGGCTGAGATCGTGAGGCATGTCATTGAGCATCGTGAATGTGAAGTTTACCGGTTCTTGCTCCAGGAAGGGGACTGCTTGTCAGTTTCTAGGAATAAAATTGAAGAGAGGGTATGGAACACATTAATGGGCTGGGAATGATGAGTATCATCATTTTTTTCCCTAAAGGCATGCCTCAGAGTCTGTACATATACACTAAACAACTGTATTTTACATGTAAAGCGTT
Source organism: Chenopodium berlandieri (assembly GCA_034703905.1). Classification (NCBI taxonomy): domain Eukaryota; kingdom Viridiplantae; phylum Streptophyta; class Magnoliopsida; order Caryophyllales; family Amaranthaceae; genus Chenopodium; species Chenopodium berlandieri. Next base: position 47,753,830 of record CM068289.1, read on the forward strand.
ACCATTACCTACTGAGTTCTGACTTGATGTATAGTTCATGTAAGGTTAAGTAGCAGAGAAGAAGAGAGCTACTGATGGGATGAATCTGTGAAGGAGATAGAGATAGAGAGCAGAGACGATTAGGATTAGTCGATTAGCCTCAGAAAAGTACTTGAATATTTGAAGGTAGGAGAGGGTGGAAGATGTAGTGCCATTGTTCAAGATAGTATATTTCTTTTTCTTCTCTTTATTGGAGGGAGAGGTAGAAAGGTTCTTGACCAAAGGCATGCATCCTGCTGACTATGCTTTTGCTTGTATATTGTTTTGTTGTGCATGCAATATATGGGAAAAATGATATTTTTACATGTTTGTCTTCAAATTCTTAGTTGTTTTCGTGTACCTAATACATATGCAGGGTTTTTACATCACTAAATCATCAATGCCTTGCATCACTACCACCAAAAGTTGTTACAATTGGGGTTACTTAGGAACAGTGTGAACTGTGAAGGTATTACAAAATTGAGAGGAATAGTAATAAAAAGGATACAATATGAATATACACTAGAATTTCAATCTATACAAACTTTAGACATGTGTCAAATAGTACGAAGTATAACAATGTACAAAGTCTAAATGGTTTTACAATTATTCTACGTGTTTATAGTTTGATAAATATATAAAAATCTACAAAAGCAACATAATTAATCATAATCATCATCATCAACATAATTGAAGCTTTCTAACTTGTTAGATGTCCCCATGCCCATTCCAATAGCTTATTATAAGCAATGGAGACATCTAACAAATTAGAGAGCTGCTATTACATAAACTAGAAGCCACTACTACTAGGCTGCTTTTATCATCATAAAAAAGAAAATTGATTATAAGTGACCCATAACATATTATAAGCGATTTTGAATGGTTTTGTATCGATTTTACTAAGGTTACAATTCTACACAAGACCTACATCATTAACTATATTTGGATAATAGTGTCCTACGATCTAATTCACGATTTAACAACGTTTCTATCTCCACCAAAAATTGTGACCACAGATGTGTCATAAACATTGGGACTCATTACTCTCATGAATCTCATGACTTGTAAATCAGGAAAGAGAAAGATTATACAATGAAACAAGGTTATTAGACTCCAAATTTGGTTCCACTTATCAATCAGAAGTTACTAAAATCATGGAAGGAGAAGAGGCTTATTAAATGTTGCTTTTGTCAGTAACATAGACTTAACGCACGTGATGCACGGACACCCATACATATTTTACACACGAGCACACACCCACCACTCACGTGGAAAGAGGAAATGATTCCAAGGAATCTTTAGGATTAGATCCTACTTTAGTAAGTCAAATGTAAGTCAAATTTAGTGTGATAGTACAATTGTATTGCTTTCAGATCCTAACTCTTACCTACCAACCCTAAATTCAAGGAAAAATAGACGCCTATTCGGTAGGGGAGGGTCACCATGTTCGTACCATGTGAATGTTGACCAAAAAAGGGAGGAAAAAAGAGACAAATGGCTAGAATAAGTAAAAAAAAAAAAACAAAAAAAACACCGTTGGCAAAGAAGAGAGAGAGTGTATTACTCTTCCTGTTTTTTTTAATGCATCGAAGTAATTTTAACTTTGACTATTAATATCTTTAATTGTCTATTAGTAAAAATTGTAACAAAATTATATTATGAAAGTAGATATTGTGACGAATATAATGATATATTATATAATATGGAGTAACATTTACTTATTTTATAATAGCAAAAAAATTAAGTCAAACATAGCATGTGAATAGTACAAAAGTCAAACTGATGGATTTAAAAAAACAGAGGATGTAGTGACTACTGACTAGTGAGATGTTTTATTTCAAAACATACAGTTTCTCTCAGTGAAAATCGATTGTCATACGACATTTTCATTATTAAATTAACAATTTTTTCATTAATGTGGGCTCAAAAGTTGATGATGATTGAATAAATTGTTAATTTATTTACGAAAATATCATGTAATAAACAAAAGCTTAGAGTAACTAGGACAAGCTCGTTTTATTCTCACAACTTAATTCGGCCAAAGTTAACAAGTTAGACACTTTAAGAGTTAGAGTAAGGGAATTTCCCTTAAAATACCTCTAGCAGAGATTGAAACTAGCATTACATATTTGGGTTAGAAAGAGATTATAAAGATAGAGGTCATAGAGGGGTGAGATGAAAGCGAGGAAATGACCCTAGCCATCCCTACTTTCAGTTCCACACCGCCCCCAAGTGTGCTATACAACTTTGTATGCATTTTCTTGAAGGATGAAAGAATCAAATACTAGTATAAAGAATATGATGTACCACCAATTTAAGGCGACTAAACATTAATAACCACCCGTGTTCTATTCGGTCATTACGACATTTTATCACACCTGTGTTTTAGAGGGACATTTAGATTGTTGAATATAAGAACAAACACAAAGCTGCTTAATGTGCTACTTCAAGAAGCTCCAAAAAATTGATCTACGCCCGTCAAAAGAAATCAAACTGATCTATGTGCAACTCATCTATTCTTACATTCTACTAAACATTTATATTGTTGTAATCTCCCAGTAAATACTCCTACAGGTCTACTAATAAGGTCTACAGATTATTGATCCCAAACACAAAAAGGGTCTCAGCTTCTTGGGTTATAAAAGAGCAATCTGAGTAAAAAAGGCCTCAGGATTGTTTCGGACCTGAAAGGAAGGTTCTATAACTGCTGCTTCTCAGCAACGATATTCCTAAACTCAAAAAATTCATGGCACCACTGAATTCGACAAGCCAAGCTTTTCAATCACATGCTTAAAAGGTCGGCCAAAATAAGAAACAGAACAAGCAGCTGCATGTCCCCTGCAGCTACCAATCTAAAGTCCACAAATCTTATGCTGCCTTATATTCCCAGAAAAAGCCCAAGGGTCACTCTCCAACTCGGACCCAGGGATGTCATAGATCGTAGCTGCTACTCTTCTCTGACACAAGCACATTCAAATTCATCAATCTCAACACCAATACTCCTCATGTCACACTGAGAGCAGTACTTACTTCTAGGCCGTCTCAAATCCCAGATCTTATCAGCGGCCATTTCCTCCCATGCCATTAGAAATTTAGCTAAAAAAACAAGGCCAGTATGCAAATTCGCCACTGATGAATGAATAATAATAAGGGCAATGAAGGCCAAAGATGTGAAAAACAAACTACCAGAGAGGATTTCATCAGCTTGGCTGCACAAAAACTTCACGTATATACTCGTTGAAAAACGAATAAAGCAAAAGCCTGTCAAAACCTCTGCCTCCACTCTGACTGGCAGCAGCAATGACAATACTGGACCACAACCATCACCTTCAGAAAATGTTGTTGGCAGCAACTATGAGCTAATACTTCGCCACCATATAATATAGCCAGAACAGGAATAGTTGCAACTTCAAATTCAAAAGACAGCCACTCATGCAACTATAGAAACAGCAATTCAAAGAAGATACAAAAGAGTCTCAACTATCTCAGACACACTCCTGATGCAGAATATCCAGTCATGGGCAGAAATACTACATTAATTGTGTTTTACCAGTCAATGCTGACAGCTAGAAGTGTTGGAAGTACACTCAACCGCTTCCATATGTTGCATCTTTGCTATCAAATGCTGCTGAATTATCCAAAACGTCGAAAAAAAAAACTCTGCAGAACACACAGCTTATCTAGGCAGAATCTGAACAGATGCAAGCCAAGCATAGGAAACGATATCCAACATTTCTGCAGCTACTTAGGAAACAAAGCTCTAAACTGAGTAGTTCAGATAAATAACAGTTTGCACAGCATTTGAGCAAAACCAACAATGATATCAACGCCGGCTGTTTCTCCGAGGAGCATCATAAGGGTGAGCCCGGTCTCTAAAGCTTCCTTTGTCATAGCGAGTTGGTCCACCAGCAGCATACCTATCACCGCCTCTAACACCTCCATCCCTTTCATAATCCCTATCTCGACCATATCCATTTTGGGGATATCGATCCATATATCTGTCGCTTCCAAAACGATCACCAGCAGGCGGGTACCTTTCAGTGCTGTAGCGATCACGGGACCCATACCCATCTCTGTTCTCCAAACGATCTCTACTGTCATAGCGCCCCCCAGCAGCACGATCATAATAACGATCATAATCACGATCTCCCTGCAGACCAGATCTACCAAATTCAGACTGTGAAGAATACCTGCCGCCACCACCACCACTCGACGGGCAATCCCTAGCCCAGTGCCCTGCACGACCACACTTAAAGCACTCGTCAGATCGATCCCCTAGTCTATCTCCTCCTCTGTAGCTCTCCCTAACACCTGATCTACGATCTCCACCATAAGCATCATAGGGATCTTCAGCTCCCAATCGTGGCTCTGCTTTGTTCACTGAGATAACCCGGCCATCCAACTCTCTACCATGCATACCCCTTATGGCATCTTCCATGGCTCTGCGGTCAGCATATGTTATGAATCCAAATCCACGAGGACGACCAGTCTCCCTGTCCACCATCACCTAAAATGACCATGTATTTATCATATTACAAACGTTACAAAATGTTTATAATTATGCTAATATAATTATAAGATCATCAATAAGATTAAAGCATGGGACACATAAAAATGATTATGCAAAAATATAATAATAATAGAAAAAAAAAGGGTATATTTAATTCTTATAATCCATATAACAGAAGACAAAAGATTTGCAATGCTGAAAGTCATAAAGCCTGTATCATATGTCACTGAAGTGATGGACAAAGGTCACACGACAAGCACAAAATCTACAACCCCCCAGATCAAAGAGCTTCAAGTCGATCATACAGAAACCAGAACCAGCCAATTTTTATTGGATCTCTGCACATAACCCATTCACATACATTTATGCCAACTGAAGAAGTCAAGAGTAAAAATATAATACATCTTTAACATCCATATAGTGCATTTTTTTGCATTAGTCTTCTTCACAAATTATTAACATCCATACAATGCATCTTTCTATGAAATAAAAGTGTTGTAGGAAAAATACAATTGTCAGCATCCAATCTTGTCTAATGAAATTCAGGCACACGACAGGGATAAGATTGTTACTAATGCACTCAAAGTTCTTCAGCATTAAAATTACAGTCACTTTAATTTATTTACGAAACAGGAAATCAGAATTTGCATGACTGGAAGATTCAGTGACAGTTTATAGCACGTTTATAGACATATAAAAGTTCTGAGACTGTATTCTTAACTATTCCTATAATATCAAAGTCAATAAATGCACTTTCTCTTACCTCTACAAGCATCTTTATTTTCTATAACTCGTAATATACTCCTTGTCTGAAAAGGGGGAAAAAAAAAATCATACCACCCTGATTTGACATAATTAAAGATATAGCATGGTTTTAATTTAAAAAATATAATAAAAATAAAAATTCTTCAATATAGTTGAAGCATACTCAATTGGGGTAGAAGTATCTGGAAAGTCCAATAATATTGACTCAATTTTTTGGGATGGTGACATACATGACATCTCAAGTTATTAAATGGGCTACAATTTTCAAAAGTGGAATTTTGTTTTCTTTATTTATGCCCTTTATACTCCCACATCTCTCAGAATGAAGGCTAAAAAAACACACACACAATTCTGGACATGCTCAATCAGTTTATTTTTTGAATATTTCCACAAGTATTGAAAAATGAGTTTATTTGACATGCACAATTACATAGTAGAGACAATTATTTAGAAAGGGAAAAAATAAATGCTTTTATGGTGGGAAAAAAATTGCACCAGCCGCACACACACACGCACGCACATGCACACTTACAAACGAGAGGAGAATTAATAATGTGTGTAATGTGGCCAAAGAAAAAACCATGGTTCTCTGTTTACTTTTTCAAGTCCCACTAACTCTTGCCTTGTAGATGATTTTCCCATCCATACCCTAATATATGCTACATTCAATACTCAAAAATTAAGTGGTTACACACATAAGCAAACTCCTCAATTTCTTGCTCATGGGTTTTTCTTCAAAATTGCATATCCCATATGCTGCCAGGATAAAATGCAGACACTGAAACACCATGTAGAGAAGATAAACTGAATAGCAGTAGATAGTGGACACATAAAGGCTACGAGCAACTCCCAAAAGAAATTATGCTTTCCATATCCTAATTAGATCCTTGCCAAAGAATTGAAAAGTGGAGCACGTGTGAGAAATTCCAGCTTCTTCCAGAATCACGAGCCTCCCACCCATTTTGACATAAGCCATACTTGCTCTTGGTGACATTATACCAAAGTGAACAAGGTTCAAATAGGAACCTCCACAAGGACAAAGGAGAAAAAGCAACCAAACCACCATGTGCACTAATTTTATTTTAGGCTATCTTATAACACCCATTTAATAAAGCTGATTACCAATGCTTCAATATCTTAACACATGTAAAAGGGGTATACTAGACACAATATAATAAAAGAGCCAAGATGTTGAAATGTCAAAGTAATAGTTTGATGTCTAAGAAAAGAATCACCAATGTAGAGGTTTTATTTTGCATGGTTCACATATATTTACAAAGAACATAACTCATTGACAACCAGCCTGTACTACCTAACACTCAAAAGTAAAAATCACACAGCATGTCCAAATATTCAGTACAAATAATAAACTATCTAACGAAGGGATCACAATCTATTGATATATCATGCTATAGATATCAAAGATTTCAGACGTAAAAGTAGCCCACTCGAGATGATCTAAGACGAGCTAAGATAAAGTTCAAATCAAATCTCACAGTACCGTCAAATCATAATTCACTAGTTACATCTTACATGAGCATCCGGTTCACAAGTTACCATAAATCATACATTACAGATTTAAAAATAACGAAGGGGGGTTTTATTGAAACAGAACTGATTGTCGCTTAACCAACCCACATTTTTCTTTTTCATTGAAAACCATATTGAAAATCTATGAGATTAATGTATAAAAATACACTTGAAAATTCTGTATCAAAATTTAAGGCAACAAAGACACAAAAATCTTAGACGGCATTAGAGGACAAAAGTCACAACTATAATGATTAAGTGAATGACCTGTAACATCCATCTAATATTCTCGTCTACAAACAAGCATATCACACTCTATGGGCAGTAAAAACCAACCCCACAAATGCTCTATTATATTCATCTTAAAAAGAGTATATTCAAATGAAGATTACCATGTTCAATTCAAATTATAGATAAGTTCAGTAGGTAAAGGGTTTTCACGTAAAAAGAACATAGGTTGGTCCCATTCGTTTTCTCACAAGCCTCAAAATATAATAGGTAACTGAACCAATACTAAAAGTTTCTTAATGAAACCAGCAAAATTCTTGTACAAACTAAAAAGTATCAGAAAATATTTCAGTCATAACTCATAAAATCATAGTTCAGTTCAACACTCTAATTTCATTGTACTAAAACATAACAAAGACAAGCAAAATAGGATGAAAAATAGAGTCAGATGACGAAAAATTATCCATATACATAGCCCAAAAAACCATATGATTGGACCCTTCTACATCAGCTGGTCACCCTGCTTTTATAGTATCTATCTATGTTATGCGACAACTTCTAAATGCAAGTTAAATCACAAATTAGCATTTCTGGAGTTATTAAATTCTCATTTCAGTAGAAAACTCTAATAAATATCAGAAATTTCAATTAATATTAGAAATACATCCAATGCAATGCATCAGTTACTTGTACTTATAAGAAAAGCCCAAATGAACAAAACCGATGCATTTACCTACATAAACCAAACGAAAAGCCAAATTTCCAAAAAAATTTCAACCAAAATCAGAACATAGTCTCCCTTGTATCCAAGTATTTTCACATGGACCTAGCTTGTACCAATGACAATCTTTCCAACAGCTTGTACAAAGTTTTAAAATTGGAATACTATTTCTAGTAAGCATGTCCAAAGTGGATTTTTTTGCGATTCAGACAAGTTAAACTAAACTTAACAACAGTTGCATTCCAATCATCACTCCACCAACCGAACTGACAGAAGGATTATCCTCACCAATTGGACATAAATTTGTGTAATCAACCAACCAACAATATGCCTAAAACTCGTGTTTGAGTCTCGTAACCCGATATTAATCTATAGTTTCAAGCCCAAATAAGTTGATACATCCACTAATATACAATCATCAAACAAAATAAGCAGAACAATAATGAACAATGAAACAATAATTGAGGTTAACAGATAATTAAAAATCACAATTGCGAGGCAAAATTGCTAATAAACAATTACAATCAAATAATAAAATTTAAAAAAAAAAAAAAAATGCGACTTGTTAGCAATTACCAAACAATCAAGGATTTTGCCATAACGAATAAATGCATCTTCTAAGTGCCTTTGCGATGTATTCCAACCTAACCCTCCAATAAAAATACGATAACCATCTCTTGCAGCCATTTTTTCCAATTTCCTACAAAACTTCAACCGAAAAACTAGAAATTAGGATGAAAATTACAGAGAAAGAGGTGTAATTCGTATAGTTTGAGAAATTAGAGGTTAATTTGGGGGGAAATTTGGTGAAATTGAGAGGGTTTTACAAACCCTAATAGGGTGGTTTAGCAGAGTAAGGGAGTTCACCAACTTCGAACTTACCACAGTAGCCAGTTGCCAGTATGTAGTATGCTGCCCGCAACTTCGTCAACTTCAGTTCGATTGCTCCTTAATTTATTCCTTCGTTCCTTTGTTTGGGAGTCAATAGTGATGTGCAGGCAGGGGTGGTTCTGAGCATGTGCAGGGTGGTCGATCGCACAAGGTCCCTAAGTGAAACTACTCTAAAAGGGTCTCGATTTTTGAATTTAGTAAGATATTTATCCTAAAAAAAAAATAATTTTAGGGCTCAATTTAACAAAATTGCACCGGGCCACTTTTAGTGTTAGCATTTGTAGCCCCGCCTCTGTGTGTAGGGGTGTCATTGTGTCAATTCCGGTAAACAGTTTCGGGTTTGGGTTGGGTTTATCAGTTTTGGGTTATAACGAGTCGGTTTATAATGGGTTGAAATGATTAGCGGGTTGATTTGGGTCGGTTTTGAAAATTCTCGGGTCAGTTCGGTTTGGTTTTTTTTTATTGCGGTTTCTATTCGGTTCGGGTCCTAATCGGGTCGAGTTGTAGTTGGTTCGGGTCATAATCAGTTTGGGTTGAACCGGGTCGGTTTGAAAACGGGTTTAGCCAATTTAAAGTGGATTTCGATACAAAACAGTTCGGGTTCTAATCGGTTCGGGTTATAATCGGTTCAGGTCATAAACGGTTCGGGTTAAACCGGGTCGGTTTGAAAATGGGTTTCGGTTCAAAAACAGATTAGGTGAAATCAGGGGTCCGGTCATTATCGGTTCAGGTCATAATCGGTTTGGATTGAACTTGGTTGGTTTGAACACGGGTTTACCCACTACGCGAAAAAAGGTGTTTAGCGCCGGTTCAAACCCCCCTTTGCACACCGGTTTTGAACCGTTCCAGATTTGAGGGATGCCAAATCTCTGAAGATTTCACACCGATTCAAAACCGGTGGCTATTTAAAGATTTAGCACCGGTTAACCATGCGAAATACCCTCTTTGGCACCGGTTAACCGGTGCTAATTACCCATGGTGCGCTTTTTTTTTTTTTTTATAATTTCAATACAATAGGCACCGGTTTGAAGCCTGAACTGGTGCCTTTAACTGTGTTTTATTTTTTTTTCGGCAATAAATAATAATATTAATACTAATATTAATAATAATAATGAGAACCTGTACATCCTGCATTAATTCTACCATTATTATATTATAATAACAATAATAATACTTATTATTATTATAATATTATAAATAATAATAATAATAATAATAATAATAATAATAATAATTTGTAAATTGAAATAATAACAATACATAGATATTAATTAATAATCCCAAATGCAATACTAATTACAAACAATACTAATTAAAAAAAAGTGTCATAATTACAAACAATACTAATCAATAATGTAGTTAACAAGTTCAAATAGAAATGATATTTACAAATTAAATGTGATGAAGGACGCCAACATGTCTCGAACTTTATTAAGTTCTTTGCTCGTCAACGGACCTCCCTTTTGTACCTTGCAAAACTTGGAATAAACAAAAAGTATGTTAGAAATAATTACTTAGGTTATGCATGTAAAAATACATTTACAAGTTCAGTTAGGCAAAAATTTATTACTTAGACCTATATGACTACTAGGATGCCTATTTCCTGCATTTCTTATCAAATGAACTCATTTTTTCTCATAACATGTCAACATTACTTAGTTATAGGTGGCTAAGGCTTGAAATCACATGAAGAGAGCAATTTAAGGGTTTTGGGAATCATTTTCATCCAAAATAGCCCAAATAAGGCCTATTTGACTACTGGAATGCCTATTTCCTACATTTCTTGTCAAATGAACTCATTCTTTGTCATAACATGTCATTATTACTTAGTTATAGGCGGCTAAGGCTTGAAATCACATGAAGAGAGCAATTTAAGGGTTTTGGGAATCATTTTCATCCAAAATAGCCCAAATAAGGCCTATTTGACTACTGGAATGCCTATTTCCTACATTTCTTGTCAAATGAACTCATTCTTTGTCATAACATGTCATTATTACTTAGTTATAGGCGGCTAAGGCTTGAAATCACATGAAAAGAGCTATTTAAGGGTTTTAGGGTTCATTTTCATCCAAATTGGCCTAAGTAAGGCCTATTTGACTACTAGGATGCCTATTTCCTACATTTCTTGTCAAATGAACTCATTCTTTCCCATAACATGTCATTATTACTTAGTTATAGGCGGCTAAGACTTGAAATCACATGAAAAGAGCTATTTAAGGGTTTTAGGGTTCATTTTCATCCAAATTGGCCAAAGTAAGACCTATTTGACTACTAGGATGCCTATTTCCTACATTTCTTGTCAAATGAACTCATTCTTTCCCATAACATGTCATTATTACTTAGTTATAGGCGGCTAAGGCTTGAAATCACATGAAAAGAGCAGTTCAAGTGTTTTAGGACGTATTTTCATCCAAATTAGCCCAAGTAAGACCTATTTGACTACTAGGATGCCTATTTCCTACATTTCTTGTCAAATGAACTCATTCTTTCTCATAACATGTCATTATTACTTAGTTAAAGGCGGCTAAGGTTTAAAATCACATGAAAAGAGCAGTTCAAGTGTTTTAGGATGCATTTTCATCCTAATTGGCCCAAGTAAGGCCTATTTGACTACTAGGATGCCTATTTCCTACATTTCTTGTCAAATGAACTCATTTTTTCTCATAACATGTCATTATTACTTAGTTATAGGCGGCTAAGTCTTGAAATCACATGAAAGAAGTAATTTAAGGGTTTTAGGGTTCATTTTCATCCAAATTGGCCCAAGTAAGGCCTATTTGACTACTAGGATGCCTATTTCTTACATTTCTTATCAAATGAATCCATTCTTTCTCATAACATGTCATTATTACTTAGTTATAGGCGGCTAAGGCTTGAAATCACATGAAAGGAGCAATTTAAGGGTTTTAGGGTTCATTTTCATCCAAATTGGCCCAAGAAAGGCCTATTTGATTACTAGGATGCCTATTTCCTACATTTCTTATCAAATGAATTCATTCTTTCTCATAACATGTCATTATTACTTAGTTATAGGCGCCTAAGGCTTGAAATCACATGAAAAGAGCAATCTAAGGATTTTAGGACGCATTTTCATCCAAAATGGCCCAAATAAGGCCTGTATGACTACTATGATGCCTATTTCTTACATTTCTTATCAAATGAACTCATTCTTTCTCATAGCATGTCATTATTACTTAGTTATAGGCGGCTAGGGCTTGAAATTACATAAAAAGAGCAGTTCAAGTGTTTTAGGACGCATTTTCATCCAAAATGGCCCAAGTAAGGCCTGTATGACTACTATTTCTTACATTTCTTATCAAATCACATGTTACGAGCAAATAAACTAAGTCAACGGCATACCTCATCAAGATGTAGTGTGTCTGTACAACGACTCACTATGTCAAACATGACTCTCATCACGTATAGGCCACAATCAACTCCGTTATCTTGTTGTGCGCACTAGCATAGGAACAAAGTACATGAATCAAACATGCATTGATAGCAAATTAGGAACATTTTACGCATTGTTTATTACGAAAATCACAATATCATGTGGCATTACCATCAGTGATTTCCATGTGGGACCTTGAGGAGCTCGACAATTTATCTTCTTCATAACACTATAGAAAAGTAAGGTAAAATTTGATTAGTATGACTAATAAATGAGTTAGGTAATGATAATCAACACTAGGTAGCTTTATTTACTTTTGCAGTATGGACTTCACGAGGAGCTTTTTTGGATGAGGCAATCGAGCTGAATCAAAAAGGAAGATTGTGTTACTGGAAACACAAATCATCAGCAGGGTCCAATGCAAACTACATAAATTCACAATAGACAAACAAATCAATTATTAGCCATGTACAACATATAATCAGGGGAAACAAATGAAATTGACATGGTTAGACGTACTCCTCATAACATGGGGCGAATATGAACTTGTCTCCCGCACGCACTGATTCCTTGATACTCCGTTCAACATAGTACAACACGTTAGGGTGGTAGCCTAAGATTCTAGTAGTGGAGATCTGCTCGGGGCATAACCACCCAACTTGACATGGAGAATCAATGTCACGTAAGTGCTCCTGTAGTGCTCTGCATGCATGATAATAGAATATTAATGGAAAAATAAACGACAATCACCACTAATCTGAATAACATACTTTGAGCGGCATTGAATTACCTCATTAATGTTTGAATGAGGGAAATGTTAAGCATTGATCCACTTAGAAATTCCTTCACATCTTCTTTGCTGAGCCATGGAATTGCATCGTCATCATAGTGGAACAATGCCTTAGGTAGTGCAACTTGAACGGGAGTGTCACTAGGCAACATACTAACACGGTTGTGTAGATAAGTTAAATCTTTAGAGAGCGATTGAAGGACCGTGTCTGCAACAAGTGGAGTAGCTTGCATAGCTGAACCTCTCGAAGAGTTCTTCTTCGACGCTTTTTCACTCTCCGACCGTTGTTCACTCCTCTTCTTTGGCACCGGTAAATCAATGCTTTTAGGCTGCTCCACCCTCCTTCTCTTTGAAGTTTGGCTTTTCTTCAAAATCTGATAAAGCAAATCACGCAATTGGTTAGAAAATAAATCCATCCAACTCTTTGGAAGACAACCGGGCATAGAGTAAAGAGTGAACCCAAAATCTTACCTCGTTGATCAACCTTACCCAATCACATGGCCATTGCACAAAGCTAACTTTCGCTTCCCAAAGTGTAGTAATCCCATCCTCCTCTACGGTCACCGGTACTCGAACCCCGCAACCACAGAATTGATCCCGACCGAGTAATGTTGTGGCCTAAGCGGTCGCGAATGGACCGTACCACTGGTCGGTTGTGCACTAGCATATGCAACCAACTGCAAAGGTCCACTGTTTGATAGCTCCGAGTGTAGAAGTGCACAATGGGTCTCTTCCTACACCAATTTGGAAGATCACTTATAATTAAGAACCAAACATATCACAAGTGGCCAAGCATCCACCAACAATCAAACAAAACCGAAAACAAAACAAGCAAAGGCAAAAAAAACTTTTCTAGTTAACACCACAACACCGAACTCACCTACACAAATAAGCAAATAGAAACTGAAATCACACTCAAACAGCAAACAGCAAACAGCAACACAAACAGCAGAGAGAAGCAACCAACAACACAGAAAACAACAACATAACAGCCAGCAACATAGAAAACAGTAACACACTCAAACAGCAAAAAGCAGCCAGCAAACACAGAAACAACAACACAGAAAAAGCAACACTCAAACAGAAAACAACAACATAGCAGCCTGCAAACAGCAACACAGAAACAGCAGCACAGAAACAGTAGTAGCACAGCAATAGAAACAGCACAACAGCAGCACAAAATCAGAAATAGAAACAGCACAACAGCAGCACAGAAATAGAAACAGCAGCAGCACAGCAACATCAACAGAAACAGCACAACAGTAAGCAGCACAACAGATCAGAAGCAGACAACAAACAATAGTAGGTAGAAGCAGACAGCAGCAGACTGTAGCAGACAGCAGTAGCAGACAGAAGCAGCATACAGAAGCAGTAGACAGAAGCAGGAAAACACAGGCACACAGCAGACAGGCAGGGGCAGACACAGCAAGCAGAGGCAGACACAACAGTCAACAGCAAAACAGAAACAGTCAGCACAACAACAGCACAACAAAACAGAACAATGAACCCTGGCAAACCAGCAGCCAACCGAAAACAGAAACGAAGAAACATCGAGCTATCTTATAAAGTCAACGTTTAAAACAAGCTGATTTAGAGCTGACTACCCTAGTGAGAGATTAGTTTAAAATTAAAGTGCAATTAAAAGTCATTTTTTCTCTATATTTATCGAGCTATCCTATCAAGTCAACGTTTGTCAATTCGATAGTAATTAATACTATCACCCAGCAGCACACTGTAGCAGACAACAGTACGACTATGGTCACTCTCTCAAACACCTCCAACATAACCGATAACATTTACAAAGAACTAAACAAATTACCTGTAAATCTGGAAAGTCAACCGGTGTTGGATTATGAAGCTCCCTCGAGTCCGCATGTGTAGGAGTACGAACCTGCAATAGTAAGTTAATAATGCCACGTTAGATCTCACGTAACTCAATATGCCAAAACTAATAGATATGAAACTACCTCATGTATCTCATCATCGTCTCCATGTATCTCATCTTCTCCTTGTCCTTGTGGGTGACTACATGAGTTGACCGGTGTAGTCGAGGGGAAAGGCAAGCCCGACAAGTTCAGTTGCTTTGCCTAAGCATTGAATTCTTCTCGCATCTCGTTGCGTACTTGTTCCTTAATTGATGCCACCGTGGCATCCAAGTCATGTGGTGAGTTCATACTTGCTCGGGATCCTCCTGATTTGGTATATTCTGGACCCATCACCTTTTCCCATCCTAGCAAGGTCCCTCCCGCACCTAATACCCGTCCTGGATGGTAGGGCTTTCCCAAAGCCAAGGTGAAAGGGTCATTCTCTACTGTTGGGACGAGCTTGCCTTCAACCAGTTCTTCAGTGTACTCAAGCTGTAGCAAAAACAAAAAGTCAACATGAATATAGCTAATGTTTTTGTAAAGTGATATTTATGCAAAAGCTTCATAAAGTTCACTAGTTCATAGTTGCTTACGAGTTTATCTGCCATTTCTTTGGTTTCCGGAGCCTTGATGACTCATTTTCCGGTTTTCTTGTCACGCGAATGCAGAGAACAAATGAAATCGCCAGCACGACTCACCAACGTAGAGGTCATGGAATCAGAGGCTTCTTTGGAGGACCCTAGAAGCGCAGTGGGGTATACTCCCTCCTTCACCCACGTTTCCCTCCATTCACCAAATGTCTTACACCCCATACGATGGGTGTATTGCCTCTGCAATGCATTTTTGGAATTTTGCTCCCTCAGTTCCTACATAATTAGACATGTTAGTATCATTACTTAAAAAAGAGTTAATATATTATACAATTGTCATCAGATTTACTTAAACTTATAATTGCTAGAATGAAAGCTTCCCAATCATCCTTCGATACACTTGGCCATTTTTTCCATGGGAGTTGCTCTTCCTCGATGACTTCATCATCATTGCCACCTCCTTTCTTGTTCTTTGGTTTTCTCACCCTTGTCTTTGTGATCCACCCACGAACTAAGGTGGTCTTGAAGCCTCTGAATCTTTCCGCCAGTCAAGATTCAAACACCCTTTTCTTGGCGGCATCATTAGGAATGTTAAACACACTCTACAAGCACAAATAAAAGCGATTATTAGTTTCC
The DNA here is from genome assembly GCA_034703905.1 of Chenopodium berlandieri. Taxonomy (NCBI): domain Eukaryota; kingdom Viridiplantae; phylum Streptophyta; class Magnoliopsida; order Caryophyllales; family Amaranthaceae; genus Chenopodium; species Chenopodium berlandieri. The sequence goes on from CM068289.1 coordinate 47,769,765, forward strand.
CCTTTTAAATAACAATAAAGTGAAGGTATTTATTATTAGGAAAAATGCTTATTTAGTACAAATACTAACCCTAAGAAAATGAGAAATATGAATTTACAATGTAAAAAATAATCAATTACACCAACAAACCAAACACCAAAAAGTCTAGAAAGTAAATTATAGAAATACAATCTAAACTACAAGTATGAAGAAAATCACTTGCCTCACTCCAAGCCAATGAAACAACCAAGAACACGAGAATACCATGGACCACGTGAATCTTCGATACTTGATACTCGTCTAAGGCGTGAGAAAACTTTCCTAAAGCGTTAATTTCCCCCACAACGGTGCTTGGGTTGAACTAGAAATACGCTTTGAGATACAATAGACGAACTCTACACTTTAAGCACTTAAATGTGTAGAAAGATGATCAAATTCTCAATCAATTAACTTAAATGATAGAGGATTAAGGAAGAGATTGCAAGTTTCTTCAATAATGGTGTAGAGACGAGAGAATTTCAGAGAGGAAAGATATATTTTTTCTGTGTATAAAATCGAAGGCATACTTTCATTATAAAGGGAATAGCCGCAAAACTGAAGACGAGGGAGGCAGCGCGGGCGCGAACGAGGAGGCGCGGGCGCGCCACCATAGCAGCGCGGGCGCGCCACCTTCGTGCGCTGGCGCGCCTCCCCCACTTTGTCAAACTCCAAATTTTTCCAGAAAGGTATGTGGTTTTAGCGCGGTCTAGACGCGGGCGCGCCTAACGATGGCGCGGGCACGCCATCCGAAGGAGCGGGCACGTCACCAAAATCACCCAGATTTTCCAGAGAGGTGTGCGGTTTTAAGGCGCGATCTCTGCGCGGGCGCTTCTTCATGGTCGCGAGCGCGCAACCATCAACACTCTAAATATCTAACAATTGTAATTGTGTGCAAACAAAACACTTGCCCTTGTATCATTCCAAAATGTATCAATCAAGCCCAGAGATACTTCCCGCCAACCAAGAGTAATGGGGATTTTGCGCGCACAAATGCCAAAGTGAACAGCATATTGATGACGCCATTTGCCTGTAGGTTGGTCTGCCTTGTCATACTCCAGGGCCATGCGACCGACAGGTTTCTTGAAACTTGTCGTCGGACCCCTCACCTTTTTCTTAGCCGGTGCCTTCACCCCCCCTCTACTTCGTCCTTGGCTTTGAGTGTGGGAAGTAGGATTCTCACCAATCGTCTCAGAAACTGCATTGTCGATAGGAGGCGCTTGTTCTGCTGAAATCTCAAAGTCATCAAGCCTACGCTCCAACTTATCCCGAGCCTGATCTTCTGCCTCACCCAAATCAGGCTCCTTGTTCACATCATACAACTCGTCATCATCCTCAGAGAAATCATCATCATCATCCTCTACATCCTCGACACAAATACGGTCCTGATCGTCCGCCATGAGATGTAAACACTTGCCATTACAAACATAACACGTTATTAGTTGTAATATAAATAAATTTGTAAGGTAAAGTTATAATTAAATATAAATTGCTGAATTATAATACAAATCAACATACAAAATGGGCAAGTGTAGGTCGTTTTTATTCCGTATTTCCAATGTTTTAAACGTTACTTCATTAATTTAAAAGAAAATGTGAAAAATGGGCAAGTAAGTTAACACTTTCATTCATTTTCACCTAACCTATGATTTAATAATACTTTCAACGTCTACAATTTCAAAATTGCTGAAAAATATTACCTCAATCTAATATTCCTTCGTTGTGGTCTGATCGCATATAATTGGCTTGGTCGTCTATGTCATTTGTTACAACAGGTCTAGGAATAGTGAAAGGTGCCGAGTCATCAAACGCATCATATTCTTCCTCATCCTCGACATCTCCAATGCCTAGGATTCTTCTTTTGCCGGCTAGCACAATGGACCATTTTGAATCGGCTGGGTCAGTTACGTAAAACACTTGCTTAGCTTGAGATGCAAGGATGAATGGTTCCGCACTATCATTCAGATGGCCAAGATCTACAAGAGTAAAGTCATCATATTTGACGTTACGCCTGATATTATCAACCCACTTACACTGGAAAAGAGCAACCGTGAAGTTACAATAATCAAGCTCCCATATTTCTTGAATTCGACCATAGTATGACAACTCTGCATCAACGGGGGATTTATCCTTAGCACTTGCAAACTCCCTTGACGATGCCACAAGCGTTACACCACTGTTTTGGGTCGAGGAAGATTTCAAATCTTGACGCTCAGTCCAAAAAGTGTACCCATTTATGTCATATCCCTCAAATGAGCAAACATCATCCCTAGGACCATAAGCAAGCCACCTTACTGTATCAGTGACACTCTCATCCATTTTACCCATCACTCGATCACGAAACCAACTCACAAACCTCTTATTATGCAACTGCATCAATGCCCTTTCACCTTTCGATGGGAATTCATCACGCAAACTAGCCATGTGCTCATCTAAGTATGGGTGAACATCTGCAACATGGTGCAACACATATAGGTGTGCTTGTAAGAACTTATATCGGTCAGGTGACATTCGTTTCGACCTGATTGTGCCCTGCCATCAAGTCTCCCTTCATGTCGAGAAGTAGGAAGACCAATAGGTTCAGCAACGGCTATATAGTCGGCCACAAAACTACCAATCTCTTCATCCACGGTCCCTTGAATCATACTTCCTTCCGGGTGAGCCCGATTCCTTACCTTATCTTGCAATGTACCCATGTGTCTTTCGAAAGGATAGCACCACCTCATGAACACGGGACCGCACAAATTAATCTCACGCACCAAATGAAGAATAAGATGCACCATCATGTCACAAAATGAGGGTGGGAAGTACATCTCAAATTTGCACAAAGTCACAACCACATCTGCCTGTAAAGCATCAAGTGTACAAGGATCAATCACTTTGCTGCATATTGTATTGAAAAATGAACAGAGGCTTGTAATAGCTTCCCTCACGTGCTTTGGTAAAATACCACGTATTGCAATTGGTAGGAATACTTGCATCAGAACATGACACTCATGGGATTTCATACTTGTCAGCTTCAATTCTCCATTTAAGGATACAAATCTTTTCATGTTAGATGCGTACCCTGATGGAACCTTAATGCCATACAGACATGCACAAAACATTCGTTTTTCTACCCTTGACAATGTGTAGCAAGCCGGAGGTAAATAAGCCTTGTCATCATTGGCTTTTCCCTCATATTTCTTCTTCGACGCATCTGTGGCCTTTCCCTTTCCCTTGCTCTTCCCCTTTCCTTTTTTTGAACTCATTTCATTTTCCGTTTCCTGTTCCTTTCCTTTTCTAACCTTTTCATGAGCCCACAATTCTAAACGAACCCCCATCTTTTTCAAATCTAACCGTGCACCCTTACCGTCCTTTGTTTTGCCTTGAATATTCATCAGCGTTCCCACAAGAGCATCATACACATTCTTCTCTATATGCATTACATCAAGGCAGTGCCTAACGTCATGTTCTTTCTAGTACGGAAGCTTCCAAAAGATTAATTCTTTTTTAAAGAGAGCAGTTGAGTCTGCAGCTTTTTTTGTTTTCCCAAATACTGTTCGTATACCCTTAACTCGAGCATAAACCTCCTCACCAGTCAACGGCCTAGGCGCAGTCCCCTCTTCCACTGTCCCATCGAAATCCTTTTTCTGTTTACGGCACGGGTGATCGCGCCAGAGCAACCTTCTGGTCCGCACGTACACCTCTTTGTGAGAATGATCAAGGCGAATGCTTGGTGTGTCATCAATACAAATGGGGCATGCTTTTTTTCCTTTGTTCTTGTACCCAGACAAGTTGCCATATGCAGGAAAATCATTAACGGTCCACATAAGAGCTGAACGCAATGTGAACATCTCATTCTTATGAGCATAAAAAACGGGAACCCCTTCGTCCCACATCTTTCTCAAATCGTCAACAAGTGGCGCAAGATAAACATTTATGTCGTTTCCAGGTTGCCTTGGCCCCATTATCAAAAGTGAAAGCATTACGTATTTTCGTTTCATGCACAACCAAGGAGGCAAATTGTAGATCACTAAAAGTACCGGCCATGTGTTGTGTTGGGTACTAAGAATGCCAAATGGATTCATCCCGTCCGTGCACAACCCAAGCCTTAAATTTATGACTTCATCACCAAATTCCCCAAACTTCATATCAATGTTCTTCCATTGTGGGGAGTCGGCTGGATGCTTCAGAATTCTGTTCTTCTTTCTTCCCTCTGCACGCCACCTCAAGTTTTTAGCGTCTTTTGGTGTTGAGAATAGACACTTAAACCTTGGAATAATGGGAAGATACCACAACACCTTAGCAGGAGGTCCCTTCGTACCAGCATTGCAACTCATGCGCTTGTAGCGCGACTTCTTGCATCGTGGACACTCCTCCAATTGTTCATATTCATTTCGATAAAGAATACAATCATTAGGACATGCATGTATCTTCTTATACTCTAAACCAAATGGACACATGAGCTTCTTTGCGTAATAGTAAGACTTAGGAATTTCATTGCCGTCAGGCAACATCTCACTTAACTTGGTCAACAAAGAAGTAAAACTATTGTCCGTCCACCCATGCTTCGACTTAATGTTAAAAAGTGTTAGCACGGCTGATAGTTTGGAGTATTTTTTGCACCTACCCAGGATACAAAGGCTTTTTAGAAGCCTCCGATAATGACTCAAACACGTCACCTTCAACACCACACATCATCTCATCCACCCCTTCATCCTCGACCTCGTCCACCTGATCATCCTCAAATCCATCCTCATCACCATTATCAATAATATGTTCATCATTCCAGTATTCCTCGTCCACACGAATGTCATTGCTTCTATCATGCACATCATTCCCATCAACATCCCCACTGTACTCTCCTTCTTCACCGTGCCAAATCCACACATGGTATTTAAGCCTAAACCCACGACAAATTACATGATCTCTAATGATTTCAACACTATTGACCACCTTCACATTATTACAACCAACACAAGGACAGTAGAGCCAATCGACACCCATTCTGCGCTGATAAGATGAAGCCCTCTCGCAAAACTCTTGAACCCCATCAAAGAATTCCAATGTATCATGTCTACCATACATCCAGCCACGATCCTTCTCCATTAAGTAAATTGTCTCTAAACATAGCAACATATTACGAATAATGTATAATTGCTACATCTATTATATATGTAAATCAAAATCAAACACACACCATGCATATAACATTCATATAGATTAAAAAATGCATATATGCTTCCAAAGGGTCCTTATCACTCCAACCTAATCCATCCTTGAACGTGTAATCTCACTAGTGAATGTATGTCGACTTTCCAATTTTAAGGAAAATCTGGCAGCATTTCCCCCCAGTTCTCCAAGTACACGACGTAGGTAATTACTTACCCATATATATACCCAGAGAACAGGGTGAGGAAATGCTAAGCCAAGATGTTCCTTAAAATCGAAAAAAAAGACATACATTCACCACCTAAGTGAGAGTAAACGTTCAAGAACAGTCCCAACCGGGGATTATTCAAGACTTTCTCCTAATGAGAAAGCCTTGAACGGGTATCTAGGCATATGATGATGCAAGCTTTTCAAATAGCATGTTTATTAAGAGTGATTTAAATAAAAATAATTGTCAAATAGCATAAAGTTGCATGATTTTCTATTCACATCCATTCATAATCTCAATAAAGGAACAATGAAAAAAATAAACAAGGTACCTTGATCTCTGCACCGTCACAGCACCCTTGCTCCAAAAAACCAATGCAGATTGAGACACTGTACAAAAAATATACAGAATAAGACAACCAAATTGATCCATTTAGCAAATTTATAAGAAATTGGAAAATGATAATATTGTTTTCCCTCTCCACCTACTGAGCTACCAACCACCAAGATCTGTCCCATACCCCCTCCCCCACCATACCATCACCACCTACAACAAATATAGTCTTTGAGCATATAACAACACATATAACAATACTAAAGAATCAATTTCAGAAGCAGTATTGAGATACCAGCATTTTTTTCTTTCAATTTTATCAGTCTATATGACTCAGAATGCAGCATCTCATCATTCATATAGTTTCACATGACACATTCTCCACTTAAGTTGACACAAAAGGATTTACTTACATGGAAATAGTACTATCAGAAAAATAGAACATGAACTAATGTGAAATTTCACGAGAACAAATGAAAGCTCAAGCGGGGCTTCATCCAACTGTCAAATATCAAAATCCCCTATCACAATTTTTACCTATTGGATACTAAAACTGCTATATCAAAGTTGTTGCTTGATTAATGTATGAGTGAAAATAAATTTATAGTTTCATACCAAGTTAAATGTATTCCCTGGATGATGAATTATTCTATTTCTCTATCACAACCTTCTTCACTACACTAACAGAAACATGCAGGCAGAGTAGAATGGACAGAAGAACCATCATGAGTATATAAATTATATGTATCTTTAGTGATATTCTACGCTAAGACTATGTACACACAAACACAGATAACAACAATACTAAAGATAGAGCTAATTAGACCAAACACCCAACTTAGCCAATAGAAAAAAACAAAGACAAGCCCTAGATTACCAGAACCCTAAAATTACAAAATTGAAAACCAAATCAACGACAAACCCTAGGTTGCGAAGGAATTCGGTAGATTAAGAAGACCACAATGGCCCAAATCTTACCTCGAAGTTGCTTAATGGAGGTGAGAAAACTCACAATGCGCTTCAATGGAGAATAAAGAGCACGAGTTCAATGGAGGAGAGATATGGAGAGAGAAGGAAGTGCATGCAGCTGCTTCAATGGAGTGAGAAAGCTCAAAAACAGCTTCAATGGAGAAGGTGGGAATTCGGAGGTGGTGGCCTAGAAGAGAAGGTGAGAACGAGGGAAAAAAGAAGTTGAAAAAACAGGGGGAAAGAAAAGAAGAAGAAGAAATACGAGAACAGCCCGGGTTTTTTTTTTTTTTAAATGCGCACCGGTTTGAACCGGTGCTAAATTCACTATTTCGCACCGGTTTGGATTGAACCGGTGCCAAATCCCTTTCTCCCCCTTTTTTTTCTTCTCTTTTTTAATTGGCACCGGTTTGAACCGGTGCGAAAAGGATAAATCCCCACCGGTTTAATAGGATCCAGTGCCAAAAGTCTGTATTCCCAATCCCGCCCATTTCTTTCCCACCGATTTTCAAAAACCGGTGCCAAAAGTGCTGTGCCGATTTCCTTTTTTCTACTAGTGACCCAATTTGAAGCGGGTTTAAGTCCAAATCATCATATTGGGTTAAAATCGAGTCGGATCATTATCGAGTCGAGTTAGTCAGATAATGGGTAGGAACGGGTCATGTTATAATCAAATTAAGTCATGAATAAGTTGAATTTATTGAGTAGTGGGTTGAAACGGATCAGATCAAAGACATATTGGGTTACGGGTTGTAAATGACTCATTCATAATGGGTTACCGGTCGTAAATGGTTCAATCTCAACGGGTTACAGGTCACAAACAGTTCGGTCTCAATGGGTTACGAGTTGGAAACAGTTCGGTCATAACGGGCTACTGCTTATAAATGGTTCGGTCACAACGGGTTACGGGTTGAACCGGTTCAGGTTTCTCGGATTTTTACCAGGTTTAAACGGTTTTCGGTTTAAAATGGGTCGGGTTACTATCGGGTTCAGACGTAATCGGTTCGGGTTGTTTTCAGTTTCGGGTTGTAGCGGTTTGTCTTGATAACAGGTCGAGTTAGTAACGGTTCGCAAAATTCGGTTCAGTTCAGTTTCGGGTTAGAAAAAATTAGGTCGGGTCGATTTTCAGTTTCCCAAAAAATGGTTTTTTAACGGTTCAGTTCCTTTTCAAATCGATTCGAAACAGGCAAGTTTAACAGTTCGTGTCAGAAACTGACAACTCTAGTGATGTGTGATTTTTAAATATGTTTACTACTCCGTAAGTACAAAAAGTTTAAATACGTTTGCGTGAGACCGTCACCAGACCGGTAAGAAAGTTTGCTATTGCATTTCTAGGGTCGTCATACAGGCATTTCATCCGATTGGACCTGTCATCCGATTTTCCGGTCCCACCGATCATACCTCGGTGGTACACCATTCGTAGAATAAGCGTAGAGGGTTGGGATGCGCTGTATCATAACCGGATGCAGCAGTGGAACAACCTAACTGCCTTTTAGTTTTTCACGCGTATACCTACCTTTTCTATGTAACCTTGTATTTTTATTGCTATTTTTATTCCATTTATTTATATTTCGTATTCTAATTTTGACTAAATTTATATCTTGCATGCACACTAATTAGATCTTGCGCGTTACAAATTATAAAGATAATGTCAAATTTTAAAAACTTAAAATAATAATTTAAAATGTTACAAACTAAAAAGATAATGTCAAATTTTACAAACAACTATGATAATGTACAAAATGTTCTATAAATAAACTGCCCACAGATCAGTAATCCCTCTGTGACGCCCACTGCCACTACTCAAGGGCCCGTTCCAGATCATCAATAACAGCTCTGCCTGATGCAGTCGTCATGTTGTCCCTCTCCTCAAAAAGTTTGTGTCCCAGCTGCATCATCTTTCCCATCCACTACACACAACAAAACACATGAAATTCAATAACGACGTATTATATAAAAAAAAAAACACAACAAAAAATGTTTTATGAAACATACCGCATCCACGGCAGTGGGAGGTGGCACATCATCATCATCGGCGTCGTCGCCATGGTGGAGGTCTCTGATCAACCTCGGGTGCGAATACCGGTTGTACCATTCCATGTAGTGCTGGTCACACATGGAAGTCACCCCAGTTGGCGGCCGTTGCAGCTCCGCCGTCCATAGGCGGGCAACCATCGGAAACTGCTCCCACGTGGCAATCATGCTTCCCGGCCATTGGACGACGTATTCCTTCGACGACGCAGATCGGACCGCCTTACTAAGCCATGCTGGTGGAGGAGGATTAACTTGGACAAATTCAAGCTGGCGAAGACAACGCTGCGGCATGTACGCCTCTACGATCTCACGATACTGAATCAGTCTCGTGTAGAGGGTCCTGGGTACCCTATTACTAGGATTCTGGCCGAAAGGCATCCAGTTCACCTGCACATTTTTTCAAATAGTAAGATTCATATAATAAACGCATCAAAGAATAAAAGTAGAAATAATTTAAACACTTTAACTCTAATGGGGACATCCTGTCAAGCAATAACCGTATCGATCGCAGGCCCTCCTCCGGCCAAGCATCAGCCCAACTACGCAAAAAGTTACAAGTCTTTTCCCGGGTTTGGCATTTCAAAATGCCCGTATCCAAAGCCCTCTCCTGGTCCTCCCAGATACGGGTAGCGATGTGTCCTAGAAAGCTAGGAATCACACTCCCGTCTACAGGTCCCCCAGCCACCTCACCCCTCACCATCCAAGAATCATTAACGGCCCTCGACCGTTTTCAGCTAACCACAGACACAGTGGACGCAGATGATGTGTCAGATCTACTAACAAATCTACCATCTCTACCCTTACGCACATCTACCCTATGCGTCTCATACATATCATCAAGCCTCTAACTGAATGGATCGTAATCATCATGTGGTCCACTCTGATCGTCCACATCCTCATCTACATCCTCCTCCTCCTCCTCCTCATCACCATCATCATCTTCATCATCCTCAGAATAGTGCACCCGTTCTCTGCGAGCCGAGGCCGAAAAACCACAGGATCTAACGTGTCTGGGCTCCGAGCTCTCCACTGAGTAGATTGTACTTCTAATAACGTCCATACTCTTCCCCGCACCAGGTCGAAAATGCGATGCCTAACTCCATTTAAATAACGAAAAATAATAGCAATTGTTATTATTATTATTTATATTAATAATCTATTTTTAAAAGTATCAACAACAAAAAATAGAAATACCTAACCAAAAAAATATCAAATAAACAAAAAAAATACTAACAATTTGACATTAAAAAGAAAAGTACACAACACCGAAAAAAAAATTTAAACAAATTAGAAAATACACAAAAAAAAAAAAATACCAAAACATACAAAATAAATATGAACATAAAAAAAGTAAATAATATAAATAAACAAAACAATATACAAATAATTGAAAAAAAATATAAACATAAAAAAAAAGGACAACAAATTTGAAAAAAAAAATATAAACATAAACCTAAAACAAAAAAATATAAACAAAAACAAAAAAACAAAAAAATATAAACAACAAACAAAAAAATCAAAAAGATAAACAAAAACAAAAAAATAAAAAATACAAAGAAAAAAAAAAAATGGAAACCAAAAAAAAAATAATAACCAAAAAAATTGAAACAAAACCCCAAAAAAAAAACAAAAAATAAATAATAACCTAAATAAAAAAAAAAAAATTGGAAAAAAATCCAATAAAAAAATAATGAAAAAAAAATTAAAAAAAACCCGGAAAAAAAAAAAAAATAAATGAAAATTTTTTTTTAAAAAAAAGGGGGCGGCGCCTTACCTTAACGCCAGAGCCACGGTGGCGGCGCTTGGGTAGGACGCCTAGGCCACGGTGGCGGCATCCATGTAAGACGCCGCCGCAGGCACCGCCACCGTGGCCCTGACGTCTGGGTAAGGCGCCGCCACCGTGGCTTCGCCGCCAACTCACGGTTTTTTTTTTATTTTTTTAAATTTAAAAATACCTTTCCACCGCGTGACCGCCTTCCCTTCGCCACCGGTGCCGCCACTTCCTCGCCTTGCCGCTTCGACATTTAAAAAAAAAATTAGAGAGAGAAAATGAGAGTAGAGAGTAGAGAGAAGATGAGAGTGTGTTTTTTAATTTGTGGGCAAAAGTGTCATTTCACTTCAAATTTGTGGGCTTTATGTAGAGATTTGCGGGCGATATTTAGCAGTTCACTCCCTCAACATTTTAAAATAATATAATAATAAATGAGTAAATATCCATTAATCATCATTAAGTAGATCAAGGTGCCAATTTGATTTATTAAAAAAAAAATAAAGGTATCAATTCGGTTCAATATATATAATATGAGTTTTGATTTGGTTTTGGTTTTGGTTTTGGTTTGATTTTAAGTTATATTCAAAATCTATATGCATTAACTTTTTCCTTGGATCATAGGGTGGAATTGGAATCGGAGCAACACTTTTCTTCTACTAGGGCGGCTAACGCGCTCGATGCGCGTGCCATTGTTAGCCATTTTGGAGAGCTCTTTCGGGTTGGTCTTATGTTACAACTTTAGTTATTGGCAACATTAACGAGAGAAAATGTGTAAACAAATATTTTTAGGAGGATATTCCTCACACTATTCTTAACTCTTAAGAGTTCAATAAAGAGATAATTAACATTAATGAGGGCATATACGTAATTAATCATTTTAGAGGGTTTGATTGTCCAAACACTATTCATAAAAGTTATCTTAAACTTTTTATAACATAGGGATAGGGAAACACCAACTCATAACTTGCACTTGGTCAAGGTTAGAAAGAATAGAGGATTTAGCTTCATTCTTAAGAATCTTCTTCTACATTGCAAGATATCATGTCTTTTTCTCATTCCCTTAAACTCTTCCTCCTTGAACTTTTTCTATTGAGGTTGGATGAAACCTGGCCACAATCTTGAAGAACCTTCATCCCAAAACTTGTTCTATCTTGCAATTTTGAGTCCCCCGCATGCTTCAAGGTCTTGTTGTAAGGGAGGGGGGATTTGATTCTTGCACCTTTTGCACGAATTAGATGAAGATGTTTCCATTGCTCTTACCTTCACATATGATCTCAATTTTGAGTCAAAATAACTAAGAACCTCCACTTGACTCAGCAATTAATACGCTACATGTATGTTCCCTAACAAAATGGTAATCAATTATGATATCCATGCTTCGATCAACTAGGTAACATCGCAAAATATGATGCAAAACATGATCACAAAATATATATATATATATATGACAAGTCCTAACTCAGCTAGCATGCAACGAATGTAAAAAGTGTCTAATACCGCGTACGCAACAACTAATATGACACTATGCTTTTGTGGAAACTTGGAAACTATGGATTGTTTCTTGAGCACCAGGAAATATTATTGTCCTCGAGATAAATAGCATAATCATTGATAAACGACAGCTATTAGGGCTACTTTCCCAATTTGCATCTAAGTATGCAATCATAATAAATTTATTCTTTGAAGGACAAAGCTATATTTCAAAGTTTGAAGCATGTTGCGAGTACCTATATACTTCATGCTGCTTGACAACAACAAGCGAAATGTTCAAGATGCATGCATAAACTAAAAATCTAATTGCACATTATATGTAATATCAAATCCTTTCATAGTCAAGTACTGTGAATCACCAACTGTATTGCGATACTCAGTTACATCAGGCAATAAGTTGTACTTGTATCAATTTATATCTTCCTTTATGCATCACTTCAAACCTAAACCTATCACTTCTTACTTACCTTTATCCATCAAAGGTGAACTGCACTTATTTTTGAACAATCCTATATAATCTTCATACTTTTCATCATGTAGTAACTGTAGTTGACAAGCATACCACAATTTGATTAGGTTAACCGTAAAAAATGAAATATTTAGCAGGCTTCACTTGAGCATCACTCATTTCTCTTACAACTAGTTTCGCAGCAGGACTTAGGCCGTTTAACTGTCAATGACCCACTTCATATACTATCATCTCATGATTGTGATACCCCCATTTACCGTAACCCTTCACTTCCCAACCGTCACGACTTTGCTGTTGTCGAACCTTTACTCTGAATTGATACCCACAACCTTTCCGCTTTGTATCAAACCGAATCGCTTGACTGAAATCTCGTTCCTCCCTTTTGCGATAACGGTCGCATCTAAAAATGCGATCCATTCTACCAACCCTTTTGAGATTTATGACTTGCTACTACTAAACAAAAACCTGAACTAATTGCAACCTGTTTTGCCCAATCAATCGCTTGTTGAGCATCTTCGAACGGACCATCATGTGCAAAAATCCCACTATAACCGTCTCCACCATAATCCTGCAACAATGACATATAAGTATAATTACATAAGGATTAAATTAATACATTTGACACAAAATTAACACAGAAGTAATTTCTAAATTTTAAATTTCTAAATTTCATTTCTATATTTAACGCATAATACATTTAATTTCTAAGTTTACACATAATTAACACAAAATTAACATGTAATTATATATAAAAGTATTCACACACGTACAAAATTAAAACATAAATTTGTTTATTTTTTGAAATTATTAACACATATTAAAACATAATTTCAAATTAAACCATAATTTTGTTTTTTTTTTCATAAATTATTAACACATATTTAAAACATAATTTCAAATGAAATTTTGTTTTTTTTTTTTTTAAATTATTAACACATATTTAATTTCAAATTTAAAAAACAAAACAAAAAAAAAAGCAAAAACAAAACTTTAAATAAAATAAAAAAAACAAAAAAAAAAATTAACTGTGGCGGTGGCGCCTGGCCGGGACGCCGCCACCGTGGCTGGGGCGCCTGGCCAGGACGCCGCCACCGTGGTAGTGGCGATCCAGCCAAACGCCACTACCATGGTGGCGGCGTCCTGGCCAGGCCCCCCAGCCACGGTGGCGGCGTCCCGGCAAGGCGCCACACCCACGGCGGCGGTGTCTTGGCCAGACGTCCGCCACCAAATCGTAATTTTTTAACGCAAAGTACCTCGTTTACCGGCGACGATGACGACTCTCCGGTGTATCTCGCCGACGATGACGGCTCTTCGGTGTCCCTCGGCGATCCTGCTCCACATTTTTGGTGAGAGAAAATTTCGTTTCGGGTAAAAATTAAAAAAAGGGTAAAAGTATCAAAGTTTTAAAAATTGTGTGTTTTAAGTAGAGAATTGTGGGCGATTTTTAACAACTCGTTAGGTTTTTGGGTCAAGTTTTTCAACTTTCAACTTCCAAAGTTCAAGCCCTTGAGGCATACACCCTGAATTAGGGGTTTAGAACAACTCCTTCTCCTTCTCTTCACTCTATCAACACCCAAGGCCACCATAAACTCCCGGCAGCCGTCGGCACATTCACCGCACACATCGCTAACAATGTCTCTAATCGCCGGCTCATATGAAAAATTCATCTGGGGCTACAAACTCCGACAATCCAACCCCACCTCATCCGACCAAACCCTAACCCTAAACCCCCAATTCTCCTACGCCGCCCATCTTTCCCCCATCAAATCCGTCGCCGTCTCCGGCGTAGTCGCCGCCTCTTCCGCCGGCGACGACACCGTCAAACTCTACGACCTCGCAACTTCCTCCGAACTCGGCTCTCTCCTTCTCGAAACTTCCGTTACTTCTCTCTCCTTCTTCACCCCTCCTTCTCTCTCCTCTTTCCCTCGCAATCTCTTCGCTGCTGCCGATGACGGGTCCTTCTCCATTTTCGATGTTGACCCTTTTGTTCTTCTCAAGACGATTCAGGTTCATAAGAAGGGGATTAATGATTTGTGTGTTCATCCTTCTGGGAAATTGGGTTTGTCTGTTGGAAGAGATTCTTGCTTGGCAATGGTTAATTTGGTTAGAGGAAGGAGGAGTTTCATATGTAGGTTAGAGAAGGAAGCTAACATTGTTGAGTATTGTTCTGGTGGGGGTAGGTTTTTTATGGTTTCTGATGGGAAAATTAGTCTTCATGAGGCTGAAGATGCCAAGATTGTTGGGGAATTTGAGAGTGCTAAGCGTGTTCTTTGTGCTGCCCCTGGCGAGGTTCGTGTTTCTCCCCGGTTTAAATTTCAAAATTTGAGCTGTTTTGTGGTGTTAGTATTGCTTATATTAACATAATTTAGTTTGTTCTATGATTATGCAAAGTTAATATCTTTCCAGTTATATAAATGTGGACCTTAATTCTGAAAGAATGTGGGTTTTGGATGCAGAATTTTTAATTTTGTGCTGTTTATTTGTGTTGAGGTGTGTGTTGGGGGGGGGGGGGGGGAGTTGGAAAGTTGATTAAAAAGAATAATATTTAGTGGTTTTATCTGTTCAGGACCCTTAAATTCCAGTTAATATGTCAGTCGCTTTCGATTTCTAGGACGAGCCACTGTGGCTAAGGTTTTATTTTGCAATGAATCATGTATGAAATTCAAGTATTTGTGATTGCATTTTTATGTGTTTGGATTCAGTTGAGTTGGGTTATTGGTAATAGAACCAAGCTCAAAACCAAGTATTTCATATCAAATTTGGGTTCCAAGTCTTTGCTTTTGCCATTTCTGAAGTCACATTAGTGTTCTAACTCAATTGTGATCCAGCACCTAGAAAAAAATAGAATTTTTGTTTTGGGAGGGCTTTAATTGTAGTATTAGCGTAGCATAGGGGCGATAGGGCTTAATTTATAATTATTTGTATTTTTTTTTTTGTGATTGTGGGAATACTTTTGATTGATGGCTTCAAATTAATTGTTGCAGAATGGACTTATTTTTACTGGTGGGGAAGACCGTGCACTCACAGCATGGGACACAGTTAGCGGGAAGGTTGCCTACAGCATAGAGGATGCGCACAAGTCCCGTGTAAAAGGAATTGTTGTGCTCTCTAGGGATGGAAATTCTGGTGCTACTGAAAATCCTTATTTATTGGCTTCTGCATCTTCAGATGGAGTGATCCGTGTCTGGGATGTACGTGCTACCAACAAAGAAAAGTCAAAGCCATTGTCTGAGGCCAATACAAAGTCACGACTAACATGTCTAGCTGGATCATCTATTAAATGTGAGTTTTATGTCTAATTTTTTTTCCTCGTGCTTTTTACTTGCTTATTTTCTAGTAGTTTGTTTGCTGCTAACTTCCTGTCTCCCTGTCTTTGTCTCATACACCTAGGTATATCGTGTCAGTTTCTTTTATGCTCCTACTGTCAAATTAATCAAATCGTAGGTTGGAAAGATATTTTCTATTTTGGATGATACCGATTAATTTCTTAAGGAGTATGTCGTATTTTGTAAGAATGTAATCATGAGTTTAGAGCAACATGCCATTAGAAAGATGTAACTTAGAACTTGCATAGCCTGTACCAAACATTAAGATTTCTAAGGAGATTCTTGATTTGTTTCCTGGGAAGGTTTGCTAGGGAGCCCAACTATCATGTGTTCAAGTTGAGTATAATATTAGTCTGTTACAAAATAACTGAGTAATATGACAACTTGACAAGAGCTGAATGGAGAAAAAGAATGCTCCAAAGGAAAAAAAGAATCCCTCTTGGCTTGTTATCCTGCAGTTCATAAAGATTAAAACCATTTGCTGCTCAGGTTCAACACATTCTGATGAAATTTATTTCAGAATGAAAATCTAAAGCTCAATGATGCTGGAAGCCATCCATTTGGTACTGGAAGAGATTAAGGTTGTAGCACTGTATAAATTTGCTGCAATATCAACTTACATATAGATTTAGCGCTTTTAACTTTGTTGTCTGACCCTGTGGTGCTGTAGTGAATGATATAATATCTGGCAGCGGTTGTTGATACCAAAGGCCTTTTCGGCCTGAAGTTGATGCATACCTCTAGATCTATCAACACTTCGCAATTACTCTATGAGTAAAACCTTCATGGTATCAGTAACATCTCAACTATTTTTGGTAAATACTGGGGATTACTGATTAGGTTCACTTTATCTAGTGGTCAGGATAATTCAATGTTTCATGCTTTCATCTATTTTTTCTTTTGTCATTGATGATCCTCTGATGATTAAATAAATTCCATTTACCCTTAGTAGTCTTTTTCCCTCTCTATGGCTCTATGCACATATTGGCATGTATATCTATTTATATGCATGTTGTAATGGAGTCATTTTTTGGAATGCTTATTTGGGATTGAAGCAAAAATTAACCGGCAGCTTAAACTGGATATGGTGGCACATAATTTAACAGTTTCTTTTTCCTAGCTTGAATTGGAAATTAAATTACTCGAAGCTGTGACTGAAAATGTGAAGTGTTTGTTAGTTAAGCCAATAGATGATCCAGAATTTGTTAGCTTTGGTAGATGTATGTAAACTCTTTTGAGAAACTAACCAGGAGGAATATGGTTGGTGATTAAGTAGCTATGTAGAATTTTCTAGAGTGATTAAGGGATTTAGGATTGCTGCTAGCAATTGTGCACAAATCTTGTGTTTTGATGGGCATGAAATTCTATTGGGCTTATGGTAAATATGCTGGCAAATCTTGCTAGGATGCTCTAGTGGTGATTGTGTTAATTCGTTTGTATATGGTAGCTGATGGAATGGTCGTAAATATGTAAGCTTTTACCTTACCATTGTACCTGACAGACCAGCTGCCCCTTGTTACTCTTTTTAGACGACTTGTTGCATTGATAATGTTTATATTGCAAACAGTAACAGTGTGTCTGAAATGGAAAAGGATACAGTAACACGGATCGAATGTAGCTGTGATGTAAAACACTAGGCATCTAGGCTTAATTATTTAGCTGCCAGCAATTCAGGAAATCATTAAAGGAAAACCATGTTAGTCTATCTATTTGAGCAAATTGAACACTTCTATAGTTTTATGTAATTAATTTGCGCTCACTTGCTATTGGGTTTAAGAGTTGTGTTGTGTCTCAATATAACCATTTTGCTTTCAAATGGGATGAATTTAATGGTTGATTGAATGTTCAATTAAGTGAAATCTGACAATTTGAGTATAGGAATTCTCCACTTGCTAACCGCTTACCAACCTATTACTGTTTCAGAAATTGTAGAGTTTGCTTAATTGGACTCTTTAACCCTTATACTTGCTTACTACGGATTAATAAATAACATTGCAATTTCCTTGGGTTCTAAAGGACAAGGGATGGGATAGAGTTGAGCTGTTAAGTTGTATTCTGAATTGTTCATTTTTATTCCAGTGAAATTTCATATGTTAACTGCTCTGATTGATCAATTCTCAAATTCGGGCACAATTAATTGTGGCGAAATTTTTCTGTAATGTAACCTACTAGATTTATTTGAAGATCTGGCACAATTTTTGCGCATTGGTCATACTTTCTGAATCTTCATGCTTTCTTCAAATTAAAGTTTTCTTGTTTTACTTTTCAGCTTTGAAAAAATCACAGTTGACAAAAGATTCTCCTGAGAATGCTGTAGAAATGGAAGAATCATAGTGTGGCATAATGGGGAGCTGATTAACTTTGCTACTTTATAAGTCTAAACTTGTGTAAGTATTATATAATCTGTAGAGCTGCAGAACATGATCAGATGTGCTCATCAATCCAATTTTGAGTGGAAACAATTATAGCATTCGGAATTTTGCATTTAGATAAATTTTTGGTTTTGTTTTAGAGCTCTTTTAGAGTTTTAGTTTAAATGCTGCAGCTTAGTTATAGAATGTATGTCTTTCTTAGCAATAGCTGCTTTGATAAAATCTTATGATTCTGTAATTGAATTGTGTCAATTTATGGACGAAGTGCTTGATAGTTGATACTTTGTTGGTCAAACCGTGTTCCTTAGATCTTATCAATTAGCATGACTGGATTATTTTGTATAATACTGAATCATGAAATCAATTGTTGTTTTTCAAGCTGAACTTTTCCTATTCATTTTGTATAACACAGTTTTATGTTAGCTAACGGTGAAAATTATAGTACTGAATATTACATTGAACAACTCTTTAGTATGGCATGAGACTCGAGCAGTATTCCGAAGATAGGTAAATTAACCAATGTTGTTCAATTTTTCAAATGAATCGGAGGAAAAAACCTTTACTTTGTGATCAAAATAGATCATCTTTCCAACATTTAAAGAAAATTCAATTGTCGCAACTTGTTTTGAATTCTTACTGTACCTGATAAAACTGAGGCTGAGCAAAAAAGCTGATTGACTAGAGTATATAGCCAAAACTTCATAATTTCATATATGAATACACTATCTTCGAACGAATTTACAGCATAGAAATCTAAAGCTGATCTGAAATTACTAAATTTATACATTGTTATCTGCATCTATCATGTAACTTTTAAGAACTCATAATCCTCAGGCGACAATGCATCTAGAGAGAAAATAAAAGGTAAAAAGTGAAATGAATACAGGTAAAACATAAACAACTCCATTAGGCATATAACCATCAATAGTGTCTTCCTCGAAAATGGTCTCCAATTTAGGAGGACATGAACACTTCCTGCTTCTTCTTCGAATTGTTGGAACGACCTCGATATGGTTTTGCATATGCCTCATCACTGAACTTACTGTGTGTTCCTCGACTCGAGCTTTTTTCTTACTCAGATAATTCGCCAAACCGATTAATAAGACTAGACTCTGAGAAGTAAAGAGATTGATGGATGGATGAGTTTGCTTGCTTTGGAAAACTAGTTTGTGTGGTTAGGGGTATATAAAGTGACGAGTATAGTAGGAAGAAAGTTATGTTTATAATTCATGCACAATTATAAAGTGTGAATTATTGAGAAGCAACAACAACGTGGGCAAATTGCTTAACCGAGTGAAATGAAATGGTTGCTTAAATGGATGGTTTTGTTTTATGCAATTATTGGTGACAAAACTGCCAAATAAGATTTAAATTATGAATTTAATTCAATAAAAGGAAATGTTGGTTAGCTGTGTAACAAATCTGTTGCCAATCTTTGGTGGGGTGAACGATTGATGTTGATTGTTTTAACACGTGGATCAGAGACCGCGTCAGGAAAATCACTACAGTGTATGTACTGTATGCAGACGTGTAGTGTCAGGTACTGACAGATGACAACCTATCATTTGATATTATTGTCTTTTTGACGTTTCCGTTTTAATCCAGATTAGTCCAAATCTAATACAATACGTGAACAAACTAATAATAGATTAGTCAATATCTAATACGAAGTATAATACATGAATGAATAAATGATAGACGAAGTTAATTTTCGGTTGCTTCTACATCACTTAATTACGATTGTCTGACCATCCTTTAGCCACACTGACACATCGAAGATTTCCATAATTTGGTTATTTAATGTCATTCCTGCTTGAAATCAGATAAAACAGTAATTAGAGCTGCAGCTCATGATCAGATGCTGTGCTCGTTGCTGCAATTTTTACATACACCTTGATTATTGATTACTGATATTGTTTTATGAAGTTTCTATTTTGATGGTGTATGTTACTTTGTTATAAGATTGTTGTTAATTTTATTATTCGGAAATTTCACCATATACCACTGAGTTTAAGCTTAATTCACCGTATACCACCAAAAACTTTCTAATACACCATATAACCTTCAGTTTTATGGAAATGTCACAATATGCCATTAATGACTAACGGAGGTTAACACCGTTAGTCATTAAGGTTAATAATGCCACGTGGCAGCTTGTGATTTGTTCCTTTCTAAATAATTTAATTTTAAAATAATTATTAGATTAATTATTGAAAAAATTAAAAAAAAAAGAAAAAAAAATCAACCACCACCAACGTTCCCCCAGCCATCCACCACCAACGACACCCCCTGCCAGCCACCGCCAACAAACTCCCTCGCCGGTGCGGAATCCGACCAGGACCTCCGCTGGCGCTCCTCCCCTTCCCTTAGCCGGGGGTAGGATTTGGGTCAAGGGGTGATTTTACCCCCGAAACCACCATAACCACCACCCTTAAAACACCATCGAGCCTCGAAAAACCCCTCTAACCTTCGCAAATCACCGAAAACCTCCATCCAAGCCCCGATTAACCCCTCTAACCTTCGCAAAAAGGCCGAAAACCTCCATCCCATCCCCGATTAACCCCTCTAACCTTCACCACGAAACTTGCCGAAAACCACCACCACGAAACCCCAAAACACCAAAATCGAAACCCTAGATTTTGGTTTTAGGGTTTCGGCATACGTGGTGGTTCAATGGGGTGGAGATTTCATCGGGACAGGGCGAATTCGTTTGCCGACGCGAGGGAGGGTGGTTTCGACGTCGGCCGGCGTTTAGGGGATGGTTTTTCGAGGGAGGTAGGGGGGTTTTTGAGGTGATTCAATGGGGTTTTCGAGGGAGGCACGATAGTTCAGGGGAAGGGGAGGAGCGCCGGCGGAGGTCCTGGTCGGATTCCGCACCGGCGAGGGAGTTCGTTGGCGGTGGCTGGCAGGGGGTGTCGTTGGTGGTGGATGGCTGGGGGAACGTTGTTGGTGGTTGATTTTTTTTCTTTTTTTTTTTTTTAATTTTTTCAATAATTAATCTAATAATTATTTTAAAATTAAATTATTTAGAAGGGAACAAATCACAAGCTTCCACGTGGCATTATTAACCTTAATGACTAACGGTGTTAACCTCCGTTAGTCATTAATGGCATGTTGTGACATTTCCATAAAACTGAAGGTTATATGGTGTATTAGAAAGTTTTTGGTGGTATACGGTGAATTAAGCTTAAACTCAGTGGTATATGGTGAAATTTCCGTTTATTATTTGATACTTCGGTTGGGAAATTCAGGTATTGGCAAGGGGCTTGGAGATGGCCACATTGCCCAGAGGTCTTGTTACTGTGGCCTGTAGGGGAGTCGTGTACTAACTTGATTTTTTTCATGAAGTTAATCGTGCTGCAGATTGGCTATGAGACCGCGGAGTAAGGCTAACATAAGCTAATTGTGCTGCAGATTTCGTTAAAATCTTGGTAGGACTACATAGTTAAGAGAGCCTTTTAAGTTAAGAATTATAGTAAGAAAAAAAAATAGGCGGAAAGTTGAGATGGAACACAAATTGTTTTATATATTCACATTATAGTATTAGTACAACATTGGTTAAGATCATCCTATATCTATGACATAAATTTACAGTTTACAGAACAGAAATCAACTTTTATTTGGAATTTCCCAAAATTTCAATTGATTTCTAAAACATCAAATACAGCCATATAAAATCTAACCCCTTAAAAGTTAAAACCCTCAAGATAATAAAAATGTAAAAGTGACGAGTGAAATATTATTAAACAGGTATTCGTACAAGATAAACAGCTCCTTTAGGCATATCAACAAAAAGAGCAGTATCTTCCTCAAAAATGGTCTCTAACTTTGGAGGACTTGAACACTTCCTCTGTCTCCTAACATCGGAAGCCGGTGTCGGAATGACCTCGATACATCTTTGCATATACCTCATCTTGCAGATTCTTAGATTTTGAAGTACTTAAAGGAGTAAGAGTTTTAGAGAGATTATAGAGAGTGGTTTAGGTTGTAACTTTGATGAAAAAAAATGAATGTGTTTTTTTGGTTTATAAAGTGGTGAATAATGCAGGGAAAGAAAGTGGGTGGAAATTGGTGGTTTTATGAGTAATTTGTATTTTTGTTGTGAAGATAAAAAATTAAGATTAAATATTTGAGAAAGCATGAACAACGTGGCCATGAAAGTCAAATCTGTGGTGTTGGATTTTGCAATTATTGGCAACAAATTATTAAATTAAAGCTTGCAAAATTAGATCAATTAATAAATAATTAAAGTTAGAGAGAATTTATGCCTAAACAATATTGTGGGACCGGCGGGCGGGTGACGGCTGACGGCACTTGTGTTTGATTAACACGTAGAGCCGACCCACATCATGGAAAATTCACTAGTGATAGTGTACACCATACCTTAGGTTTAATATGTGCATCATTTCATGGAACAAATTATATGCAACAATTAGAGCATTAATAATGAAGGATTCTTAAGGAAAGAAAGATATTGAGAGCTTAATTCTTATGTAAGAAATGAGAGTGTTTAATTGGAGTTGTAAATGGAGCTTCTGAAATAATAGATAATTTGTCCTGCTAAGAGCTAGTGATATGTCACCCTATATTTAATATGGATATTGTTTCGGGGTTTTTTGATGTGTCCTGCGGGAGAGTTACAATTCCTAGTATGCACAATTCGACGTCTGTACCTGCAAAATTACGGAGACTCCGGCTGGGGGGTGGAGTTCCGCCTCCGACGATCAAGTTAGAATGCGTCTAAGGTTAAACATACGGAATAGTAAATACTTCTCGCTGATTGGGAGAATTATGCAATTATTTATTGCTCGGGGTTTGTGTTTCGATTTGTGTATCCCCAATAAATGAGGTCTGCCCCACTATTTATAGTGGGGAAGTTCAATTCCCCTATTAGGGTTCAAAGGACACGTGTCGCAAAGGGATTGGGGCCTATGCTGACCACTGAGGGGATGACACGTGTCAGGGGCCTATTGGGCCACGCATCTAGGGTAATTTTTACCCTAAATATCTGCCACTCATAGGTGTGACGTGGCTTGGCCACGTGTCACTTGTGACAGGCGTCAGAAGCTTGGGTAAGTGACGGTTGGTCTACTTTCCCGCCTCTTCCCCCCCCCCTTTTTTTTTGAATTTTGAATTCTAGGGCAGAAGGTGTCTATTCACCTTCTGCTATTTTCTTATAAATAGGGAATGACCTCTCTCTTTTCAACACTTTATATATTCTTTCAAAAAATTTCCTCGAGAGCTCTGACACCGGCTGACTCTTATTTCCCAAAAATTCCTCTGCATCCGGCTACTGAAAGTCAAACGCATCCGGTTACCGGTTGGGCATCTCCTTGATCATCTTACCAAGGTACCGGCTGACCTCTCTTTCTCTTTTATGCTTTGTTAACCTCAACCGGTAATATACCGGCTGGGGTCTCTTTAAATTGTCTTCAAAGTGACACACTATACCCTCAGGCGGTTGTATACCGTCTGGGGTATTACTAAACAATATAGAGCTTTTTCATAGTCCCACTGCCGGTTTTATACCGCCTGTAGAATCTTCAAAATTTTTAAACTATTTTCAACATACCCTCAGCCGGCGATGCACCGCCTGGGGTATTCGAGGGTAATTTGTAACTTTTCATAAACCCACAGCCGGTTGTATACCGCCTGGGCTTCTTTTAAACATTATGCTGCTTTCATGAGACCCTCATCCGGTTTTACACCATCTGGGGTACTTCTGAACCCATCCCATGGATACCGTCTTGGGTATCTTTGAGGAGCTTTTACAAATTGCCTTGCAACTTTCTGAACAACCACAGGCGGATACTTCCGTCTGTGGTATTTTTGAGTGATTTTTTAGAAAGACGGCTGATTATTTATCTTGCTTTCTCAGCTTTAAACACATCCGGATTCTACCGCTTGAGACATCTTCAAGCCACTCTTCCAAATTACGATTGCCTTTATCAATTTCTCTACTTTAAGGTACAACTTACATCCTTTGTTGTTCTTTAAGCTTCCCAATTTCCGGTTGTGCAGTTTGTATAGAGTAAATGGGGTCTTTCAAAACACACACGGCACAACCTACGACAGTGGTCAGCAGGTCACCTGAGACGGCTGAGTCTAGGACTGGGGATGCCGTCTGGGGGTGTTTGGCCACCCTTCATCTACCTCAAATCCGACCGTCTCTGTTCATGTGCTGGACAGAATGGCTCGGACCAGATGGACGGCAACAGATCCCGACTATAAGTCTGATGACGCAGCCGTCGACCCGGCTGTACCCATAAATGAAGACCAGGCTGAAGAGTCGTCTGATAGGGCACCTTATGATGCGCCTGGTGCCCCTAATACCCCGGATGACAGCATCCTTGATGAATCCGACTCATCCGACGAAGAATCCGGCGAAGAGTCAAGCTCTAAAGAGTCTTCAGAGGCAGCCGCTCCCATTGATGAGGAGACCTATAAGTGGCCGCCTGGAGGCAACCCAACTGAGGCTAGTATGATCGCCAGGGATGTGGTCACTTTAAATGCCACATTTCCTGCTTTTTTGGAGAAGAAGCTGGTTGGGGCAGGATGGGAAATAGTAGTACCGCCTGTAGAGGCAACTGTTGTCTGGGAAGATGACATTGAGCATGCCGACGACTATTTCGGCTGCTATGAGGCGGCATTCAAATCCGGCCTCCGGTTCCCCCTCCACCATTGCATTAAAGCTATTTTACGGGGGTATGATCTGGGTGTTTGGCAGTTGACCCCCAACTCATGGGTCAACATTCTTGGATATATTGCCGATTGCGAGATGCAGGAGGTTAAGCCCAGCTGGGAAGCTTTTGCACATATGCACTATCTCAGCCGAGCGCCGGGTGGATGGAATGCGTGGTATACTCTAACCACGCACCCGGAATACATGATGACTTTGGACAAACCGTCCAAATGGAGCTGTTGGAAGAGCAAATTTTACGCCGTTTCTTAACCAACTCCCCAACTAAACCCCCGGCTGCGTAAATATAATAAGAACCCGGCTTTGCTCGGGAAGAAGTGTGCTCTCCCAAGAGTGCCGAGTGAGGCATGGGATCAGATCATGGAGAGGGGTCTCTTTAAAAAGACGACCCTCCGCCTGGATGATGGGAGTGAAATAATAGTTCCCCAGTTCTGGGTGCCCCACCCGGACTGGTTCAAGGACGAGGCGTTTCTTTCCGCCTGTCACCTTAGCACCATGTTAAAATAGAGTAGGTTATTTGAATCAACCGGCATCTGCCGCCTGATATGGCAAACTTGTATTTTAACCGTTTTTTTTTGTTTTTGCAGAATTAGCTATGGACATGCTACCAAAAGAGAAGACACCGGCTACATAAGCCGCTTAGCTCCGGAAGGAGCAAATAGAAAAGAAGAAGAGCGGCGGGGTAACGCTTTCATTTCTTTTTCTTTCATCTGTTTTGCCGGCTGTAGCATTTGTATGTAAATTTGCCTCTAACCGGTTGTTTTTTGCACATCTTCAGGCCGGGAACAAGATTGTTCCACGCTCCCTGTCCAAAATGGTAAAAGACCGGCTAGGGAGCTCCCTCAGCCAGCGGCAAAGGTGCCAAAGATGCCGGCTCTTGCCCCGGCTGCAGGCGTCGCTGCTAAACCGCCTGCGGGAGACAAGCCTACCTCTGAAGGCAAGAGCCTGCGAGGCATAGTTCCGACCTTCGAAATGGTGGTCGAGGAAATAAAGGAGCCGGAGACACCGGCTGGCCAGACCCAGACGGGCACTGGCTCCAATGCGGCTGGGGGTGATCTTACCCCACAGTTCGATAAAGGTACGACTTTCGCCTTTGATCCCCCCTGTCCGCTTGGGCATATGCGGGTCAAGACCTAAGCTTGCCAATCCGGGGATTCTTCTGGCTGCCGTCAGAATATTGGCGCAGTGTATGCCCAACACCTGACAGATCAATCTCTAATTGCAGATGCTTCCTCCAGCCGGCCTAACTACCAACAATATGCCAAGAGGATGATCCGGACCCTCTCCAGGTCCGAGAAGGAGGCGGTGCCGGCTGTGCATCCAGTGAACATCGACCGCATCACTTCCCTTATGGCTGAGGTAATTGACCGGTTGCACCATCTTTTGTAATTTCATTGTTTGCCGTTTGGGGTATTTGAATAATTCTAACATTTCATCACCGGTTGATATCTCAGGTGATGCTAAGGGTTAATGGGCTCCAAGTTCCCTTGCGTAAGAAGCAAGAGGAGATAAGGGATGCCTAGAGACGGGCATCTGAGCTCATTGATGTTTCCCACTTCAATGCCATTAGATATGAAATGGAAACTAAACGGAGGGAGTTAAAACAGGAGGAGCTTTTAAAGGAAACTGTTGCTGCTGCTAAGGCGGCAAAATTGAAGGCGGATGAGTTAGCGCTGCAAGTCAAAGACCTCCAAGCCGATCTCAAGGCATTGGAGGGAGCTGACAAGGAAAACACCGACCTTCGGTTGGAAGTCAGCCGGCTCAAACATGAACTTGCTTCCAGCCAGGCGGCTCACAAAGATAAGCTAGAAAAGGAACAACGCCGCCTGATTGCTGAGAATGAAACCGACTGCGAGGAGCGCATGAAGCTTGCTTGGGGGCTCATACACCCGGACTTCGACTATGAATTCTTCGACCTTAGGTATAAGTATGGCTCAGAGGTATACGATGCCAAGGTACTTGGCCTGGACCCGCCTGCTCCTTTCGAAGAGTGGGCCGGACTGATCGAAGAAGGTGACCAGCAAGAGAGTGAGCAGCAGGCGCAACCTCAAGAGCAGGCGGCTGTCATCCAAGGTGAGCCGGCTCAAGAGCAGCAGCAGGAGGAGCAGCCATAGACTTTTTCTTTTTATTTTACCGGCTTGTGAGCCATGTGTTTCAATGTATTTTCCCCGGACAAGGGTCCGGCTGACATTTCTTCGTTAATATATATATTTACCGACATAGTCGGTTTGCTTTAATTTGAAATTGTCCTGCAATATTTACAAGTACTATAACTGCAATTCGTAATTTTTCCGGATGTTGCAATTGTATACTTGCAATTGTATATGCTTGCAATTTTTACAAGTACTATAACTGCAATTCTTAATTTTTCCGGATGTTGCAATTGTATACTTGCAATTGTATATGCCCCTGAACGGTTGTTGGTTTTTGACAAACTTTAAACCAACATCCGTTCATAATACCATCCGGTTGAGGGTCTACCTTTAAAGTTATCCATTTTTTCGGATGTAGGTGTGCCATGATTAGATCGGTTTGTATTTGGTATGTCATTCGGACATTTTGCAATACTGTCTGTACGAGGTTGCAAAAAAGACCGTCTGTACTACTTTTGAGTAAGGCTCGGATGCTATGTGTTTGAGCAAGCTGGTTACTCTGACCAAGACTTTAATATGCCATATGGGCTGCTTTGCTGTAAAGCCCGGCTGTATCTTGGGTACAATGAATCATTAGAACAGGTTTTATATAACCTTAACCGGTTAATGCCGTTCAAATTTATGATTACTAGAACAAAGTATCACCCGGATGGGAGCTGTTCGGTTCGGCAATTTCACCTAAGTAGGTGTCGCCAGATGCCTATTCAGTTAAGAATAGACTGTTCAATGTGATTGTTTACAATCTGCCATGTTTTGGCATTTGCCGCCTGTGTGTTTGCACAAGACTTATCTCTTTATGCAAATGGTTTATGTTAACCGGTTTCGCCAAGATTTCAAACACGCTGTCAGTACTACTTAGGAATAAATACCGGCTGTATCTTGGGTGCAATGGATCATTCGAACGGCCATTTATTTTCTATAACCTTAGCCAGTTAATGCCGTTTGAGTTATGATCGCTAGAACAATGTACCACCCGGAAGGGAGCTTCTCTCTTCGACAACTTCACCCAAGTAGGTGTCGCCGGATGTCTGCTTTGTTTGGAGCACACGGTTTTAATTAATAATATTGATCTTCCGGTGTTTGTTGCACCGGACGAATACAAATGCAAAAAGAAATGATGTATTTCTCATTCAATATACAAATTTACAAAAATACAATATTTCTCAGAAGTAGTACTTTTTCAAGTTGTCTACATTCCAAGTACGAGGTAGTTTCCTGCCGTCTGGGGTTTCCAGACGGTAGGTACCATTTCTAATTTCTTCAAAAATCCGGTAGGGGCCTTCCCAATTGGGAGTTAGTTTCCTTTGTTCATTAGCCCTACTGGTTGCCTCAAGTTTTCGTAGCACAAAGTCCCCAACTTTGAGGGGCCGGGAGGGTGCATTGCTAGGCGCATGGCTTCCCAATTTGCTTCTCATCATAGAGCATGATTCGAAGTGTTGGTTCATATAACTCAATAGGAAGGACATCTTCTGTGCCGTAAGCCATGAGGAATGGGGTCTCGCCGATTGCCCCTTTTTCAGTTGTTCTGATGGCCCAAAGGACATGGGGTAACTCATCCGCCCATAGACCGCCAGCTCTTTTAACTTTCTTTTTTATACCGTCTGAGATGAGCTTGTTAAAAGCTTTAACTTGACCGTTTTCCTGAGGACGGCCTGCGGATGCAAAATAATGTGAGATTCCTTAATCTCCCAACCAACTCTTGAGTATAGGCGTTTCGAATTGAGGGCCATTGTCAAAGACCATTGACATGGGTACCCCGAACCGGGTGATGATGTTTCTCCAAATAAAGGAGATGACATCCTTCGTTTTTATGCTCTTAACCGCCTCTGCCTTAACCCATTTGGTGAAGTAATCCACAGCAACTAGGATGTATCTACGCCCGCCTGTGGCAGGCGTATATGGCCCCAAAATATCCATGCCCCATTTGGCAAATGGAATCGGGCTGAAAATAGCCGTTAGGTTAGTCGCTGGCTGGTGTATAAGCCGGCCAAACCTCTGGCACTTATCACACTTCTTCACCAGGTCTATGGCATCTGCCTCAAGAGTGGGCCAAAAATAACCCTGTCGCCTGGTTCTCTTTGCCAGTGATCTGCCGCCTATGTGTGATGCACAATAGCCCGTATGCAAATCTTCCAATACTTCTTTACCCCTTTCCGAGGTAACACATTTCAGCAACGGCTGTAGGTAACCTTTGCGAAAGAGTTCCCCTTTATGCATGACGAAGCTTAACGCCCTTTTCTTAAGGGCAGCCGCTTCTAAAGTGGCATCCGGCAAGGTGCCATTTACAAGATAAGACCAGATGGGGTCCATCCAAGTAGAACTCCGGTCAAGAACTCCAATGGGATCATGTTCAATACTTCTCTTTTCCATGACTTCCCAGAAGACTGACCTAGGCGCAACAAGTGGCGGATGATGCTAATTTTGAAAGTGCATCCGCCTGATTATTTTCTGATCGTGGCAACTGACTTAGAATGAAATCGTCAAGTGTCTCGGCTTCATTTTTGACCGTCCGGAGGTATTTAATCATTGCCGGATGGGTGGCTTCATAGTCACCATGGTATTGGCTGACAATTAGTTGAGAATCAGAACAGGCGTCAACTTTCCTTGCCCCTGCCGCCTTACACATGCGGATACCGGCTAGCAGGGCCTCATACTCAGCCTCATTGTTTGAAACCTGAAATTTGAACCGTTGTGCATATTCATATTTATCCCCTTCAGGAGAATGACAAATTACACCTGCACCACAGCCGTTCATAGTAGAGCTTCCGTCTACAAACAACTTCCAGACCTGATTAGTATTTTCCGGTTGTACCGGCCTAGTCATTTCGACAATGAAGTCAGCAAACGCCTGACCTTTCACTGCCCGCCTTGGTTCAATAGTTATTTCCAGACTTTGAATTTCAACAGCCCATTTTATCATTCTGCCGGATGACTCCATAGTGGTCATTGGCCGCTTGAGTGGCTGATCAGTGTAGACGATAACCGGATGAGCCAAGAAATAGGGCTTCAATCGCTTGACCGCTTTATACAAAGCCAAGCCAAAATTTTCAACCATAGGGTACCAGAGCTCTGCATTTCTGAGCACATGACTGATGAAATAAACCGGGAGTTGCTTGCCGTCTCTCTCAGCAAGGAGAACAGCACTTAGAGAATGATCTGAGACGGCTAAGTACATATAAAGAGCCTCCTGTGATAGAGGACTCACTAATCTTTGTAAAGAATGCAAGTGTTGTTTTAATTTCTGAAATGCCGCCTCAGCTTCTTCTCCCCATTCGAATCTAGACCTCTTTCTGATTGCTTGGAAGAAGTAGAGACACTTGTCACCTGACCGGCTAAGAAATCTTCCCAACGCTGCCAGACAACCGGTAAGCTTTTGGGCCTCTCTGACGGTACCGGGCGACTATATGTCAATCACCGCCTGTACCTTATCAGAATTGGCTTTTATGCCCCTTTGATCAATCAGAAATCCGAGAAACTTCCCAGAATCAACACCGAAGACACACTTTTTGGGGTTAAGCATGACCTTATGCCGCCTGAGGGTGGTGAAGGTTTCTCGGAGGTCAGCTAGATGATCCGCCTGTAATTTGGATTTGACTATCATGTCATCAATATACGCTTCTACATTCCTCCCAATCTGATTGGAAAAGACCGTGTTTATCATTTTTTGGAAGGTAGCAGGTGCATTTTTCAACCCAAACGGCATCACCTTGTAACAATATAACCCTTGATCAGTGACGAATGCCGTCTTTTCCGGATCCTTCTTCCAAAGGGGAATCTGATGGAAACCTGAGTAGGCATCCATGAAGCTCATCAGAGCATGAACGACTGTAGAATCGACCAAATTGTCTATCTTTGGAAGCGGGTAACTGTCCTTTGGACATGCTCTGTTCAGATCTGTGTAATCTACACACATCCGCCAGGTACCATTCGGCTTTTTCACAAGGACAACATTTGCTACCCAATCCGGGTAGTAGCATTACCTAATGAACCCGGCATCCAGTAGCTTCTTGACCTCGGCGGCTGCGCCTGAGATCTTTCGTCACCGTGGTTCCTCTTCTTTTGCCTAACCGGCTTCTTTTTAGGATCCACGACAAGTTTGTGGACAGCTAGATCCGGACTAACGCCTGGCATCTCTTCCACTTCAAATGCAAAAAGGTCCTTGAATTATCTTATCAGTTGGAGCAAGTCTGTTCCCAACCTTTCAAAAGCAACCGTCCCCACTTTGACAGTTCTATCTGGCCGGCTTTCATCTAAGATGATATCTATACTCTCGCCAGCCGGCTGGGGTCGGAGGTCATCTGACCACTCCCCGGACAATGACTGCTATAGTTTTTCTTTTTTGACGGGTGCCATTTGGTCCGCCTTTCTC
Organism: Chenopodium berlandieri; assembly: GCA_034703905.1. Lineage (NCBI taxonomy): Eukaryota > Viridiplantae > Streptophyta > Magnoliopsida > Caryophyllales > Amaranthaceae > Chenopodium > Chenopodium berlandieri. The sequence continues at coordinate 47,801,126 of CM068289.1, forward strand.
TTTTTACCGGCTGCTCTCGGAGCCGGTGCTGCTTGATCACAGTCGTCAAGTCCTACAACATCCTCGTCTTGACCATCTGCAACCATTGTTGGTTTGACGTCTGAGAGGTAACATTCTCTCGCCGTTTTCTGGTCCCCACTCAAGGAACCGACTGTGCCATCCCTCTCAAATTTTATCAACATGAGAGATGGGATGATGACTGCTTTGGAAACATTAAGGGTTGGAAGTCCCAAGATTAGATTGTAGGCCATCAGCTCCTCAACAACAAGGAATTTGATGACCATGTGTCGCCCGCTGCCCTTTTCACCCAGCCGGATGGGTAGGTCAATCCTCCCCACCGGATGCACTACTCCTCCCCCAAAACCAACTAAAGGGTGAGGAGCTTGATGCATGCTGCTAGGTTTGTACTTGAGCTTCGTCAAGCACTGATAGCTTATGAGATCAGACGAGCTCCCGGTATCGATGAGGATCCGGCCTACTCGCTGATTAGCTACCTTACATTCAATGACTATGGGGTCATCATGAGGCCGTCTGACCTGGCCCCGATCCTTTTCAGAGATAAGAACCTCTGGGAAAGTGTTTTTAGACGACTGACCCTCATCAACTGAGTTAACCAGCCTCCTAATGTTGTCCTTGGTTCCCCGAATGGTAGGACCCCCACCAGCGAATCCACCTGCTACGGTGAAGATGTTTTCCTCATCCGTATCAGAATGACTAGCCGATGTTTTAGACGGCTGTCCCTTGATTTGCCTGGGAGCATCCTTGGACTTGGGCATGTAAGATTTTAGTGCCCTCTCATCAGCCAATCGGTCAAACAGCCGCCTGAGACTGAAACAACCTTTAGTATCATGACCAACATCCTCATGGAAGTGGCAATATTTGCTTTTGTCCCGGCTGTTGACAGGACTTTTCATTGCTGCCGGCTTCTCAAGTTTTAACCGGTCTTTCACCTCCTTTAGAATGGAGGTGCAGTCTTTTGTGAATTCATACTTTGGAACGTATGGATCTGATCTCCTTTCTCTTTTCTGGGACGGCTGACCAGCAGCTTCCGCCGCCCATACTTCTTTCCTTTTCCTTTCTTCCTTCTTTGCCGGCTGAGTAGGCCGGCTCTCTCTCTTATCGACTTTCCTGTATTCTGATGGAATCTTTACAGCACAGAGTTCCATCGCCTGTATATAGGCCTCAACTTCCATTAAGGCCTCATGGAGGGTGGAAACTCTCTTCCTGACCAAATCAAAGTAGACCCGTCTTTCAAACCCTTGAAGAAGTCTGTGTAGGCAACATCATCAGACAGCCCCTGAATCTGGATTCTCATCAGATTGAACCGCCTGATGTAGGACCTTAGTCCTTCCTTCTCTCCCTGCTGTACTGTCCCTAAATCAAGGGTCGTCTTTTTAGCAGGAATGTTCATGGAAAAGTTTGAAGTAAACCAGTAAGCCAACGTTCTAAATTGTTGATACATCTGGCTGGCAAATTGCCAAACCACCGTTGGGCAATTCCCTTCAACGTAGTCGGGAAGCATCTGCACCAAGAGGCGTCCTCCAAACCCTGCAAATACATCAGGTTGGTGTAAGCCATGAAGTGATCTTTCGGATTGGTAGTACCGTCATAGGCACCAACCAATACATTTTTTATTTTTGCTGGCTGTGCCGCCTCGGTTTTATCCCTTGAGAACGCCGTAGGCTGTTCCCCAAGGTTTAGCAGACGGAGCTGCCAGTCCATTGGCTGGACGTGTGGCGGCTGACCCCCAAAGAGGGCCGGCTGCATGTAAGGAGATCCATACGGCATGTATGGTGACCCATACAGTGCCGGCTGGATAACATTAGGGCCAGACTGCGCGGAAACCTCGTGGGATTGACTTTCTCTGTTTGTCTCAGAATGCTGCATAGATGCATTCTGGAAACTGTCCGGGTAGGTCGACGTTGAGGCCGACGCGGACATGTGATGACTTCTCTTTTCTTGGATTAAAGTTCAAGCGTAAGAGTAAGTTTATTTTGATCCATCCGGCTGTATATGCCGGATGGGCTTCTTTATTCCCTCTGCAGGGAAACGAAGTTTCGAAATGTCGATGATCCTATCCGTCACCTTTGTCTTTGGGTGAGGCGTAGGCATGTGGTCTTTCAACGAATTGGGCGTTTTTTTTCCGGGACGAAGTTTTTCCTCCGCCTGACCCTTACGAGGGTTGGTTGACTTGTTAAGGAGGTTTTTGATCTCCCCTTTGAAGCTCGTCATGAGGTTCAGGAGTTTGTCTCTTGAGACAGGGGTAGCTCCTTCCGCCGCCTGGGTTAACCCAGTCAGCCTTTCGGTCGAGCTGCTAGGAGCAGCCTCAGCCTCACCCCGTTCCTTCCTTTCTTTGGAACGGGTGCGCTTTGTTCTAAAAGACCCGTCTGGGGCAGTATAATTTTGAACCTCATAATTGTCACTGGTGTCTTGGTCCAAATGGACCTCGGGTTCGCTAGGAGGCTGTTTACTCCCACCAGGCAGTACAGGCTCAGAAGTCATCTAGGAAGTACTCTCCCCACAGACGGCGCCAGATGTTTCGGGGTTTTTTGATGTGTCCTGCAGGAGAGTTACAATTCCTAGTATGCGCAATCCGACGTCTGTACCTGCAAAATCACGGAGACTCCGGCTGGGGGGTGGAGTTCTGCCTCAGAAGATCAAGTTAGAATGCGTCTAAGGTAAAATGTACGGAACAGTAAATACTTCTCCCTGATTGGGAGAATTCTGCAATTATTTATTGCTCGGGGTTTGTGTTTCGATTTGTGTATCCCTAATAAATGAGGTTTGCCCCACTATTTATAGTGGGGAAGTTCAATTCCCCAATTAAGGTTCAAAGGACACGTGTCGCAAAGGGATTGGGGCCTATGCTGATCACTGAGGGGATGACACGTGTCAGGGGCCTATTGGGCCACGCGTCTAGGGTAATTTTTACCCTAAACAGGTATATTTGCTTTAATTTAAAAGATAAGATAGTAGAAGAGGAGGGAGATTAAAAAATATGGCTCAAGAGAGTGCATTTAGTTGATTATAAGAAGGATGATTCTTAGTAGGAGTTGATGATGATATAGAACAGGAGAAAGATTAAGAACTCCTTTTAAGATACTTCCTATTATTGATACAGTTGAGGGTTTTGAGGGTGGGGGGAGGGGAAGGGGGCGGTTGAGGGGTTCGAGCGATCGGGGAAGGGTTTTTAAGGGTTTATTTCGTGGGGGAGGGGTTTATGGGATGGGGCTGGAGGAGGTGCGCTGCGGTGTGTATGTGTGTGTGGAGGAGGGGTGACGTGGGAGGCGGTGGGGTAGGTGGCCAAGGTGGGTGGTGGGAGTCTTCATGGTTTCCGAAATAAGGGAGAAAAAGAAGTGAACGAAGAGGTGGTTGCATGGTGGTTGTATGGTAGCACTCATTCCTTTTGTTATTTAAAACAAACAACGTTACGGGTTTGTTTGGCAACATTTTTTGTTTTTTTAAAACAAAAAACCAAAATGGAAACAAGAAAAAGGTGTTTTCACTTTTTAGTTGTCAGTTTTCAAAGTTATCATGATTTTAATAAGTTTGATTAATTTTTGATTCATTATATGACATGTATCATATGATTTAGAAAAGAAAACCCAAAAAACAGAAAAACACAGTGATGCCAACCAACAATTTGAGGGGTTTCTATTCCATTTAATTTATTTCCCTTTCTTGAGCTCATTCCTTTACCCTTAGTTGAACCAAACTTCCCCTAAGAGGTAAGTGAGGATAATTGGGGTATTAATCTTGTATAAGACAGGCGTACGTTAATTTTATTGAAAAAGGTCAAACTGAGAGTAACTTTAATTTAACCATTTTTATGGTAACTTTAACCCCTGTACGCCTGCCTTATTAGTCTTGTATAAGGCAGACGTACGTTAATTTTATTGAAAAAGGTCAAATTGAGAGTAACTTCTATTTAACCATTTTTATGGTAACTTTAACCCTTTTAAGGATAACTTTTAATTTGTGATGGGTATAATTTATTTTAATGTGTACACTAGTAGAAAAAACATCAAATGCTCCGGTCAAAATAGCCATACATGCTCCGGTTTTGAACCGCATCAATAGTGGACGTAGTAGATTACGGGTTGAAAACGCTCCGGTTCAAAACTGGAGCATAAACTAAGAAAAGGCTCCGGTCCAGCTTCAAACTCGAAGCATATAACCAACTTAATGCTCCGGTTCTGTTAACAAAACCGGAGCATTTTCATGTGTTAATGCTTTGATTTTATATCTTCACTGGAGCCTTTTGTGTATATATATATATATACATATATATATTTATCTTTTTTTTAATATTGAATTTTTTCGCACCAATGTTTAATTATAGCCTTGTAACCTGATATTGCTGCACCCTGTGCGAGTTATCTAGCTGTACTAAATCAAAATTGACTACAATAACATAATATTATATATTATAAATAACATGTAAATAATTGTACCTACAAATAAAAGTAAGTTGAAATAAAAATTACATAATACACATAAATTTCTAAGTTCAAATAAAATAGTACTAACTATTAATAACGTTCTCAAGGCGTTCAAATACAATTATTGAGCATAAACAAAGCAAACTTGTCTCGTACTTCATCTATCTCGCTAGCACTGAAGGGCTCGAGCCTTTGAGTCTTATAAGCCTAAAACAAGTGAAATCAATATAAAAGACAATTATAATCACAATTTAATAAAAATATAAGAGTTAAAATTCAAGCATTGAGTTAAAATCATGAAAAATGGGCAAGTTAGAAGTCATTTTGAACCATTAATACTCTAAATGAACAAAAAACATGAAAATTTAGTTTTTTTTTTATTTTTTTATTTTTTTTTATGTTTTTTCAAGTCATAAATATTCATAACTAAGTATCTTAGGTGTATTATAGGTGTTAATTCAAGCATTGAGCTAAAATCATGAAAAATGGACAAGTTAGAAGTCATTTTGGTCATTTTGAACCATTAACACTCTAAATGAACCTAAAACTTGTAAATTTGTTTTTTGTTTTTTTTTTTTAATTTTTTTTTATGTTGTTTCAAGCAATAAATATTCATAAATAAGTATCTTAGGTGTATTATAGGTGTTAATTCAAGCATTGAGCTAAAATCATGAAAAATGGGCAAGTTAAAACTCATTTAGGCCATTTTAAACCATTAATACTCGAAATGAACCTAAAACTTGTAAAATTGTTTTTTATGTTGTTTCAAGCCATAATATTCATAACTAAGTTTCTTAGGTGTATTATAGGTGTTAATTCAAGCAATGAGCTAAAATTAAAAGTCATTTAGGCCATTTTGAACTGTTAATATTCTAAATGGACCTAAAACTTGTAATTTTTTTTTTAATATTTTTTTTTTATGTTGTTTCAAGCCATAAATAGTCATAACTAAGTATCTTAGGTGTATTATAGCTGTTATTTCAAGCATTGAGCTAAAAGCATGAAAAATGGGCAAGTTATAACTCATTTAGGCCATTTTGAACCATTAATACTCTAAATGAATATAAAAATATTATAAATAGTACTTACTTGCTCTATATCTTCCACTGAAGTGCAGCATTTGACTACATCATACATGTACCTCATCATGTAATAGCCACATTCAACACCATCCTTTTGTTGTGCACAATATCTTTTAATTCACATATAAAATGAAATTAATATAAGTATATATTTCTTATTGCTTATTTTTTCCTTTTGATATTATGATGTTATTATTTACCTTCATTGTTTTCCAAATAGGGATTGATTCCCTTCTTAGCCCACTTCCACTAATTTTCTTCATTTGACTACAAAAGCAACACATAAAACATCACATAAGACCACACATTTTTGCCGTATAATAGTAATCTTCTAAGGTATGTAAGTGTATACCTATTTAGATGTATTCTAATCAATACCAGTCTTGGTGTGTCTTCAGTATTAGCATAATCAAACATGTAGATTGTGTTGATAGAGGGACATATCACAAGGAGCATCCAATGGAGACTACAAATACAAATAAGATTTAAGCAAAAAAATATAATGAACATCCTTGTGCAATAGAATTGAAAAACAATCACATTTTTACCTTACAAAATATGGTGGAAGAATGAAATTATGTCCATTGCGAATTAATTCTACGATCTCAATGTGAATGTATAACCTTAATTCTGCCTGGCTACGCAAGCATTATGCATCTCGAGTCTCTTGTGGACACAACCACCCGATCCTTGTAATGGAATCATGTGTGAGCAAATCTTCATATAGGGACCTAATAAACATAAACATTAACTCATAATGGAACTAATAAATATCATATTTCATGAGAATGACGAATACAAGGCAAGTGTTAGCAAATCACCTCATGAAAACTTGAATAATGGATACATTCAACATTTCACCACAAAGAAACTCATGAACATCCACCTTATGTATCCATGTCGAACAATCTTCCATGTAGTGAAATTGATCCTTTTCTAATGCAACCTATATAGGTTTATCATCTGGCAACTGACAAACACATGAATGCAAATAAAAACATTGACCAGAGAGAAGATCAATTATCGTTTGATCGACAAGTCGACCAACTAGGTTAACCAAATGCGGTGTCGAGCCTTTGGATGATAGCTTTTTCATATGTTGAGTTAAGCTTTGTGTTTGTGATTTGCTATCATTCTTTGCTAGTGAATCTACTTTCTTGGAAAGTGAATCCTTTTCCATAGCATTTGATTCCGAAATCTTTTCTTTATAAAGAGAATCGACATTTGAAATTTTGCGACTTGCACCCACTTTTTTCACATTCCCTTATGAACCCTTTTTCTTTTCTCCCCCTTTTGCACCTTTGGAAATGATAGGTTTCTGCATAGTTTAATATGATAAAAAAAAACACTTATTGTTAAGGCCACAAATTAGAATTAATTGTTTAAGTTGTTTGAGAACGTACTTATTAAATATTACCTGACTTGGAAACCTCACTAATGAAATTGGCCATGCAACAAAAGTTGATTTAGCATCTCTCAAAACAAGAAGGTTATTATTAGGCGTCGGGACTGGAAGAGCAAGCTCCTTGCAACCATCTACGATGATGTCTACAGACACCGCCAAATTCCTACTGGGTACAAGAGAACCATGCACTTTACGACCCTCCATGGTTGGTTGTGCATGACCATGAGCAACTACAATCACCCCAACAACAACTAAACCATCACGAAGGAGAAGTTCACATGGGGTTTCTTCCTGGAAAAAAATTCCATGATTAAATCATCAATGTACATATAAAACAAGCACTTATAGCATAAAGAGGTTTACTTTGATAACTTAGCTTACCACTAACTCAGGTATTGGTGGATCTACTGTTTGATCAACTATTACTGGATGAATTGGCTGATGTGGTAACTGATCAACTATAGGTGATGGCATGACTGAATTCAGATGGCTAGCTTTACCTTGCACTGTAGTTTCGGTATCATTACCCAACTATAAGCTCGACAAACCTAGTCTCTGTAAAACCGCCAACACATTTGCTTCGACCTTTGCTTCCACCTCACCTTCAACTTCTTCTCTAATTGTAGCTTTGATGGTCTCCATATCTTGTGTTTGTACACTAGAGCTTGATCTTATGGCAGTAGAGTATGCATCACCGAATACCTTTCTCACCCAGACATTTAAACCACCTTTCCTCTCATATGCCCACTATGGTCCTTTCCAAAAACCATGTACAAGGCATCCTTGTCTAGAATTGGCTTAAACTCTCCAAAATCTTCCTTCTTCTTCCATTCAAGCTGTTAATGCAAACAAATTGTATGTTAACTACTTACATGACTTATGTTTCGGGGTTTTTTGATGTGTCCTGCGGGAGAGTTACAATTCCAAGAATGCCCTTCGACCGCCTGTACCTGCAAAACCACGAAGACTCCGGTTGGGTGGAGCTCCGCCTCCGACGATCAAGTCAGTGATGTACGGGAGGAAGAAAGTGCGTAAAAGAGTAATTACTTCTCGCGTAATGGGAGAATTCCGCAATTCAGATTGCTCGGTTTTAGTGTAAAATGTATTTATGATAGTATTGAATGCCAATTGATTGTAAGTGAATTCTTTTGGAAGGAATTGAATGCCCCATTAATGAGGACTCTCCCACTATTTATAGTGGGGAGCATTGGTTCCCCATTTAGGGTTCCTGGGACACGTGTCAGCAGGGGATTGGAGCCCTGCTGACCAATAGCAAAATGCCACGTGTCGCACTGCCATTGGGCCACGTGGCTGGGGTAATTTTACCCCAAACATTTGCCCCTCTCAGGTGCTGACGTGGCAAGGTGCCACGTGGCACCTGAGAAGAGAGCTGACGGAGAAAATATTTATTTATTTATTTATTTATTTTTTTTTTTTGAACTCCTTCAAATTCTAACTGAAGGAAGAGGGAAAAGCAGAAGGGGAAGGGTCGCGCCCCTTTGCCTTCCGGGACAAACCCTATAAATAGGGGAGGAAGCACACGAAGCCTCATTTACAAACTTCGTGAAATTTCTTGAATTTTGAGAGCATCCGGCATTTCAGAGCATCCGGTACTTGAAATTCAGAGCACACGGAGACTTCATTGTTTTAAGAGAAGCCGGTTTTCAGACCGCCTGTGCAGTTGTAAGCAAGCAAAAGTTTTTCGAGAGGGTACCTCAGAGAACCCAGCCGGTATTCAAACCGCATGTGTCTTCGCAAGCATCCCCAAGAAATTTCTTGAGGTTTTCAACCCTTTACTCTAGGTACCATCTGTATTCTTTCTTGCTTTTCCATGTATTTCCGTTTGCGTCTTTTGCTTGCATTTTTGTTTACAAGTCCCATAGGTAGATGGACCCTTTATACCCATACCCGGACCATAGTTGTGAACTCATCCGGTCAATTAGTACGGCTGATTCTAGAACTGGATCTGCCGCCTCTGATCTTTGGAATTTCCCCTTTTCAACGCCTGTATCGACCGACTCCGTGTCTGTGCAGGACACCATGGCTTGAATTAGGGGAACAACAATGGACCCCAATTACAGAGGCGGGGACTCGAACGAGTTATCGCCTGAAACTCGAGGACCAAACGGGGAAGTTAGAGAACCATCCGGCGGTACCCCCGCCACCCCAAGCGATAGCATTCTAGGCTCCTACAACGAGGAGACCTCTCCGGCTGAGGAGGCTGAGCAGCCAGGAGTTGCCAATGATGCTCCCAACTCCCCAGCCGGTTCCGATGACAGACGGGTTGAAAGTAGTAGCTCTAGCTACTTAACCGTATCAGAGGATAGCGTGGAGGCGGAGAGGCCTTCGTGGCAAAGCCGAAATGACCCTCTCATGATCGCCGTCTCCCTAAAGGACCGTGCCCTCATGCGGTCTTCCCTTCTAGACTTTATTACCAGGCGGCCGCTTGGTGAAGGGTACAGGATGACTGTGCCGGGGGAGTTCGGGACGGTTGTATGGGAGGATGACCAGCCCAACGCTAACAGCTGGTTTGGATGCAACGAGGCGGCTTTCCTAGCCGGCGTCCGCTTCCCCCTTCACAACACAATCAGGGCCATACTTAGGGGGTATGGCCTTGGCATTTGGCAGCTCACCCCAAATTCCTGGGTGAATATTTTAGGGTACATCGCCGCCTGCGAGATGCAGGGTCTCAACCCCGGCTGGGAGGCGTTTGCCCATATGCACTATTTGAGCCGGAGCCCAGGCGGCTGGAGGGCCTGGTATACTTTGACTACTCACCCAAAATATATGATGACCTCGGACAAGCCGTCCAAATGGGCGGACTGGAAGAACCGGTTCTATTTGGTCAAAGCTCCGTCTGAAGAGGAGAACAAGGAGTACCGGACCTACAACCGGAAGCCAGAGCTTTTGGGGCAAAAGTGCCGGCTGCCCCCTGTTCCTGATACCGACAGGGTGGCCGTTCTGGACTCTGGTTTCTTCGAGCTGACCTCTACCTCTCTCACATCCGGAGAGATAAAAAGGGTACCCAAGAATTGGGTGCCCAAACACGAATTTTTCAAGGATGAGTGCTTCTTGTCCGCCTGCGGGCTTAGCAGCATGTGGAAAACCAAAGGTTACGAGCCCTAGCCGGTTTATTTATTGCCGGCTGACCTTTTTCCCTTTATTGCAATGTGATTCATATTTCTGACCGGATGTATTTTCGTTTTGCAGAAGAAGCTAAGAAGATGCTACCGTCCGCCAAGACACCCGCAAGAAAGGCTTCAGATATCCGAAAGGAGAATCTGGAGAAGAAACTTGCCGCTCAGGTGGCTAAAAAGGTTAGCCCGCCTGACCTTCTCTATGTGATTGGCTTAGATGTTGTTTTAGCTGTTTTATTCATTTAACCGTTTGCGGTCTTGTTTCAGGATGGGGGTGTTATTCCCCGTTCCTTGCAAAAACAGATCCGGCCAAGGCCGTTTGTTGAAGAACCGGCACTCAAGGTGCCAAAAACTGCTTCTACCGACCGGGCTACAACCGGCGGTAAAACAATAAAGACCCCAGGCGGGTCTAACACTGAGAAGGCCTTAGAGGCCACTCTAATAAGGACCGCAACCGGTCCATCTGCTTCTGGAAGCCAAAAGGCTTCCCAAAAAGGTACAAACCCCTTTGATCTCACATTGCTCGACATACCCATGCGGGTAAAATTGTACTCCTCTTCGCAGCCGGGAGATTCTCCGATCAGCCGGCTGTCCGTTGGTGGAGCGTACGCAGCATTCTCACCGTCTGTTTCTGGTGCAGATAACTTACCACGCTGGCCGGACGCTGCTCAATACGCCCGGGCCATGCCGAAAGCCGTCCCCCGGGACGAGAAGGAGGCGATTCCTGGAATCAATACCTTCAACGCCGACCGGGTTATGGTCGACCTGGACGATGTAAGTCACTGAGTACCCACCCGGCATATAATTTGTAATAAACCCATCCGGTCTTTCAACTAATACCGGTTGCGTTGTTGTTGCAGGCACTGCTCCGCGTGGAGGGGCTTAAGAAGGCCTACATCCGCAAACAGGAAGAGGTAAGAAGAGCCAAACGTTCTGCGGATGACGCACATAGCGTTGCTCACTATTCCATGATTGTGCATGACTTAGAAACTAAAGCTATAATCATGCAACAGGCGGATCAGGTCAAGTCCCTCCAACTGGCCCTTTCCGAGTCCAAGCTCAAAATCAACAACCTCAAGGCGGCCCTGGATAACGCTGAAGATGAGCTTAAAAAGCATGAAGAGCCCCTCAAGCGGCTCGACCAGGCGGAGAAGAGCAGCAAACGGCTGCAATTAGAGAATGACCGCCTGGTCAAGGAGGCTGCCGATGCTCAGCGCAATTTCCAGTCCACCTTAGAGGCTGATCAGAACCAGCTCATAGAGGAGAATGAGCAGGACTGCAAGAACAGAATGAAGAGGGCGTTCTCCATCATCCACCCGGGTGCAGACTACAACGTCTGGGAGCTCGCCTATAAGTATGCAGACCTGGCCATTCTGGCTGAAGATGAGGGCCAGGCGAGGCCCAGACCGTATGAGCAATGGGTGGAAGCCGAGTTCCAGCGAATGCAGGCGGAAGCGGCTGCTTTGGAGACGACAGTCGAGGATGAGGGTCCCGACTCCGTTCCCAACACCGACCCAACTCATCCGGAAGGGAGCCAGGCTCAGGGTGACCGGGTAACAGTGAATGTAGAGTAGCAACGACCTCCCGACCTGCGCGCCGTGCATTATCTTGTAATAGCGCCGGAAGGGTCGGATTACTCTGCTATTGTCTTCTATTTTGAGCACTGATATTTTCACCGGCTGTGCCGGTTTATCTTTTTGTAAACAATTTTAACATTTTTCACCGGCTATGCCGGTTATTTCTGCTATATTTCAACCGGTTGGTCCGGTTTTGAATGAATTTGCTTCCTTTCCTTTTTGCTGTTTTGAATGTCTTGAATGTCGCATCTTTCTTGCTTTGATAATTTTGCGGGGATAGCCAAGAAAACCCAGCCGGCATCACCGCCGTCTGTGTCTTCGCAAGCTAGGCAAAGAAATTTGTGAAGGTAGGCAAAGAAATTTGCGAGGGTAGACAAGAGAACCCAGGCGGTAACCTTACCGTCTGAGTCTTCGCAAGCAACTCTATATTGTTTTTTTGCCTTGTGTAAACCATGAATGTTTTACCGCATTCTTTTTGAATGAATGTGTTTCCGCATGACTTGTTGGGGTTAGGGTAGGTAATTGCCCCTGGATAGGAGACTGGTATAGAGGAAATGGTGCCAGGCGGCTATCCATATGCTATAGCGCAAATGCTAAAGTTTTTAACAATTGCCGGTTGGGTTTTCGCAAGAACACCCTTCATAGATTCTTGGCCTAACCCAGATGTTTGCCTACCTGCCTTCTCTTAGTTGATTAGGCGGGACATTAGGTACCGGCTGTCTGTTTTAAGATCAGCCTTAAATGGTACTCGAGCCAAAGAGGGGGCCGGATGCATGTTTGGGAATGCTAACCCGCAATTCTTTGGTGCTATGGATCAATCAGGCGGTCAGGGCCGCCTGATTTTTGATCACTAGAACAATTTTCCACCCAAATGGGAGATGTTCTCTTCGATGAATTCACCCGAATGGGCGTCACTGGCTGGTTCATTAATTTGGAGTCTGGGGCTTCCAGGCGGTATGTGCCGTCTCGTACTTCTTCAAATATCCGGTAGGGTCCCTCTCAATTTGGAGTCAGTTTGCCTTGTTCATTGGCCCTACCAGTTGCTTCCATTTTGCGGAGCACAAAATCTCCTACTTTCAAGGGTCGTTTGTGAACCCGCTTGTTGTAGGCCCTTGTCATTCTCAGGCGGTAAATCTCATGACGCAGAGCTGCGTTGCCCCTTCGCTCTAGGAGAGCATCCAGTGCAAGCCGCATGGCTTCCCAGTTGGCTGCCTCATCATATAGCATGATGCGAAGCGTTGGCTCATAATGTTCAATAGGGAGCACTGCCTCAGTGCCGTATGTCATGAGAAATGGGGTTTCACCGGTTGCCCCTTTTTCAGTGGTCCGGATGGCCCAAAGGACATGAGGTAGCTCCTCTGCCCATAGTCCACCGGCTCTTTCCACCTTCTTCTTTGTACCGTCTGAGATCAGTTTATTGAAGGCCTCAACTTGACCGTTTGCCTGAGGACGGCCAACGGATGCAAAACAATGGGAAATTCCTTGATCTCCCAACCAGCTCTTGAGGACAGGCGTTTCGAGTTGAGGTCCATTATCAAAGACCATAGACATTGGAACCCCAAACCGGGTGATGACATTTCTCCAAATGAAGGAGATCACGTCTTTTGTTTTTATGCCTCTGACCGTCTCTGCTTCAACCCATTTGGTGAAGTAATCTACTGCCACCAAAATGTATCGGCGACCGCCTGTGGCAGTCGTATAAGGACCCAAGATGTCCATGCCCCATTTTGCGAACGGAACCGGACTATGGATGGCTGTCAAGTCAGTTGCCGGTCGATGTATCAGCCGGGCGAACTTTTGGCATTTATCACACCGTTTCACCAAATCCATGGCGTCCGCCTCAAGAGTGGGCCAAAAGTAACACTGCCGTCTGGTTCTTCTTGCCAAAGACCTGCCGCCTATATGTGAGGCACAAAAACCCGCGTGCAGATCCTCCAGAACCTCACTTCCCCTTTCAGGGGTTACGCACTTTAGATACGGCTGTAGATAACCCTTCCGGAGAAGTTCTCCATGATGCATAACGAAGCTCAGAGCTCGCTTCTTGAGTGCCATTGCTGCTGAAGGGTCATCCGGTAAGGTGCCGTCTGCCAAGTAATCCCGGATGGGATCCATCCAGGTGGCACTTCGGTCCAGGATACCAATGGGGTCATGATCAATGCTTCGTTTCTCAATGACTTCCCAAAAAACCGTTCTAGGTGCATCGCAGGAGGCGGATGATGCCAACTTGGAAAGGGCATCCGCCTGATTATTCTCGGACCGGGGCACCTGACTTAGATGAAACTTGTCAAGTGACACAGCCTCCTCTCTTACCGCCTGCAGATATTTGATCATAGCCGGATGGGTGGCCTCGTAGTCACCATTGTACTGGCTAAAAATCAGTTGAGAGTCTGAGCAGGCGGCAATCTTTGTTGCCCTTGCTACCTTATACATGCGTATACCGGCTAGCAAGGCTTCATACTCCGCCTTATTATTAGAGGCTTGGAACCGGAACCGTAGTGCATACTCAAACTTATCCCCTTCCGGAGAATGACATATAACGCCTGCACCACAGCCGTTCACCGCAGAGCTACCGTCTACGAATAACTTCCAAACCTGATCAGGATTTTCCAGTTGCACCGGCCTAGTCATCTCGAAAATGAAGTCGGCAAACGCCTGACCTTTCACTGCCCGCCTGGGTTCAAAAGTTATCTCAAGGCTCTGTATTTCAACAGCCCACTTGATCATTCTGCCGGATGACTCGATGGTGGTCATTGGGCGCTTGAGCGGCTGGTCTGTATATACAATCACCGGGTGAGCCAAAAAGTAGGGTTTCAACCGTTTGACTGCGACGAACAGGGCCAACCCAAATTTTTCGATCATGGGGTACCGGAGTTCAGCATTCTTAAGCACGTGGCTGATGAAATACACCGGTAGCTCATTACCGTCTCTCTCAGCAAGGAGAACGGCACTAAGGGCATGATCAGAGACGGCAAGGTACATGTAAAGAACCTCCCGGGGCAGGGGGCTCACTAGCCTTGGCAACGAATGCAGATGTTGCTTTAGCCTCTGGAATGCCATTTCCGCCTCTTCACCCCACTCAAATCTGGACCTCTTCCGGATGGCCTGGAAGAAGTAGAGGCACTTGTCACCTCACCGGCTGAGAAATCTTCCCAACGCCGCCAGGCATCCGGTCAATTTTTGGGCTTCTTTCGCAGTGCGGGGAGAACGCATGTCAATGACCGCCTGCACTTTTTCCGGATTAGCCTCTACGCCCCTTTGATCGATAAAAAATCCGAGGAACTTCCCAGACTCAACACCAAATACACACTTCTTTGGGTTAAGCATGACCCGGTGCCGCCTGAGTGTGGTGAATGTTTCTCGGAGGTCCAGTAGGTGATCTGTCTGTAGCTTGGATTTGACTATCATGTCATCAATGTACGCCTCTACATTCTTGCCAATCTGATTGATGAAAACGGTGTTTATCATGCGCTGGAATGTAGCCGGTGCATTCTTTAACCCAAACGGCATCACCTTGTAACAAAATAACCCCTGATCAGTGACGAAGGCCGTCTTCTCTTGATCTTTTTTCCATAGGGGTATTTGGTGGAAACCTGAGTAGGCATCCATGAAACTCATTAGAGCATGACCGGCTGTAGAGTCGACCAGATTGTCGATCTTTGGAAGCGGGTAACTGTTCTTTGGGCATGCTCTGTTCAGATCTGTGTAGTCTACACACATCCGCCAGGTACCATTCAGCTTTTTCACGAGGACAACGTTTGCTACCCAATCCGGGTAGTAGCATTGCCGGATGAACCCATCATCTAACAATTTTTTGACCTCAGTCGCTGCCGCCTGAGATCTCTCTTCACCGTGATCCCTCTTTTTCTGCCTGACCGGCTTCTTTTTAGAGTCCACGGCAAGCTTGTGGACAGCTAGATCCGGGCTGACGCTTGGCATCTCTTCCACTTCAAAGGCAAAGATGTCTTTGAATTCTCTTAGAAGTTGGAGCAGGTCTGCTCCCAACTGTTCATAAGCAACCGTCCCAACCTTGACAGTTCTATCAGGATGGCTGTCGTCGAGGACGACATCAATGCAGTCACCAGCCGGCTGAGGTCGTTGATCATCTGACCTTTCCCCGGCTAGTGATTGCTATTTTTCTTGTCTAACGGGGTCCGTCTGGCCCGCCTTTCTTTTCTTACCGGCTGCCCTTGGAGCCGGGACTGCTGCATCGCAGTTATCAAGGTCTACGGGGTTGCCGTCGCCGGCTGCCCCCATAGTAGGTCTGACGTCAGAGAGATAGCACTCCCTAGCCGTCCTCTGGTCCCCCTTGAGGGAACCGACTATTCCATCATCTCTTTCAAATTTGACAAGCATGAGAGAGGGAACGATGACAGCCTTTGATTCATTGAGGGTCGGACGGCCAAAAATCATGTTGTAGGCAGCAAGCTCTTCTACAACCAGGAATTTGATTACCATGTGGCGTCCTTCCCCCTTTTCACCCAGGCGGATGGGAAGATCTATACTCCCTACCGGATGCACTACACCTCCCCCAAAACCAACAAGCGGGTGGGGCGCCTGGTGCATGCTACTGGATTTGTACTTGAGCTTGGTCAAGCACTGATAGCTGATTAGGTCAGACGAGCTCCCGGTATCTATTAGGACCTCAGGAAATATGTCTTTCGACGCCTGGGTCTCCTCAACTGAGTTAACCAGCTTCCTGATGTTATCTTTGGTGCCCCGAATAGTGGGACCCCCGCCGGCAAAACCGCCTGCTATTGTGAAGATAGTCTCTTCATCCGTTTCTGAATTTGCAAGAACAACTTTTGCCGCCTGCCCTTTCTTGGCCAGGGTGTTGCCCTTGGCTTTGGGCAGATAAGACTTTAGAGCCCCTTCATCGGCTAGACGGTCTAATAGCCGCCTGAGGCTATAACAACCATTAGTGTCATGGCCAACATCGTCATGGTACTGGCAGTATTTGCTTTTGTCCTGGCTGCCTACGGGACTTTTCATAACAGTCGGCTTGTCGAGAGACATCCGGTCCTTGATCTCCATGAGGATGGAGGAGCAGTCCTTTGTGAACTCGTACTTAGGGACGTACGGTTCAGATTTCCGTCTGAGCTTCTGAGCCGGCTGACCAGATCGGTCTGCCGCCCAGACCTCCTTTCTCTTCTTTTCTTCCTTTTTAGCCGGCTGTTGTTATTGTTGCCGGCTGTCTCTTCTGTCAGATTTTTTGAAATCCGATGGCTGCTTTACAGCACAAAGCTCCGTCGCCTGTATGTAGGCTTCAGCTTCCATTAACGCCTCTTGGAGGGTGGCTACCCTTTTCCGGACGAGGTCAAACTTGAAAGTCGACCCATCCTTTAGACCTTTAAAGAAGTCTATGTAAGCAACCTCATCAGACAGTCCTTGAATCTGAATTCTCATCAGATTGAACCGCCTGACATACGACCGGAGTCCTTCTCTGTCACCCTGCTGTATTGCCCCCAGATCGAGGCTTGTCTTTTTAGCCGGGATGTTCATTGAGAAGTTTGACGTAAACAAGTACGCCAAGGTCTTGAAGCTGTTGATGCAACCGGGTGGTAAGTTACCAAACCACCGTTGGGCAATGCCCTTCAGGGTAGCCGGGAAGCATCGGCACCAGACGACATCATCCAACCCCTGTAGGTACATGAGGTTGGAATAAGCCATTAAATGATCTTTTGGGTTGGAGGTACCATCATAGGCCCCTACCAACACGTTTTTAATCTTGGCCGGCTGTGCCGCCTGGGTGATCTCAGGGGAGAGCGCCGAGGGCTGTTCTCCCAGATTTAGCAGGTGCTGCTGCGAATCCATGAGTTGGAACGGCTGCTGCACATTTCTGCCAAACGGACCCGTTTGGGTAAAAGGCGATCCACCCAGCCCATTTGGCGAACCGAACATACCAATTGGATCGCTTTGGGTCCAGACCGGGCGGATGGTTCGCCCGTCTGACTCCCTAGACTTGTTCCCGTACGCCTGTTAGAGGTGTCACGGAAACTGTCTGGAAAGGTCGACGTTGAAGCCGACGCAGACGCCAGACTTCTCTTTTCTTGGAGAAATGTCCAAGCGTCAGAGAATATCTTTTTTGAACCATCCGGCTGCAAATGTCGGATGGGTTTTCTGGGTTCCGCTTGCGGGAAGCGGAGCCGGTTTTGATCGAACTTGAGGCCCTCCCCCTCCTTCGGCTTTGGATGAGGGGTAGGGACCCGGTCTTTAATAGCCTTCTTGCTAGAAGAAGGCTTCTTGGCCGGCTGACTCTTCTTGGGAGTAGCTGACCGGATGAGGTTCTGAATCTCGCCCTTGAAACTATTCATGAAGGTCATGAGTTCGTTCCTAGTAACGGGAGCAGAATCCTCTGCCGCTTGGGCAGCCCCAACCGTGTTGCCGGTTGGGTTGCTTGGAGCAGCTTGGATGTTTTCCCGTTCCTTCTTATCCTTGGAACGGGTGTGCTTTGTTCTGAAGGACCCGTCTGGGGCCACATAGGTGTTGAGGTCGTACTCATCACCGCTTTCATGGTCCGTCTGGACCTCAGGCTCAGCCGATGGCCGCCTGCCCTGATCCGGTAGTACAGGGTTAGAAGCCATCTCAGAAGTACTCTCCCCACAGACGGCGCCAAATGTTTCGGGGTTTTTTGATGTGTCTTGCGGGAGAGTTACAATTCCAAGAATGCCCTTCGACCGCCTGTACCTGCAAAACCACAAAGACTCCGGTTGGGTGGAGCTCCGCCTCCGACGATCAAGTCAGTGATGTACGGGAGGAAGAAAGTGCGTAAAAGAGTAATTACTTCTCGCGTAATGGGAGAATTCCGCAATTCAGATTGCTCGGTTTTAGTGTAAAATGTATTTATGATAGTATTGAATGCCAATTGATTGTAAGTGACTTCTTTTGGAAGGAATTGAATGCCCCATTAATGAGGACTCTCCCACTATTTATAGTGGGGAGCATTGGTTCCCCATTTAGGGTTCCTAGGACACGTGTCAGCAGGGGATTGGAGCCCTGCTGACCATAGCAAAATGCCACGTGTCGCGCTGCCATTGGGCCACGTGGCTGGGGTAATTTTACCCCAAACAACTTATATATAATATTTAATGTTTAATAATTACACGTTGCAAAATATTATACTTACAACTTTAGCAGCGACTTTACGCATTTCAGCATTTGGAATAACTCTCTCTCCCTTCGCATTTTTACCATACATCGAACAAAACCAATCTGCAGCATGAGTAATCTTAGCAGTCGTAACTGTGGAGCCATCCGAAAATTTTGGGTAAAGACCGTTTTCAATCCACTCATTTCTGCACTCATTAAAGGTTTTAGGACCCATACGATGATAGTGCTTCTTCTTCAACGAAACTTTCTTATTCTTCTCACGCTTTGCCTATACAATCACAAAACATATTACTAACATACTATTTAGATTATTAGAAGTCAAATAACATTTAAAGACGTAGAAAATCTTGAAAATATGTAGTTAGTACAAGCACAAAAAGTAATTGAATTTAAATTTGAACACTTACAACTCCGGTGTCACTGTTTTTGAAAGCAACAAAGTCCTTCTAGTCATCTTCAGTGATATGAGGCCAAATCTCCTAAGGCATCATCTCTTTCTCTTCCCCATTCTCATTCTCCTTCTCCGCAACTCCATCTTCTTGCCTAACTTCTTTCCCCTTTTCTTTTTCTTTCTTTGCCTTCTTCTTTTGGGCCACTGTTCTCGGTCTTGTTTTAGTGATCCAACCACTCACTAACTTGGCCTTAAAATCTCTGAATCTATCACGAACGACACAAAGGAAAACTTTTTTCTTAGCTTCATCGATGAAAATGAGTCTGCACAAATTTAAAACAAAAATAAGAAAACAAAAAAGTTAACCAGAATATATATGATTTAATATACTAATGAATGTCAGCATATCAGGTGGCACATCATTCCAATCATACGTGATGGGAATCTTACGCATACAAATTCCAAGCTGATTCCCATATTACGTGCGCCACCTTCCACATGGTTCACCTAAACTATCATACTCAAGGTACATTGGTTCAGTGACTCTAAGACCCTTTGTCGGACCCCTTCCTCTCTTTCTTTTCAAGGATCCTTTGTCAATTTTGCTTGTGATACCATGTTGAATTTCTGGTTGCTTATTAGGACTTTCTTCCACCACTTGATGTTCGATTGGGGGAGCTTGATCAGCCTCATTCTCAAACATCTCCGTCCTATCAAGAAACTCATCATATTCCACCTCATCCGGATCACCTTTATCCACCTCTGCTTCAACATCATACTCTTTGTCATCATCGAAGGTATCACCTGAAACATCATCTTCATCCTCGATATCATCGTGCATATCATCGTATCACCCTTAATTAAGGTGACATGCAATTATGTACCAATAGTGTAATCAATATATGTAATAAACACAAATTCATTACCGAGTAAACAAAGCTAAACATAATATACCATAGGTATATACTTATATCTACTTAATTTATATAGGTAACCTTTTATATGAAACTAAACTTAATTTCATGATAAATATGACACAAACTAACATGATCTAGACATTTTTATATGCATTTGGGACAATCATCATTACTTACATGTGATTTAAGGGTCCCAATGTATTCCTTTTATCTTTTGGTTTTGTCTTGCTCGAGGACGAGCAAGAGTTAAGCTTGGGGGAATTTGATAAGTATCATTTATAACACATTTTAGGGCGTTGTTCTCCCTTAGTTTTAGGTTTATTGGTGTTTCTTTGTTATTTCTATTTCTTTTAGTCTTGTTTTATTTATATTTGTCTTAGCTTATGGTTTTAGGCCTTAGTTGTGAATAATATGCTTTTTGCTCGGTTTCTAGCTTGATTTGCGTGGTTTTTCTATGTGTTCTTTCACTCTTTTCTCTCTTGGTCTATTTGCGTAGGTTCTTGACGCTTTATTCGATGCTTATGACCCGAGAAAAGGCAAGAAAGTACAATAGAAGAAGCTTGAAGCTAAGAAAGAAGCTAAGAAGCTTGAGGCAAGAAAGCTTGAAGCTTGTAGAAGGCCTTAAACCAAGTCTTGTGCACTCTTTCAGCCATAAATTTTGATCTACACATCGGATTGAGGCGATTAAAATTGTGTTGGAAACTAGACTTCAAGAGCTTTCCAGCGGTAGGTCGCGCGCCCCAAGAGGCCTCCTAGAATAGAAGATATGGTCGTTTGAATCTGCAAGACTTTACCAGGCTGCGCAGCCGCCGCGGGCGCGGCTAATGATGCCGCGGGCGCGGCCCTCTGTTCTTCCCAGCTGTTGCAGCTTTCTGGAGATGCCTCGGAGAAGCCTTGCTGCGGGCGCGGCCATGCCCGCCATGGGCCCGGGTTTCTGGGTCTTTTTCGAGCTTAATTTCCGAATTTCTTTCTTTCTCTTCTTAATATAAATAGAGGTCTTCTTAGACTTCCTTAAGAAAAGTTTTTACAATTTCTCTCTCCTCTAATTTGGAAGGCTTAGATTAGGATTTTCTCTCTCTAGTTTAGGAGTAGTTTTAGAGAGAGAAAGCTTGGATTTCAATGGAGATTTGAGAGCTTGAAGAAGCAATTTTGTGGATTCTCTTCTCAATTATTCAATGAGCTTCTCTAACTTTCTCTCACCTTTATTGCTTTGTTTAATCTTGTTTTGTTTAATTTATTGTTGATTAGAGTAGTTAATTAGTTTGCTTGTTTGATTCTTGCTTTAATTCTAGTTTTATCTTGTTTTCCATGTCTTTCTTCATTATGTTTGCTTAGTTTTTGTTCTAGGGAAATGGATGAAGGTTATGTTGATGAATTGAGTGATTGGTTGTGATTAGTATGCATTTTGATTCTTGATTATTGTGTTTGGATGATGCTTCCATTGACTAGAATTTTTTTTAGCTAATTAATTGTAGGGTCTTCATTGTGCTTTCAATTAATTGTGCGAAAGTGAGTTGATTGAGAGTCAAGATTCTTCCATACCTTTGCTAGGCTAGTTGCGCGGGAGTGAATTTTCTTAGTAGGATAATAAGCATGCTTAATCGCGCGGGAGTGAGTTGAGTGTGTTAATCGTTCCTAATTGAGATCATGATCATCTAATTGCAACTTGTTATTGAATTTATTAATGTTATTGAATTCCCCTTTCCCTAGTATCTTGTTAATTGCTTTAAGTAGTGTTTTAGTTGTCTCTCTCTCTATCTCACAACCTTCCTACTAATTTAATTAGCTCAAATTAATACAATTAGTCCTTGTGGCTTGACCCTAGCTTGCCACTATCTAGTGTGAACTTGATAGAGTCAGGGTAGGAATATAAATTGTAAATTTGATTTAGGATAGTAGACCAACGACCTATTATCCGCCGATCACCTCGCTAGCACGAGCATCGCAGCACTCTCGCACAACAGCACGCATCGCACCAGCAACCCGCATTGCGTGCGTGGCCTGCTTGCTGCACGCATGCGTGTGCGAGCTGGCTGGGCAGCCAAGCCTTGATGCTAGGCACAAGCTGGGCAGCCTTGACAGCCAAGGCAGGCTGCCAGCCAGCCGTGTGTGTGTGGTCAGCCTGGTCAAAAGAGGGGACTAGTCTTATGGCCTTGCTTGGGGAGCAAGGGGATTTTGGTACCCCCTTTGGTTGTCCTCACCTACCCATGCTCTCCATATGCCACTTGGAGCTTGTTGATTGCTTTGCATTTTAATTTATTTTTGATTAAAATAAATTGAGGAAAAATGCAATTCTTCCACTTGATGGGAAAAGGGAGATCAAGGCTCTCTTCCTTATAAATACCCAAGTTTTGGGTTTGGGAAAAATCATTTGAGTTGAACTCAATAAGGCATCTCCTATTAAGTGAGAAAACCTTTAAGTTCGTAATACTCTAGTTTTTATTTGGTCAAGTCCCGACTAACCTTCGGGATAAAGACGGCTCAGGTCGGGTCGAGGGTGCGAGCCGTCGGAGGCCTTCGCACTTGCGAGGCTAGAGCTTTGAAGTAAGAGATCGTTAGCGAGCGAAGCACGCGTCGAGGGTAAGAATGTCATTTATCTTTCTCTCTCTTTTGTTGTTTAATTATGTGATTGCATGTTTAGTTGCTTTAATTAGTGGGTGGGTCTTGGGCGGGTTTCTCTTCCGCGTAGTGTCCGACACTATGAAACCCAACACCAAGCACCTACACAAATAGACCAAGAGAGAAAAGAGTGAAGGATCACATAGAAAAACATGCAAATCAAGCTAGAAACCAAGCGAAAAGCATATTATTCACAACTAAGGCCTAAAAGCATAAAATAAGACAATATTAACTAAAACAAGACTAAACGTACTAGAAATAACAAAGAAACACCGAAATAAACCTAAAACTAAGGGAGAAAAATGCCCTAAAATATGTCATAAATGACACTTATCAAATTTCCCCAAGCTTAACTCTTGCTCGTCCTCGAGCAAGACAACAACAGAAGAGAAAAGGAGAAAGATTTATTCAAGAAAGACTATCACACTAAAAGGAGATGAGAATAATGTACACTAACTCATTTTCGTAGGAATCACGGTCAATTTTAGCAACTAAAGACAAACCCTTTAAACCCCTAGATCGCCCTAGAGGACGAGTGTGCTCTCGTGAGGGTTTCCTAAGAGTTTAACCCACAACTCTCACAAACCAAACAAAACAAGGCAAAGCATAAAAAGGAAATCAAAAGAAAAGGAAAGAAAACAAATGTTCATGAATGGACTTTGCAAATGAACAAGTACAAATGAATGCCAAACTTTATAAATAAGTAAAGGGGAGCACGTTTCAAGATATCCAAGGTTGATTGAAACATAAGAAATGCTAAGCATAGAGAACTATAGAACTCAATTCACCTTTCGTCCCAAACGATCTTACCGCGTTCTCCCTACTAGTTTCAAATCCACCTCTAGTGAGCATCTCAATGATTCCTCTAAGGAACCGGAAAAGAAGAGATTTTAGGGCTACTCGACATCTTGACTTTGAAAACAGCTCCATAAGCTTGACTCCCATTTCCCTCCACCGACTTGTGACTCAACCACAAAGGTCAAAAGGTCTTTGAAGGGTTATAGCGTATGGGAAAAAAGGGTAAAAGGAGGCTAAAAAAAATTTGAAAATTGGTGGTATACCTAATTGTGAAGTATAAGAATGGCCAATTCTCAACACCATAACCAAGCTATCTCCAAAACTCAAACAAAAATACCAACACCCCCAAGCTTATTCAAAGCAAAATCACGAACATATATACAAAAAATGTAGACACACTTCCCCTAAGCTTAAATGGAGCATTGTCCTCAATGCTCCAAACTAGGGAGAAAATGACTACGTCAAAATATTTTTGTGCTTTTTTTTTTTATTTTTTTATTATTTTATTTTATTTATTTTATTTTTACTTTATTCATTTGTCCTTGCCTCTTTTGACTATGGACGGTTTTTTCAACTTTACATTCTCTTTTATTCACAAACTTATACACAATACATATTTGCTATACAAAATGAGCTCATAACTTCAAACTATTGCACTTATAATCACCAAACAGAATTATCATCACTAGCTTCACAAAAACCAAAGATGAAAGAATGAAACAAATGGTAAGAAGTCTAGTAATACGGCTAGAAAAGAAGGTATAAGGCTCAAATGGTTAGCAAGGAGGCAAATGTAAACCCAAATCCAAAAATAGAAAATCATAAACCTGGAAAAGCAAAAATAACCACCCCGAAAAGATGCCTTTGTCCTTCCTAAATGGTTCGGTCGCGATTTCGGGAGATAAAAGTCAAGTTCTAGATAAAGTAAGCGATAGTCAAGGATCCATGTGTCACTCATGCAATATAGGTAGAAGGCCAGAGAAATGAAACCTCACATGGTTGTAGCAAAAACACACTATTGGCTTCAAATTCACTATAGGAAGCAACACCTTCTTACCACAAGCAAGTAGACTATGGCTTCATGATCCTAAAGTTCTAAACTCACTACCTTAGCATACTCTATCCCAAAATCAACCCAAGATATCTCAAAGCGTGAAAACCATTACCTTTTAGGAAGAAAAGCATTCAAGAACACAAGTCCAAAAGTATTATGTCCAAAGCAAGAACAAAACAAAACACAATACAAATTTGCCTTGAAAGAAACAAAAATCTTTTTGGAGTTTTCAAAATATAAGAAAACACATGGAAATGCATAAACTCAAGTGCATGACATAAATGGACCAACATTCTACCCAAACATGATAGGATACCCTCCCCCAAGCTTAAATGAGACAATACACTCAAATCATAAATCATAAAATCCATGGGAGGGGAAAAGAAAGAAATCAATCCAACAAACCAACACATATCCACCAACCAAGCCACAAAAAGTTAGAGAGAGGGAAAAAGACGGATAATACCGGATTTGAGAAAAAATTGCAAAAGCATTTAAAAAGACCCGAAATATCTACATACGAGCCACAATCTCCAAAATTATGTCTTGAAATCCACGTGCTAGGAAAGAAGGGGTAGATCTTCCCTGATTCTTGACCTAAGCAAATGCACAAGAGTATATCGAGTTGAGTACCTAGCAAGAAAAACAAACACGTCCATGAGACAAAAACTATGCAAAAAGAAAAGAAAAAGAAAGCAATAAAACACGGGTTACTTCCCGAGAAAGGCTTGTTTAACGTCCAAGCGAGACCGCTCTAGGAAATAATAATTCAACGATCTCAAGAGCTTGTCAAATGCACTACTAAACATTTCATAGGATAAACGGTAGGCAAATGACGGGAGGAGGACGTGCAATAAGATTATTGCACGCAAATGAGGAGGGAGATGCCAAAAGAAAGAAGAAAAAACAAAAGAAAAATCAAGAAAATAAGAAGAAGAAGAAGAAAAGGAATAAAAAGGCAAAACCTCCTCAAAATCTTTTTGGGTGGCACAATCACCCAATTTCTCAATAATGGGAGGATGAGAAAGGAGAAACTCATCGAAGAAGAGAGGGTCCTCAATAGGCTTTATGAGATGTGAAGGGAGAGAGGTAGAATAGGGAGGAATAAGGTCAAAACTTAAAGAGAAGGGGATATGAAGAAGAGGAGGAGAAGCAATGGTCTCACAAAGCCTCACATCACCAATGAGGGCATGAAAATCAATCATGGAATCTTCAAAAGAACACTCATGACTCACATCTCCCTCAAACAAAAACTCTCCAAGAGAAACAACCTCATCCTCCTTTCCCCCATAATGAACAACACTTCCCTCAACAATCTCAAAGCCTAAAATCTCAAAACCATGCATGAAAGGATAAAGGTTTCTATCAAACGCATCCCTTTCCCATGAAGCATTGCAATGAACTCTCTCAAAAGGCTATGATTTTTCATTACACCTTCAACGAACACACTAGTCATAACCTCAAATGAGTCCAAATACTCATGGATAGAAGGGTCACAAACATGCAAGGTAGACTCATCAAGATGGGGAAGGGGGTTGGAATTCACAAAATCAACATTTTCTTCATTCTCAACTCCTCCACCATCATTCAAGGGACTGTCAACCTCTCTTGGTTGCTTAAATTCATCATCCTCCTCCTCATGAATTCCTTTAACCCATATTGAAGATGGCTCACTCACATCCTCACCAAGGGAAGCTCTCAAAGGGGGTGAATAAGGGGAAGGAAGGCGCTAAAGCTTAAAAGGGGAATGAAAGGATCAAAATCCTCAAAAATCCTCTCATCACAAGAAAGTCTCCCCTCGCCTTTACACCCTTGGCCCATATCATCCTCAAAAGCACTCTCACACTCCAACTGAGGTGCCTCGCATCCATTTCCAACAACCCTAGCACTCATCACTTGGGCAAGTCTCACTTATTCAATTTTTGTTCCTCTTGAAGTTCTTGGCATTGTTGGGTGAGGTGTTGTAATTGGACAAGAATTTGGGCATCAATGTTATTGGGTTGAGGTTCATGGTCAAAATTAAATTGCATATCATCAAAATTAGCACAAACCTCATCATAATGAGCATATAAGGGGGAGGGTTCAACATGCATAATAGGTTCTTCATGAGGAGCATTAGGCACTTCAAGGGAGTTCATGCAAAAATTAGAAGAATTTTCAATACCTGCATCAAGACTAGAAACATGAGAATCCCTATCACAAGTATCCCTAGCAAACCAAACGAAGAAATTCCAAGCATCATCCAAGGACAAAGCACAAAATTCACCATTAAACATTTTCAACCATACCCCTAGTATACTCATTCATACCCCAATAAGATATTTCACATGCTTCCCAAAGAGAACACCCATGAAAACTAAGGAAACCATCTAGTCTTTCAAAGTAAGCATAGAAGGGTTCATCATCAAATTGAGGAAAAGATAAGCATTCCATTTTTACACAAAGCAAAGAAAAGCAAACAAAAATCAAAACTATACACAAGAACCTAGCTAAACTAATAAACACAAAATAATGAACGCTTTAGTCCCCGGCAACGGCGCCAAAAGTTTGATCGCCAGATAATAGGTCGTGTCTACTATCCTAAATCAAATCAACAATTTATATTCCTAATCTTACTCTACCAAGTTTACACAAGATAGTGGCAACCTAGGGTCGAACCATAAGGACTGAGTGCATTAATTTGAGCTAATTAAACTAGTAGGAAGGTTTTGAGATAGAGAAAGAAATAACTAAACACAACTAAAACACTACTTAAAGCAATTAAAATGATACTAGGGAAAGGGGAATCCAATTAAATTAATGAATTCAATAACAAATTGCAATTAGATGATCATGATCTCAATTAGGAACGATCAACACATTCAACTCACTCCCGCGCAATTAAGCATGCTAATTATCCTACTAAGCTAATTCACTTCCGTGCAACTAGCCTAACATAGGCATGGAAGAATCTAGACTCTCAATCAACTCACTTCCGCACAATTGATTGAAAGCACAATTAAAAACCTAGAATCAATTAGCTAAAAAGATTCTAATCAATGTAAGCATCATCCATACACAATAATCAAGAATACATTGCATACTAATCACAATCAATCACTCAATTCATCAACACAACCTTCATCCATTTTCCTAGAACAAAATCTAAGCAAACATAATGAAGAAAAACATGGAAAACAAGGTAAAACTAGAATTAAAGCAAGAATCAAACAAGTAAACTAATTATTTACTCTAATCAACAAAGAATTATGAAAAAACAAGAATTAAACAAAGTAATAAAGGTGAGAGAAAGTTAGAAAAGATCATTGAATAGGTGAGAAGAGAATCCACAAAATTGCTTCTTCAAGCTCTCAAATCTCCATTGAAATCCCAAACTTTCTCTCTCTAAAACTACTCCTAAACTAGAGAGAGAAACTCCTAATCTAAGCCTAATCCTCATTAGAGGAGAGAGAAAAAATGTAAAAACTTTTTCTTCAAGAACCCAAAAGAAAAGAAAGAAGGAAATCCGGAAATTAAGATCGAAAAACACCCAGAAAGCCGCGCCCGCAGTGGCCTTAGCTGCGCCCACGGTGGCAGCTTCTCTAAGGCATCTCTAGGAACTTGCAAAGGCTAGAAAAAGGGAGCAGCCACGCCCGCGGTGGCCTAGGCAGCTTGCTGCCGCTGGTCGTGCTGCTCCTTGCTGCCGCGGTGCTGCTGCTCCTTACTGCTTGCTGCCTTCTTTTGGTGCTTTAGAAAATAGCATAAAGGTTCTTGTGCTTGTCTCTTAACCTCTCTTTGCTTCAAAGCTTCTTCTAGTGAAATTTTCGACCTTCTCTCAGGTCATAAGAATTAGAGGTGATCATTAGCCGGGCCGGAGCTAAAAAAATTTGCCCACTTCTCGGGCCGGAATTTTTGTGCACAAACCCGCCCAAAATGGTCGGGCCGTGCAGGCTTTTCGGGCCATTTTCGGGCCGGGCCTAAAAAATCAACTAAATATGCATAAATACGCATTTCCAAACCCGCCCAAAAAAAAACGGGCCGGGCCAGGCCCAACCCGATTTCGGGCCGAAAAATTCTGCCCAAAACTCGCCCAAAATCGGGCCGGGCCGTACTTGATCAGGTGTAATAAGAATCGAAGAAAGCGCCAAGCACCTACACAAATTGACCAAGAGAGAAAAGAGTGAAGGATCACATAGAAAAACATGCAAATCAAGCTAGAAACCAAGCGAAAAGCATATTATTTACAACTAAGGCCTAAAAGCATAAAATAAGACAATATTAACTAAAACAAGACTAAACGTACTAAAAATAACAAAGAAAAACCGAAATAAACCTAAAACTAAGGGAGAAAAGTGCCCTAAAATGTGTCATAAATGACACTTATTAGTTATGTGATGGAATTTAAAGTTGTGTTTTCTTGTGCCATAATATTGGTTCTTCATATTGCTAAATTTGTTGTGCAGTAAGCAATGAATAGTTCAATTTAGTCTAGCTACAAGTTTCAGACTATTATAAATTTGATGTAAATTATTCCATATTGTGTTGTTTAAAAGCCTATTAGTTCAATTGGTCGAGCACTCTGTCTTGCACTGAGAATGTAGGTTCAAATCCTACATAGGTTATTGGTTGTATTTTGTATAAGAACAAACACCTAATCTCTTAACTTTCTTGAACCAACTACCAAGCATTCAAACAGATTAATTTTAACCATTTTGGATAAAAGTGAACCTAGTTAGGAATGAAAGTAACACTAATCAACAATAAAAGTACCCTAATTAAGGCAAAAGTGACCCTAAATAAGGCAAAAATAACTCTACCAATACATAAGTTACCCTAACAAGAATAAAAATGATTTTATTTAAGGGTGAAAGTGACCCTAATTAAGGAAAAAGTGACCCTAAACAAGGACAAAAGTTACCCTACAAGAACAAAAGTGACCTTACTCATAGGAAAAGTGATCCTAATTGAGGACAAAAGTGACCCTACTCAAGGTAAAAAGTTACCCTAACTAACAACAAAAGTGACCTTATTCAAGGTAAAAAATTACCCTAACTAACAACAAAAGTAACCTTCCTCAAAGAAAAAAGTGACCCTAACCAAATACAAAAGTGACCTAAATTATAAACGAAAGTGACCCTAAACCTGACCAAATGCCCTTAAGTGACCCTAACTAAGAGCACTATGCTCAATACAAGTTATAACAATGACCGTTACTACTCCAACAATAGGAATACACCAATACACGTATGTTATATAGGCTATGTGGGGCTTGAACCCACACTATGTATTGTACATCGCTCTATCATTTGAGCTAATAGCCTTGAAACTAGACACTTTTTCATTCTATCATAAGTTCATAACAATGACAAAACAATCACATGGTCTAGGAAACCCAGTTAAGAGAAATGCCACAAAGTTAAGAGAGGAACAAGAGTTTACAGACAAAGGCCACACGATCATACGTACATTACTAGATTTATGAGCAAGCCTATAGGAAGACCAAGCTAAGGTGATCTGAGCTACCAATGTAATCCTATCACAAAATGATTCAAGTGTGAAAAGAAGCATGCTAGCAAAGATGATAACTACAACTATATCTTCCAGCATAATCACTTAGAAAATGACCATACTAGCCCATGGAGAGAGCAAGACAGCTGGAAACAGAATCAACAAAGCCCTCTAAACCCTATATGAAAATTTTAATAGCTGAAAATAGAATCACTCAAGTAATTCAATTACATGTTTTGTTTCAAGGATTTGGTAACAATTTGCCAAGTGAGGATCATATATTCCATTTACCCATTCCAACCCACCAAGATCAGATTATGTTACCTTCCTCTATTTCTTATTTGATTCAATTTCATTCTATTAATAACAAACAATATAAAAAAGTAATGATTATCATTCCCTCTCTTTTGTTTTCCCTCCTTTGTTCCATTTCATTCCATTCTTTTACCTCAACCATACTAAACACACTAGTACACTACACACCCTTAGAGGTGTACTCTAATTAGCAAAGCAATAATATTTTATCATAACCTTCTTAAACAAGCTACAGACCCTCTCAAATAGTCTAAATCAACTACAATAAAACCTAAATCAATTAATATTTAATATACATTAACAACATTAGAACTCAAAAATAAGGACAAAAATTTACAAAATAGTAAATTAGCAAACAACATGTAAAATTGCAGAAATAATGAACATTACTAAAATTAAAATACAAATGCAAAACGGAGTTGCAAAATCAACAAAAATAAACAAAAAAGTTAACATGAATCATGAAAAAAAAAATCACTAAAAAAATCAAATTAATGAAGATCGACATCATATAGCAACAAAATTACAAAAAAAAAAAATTAAAAAAATTAAAAAAAAAAAAAAGAAAACGTACCTGCATTTAGATCAACTTCATTAGGAATCAGATAAGTAGTCTTCTTCTTCATTGCATTGTTCATGAGTTAAAATTACTAAAAAAAGATAAAAGCAATTGATTTAAGATTTCTAAAAATCAAGAATAAAACTACAGCATACTAAGAATAACACAAAAAATTAAGACAACATACCTGGATAAAGAAGGAAGATCGCAAATTAAGGAAGAGAAAGCTTAGAGCAATTCCAATGGCAAGCTAATTGTCAAATTAGCTTGTCATGCCACATAAGCTTTTAAGCTAATTATCATTTGAGCTCCAATGGCTAGCTGTTAGATTACTCTTTAAATGAACCACACCTTCTTAATTTACGTTTTAAAATTTTATTTTATTTTATTTATCTAATTTGTTTTATTTTAGTAAGTTTTTTTCCAAGCAAATTAGCTCAAAGCTAATTTGCTTGACCAAACTAATTGCATTTTCTAACTCCAATGGTCAAGCTAGTAGCTTGAAATTATTTAATATTGCAAGCAAGTCCCTATCTTCAACCATTGGATATGCTCTTAACTTGAAACGCCGAAGAAACGGAAATTAATGGAAGAGAAAGAATGCCGAGGAGAGAGGAAAAAAAACAAAATATGAGAGGGAAAAGTAATGTTTTTGGGTGAAAAGATTTTCGCACATATGAAGGAGGGAAAACTTTCCTCTTTCATTCTGCCACACAACAAATAGTGTACACCAGATTTTTTAAATATTTGTCATAGTCTAAATATTTTCCATAAGTGTAGACACCTAATCGTGTCTCCCCAAACACAAAACCTAGTGATAAGTGCCTTTCATGTTTTGATTGACGAGTTCGTAAAAGAGTTAAACAGTCGCACAAAGTCTCCTTAAGCCTTGACCAATAAGTGTGAAAGTTCGGATTGCGCTTTGGATTATAGCCAAAACTGAATCCAATCCGAATTAATATGGTTTTGGATTCCTCAAACTGAATCCAAACTGAATTAAGATTCGATTCAATCCAAACCAAACCGAATTAATTTGGTTTTGCTAATTAGAATCCAATCCAAACCGAAATTTATTCCATTCGTTCGCAACATTCAAACCCGAAACCCGAACTTCACCTAAAAAATTCCTACTATCGTTGAACTTTTTCTTGTTAACTACATTCTTTGTGAGAGAGAGATATTAAGAAAGGAGAATTGAGAATTAGGGTCTTTTATTTTGGTTTATACATGAAAGGGCAAAGGGGTTGAGATACTTTGTAAAAGAAAATAGGCTTAATGTAATAGATCGAAATTTTGGTTTGTAATTCGGTTTTTGTTTTTTTTTTTAAATTCCAAACAAAAACCAAATCGTAAACCATATATTTTTTTTTCCAAACCGATCCAATCCGAATTTCAAATAAATCCAAACCGAATTACTAATTCGGTTTGGTTTTAATCCGAATTACTTTCACCCCTATTGACCACCTAACCCAAAATTTTTTAAATCCAAAATCATTCATTTCGTGCCTTTAAATCCAAAATCATTCATTTCGTGTCCTTGAACCCAAAAACTTTCATTTCGTGTCCATAAAATCATTCATTTCGTAAAAACGTCCAAACCTGATTATTTTGGTTCATATTACCGGTCCAATCATTGTTTAGTTGGATGTGGAGAGCTTTCCAACGATATATTATAATCCCAAATTGGACTTGATAGGAATGAGTTATGGCTAAAATACAAAACCGAACCCAAACCGAGCCTAGGTCCACCTTAGCTACGACCCAATGATTATATGGAGTCTAAATATTTTATTTAGGCCCTATATGGTCATACTCCTAATCCTAAATCAATTAGGATTCTTTTAAAAGTTGTTAGGAGGTTCTAATTTATCTTTTAAAGATCAAAGAGTTTGAAATCGAATAAAACTTCTCTTTTTGATGATCCTTGTTCTATTCGAATTCAAATACATTCGGATATATTTTGCATAGAAAACCCATTAGAAATCAAACTCCATACAAAATTATATTATCTTATAAACCATCGCGCAACGTCAGGACCATCGCACCGCAACAGTCCTGACGAGGCGTGACAGTGTCCAACGTGGTGCGACAATCTTGTCGCATTGTGCAAAAGCAGTTTTATTCTGATCTTTTTTTTATCGTCTCGACTCTTTGATTCTAGGTTTTTAATCACGTCAAAAGAAGTTTACTAACGTGTGTATTGTGTAGCAAGAAAGTCGAGGCTTCAAAGTAAGCAATTTTATTACTAAGATATTCTTTTGATTTTGAATAGAAATCATGTTTACGTTAATGTGTTTGATTTTGATTTCTAGTATCATGTTTAGGACAACGCTTTGAATTTGTTATTAGTGACATGCTAGGAGTTGTTATTAATCTGTTTAGTATCATGCCTAGGATCTTACTACTAACGATGTTTTGATGATGATTGTGATATTAGTCATATGTTGCTTGATTATTCATGATTTATTGTTATTGCTTGAACACGCCCCTTTTTGCGGGCTTAAAGGGAATTTGTACTTGAAATCACGCCTAATAAGATAATTAATAATTGGATTTAGGTTTAACATGATTTTAATTCAAGTGATCACCAATATTAGATTTGATTGTGCATTAATAATTAACCAACATAGACTATACAGGTTTAGGGTTAATTTGATGTATGTATGTTGATCGAAAAGCGCGCATGAATATCAATAAGAATCAAGTAAGGCCTATTTAGGGCGGTTTGACCTCTTTAAGGTTACGTTCGTACCATCATCCCCGAATATCCAGTCATGGTTCCGGACCACTATGAAGTTAGAAATCTCTGTGATTGTGAATGGGGTGTAACCTTCATAATCATGAACAGTTTACAAGTTCCTAAAACTTGTTGGCGACTCTTTTTTCTCTAGCTTCTTTTCCTTGGAGCGCCGCCATACCTAAAAACATGACCAACATATAGGGCAGGGCGATGAAAAATTCCCTTTTTTTTAAGGTAAGGAATATAAGATATGTTAAATTTTATTAGCTATATACCGAGCTTAAAAAAATATGTAAATGTGATCCAATTTTTTAACACTCTCTCTCAAGTCTTCAAACAAGAAGTTGGCTGATCATCCACAATTCATAAATTTTTTCTTACACAAATTCAGTAATTGATAATAGATGATTTTTACTATGATCATTTTAATAATTTGGTACATTGAAGTCCAAAGCTATCGATTTTTAATATGAAAAATTCCCTCTAAAAGAGATTCTGTTTTAGTATAGTGTAATAGATAGATTACTATAAAACTCTAGAATTTGTATTTCGTACTTATTTATTTATATATTTATCTATTTTTTTTATTAATTTATTGTTTTATAGAATCTACCTTATGAATCATTTGTAAACCTGTAAAATTCGGTCAAAAAAAAAATGAAAGTTGTATATTGATCTATTGTAATCATTTAGTTTTGTGAAGTTATCTTATCCTGAATTCTTGGTTACTGGTACTTGCCACTTTTATTGTTGAGTATCCAATTTAGTTCAGCCGAAACTACGCCATATACTTTGTATATTTTGTTCCGAAAGAGAGCCCTACAAGGCCTAGTTCTTTTGAGTTACTGTGATCTCTTCAAAAATCTGCTTTGCTATGCTAACCCTTGTTTTCCTTTGCTAAAATCTATTCTGCTCTGCTTTTCTTAGTATTTAAAATTAACAAAATTAATAATTGATAAAATACAAATTAATAACTAATAATTAATAAATGATAACTAATAAAATGAATAATTAATAATTAATAATTAATAAATAAAAATTAATAATTAATTTTTTTTTGAGGAAAAAGTTAATAATTAATTAATTATTAACATTAATATATTAAATGGTAAGAAAAAATCCTACTATTTTTATACGATAATTTGATTTGATCCTAATATTGGATATATCATGTGATCACCTTTCCTTTATTAAAAGATTTTATTAATTTATATCAATAAATTAATTTGATCTTAATATTTTTTTTTGGTGTTTAGAGAGCCACAATGGGTGGGAGTGAGAATCGATCCTAGGATCTCCTGAAACTGAGCGGGAAGCTCTAACCACTTTAATTTGGTCCTAATATTGGATGTATCATGTAATCTCTACATTCAGCCATAGAAAAAAAAAAAGGTTAACCAAAGAGACTTGTTATTTTAAACAACTGATCTCTTAAGTATTGCTAACAATCTTGCATGCTGCGTGCTGCCTATATGATTAAATAAAAAGAGACCGCTTTTTTAAATAACCGGTCTCTTACGGGGCGTTTGGCAAGTGGGAATGGAGATTGGGGGATTAGAGGGTTGGGAATGGGATTGGGATTTATGGTTGGGAATTCAATAAAATATTGACAATCCCTTGTTTGGGTTGTAAAGGGAATTGATTGGGAATAAAATAGCAAATTTAATTAATGGCAAAATTGTCTTTTTCTCTTTATTCCCAATTCCCACCTCTATTACTTGCTCCCCTAGGTAATAAAATCATGGGAATGGAGCAATTTTATTCCCATTCCCAATCCCACCTACAATTCCACTTCCCACAAAACAAACAAGGAAATATATACTCCCACCTCCTCTATTCCCATTCCCAAGCCCCAGTTCCCACATACCAAACGCCCCCTTAGAGTCTTAGGTATTGCCATAGTATCAAACCTAACCATCTAGCATGTTGTTGTCCGTAGTAATAAAAGAGACTAGCGTTTATGGATACCTAGTCTCTTAGGTGTGCTCTTTTGATTTTATTTAAACTAGTTGGACTGCCGAGTGCAACCAACTTTAAAAGCAAATAAAAATATTTACTCCCTTCATTTAATTATTAAGTGTTTGTATTCGTAATTCAATGTAAAAAAAAAAATCACTTTTGTAAATGCATCTAATTATATATTATGTGTGTAAATTATTATGAATAATTTGTCTATTACCATTGCTTAATTTATTCCTTAAAGTTTGTGTAAAGAATGTGTGTTGCATTTGGAAGAAAATAGAAGAAGTATAAAGTATAATATAGATTAATATGATTACATATATATCTGAAATACAGTATAGTTGTTAATACACATATTCAACTATTAATATATATGATAATGTTATAGTAAAAAAAATATACATGAATGTAAAGCAAAATTATAAGTATAGAAGGAACTAACTTGCTTTATAATTCAAGAGCGATTTTATGTTTTCATCATAAAAGCTTCCTTAATGGGCCCTTTTTCCATATAATTCTTACAATTATCATCTTATAGTAGTATAATATTGCTATCATTACTATTATTTATTTATCAGTTTATGGTTTGATTGATGTGGTTTTTCAGCTATTACGAATATTTTTTTCATTAAAGATTATATTTTTATGATACATGTGGTTGTATAATCAAGGTTTCAATAGTATACATGCATATTTAAACAATTATGAATTTTAAGTATCTATATATGTGAAATTGATGAGTGCTATTTATGACACTCAAATGGCATTATTTTGGGATGATTTTAATTTCTTTAATAGCTTTATTTATGTTATTATCCTTAGTTTTAGTCTTTTATTCTCTATTGGTCTCATTCTAGTCTTTTCTACTTTTTTCTTGTATTTTCGTGGATTTTATCATCTTTTCCCTTTTATTTGTTTTCCTTTCTTTATTTTCAGGTCTAAGGTGAAGTCCAAGGCCCTTCAGGGTGATTCCTCAGGTTAGAAGATGCTCAAAGAGCAAGGTGGAAGCTCTCATATAGCTCACAAAGCAAGGGATGACTTACTCCAAGATTTGATGATTGCGCTCTCATGCTGCGCTCACATGAAAATATGATGTTGAACCCACCGTAAACTCAACTTGGGATTGCCATCCGTAATGTCGATTAAGAGGAGCGCACCTCTCGCATTGAAGAACGCACAAAGAAAGTCCCCAGTTCCAGTGGCGCGGGCGCGGACGGGCATACTTCGCGCGCGGGCACGCCACCTGAGTTCTCTGTTCCGTACCCCATTTTTCGCGACCGCGCATTCCGGAGAGTGGGTGCGCCTATACGGGTTTCTTTTGGACGTCTGATCGGCGGATGATAGGTCGTGTGTACTATCCTAAATCAAATCAACAATTTATATTCCTAACCTAAATCTATCGAGTTTATACTAGATAGCGGCAAGCTAGGGTCGAACCACAAGGAAACGGGGTATTGCACAATCAAAGTGGAATTAAGAATCTATTGCAAGTAACAAGGGGTATTTAGGTTTGTTTTATTGAATATCCAAGATTAAACTATCTACCAAAAAAAAGATTAAAACAAGCAAAATAGAGTTGAACTAGAAACACTAAAATAAAGATGAAAAACAAGATTTTAGGGGAAATATGATAAAAAAAACACTAGGGAGAGGGGGTTCCAATCATGATCAAATAAGACAACTATGATAATCATCATGGATTCATGCCAAGGAGTACAAACACTACTCAAAATAATTCATTCTCATGCAATCACTCAAGCAAGTTGATGAAATAGATCAAACCTAAACTAGATCATTCTCATGAATCTAATCTAGAACTCAAATATTGGAACTAAAGGTGCACAACAATAGCTCCAAGAATTCTAAGCACAAAATCATCAACTCAAGGCAAAACCCAATCAATCATCAATATAAACTCAACCAATCATGATTTTCACCTCCTTCCCTAGCTAGAAATCTAAGCTAGAGAAGAGATGGTAGCCATAACAACTACACTAAACATGGATTCAATCCTAACAAAACTAAACATGATTCAAAACCAAAGAAAAAGCAATTAAACAAGTAAAGGCAAGGAATTTGATGGAAATAAACACTCTCCAGAGCAATAAAACCAAACAAAAGATAAGGGTAAAGATATTACTACTATTAAGCTTGATGGATTAAGCAAAACATGAACTAGTTGCATTGAAAAGATGAAAACTTGAAGAAAGCTTGAAAAGATCTTGATTACAATAATGAAAACTTAAGGATTAAGCTACTTTCTCTCTCTAAAATGCTGATGTTTCTCTCACTACAAATGTTCTAGATGATATTGGAATAGAGAATGTCGTGAAATTTCAATCCAAGGACTATTTATAGTCTCTTGATAAAACAAGGGCAGCGAGTGGGGGAGAGGCCTCTCCGGGAGCTGCCGCGCCCTCTCCGCCGTGGGTACGATCTTGGGAAGACCCAGTTCGCCGCGGCCACTTGGGAGAGGCCTCTCCCAGCCATCTCCAGAAACTGAGATGTTCAGCTCAGAACTTGACCCGCGCCCGCGGCCTTACTGTGCGCTGCGCGCTGCACGCCCTCTTGAGAATCTCCTCCTCTTCCTTAGCCTCAATAGCTCCTTTAGCTTCATCCTAAGGTTGCCAAAAACCTTCAAAATCAACAAAGAAAAGATATAAAACAAAAGAAAAGATAAAAGAAGAGGAAAAGCACAAGAAAGAACAAAAGTAACCAAAACAAAGGTAAAAACCGCTAGAGAAGGCACAAACAAGTGACAAATGAGGGAAAATCATTAGTGAAAAGGGGTGAAATACTGGCATAAATGCCCCTCATCAATGTCCACTTTATTTCTCCTAGTTAGTTATTCTATAGGTAGTTTTTTTGGGGATTCATTCATTTTAAGGAGGCTAGGGAGGCTAGAGAGAGAAGTTTTGGAGTTAGTTTCTAGTTCTTAGATTTTAGAGAGAGAAACTTGAGAGAATTTGTATGATTTCCTTCTACTTTGAATGCAAGCACAATTTCTTTGATTTGATCAAAGTTTGTAAGACTCTTCTTCTTCTTAATTCAATCTTTTGCATTTGATTTTGATTAATTGTTGCAATTTCAAGTTTGATTGGTAGAACTGTTTGATTCTTTATTGTTTGTTTTGCAATGATGATGATGATTATTTTAGTTTGGTTCTTCAATTTCAACATGCTTAGTGAGTAGATTCCTAGCTAGGGTGATGGTGAAGCATGCATGAATGTTGGATCATTGCTAATTGGTGAATTTTGATTGATTGAATGATGTGATTAAATTGGTTGGTAGAACTGTGCAAGTGTTTGAATTGTTAATTTAAGGAGTAGCTAACCTTGATTTCAAGCTAGATTTCATTGTGATTCCTAATGACATGAACCCTTGATTTAGGGATTGCATTTATTGATTGAATTTGATTTGTGATTCTTCTTGCTAGTCATTCATAGAGGAAACCTAGCCTGACTTCTAGGAGATAACCTTTTGAATTCTCTTGATTGTAATTACTATTTTTCCCTTGCATCATTTGGTTGATCAAGTTTCCCCTCAATTGGCATTCCTATCTTGATTGTATGTGGATCCTAATCCCTAGTGCTTTTAACATTGAATTCCCTCTTTAGTCTAGTTGTTTGAGACCATAGTTAGTCATATTCAACATCTTTCTTATTCTTCGAAATAGCTTGACCTTAGGCTATAGTAACCTTTCTCCCATTCCTAGCTAGTGGTTCGACCCTTGGCTTACCCTATACTTGGTTTAGGATTGGTCGAGTGTTTATAAATTTTGTTGATAAGGTTTTAAGAATTTAACGGCGTGTTTAGACCCTTTATCAGAAATTAAATTAATATATTAACATGAAAATACATTAAACAATTACAAATGCATCAATTATGGGTACTTATCATATAGAAACATGAAATAATTTAAATAAAATTTATATAGTAATGCAATGAGGTCATGTTACATACATACAACATTTAATTATATGTGTATTTAACTAATTAAATTTGTCATCAATAACTTAATACTAAAATAGACACCGGGAGTGACACGTGTCACATCCTGGTGCTGTTTTTTCCCTCCAAAATTCCCCTTCTCTTTTTAACCTTTTTTTTTGGTGATATTTGATATAATTATAATATCATTTCAAATAATTTATATTATCTTTATGACAAAAATATTCCTTTTTATTTGGTGCTTATAATTCTTCCCTAAAATATTAATCTAACTCCCTTTTAATTATCTGATAGACGGAGTAACATTAGATTTTTCTAAAAAAGTAATACTCTGTAATAAACTTGATTTTTATTTTTGATATTAAGGAAATTACTTTAAAGCATTACTTTTATTTGTTAGACATAATTATTTTTTTAAAAAAAAAATTACACTTACCGTGCATGGCACGGGGCCTAAGCTAGTATTTCATAATTATTTCACAAAAGTATAATCATTTAATTGATAAATTTCCCATTTTATTATGTATAGAATGAAGTGTTAGAAGAAATGTTAATATATAATTTAGGAGCCACTTTTAATGACATAAATCTAAAAGTGTAATTCTTTAATTTTAGCACTCCATCTAAAAATAAATCTCAATACCTACTGACATCAATAGTTTTCCCATCTTAATCCTCTAAATGAGAAAGTTTAAAATTAGATGCATCACTTTTGTTTTTAGTTAATGGATAATTCTCTCTATCTCATATCACATTGGTCTCTTTTTTCCTTTCGCTTTATCTCTCTCATCTTTAGAAATTACCTAGGTGGTCAAGATTTGTAAAGTGATAAATAAAAAACAAAACGGGAGAAATATAATATTTCATACTATGATACTTTGTAATTCATGAGTTAGTTTTCCAACTTTGAATCAAAACTTTCAAACTATTTTATTTTCAAAATATATGCACTTTTTCCCCCTTGTCCAACACAAATCTACTAACCTATACTAAAAGCAAATCCTTCCACGACACTTGTCATTACCTTGTGAAAAATTTACCCGCCTTTTTTGCTTTTTTTTTTTTTTTTTTTTTTTTTTTTTTTTTTTTGCAAAATCTTTAAGTAAACTATTTATATCTTATGTATGTTTTTTTTCCAGTTTGACAATCATATTCTATACATATCCAAATGAAATATTTTTGAATATCTTTTATATACTTTATATTTTGTAATATTATTGTTAAAAATAATTGACAACTGTGCATTGCATGAGATTTTAATCAAGTATATATATAAAGGGTAGTTTTTTCCCGAGTTTTTAGAGTGCCACGTATGATATTAATTTTTAACAAAATTATTAGAGCGCCATACAGGATTATTATTTTTAAAACACTACAATCGGATTATGTCACGTAAGATTAGTTTTTTTAAAAGCGCTATGTAGGATTATAATAAAACCGCCACGTAGGATTAGTATTTTTAAAACACTACAATAGGATTATGTCACGTAAGATTAGTTTTTTTTATAGCGCTACGTAAGAATATAATAATAAATAAAAATTTATCAGAGCGTTACATAGGAAAATGTACTGTTATATTTTAGCCAATGAAAAATAGGAATTGCAATTTATTTTAGATCTAACATTTTATATTAATTATAAAAATAAAATCAGCGCGTTTTTTGCGTGGCTGGCCATATCGTGTGGCCGACTGAGACACACCATAACATCGACCGAGTAACCCTGATCGTTCGAATAACCCTTGATGAATTAAGTAACCCTTGACCAACCGAGTAACCCTTGACCAAATAATTCTGGCCACACGGTGTGACCAGTCACATATGAAACTTTGTGAAACAAAATATTATCTTTTTATGTTAGGATTTTTTATCTAAATATGAAAAGCAAAATTAATAATTCATTTTATAGTAAAAAATTCAAGAAGTAAACAAGCGAATATCACAAAGTTTATCAGATAAATATATATTTAGTAAAATATTTTGTTTGAAAAAATACAAACAAATCGTGCATCACACAGGCTTCATCTAATTAACTCTAAAAACTAAACATGTTTGGTTTTTGTCACTCTCATAACTTCCACTTGTATTACTTCTTCTTTATATAGTCATGTCTAATACAAAGTAAAATTATTTTTTTTAAGCATTAATATGTCCCATATATTACCAATTTAAAAGATTTGTTATAAGTTAGGAGCCACTTTTAATAATAATGACATAAATCTAAAAGTGTAATCCTTTAATTATAGCACTCCATCTAAAAATAAATCTCGAAACCTACCTACACCAATAGTTTTCCTATCTTAATCATCTAAATGAGGATTAGATGTATCACTTTCGTTTTTAGTACTCCCTTCGTATTTTTTTAAGTAATATGTTTAATTTTGATTTTATACGTACACTATTCACCCAATCCATTTTGACTTATAATTATGATTTATATATAGGAAATATAGTCTCTTGGGTACTTGCACTGTTGAAATCATCTGAATTAATAGCTTATTAATTTACAATTGTTATAATTTTTACTTATTGATGATCAAATATATTATTGATAAAAGTTTTGCATTGACATACATGCACCGAAGAAACTTTTTATTTTAAAAAAAATACGAAGGGAGTAGAATTTATACCCAAATTCTATACTTCCTCCGTTCTTTTTTACTTGACTCGCTTTGATAATTACTCAATTCACCAACCTTCCTTTGACCGTATTTTGTAAATTATATGTAATAAATGAAAAATATATTGTGTGAGATCTCGTTAGAATCATCTCAATAAGTATTATCATAATATATAACTTTTATAATTTTTAATTATGGAGAAAAAGTGTTATTAATGATTAAAGTTCTACATTAACAAGCGTGATAAATGAAACATGTCAATTAAAAAAGAACGGAGAAAGTAATTATTTTTTAGTATGAGATTAAAGATACTCCATCGATTAATGTTTTACTTAAAAATGTAGAGGGCCGCGGGAGTATGTAATCAAATATTTACATCGATACACGTAAACGATAATATTATTATGAAATGGAGTCCTAAAAAAATCTTGTGTGGACCTGTTATTGTGGACATGAGGCTTATATGCACGCAACTGACATTATATTAGACATAGTCACCCTAATTTTAACATAGTAACTTTTATTAAAACTTGAGTGAGTTTTAATATTATTGTGAACATGAAGTACGACGTTACGTTGAACATAAAGACCTTAATTTTAAGATAATGACCTTAATTATTCATATTGAATAGTATGTAAAAAAATTCATTTAAAAAAAATATTAACCACTAATAGCCTTTATAATACAAAAATGACTTTTATTTCAACATTAATAACCTTCATTTTAATAGGAAAAAGCTAACGAACGCTCCCGGGGCGTTGGTTAATATAACTAAAAGTAGAAGTATTAAATTAAAATGAACACTAATTACACCGTTGCACGCGTGATTATGACATGCATTTCCAAATTAATACCACTTTAGGAAATACTTTAAATGGTTAACTAACGCCCTGAGGGCGTTCTTTTTAGCAAGATCCATTAAAATATAGTGACCTTTTTCTATTAATAAAACAACAATAATGTCTCTAATATTAGTGATCCACAATAAATTAGTGTGGACCAGGTCCATTTAAGAGTTAATAGGGAGTCCTTCATAGTATATATCCATTACCCAAAAAAAAAAAAAAAAAAAAAAAAAAAAAAAAATTATATACCAAAGCATGCTCTTTCAATACCAAAAGAAAGAAAAGAATTGAAATGAGAAGGACACGCATAAAATTTTCTACCTAAAAAAAGAAAGAAAAAAAAAACAAAAAAAAAAGAGAAATTAAATGAAAGGACACGCATGGAATTTTTGCAAAACATGTTACTGTGCAATTTCCCTTTCCACCTAAACCTACAATTCTCTTTTTAGTATTGTATAGAAGCAACTTTTTTGTTTTTGTTTTTTTTTGTTTTTAAAAAAATTTAATTTTTTTTTTCTATAAAAGCTCTGGATGTGACAATAATTTTCTTCGTACTTTGTAATTTTTTTCACATAAATTTATATCAATTCTTTGAAAAAAATAAAAAAAAAAACCTTAGTGTTTCGGGGTTTTCTGATGTCCTTCGGGAGAGTTACAACACCGAGACTGGAACCGGACGCCTGTACCTGCAAAACAACGAAGACCCCTTGTGGTAGGAGCTCCGCCTCCAACGGTCAAGTTAGTACCTGATTAAGGAGTAATTAATGCGGAAATTAAAGTGGTTTGGTCTCTCTAGGTGAGAGTGTTTAATGTGTAGTCTGTCTGTTATATTTTGTAATCCCCCCTCTTAATGAGGATTAAGAGGGGTATTTATAACCTCGGGAAGCGTGCCAATTAGGTTTAGGTTAACCTTGGGCTGACTGGGCTTCAAATCAGGATTGGGCCTTGTTGGCCGGTTTTCCCATTTGGCATGGGGGGACACGTGGCGTGTCTCAATTGGTCCGTAGTGGACGAATATGAGACTGACACGTGGCAGGCTCCTATTGGCCTACGTGAAGGACACGTGGCAGAACCTGGTTGGTCCACTTGTCAGACGGTGATTGGTGGATAAAAATCCCCTAATCATTTGCCCCTCACAGGCGGCACGTGACTGGTCACGTGTCACCTGTGACAGGTGTCGCATGGTGACAGGCGACGGCCTGCGACAGGTGTCGCCCTGCAATTGGCCGAGAGATATTTCCCGCCCAAATTTTGAATTTGGAAGTGACCCTTCGCCTTCTCACTTTGCCTATTTAAGGAAGTGCTGACTTCGGTCATTTTCACATTTGAGAACCTTTGCGAGAGAACATTCGGACCCCTGAACTTGCTCTGACACTTTGGACTTTTGTTGCCTACCGCCTGCTCTGACAAACCGTTTACAAAGGACTTCAGGCTTTCATCAATCGTCACTCGTTCAGGTAACCGTTGGTTCTCTTACTCTTAACTTTTTCCTTTTATTTTTATTTTTTTGAAATGGCCCCATGGAAGCACACGACACGGCCTAAGTTAGTGATCAGCCGGTCACCGGGGACGGCTGAATCTAGGACTAGGAGTGCCGCCTGCCCTTTTCTGGACCCATCTTTGCCCTTTATACAAAGTCCGACTGTATCTGTGTCTATGCAGAACGTGATGGCCAGAACTAAAAAGACTGCTAGGATCTCAAATTCGGACGGCTCCTCTCAAAGGGTGCCGATAAGTGAAACATCTGACCAGGCGCCAGATGTAGAAGTGAAACAAGGCGGCTGCCAAGCCGACAGTTCTGAGGGAGGGATCAAGGTGGTCCCTTCCCATTTCACAGTGGATATGTCAAACTATTCTCCTGCTCCTTCTAAGGGAGAGGAGGCGGGCCCCTCTGGGAGAGGGGAGGAGTCGTCCTCTTCTGACTCGTCTGAGGACGAGTCTGAGTCTAGCTCTTCTGGCCA
The DNA here is from genome assembly GCA_034703905.1 of Chenopodium berlandieri. NCBI lineage: Eukaryota > Viridiplantae > Streptophyta > Magnoliopsida > Caryophyllales > Amaranthaceae > Chenopodium > Chenopodium berlandieri. The sequence continues at coordinate 47,846,096 of CM068289.1, forward strand.
ATCTTCTCCAGGCTCAGAAGAAAGAAACAGCCGCCTACAAGAGGCGAGGAGTTCTCATGCAGTTGAGAAGGGGGAAAATTGGGCGGAGCCGTCCGCTTCTTATCGAGAGGAGAACACCCCTTACTACTGCACGGTACCCCGGGGCCGGATCACGGCCATGAAAGACAAAGTGGAGAGCTTTATAGCTAACCACAAAATGGGCCCCGGATATTTAATGTTCGTGCCGGATCCAGAAGACACAGTCGTCTGGCCGGCTGGTACCAGCTATGATGATGGCTGCTTCGGCTGCTACGTGGCGGCCATCAAAGCTGGACTGCGCTTCCCATTACATCCGGCTGTTCAGCGGATTTTAGATGGGTATGATCTGGGGTTATGACAGTTAGCCCCCAATTATTGGGTAAACGTACTCGGCTATGTGGCCGGGTGCGAAATGTACGGGGTGGAGCCAAGCTTTGAGGCTTTCGCCCATATGAACTATCTCAGCCGGACCCCTAAGTCGGGCGGTACCGGCTGGTATCAAATAACAAGCCATAGGGGTTACCTCATGACGAGAGGTAAGGCAAACAAATGGAAGGATTGGCGGAACACCTTTCTTATCATCGAGGGTTCAGACACGGAGCTGAACAAAAGATTTAACAAGTGGAACAGGGACCCGCCTTTTCTTGCAGGCGGCCGTAGCTTGCCGCCTGTTCCCCCAAAGGCTAAAAGGGAGATCCTAGACAAAGGACTCTTCAAAGTAGAGACTAGGGTGAACTCTACTTCAGGGGTACGAGAGCAAGTACCCCTGAACTGCGTCCCGAGCTTCAAGTGGCTCTACGACGAGTACTTTTTGGCCGCCTGTGGCCTCGGCAGTCGGTGCTCCAGAGGTAGCCGGCCTGACGAATACTCTGTTTTTTCATGCTTTATTTACTTGGAATTTTTACTAACTTTGCTGTTTATTTTTTGCAGCTGACGCCATGAGCAAAATAACAGCATCCAAGACTGCGGCGGCCATGTTGCGGGCCTCTCTCATGCAACAGTCCTGTACCGACTCCCCCAACAAGGGGGCACCCTTGGTGAGCTTAGAAACTCTTCCTCTTTTTGAAGTAGTTGTCTTATACATATGCTAACTTTTTTTTTTTTTTTTTTTTTTTCAGTCGGGCACTCCAAGAGCTTCTTCCTCGCAACAGCCGGACCCCAAGGCCCGGAGGACGACTGTTGCAAGCTCTCCTGGGTCTTCCAGGAAAACAGTGGCGGCTGAGAAGCAGCCGGCCACTTCTTCTAAAACTCCGGCGGGGCCGCCTAAAAGTATGGACAATTTCCTTGTAAAAATTTTTATTATTTTACACCTGTTTCCTTCATGAATAAGTCTAACTTGCTTTTTTGCGCTTGATGCAGCCGGCCCTCAGGAGCCTGACTTGGTGGAGGTAGCCAAGTCCATGATCAAAGCAGTGCCTCCATCTGAAAGGGAGGCGGTCAGGGGTGTCGGCACCCTTGACCTTGATGGGATTGCAGGGGTCCTTGCTGAGGTATACTTTGCATTTTTTGAGTATTTTTATTCCAGGACGCCTGTTACCTTTTTTATTGGAAACTGACGCATGTTTTCTCTTTGCTTAGGCCCTGCTCCGAGTGAACGGCCTTCGCAAGTCGCTTGATCGGAAGAATAAAGAGGTAAAGGCTGCAAAAGCTATGGCCGCCTCTAACTGTGATAAGGCAATGTTTCAAATTGCCCAAAATGAAGTTCTGACCATTGATATTCTTTATTATCAGGCGCAGGCTGCCGCCGCTATCCGGGCCCAGTTAGAGGCGGCCCAGAAGAGGAACAGCGAGCTGGAGGCGACCGTCTCCGACCTCAAGGCCGAGCTTAAACCTCTCCGCCAAAAAATGCTCTCATACGAAGTCATGGAGAAATCCTTGGCTAGCGTAAAGGAACACCTGGTGACCCAGGAGAAGAGTCTCACTAAAGAGCTCTCGGAGAAGGCTGAGCAAGAGAAGAGAGAGCTCGTCCGAGAGATGATGGAAGACTCTTCCCAGATCCAGCGTATGACCTGGAGCCGCCTCTTCCCCAATGCCGACTTTGCCTCGTGGGAGAAAACGTACCGCCAGTGCTCTGAAACATATAATCAAGAGATCCTGGCGGCTGCTGAGGACGAGACGTTCGAGGAGGCCTTGGAGGCGGAGGAGCAGGCGGTAGTGGCGCTTGTGCCACTAGGGGGCAAGGCATCAAAGAAGGATGCAGAGGAGGCCGAGTCTAGCAAGAAGAATGCTGACCAGGCGGACGCTGCTAATGTTTAGGATTTGCCCCCTTCATAAGCTTTTGTCTTCTTTCACGGCCTGCGTGCCGTTTTGATTGTATTTACCCGGCCAGGGGGCCGGGGTTCTGAATATTTTTTCTCTAATGGAATTTCATTTCATTTTGCTTGAAATTTGTCTAAGTGTTAAATATTGAATTGTACACTATATCGACTGTTTTGCATGGCCGATTGTAGACAGGTACGGATGGTCCGCCTATGCCCCTGGACGACTGGTTGTCTGTTTCCAAGCTGGGCGATCAGTCGGCCATTTATTAAATTGGTATTGGTCTTGTATTTTGTAGGTTAGACTTTAGGCAGTCTATGACTGGATTACCTTTAGGCAGGCGGTCCTGTCATTTGTAAAATTTACTAAGGGTATTCTTACTTGTGTTTTTTGAGCTATAGGCAGTCTAGGACGACTGTTTCCTATTACAAATACTTAAAATTTTTAGGGGGTGACCAAGTAACTATGACTGTTACCCGGTCGCCGATTGATTGAGTAGTAGAGGTATCAAGCGGTGGGTACCGGTTGTTCCCCTTTATTCGCCAATGTTTGTTGGCTATTAACTCGAAGGGAAAACTAGTAGGAATAATAGTTTGAATGCCCTTGTTTGCCAAAAAACAGGTGGTCTATTCAAACTTTTTAGGTTCCATGCCAAGTTTTGGGAGAGTGACTATGAGTTAGCGTTGGTGTTACTCAGTCGTCCTCATTCTAGCTTGAGTATTAGAGGTACCAGGCGGCGGAGGCCGGCTGGACCCCTTGATTCGCCAATGTTTGTTGGCTATTAACTCAAGAGGAACCCCCTGCATTTATCCCAAGTAATACAGGCGGTATTCCGACTCAGATGTCAACTGTTATCACTAATTTGGTTAGTAATAAAAGTTATCCTTGTCTCAAAAACGGCTACGTGATTGCCCTTGGGGACAGTCGTATAGGTGCCGTGTGATTAGTTTATAGAACAATGTTCCACCCAAAAGGGAGCTGCTCTCTGCGACGAATTTCATCCGGATGGATGCCGTCGGACGCCTGCTATAACGTTGGGACAAGTCGAATTGAATTTTTATATTTTGATCAGTTGGCTTGACGCCTGGTCTGATCATGTTTTATGATAGTTCTTGGTGAACTATATATTATGTGAGGGTAGCCGGTCAAGCGGCGTGCCCCTCTTAAATTAAACATAGAGAGTAGCCGACTGTTTGTCAGTTGGCATGCCGCTCTTAAATAAATATAAACATGGAGAGTAGCCGACTGTTGGTCAGTTGGCATGCCCCTCTTAATACAGAATTTGAATAGTAAAGATGCAAGCTTTATTTAAGTAATCCTTGACTTTACATTTTTCAAAAGAAATATTTCTTAAGGTTATCTATGTTCCAGGTTCGAGGTAACGGCTGGCCGTCTGGTGTTTCCAGACGGTAGGTACCGTCTCTAACCTCTTCATATATTCGGTAGGGGCCTTCCCAGTTGGGAGTTAGCTTGCCAGACTCGTTAGCCCTACCAAAAGCTTCCATTTTTCTAAGTACAAAGTCCCCCACTTTGAGTGGACGCCTGTGCACTTTTCTGTTGTATGATCGAGTCATTCTCAGGCGGTAGATCTCATGGCGCAAGACAGCATTGCCCCTCTTTTTAGGGAGTGAGTCTAATGCCAGGCGCATGGCTTCCCAGTTTGCCTCTTCGTCATATAGCATGACTCGAAGAGTCGGCTCGTAGTGTTCTATTGGGAGAACAGCTTCCGCACCAAAAGTTAGGAGGAATGGAGTTTCTCCAGTCGCCCCTTTTTCAGTCGTCCTAAAGGCCCAGAGAACATGTGGTAGTTCATCCGCCCATAGGCCGCCTGCTCGTTCAATCTTTTTCTTCAGACCGTCTGAGATGATTTTATTAAAGGCTTCTACCTGGCCGTTTGCTTGTGGACGGCCGACAGATGCAAAGCAGTGTGCAATTCCTTGGTCACCCAACCAGCTTTTGAGAACAGGCGTCTCAAATTGGGGACCATTATCAAAAACCATAGACATGGGAACTCCGAACCGAGTGATGACATTTCTCCAAATGAACGAAATTACATCCTTCGTCTTGATTCCCTTAACAGCCTCCGCCTCTACCCATTTAGTGAAGTAGTCGACGGCAACAAGTATGTACCTCCTTCCGCCTGTAGCAGGCGTATATGGACCCAGAATATCCATGCCCCACTTAGCAAATGGTAGGGGGCTATGAATGGTCGTGAGGTCAGTAGCCGGACGATGAATTAGTTTGCCAAACCTTTGACACTTGTCACATTTTTTCACCATCTCCATCGCATCTGCTTCTAGGGTAGGCCAGAAGTAGCCCTGGCGCCTTGCCCGTTGAGCAAGCGTCCTTCCGCCTATATGTGAAGCACAGTGACCAGAGTGAAGATCGTCTAGTATCTCTCGGCCCTTTTCTGGAGTAACACACTTTAAGAAGGGTTGAAGGTACCCTCTTTTGTGAAGTTCTCCCTTTATTATTTCAAAATTGGTGGCTCGTCTTTTCAGTACTGCCGCCTGTTGATGATCATCCGGCAGGGTACCGTTTGTCAGATATGCCCTAATTTGATCCATCCAGGTTGAGCTTCTGTCTAGGATTCCAATAGGGTCTCCCTCAATGCTTCTCCTTTCCACTACTTCCCAAAAAACGGTTCGAGGAGTATCACAGGAGGCGGATGATGCTAATTTTGAAAGTGCATCCGCTTGGTTATTTTCTGATCTCGGTACTTGGACCAGATGGAAATCCTCAAGGGAGCCGACTGCTTGACGGACCGCCTGTAAATACTTGATCACGGCCGGATGGGTCGCTTCGTATTCGCCATTGTACTGACTCACTATCAATTGTGAATCAGAACAGGCGTCTATTTTTCTTGCCCCTGCCGCCTTGCACATGCGGATTCCGGCTAGTAAAGCTTCATATTCTGCCTCATTGTTTGAAGCCTGAAAACTGAAACGTAAAGCATACTCGTACCTGTCGCTCTCCGGCGACTGACATATGACGCCTGCTCCACAACCAGTTGAAGTGGAGCTTCCATCCACATATACCTTCCAGACTTGGTCTGGAACTTGCGAGTCAGGGGGACGAGTCATTTCGACAATAAAGTCAGCAAAGGCTTGCCCCTTCACTGCTTTTCTAGGCTCGAAGGTAACTTCGAGGCTCTGTATTTCTATGGCCCATTTGATCATTCGGCCAGACGACTCCATGGTGGTCAGTGGCCGCTTGATCGGTTGATCTGTATACACGACGACTGCATGCGCCAAAATGTAAGGCTTTAATTTTTTAACAGCCATGAAGAGTGCAAGACCAAACTTCTCCACTAAGGGATACCTCAACTCGGCATTTTTTAGCACATGGCTGACAAAGTAGACCGGGAGCTGACAACCGTCTCTTTCAGCAAGGAGAACAGCGCTTAACGCATGATCAGAGACGGCCAGGTACATGTAGAGTACTTCTTTGGGCAAAGGGCTGACTAGCCTTGGCAAGGAATGCAAGTGAACTTTCAATTTTTGGAAGGCCGCCTCAGCATCCGGCCCCCATTCAAACCTTGCCTTTTTCTTAATTTCCTGGAAAAAGTATAGGCATTTGTCGCCTGATCGACTTAGGAATCTACCCAAGGCCGCCAGACAACCTGTTAGCTTCTGAACCTCTCGGACGGTGCGGGGCGACTGCATGTCGATGACCGCCTGCACCTTCTCAGGGTTCGCATCTATTCCTCTCTGAGTAATAAGAAATCCGAGAAATTTCCCAGACTCAACTCCAAAGACGCATTTCTTGGGATTAAGCATGACATGGTGCCGCCTGAGTGTGGCGAAAGTTTCTCGGAGGTCCGACAGATGATCTTTCTGAAGTTTAGATTTGACAATCATATCATCAATATATGCCTCGACATTTCTCCCAATCTGATCAAAGAATACAGTGTTTATCATTCGTTGGAAGGTGGCCGGGGCATTCTTAAGACCAAACGGCATGACCGTGTAACAGTATAACCCTTGATCAGTGACAAAGGCCGTCTTCTCCTGATCTTTCTTCCATAAAGGGATTTGATGAAAACCCGAGTAGGCGTCCATAAAACTCATCAAAGCATGGCCGGCTGTTGAGTCGACCAGGTTGTCAATTTTAGGCAGAGGGTAACTGTCTTTTGGGCACGCCTTATTCAAGTCTGTGTAGTCTACACACATTCGCCAGGTACCATTCGGCTTTTTAACAAGCACAACATTTGCAACCCAGTCTGGGAAGTAACATTGCCGAATGAATCCTGCATCAAGTAATTTTTTAACTTCGGCGGCTGCCGCCTGACTTCTTTCCTGTCCATGGTTCCGCTTCTTCTGCCTTACCGGCTTCTTTTTTGGATCCACAGCTAGTTTATGTACCGCCAGCTCAGAACTAATGCCTGGCATTTCATGGACTTCGAATGCAAAGACGTCCTTGTATTCTTTCAAGAGATTGTGAAAGTCTTCACCCAGGACCCCTAGAGCAGTCGTCCCAACTTTAACTGTTCTGTCAGGACGTGAGGCATCTAAGATCAGGTCCGTATGCTCACCAGCTGGCTGAGGGCGGAATTCATCCGATCGCTCCTCTGCCAATGATTGCTATTTTTTATCTTTCCTTGTGGCCCCCATCTGAGAAGCCTTTCTTTTCTTGCCGCCTGATTCTGGAACAGGCGCACTTTCCTTGACATGGTCAAGGTCTATCTTTCCTCCACTGGACCCAGCGGCCATAACAGTGGGCTTGACGTCCGAGAGATAGCACTCTCGGGCCATCTTCTGATCTCCCCTTAGGGAGCCGACTGTTCCATTATCCCTCTCAAACTTGAGCAACATAAGAGATGGGATTATTACAGCCTTGGAATTATTTAAGGTTGGTCGTCCCAGAATCATGTTGTAGGCCGAGAGTTCTTCTACCACCAGGAACCGGACTACCATGTGTCGTCCTTCCCCTTTTTCACCCAGGCGGATGGGTAGATCTACTCGTCCTATAGGGTGGACGACTCCCCCTCCAAACCCTACTAGAGGGTGGGAGGCAGGATGTATACAATCAGTCTTGTACTTCAGTTTGGAGAGACATTTGCTACTGATAAGATCTGAGGAGCTTCCAGTATCTATGAGGATTCGGCCAACTCTCTGATTGGCCACTTTACATTCAATGACGATAGGGTCGTCATGCGGCCCCCTGACCCCTCCTAGATCTTCTTCAGTAATGACAATCTCAGGAAATGAATTTATGGAGGGCCGTTCTGGGTGAATGGAATTTACATCTAGCCGCCTGATATTGTCTTTGTTGCCCCTAATAGTGGGACCTCTTCCTGCGAAGCCGCCTGCAATAGTGTAGACGACTGCATCATCTGTATCAGAGCTGTCGGCCTGTTGATTCTTTTTGGCCGACTGTTTTTTCGAGGAGGTGTTCCCTGTGGATTTCTTGACAAAAGAGTCAAGATCACCTTGCTCAGCCAGGCGGTCCAGATACCGCATGAGACTGATGCATTCGTTGGTGTGATGACCAACATCTTCATGATAATCACAGAATTTTTCCTGGTTCCGATTGCTTGCAGAACCCTTCATGGGGACCGGCTTCTCAATAGAGATCCGTCCCTTGATTTCTTTCAGGATAGCTTTGCTATCTTTGTTAAACGCATACTTTGGGGAGTATGGCTTGAATTCTTTTTTCTTCTTCTGGGCCGGCTGTTTAGAGGAATCAGCCGCCCAGACCTCTTTTCTCTTCTTTACATCTTTGTTTGACGACTGTATCTGTCGTCCTTCTCTTTTGTCGAACTTTTTCCCGTCCGACTGTTTTGCTGTACTACAAAGATCAGTCGCCTGTATGTAGGCTTCTGCTTCAATCAAGGCCTCCTGAAGAGTCGCCACCCTCTTTCGAACCAGATCGAATTTGAAGGTCGACCCGTCTTTGAGACCCCTGAAAAAGTCAGTATAGGCCACCTCATCTGGTAACCCTTGAATCTGTATTCTCATCAGGTTAAACCGCCTGATGTAGGATCGAAGCCCCTCCTTCTCACCCTGCTGAATTGTTCCCAAATCAAGGGTCGTCTTCTTCGCAGGAATGTTCATGGCGAAGTTGGAGGTGAACAAGTAAGCAAGCGTCCTGAAGTTGTTTACACAACCAGTCGGCAGGTTGCCGAACCATTGCTGTGCAATTCCTTTGAGAGTCGCTGGAAAACACTTGCACCAAGTGGGATCATCCAACCCTTGAAGGTACATTAGGTTGGAGAATTCCATTAGATGGTCTTCTGGGTTAGTAGTGCCATCATAGGCGCCTACTAATACATTTTTCACTTTGGCCGGCTGAGCGGCTTCAGTGATTTCCTTGGAGAAGGCCGACGGCTGTTCACCAAGTCTAAGCAACCGTAGCTGCCAGTCCAAAGGTTGGACATTTTTAGCTGCCTGTCCACCAAACGGAGGTGGCGGCATAAAATACTGTTGTTGGGGTACAAACGGTAAGTTTGGTACCGCCTGGTCGCTATGAAAGCCGGACTGACGGGAGGTGTCGCCTGACTGACTCTCATGATACGACTGGGTATGCCTCAACGAGGTATTTCGCAGACTTTCTTGGAATTCAGAAGTAGAGGCCGACTCAGACATTCGGTCATTCTTCTTCTGCTCTAACAGCAGACGAGCGTCTGTGTATGTTTTCTTCGATCCGTCCGCCTGAATGTGACGGACAGGTTTCCTTTTCCCTGGAGTAGGAAAATGGTATTTTGTGAGATCAAGGGCAGGCGGCTCCCACTTCCTGGATCTAGGATGAGGAGTTCCCTCTCGTCCTTGAACCGGCTTCCTCTTGCCTGAAGTGGAAGGTTTCGTAGCCGACTGTCCCTTGGGCGGTGCAGGCTTCTTATTTAGCAACTCTTGAATCTCTCCCTTGAAGTCCCTCATGAAGGTCATGAGTTCGTTCCTGGTGATGGGAGCCGACCCATCAGTCGCCTGCTGCCGAACAGGAGGTGCGCCTGCTGGCTCGCCTTCAGTTTGAAAATGCTCCCGTTCCGTCCTTTCGGTCTGACGGGTACGTCGGGCCCTTAGGGTCCCGTCTGGAGCTGTGTGAGCTTCAACTTCAAGCTCATTGTCAGTGTCATGGTCCGACTGGACTTGAGGGTCGTCTAGGGGACGCCTCTCTTCAAAAGTCGGTACAAACGTGGATGCCATCTCAGAAGTACTCTCCCCACAGACGGCGCCAAAATGTTTCAGGGTTTTCTGATGTCCTTCGGGAGAGTTACAACACCGAGACTGGAACCGGACGCCTGTACCTGCAAAACAACGAAGACCCCTTGTGGTAGGAGCTCCGCCTCCAACGGTCAAGTTAGTACCTGATTAAGGAGTAATTAATGCGGAAATTAAAGTGGTTTGGTCTCTCTAGGTGAGAGTGTTTAATGTGTAGTCTGTCTGTTATATTTTGTAATCCCCCCTCTTAATGAGGATTAAGAGGGGTATTTATAACCTCGGGAAGCGTGCCAATTAGGTTTAGGTTAACCTTGGGCTGACTGGGCTTCAAATCAGGACTGGGCCTTGTTGGCCGGTTTTCCCATTTGGCATGGGGGGACACGTGGCGTGTCTCAATTGGTCCGTAGTGGACGAATCTGAGACTGACACGTGGCAGGCTCCTATTGGCCTACGTGAAGGACACGTGGCAGAACCTGGTTGGTCCACTTGTCAGACGGTGGTTGGTGGATAAAAATCCCCTAATCACTTAGGTATTTTTCATTGTAAATTTTCTTGTACTACGTATACATATCCTTCTAGTAATAATATACTCGTGTGTTAGATTAAAGAAAAATGTATCAAAGTAAGTGTATGTGATTAGTTATGCTTAATAAAATTATACATTACAAGCATCTTTTAGTGTATATGTATAGTTGTTAGCTTAAAATTATAATTTATATGATTGGTTTATTTGTTATCTTCAATTATAGACGAATTTAGAGGTGGAATACATGCAATGACGAAGAAGAGTAAGAGTGTGGAATTAATAATTAATTGAAATTATAGTATGGCAAATTTTGTGTTTTAAAGTTTTTTTTTTATTAACAAGCCTAATTCCGTACCCCCATACCTAAATTCTTGAATCCGCCATTAACTACATTCATCCATTTCACCCACTGATTATCTTGATGGTGAGCAACAACCCATACATGTTTTCCCGGAGTTGTGTTCCAAATCTCATTATTCCTGATGCCTAAGCCACCATCTCAATCTATCTTTACAACAAACCTTGTGCCACTAAATGTAACCAGGTTTGTTACAAATTTTCCCATGCCATAAAAAAATCTCTACATATAGCATTTATCCTTTCCAAAACAGTTTTAGATAATATATCTTTATTCACAATATAAATACAAACATAGTATATATTTTAATAAGTTATACCTTAGAATTCTCTTTCTAAAAGGTTTCCATATATTGTGAATTTTTTTTTTTCCTAATATAATTCAATACTTACAACAATTTATTTTATTGTTTATTTCACTAAAGTGTATACTAAAAGAGAGTACCTAAATATAATAAAGTATTAGTTCTTCTCATTAAAGATGTTTAGCTTTTGAAAATTTATTATTCATTATGTAAAATGAATATTTTCAAATACAAAATAAATGATATTAAGATCCATTTATTTTTTAAAATTCAGTGTACGTATTAAGAAATTAAACAATGACCTATATAGCAAATGCATGATTTTTTATACTTTGTATAAGACTTGGTTTATTTATTTTGACTTTTAGTCAGCAAAAAATACTCCCTCCTTTTTATAATGTTAGTCCCATTTACATATCTCGATACAAATCTTTGATCACAAATATCTTTAGTTTTACACTAGCAAAAATTATAAAAATTAGATATTAATAACGTATTTATCGACATGAATAAAACTAGATCTCACATGACTATGTTCTTTCTTATATAGATAGAAATATAGAAGACTCCCTCTAATTTTAATAGTCAAAAGATTTTAAATGGGACTAACATTATGAAATGAAGAGAGTATAATGTTAGTTGTGTGAGGCTAATAGAGCAGTCAATTGGCTGGCCAACTTTCGCGTCACCTCGGAGGAGAAGCTAGTGATTTTTTAGGCGGTCCCGAGTGACATGACCTTTGTGCCATTTTATTGGATGACCTAGGTAGTGTTGTTAGGCCAAGGCTGGTTCATAACTCCGGAGAAGAATAGTCGCAGCCAAGTTTCAGTAGCGTAGTAGTTGTTTTTGTTTCGTTGCCGTTTGTTTTTGTGTGTTTAATTCTTTTGCCTTTCTTTGGCCCCTCTCCTTCACAAAAAAAAATGTTAGTTGTATCATGCACATAATCAATTATAATATTTCAAACATAAGAGATACTATACAAAATAATAATTATAAAAAAAAACATTTATAATAAAAATGTTTAGAATTTCTCATGTAAAGAGGGCTAGCTTGTAATACGGTTGCCCATTTGATCACGTGGTGGGAAACCAGTAGTAATATGGAGTATGTTTGTATGAGTTCTTTCCCCCAAAGTATTCGTATTTTGGCGGAGTTTGATCTAATTTAATAAAAGCCCGTGCTATCTTGTCCTCAAAAAATAATACATTTCCTCTTTACCAAGGAAGCAGCAAGGCCCGGCCTTGCACTACTACTGCCCGTAAGCCATCCCGCGCACACGCACAGGCCAGCGCTACTGGGCCTTATGTATGGTGTTGCTATTGGTTCTCGCTTAGGCTGGCATGCGCATGCGGCGGGGCTAGCGCTTGGGCCTCATTGGGTGCACGCAAGGCCTTTCGTTGGCTCAGTCTGGCGTGCTTGGCCCATCAACCCATGCTTTTACATCGCTTGACCCCAATTCCTTCGTCTAATGATCCATTTGACGATGTACACTTTGATTTGACGTTTTTAAGCCCAAATGTCAATGTATTGATCTAAAGTATATTTATTTGACGTATTTGGGAGCTCGGCCCAATTCGTGTTCTAATTTGATTTTGTGCTTATGGTGTGACCCAATAGGTTTACTGAAGAGCAAGCTGTGAGACTAATTATATTATTCTCATTGATCAAAAGCAAAATACATAATATACCATCATGTGTCTTATCTAACTATGGACTCTATACCAACTATTTTGCTGTAGACTTCATTGTTCGCCATAGTACAATCTCCATCATCTTACCTGTAGCTTGTAAATCACTCCTTGCGTGAACACATATGATAAGATGCCCCCGAATCAAGAACTAACCTACACATTAGAGTGACGTACATGTTCATCAGCAAAGACAACAATTAGGGATTTAGGGCAATGTCCTCCTCTAAATCGGTGTCCTTCTCTACAATAGTTGTAGACTGAAAATTTTCCGATTGTCTCACTTTCTTGGTATTGGCAGATTTTCAATGTCCCTTTTCCTTATAGTAATTATAAAAATCCAATGTCCCCTTTTCCTTACAGTAATTACGGAATTCCAATGTCCCTTTTCCTTACAGTGATTACAGACATCATCAGGTTTTGGACCCCTAGCTATCAGACGAATTTCTGGATTTTTCCGGATTCCCTTGTTCATTACCTCCACTGGTTACAAATCCAGCAGCCTGATCATCTGTACCTCTCTAGTATGGAGAGCAGATCTAACCTCATTTAGAGACATTGTCTCTTTACCAATAATAAAATACTGTACAAAATTCTCATACGACACTGGCAAAGACACTAACAAAATTAAGGCAACACCCTCATCCTCAACCCTAACATCAATATTATACAATTCTAACAGAATAGTATTCAATCGATCTAGGTGATCTCTATGGGATGTACCTTTAGACATTCGCAGACCGAACAAACGTTGCTTTAATTGCAACTTGTTGGTTAAAGACTTCGTCATGTATAGACTCTCGAACTTCATCCACAGACCTGATGCGGTTTCCTCCTCCGCGGCCTCAGTGATAATATTGTCTGCTAGACATAACATGATTGTCGAGTGCGCTTTCTCCTCCAAGACGGCCATCTCAGCGGTATTCGAACTTGGTGACTTCTTTGTTAATGGTGCCCATAGCCCTTGTTGGCTTAACAATTCTTGTAACTTGATCTGCCACTCACTAATACTATTCCTCTTCGTGAACTTGTCAATTTTTCACATTCAAAGCAGCCATCTTTCTCACCAGAATTAAACCCTAGGCCTTGAACCAAAGCTCTTGATGCTAATTTGTTATAACGAAAAAGTAAAGAACAAATATTAAATGTAAAGTTAACAAGAAAAACAGACACAAAAATTTACGTGATTCACCAACACCGTGTTGGCTACGAGAGTAATCGTTTTGTTGATTTAGGGGAAACAAAATACAAATTCAAAAAAGATTTGAGACTAATCATAGAATAAAGATTAATTGTCTCTGGGATTTCTAATGTTATCAATCTCAGAACTCACAGATGAGAAATACAAAAAAGACTCAGATTTTAGAATGACGCTAATTGATATGGCTAGGTATAACCCTAAGGCGTATTTATAATATCCCTTAGACTAGGAAATATAGGCTTTAATTAAGGAAATAAATCCCAAGAACAAAATGACTAAAATCGATTAAAAACCTCAAAGCGTAGGCGTGTCAGACAAGGCATGGGCATGCACCCTAATGTTGACCATGTATGTAGTCCGTTTATTATTATTGTTGTGGCACACAAGGCATAGGAGTGCACCCTAGTGCTGATCATGTACTCCGTTTATTATTATTATTATTATTATTATTATTATTATTATTATTATTATTATTATTATTATTATTATGTCACACAAGGCATGCGCGTGCACCCTAGTGCTGACCATGTGCTTTGTTTATTATTATTATTTTTTTTTTGTTATTATATTTATTATAATATTTATTGTTATTATTATTGTTGTTATTATTATTATTATTATTATTATAATTATTATTAATGTTATTATTAATTTTATTATTATTATTATAATTATTATTATTGTTATTATTATTATTATTATTATTGATATTGTTATTATTATTATTATTATTATTATTATTATTTTTTATTGTTATAATTATTATTGTTGTTGTTATTATTGTTATTATTATTGTTATTATTATAATTTTTATTGTTATTATTATTGTTATTATTATTGTTATTATTATTATTGTTATTATTACTATTGTTATTGTTATTATTGTTATTATTACTATTATTATTATTATTATTATTATTTTTATTATTATTATTATTATTATTATTATTTTTGTTGTTATTATTATTATAATAATAATTATTATCATTATTATTATTGCTACTATTATTACTATTATTATTATTGTTATTGTTACTGTTATTGTTATTGTTACTGTTATTGTTATTATTATTATTATTATTATTATTATTATTATTATTATTATTATTATTATTATTATTATTATTATTATTATTATTATTATTATTATTATTGTCATTATCATTGTCATTATCATTATTGTTATTATTATTATTATTATTATTATTATTATTATTATTATTATTATTATTATTATTATTATATCTAAAAAATAGCAAAGTTATACAACCTAGAAATAATTAGTGGGAAGCCGAGATACAATCCGGGCCCCTACTTGTTTAGCTATAGCAAAGCATATCCTAGTGAAAATATGAGCAGCACCACGTGCCCCTATGTACTGAGTCGTCGAGAACTTCTGAACCTGATTCAGCAACGCAATAGCTTCCTTCTCTAATTCCCCAAGTGAAGAAAAGGAGTGAAGGATACCCTATCTAATTGCTTGACAACTAGATTCATACTTAACCCGCTTTTGATAAGCCGCATCAGGCACAATTGTTCAGAAACAAAGTTAGATAACCCAGATTGCGTCAAAGGAGAAGACCTTGTCTGGTCAAAACAGAAATCGCGACCACGATAACAGGAATAAAGTAACACATCTGCAGGTTTAAAAGCCCTGTCGTTCCCTCTAGACAACCCAATGTCAACCTCTTTTCTAGCTGAAATCCTAGATCGATAGCCAACATCAACAAGGGTATCGATCACGAACAACATTATGTCGATGTTTAATACCCACAATACCAGCACATGACACCGCGTGATCATCGAAAATATCCCCACTAAAAATCATTGAACAAGCAGAGCACGACGTCGAGATAGAGAACAATGGAACACCCAGCCGGTAGCACAACACACATCGGTAAGTCATTGCATTTAGGGCTGTACACCGGTCCAAAAATGGACTGGACTTGGACCAGACCTGTTGGGATCGGGACCTGAATTAGTGAATTTTGAGGATTGAAGACCGGACCTGATTCAACAGGTCCGGTTCCGGGTCAGACCTGAACAATCACGTCCAGTCTGGGTTTGGACCTGAATAGTCCTGTTTTGTATATTTTTCGTTTTTTTTTAATAAATAACCTGTTTTCTATTTTATTTTCTTTTTTTATTATTTCACGAGCAGCAGCCCGTCTCCACATCTCACAAGCTCACACTACAACAGCCCCCTGCTCCTCCCTTTTACACCAATTAATCCAACAATTCCACGCATCAGCCACCCTTTCAGCCACCAATCCCAACAGTGCCGCCCACCACCAAAGCAACAACAGTAGTCGCGACACCCAACTCCTTCTCCTTCTCCTCACGCACAGCAGCATCAACATTAATCCACCATTCGACCACCAACATTAATCACCCACAGCCACCACACATTAGTTACCATCCAACACACCGGCACACACCCTAATCCAAACCCTAATAACAACTCACCTAAAAGGCTTAAACCGTCCAAAACAACCAAAACAGCAGAAAAACCCAAACAAAACAAATTCACCCAGCTCGCCCAATTCACCCAAAATTTCGCAAAGAAGCGGAAGAACACCGACAAAAAAACCAAATAAATGAAAAAAAAATTAAAGAACAGCATACTTACCTCTTATATACATCAATTATGAGTTCTATTTGGTAAAATTTGACCGTGAAAACTCTAAATCTAGAATTTTCATGGTCAAATTTGACCATTAAAACCGAATTTACCAAGTATAAAGCTCAAACACCTAAAACAATGGAGAAGGAGACCGATTCTTGCAGGGCGTGAATGGAAGAAAAGGAAAAAATGGCTAGAGGAAGAGGAAGAGTCTGGAGAAGGAGAAAGAGGAAGAGGAAGAATCTAGAGGAAGAAGAGGAGGAATGGACAGTGATAGAGTGAGGCTGTGAATGCGAGGGAGTTAGGGTTTAGAAAGGAAACTGATTTTTTTTTTTTAATTTTTGAAATTTTTTATTTATTTATTTATTTTTAAATACAATTTTACTGGGTTTCAGGTCCGGACCTGAAACCCCCAGTTTTAGACCGGAACCGGAATCCCTGAATTTTAAGGACCGGGACCGAACGTGAATCTACAGGTCCGGATCAGGTTCGGTCCCAACAGGTCCGGTTCAGGTCGGTTTTCAAGTCCGGTCCTGTTTATGTACACCCCTAATTGCATTCATCGTCTAACCCAACCCCTCAATAAGGACCGTCAGAAGCCAAGAAGAGGTATGATCTCCCAGCTGTTGTAGTACCCTATATTTTTTAGACCTATTTTCTAATTAATTAATTAATTAGTATTTTCTAAAAAGGGTATTTTAGTAATTTATTTTACTATTTGAATTTTAGAGCCAAAATGATATTTGAATTTTGGCGCCAAAAGTATTTTAAAACTTAATTGTTATTTTTGGATTTTTGGATAAGATTTATTATCTATTTATTTTATTTAAAAAAAACGAAATTATATATATGTACATATATATATATTTCAGATATTTTAATTAAACAAAATTATATATTTTAATTTATTTAAAAAGGGCTGAAATTTTCTAAGTAATTAGCTATCGGATTTGCTAATAAGTGTAGAAAATCTGATTTTCTTAGTTAAATTTTTTAGTGAATAATTGGTATATTTCTAATTAATTATTTTATACAAAATATTTTATTTACACAATCGATTTTAATCCTTAAAATCTAGCAAAATAATTCCTAAAATCTAATCAAGAGGGCCACAAATAACCTTAGGAAAGCTCAAAAATTTCGGCCATCTTAGGTGATTTTTGAGCAATTTATTTTGGTAATTTTGTATTTTAATTATCTTCCTTAATTCTTATTATTTCCCTAATTCTTATTCCCCATCTCATAACGATTTGATCATCTTATTTATTTATCTTAAACCATTATTGGTTATTCCCCAAGCAAATCAATTTACCATATTAATTTTCATGACAACATACTTATCATAATTCTTAATTTCTTAATCACCATAAAACTAAACGTTCCTTAATTCTTTAACTCCCTTTCCCAAGTAATTCCTTAAACGAAAATTGCCATAATTCTTCCTACATTTTCTTACCTTAATTCTTGCATGAGTTAGCCTATAAATACCCCAATCATAGCTAAAAACTCACACCAAAAGCACTCTTCTTCTCTCTAATTCTTTTCTCTCTTTCTCTTATTCCCTTACGCCACCACCACCACAAATCACCACCTTCACCGTCAGCCTCCACGACCTCACCAGTGACCACCATGACCCACCGGCAGCGGCCATATTCCGGCGAGCTACTGCCACTGTCGAGCCTCCTTCTTCCCCTCTTCTTCGGTTTTCTACCTCTTCTTCTCTTCTCCTAATTAATTATATTATTATTATTATGGGAGTTTTATAAAATTATTATCAGTGTTTTTAATTAAATAAAATTAGTTTATTATTTAACTTTACGAAAAAGAACTTTATAAGGTTCACGTACATTTTTATTTTAATGTTTGTGATTATTGATGACCTTATATTGATTAAGGTTATATTTAATTCTAGGGTGTTTTTTACAAGAGTTCTTGAGGATCCTTTTTGTGTGTTTGCTAAGCGAGGATCAAGGTACGTTTAGGTGGCTAGATACTTTTGAAAGTGATTGGTTTGAATAGAATGTTTTATATGATTTTATTGGTGATTGAATTAAATTGATTTGAATTATGGTTTATTAAATAAAGTATGTTTGGAGGTATTGATTTTAATATATATTTTATATTTGAAGGATTGATTTCAATATCATGTTTTGAATGGTTTGAATTACTTATCATGTTTAAATAAAGGAATTGATTTGAAAAGCTTGTTGAATTAAATTAAAGGATTTTGATCTTGAAAAGAAAAGTTATTGATTTTTGAAAAGTTATTAATATGAGATTTAATTCTCAAGTATTTATTAAAGGATGATTTTAAAAGTATGTTGAATTAAATAAAATGGAATTTTGAATTACTTTATTATAAAGGTTGATATTATTCAACGGAGGAATTTTATGAGGATTTATTGAGCTATTTATTAAAGCTTTACAAGCATGATTATATTAATCCCACTATGAGGATTCATTAAGATTATAGAATTTGTATGACCTAGTCATTCCTCAAGGATAACCTTTCAATATAAAGATACTAGCTTGGGGGGTGTGCACACTTAGGAGAGGAATTGAGTTTTTGAAAAGAGGAATTGATTTTAATAATCATTATTATTGAATTGTTGAGTTATTGGAATTATTTTGAGAATCTTGATAATTGGTTTTGAATTATGAGGTTTGAGTTATTGAAATAAATATTGGAATTTCACGATTGGTTTTAAAAGCATGTTTGCTATAAATTGAATTTACTTATCTTGCACTTATCGTACTTAGCATATTTTGCTAATCAGTATTTCCTATTTGTTTTGGTTTGCCCTGTTTACCTTAATGGTAAGCAGTGTTAACTATTTTCAGGTGGAGTCAATAAATGAGCATTTGGGAGTCTCGGGATATTTTCACCTAGTTTAGGAGTGTTGGTTTTGTTTCTATTTTGAGTACTCATAACAATGGTCACTATATTTGTTAAGTATTAATAAAGAAAGAGTTTGAGTTTCCGCTGTAAAGTTTTGGTTTGGTTTAGTAGTTTTGAGTAGCCTTGCGTAATCATGCGGCGGTATACGCGTAAGTTTATCTCTACAGTATAATTATACATATTATTCTGGTATGTTCGTAGAGGGAGATTTGGGGGTGTTACAAAGTGGTATCAATTTTCCTGTCCTAAAAATATTAAAATTTGGAACAAAATAAATATCGTGGGTAGACTTAAGAGGGCATATATGATAGAGTTTCGCATTTGTGTGTGAAAGTCAAAAGCATTATTTTGGAATAAAAAAAAAACTATTTTTCTATTTTGGAAAGATGATTGAGAAAAGGATTCTCAAGTTCTCTACAGAGGCCTATAATGGGTACGACTCTCTGTCTAGGTAAGGCTCGCCTCGACGCTGTAGGTAACTTACCTGAGAGACGCGTGCTCGACCGTCTAATATCATGATTCAAGTACATTATTATTATTTTCAAAAACTAAAAGAATTGAAACTGTTTGAAAGCTTGAGTTTGTGTGATTATGTGTGCATTAAAGTTGGTGTTAAAAAACCTTAGTCTATGGTCAAGAGGTCCGAAATTTTTGAGTTATTACCCATAGTTGGGTGATCTTGAGTTATACTTGGTTGATTGATGAGTTATGAATTGCTTATGCAAATGGATTTTTGAATTGAATTGTTTATGTGAATTGGCATTGAATTGATTATTTTGCATGTGTATGTGAAACAGATGGAAAAGATTGATGAAATGAGAAAGAAATACTTTAACTTGCATTATTTAAAAGATGATGGAGTCAGTGTTAGTGAGTTTTTGACTGGCGTAGTTACTTTGGCCTTAACCCTCTATGAATGGTTTGAATTGGAAGTGTTGACCCAACCACCTTGGATGATTCTTTTGGCTTTAGCCCATTTTCCTAGAGTCTACAAATATAAACCTCTATTTGACAAGTATAAGGATGTAATCAAGGATAATGGAATGTGGAAAGAAAAACATCATCATGAAGGGAAGTGGTTAGCAACCATATATAGCTTCAAAAGAGACTTGCACTATGTTGAACGTGACTATGAGCCTAGGAGGAGAATTGTGAAATTTCCCAAACTTTCGAAGAATGCCACCTTAAGAGAAGTTGACCAAATGTACTACTTAAATGCTCAACTACCTTTTGCATACCGAAAGCGTCGTCATGAATTTGAGTCCTCCATTGATGAGTCCATACCACCTGAGAAAGAATTACCCTTCTCCTTCACTTACTCCAAGCTATAAAACTCCAAGGCATCCAAGTCTAAAATCCCATTATCGTATTGCTAAAAGGCCCAGAAATATTAACCGAGAAATTGATCCAAAGCCACCAAGTCTAGAATTCCATTCCTCTTCACTAAAAGTTCAACAAAAGCCCAATGCTTCTTCAAAGCCAACTTGTGGTTGTGCTAGTCCACACCAAACCCAAATTACAGCCCAAATTCAAGTTCAGGCCATACTCCAAGCTACAGTGGATATAACCCAACTTTCATGACTGACTCAAACGATAAGGGGAAGGCTAAGAAAGATGATCTTGACTATGATCCCAATAAGGATGACTATTTTGAGAGTGTTGCTTGATTGATTGAACTATGCTATATTTATTACTTTTAATAATTGCCTTAGATGGAAAAGTTGTACTTTCAATTTGATTATTAATGAAATGAAGTTATTTTTATTGAACTTTTCTTATGTTATTGAGTGAATTAAATACTTATATGAGTAGAACTTGTTTTAATTTTCAAAGTATGGTAATTATACCTAGAATTATGTCTGCAAGAATGAGAAACCAAATGGGAAGTAGGCGCAATAGTTTCAAAGTAGGGAAGGTCCTTAGAAGGTTAACCAATATCATTGAAAAAATCACGAAAGTGGTGAACCAAGGAAACCGTAATTCTGACCTTGACTCTTATAGTGAAGTTTTTAAGAGAGTTGCTGCAGCCAAACCACCTGTTTACTTGGGAAAAGAAGACCCAGCCAGTCTTGAAAACTAGATTAGAGAGTTTGACTAGTTGTTTGATGCTATCAATTGCCCAAGTGAGCTAAGGGTGAATATTGGTGTTTACTATCAGAGGGAGGAAGCTGACTTTTGGTGGGCCCAAAGAAAGGATGAGTTGCTGAAAAGACCAAACTTTGGGCGGGATGAATTCAAGGAAGCCTTGAGGGAAAAGTTTTACCCATCCTACCTGAGAAAGCAAAAGTGTATAGAGTTTACCAACCTGAGAATAGGGGACATGTCTATCAATGAGTACTACAACAAGTTCATTGAGTTGATGAGGTTTGCCCTGGAAGTAGTTCCCACTGAAACCATCAAAGCTCAGAGATTTGAGCAAGGCCTAACCCTAACCCTCCAAGGGAAGCTAGGGGGAGTTACTTTT
This sequence comes from Chenopodium berlandieri, assembly GCA_034703905.1. Lineage (NCBI taxonomy): Eukaryota > Viridiplantae > Streptophyta > Magnoliopsida > Caryophyllales > Amaranthaceae > Chenopodium > Chenopodium berlandieri. The sequence goes on from CM068289.1 coordinate 47,867,596, forward strand.
GAGACCCCAGATGAAGTCTATGGCCGTGCAGCCCACCTGTATAGGATCAAGGGGAGAGAGATGGAGCATTCTGGAGAGAAAAGGAAGAACCAAGACTCTTTTCACGGGGGTGAAAAGAGGCAAAAGCCCAATGGCAACCACCAAGGGAATTTTGGAGATAGGAGAGACAACAAAGGGAACTTTGGGAAAGGGAATGGAGGCCAGTCGGCCAATGCTAGAGGGAATGGAAACCAGAGGGGTGAGAAACCCAAGAGGAAGTATTTCTATAAGCGGTATAAGAAAGACCACCCAGGGAAGGACTGTAAGGGGAACCCGGTAACTTGCCGTTACTGCCAGAAGTTGGGACACCGTGAGTTTGAGTGTTTCAAGAAAGAAGCTAACTTTAAGTCAGGAAAGGTGAAAGAGTCTAGTGCTCCTAGGAAACCATCACAGCCTAGTGGATCTACACCCAAGGTTGGAACCAGTAGAGTTGCGGGAGGTGCCCCAAAGGGTTGTGTGTTTATGATGAATAGCCGTGAGGCTAAAATTGCTAATGATGTTGTAATTGGTGTTTTCGTTATAAGTTCCTTGTCTGTGAAAGTTTTATTTGATTTAGGAGCATCCCATTCCTTTATTTCTAAGAAAGTAGTTGAAAGTCTCGGGTTAGTGACTCCTGAGTTAGTTTCTCTAGATGTGTCTATTCCTTCTGGGGAAGTGAGAAATTGTTCCAAGTTGTTTAGGAGTGTACCTTTTTCCAATTCTGGGGTAGAGTTTCCGTTAGATTTGATTGAGTTCGATTTGAAGGATCTCGCTGTGATTCTAGGTATGGATTGCTTAGGAAAGTATAAAGCCAAGATTGATTGTGCAGCTAAAAAGGTTACTTTGAATAGCCCAAGTAAAACAAAAGTGACTTACAAATAGGAAAAGAAGAGTTCGGGATTGAGAATGATTTCTGCAACGCAACTACAGAAGTTTATTAAGAAGGGTTATCCTCTGTTTATGTGTAGTGTTCAAGAAATTGGAAGTAAGGAAGAGAAAAGTAACGAAAGTATTCTTGTTACAGAAGAGTTTTTTAATGTGTTTCTAGATGAGATTCCTGGTATGCCACCAGTGAGGGATGTTGAGTTCACTATCGACCTAGTGCCTGGTATCGGACCTATTTCTAAGGCTCCATATAGGATGGCTCCAGCTAAGATGAGAGAGTTGAAGACTCAGTTGGATGATTTGTTGAAGAAAGATTACATTCGACCTAGTTCCTCACCTTGGGGAGCTCTAGTGTTGTTTGTGAAGAAAAAGGATGGAAGTATGAGGTTGTGTATTGATTATCGAGAGTTGAATAAGGTTACAGTGAAAAATTGAAAGGAATGGTGTCCTTCCAACAAGTGTATTATTCTGATAGATGGTTCAGAATTATCAGGAAGCTAATTCTTCAGTGAGATCAAGTGATCGGAATGCCTGGGTGGAGGCCGCTTCCGATCTGTAATATTAGTGAACAATTAATATTACAGCTTTGTCTTGACTGAACCCTTCGGGTCAAACCCAAACGAACTGCCGATCCAAACCGAGGAATCAATCCGAAGGATTTGATGAGTCACTAGAGTATTACGAACACATACGTCGGATGTCGAGCTTAGGGCGTCGAGACCTAGCGTTGCAAAATCAACAAGCAACAAGTTCGAGCAAAGCCATAGCATCACATTGGCCTAGCCATGTGGTTCTAGGCTAGCTCGAGCTAGCACAGCACCATCGCAGCACCATGGGTGTGCGTGTGTGCGTGCATCGCTAGCACAGCACCATCGCAGCACCATGGGTGTGCGTGTGTGCGTGCATTGCTAGCACTGGCGCACACGCATGCATGGCGTGCCTAGGTGCTATCGCAAGGCCAGGCATTGCTAGCACTGGCGCCCAGCATGCATGCCTTGCTAGGCGCATGCATGAGGTAGCATGGCACAGCGCCACGCACCAGCCAGCAAGCACGCTGGGCTGTACGTGCGTGCATATGCCTAGGGCCAGCACTACGCCAGGCAACGCCCAACATTACTATGCGCCCAACAACATGCGTGGCTCGCTAGCAGCACGCATGTGATAGGGCGTGCTGGCAAGGTAATCCTGGCTGGCTGGCTGCCTAGCCTTGGTGCCAGGCACCAGCTGGCAGCCTTGGCAGCCAAGGCAGGCTGCCGCCATGCCTTGTCCTTGTTTCCGGTTTGGAGGAGTGGGGACCAAAGCTTGGAGGCTTCCCTTGGGGAGCAAGGCAATGGTCCCCCCCCCCCCCCTTTGGTTATGGTCATCACCTAACCTCTCCTCTCCTTATGCCACTTTTTGATTGTTGATTGCATTGCTTTATAATTTATTTTTAATTTAAATAAATTAGTAGAAAATGCACAAGATCCCACATTGATCATGAATGGGGATGTAAGTTGCTATTCTCTATAAATACCCCATGATTGGGCATTTGGAGAACAACTTGAGTGGAACGCAAAAACGCATCTCTTATTATTGAGAAAACCTTTAAGTTCGTAAAACTCTAGTTTTATATTTGGTCAAGTCTCGACTAACCCTCGAGACGAAGATCGTTCGGGTCGGGTCGTGGGTACGAGCCGTTGGAGGCCATCACGCTTATGAGGCTTTAAGCTTCGAAGTAAGAGCTCGGTTTACGAGCGAAGCACGCTTTAAGGGTATTACTTCTTTCTCCCTTCTCTTAATTATTGATTAATTATGTTTATGCATGCTTTATTGCTTTAATTATTGGGGCGGGTCTTGGGCGGGTTTCTCTTCCGCGTAGCGTTGGACGCTACTAAACTCAACAAAAATAAGTATTCATTACCAAGGATCGATGATTTGTTTGACCAGCTGAAAGGGGCTGGAGTGTTTTCGAAGATAGACTTGAGGTCAGGTTATCACCAGTTGAGAATTGCGGAGCAAGATATTCCAAAGAGTGCTTTCAAGACTCGTTATGGTCACTATGAGTTCACAGTTATGCCGTTTGGTTTGACCAATGTACCGGCAGTGTTCATGGATTTGATGCATAGGATTTTCAGGCAATACTTGGATAAGTTTGTAGTGGTATATATTGATGACATTTTGATTTATTCAAGAAATAATGAGAAGCATAAGGAGCATTTGAGACAAGTATTGTCTTCTTTGAGGGAGCACCAGTTGTATGCTAAATTGTCAAAGTGTGAGTTTTGGTTGGAAAAAGTGGCAATTTCGGGCCATGTGATTTCCAAGGAAGGAGTTTCAATTGATCCAAGCAAGATTCGAGCTGTTAGTGAATGGCCAACCCCAAAGAATGTGTCGGATGTAAGAAGTTTCTTGGCTTTAGCAGGCTATTACAAAAGGTTTGCGAAGGATTTTTCAAAGATTTCAAAGCCCATGACAAGTTTGATGAAAGAGGAGCATAAGTTTTCATGGACTCAAGTGTGTGAGGAGGCATTTCAGAGCCTGAAAGAAAGGTTAACCAGAGCACCTATGCTGGCTTTGTCTAATGGAAGCGATTTATATGAGGTGTATAGTGATGCATCGAAGATTGGATTGGGATGTGTTTTAATGCAGAGTCGAAGAGTGATTGTGTATGCTTCAAGGAAGTTGAAACTACATGAGGTGAATTACCTAACCCATGATTTGGAGTTAGCTGCAATAGTGTTTGCTTTGAAGATTTGGAGGCATTATTTGTATGGGGTGACTTGTAAGATTTTCACGAATCACAAGACTTTGAAGTATATTTTCACCCAGAGGTATTTGAATGGACGACAAAGGAGATGGTTGGAATTTCTCTGTGATTATGAATTGGATATTCAATATCATGAATGAAAAGCTAATGTTGTGGTAGATACTTTGAGTAGGAAGTCAGAACATTCGATGAATGTAATGGTAGTGTCAGATCAGTTATGTATGGAGTTTCAGAAAATGAACTTGGAGGTGATGGAACATGGAGAAGTGACTAGGATGTTGAATGCATTGGTGATTCAACCATTCATTTATGATGAAATCAGGGAGATTCAACTGGAAGATCAGAATTTGAAGGCAATAAAGAAAAAGATCGATGAAGGTCAGGTATTGGATTTCACCATTGGTGATGAAGGGAGTATTCGTTTCAAAGGAAGATGGTGTGTGCCACAGAATCACGGAGATTTGAAGCAGAGATTGATGGAGGAAGCCTAAAATTCTCCTTATTCAATGCATCCTGGAGGGGATAAATTATATAAGGATATGAAGAAGACTTTTTGGTGGCCCAATATGAAGAGAAATGTAGCTAAATTTGTGGCCAAGTGTTTGACATGTCAAAAAGTGAAGATTGAGTATCGTAGGCTTCAAGGAAAGATCCAATCCTTGGAAGTGCCAAGTTAGAAGTGGGATTCAATTTCTATGGATTTTGTTAGAGCGTTGCCTAAGACAAAGGCAGGGAATGACACTATTTGGTAATAGTGGACAGGTTCATGAAGTCGGCAACATTTATACCCATGAGAAGTATTTGGACTATGGCTCAGTTAGGAAAGGCTTATGTGAAGTTCGTGGTGAAGTACCATGGGGTACCCACGGATATCATTTTGAATAAAGATTCAAGATTCCTGTCTAACTTTTGGCAAAGTTTGCAAAAGGCAATGGAAACGAAGTTGTTAATGAGCACAACATTTCATCCTGCGACAGATGGTCAGACTAAGAGAACAATTTAGACATTGGAAGATATGTTGAGAGCATGTGTGATGGAGTATCAAGGGTCTTAGGAAGACCACTTGGATTTGATCGAGTTTTCTTACAACAACAGTTATCATGCAAGCATTAGAATGGCACCGTTTGAAGCTCTGTATGGTCGGAAGTGTAGAAGCCTAGTATTTTGGAATGATAAAAGTGAGACAATGGTACTTGGGTATGAGATGATTGAGGATATGATGAATCAATTGAAGTTGATCCAAAAGAAGATAAAGGAAGCCCAAGATCGACAGAAAAGTTATGCGGATTTGAAAAGAAGGGATGAAGAATATGAAGTGGGAGAGAAAGTGTTATTGAAAATTTCACCCATGAAAGGGGTAATGAGGTTCGGGAAGAAATGGAAGTTAAGCCCAAAGTACATAGGACCATATGAGATCATCCAAAAATTGGGAAAAGTGGCATATAAGTTGGATTTGCCCAATGAGCTGGAAAGAGTTCACAGTGTGTACCATGTGAGTCGAATTCAAAAGTATGTACCTAATGTGACACATGTGTTACAACCAGAACCCATTGAGATGGATGAGAATTTGACATATGAGGAAAGACCAATGAAGATTTTGGATACTAAAGTGAGAAGCACAAGGAACAAGGATGTGAGAATTGTGAAAGTATTATGGTCGAACCATAATATAAAGGAGGCTACATGGGAAGCTGAGGCTGATATGAGGAAATGTTATCCGGAACTGTTTGACTAAGGTTAGTAGTCGAGTTACGGGGGCGTAACTCCTTTTAAGGGGGTAGAGGCGATAGATTTTCGCGCGTTTGCGTTTCGAGTCATTTTTGAGTGATTTTGAGTATTTCTTGAGTTAGTTGTAGTCTTGAGTCGGGTTAGGATGTGCATGAACCAATAACTTAAAATAATTTAAAATGATTTTCGTATCTCTTTTGGCTAAGTTTTGGGACGAAACTACTTTTAAGAGGGGTAGATTGTAATACCCCGTATTTTTAAGACGTATTTTCTAATTAATTAATTAATTAGTATTTTCTAAAAAGGCTATTTTAGTAATTTATTTTACTATTTGAATTTTGGCACCAAAAGCATTTGAAAACTTAATTATTATTTTTGGATAAGAGTTCACAGTGAAAAACCCCTTGGAGAAAAAACAATCAAGAAGAGCCACACCAAAACCACCGCAATGATCTCGTACCAAACCATCCACATGTCCAATTTGAGCAAGACAAAAGGGAGCTTACAGCTTGGCGAAATTATGAAGCACAAAACGAACAATACCATCTCCTTCATCAGGGGGTGAAATTTATTTTTATTTTGTTTTTATTGTTTTTATTTTTATATTATAAAGAGGATTTTATTATAAACTCAAAACAATTACATAAAATTAGTGGGAAGCCGAGAAACAATTTGGGCCCCCACTCCTTTAGCTATAGCAAAGCTAATCTTAACAAAGATGTGGCTGGCTGCTGCTTTAGCCCATTTCCTGAGCCTGAGAGAACTTATGTACCTGCTTAAGCAAAGCAACGACATATGTCTCTAATTCTCCCAATGAAGAAAAGGAGAAAGGAAGAAAACCATACCCAATTGCCTCACACTTAGCCTGATACTTTGCACGTTTGTGACGAGCCGCATCTATCAACACACGACCAAGTACGAAATCAGACATCGTAGATTGTGACAAGGACGATGACCCAGTCAAGTCAACACACACATCTAGCCCCCTATCCCATGACTAAAGTAGCATGTCCGCAGGACAGATAGGCTTGTCTTGCCCACCACATAGCCCAATATCAACCTCCTTACCTGAGGTAATCCCAGATCGATAACAGATATCAACTAGGGTGTCACGAACAACATTATGTCGGTGTTTAATGCCAATAATACCAGCACATGACACAACATGATCTCCATAGATATCTCCGACAAAAACGCTAGAGCAAGTAGAGCACGGCTTCGACACGGAAAACAAGGGGTCCCCCAACTGGTAACAAAGCACCAAACGATAAGTCTTACCGTTCATAGTCTGATCTAACCCTGAAATTGGGACTGCCCTTAGCTAATCAGAGGTCTGGTTCTCCTGCTGAGATTTCCATAAAGCCATCTGTCGTGAGGATAATAAAAATGTACTGTGGATTTGGTTGTTTTAGCAACCTGTGTGAAATATATGTCTGTTATTTTCTTCATGAGTTTGGGGGAAGCAATCTCACTAGGAGTACTTAAAAAGTCAGTCTCCATAGCTCTATTAAACATACTCAAGGCATCATCAAAGGTAGAGCCAGAAGCAACAACACCAGCATGCCGAAAAAGCTTAGTCTGCAAATCAGGAGACTGTACCCGCGAAGCAAGAAAAGCATAAAACAAAACATCGGCTGCACAATAGACACCAAGACCCCAAAAGAAAAGGGTAAGGTGGCAAGCCTCCACTGCCAGTTGCCAAACCCCGGCCAGAAGCGGTAACAATACATTCCAAGGAAGAACGAAAAGCTGAGTCAAAAGAGCGTTGAGCTAACTCAAACACACTAGGAGGACATGTGCGCATAGCAAAATAGAGTTTAGAAATACCAGTGAAAGCACGAAGAAGCAACAACTCACATTGAGGATAATCAATCTTAGCCATCGCATCCATAAGCGCAATGGTTTTGTCCACTCTCTTCTGCACAAGCTCACTACTAAAACCGAAATCCATACTCACAGGACCACCTAGTAGTTTAACACCATGCAAGGGCCTAGCAATATTAGAAGGGAACACCCTCGCAAGCTTATTCCGAGGGTCCTCCGTAGGCCAAAAAGCTCGGTTTTGTCAACATTGAGATGGAGGCCGAGATGAGGTCCATCCTCCATAATCAACTCTAAAACCTTTCCCACAATTAGGGTATCACCAACAATAGTGCCATAATCCAAATACCAAGCCTACAGACATAAGTCAAAGGTGTCTCTGTTTTACATACCAAGGGATGTAATAATAAGGCAAAAAGCACGCAAAATTAGACCCTGTTCACTTTACCTTATTTTTGCTAAACTGAGATTATTTTTACTGAACATAAATCACATTTACTAACCTAAAATTAATTTTATTAAACTGAAATTATTTTTAAATTATATTTGCTGAACATAAATTATTTTTACTGATTCTCTATTATATTTCTTCTTCAAAGTTTGTGATTTTTACTGAACTAAAATTTTTTTACAAACTGAAATTGTTTTTACTGAACTTAACTTGCTGAACTGGAATTATTTTTGCTAAACTAAAATTATTTTTACTGAATATTATTTTTGTAAGGCGAAGTGAACAAGGTCTTACTATTACTAATACAATCATCATCAAGATCATTATTTTTCTCCTCTCACATCCTTTATTTTTTATTTTTAAGGAAAAATACACTTTGATAATATCAATTATGAGCGATTTACTTCTAATAATCCCAACTAAGGTTTATTTTTTTTAATAATTCTAACTATGGGGTGAGTTTACCATAGTAGTATTGGATGACCGGTAACCTGATAAGCAGGTTGAAGTTTTCCTTTTTTTTTTTAATTACATGTGTCGTATTTCTATTGGTCTAAAAAAAGTTCAAAAAAAAATAAAATTAAATAAAAAGTAAAAAAAAATTAAATAAAATATTAAATAAAAAAAATAAAATAAACCAGAAAACCCAAAACACCAGCCCGTCCCCTTCCCCCACCGGCACCGCCCAGCCCAATCTCGCCGGGCCGCCGCTCCTCATCCATCCTAGCCGTCGGCCTACCTTCCTCCTTTCCTCTGAACCACCATCCCCTCTTTCCTAAAAAACCACCTCCCAATCTGAATTTGTCTTCCTTCTTTTCATCTTCTCCACTACCAATCAATGGCGACGCAAATGGGAATCTTAATGCAAATCTTCCAGTTTAAAATCCTGGATCTCATCCTGCTAAGAAGGAGAAATCCCGCCTTAGATCCGCTGAAAATGCTATTCATCTTATCCCTCTTGTTCTTCTTCTCTGTGTTGTAATCCTATGGTTTTTCGGTGCGGGGGAAATTTCGGGGGCTGGGGTGTATGCGGTGGAGCAGGGGAGTACAGTAGTTGCAATTAAAGGTGTGCTTGTGTGAGATGTTGGCTACAAGTGTTGGCATGGGCTGCAGTTTGTGTTGTGGTGGCGAGCAGGGGATTTAGGTGGTGAATTGGGCTGCTGGGTTGGTACTTGGTAGGGGTGCGCAATTGCGGGCTGGTGATTGGTGGAGGTTAGTGCATTTTCGGGGGTGGGGCTGGGGAAGGGAGGGAGGCAGTTTCCGGGGTGGGGCTGGGGAAGGTGGTTGTTTTCGGTAGGGTGGAAGGGGAAGAGGTAGGTTTCCGGCGACGTGGCGGAGGATTCTGACTGGGCTACGGGAAGGGGGTGGTTGGTAGGGAGGAGAGTTTTTTTTTTTTTTTTTTTTTTTTTTTAAAAATTTTTTTTTTTCAGTTTTTTAATTATTTTAATTTTTTTTAACCACTCACATGATGCCACGTGTCAAAGCAACCTGTTATATTAGGTTGATGACCGGTTGGGACTACTAATGGAAAACTGACCCCATACTTAGGATTATTAAAAAATAAACCTTAGTTGGTATTATTAGAAGTAAATCGTTCGTAGTTAGGATTATTAAAGTGTATTTTTTCCTATTTTTAATTATTACCCAACTAATATCAATCTAAAAATTTTAATCTCCAAACAAACTCCTCCTACACAAAAATTTTCTCTATTCAATTCACCATCCTAAAATTTAGTGTTGTTCAAATCGATGCACTTTAAAATACGGAAGGAGTGAATTTTGTCACTAAAAATTTATTGTATATCAAATTTAATTGTAAAATAAATATTGTTTTTGAACAACTAATGTTACATGTCTAATTCTAGAAATAAGCATTATCTTATTGAAAAATTAGTAACTAAAATAATTTATATCTCAGTCAATCACAAATGATATTACATTTTGTCAGTGCATTTATTTAAGATGAATATTTAATTTTAATTAAAAATTTACCTATTAACTATATATTACTAAAACATACCACGTTGACATCACTATTGTCCACGTGACAATGTCATAATAAAAAATATTTCCCGCCTAATCTAAAGCTAATGTTATCAAAATATTTTTTTATTAATTCTGTTTGGTAATCATGGTTTTTTAAATAATGAGATGCAATCTGAATTGGGTTGGAAAAATAAACTGATTTTACTCTTTTCTTTTCCATAAAAGATCACTTTGACTATCGAGTTAAACTCTGTCTCCTCTATTTCATCTTTGCTCATCCTATCACATCCCTATTTTGCTTGTTTTTCTTATCCACTTCCTACGTACCATTGAATTATGGATTAGAGTATCAAACATTATTATTAAGAAATTTTGCGTTTTGCTACCACTAAAACACCCTATTTTGAATTTTGCTACCTATCTAAAATTTTATTTTATTTAACTACCTTCAAAAGTTACAAAATATAGTTTTTGCTACCAGTTAATAGAATCCGTTGGGGGGGGGGGGACATTACCTCATTAAATAATGATTTAATTTATTAAAAGAAAAACTTAAAAGAAAAATCTTAGCCACCTGCCAGCCCGTCAGCCACCACTTCCCCCTCCCCGTGCCAGTTGTCGGCGCCCAAACTATCCCTCGATGCCGGTGACCCCACCCTTCTCCCTTTCCCAAACCCACGCTGCCCACCCCCCTCCCCTTTCCCCCTCTCGATTGCGTACAAATTCAATTTTTGGTAGTCGAAATTGACCATAATTTAAGATCGACAACCTTCGCGGAAAAAAGGATCGATATTAAATTATATCTACCTTAGCTTGAGAAGGCTAAGCGCAACCCAATGTGAAATTTTTCGATCTCTCTCCTAAATCTACGATTTTTTATGCTAAGCAAGGATTTAATGGCGATTTACAAGGTGGAGGTTGGTGTCGTGAGTGTTTGCAATGGTGCAGCTCAGTTGGTTCAAGCCTATGTTTCTATGAATTGAAGTAAGGATGGAAGGAAAAGAACCTTTACTCCAATAATAGTGCCAAAAAGAAATTTTACCCCACAATATAATCTCCGGTAACTAGGTTTGCAAACTTGAATGGGAATGATGCTAATTGCTAATTGGAACTTTTATATTTCTCAAATGTATTTTGGTGGTTGAAGGGAGGAGGGGTGGTGTTGGGTGGGGGGAAAGGATGGGGTGGGGTCTCTGACGCCGGCAGTTAGCACGAGGAGGGGGGGAAGGGGCTGTCATTGAGGGTGGTTGAGTAGGGAGGGGTGGCAGGAAGGTGGAAGAAAGGCCAAGAGGGTGGCTAGATGGTGGTTGGACAGTGGCTAGGCTCCACTAACGGAAATAGTAACTAATTTTGTTAAGTAGTAGCAAAACCTATGTTTTTTGCTTTTAAGTGGTAGTAAAATTAAATAAAATTTTAGATGGGTAGCAAAACTCAAAGTGGCATATTTTAGTGGTAGCAAAAGTCAAAATTTCTTATTATTATAGTCACTTATGTATTGATTTTAAACCTAATTTAATAATATAAAACTTAATGCAATTTTTTATTTTTTATTTTTTAATATTGCACGAGCACTAATCTAGCATTTTTTGTGTAAAAAACAAAATCTAGTAGTATTGAATTAATTTCAACATACAAAATTGGTCCGATTGTTTACTCAATCTATAGTGTTTCTTATCTTTAATTAGTCAAAAGTACTTCTAATTAGTTACAAGTACTTGTAAGAGTTGTATCTCATAATCACCCAACTCGTTGAGCTTACACTAATATAATTAACTCATTACGATTATTATTGACCATATATATTGAGAGTAGTTAGTTTTCTTACAACTATAGAAAATTAAAACACGTGATCGAGCTACCCTCTAAATTTTTTTAAGGTAAAATAATTTGTTGGCTAAATAGTTGGGTTTATAGAACTACACTAAAGCCAACAAATTATAAGATAATTTTAGCACGCTGACTAATTGGCAGAAAGTTGTAGATGTATTAGATCCAATGCTTGTTTGTGAGACTTTTAGATTTATGTGGCAAATTGAAGGGCATGTGCAACATCCACCGTCTATGTGTAAATATGAAGTGTTGTAAGAAGGCATAAACAATATGAAAGTATAACAAATTTTCTACACATTAAAAAGTGAGGATGAGAGAGAGTGAACCTAGTGAGAGAATGAACCCCCAAGTCAACCCTAAGCCCCCGACCCGCCGCCGAGTCAACCCGTGCAGCCTTCTACGGTTCAACAATCTAGGGCGACCTACCTCCAAGCAACCAAAAGCCCCACCTTTTCACCCCCATTCCTCCTTCTATCATCTCTTCCCTCTATAATAACTCCTCTCCACCCTGTTTTAACCTTGTAGCTGCTTATTTCCTACCCCTCTCACCTTCCGACCTCCCCTCTCTTGTTTCCCCTTAGTTAGATTCCCTAATCATCAAAGTGGTGGGAAAATCCTTCTATGTGGATTTCCTAATTACAAAACTCAAAAAAATCTGGTTACCTCAAGGTAATCTCTCCTTCACTTCTATTGGCAAGGGTTTCTACAATGTCTCATCTTCTTGCCAAGAATACCGGCAAAAAATTCTATCTAAAAGGCCATGGTTTATTGGTAGATACCTTGTCCTAATCCAACCTTGGGAACCGGGATTTAAACCCTCGGAAGCAATCATATCCTCTGTTCCGGTATTGATTGATTTACCAAAACTACCAATTGAATTTCACAGTACCTCTCTCCTCGAAAGAATTGGAAATTCAATTGGAACTTTCATCAAAGCATATGTCTGCGCTTCAATCACGTCAAGGAAGCGATTCGCTAGAATTCAAGTCCTGGTGGATTTATCCAAACCCTTGAAATCCTCTGTTTGGATATGCCTTTTTGAACAAACCCTAACAATTGAAGATCTACCAAAATTTTGCAATTCCTGCTTGAATATTGGCCATGATAGCCTTGCTTGTCACAAGAATTTGTAAAAGAAACAAACCTCCCATGATGCGACTATGGCGGAAGCAATGGATGGGAGTGAAATTCAAAAAGATGAAGGCTGGAAGACTGTTCCATTAAAAAATGCCCAAAAGAACAAAAAAAAAAAAAGAGGGAAAATAACTCAAAAAAGAAGTGATGGCTAGTTCGGGTAAACTTGAAAACCCGATTGGTAAGAATCCGAACCCAACATCAACTCAACCGTCTTCTGTAACCATTAATGCACCTCATTTAATGGTGGCTAACACTCAACCACTTATATCTTCCCAAAACTTGGATCATTCTAAAACTATCCCCATATTATCCAACCCTCTTCCTTCCACCACGCTCCAACCAATCTATGAACCCTCAAACCCTTCAGCTTCCAATCAAAAAAATGGTTAGCCCCATATCTTCCAATTCGAATCGGCCATGCCCCTTTAATTACTTCAGCTCGGACAGCGAGGGCCAACCCATCCAAGTAGATCCGAATGTTCTTTTCCTAATGGTTAGGTATGAGAATCCAAATCCTAAATTTTCGATACCATTTCTTCCACCCCCTTGGGAGAAACCCAACCCCGTTTTCATGGTCTCCAGAGGTCCAACTTTGGCTCATTTCTCGGTTCTCAAACCCCCAATTCTGACCTACCCAGATATATGGCCAAATAGAATGACCTTCTTCTTGAAAACAACCTCTGAATGGCACAAAATCCCTCCAGAAATGATTTGCAGCTTCATTCTCAACCATGTGCTGGTGGATCCCTAGCTCTACCAGGAAGCATTAATGGTGGAAGGCTCAGGCATTCTCGCTCCCTTTCACCTTCCAAATCTGTCAACCTTGAAAAGCATCTGCCCTGTAGCAGAAGCTTACACTCGTTAGTGGATGCAATAGATGTAGCTGACCCCATCCAAGCTGATTGTGCCCCCAAAGCTCGAGTTTATGGTGAATTTGACCCCTCCGCTCCCTCAATCGAGAACAACCTATACATTAAACTTAGATCTGATGAAGGTTACCTTCAGAGACTTTTCAAACAGCCTTGTAGTGCTCGAGACGGATACCCACGAGCAAACTGCATTGCAAATGTGAAGAAAAAAGAGCTGACAATAGAAATGGTGGGTACGGGCCAGGAAGGATGTTCAGTTCAGTGTGGAGGAGTGGAGATTCATAGATATTCAGCTACTCCCACCACAGGAAGCATCAGAGCTCACAGCTCCCCCCACACTCTCGCTCCGATGATTATTGTGGCCTGGAATTCTAGAGGGATGGCTAGATCGGGCTTCAAAGCCAATGTCAGATACATTTGTGAAAACCACACTTTTAATATCCTCTTCATCTCATAAACTAAAACCGGCAGGGCTCACTCTGAAATCATAGCCAAATCCTTACCTTTCGGTCGCTATGAGATTGTTGAACCTTATTAGCTGTCGGGTGGAATCATTATGTTATGGCATCCGGCCTATGTGGAATTCCAATCCATTAGGACGGAACTCTATGGCATTCATGATTTCATGGCATCATCAAGGTAAAAAATTCAAATTTTGAGTTTGTTTTTTCTGGTATATATGCTAGCATTTAGTTTAGAAGTGGAGTAGATACTTCGCAAGACCTCATTCATATGGCCCCTAATATAACTGTTCCATGGGTAGTCATAGGAGACTTCAATGAAGTTATGTCCCAATCTGAGAAGCTAGGAGGTAGACCTGTCAAGCTTAATCGAATCAACAAGTTTGCTGAATGTATGAATGATTGTGATCTACATGATGTTGGTTTCTGTGGGCCTAAGTTCACTTGGACTAACAAATGCAAATTGACAGAGATTTTTTAAACACTTATTGGCTAAATTGCTACCCTAAAACTACTTTAAACCATCTCCCCAGAGAATCCTCTAATCATTGCCTAATTAAACTGTCTTTGTTTCCCCCCCCCCCCAAACAAGCTCTACTACCCAGCACCACCAAAGACCTTTCAAAATGGAAACCCTTGGTACCACCATCCTGGTTTTTCTAAGTTCATTGACTCTACTTGGGATCCTGGATGCACTCCTTTACACCAGAAGATTCAAGCCCTTCAACCCCCCCCCCCCCCCCCCCCCCCCAAGATCATCACTGCTTAGGTTAAAGAGTATATAGGGGAGCCCCTATATACCATCAAAAGACTTAGAGCTAGGCTTCTTGGCATCCAAAATTCCATGACTAACTCTAATAACCACCCTTACCTGATGCAGCTTGAAGAAGAGATGCAAGCCCAACTTGACCATACCTTAAATCAGGAAGAGGAATTTTGGAGACTAAGATCTAGAGTTGACTAGCTAATGAACAGGGATAGGAACACAAAGTTCTTTCACAACTCTATCATTCATATAAGGAGAAGAAATAGGATCTAGGAATTAGAGACTGAGGTGGGGGAGACTGTCTTAGATTTCCACCTTGAGACTCATATTATAACCTACTTCACTCAACTCTTCACCTCTAAATCTGATCACCAGAGTAGTGACCATCCCATTTCCTATTCTGGCACCATCAGAATTGTCTCTCAACCCACTTTGGGTGAGATTCACTCTGCTTTGTTCCAAATGGGACCTTATAAGGCCCTTGGAGTGGATGGTTTGCACCCTTTCTTCGTCCAGCACCACTAGGATACCATATGGAAGGACTTACTCAGATTTGTTTCCTCTTGCTTCTCTACCAAGTCTGTTCCCCTTGAGACCAACCTCATTGCCATCTGTCTGATTCCAAAAGGTGAACACCCAAAGACCATCAAACAGTTCAGGCTTATTAGCTTGTGAACATCCTCCTACAAGCTTATCTCAAAGATCCTAGTCAATAGGTTAAGACCTCACTTAGACTCTTTCATTTCACCCTTTTAGAATAGCTTCCTTCCTTTGAGAGGCTGTGATATTAAATATATTGCAACCACTGAAATTCGCACTCCATGAAAAAGAAAAAAAGGGAAGAAAGGGTGGTTTGCTTTAGTTGGACCTAGAGAAAGCCTATGACAGGATGGAATGGGGATTCATTAGGATCTGTTTAGCTAGAGTTGGCTTGGATAAGGACTCCACTAACATAATCATGAACTGTGTTTTTCCAGTCATCTCACATGTTCTCATTAATGGGAAAGCTTTCCAAAGCTTTCCTTATTCTAGGGGATTAAGGCAAGGAGATCCCCTGTTCCCTTATCTCTTCATCATCTGCATGGAATAGCTAACCCATCTTATTCACATGGCTTGCTTTGAGAACTCTTGGACCCCCTTCATGCTGATGAGAAATGGCACCCCCTCATCTCACCTTATGTTTGCTAATGACCTCCTCCTTTTTGGAGAAGCATCCCAAACAACCTTAGAGGGCCTCCAATCCACCCTTGAGACCTTTCGGCACATGTTAGGACAGAAAATGAATCCCACAAAGAGTAAACTATACTTTTCTCCCAACACCAGTCAAGCAAACATGGATCTTTTCACTTCCTCTTTAGGCATCTAAGCTAGTACTGATCTAGGGATCTACTTAGAGTATCCCCTCACTGTAAGAAGGCCTTCTAGATCCCAAGTTTATTTCATCACTAAAAGCAATCAAGAACAAACTTGATTCTTGGAAATCTAGATTCTTCTCCAAGGATGGCAGACTTGTTCTTATTAAGGCTTGCCTCAGCTCCATTGCAAATCATGCCATACAAAGTGTTGCATCTCCCCAGGAAAACCCTTCACTAGATTGACCAAACTTGCTCTAAATTCTTTTAGGGCAACACCCCTGAAAAGAACAAAATCCATCTCCTGGTCTAGGAGAAAATCTATATGTGCCCCCATAAACCAGGGAGGACTTGGCATTAGATCTGCTTCCTTAGCAAATGATGTTCAAATAGTCAGATTATATTGGAGAACCAATACCCTTTATAATCTAGCCACCACTCTTCTTGCTGAGAAATACACTTCTGGTAGGGATATGCCTGTCTAGTTCAAACTTGGTTCACATATATGGTAAAACATGGGGAAGGGTTGGGATGCTTTTCAAAAGCACACCTTAGGGGCTATTAGCTTAGGGAATTCCATAAAATTTTGGACTAATGATTGGACTGGCTTAGGTAGCTTATCCTCCTTGATTCAAGGGCCCCTTCTACCCCATGAATATGATCTCAGCATTGACCACTTCATCACAGGGAATGCGTAGGACTTATCTAAAATCTTTGTTCCTATGCCCAACCATATTAAATCACACATCAATGCCATTTTCCTCCCCCAAGCCGGGAAAGACCTTCCCTATTGTTCTTTCTCTAAAGGGACTATTTTAACTCTGGCCAAGCCTACTTCCACTTAAGGAGAGGAAAATGCCAAACTTCTCCCCCTTCTACTAACTGGAATTTAATCTGGAACCTCTAATCCCCCCTAAGGTTAAAATTCTCATCAGAAGTGCCATGTGGGATAGACTTCCTACCTCTGCCTTGATCTACCACAGAAAAATCATAATTAATCCTAACTGCCCCTTGAACTCTGGAAACTATGCTGCATGTTTTGAGAGACTGCCCAAGGGCAAAGGATATTTGGGACAAGTGCCAAATCCCCCAGATAGGAGGGGAGATGGACACACTAATGTGGATTACCCACCATATCTCTGGTTGCTCTATCTCCCATATGATTTAGAAACCTTGGAACATGGTTTTTCCCATCATAGCTTGGAGAATATGGATAAGGAGGAACAGGTGTGTCTTTGAACAAGAAAACCAGAACTTTGACACTTGGTGGAAACAAACCTTATGGTAAATTTATGAACATAATTCCCCTAAGCTTAACACATGTAAACCAAAGCTTTTCTCTCTTCTCCAAACACCTACCCAATTTGATATAGCCATAGTTATCAGAGAGGATGCTGCCTTTTCTGTCAAGACTTTGTTAGCTAGGATTGCTTATATTTGTAGGAACAAATAAAACATGTAGGTGCAGGGAGAAGTTATGCACATTAATAGTATGTTTGGATAAAGAAAGGGGAAGGAAAAGAAGGGGAGGGAAGAGAAGAGGAGGGGAGAGAAAGGGAGGGGAGGGAAGAATGGTGAGTTTTCCTTCCAAATCTTTCAATTGTTGGAGGGATCAATTTCCTACAATTTAATCCCTCCATTTCTCTCTCTTCTAATTCCCTTCCTTTCTCATTTGTTATCCAAATGAAAGATACCCCATCTCTCCATTTTCTTTCCCTTCCTTTCCCTCCATTTCCTTCAATCCAAACACACCGTAAGTGTATTGATCTTGTATGGGCTGAGGCCTTGGGAATATATTACTTCCTCCAATGGTGCCAAACTAATGGCTTCTATCAAGCTGCCATCATATCAAATTGCAAGGGAGTGGTCCAAGGGAATAATTCTGAGCATAGTGTAAGGGATGAGCTAACAAATTTGTACACCATATGCAGGGAGTTGATTAAGTAGTTAGGGAATATATCCGTAAGGCACGCCAAGAGGGAGTATTAGGCTGAAGCTGATTGGGCGGCAAAAAAAGCTAAGGAAATGTTGCTTTTGGAACAGGGGATGAGTTGAATATACCCCACTGATCTTTGGGCACCTATTGGGAAGTCGAATAGTATTTCTTTTGCTAATGGCAACGATGTTCTTTAGTACGTTAAGCCAAAACTTTTAAATGGCTAAAACTGTGGGAAATTGTAATTTGGGCGCTGGACCATCTAATTCTAACTGGTATTTCTGCTGTATGATACCTGCTAAAATTATGGTAGTTTAAATCGTAAATAACAAAAAAATAAAAAATAAAAAATAAAAAATAAAAAAAAATTTCTGCACATTATGAATGTGTTTAGACACAAGTTATAAATTTTTTTGGTGTGACATGAGCTTAAACAACAGAAAACTAGTAATGATTAAAAGACGAAAAACAACTATTAGCCATAGTTGCAAGGTCGTGCGCTGCTTGTAGTCTTTCCCTCTACACCTTGTGAATACTTCACCAAACAAAGAATCCGCTGATTCTCCGAATTCAATCCATCGTCCACCTCATGCTAATATCCGTATACTAAGAGCTCCTCAGCATTGTACCATAGCAACAGAATCTGTATAAATCATAATTGCTTGTATAAATTGTTCATATATATACTATTCATGGCCATAATTATATGTTTGGATACAGATAATTTTTTTTTTCTCATAATCAATTATGATACATTTCAACAGTATGACATTATAATTTACACTCAAATACTTAGTTTGCTGATTAACTTTTTATCCATCAGATTTGTAGAGGATTTTTAATTTATTTTGTTTTATGGACACTTAATTTATTATTTGAATAATCTTGATTCTCATAGTTATTGTGCTCACACTTTAAATAAATTTTGATATCCATTTTCTTACATGTTCAAATACAGACCACTGCCTTTAATTCACAGTAATAATTTATATAGTCTTACTAATCAACACATTATTTTTAAAAAAAAGGTTAAATTCAAAGATTTTCTTATTACATTCACTTATCATAGACATGAAATTTATGAAGGCTAATCGTCTTGATTCTCATAATTTAACTTATTGTGTACATAATTTAAATTTCTTATTTCAGGAGATATATATCACACACCTTTCTTTGACTATTATTGCAATATTGCCTTTTTCATTTAGACATTAGCTGAAAATATTTTAATTATGCTAGAAGTGTTGTTTAAGAATACGGAGTAGTAATATAAATATGTCTTAAGGGATTAAATAATGTAAATTTAAAGTGTAAAATTTAAACAAAATACACATTATCATCCCAAGAAGAACAATAGCAATTGTTACCGCTAAAAAATGTCAACTTTAACTATGAACTTTAGTAAATAATATTAATTCGCATACCACATTAATGCCATAAATTCATATACTTTATAGGTTGAGATCATTTTAACGTCATAAGAGTTCTATATTATAGATAAAAATTAACAATAATTATATTGCTGAAGTTACCACAATATACCTACCTAAAGAAAAACATAGCGCAGGTTCTACAAAATGTATTAGAAAGCATAGTTGAGCAACACACCAAAGTAAAATTAACAACATACATGATGATATCGTTTAACTACCTGTGAGTCTATGACATAAAAATTAAAAAGGAAAAAAATGTTACAAACTTGTGTTACTCTCATGTTATGCTAGTCCAACTACGATAACTACTACTAAATACTACTAATCATAACATTTTTTTGCATTTTCATATCCGATCCTTTGTCAATGAAGTGTATGATCACATTAGAGAATTAAGCAACCTTATCTTGATAGGCTTCCAAGGCCTCTTTCGAATAAGTCCATCTCCGTTGTCATCGTCATCTTCATCGTCGTCCTCAATGTAGATGAGTTCTTGATCATCCACATAATCCACCATCGAAACATCCTTATCCTTATTGTTCATATATGTAACAATATCATCCTCGTTTACGATTCGTTTCTTTGTTTTACCTTTGCAACTTGTTCTCCCATCATCATTATCATTAAGCTTGACTTCACCTCTCTTTTTGCCCCAGCTCGGGCCGAACTTGGTATAGAAATAGAAGTCAGATGTTTTATTATTCTTAGTAGCACTTTTCATAGCTGACGACGCCGCTCGAGTCGCATATGCATGCTTCTTAGGTCGACCTCGCTTCTTCGAGGAAGAGGGGACATATGGTGGTAGTGGTGGTCGAAAAAAGGGCTTTTTTGTAGGAGGAGGACAGAGATATTTGGACGTTTTTCCAAAGTGAGCCAATTTTGGCAAATATTAACCAACATGGTTGCGTGGCAAAAGTATTTACCAAACTAAGCTTTCAGGCTAAAACGCTGTCTCGGTCAGCGTTTTATGCCTGGGTTTTTTTTTAAAAAAAAATCAACTTAAAAACGCTGTCTGGGACAGCGTTTTTAAGTGTTGACTTTTTTTTAAGATTCCTTTTTATTTCAGAAATTGCAAAAATTTTAAAAATATAAAAGACATAAAACGCTGTCCCAGACAGCGCTTTATGTACAAACTTCCTTGTACCTAAAACGCTGTCTCAGACAGCGTCTTATGTTCAACATAAAACGCTGACTGAGACAGCGTTTCTCTGTTGGTGTGCAAAACAGCAGCAGAATCAGCCTTTTGCCACTGATCTGCCACTTTCTTCTGCCCCCACCCACCACCCCCTGCCATGATTTAGCCACCACAATCCACTAACAACCCCCACCGTTGACCACTATCTGCCACCACTTTTGACCTCCAACAACACTTCAACCAGCTCCACCACCAACCCCAACCATTCAACAACCGTCGATAACCACCCACCACAACCAACAACACTAAAACCACCATGAACAACCACATTAACCACCACGGGCCATCCTTTCTTCCCCATTTTCGACTATGGATTCCAAATGTCTGTTGTTTAATGTACATTAGCCCTGAAGGATCTATTTTGATTGACATAAATCCGATTTGGATAAATAAGCAAACAAAACTTTAAAACACAAACATATTCATTCAACCAGCATGTCTTATATTGATAATGCAATCGTTATATACATCATTCCAGGAAAAAGAACAAAACAATGATATAATACGTTCACTACTCATCAATTTGGTCTAACCCTTCCCTAGCCTCACTATCGTCCCTTCGTCTTGGACGACGCCGAGTGTAATGGTGAATGGTGGTGAATGGGTTCCGGCGCGGGGGGGGGGGGGAGGGAGTGAGCTGGCTGGACGATGCGTCCTCCTTGGTTCTGAAGGGTGCAGAACTGTGGAAGATGTACTCCTCTGCCTCTGTGTGCGACGTAGGATCACCTCCACTGCTACTCTGGCCGGGGTCGAACCGCGAATGGACGGAGTGACCATCATCACCGTCCCGCTGTTGGATGAGATGACCGTGACCATGTCTGCGTAAGGAAGTCGCGGACATATCTCGCATCCGCTGGACCTGGGCTCTGGTGGGTCCGTCTGTAAGGGCGAGGGACAGTGCATCATACATCGCCACCATATTCGCTGCCTGTAGTAATCATTGATCAGTCAAGTACATGA
This sequence comes from Chenopodium berlandieri, assembly GCA_034703905.1. Classification (NCBI taxonomy): domain Eukaryota; kingdom Viridiplantae; phylum Streptophyta; class Magnoliopsida; order Caryophyllales; family Amaranthaceae; genus Chenopodium; species Chenopodium berlandieri. Next base: position 47,889,170 of record CM068289.1, read on the forward strand.
TATTTAAAAAAGTTAAAAAATGAGGATGATAAGTATAGTAAAAGAAACTCACGTATCCGCTAATGACGTCATGTGCCGGGTGGTAATGGGTGGATGGTGGTGTGTAGCTGGGGTTAATGAAACAGCGTGTGATAAGCCTGTACCACACCATGTACGGATCGTCATGATCCATAATGCCCTGCATGGGATAACTTTGAACGACATGACCCAACCGCTGCTCCCATAGCTGAAGATACTGCCAATGCTCCAGTGCCCAGTTTGTCTCCGTCTTTCCCCGACGGTCAATGTCGTGAAGGCGCACGACAGTGTCACAGTTCTGGGGAATAGGCTGCTGCAGTCCGAACTGTCGCATGACGCGGTCAGGTAGGTGACTCTCCACAACCTCGAAACAGATCAGGGGGACCCGGGCACGCCACTCTCCCTGATGCTCCAGTAGATGTGCAGGCATGATATCTACCAACTCCGGTACATACGGATCCCATGTGATCTGCAATAACACATCCTAAATAAGTTAGTCCACAATCAGTATACACAGTACCTAAATGATTACAAGTGTCTTCAGAGTTTGTACCTGATCCTCAGTGAGTCGATCAAGGGCGTCTCGGTAGTATGGGAGACCCGTCGCCGCATGTGCCTGTGTGAGTCTGGGGACCATCCACCTGTGGCAACAAATTTGGTAAGTATGTTTACAAAATGAAATCGTATATGGGAAAAAAAATGACAATTGTTACAAACCTGCAACCGTAAGCCTCATCAGCTGCAGGGCGAGGCGGAGCGATGTACGGCTCATACTGGTCATCCTGGTCCTGCTGCCCCGGATGATGTACAGCAGGCCTACCTGGTCTTCCTACGTGGATGTGCTCCCAAGCCCATAGCTTCAATAGCAAAACACAAAACTATGTTAAATATGACATTACTCATTGCATAATTCGCTTGTGATAATATACGTAGTATACCTGAAGCACAAACAGAGGTCCTCCAATCTCGAGCGCACCACTCCGTGAGGCTCTGCAAAGTTGGCGATACAACACCGCCAAAGAGGCACTACCCCAGCTGTATCCACGGATATGCTCCCAGTCGTGGTCTAACAGCTGTAGGTAAATAAGCTGCAAGTGGCTCCCGCTCTTGTTCCTGAACAACACAACGGATATGAGGAAGAACAAGTACGCTCGAGCGTATCTCTGTACTGTGGCGTCATCGGCGTCCGCAAGCAAGCCTTGAAAAGTATCTCGTAACCAGACCGTCCTCAAGGCGGAGCCCCTAACATCGTTGGGACCCGGCTGCACCCCGAGAACCCGCACAACCAATCCAACGGGATCGACTAGAAATGATCCCGTCACCGCAGTCCCCTGTACTGGAAGGCGCGTCAGTATTGCCACGTCTCGCAATGTCATAGTCGCCTCCCCAACTTGTAGGTGGAAGGAGTGCGTCTCCTACCTCCATCTCTCCACTAACGCCGTGACAAGGTGTCGGTCGATCTCCCTGAATCCCAAGCGATGTACACCGCCAAAGCCAGCGTACGTCACGTACTCAAGGCAGCGATCATGGACAACCCAGGGGGTCCTGTAGTGCCTGCACTGTAGTGGCTTCACTACGTCACCCTGAAAACACAGGAGCATTTATAAGTAACAGAAGATAGTACATCAAAGAATCCAAAAACGTTAAAGATGAATCATTACCGTCAGGTTCCATACGTCGACGCTCCGATGGATGTCCTGTAGTGTCAGGACAGAAGGGTCAACAGGTCCGGGTGTCCTATCCCGTACGTCCATGATATCTGTTCATTGAAAACGTTACACACCAAACACCAACACAATATATTGAAAACTAATTTCGATAGAAAGGCATAAACAGAAAATCTCGAACATCCAAACGTACAAAATAAAATTCATCCAATTGAACACAATAACACATAATGTAGAAAATTATAATTGTTTCATCAAAATAACACCACTACATACTACTATATCAAATAACACATATACACTTAGGTCCTATGTTGGTCTAGATGGACAAGTAGTGCGGTTGTGACCTTGCTGGTGACAACGGCTGCATTTGGTTGGGGGCCGGTTGCTGTCATCCATCTCATTGCGTATGCGCTTCGACCTTGGACGACCTTTTCCACGTATCATTGTGCCGTCCGGAATGAGTTTTATGTTGAACATAAGACGCTGTCTGAGACAGCGTTTTAGGTACAAGGAAGTTTGTACATAAAGCGCTGTCTCAGACAGCGTTTTATGTCTTTTATATTTTTAAAAATTTTGCAATTTCTGAAATAAAAAGGAATCTTAAAAAAAAAAGTCAACACTTAAAAACGCTGTCCCAGACAGCGTTTTTTAATTGATTTTTTTTTTAAAAAAAAACCCAGGCATAAAACGCTGACCAAGACAGCGTTTTAGCCTGGAAGCTTAGTTTGGTAAATACTTTTGCCACGCAACCATTTTTGTTAATATTTGCCAAAATTGGCTCACTTTGGAAAAACGTCCGAGATATTTTATGTTTCGGTATCTAGGTCGCTTAGCTCGAGGTTGGATAAACATGTGATTATCTTCATTTCTAGGAAGATCACAAGCCCGTCTCGGAGTAGAGCCTAAGTTGATATACGGGATGGGTGGTGTCGAATTTGCTCCCACTAATGCTTCAATTGGCTGTATTTTCTCCTCTTGGCGCCTTTCGGTTGATTGTGGTGGTGTTGGCGGTAGTGGCTTCCCTATGTATTTTAAAACTAGTTCCGTCGGGGACTCTATGATTTGGTTACTGTTTATATAACAATCCAAAACCAAAATTGAAAACAAAATTAAATCATTTTTATAGCTATCATGTTAAGCAACAACATATACTATGTAAAAGTTCGAAAACCAACATAAAAATTATAAACCCTAAAAAATGAGCTTTGAGCACTAGATATAAATTAAGGTCTAAGAAACAAATACCTGTCTAAAATATGAGATGGATCAGCCGAGCTTCTAGTAAACGGAAATCTATCGTCGAACTCATCTTCAAACAACTAAAATTGATGTCGTAAAAAAAACTCGTAAAAAACAACAATTAGAGCAAAGAATGAAGTAAGCATGAAGCTAATTACAAAATTTAGAGATGATGAGGGTGAAATGACCAGAGATGATTTACGTAGAACCCTAGAAATTATGGATGAAGTTGAAAAATGAGTGGTAAAAAAAACCCTACTTTATCACAAGAATTATCATAAAAATGACAACATTAATTAGAGAAGATATGACGTTTCATGATAAATAAATAAATAAATTAACAAAATTAAAAATGGAAAAAATAGATATGAGTTGATATGAAAATACCTGGGAAACGAAGGCGTCATCGTCCCAAGGAGATTGATTGACATTGCAAAACATAAATGAAGTTTTTAGTGGAGTTCCTTCAGCGACCAACCTCCTTGCGTTTTGCCTAATTCTCATTGGGTTTATTTTTGGTGTTTAGAGAGAATTTTTTTTTAGTCGAAAATGATGAAAGGAATGAAGCTAGAAATTTGGTGTTAGAGTTTTCTTGTGCTTTGCATTATTTTTACATAAATTTCTCTCTCTTTTTACACAATGCAACAAAGGTGTGTATTTATACGCAGTTTTTGTAAAAATAATTAATAGAGTGGTTTTTTTTATCCTATTAATCAATAAAAAAAATAAAAATGGAAAGACTAATGGTAAAATGGTAAGAAATGATTTTCTGGTTTTATTCTGGCCTTTCATATTTCTCCCACCTTCTTTGTTTTATCCAATAATGTCCTTGCCAATGTGTTTGAACTTACTATAATGCCATTAATGGTGAGGCAAAAACTTTAATTTCTTTGCCAATAAAATTTGCACGTTTGTCAACTATTGTAGGGTGGTACTTAAAATTTGAAATCAAATTTGATCTTATTGTAATTTTTCAACTCCATTTTAGGAAAGAAAAGTAAAATCCACTGTAAAGTTTTACATACGAGTAGATATATATAGAGGTAGAAATTTCAATTTTCTTTAAAAAATTGTGGCGGTATTTTAAACTTGAAAAAGTTGTTGGAATACATTACAAGGAGTTTTCATAATTCAAAAGTTACATTTTCTCTGTGAAACAATATGTAATAATGCAGATATCACATTAAAGTTTCCCAATAAAAATTTTCATATATAATTTGTTTCCTTGTTAATAGTGATTCAATGATATCTCAATTATTTGATTATGTTCATTACGTCAGCGTGTTCTCACGTATTATCTTTAATAGAGTCTATATTGTTGACTATGTATTAGGGTTCATTCTATTCTTTTTATTTTCATGTACTTGCTTTTACTAGATTTTCATGTACTTATTAGAATAATTTAGACTTATATGGATTTATTAAAAAATATTTTTTTTCATTGTAAATTGTATTAGAGTAGCTTTAATTCCTCATAAACTTAGCCGTGGAAATATGTTAATATAAAAGTATTAAAAACACATTAAAGTATTAAAATATTTTTTTAAAAAAAATTCAATAAAAAAAGTAAAAGTCTTGACAATCAAATCGTTCAAATCCAAATAATTCAGATTATACCTAAATAATTTCATATCAGAAGATTTTAAAAACCTTATTGCAAGTGAAGAGGCATGTGGTTAAAATTTAAGAAAACAAAGACACAGCTAGATAGAAGACACCAAGGTATAACTGTTTGAATTAATTTATATATTAAGGAATTAAACATTGACTAATATAGACGATAATGCAGATTAATATTTCTTTGATTTGGTAAAATTATTACTCGTAGTCAGTATACAAATTGAACATTTTTCGGACTAAGATGTCATTTACTTTAGTCTTCAAATTGAATAATTATAAATAGTACTTACGAAGATAAACAATGAAAGTTATTTAAGATACCAATTTTTGTTTTCAATGAACTAATATAACTTCAACTTTGATTATTTATTATCTCACTACATTTAGAAAATTAATGAAAATATTCACATATACTCAATATAAATCTGGTTAAATAATATAGTTTAATACAGTTTGCTAAAACAAAAATCATACAAGTTCTAATTTACTAATTCTAAATAAATATACAAAAAATAATACTACTCCTTAAATAAATAAAAAGTTAATGATATACATAGTAGTTAATTTGTCATGCTTGCACTCTTACAAGTCATTATATATTTCACAATTATTTTCCCTTAGGAGTAAAAAAAACTATATGTCTTTACATCATATTATATACCTAAGAAGAAAATCTAAAACACCTATCATATTTTTGAAATGACACGTGTTACTTCCTGGGGCTATTTCTTCCCTCCAAATCCCCGCCTTTTTTTTTCATTTTTGTGAAATTCTCAATGGTGACCCTCAATTTGTGCTACACGAAAATGGTGCTCTTCTTGAAATAGAATTATACAAAATGACTCTATTTAAGAATTTATCCCACTTATAACATTATTTATTTTAAAAGTTATTTAAAGTTAACTATAGTTAGGTTATTTCAATTAAAAAAAAAAAAGTATAACTAAAATAAAAAGTCAACCAACCACTACAAAAATTTGGGCTTTTAGCGAGTAACACCCCCAAATCTCCCTCAACGGAATACTAGTATAATATGTATAATAATACCGTAGAGATAGACTTAGGTGTATTACTGCCGCGTAATTACGCAAGGCTACTCAAAATACTTAACACAATAACAAACTTGCAGCGGAAAATTCAACTCTTCTTTTATTAATACTTATAAATAGTAATAACCATTGTCATGAGTACTCAAAAATAGAAACAAAAACCAACATTCCTAACTAGGTGAAGAATATCTCGGGACTCCCAAATGCTCATTTATTGATTCCACCTGAAAATAGTTAACACTGCTTACCATTAAGGTAAACAGGGCGAACCAAGTCAAATAGGATGTACGGATTAGCAAAATATGTTAAGTACGCTAAATGCAAGATAAGTAAACTCAATTTATTTGCAAACATGCTTTTAAAATCAATCATGAAATTCCAATAATTAATTCAATAACTCAAACCTCATAATTCAAAACCAATTCTCAAAATTCTCAAAAGAATTCCAAAAACTCAATAATAATTTGAATAATAATTCAAGTGATAAAAACCAACTCCTTTTAAAAACCCAATTCCTCTCCTAAGTGTGCACACCCTCAAGCTAGTATCTTTATATTGAAAGGCTATTCTTGAGGAAAGACTAGGTCATACCAAGTCCATAATTTTTAATGAATCCGCATAGTGTGATTAATATAATAATTATGCTTGTAAAGATTTTAACAAGTAATTCAATAATTCTCATGAAATTCCTCTTTTGAATAAAATCAAATTTTATAATAGAATAACTCGAAAACTCTTGTTGTATTTAATTCAACAAGCTTTTCAAATCAAACTTTTTTTTAAAAAAAAAAAACTTTTTAAATCAATCCAACATGTTTTTAAAAATCAAATACCTTTAAAATAATAAATTATTTCAAACCATTCAAAACAAGATAGAAATCCATTCTCAAACATATTTATTAAAAACATGAATTCTCAAGGTTAATTTATAAATCATAATTCAAAATAATTTAATTAAAATCACGCAAACATGCTTTTTAACTCAACAATTTCGAAGGTATCTAGCCACCTAAACGTGCCTTAATTCAGAATCTTAATCAACACTTCGCACTTTCAAAGTTCAATCACGAATACACCTTGCAATTAACATAACCATAAGGTTATCACAACATCCTTAGACATAAACCCAAATCTAATGTGCATGGACTATAAAATTCTCTTAAAAAAATAATACTTTAATATGAAATTATAGCTTTGAAATAGGTATTTATATTTTAGAAAACTAACCATGAAGAAAATAAAGGAATAGAATTAAAGAGAATTGAATTTGCATTGAAAAGAATAGGAAGAACTTGCAGAGGATATAACTCCTTCGATATAACTTCGAATTGGGTGATTCTTGAGCCTAACCTCAAGCATTTTTTGAGAGAAACAATTTAAACAATGTTTTAAGAAATAGTAAAACCCTAAAACTGACTATAAGTGCCCGAAAATTGGCTCTAAACATATACGGGCTGATTTTCTTTTTGAAAAGGGGAAAAGAAAAGTAGGAAAAGGTTGAGGGAAAAGAAGAGTAAGAGAGAAGAAGAGAATTAAGTTTTGGTGAATAATATGAGAGGTATGAGGGGGTATTTATAGGCTCATGAATGATAGAATTAAGGTAAGATTTTGTAGGAAAAATTATTGTAAATGTAGTTTAGGGAATTACATGGAAAAGAGAGTTTAAAAATTAAGGAAGGTTTAGTTTATGGTGATTAAGAAATAAAGAATTAAGGTAAATAGCTTGATCATGAAGTAGAAGATGGCAAGTGAGCTTGCTTGGAGAATAATCAAGAAAGATTTATGGCAATTAAATTGTATGATCAAATCTTTGTGAGATGGAAAATAGGAAATAAGGAAATTTAAAGAAGATAATTAAAATACAAAACTACCAAAACAATTAAACCAAAATTAGCATAAGGTGGCCGAAAATATTGAGCCTATTCATGCTCATATTTTTGGACCTCATTGCTTAGTTTTAGGAAATATTTTGCTAGATTTTAAGGATTAAAAATGACTTTGTAAATAATATATTTTGTAAAAATAATTAATTAGAAAAATACTAACTTTAAACTAATTAATTAATCATGAAAACTTAGATTTTCTATGCCTAGAAAATCCAAAATTCCTAGATTAATTAAATAGATTTTTGGCCCTTTTAAAATAAATAAGAAAGATATAATTTTTGCTTAATTTTTAAATATCCGAAGTATATATATATATATATATATATATATATATATATATATATATATATATATAATTCGGTTTTTGAAATAGAATAAATAAATAATAAATCCTATCCAAAATCCAAAATAGTAATTCGGTTTTTTAAAATGTTTTTGGCACTAAAATTCAAATATCATTTTGGCTCCAAAATTCAAATAGAAAATAATTTACTGAAATACACTTTTTAGAAAATTATTAATACTTAATCAATTAGAAAATACATCTCAAATATACGGGGTATTACATGATTTTCGTCTCTAATTTCTAAAAATCCATCGCTTGACATAGCTAGCTACGGATATATCGACAGAATCACTCCATTGGTAAAAACCTTGTCGCTAAATGGATTTAGAGACGGAAAAAAAAATATGTCGCTAAATTTAGCAACGGAAAAAAAAAATCCGTCGCTCATATCAGCAACGGAAAAAACAATTTGTAGCTCATATTAGCAACGGAAAAAAAAAAATCCGTCTCCAAATTTAGCAACGGAAAAAAAAAAATTTGTCTCTAAATTTAGTAACGGAAAAAAAAAACCCGTTTCTAAATTTAGCAACGGAAAAAAATATTTTGTCTCTAAAACTCGAGATGCTGTTCGGTTCGACCTGATCCATTTACCAGTTCGAAACCTCTCTCGGGTCAACCCGACTCGGCTTTGCATGTAAGGCTCCTTGAATACCCAATCTCAAGAATCGCAATTGGTAGGAGCTGAACCTGTAACCTCAAAGTCACATAGTGAAACTCTTACCAACTACACCAAATACTATTTGTTTACTTCTACAAACTTTGATAATAAGTGAAAGAAATATTAGAGATGGAATTGAAAATCCGTCTCTAGTTTAGCAACGGAAAAAAAATCCGTCTCTAGTTTAGCAATGGAAAAAAAAATCCGTCTCTAGTTTAGCAACGGAAAAAAAAAAATCCGTCTCTATTTACGTAATTCGTCTTTGAAGTAATATTTTACATATTTCGTTTCTAAAATAATTTAGAGACGGAATTAAAAATCCGTCTCTAAATTAGGGACGGAATTAAAAATCCTTCGCTCATATCAGCAACGGAATTAAAAATTTGTCGCTCATATTCGCAATGGAAAAAAAAAATCCGTTTCTAAATTTAGCAACGAAAAAAAAACCCGACTCTAAATTTAGCAACGGAAAAAGATCCGTCCCTAAATTACAAACGGATTTTCAATTCCATTTCTAGTTTAGGGACAGATATTTAATTCCGTCTCTGATTTAGAGATGGATTTTCAATTTCGTTTCAAATTTAGAGACGAATATTTAATTCCGTCTCTAATTTAGAAACGAATTGAAATCCGTCACTAATATTCCGTTTCTATATGAACATTTTTTTGTAGTGTACCCAAACACAACCTAGCCACCTCCACCGAAACCCCAACCCCACCACCCCACCTCAATCGAAACTCAAACCCAGCCAGTAGCCTCTGCCACCGCCCCATTTCCGTCCCCCTCTCCTTCCTCCGTCCCGTCTTTGGCACCCTCACCCGCCACCAGCTGAATTGTAATCACTCTCACCTCCACCCTAACCCCCACCTAAACTAAAATCACTTTTAGATTTAGGTAGGCGGGGGTGGTTTCGAGTGTTGCTGCTAAAACTAAAATAGGCTGCTGTTGGCGGAGCGGTTAGAGACTCAGAAGAGTTAGAAAGGGAGGGTCGTGGGTTATGGTGGGAGGAGGAGCAGTGTGAAGGATTTATGTCTTCGTCAAGTGAAATTACTAGATATATAATGGATCAAATTATGGAGATAATTAAGTTCGTTCTTTTGGGTCATCATTATATTATAGCTAGAGGTACTAACGATCTTTGGGCTAGTAAAATAGGCCAAAGCCTAATTGAACGGATCCCATAAGGTTACACAAAAGGCCTAGATTGAGCATAAGAGAAAGAGGCCCATGATGGGCTTCATCACTCTAGGTGGCCGGCCATGAGGTGAAGTTTGGGGGGCTTTGGGCTTCCTAACCTAGTCTAGTTATAATAAGATTTAAAATAGACTAGGTGCCTAGGTTTTCAGTAAGACAGTTTTTTTGTTGATTGAAACCCGAGTTAGCAAACACGAGACCCAACCCTCTCAAACTTCCTCCTCTCTCTCACGGCTCTCTCCTCCTCCTTGGCACCGGTTGTGTGCGGTGGTGGTGTTGATCGTGGTGGTGGCCGATTGTCCATTAAAGGTGGTGCTCATGATTTTTCCCTTCACTCGACCAATCTAGCATTGGTGGACGGCTTGATTGAATCTCGTGGGCTAAGTAGAGGAGTCACTTTTGGGGCTCTATTCTCTCCCTAATTTGTCAATCAAATTGCTACGTGAAGATCACGCTTCAAAGGTATAATTATGTGGTTCTTGTGTGTTATGCATGCGATCTTATTTTAGGTGCGTATGAATGTGATTCATGAAATCCCGCTTAAAGTACCTAAATCCCTACAGTGGTATCAGTTAGCCTCTTGCATGAACACGCTTGATTATAATAATAATGCGTTTATTTGAAGTCCATGTTCATAATTTTATAATCAATTAAGAGGGAGAATTAATTTAATTAAAGTTCAATTATTATATTAAATGTGATTTAACTCTTGAAATTGATTAAATGTGATTTAAGTATGCTCAAAATAGCCATAAAGAGGACCGAAATTTTTGCCCTAATTTGTTTGAAAATTTCGAACCCTAGCCTATTAATTTTGAAAATTTCCAACCTAATAAGCCATGAAAATGATTTTGTGTGCTTGTTTTGTTTGATTTCGTTTTAAATTTGTTTCATGAATATAATATCATTGATTTCATGTATAAATTATGAATTTTACATGATCAATAAATTGTTTTAAGTGTTAAAGTAATTGGGATTAAATTTCATGAAGAACCCTAATTTTAATATTGAATTGGGATTTAATTTTAATTTTAGACTTATTTAATTTATTTTTTACAAAAGTTGTTTTAATTAAATTAAAAACATAAACAAAAGGGTTGTAATGGCCGGCAGCCACGACTGGGTGGCGCAGCCACAGTGGCTGCCGACCGGTGTCAGTCCAAGAGGGAGGGGAAGGGAGGGCAGGTGGTCCGGGGGTGGCTAGGCAGCAGCAGTTCAAGCGTTGCACGTTGTTGCCGTGGTTGCTGTTGTTGTTGTTTCCTACTGCACTTGGGGAAGTGGCTGTTGAAAAGCAGCCAGCCACCGTGGCTAACCTTGGCTGGCCATGCACGGTGGCTTGCAGCTAACAGATGATGCTGCTGCTGTTACCGCCTTACGGCAGTGGGTGTTTGGAGGCGCCCATCTACTGTGGCTAGCCTCGGTTGGCCAACCAAGGTGGTTGCGGTGTGCAGCGATTTTCAAAAAAAAAAAATTACTTTAAAAATAAAAATTAGTTTTATTCTGGGATAAAATCAAATTTTCAAAAGTGGTTAATTTGGTGATTATCCATAGTTAAGGTTGTTAATTTTAGATAGGATTTATTAGGATATTTTGAGCATATTCCAAAAGGGATAATAATTGATTTAAATAATGTGATTATCCCATAATCAAATTTAGAAATAATTGATTTTAAAATTATTTGATTGGTTAGTAATTAGGATAGAATCTCCTAAATTAGTTAGGTTAAACATGGAAAATAAATGATAGGTCATGCCAAAGCTAGGTGTCATTTTTATATGTTAGGTAACTTGGGGTAAATCTAGTTTTACAATTTTAATTGGTTATGCTGAACAAGGTTACCTAAAGCGTTTAGAACCTTGAAGCAAAGAGTAATAATTAACATGTGATGGTTAATTATTCAACTAAGAGTTACAAGAGTTGTAATCAGTAAAGAGTTTACTCACCTTGAAAATGTAATGGTTGATCGTATAGCCAAAGTTCGATTAATATTACACAAATAAATGATCTTGGAATCACTTAATTCAATTAGGATCATTTAATATTGAATAAAGTGCTTTAAAGTAACTTATTTTAATTCATTTATGGTACTTTAATTTTATTAAACATAATTATTGAACTTTGCCTTAATAGATGGGTAGCTGTAACAATGACAACAGTTCTATTTACAATCTTCAACCATTCCTTGAGAAGGATAGGTTGATAGGAGAGAACTTTTCCAACTGGGAAAGAATGTTGAGACTTGTTATGAAATCTGAAGGTAGGGAGGATGTCATTGACACTCCATTGCCTCCATTGCCAGAAAACACTACTGGGGCTCAGAAGCGTAGGCATAAGGATGCTCTTGAGAAAGTTGTACCAATCACTTGCTTGATGCTGGCAACTATGGAGCCTGGTCTTCAAAAACATTTTGAAGACCATGATGCATACACCATCATGCAAGAACTCTAAGCTATGTTTAAGAAATAGGCACAAGTTGAGAGGTACGAGCTCCATCGAGAGATTTTGGATTATAGGATGGAAACGGGTGCAACAGTTCATGATCATGTTTTCAACATGATCGGCCCAATTCAAAATATGGAGAAACTAGGGCACCTATACAGCCAAGAGATGGCTACAGATATCATTCTCCACTTACTTCCAAATTCCGTCAATCAGTTTATCATGATCTTTAACATGTCTAATGCTGAGAAGACATTAAATGTGTTGCATGCTATGCTGGTTAGTGCGGAGAAGAAAATCCCTAAGGAAGTTAAGAAAGAGGTTCTTATGGTCCAGAAAGGGAAGGGGTTCAAGAAGAAGAGGCAAGGGGCAAGTGTCAAGGGTAAGGGCAAGAAGGTTGCCAGGACTCCTAAGAAGCCCAAGGCGACTCCAAACCCAAGCCTGTAGGTGAAAGTGAATGCTTTTATTGCAAGAAGAAGGGGCATTAGAAGCGCAATTTCCAGAAGTACCTTGACTACCTCAAGAAGAATGGAGCATCAACCTCAGGTAACTTGTTATGAACAATTTAACTTTCATTTAGATATGTGATACCAAGTTGCAGTGCTAACATTATTCATGTTCTGCAGAAACTGCAAAGAAGTGAGGCTAGCATTAGAAATGGAGCTTGAAGGTGCACGAGAAGTATTCAAGTGGCCAGAGAAAGCTTCATAATTTTATTTCTGATTATTTTATGATGATTATAGACTTATTTCCGGGTTTTGTTGAGACAATTTTTCAGTTTTTGTTGAAATACTGATTGGTTTACTTGTCTTGGGCAAGCATTGATCCATGACAAGGTAATAAATTGTTTTCATTTGCTAGCTATGAGTTAATTTTGTTTTATAACATTGATATAAATAGATCACAAAAGCAAAAAAAAACTGATTCAAAACCAACCTACTTATAACATATTAAGGTTAGGTCACATAAACCAATTGCGCATCCAAAGATTACAAATTAATGTACTCTTATTCTTATTTGATTATGAATCATTTGAGAATTGCGAGTCATGCTTGTTAGGTAAGATGACCAAGTCACCTTTTAGTTGAAAGGGTGAGAGAGCTAATGACCTTTTGGAACTCATACATATGGATGTGTGTAGACCAAGAGTTCAAAAGCAAGAAAAAGTTTTTAACTACTCCATTACTTTTACTAACGATTTAAGTAAATATGGCTATATCTACTTAATGAAGTAAAAGTTGGAATCATAGAAAATTCAAGAATTCCATAATAAAGTACAAAATCAACTTGAGTAAACAATTAAAACACTACAATATGATCATCTGAGGAATTATGGAATTATTTCATAATCAAAGGAACACCACTATTAAAAGGTGTGTTAGAAAGCCGGAATCAAACTTTTCTTGACATGGTTCAATCTAATATTAGCTTTAAATATCTGCAAATATCGTACTAAGGATATGCATTAGAAAACAGCTGCGAATATACAAACCAGAAACCCGTCCAAAGCGTTTGAGAAGACGCCATACGAGTTATGGATTGGAAGAGTTCCAAAGTTGTCTTTTCTAAAAGATTAAGGGTTATGAAATCTATGTAAAATGTTTACAAGGCGACAAACTTGACCCTGCATTAGATAAATGTTTCTTCATGAGTCATCCCATAGAAACAAAAGGGTATTACTTCTACAATCGCGGAGATAACAAAGTGTTTGTTGCTCGTGATGGTGTCTTTTTAAAAAGGGAATCTCTTTTTACAAAGCCAAGTGGGAGTAAAGTGGTTCATGAAGAAATTCGAGACGAGCAACAAATAGATGTGGATAACACCACACACAGGCAAAGGCGCATGAGTCAGCTAATTTGACAAATCATGTGTCGGAGCAAGCTAATTCAACTAGCGAGGCTCCTATTGTCCCACTTGAGAGAATAACCTCAAAGAGTTGAAGAAAGCCTACTTCTATCGTTACTCTTACCCCTCGTAGGTCACTCAGAATAATAAAACAAATAGCTTGTTAAAATTCTGATAACTGAGGATTCTAAAATTTTCTTATTGGAATGTGTGGAACCCACAGCCTACAAGTAAGCTTTGACGAGCACAAACTTAGGAAATGGCTTAAGGCCATAAAATCCAAAATGGACTCCATGTCTGAAAAGGATGTGTTTATCCTGATAGACTTACAAATGAGGTCAAACCCATTGGTTGCTTAAGCCTATTCGGATTCTTCTAGCAATTGCTGAAATTTTCAATTACGAAATTTGGTAGTTGGATATCAAAACCGCCTTCTTGAATGGGTTCTTGGTGGAGGATGTGTATCTTACACAACCTGAGAGTTTTGTAGATCCAGAAAAACCTAGAAAGTTTTTGCAAACTTCAGAAATCCATTCATGGACTGAAGCAAGCATCAAGGAGTTGGAACATTCGTTTCGATAAGGCAATCAAACAGTTTGGTTTCCTTAAGAGCAGAATAGAATCTTGTGTATACAAGAAGTTTAGTGGGAGCAATCAAGTTTTCTCAGTCTTGTATGTAGATGACATACTGCTCATTGGGAACGACATACCAATGCTTGAGTCATTCAAGTAATGGCTAAAGAGTTGTTTCTCTATGAAAGACTTAGGAGATTCCAAGTACATGTTGGGAATTAAGATCCATCGAGAAAGGTCTCGAAGGATGAGTGGACTAAATCAAGAGACTTATGTTAATAAGATTCTTGACAGATTCGAGATGCAAGACCCTAAGAGAAAATATCTTCCCATGTCTCATGGTATTACGCTCAGTAAAACTCAGTGCCCTCAAAAGCTAGAAGAATTGAGTTGTATGGATATATTACCTTATGCCTCTGTAATAGGGTCCATTGGGTATTCCATGATATGTACAAAGCTGGATGTTACATGTGCCTTGAGCACGTGCAACAGTTTTCTAGCAAATTCAGAAGAAGTGCACTAGAAAGCTGCTAAAGAACAAATCCTTAAGGACTTGAGAAGGATTAAAGGAATGTTTCTAGTTTATGGTGGCAAAAGTGAATTGGTTGTCAAGGGTTATACAAATGCGAGTTTCCAAACAGGCAAAGATGACTTAAGATTTCAATCTGGGTACATTTTCTGTCTAAATAGAGGAACAGTGAGCTTGAAGAGTTCAAAGTAGAGCACTATTGTATACTCCATGATAGAATCTCAACATGTTTGGCTACATTAGAAGTAGCTAAGGAGGATGTTTTGATCAAGTTGTTTTGTGACAAAAATTGTACCTTTGCCCAATCAAAGGAGCTAGGGTCACATTACAAATCCAAACATGTTGAGATGAAGTATCACCTCCTTCAAAAGATCATTGGCTAGCAGGAAGCCAAGATCTGCAAAGTTTCATATGAGTGAGAACATAACTTATTTACTTACTAAACCCCTTCCATAGCCAAAGTATGAGAGTTGTACTAAGGTTCTTGAATTAAAGCAATTCATGTAATTTAAGTTGTATATGTTTTGAGAAAACTTATCACATAAGTAATACATCAACTTGCAGAATTATGTTTAATCAGAAATTTATTATTTCTCTTATTTAATTATGGTTTGATATTAAATAAAATGTCCAAAATAATTATGAATTGATGGGAACATCAAATACGTGATTTGGCGAATGAAACCCCACAAGTGAACTAAATTCATAAATTATTTAAGTTCCTAGTTCGAAATCAATAAATTCGACATAAATGATTTCAATAAATGGAGTGGCATGTTAGATTGATTGGATAGCGCAGTTTCATGGGCTATAGGGGCATAGAGATGCTCGGTCAATCACATGGATATGCATGAATGATGCATGATCGAACTATTGATCTACTTTGAAGTTCAAGTATAGAACCTCCAGATATATTAGTGGATTCCTCTGACATGAGTGGAACACTGATTTCATTCAATGATTGATTTAACTGTGGTACATCCAAACGTCATTCCATAAATGGGAACTATAAAAGATGTTTCCTAGTTACTTTAAAAGTTGAGTGGGAGCTTTGGTTGCCACAAGATTGGATTGAGTCTACCTATTTAATTAGGAAATGTGTCATGCCTACTTGAAGAGGGAGAATTCAGAAGATACATGGCCGCGTTCAAATGTATTACTCTATAATCATTTGGTTTTGTAATTCTAACTCAGATTTCAAGAAATGATTTGTAGATTAATATGATCTCGACATGAGATGCAATCATATTATCAAATCGACACATATTGACTTAAGGAATTTGAATATTGCACAATTGTCTCAGACAAGTGGGAGATTGAAGGATTTATGTCTTTGTCAAGTGCAATTACTTGATATAGAATGGATCAAATTATGGAGATAATTAAGTTCATTCTTTTGGGTCATCGTTATATCATAGCTAGAGGTACTAACGATCTTTGGGCTAGTAAAATAGGCCAAAACCCAATTGAACGGATCCTATAAGGTCACACAAAGGGCCTAGATTGAGCATAAGAGGAAGAGGCCCATGATGGGCCTCATCACTCTAGGTGGCCGGCCATGAGGTGGAGTTTGGGGGGTTTTAGGCTTCCTAACCTAGTATAGTTATAATAAGATTATAAATAGACTAGGTGCCGAGGTTTTCAGTAAGACAGTTTTACTGTTGATTGAAACCCGAGTTAGCAAACACGAGACCAAACCCTCTCAAACTTCCCTCTCCTCCTCCTTGGCACTAGTTTTGTGCGGTGGTGGTGATGATCGTGGTGGTGGCCGGTTTTCCATTAAAGATGGTGATCGTGGTTTTTCTTTTCACTCTACCAATCTAGTATTGGTGGACGGCTTGATCGAATCCTGTGAACTAAGTAGAGGAGTCATGTTTGGGGCTCTATTCTCTCCCTAATTTGTCAATCAATTTGCTACGTGCAGATCACGCTTCAAAGGTATAATTATGTGATTCTTGTGTGTT
Source organism: Chenopodium berlandieri (assembly GCA_034703905.1). Classification (NCBI taxonomy): domain Eukaryota; kingdom Viridiplantae; phylum Streptophyta; class Magnoliopsida; order Caryophyllales; family Amaranthaceae; genus Chenopodium; species Chenopodium berlandieri. Next base: position 47,906,201 of record CM068289.1, read on the forward strand.
ATGCATGTGATCTTATTTTAGGTGCGTATGAATGTGATTCATGAAATTCCGCTTAGAGTACCTAAATCCCTACACAGTGGTCAGGGTCGGGTCTGGGTCTAGGTCTGATGGGGGTGTCGGTTTGGGGTGAGGATGAGGGTAGAAGTGGTGGTGGCAGCTGGTTGAAGGTGAAGGTGGAGGTGGTGGCGGCGGTGGTTAGGTAAAGGTGGCTAGGTGGTTTTTTTTAATTTGTGTTTTTTTAAATTCTAAACATAGTTTAATTATTTTTTTTTAATAAAAAAACACTCATTAATGTCATATCTGGGATAAAATTGTTAAATAAGGTCATTTTGTATAATTCAAATTCAAGAGTGTCACCATTTCCGTGTAGCACAAATTGATCGAGAGTCACCATTGAGAATTTCCCTTCTTTTTTTAGCTAATGTCATCAACTACTTCCTATAATTTATAAACAATATATTCACCTAATCGATCGTATTGTTCCAGGTGTGGTACTGGTGGTTCGGGCTAGGTCAGACTAGGTCTTGCTGGATAACCTGCACAGGTGACGTTACTGCCATCGAGGGTGGCTCAAGGAACCCCCCTCCGAAACTTAAGTTCGTAAGTGTTTTTAGAGAGAGAAAGTGTACTTAGATAGAAAGAGAGTGTAATTAATTTTTAGTGCCTAAACCCCTTCATGTTGTACTTGGTCCTTTATTTATGGATGTACGAACTCCTTTCAGCTGGAGCCGTATTGGTCAACCTGTAAATCGACCTTAACGGGCTGGTGAGCCCCTTCTAGTACTCTCCCGGTGATGACTGTGCACCCCTTGAGCGAGACTGGGAGTGAGGTGATAGCTCAGCAGGAGCTATTCCATAAACTAGCCCCTCAAGAGGTGGTATGAGGTCACTCATACTAGCTCTTTACTGATCGTCGCGCACCCCTTGAATGGAGCCAGTTACCAGGAAATAGCTTAGTAGGAGTTATCTCATACAACTAGCCCCTCAAGAGGTGGTATGAGGTTACTCATGCCAGCTTTTTTGAGTGTGTAACCTTATCGGTAATTACTCAATAGGTCGTCCGGCTGAGATACCTCCTATACAGCTAGCCCCACCATGTTTGAGAAATTTCGAGCCGGGGCTAGGAATTTCGATTATGCCCGCTGAAGTTTGATAAAGTGCGAGCTGAGGCGAGGAATTTCGATTACTCCCGCTGAAATTTGAGAAATTACGAGCTGTGGCGAGGAATTTTTTTTTTTTTTTTTCTTTTTTTTTGGCGGGAACGGTGCCTTGCATGGGTGGGACACGTATCATCCATCTGGAGTGCAGTTTAATCGTTTATGGCTATGTGATGGTTTGATTTCGTTGGGTAGGTAAAACATAATGACGTATTAAATTTATGGCCCCCTTTTTTCTTACTTTATAATAATTTAAGCCCTTGTGTTTTCTTTTCATCTTCTTCATTTTAAAATTCTCTCTTCCTCTTTGATATTTTTTCTCTCCTTCTCCATCTTTTGTTTGTGCCGGGTTGCTTCTGCGTACTGCTGTAAGTGTGTTTTCTCTTATTTTTCTGTCTTTCTCTTAATTGTACACTGTTAATTTTGTTCTTTTCAATTGCTCGCGACCTTCAATTTCTCTGTCCTTTTGAATTTCTATTTGGCTAAAATCCGATCTTTTTCTCTGTGATTTTTGGTCTATGACCGTGGTTGCCGCTGCGCATTGTTTCTATCCATTGGTGTGCAGTTGAGTTTGTGCTTCTTCGAAAGGTACTTCCTTCGTACTTTTCTTTCACGCTTTTCTTCTTTCTTAGCAAGATTGATTTTTTCCTTTCATTTCTTTGCAAGATTGCGTCTTTTTCCTTTGTTTTCCATTACTGTTCACATGCATTCCTCTCTTGTGCTTATTCTTGGTTGAGCATTCTTGCTTTGATTTTGCTTCTTGCCTCTTTCGATTTCATTCTGCTTTAATTTATCGCTGAGGCACAACTGATTTTCCTTTTACTTCCACGTCTCCCTTTTGGGGTTTTTCCTGTTTTTAGAACCATTATGTCTAACGCTTCTAATAGTCAGAACCCGAGTTCTCCCTCTATTCACACCGCGTCCAATTCGTCTCCTAAGCTCTCTCGCTCAGGTGAGCGCACTGAGCAAACTTGTTTTGTTTCTCCTGCATCATACCCCATCCCCTTACAAGTGGTTATGTCGAATGCCAGTTCCCTTGTTAGGAGAGGGGTGAATATCGCTGCGACCTCTCCTGTTGAAACGAGGTCAGGTGGTAGTTGTCCCACTACCAACAACGCTTTTTGTTCCTTTCGAGCTCGGAGTCGTCCTTCCTTTTTTAACCCGTATTGTGAGCGGGATCTCAATATTGATGGAGTTACCCTGTCACATGTTATGCGCTTGAGGTTACGCGCTATGCGTCATAAGCTCTTAGTAGACGAGGTTAAAGCCCATCCCCCTGATGTTTACCTTGTTCGCCCTTTTACCCATATTCAACCTTTAAACAGTTTTGCTTAGCTTGATGATATAGCTGACAAGGATTAGTTTGATCATTATGTAGCGTGGGGTGCTCGTTCTTCATTTTCTTCTCCAGCTAAAGCTATGAGTCAGCCCGCAGAGTCTCCATGTGAGCGGGATTTTTAGGATTGCCAGCAAATTTATGTGGTTAAGCCTGTAAAGGAAGGTGACCCCGAATTCTACTTGGATGAGAGATGTACTGGTCCTAAGAACTGCACGCTGGACTCCAACTGGCGTAAGGATCCTGAGCACTTAAATTTGTGGGTCAAAACTTTTATGGGTTTGGACCAGGCTATCATCTGGTTCTTTCTGATGAGGGCGCGAAATTGTTAGCCTTGCCTCCAGTTCATATTGTTAAGTTTGCTTCTCAGCTTGATTTAGGTTTACGCTTTTCCTTTGGACCCCACTTTGGATAAGGTTTTTCATGCCATGAACTTGTGTATTGCTTTGCTTTACCCTGGATCTCTTCATACATTAATCTGTTTGCTCTGGTTCTTGCACTTTAGGCGCTAATCTAAGTATTCTAACTTGTTCAAGTCTTTAATGAGTTTAAAACGAAGTTCTTCTAGCACTTCTGAGTCTGGCTGGTTTTATATTACGCCAAAGGGTGGTAGGATGTTATCCTACCCTAAGCTAGGTTATTCCTTCTGGTTTCAATGTGCCGCGCGACTTTAGACTCATCTGCTCTAATATGGCTGGGGTTACTATCTCTTTTACTGATGCTGCTTTAGAGGTGTAGGCTTATGAAGCTCTTCGGGTGCTGGTACTCCTAAGTCTAGGTTTCCAAAGATTTGGCTTCCCAAATCGCTTTATATTGTAGGCAATCCTCATCTCTCTGCCATGCTCTTGTGCTCTACTCATGATTGAGGTCATCATTGCCTTTGTTTGGTTATTTCTTTTCTCTTCTTTTATCTCTATTATCTTATGCCTTCTTTGTTTTTCTCTTGTCTTATGCCTTATTTGTTTTTCTCTTTTCAGGCTACAACAAGCTGGATAAGCAATTTCTTGGGCTGAAGGAGAATCGGAAACCACTTACCCCTACACCAGAAAATCCTGCAGAGTTGTTTGAGACCTCGGAGGTTCATGCTGGCACGCTGATGGGTAAGATTCCTTTAGCTCTGGCCAAGTTAAGAGCTATCTTTGGAACTGTTGTTCCTGCTGACCTTGGTGGCTCAAGTAGGACTGATGTTGAGCCCTCTTCATCAACAGCTAGGGGTTAGACAACGCGTAACGTTAGAACGAAGGAAACTACCTTGGGGTCTGAGGCATTAGTGGCTTAGAGTACTTCGACCATTGCGAAGGAGCCTGCAGCGGCTTTCGACCAAGTGGCACCTTAGTCCTCCCAGGTAGAAAAGACAAGTAAACAAGCATCTGTTAAATCTAAGGATGATAACGTTGATGACTTTGCTGATAATGTCTTGAATTTCCCCCTTGAGAATGGGGTTGCGGTTGACCCTGTAATGGGTGAACAACCCACTTTTTCTATTGAGCATGTTCTGATCTCTGCCGCTAGTATTCGCACCATTATTCCTTCTAAGGAACCTATTCCTCCTTCCAGTCAGAGCGTTGGGCTCGTGCTGCCCGGCGATGTTATTAGAGAAGTCCCTAGAGTTGCTCCCATAATGGTTGGGCTTCCAGGGCGCCTGCGGAGTGCTCGTCGAGGTGGGCATTCTCAGCCCTTTACTTCTTATTCTTTGACCCTAGAGGAGCCACCTGCCAAAAGGGCTCGTGTATCCTCGACTTTGAATCCTCTTGCCTCTCACTCTGCTTACTCGGGTCAACTTGGTGAGACTTTCGTTAAGGGTCTTGGGACTCACAACTCTAGCGATCTTAACCGCTTTATTCACTAGTATCTTAGTGATGCCATTGAGAATTCCTTGTTTGCAACTTCTAGGTCAGCTGGGGGTATCTTTCACCCTAATGGGGTCATAGAGATTGGAGAGGTGCCTAATAATGCTACCCTTCAACCTCCCCTCTGCCCAGATGGGGCTGGGAATGAGCCTTTTTGCTCTCTCATGAACGTTTGGGCTGATGAATCACTCTTTATAGATGATCCCCAACAGGGTAGCTCTTTAGGGTATCGTCTTACTCACGGTGTCAGGTAGCAGGCTAATTCTACCAATGGCTCTATTGCCTTATCTGCTACTATTGCCAGCCAAGATCTTTAGAAGGTTTTCTTCCTTACTTAGCTTTTGTATGCATTTATTGCATTTGCCTGTCCCCGTGCTTATTTACTTTGATACCTTTTCTTGTTTGCAGCTTACCAAATTCGTTTGCGACTTGGCTTATGCACTACTATCTGTAGAGCGGGAATATGAGACGTAGGGTGTGGCTTTGTTTGGGAAGGACAAAGAGATTGGGGTTATTCGTTCTGAGAAGGATTCTTTGGCTGGTGAGCTTAGCCTCCAGAAGGATCGAGCGGGATCTCTTCAGTTGCAACTGGAGGAATTCCAGCCCCTCAGGCCAAAGCTTAAAGATTACAAGAGGGAGCTGGAATTGAAGGATTTATGTCTTCGTCTATGCAATTACTAGATATATCATGGATCAATATTATGGAGATAATAAGTTCATTCTTTTAAGTCATCATTGTCTGTTGCTAGATATGATAAATGATCGTTGGGCTAGTCAAATAGTCCAAGCCCAATAGAATGGATCCTATAAGGTCACACATAAGGGTCATGGATTGAACAAATCATGAAGCCCATTCATGGGCCTCATGAGGTAATGACAAGCCACATAAGTAGTAAGGCTAGAGTAGTTTTGGGTTAGATTAGGAGTTTGGGCTTCACATGGACTCTAATTATATATGAGATAAATAAATAAATAAAGGCCTTGCCTAGGTTAAGCAGTGAAGTCACAATTAACCTAAGAAAAAAGTGTGAAGCAAGCAACCAATCTCTCTCTCACCCCTCTCTCACACCCTCTCTCTCTCCCCTCGTTCGTACAACTGTACGGACCACCCAAGCAAGGTGGTTGCTCGTGGTGGTGGTGGTGGTTCGTGGCTTGATCATTTCCTCTCCTCTCCATAGAAGGTAGGTCGAAGGGTTCGTTCTCAACTAACTAGCATTAGTGGAGGTTCAATCCTAGCCCATGGACCAAGTAGTGGAGCAACGCTTGGGGCTCTATTCTTTCCCTAAATGATATTTAATCACATCGTGGAAATTACGCGTCAAAGGTATTAATTATGCGAACGAATTATAGTACCTAAAACCCTACAGTGGTATCAGTTAGCCTCTTGCATTTACGCATATTGATCGTAATTCTTTGATGTCCACAAATTTTAATTCAATTAAGAGGGAGAATAATTTAACTATGGTTCAATTATTATAATAAATGTGATTTAACTCTTGGAATTGATTTAATTTTATTTAATTTTCTCAAAATAGCCATAAAGAGGACCGAATTATTGCCCTATTGCATTCGATTATTTCGACCCTAACCCTAAAATTTTCGAAAATTTTCTAACCTAATTAGCCCTAAAACTGATTTTATATGCTTGTTTTTATTCGATTTCGATTAAAATATGTTTCTTGAATTTAATAGCATTGATTTGATGTATAAATTATGAATTTTACATCAATAAATTATTTTAAGTGTTGAATTAATTTGGGATTGATTTCATGAAGAACCCTAATTTTAAAATTGAATTGAGATTTGATTTTAATTTTGGACTAGTTTAATTTAATTTAAACAAGTGTTGTTTTAATGAAATTAAGAATAAAAAAAATTGAGGTTGATTTGGGGGCGACAGCCACGACTGGGTGGCGCAGCCATGGTGGTTGTCGCCGCTGCTGGTCCAAGAGGGAGGGGAAGGGAGGGCAGGTGGCCCAGATTGGCTGGGCAACAGCTATGCAAGGGTTGCACGTTGCTGCCATGGCGACCACTGCTGTTGCTCGTTGCTGCCTTGCGGCAGTGGCTCATAAAAGAGACTAGCCACCGTGGCTAGCTTCGGATGACTAACCACGGTGGCCAATAGCCTGCTGTACGGTTTTTCAAAAAAAAAATTTATTTGAATTTCAAAATTAAAAATATGATTTTATTTTGAAAGATAATATCAAATTTTCAAAAGTTGTTATTTTGATTATTATCCATAATTAAAGTTGTTGATTTTGGATAGGATTTTTTAGGATATTTTGAGAATATCCAAAGGGATAATAATTGATTAAATAATGTGATTATCCCATAATTAATTTGGAAATAATTGATTTAAAATTTTGTGATTGGCTAGTAATTAGGATAAAATCTCCTAAGTTTGTTAAGATAATCTCTAAAGATAAATATGATTTATCTTTTAAGATTAAAATAAGATTTGATTCTATCTCATGCCTAATTTAAAATATATGATATTCTAAAAGATGGTCATGAAGATTATATGATATTATCTAATTACATATTAAAATATGAGTTTTTTGATACCATGTTTCCTTAATTTTGAACATTCGATGTTGTAGTTTAGGCAAACATGTTTACGTGATATTTATTGTGTGGCAATTTTATAATATATGATATTATGTTGCTATATAATGACTAGTATGGCCCAGTAAATTACTAAATACGATCTATGCATTGTGATGTATTATTGTAATCTAAGTACGGTCTGCATACCGATTCAGTACTTTTGTAATTTTATCTATTTTATTTAAGTAGTAAATAGATTAGAGTAGAATTACAGGTTATAGTTAATCCAGGAAGCCCATGATGTGAAGACCCAAGGTGAATCAGGGATGGTGATCCATGAAGATTCAAGTGGGAACATTTACTTTATTAGTTTTCTTAGGATTAGGGGCCATATTATGTCTTGTTTATGCATTCAGTAGATTATGCATGCTAGTTTTTATTGATGTTGATGATGATGCGCTAGAGTTCACTAAATTAATGATAACATAATAAATTTAGGTCCCAGTAATATTGAGATTGCTTTTTAAATTAAAAACCCAACAACCCTTCGATAATTAATGATAGGTCACGCCAAAGCCGGGTGTCATTTTTATATCTAAGGTAACTTGGGGTAAATCAAGTTTTACAATTTTAATTGGTTGTGCTCAATAAGGTTACCTAAAGCGTTTAGAACCTTGAAGCAAAGGGTAATAATTAAACATGAGATGGTTAATTATTCAACCAAGAGTTGCATGAGTTGCAATTAGTAAAGAGTTTTCTTACCTTGAAAATGTAATGGTTGATGGTAGGGCCAAAGTTTGGTCAACTATTACACAAATAAAGGATCTTGGAATCACTTAATTCAAATGGGACATATATTTTGAATAAAGAGTTAAAGTTACCTATAATTTAATTAAGGTGCTTTAATGATAAATATAGTTGAATTTTGCGTTTATTAAGTAAGTAATATATATATATATATTTTAGTTTTATGATTATATAATCTCCTCGATTGAAAATAAAGTTGAGAAACGTTCTCAAAAGGTTAAAAGATAATCCGTAAACCTATATTCCAATTTTTCTAAGATGGTTCTAAAACTATTTTAGAAATTCATGTCACATGTCTAAGGTTGGTTTTCTTCAACTCAAAATGGCTGAGTAAAATGCCAACACCATCTTCATTTTGAAAAGTGTTTCAAGGGATATAATGAGATGGGAGGTACGAACCCTATAAAAGACAAGTATGGAATTCCAATAAAATCTCTTATCTTCAATGTGATTGAATTTAAGAAAGTGAGTGGAAGTCTCTATGATCAAAAGTTGTTCAAATGACATTATTCTTCATCCATTTCATATGGAGTTAAGTAGTTGATTAAAATCTAACATGAATAATGATTTAATAAACTTAGAAAAATCATGAATAGTACTTAAGGAAGTTAAGCAAAGTATCATTTTGAACCTAAGAGAAATGTTCTAACTGGTTCAAAGGAAGAGGTTTAAGAATATATGGGGATAATATTAAGGAGTTTTAGGCTAAGACATGAAAGCAAGTTGCTAATTCTAGAACCTAAACTACTTATATGCTAAAAGTTGTTATGAACAACAAATGTTTCCAATTGAATGGACCAATTCTAATTGATTAGAAACTATCTCATACAGTTGGAAGGTAAAAGAATGGAAATGTTCTAATTTAAGAAGTATAATATAGAAATTAATTTAGCATATTACTACTTCTTAGACATATGATGTCACGTTTAGTTCACTCATTGAAGAATGTGGTTGAATTAAAAGATGAAGTTTGACTAAGGGAGAAGTAAATTTACAAGTTTAGAAGAAAATGACATTTTTTTTTGAAAAGGGCGCACGAACCTCCATGGTTGTGCGGCTGCCGCACGCCCGCCTGGTGGCCGCCGCTGCTGTTGTGCGCCGGTGGTGGTGGCCGCCAGCCGGTGGTGGCGTGTGGTGGTGGAGTCGGCCGTGTGTGGTGGTGTGTGGGTGGTGATTGAAAATAAAATAAAATAAAATAAAGGCAAAGGGAAAAAGAATATAAGAGGAGAGAGAGAGTTTACCTTTGGGTGCACTCCACCTTAGGCATATGATGGGTATTTATACCCCCGGTCAACAACCCTCCTTCTTAAAATTCCTTTACTACCCTTAATGATCCCTTTCCTAGTCAAAATAATATTTTGACTTTCCTTAAATACCATTGACTTTAAAAATTATCTTTTTATAAAAATATGCCCCAATATTTCCAAATCATAAAATAAAATATTTTCAAGATTATTAAATAATTAAAAATAAACTTTTAATTAAAATAATTCTTTTTAGGTTAATAAAAACCATAAATAATTCATTTCGAATTATTTAAATACTATAAGAAATACCTATTTAAATTAAAATACGAATAAAAATACGGGGTATTACATTTGTGCTCTTTCTTGCATTTCCCAATTGCTCACTGATCACCATGATGGAGGGTGGGAGGCTGCAGCCCGCTGTGTGAGCTTTCTGTATGGCCCAGTGTCGAGCAGCAGACCCTTTGTCCAGACTTTTTGGGCCAAGATTGAAGAAGCTGGTGATGGTGAGTGGTATAATCTTCCTTCTGACCACCACCACGTCGTTCATTGTAAAATCCCCAACCATGTTGTTCTCAACATGGCTGCGCCTCACTGTTCTGATATCGCTGCAGCCATTGGTGTTCAGACTTTGGCTAATGAGCAATAAAGGTTTTGGCACTTGTCTCCCTCATCTACCAGTGGTTCTTCTGAATTTCCTTCACCTAGGTTAGTTGTCACTTGGTAGTGTTTGTGTTTGTCTTTGGGGTGTATTGCTGCCAAAGATTATGTTATATGCATGTTTGTATTCAATACTTTGTGACATTTTCTTTTGATGGGCCTGTAACACCCCCAAATCTCCCGCTATGGAAATACTAGTATAATACGTATAATTATACCGTAGAGATAGACTACGGCGTATTACCGTCGCGTGCTTACGCAAGACTACTCAAACTACTAATTAAAACCACAACTTCACAGCGAAAACTCAAACTCTTTCTTTATTAATACTTACTAAAATAGTAACAATTGTCATGAGTACTCGAAAATAGAAACAAAGACCAACATTCCTAAACTAGGTGGAGAATATCACGGGACTCCCAAATGCTCATTTATTGACTCCTCTTGAAAATAGTTAACACTGCTTACCATTAAGGTAAACAGGGCAAACCAAAACAAATAGGAAATACAGATTAGCAAAATATGCTAAGTACGATAAGTGCAAGATAAGTAAATTTAATTTATAGCAAACATGCTTTTAAAATCAATTCAAATAATTAATTCAATAATTCCAAAACTCATGATTCAAAACCAATTCTCAAGATTCTCAAAATAACTCCAATAACTCAATAATTCAATAATAGTGATTATTAAAAATCAATTCATCTTTTCAAAACCTTAATTCCTCTCCTAAGTGTGCACACCCCCCGAGCTAGTATCTTTATATTGAAAGGCTATCCTTGAGGAAAGACTAGATCATACAAAGTCCATAATCTTAAATGAATCCGCACAGTGGGATTAATAAAATCATGCTTGTAAAGCTTTTAATAATAATTCAATAATTCCTCTTTAAATCAATAATTCCAATCATTAGTACATAACTAACCTTAAGTAACACCCAAAAAGTGTTACATAAAGTGGTAAAAGTGTTATTATAGCACTAGGTAACACTTTAGTGGGTGATACATCCACCCATGTTCCCTAAGATCTTATGTAACACTTTGGTTAACATATGGTAACACTTTAAATAGTGTTACTATAAACCCTCTTATGTAACACTTTTAATATTATTAGTATAATTTTTAAAGTGTTACTTTTTATTTTTTATGTAACACTTGCTTATCTTTAGTAACGTCTTTCAAGCATATAGTAACACTTTATCCGACATTGTGTATCACTTTTGCGAACTAATGTAACACCTTGTTGATTATTAGGTCATATTTTTCAATCATCTTTTGACATATAGAAACATTTTATTGGACATTATGTATCACTTTTTGCAAACTAATGTAATATATATTTTAAATTATTATGATTATTATTATTATTACTCTTATGATTATTTAAAATATGCAACTTTTTTTTTAAAATATAAAAATAATATTATCAAGTACAGCAACAACGAATGTGAAATCAACATATACAATAGACAATAATTTGACTTAATATAATTTCATAGTTTCTTAAAAAAAAATTCCATGAACACCTTTTTTTTTTTGTTTGGGCTAAACAATCTAATAAACACAACAAAAGGAAAGTCAACTTCTTTGGCTAAACAATCTTATAAACACAACAAAAAGAAAGTCAACTTCGGTCTCTAGATTAGACCCCCCAAATTACAAAAAAAAAAAAAAAAAAAAAAAAAAAAAGCACAACCGATAGCAGCAGATAGTAGCAACACCCGATAACAGCAGCAGCAGTCACCAGTTTCAGGCTAAGAGTAACAGCAGATAGCAGCAGCTGGAGTAACATCAGTCAACAGTACCCGGCCAACAGATAGCAGTAACAACAAACTGCAGTAGCAGCAGACAGTAGTGACAGCAGCAGGCATCAGTTACAGGAGCAGCAGTAACAGTGACATTGGCAGCTACATATATGCAAGCACATTTCTTATGTCCCTGTAACATGCTAGAAGTATTTGTTTCCATCGTCTCCGAAACTTATGGTATCTCACTCCCTGGCTCATAAATGAAAGAGAATTAGTAAATATAATGAGAATTGAAAAAAGTAGTAAACTGGTAGTCTAAGAGTAAAATGAAATGTACTTTTGAGCGAGGACACGACTAGGTTTCATACATCCTAAATAAACTCGAGGCTATGGACTTGTACTACTAATGATTACAAGGAAAGCTGGAATTATGTAATTAAAAGGTGGTGATATGTAGCTGTCCTATGTATCTAGAAATGAATTATCCACACCTTACATCCTACACTGTTTTCTCAAACTTGGAGTTTCAAATGTCATCCTTAAGAAGAAGTACAGAGTAAAAGGAACCTTAAATCCATAATCATATTGAAAAATACCATAAGAGACAAATCTTGTTATTTCAACATACCCTTTTTCTAAATAATTATCTTCCTAGAGAGTATTTCATCAATTTTATCAGCAAGAAGTGGGAAATGAAAGATGCAACCAAAGACAAACATACAGATATGTACAAACATTTTTTGAGTCATTTAGAAACAGATAGCACAAGAAACCCTTGCACAAACCACACTTTAACCACTAATTACCTTATCAATATCCAGTGGACGACCATTTGTTAGCAACATGAATATTCTAAAAGCTTCTACTCCAAACTGCTTTTTCACAATACACTCCACCTGTACAAATAACGATAAAAAATTATTCATGTTTTGAATAAAACTTCTAAAAGAAACAAATCTGTAGATAGTCAAGCCAGCTGAGCTTTTCTTAATTATGTCTTCCATATATGCAAAAAATACACTTTAATATTCAAGTATGGAATTAATGCACAAATGCCTTCAAGTATCCAGAATGAAGGGATGGAAAGGAGTAACTATACATACAGAAGAATACTTACTAATCTTGTCCGCATCATTGGTTTTAGAACAAAAGTCAAGTTGTTCAAGACAGCATCTAAGATGCTCCATGTTCACAGTGAGACCTTTGCTCATAATAACCTCTTCAAAAATTGAATCAAGAGACAATGACACTACCAAAAAAAAAAAAAAAAAAAAAAAAAAACAAAAAAAAAATAAAGTGTTTCCAATAAATCACAGCAGATGGCCAGTGAGAAACTACAACAATAATGATGTACTAATGCATGTATTATATAATTAAGCTTACCAATAAGTATTAGTGCTATAGAAAATACTTGATTGTTTTGGCTTACCCACTTTTCTTTAGAATAAAAAAATGTCAAACAACCCTTTATCTTGAGAAGCATTATTCTGTGAATTGTTCAATCAGCAAAATTGCAGATTCTTAGACAGCACAACATATACTATTTGGATTGTTAATCTTCACAGAAGATCCACTGACCATTGAAGTTTCAGGGATGACAAATTCGAAAACTCTGATATGAAAATTCCTCAAAAATCTTCTCTTTTCAGAGTCCACAAACACCAGTCACACAAAGCATGCCTGTAGTTATTTAGTATTCATGAACAGAAGCTATAATTAAGTGGTTTTAGTGTTTTACCAGACAATTTAATGTTAGTATGTCACGAACTTAATAAAAAAAAATTGACAGAAGATAGAACTATCATCTAGAGTGTTCTTTTAACAGTGAATAACAACACAATGAATTAAACCACGAGCTAATCTTAGCTTCTCACCCAATTCATCATCATCCACATGACAACAACAGATAATCCACTCATTTAACCATTCTCATATGAAAATATATACACTTATAGCGGAAATCAGAATGAACAACAAAACTCTAATAAATAGAATCAAAAATACTTAATTTTTAGAAACCCTAAAATGGTACCCCTTGACTTGAATCAACACCAAATATAAACCCTAGAATGAAAATATTGAAAATGGGAAATCAAAAATCAATGAAAACTCACAGCTTTCGATAAATTAAGTGTAACTTGATTGAAATTACATACTGCAATTTGATGAACTGTCGTTTTGCTTTTGGAGTAAAAACTTTTTTTTTTTTTTTTTTTTTTTTTGAGAATAACTAGTTGTCCCATCGCAGTCCAGCGTTTTTCTTTTTGCCATAATTCGTAGCTTAATTAGATGTAATTAATTATAAATTATGTTATATTGCTGATTTATATTGGGAAATTATCAATGGTACACTTTAGGTTTTGACTTTTATCTTTGATACACAGCATTAAAAGTAACTTAAACATTAATTAAACGTTTAATTAGGTATAATGACAGGGATTTAACGATGACTCGACTTGACTAAAATGCCCCCTAGTCATTGACTCACCCTCCAAGCCCAACTGTCAACATTAAATACAAAATTTTGATCGTTCATCTCCTTCACTCTCTCCCCTATTCTTATTTTTCCCTAAAACACTTAATTGACGCTCGAGTGAAGCAAAATTCCTGGAGATTTAGCGCTACTTTGTGGATTGTAAAAGGTTAGTGCTGATTTCTGTTTGTAATTTTGGAGTTTTTTGGTTTAAATTGTTAGGTTTTAGTTAATGTATGTATTTTCGTTTCATTTGTTGGATTATGAGTTCAAGTTGTAATTGTGGTTGGATTTTGCTCGATTTGCATATGATCATATTTGCGTGCTTAATTTTGTATACATGTATAATTCGATATGGGTGTGTTTGTGTTTGCATGGTACAGTGTTACTTTTTAAATGTTTAACCTAGATTTAATTATGTGTTGTTCTTGACTATGTGATGTTTTGTTGTGCTTAAATTGTGATAGTTTAATCTAATTTTGCAGAATGAGTAACAATGTTGTATTGAGATTTCAATGTGAGGTACATAATGTTGATATTGAAGTGGACTCTAATACTTGCAACCTAATGGATATAATGATAGAATTTGAAAATCGGTTGCGTAGTTTGGCAATAGTTATATTGAACCCTATATTTGGTTATGCATATAGAGGCAAACATTGGCCATTAGATGATGATGGTGGTTTAATTAAGATGTTTAACACATCCCCTAATGCTGACATGATTGAGTATAGGAGGAAAAAAATAGCGCTAGAGCTTCAACAACCATAACCTGCAAATCAACCACCATCTCCACCTCCACCTCAAAATCAACCACCACCTCAATCTGAACCTTCTAACCAAGCAGGTTAAATAATCAAAATTAACGTTTAATTAACATTTTAGATACTGTAGTTAATTAGGAAAATGTTTAGGTGTATCATTAATAATCAAAGTTTAATGATGTATAACAAAGATAAAAGTCAAAACCTGGAGTGTATCATTGATAATTTGCCAATATAATTTACTAAATACTTTCGCCGTTTCTTTTTAGTTGACACGTTTCTTTAGTCACATTTGGCAATGTACAAATTTAACCATTAATATCTTTAATTACCAATAAACAAAAATTGTAAAAAGTTAATATTTTGAAAATATAAATTGTAAAGATTCTAACAAGATTCTACATGACTATATTTTTCATTACGTACAAAGCATAAAACACAGTCAAAGGGGAGTGTGTGAAACGTGACAACCAAAAAAAACGGAGGAAGTAATTAATTGTAAATTCTTTCTCACAGTGAAACCAAAACCATTATGTTACTGATAACTTTGACTCCATTTTGCCTATAACGTAGCTAGTCATTTGAAAGACAGTCGACAAAAATAAGTCTAGGTAATATGTTTTTTGTCCTCGTAGCTTGACTTGTTTGATTCATCTTATGTGTTAAGAGATATTAGCAAATTTATGCTTTGTTGTCCGTAGTACTTTGCCAGTCCTCATACACAAGTGCTTTGCCATTTTGGGACCATGGTGCAACCTACAAGGCTACAACCTAGGACTCTATCCAAATTTAGCTGTCACTATAATATAGAATAGCTAAATAATTATGTGACAATAATTTTAAACTGAGGGGAATTTTCTAAATAAATAGATCACCAAAAGGAGTTTCCTTCTACCAAAGGCATATACATTGAATTAGAGTATTTGACTAACTTAATCTCTAAAAATTAGCCTAATGACCAACACACAAGGAGAGCCAAATTGCCTAAATAAGTTGTTTTGTTTCACAATCTAATGTTGGAAAGGAATTACATGTATCAGTGACATATTACATCTAGCTTTTCCCTCTTCTTTAAGACATGAGCTTTTGTCTTACTTGGTTTCAACTCTTCTAGTACTTCTACCTCAACCTGCACAAGTACATGGACTAATTTTAGATGAGAACAACACCACCTAAACCACCAAAAAATCTGTTAAGAGATTTGTACACCTATATAGATAAGAGGAATGCATACCACATATTTATAAAATTTGCTGAAAGAAGGTTTAGTTTACCTCTTACCTTTCACTAAAATACAGCGATTGAATTCTAATAATAATAAATCTAATTCTTAAAAAAAATATGGTAATAGCTGCATATCTTGTTCTTTTAATTATGTTATCATAATGGTCTTGCCTGGTCTATCCATGTTGCCAATTTTTAAAAAGAATTTCTAATAAAAAGTAAAATAAATCAGAAGTAAGCTAAGAAAATTATTACAATTGGAAATGGGTTAGGCGTCGCAAGCCAACCTAGACCAGGAAAGAAGAAGAAGAAGAAAGGAGGTGACCATATTATTAATCCAAGTAACCCAAACGCAAAGGTTCAAATTGTAATAATAGAAAAACACACAACAAAACACAAACCATAATAAGGAATCATCATAGTAATGCTTATTATAATTGTATGTGTTTATTATGATTAGATGTAATTAAAATAGTTTACGCTAGGTATAGTAATTAATGAATCACCATAGTAATGCTGGGTCTCTTTTTTAGAACCATTTGCAGACATAACAATTCTAGTCCTAAAATTTTAATCTCATTGACTTGTTCTTTTTTTCTTGCATCCTGCTTACTATCATTAGTTTTTCACATATGTAAGAGATAAAATACAGGCAATTATTTTTTTTTACCTCAACCAGGGTCCAAATCTTATGCAATAATGCAAATAAGAATATACAAGATTAACAAAGTAAAGAGGAGAGAACTATTGCAATTTCTTAGCATGTACCCCAAGATACTTCTCGACTCCTTTAAACATAGGTAATATAACAACATACTCTTTATTGCCCCGCTTATCATTTCAGCCCACCCTTCCCTCTTCCTAAACTAGCCTAGTCAGTGGATCAACAAAGTCCGAGCATGGTGCTCTTCGACCAATAACAGATCCAATACCTTTCACAAATCCTCCCTCTAAATAAACAGATGAACAAATTGATTTGGATAATTTAAGTAGTAACATTTGTAGCTGAAAACAGAAAAAATGAATTAATGAATAATTTACCAGTGTTAATAATAATGACTCCCTTAATCAAAGCAGAAAAAACTAAAGATAAAATTCTAGATCCCAATTTAGAAGAAAAAAATCACACAAATTTTCAATTAAAATAACTACTCTATTCAAAACCCTAAAATGAAGGCTTTTCCCCCAAAAAATAGTAACATTGATCATCTGAATTCCACATATAAAAAAAAAAAAAAAAAAAAAAATTAAATTCACAAAACATGCATTATACCATGATTAATAGTAACAATAAGTAAGGTTACTGAAATCACCAAAAGTATCTGGGATTTCACTCGCAAAGTCAAAATGTCTTTATTACTTCCCACTCTAATCACCTCAAAACTACTATTTTTTCCTAACTCACCTCAAAACTGCTATTTTTTCCTAACTCCAACGGTAAAAATACCTCCAAGCTGATTATCAAAATAGGAACAATTTTTCAAACTCAACCCTAAATTACCAAATTAGGTTCCAGAATTCAAATAAGTTCTTCTTGGCATAATATATAATTTTAATTAATAATATGATCTTTCATATCTTCACCGACTACAACTGTTAGTTCAAGCATCTAACTTAGAATAACCCTAAATTAACTATATTGACAAATAAAATAATGATGAGCTTGAGATTGTGCAATTTGGTGATTAATAAACATGTTAACCTTAAACTAATCTCGAACTTTAAACCTGAGATCAAAACTTTGGAGTAATAGCTAGTAAAAAAATGTTTCTGGATTGCTATCAAAACGAAAAATGAATTGTTGTCATATTATCAAGTCAATCATATTATAAAAAAAATCATTTCAAAGTGATCTCTATGTCCCAATGTATTAATATTGCATATTCCCTCCTTGCCTCCTTCACTCACTCGCCTTTCATGGTTGTGAGAAAATTAAAAGGCTCCTAAAAGATTTATCTCTCTTCCTAATTTACATTCTAAAATGGTCTCTTAAGGTACTCCCCAATTCTTCCTCGGCTCCTCCTACTCTTTTTCTTAATCCATATTCTCTCCCTCTCCTCTCTACTTTCCCATATTAATGGTTGGAAATTTATTTGATTTCCAAGTAAAAGATATACTTGTCTCAAGCCCTTCCAAGCTTTTTCTCAAAAATTATTAGATGAGCTCTCTCACTGCATTTCTCATAAACTATCCTAAACAAATCTCTTTCATAACTTGAGTAACCAATAGTTGAATAATCCACCATAGAAGAACCCTATCCAATTATTGTGAATCTAAGATCATACTTGCTCAAGTGAGAATAGATTAATATCTATTTTTTTATGTAAATCTAAAACTATACTACCACTTTTCATTTAGCGCATAGAACAAAAATAAACTCCATATCACTTGCTCCACCTATTGCCTTTACTTCCCTTTCCCCCTACTCTTTCTATTACTCGAGTCTTTTATGGTTATGAGAAAAAGTATTTTACTATTGTTTATTGATTACTTCCTCTTTTTATAATTGACCTCCTCCAGTGCTCCATATCTCTTTCTCCCATCTTTCTCTCGCACCGTCACCATCACATTTTCCTAATCTCCTTCTAACCGTACCCTTTTGTTCCCTCATCCACTGCCTCTCTCTTACCCCCTTTGCTCCCTATACTTCTCTCCCTTTCACTCTTCTATTATAGCTTTGATAATACAGTTCGTCATACTTCTCCCACACCCCTCTTTGCTCCATTTTACAATCCCCCCTCTCATCTATCTTATATGGTCATGTGTAAGATATTCGCTTTTTGATATTTTATATTTTTGTCATGTCATTAAAAGATATTTTATGTTCTATAACAGTCTCCTCAAAGCGCTTTAATTTTCATATATCATCTTAGCCTTCACCAATGATGAGAACCAGAAGAAAAAGTAATGCACAATGGAAGCAACATGCTTCAACAATTAAATATGAACTTACCAGAAGCTCCCCACCAGCAAGAAATGCAAGCTAAATTTCTTTAATCATGAAGACATCCATAATACTGAGTTTTTTGTTTGTGTTCCTCCTCAGCATCAACAACAAGTAGATCAAGCTCATCTTCCGGCCTAAATGGGTCATAAATCTTTGAGAGAACTTCAGCGGCCTGGATCTTATCTTTCTGCAAAATAGCAAATATTTATCCCACTTAATATTTCTCAAAGTTATTAAAGCAAAAATAGCTAAAGGTGATTTGAATAGGCTTTTGACCTTCATATAACCAGCAGGGAGATTCTGGAAAAAGAAGCATAAAGAGAAACTGCAAGACAGCAGGGACTCTTGCTCAACAAACACAATACACACAATGCAGCTTCCATTTTTTTTTTCTTTTTTTTTTTAACAAGAAGCTCAAATCCACATTTCATCAAACAATCCAGTGGAGAATTTCGAGGTGGTAAAATCAACCATGGTGGCAACCAATCAAATTAGGGAAAATAATTTCCAAATTCCAACCAAACCAAACCACAAAATAAAAATAATACAGTACTTCGTGTAGGATAAACCAACAATTGATCTTTCTGCCAAGCCAAATGGAAAAAATTACCCAAAACCTCAAAAAATTCTCCAAAACTATATTAAATTTGACTACTTTGAATGGTGTACACTCGTCACAGCCTTTAATGATTGATGATTTTTTTGGTTAGAAGATCAAGAAGCATGCAGTCAGCAAAGTTACACAGTCACAGCATCTGGCATTTGATGGTTCGAGGACCGTTTTAATAGTGTCTGGATAAATCACTGGCGAAAGACAACCACCGTAACCAATGGTCATCTAAGGAGAGGGGCAAAACGGTCCTCAGGAAACTCCCATGACCTCTCCCTGCCTCATTCTTGGTATTAATCAATGATAAAGCCTAGATTATGAAACTGATATTCGCTGATTAACAAAAACATCTAACATCAAAAGCTCCTTCAATAGAGGAGAGAAAGTTCACAAAGTCACATGCCATTTCAATGGAGAATTCAGATTACTTCAATGGAGGGGAGATTCAGAGATAGGGCACAAAGCATATTCATTCACCATACCTCTCATACATCATCGTTGCATTATACAAAGTATTAAACAAATTTATAAATTACCTTTGTGCTCAATTATCTGAAAGAAAATCATTAGAAAAATATTCATCTAAGAAATTTGTGAATTTTTTTTAGCATGCAGATCATCAGTCACAACACTAAAAATTCATTTATTATAGCTCGTATTTGACTATTATCAGCCATGTTGTCACCATATACATAACTCATTCTCTCCACATTAGCTGTCAAACTCGCATTATCCATTCAAATTACATGAAGTCCTCACATTACCCGTTCGAATTACACTATCAACGTAAAGTCGTGAATATTAACCCCGGACATCTATGCTCCTTACCTTAATCATTTATAATTGTAGCCCTGTGATATAATGGGCTGCTGACTATTGCATATAAAAATATAACTAGTCCAATCATCAATTTTTTTAGTTCCCAGTATTCTGCCAGTCTATTGATTTTTACCAAACAAAATGGTCCAATATCTTACTCTACCTCATTACAAATTTGTGCTGATTTAATGGCAATGGTCCTTATCGTGTTGCATTTTTCGCATTTTGTCAGTTGCAATTATCTACGTTTATTACACCCTTTTTATTGTTATTTTTCCTATCTTTTTATATTTATAAGATCATGAAGTAAGTTTAGGAGTACACTCAAGTTTATGAAATATATATCATCCTTTGAGTAGGGAAGCAAAGGATTACCTTGAATGTTAACCCAAACTTCTAGACTTGTGTGTGTCAAGGTTGTACTCGGCTACTGTCACTGTCGTACACGGCTAAAGCGGTACGACTCGATATTTAAATTAGAGGAACACGTTGACTGGGCTCGATTCCTGCAAACAGGATCTCCATTCCTGCACTTGCTAATAAAACAGTTCAACAAAGTGATAAGATAACTATAGTTCTCGTTAAAAAAAAATGGCTGATTATCAGGCGTTTGAGAGTCTGCACAAAATAGTTTGCATATTCCGAGCTCGAAAGTTCACTATCGAGATCTTCTCCAAATGGCTAGTATAGCAGCCAGAGGAGGTGCGTAAAGCGTAGCTTACTACTGAAGGAAGGGGAGGTCAGAGTTGCTGTAGCTTAGTTGTATCAGGGCTAGCTGACAAATGCAAGGGCTACCTATCCAAAATCCTACAAATACAGCAATCAAATAGATTCAAACTTCAACATTTCACTTATTCATTGACATATATAATTCCTATTTCTAGAACAGTACCCTAATCTCAGCAGAACAAGAGGTAATACAATTAATAACAAATTTTCACCCAAAATTATCATACTTTTGACTATATAGGCAAAAAATCTGAATTAACTCAAGCATCACTAACTCACTCCTATTACAACTATAATTTAATCATAATCACACTAAGCTCAAATCTGCCTTAGTTATTTGATTGAATTACGTGCTCTTGGAATTATAATAGTAAAGAATTTGTCTTTCTACAGTAGATTAGAGGCTGTTAACTTTTACTTCGTATTCCACATTATTTTGCTGTGTTTATGCTCCATGGAAACAATGATTATGATAGTAAAGAATTTGTCTTTTTGCAATAGATTAGAACTTGTAAACTTTTTATTTAAACATTATTTTGCTGTGCTTTTGATTCATGGTAACAAATTTCATTTGAGATCCTTTCCACAAGATAAAAAAATTATTCAGGGATTTCAAGAAGGAAGGAAAACTGGTGCCATCCGAGGTTGTTGTCAACCTTTTGTATTTTTTGTTGATTATTAAGTCAAGAAGTAAAAACCAAAACCTTTATTTTGAACAACTCAAAAGCACCCCTTTTTCATCTCTGACCGTCTGTCCCTTCTTCTACATAATTATACTCATTAATATCATTTTACTTCCACTTTTATTTCCTTAATTACCACATTGTGCATCAACCATGCATTCCCTTTTTCCTTTTTTTAGCATATAAATTTCCATTTTCATCTTATTTTCGCTAAAAAAAGAGTCTTAAACCTGTATCATTATAAATCCCACTTCTCAAAATTCTCATCTTTTTCTGATTCAGATAATAAACCATCATTAGTCCATTTTTTTTAATCTTTTTTCACAGAAATCAGAGGATATTCTAAAAAGATTGAAACTTTATGATCGTTGTAGATTAATTATGGAGTTATTAACCACAATGTAAGATCAGAAGCAATGTGGGGTCTTGTGGGCAGATAATTCCAACATAAACCGGTATGCAATCTCTACTATATAGGTGATCAATTTTAAATTTATCAATTTTTTTCTTCATTTCCTTAGCCATAAAAATACTACACACATTAGTAATAATCCTACTTATTTAGATGAATATCTTTATAATTACTCTACATTACCAAAAACCTCACACAGGTGTTCTGCACAACATTTCTCTTCCTCTTCCTGCTAATTTTTCTGATAGGAAGGTTTCAGATTTAAGGTTAATATTTTTGTGTTTATTTTGTACATTTTTCCTAGTTTTCAATCATGTCGAATAGCTATGAAGCTCCATCTACTCTATGTGTTATTTTTCAACGACAATTGGCAATTTGGCATCCACGGTGTGACTGTGCGAGTTGTGTGAATTAGAGTCCCTGTAAATAATTTGTTTTAAAAAAAACACAGAAAATTCAGTTAAAAAATACCCAAATCATTCCAATGTAAGCTGTTATCAAATCGAAAACAATCCAATGTAAGCTGTTATCAAACCCAAAACAATCCAATATAAGCTGTTATCAAACCCAAAAATCCAGTTTCCATTAAAAAAACAGAAAATTCAGATAAAATAATTCAAGTAAATCTGAATTAATTTAAATTCGGAAGCAATATTTATAATAAAAATAAAAAAATAAAAAAATAAAAAAAAACCCATAAGATCCAAGTAAAACAAACATAATATTGTTCTATAGAAAAATTAGACTCTCCGCCTCTCCTCTTATTCTCTTCCTCCTCAAAAACCCTAAAAAAAAAAAATTCTTGTTTCTAGGGGCTACCACCAACCTTTTGGTTAATGGTAAGCCCCTAATCTGTTAGTTTCTTACTAGTTTTTTACTTTATGCTCACAATAATTGTAGTCTCTCTATTTGAGAGTTTTTCTACCCTTATATCGGGTTATTTCTACCGTATATCGGGTTAATTTTTCTCTCTTTTTGAGAGTTTTGGGGCTATGTTCTTTAAATTCGTACGAAAAATTGATTTGTTGATGAGGAGTTGTGCTGTGTTGCCATGGAGGTTAATTCTACATCTACTTGTATCGAATAGTGTTCGATTCCAAAGCTACAATAGATCGAAAGACCCCCTCATGAAAAGCTGTATCAAACAACAGTGTGAAAGAGGGCATTTAGAAATGTCAGATTTAGATAACAACGATCGTAGTTTTGTCAAATTAGAATATTATTCGATTCAGTTTGTATTGTATTTGCTAGTTTTGATTTATATTGTAGATGTCGTATGACTCTTCCATTAATGAATTAATTTTCTTTTCAAAAAAAAAAAATATTGTTCCAGTCACTAAATAACCTAGATGTCAAAATTTGGGGGAAAAAAGTCTCAATCGCTTGGAAAAACCAGAAATTCACTCGTACCTGAGTGTTGAAGAAAATCGTAGTTGAAGAGTATGCAAAGATTCACTCGTAGTTGAAGAATCTGCAAATATTCATAGCGAAATTGCTAGTAATAATATTTCATAGCTTCAGTAATTATAACACATAAATTAAAAATCCACCTATTATGATGATTATTAAAGTGGAAATCGAAGAAGAACAGGGAAAGGGCAAAAAAAAAAAATAAATCTAAAGTAGTCACGTGCCGTGCACGTGACTTATTTTTGGTCGGAATTTGGAAGTCAACGCCGGAGATTGGTCAAAGGACCCTCCTAACAACCCAAAGTCCATAAAAGGACCTTTTGTGCCACCTTTTTTATAAAAGGACCTTCCTCACTAGGTCGACTCCTTAAAAGGACGCAATTTTTCCTTAAATATAACATTAAATAATATAAGGTCAACAAATAATCACAACAATTAAAATAAAACCCCAACTATATGTATATGAACCTTATAAAATCCTTTTCATAAATTTGAATAATAAACTGATTTTATTTAATTAAAAACACTCATAATAATTTTTATAAAACCCTCATAATAATAATAATAATAATAATAATAATAATAATAATAATAATAATAATAATAATAATAATAATAATAATAATAATAATAATAATAATAATAATAATAATAATAATAATAATAATAATAATAATAATAATAATAATAATAATAATAATAATAATAATAATAATAATAATAATAATAATAATAATAATAATAATAATAATAATAATAATAGAATTAATTAGGAGAAGAGAAGAAGAAATAGAAAATCGAAGAAGAGGAGGATGGAGAGGCACAGCCAAGGGCAGCAGCACCACGACATGTGGCTGCTAGTGGCCGGAGGTGGTGGCTGGCCAGAGGAGATGGCAGCCGGCGGTGGAGAAGGTGATTTATGGTGGTTGCCCAAGAAAGAAAGAAAAAAAGAGAAGATAATAAGAGAGAAATTAGAGAGAAAGAAGAGAGCTTTGGTGTGAGTTTTTAGCTATGATTCAAGGGGTATTTATAGTCTAGCTCATGCAAGAATTAAGGTAAGAAAATGTAGGAAGAATTGTGGCAAATTTAGTTGAAGGAATTACTTGGAAAGTGAGCTAAAGAATTAAGGAAAGTTTAGTTTTATGGTGATTAAGCAATTGAGAATTATGGTAAATATGTTGTCATGAAAAATAATATGGTAAATGTCTTTGCTTGGGGAATAATTAATAATGGTTTAAGGTAAATAAATAAGATGATCAAATCTTTATGAGATGGGAAATAAGAATTAGAGAAATAATCAGAATTAAGGAAGATAATTAAAGTACAAAACTACCAAAATAAATTGCTCAAAAATCACCCAAGATGGCCGAAATTTTTGAGCTTTCCTAAGCTCTTATTTTCGGCCCTCTAGATTAGATTTTAGGAATTATTTTGCTAGACTTTAAGGATTAAAAATGATTGTGTAAATAATATATTTTGTATAAAATAATTAATTAGAAAAATACCAATTATTCACTAAATAATTTAACTAAGAAAATCATATTTTCTACACTTAGAAAATCCGAGAACCATAGCTAATTAATTAGGAAATTTCGGACCTTTTAATTAAATAAGAAAATATAATATTCTTAATTAAAATATCCGAAATATATATATGTATAATCCGTTTTTTTTTTTTAAAAAAAAATCAAATAAAATAAATGGATAATAAATCTTATCCAAACATAATAATTAAGTTTTAAAATGCTTTTGGTGCCAAAATTCAAATATTATTTTGTCTCCAAAATTCAAATAGTAAAATAAATTACTAAAATAACCTTTTTAGAAAATATTAATTTATTAATTAATTGAAAAATACGTTTTTAAAATACAGGGTATTACAGTCCACCCCCCTTAAAAGAAGTTTCGTCCAAAAGAGATACTAAAATCATTTTAAATTATTTTAAGTTATTGGTTCATGCACATCCTAAACCGACTCAAGACCGCAACTAGCTCAAGAAAGACTCAAATACACTCAAAAAATGACTCAAAATGCAAACGCGCGAAACTCTATCGCCTCTACCCACCTTAAAAGGAGTTACGCCCCCGTAACTCGACCACTAACCTTAGTCAAACAATTCCGGGTAACGTTTCCTCATATCAACCTCAGCTTCCCATGTAGCCTCATTAGTTTTATGGTTCGACCATAATACTTTCACAATTCTCACATCCTTGTTCCTTGTGCTTCTCACTTTAGTATCCTAAATCTTCACTGGTCTTTCCTCATATGTCAAATTCTCATCCATCTCAATAGTTTTCGGTTATAACATATGTGTCACATCAGGTAAATACTTTCGTATTTGACTCACATGGAACACATTGTGAACCCTTTTCAGCTCATTAAGCAAACCCAACTAACTTATATGCCACTTTTCCCACTTTCTAAATGATCTCATATGGCCCTATGTACTTTGGGCTTAACTTCCCTTTCTTTTCGAACCTCATTACCCCTTTCATGGGTGAAATCTTCAACAACACTTTATTTCCCACTTCATATTCTTCATCCCTTCTTTTCAAATCAGCATAGCTTTTCTGTCAATCTTGGGCTGCCTTTATTTTCTCTTGGATCAACTTCACTTGTTTCACCATATACTCAATCATCTCAGGCCCGAGTACCATTGTCTCACTTATATCATTCCAACAAACTGGGCTTTTACACTTCCAACCATACAGAGCTTCAAACGGTGCCATTCTAATGCTTGCATGATAACTGTTGTTATAGGAAAACGCGATCAAATCCAAGTGATCTTCCCAAGACCCTTGGTACTCCATCACACATGCTCTAATGTCTGGATTGTTCACTCAATCTGACCATCTGTCGCAGGATGAAATGATGTGCTCATTAGCAAATTCGTTCCCATCGCCTTTTGCAAACTTTGACAACAGTTAGATAGGAATCTTGAATCTTTATCTGAAATTATATCCGTGGGTACCCCATGGTACTTTACCACAAACTTCACATAAGCTTTTCCCAACCGATCCATAGTCCAAGTACTTCTCATGGGTATAAATGCTGCTGACTTCGTCAACCTATCCACTATTACCCAAATAGTGTCATTCCCAGCCTTTGTCTTAGCCAATGCTCCAACAAAATCAATAGAAATTAAATCCCACTTCCAGCTTGGCACTTCTAAGGATTAGATCTTTCCTTGAGGACTACGATGCTCAATCTTCACTTTCTGACAAGTCAAACACTAGGCCACAAATTTAGCCATATCTCTCTTCATATTGGCTCACTAAAATGTCTTCTTCCGATCCTTATACAACTTATCCCCTCCAGGATGCATTGAATAATGAGAATTATGGGCTTCTTCCATCAATCTATGCTTCAAATCTCCACCACTTTGTGGCACACATCATCTTCCTTTGAAACGAATACTCCCTTCATCACCAATGGTGAAATCCAACACTTGACCTTCATCGATCTTTTTCTTTATTTCCTTCAACTTCTCATCCTCTAGTTGACTCTCCCTGATTTCATCATAAATGGATGGTTGAATCACCAATGCATTCTGCATCCTAATCACTCTCCATGTTCCATCACTTCCAAATTCATTTTCTAGAAATTCCACACACATCTGATCTAGCACCACCACTACATTCATCGAATGTTCTAACTTCCTACTCAAAGCATCTGCCACAACATTAGCTTTTCCTTCATGATAATGAATATCCAATTCATAATCACTGAGAAATTCCAACCATATCCTTTACCTTCCATTCAAATACCTTTGGGTGAAAATATACTTCAAACTCTTGTGATCCGTGAAAATCTTACAAGTCGCCCCATACAAATAATGCCTCCAAATCTTTAAAGCAAACACTATTGCAGCTAACTCCAAATCATGGGTAATTCACCTCATGTGGTTTCAACTTCCTAGAAGCATACGCAATCACTCTTCGACTCTACATTAAAACACACCCCAATCCAAACTTTGATGCATCACTATACACCTCATATATATAGATCGTTTCCATCAGGAAAAGCAAGCACATATTCTATGGTCAACCTTTCTTTCAAGGTCTGAAATGCCTCTTCACACTCTTGGGTCCATGAAAACTTATGCTCCTTTTTCATCAAACTTGTCATGGGCTTTGAAATCCTTGAAAAATCCTTTACAAACCTTCTGTAATAGCCTGCTAAACCCAAAAAACTTCTTACATCCGACACATTCTTTGGGGTTGGCTATTCACTAACAGCTCGAATCTTGCTTGGATTAACTAAAACTCCTTCCTTGGAAATCACATGGCCCAAAAATGCCACTTTTCCCAACCAAAACTCACACTTTGACAACTTAGCATACAACAGGTGCTCTCTCAAACATGACAGTACTTGTCTCAAATGCTCCTCATGCTCCTCTTTGTCCCTTGAATAAATCAAAATATCATCAATGAACACCACTACAAACTTATCCATGTATGGCCTGTAAATCCTATGCATCAAATCCATAAACACTGCTTGTGAATTGGTCAAACCAAACGGCATAACTGTGAACTCATAGTGACCATAACGAGTCCTGAAAGCACTCTTTGGAATATCTTGTTGGGTTTTGTAGCGCCCAACGCTACGCGGAAGAGAAACCCGCCCAAGACCCGCCCCAATATTTAAAGCAATAAAGCATGCATAAACATAATTAAACAATAATTAAGAAAAGGGATATAGAAGTAATACCCTTGAAGCGTGCTTCGCTCGCAAACCGAGCTCTTACTTCGAAGCTATTAAGCCTCACAAGTGTGACGGCCTCCAACGGCTCGTACGCATGACCCGACCCGAACGATCTTCGCCTCGAGGGTTAGTCGAGACTTGACCAAGTATAAAACTAGAGTTTTACGAACTTAAAGGTTTTCTCAATAACAAGAGATGCCTTTTTGAGTTCCACTCGAGTTGTTTTCCCAAATGCCCAATCATGGGGTATTTATAGGGAAATGCAACTTGTTCTTCCCATTCATGATCAATGTGGGATAGTTGCATTTTCACTAATTTATTTAATTCCAAAATAAATTATAAAAAAATGCAATCACAAATCAACAAGTGGCATGAGGAGAAGAGAGGTTAGGTGAGGACCATGACCATGGGGGGACCATTGCCTTGCTCCCCAAGGCATGGATCTAAGACTTGTTCCCTACTCTCCTCAAACCGGCTTCAAGCAAAGGAGTGAGCTGGAAGCCCACCTTGCTGCCCAGCTAGCACTACCAGCCTGTGCACAGCTAGCATGGCCAGCACACACCAGCCAGCACAGCTAGCACATGCGTGCTGCTGGGCGCTGGGCGATGCCTGGCATGGTGCTGCTGTGCGAGGCTGTTAGCATGCTGCTCGCTGCTTGCTGCTTGGTGCTGCCATGCGAAGGCACGCACGCAAGCAAGTAAGCACAGCGTGCTGCTGCTGCCATGGCCTGCATGCACACGCACACACGCACAGGCCTAGCCATGCGATAGTGATGTGCTATGCGTAGGCTATGCGAGGGCTTGCGATAGCACCTAGGAACGCAAGTACGCATGCTGCGCTGGTGCTGTGCCATGCGAAGGCACGCACATACGCAAGCACGCTGCTGCGATGGTGCTGCCATTCGAGGCACGCACACACGCAAGCACCTAGTGCTAGCGATGGTGCTGCCTTGTGCGCCTAGGCTTACGCCTAGCCATGCAAAGTGCGTTTTAGCTCGAGCTAGCCTAGCGTCCACATGGCTAGGCCATTGTGATGCTACGGCTACACTCTAGTGACTCGTCAAATCCTTCGGATTGACTCGTCTGTTCGGATCGGCAGTTCGTTTGGGTTCGACCCGAAGGGTTCAGTCAAGACAAAGCTGTAATACTAATTGTTCATTAATATTACAGATCGGAAGCGGCCTCCACCTAGGCATTCCGATCACTTGATCTCACTGAAGAATTAGCTTCCTGATAATTCTGAACCCTCTATCAGAATAATACACTTGTTGGAAGGACACCATTCCTTTCATATCTTGCTCTACAATCCTCAACCGGTGATAACCTGACCTCAAGTCTATCTTCGAAAACACTCCAGCCCCTTTCAACTGGTCAAACAAATCATCGATCCTAAGCAATGGATACATATTATTCACTTCCCCAGATGGGATAGACACATCTAGAGAAACTGACTCAAGACTCACTAACCCAGGACTTTCAACCACTCTCTTAGAAATAAAAGAATGGGATGCACTCGAATCAAACAAAACTTTCACAGACAAAGAACTTATAAGGAAAACACCAATTACAACATCATTAGAAGTTTCAGCCTCACGGCTGTTCATCACGAACACACTACCCTATGGGCACCTCCCGCGACGCTACTAGTTCTAACCTTGGGTGTAGATCCACTAGGTTGTGATGGTTTGCTAGGAGCACTAGACTCTTTCACCTTTCTTGACTTAACGTTATCTTCTTTCTTGAAACACTCATACTCACGGTGTCCCAACTTCTGGCAGTAACGACAAGTTACCGGGTTCCCCTTATAGTCCTTCCCTAGCTGGTCTTTCTCACACCGCTTGCAGAAATACTTCCTCTTGGTTTTCTCACCCTTTGGTTTCCATACCCTCTAGCATTGGCCGACTAGCCTTCATTTCTTTTTCCAAAGTTCCCCTATTGTCCCTCCAATCTCCAGAATTCCCTTGGTGGTTACCATTAGGCTTATGCCTCTTTTCACCCCCGTGAAAATAGTCTTTGTTCTTCCTTTTCTCTGTAGAATGCTGCATCTCTCTCCCCTTGATCCCGTATAGGTAGGCTGCACGGCCATAGACTTCAGCTATTGTCTCAAAATTTACTCCCCCTAGCTTCCCTTGGAGGGTCAGGGTCAGGCCTTGCTCAAATCTTTAAGCTTTGATGGTTTTGGTGGGAACCACTTTCGAGGCAAACCTCATAAACTCAATGAACTTGTTGTAGTAATTATTTATAAACATGTTCCCCATTCTCATGTTGGTAAACTCCATATACTTCTGCTTTCTCAAGTAGGAAGGGTAAAACTTCTCCCTGAATTATGGACGAAGAAACCTCCGTCAAAAGCTTGAGATGGTGTCTTTTTGGAGAAGGAGAACCTTTCCAAAATGACAAATGGGAGGAAAATCGAACTTGATGAAGTTCGATTAGATGAGCAACAAAATGAATCTAACAAAATTGACAATGAAAGGGCTTTGGAAGCAGCTGTTGACAATGTTGAGAGTCAAACCGACAATTTAAATGCTCAATCTATTACCCAGCGTAGGTCGCAAAGGCCAAGATTTCAACCGGGTAGATACCTCGGTATCGTCTTAACCGTGAATCAAGACATCCTAGTCATGGATGAAGATGAGCCAGCGACATACAAACAAGATATGACGAGCCCCTACTCCGCTAAATGGATAGAAGCTATGAAATCCGAGATGGATTTTGTGTTTGAGAATCAAGTCTGGGACTTGGTTGATTTGCCCGAAGGTTATACACCTATCGGCTGCAAATGGATTTTCAAATTGAAATTCGTCAAAGATGGAATTTTATATGTATACAAAGTTAGACTGGTGGCAAAATTTTATAGGCAAATTAACGGGGTTGATTATGATGAAACCTTTTCGCCAGTCGCCATGCTTAAGTCCATCAGGATAATCCTAGCAATTGCCACATATTACGATTATGAAATATAGTAAATGGACGTTAAAACCGCCTTCCTTAATGGGATTTTGGAAGAAACTGTGTACATGACACAACCGGAAGGTTTTGTAGATCCAAACAATGCTGGGAAGGTATACAAGGTTAAGAAGTCCATTTATGGATTAAAGCAGGCTAACAGGAGTTGGAATCTGCGATTCGATGAATCCATCAACAAGTCTAATTTTATCAAGAATCCAGATGAGTCTTGTGTATACAAGAAGGTTAGTGGGAGTGACATTGCATTCCTTGTCTTATATGTCGATGAAATATTGCTCATTGGAAACAACATTCCAATGCTGGAGTCTATAAAGGCTTGGCTTGGAAAATGTTTTTCAATGAAGGACTTGGGAGAGGCATAGTACATTTTGGGCATCAAGATCTATAGGGATAGATCTAAGAGGATGATTGGATTGAGCCAAAGTACTTATATTGATAAGGTACTGGCACGATTCAATATGGTGGAATCCAAGAGAAGCCACCTACCCTTGTCTCATGGCATAACTCTCATCAAGAAACAGTGTCCGAAGACACTTGATGAGCGAGAGATAATATTTAAGATTCCATATGATTCGCTTATTAGATCGATCATGTACGCCATGATATGTACAAGGCCGGATGTATCGTACGCCTTGAGTGCTACGAGCCGATACCAATCAGACCTAGAAGAAGTGCATTGGACTGCGGCCCAAAATATCCTTAGTACCTGAAAAGGAACCAGAATAAATTTCTGGTCTATGGTGGAAGTAACGACTTGGTTGTTGAAGGTTATATCGATGAAAGCGTCCAGACTGACAAAGACGACTTCAAGTCGCAATCAGGATACGTGTTCTGTCTGAATGGAGGAGAATTCAGTTGGAAGAGTGCTAAGCAAAGCACGATTGCAGGTTCTACAACTAAAGCCGTACTTGGCAGCTTCTGAAGCAACTAAGGAGGCAGTTTGGATTCGTAAGTTCGTTGGTGAACTTGGTGGTGTACCCTCGATAAAGGAACCAATAGACCTCTATTGTGATAATAGTGGAGCTATTGCTAAGGCCAGGGAGACAAGGGAATATCAGAAGTCAAACATGTCATGAGACGATTTCACAAGATAAGGGAATGGAAGACCGAAGGTGAAATTAGAATTTGCAAGATTGGAACGGACGACAACATAGCAGATACACTCACTAAACCTTTGCCTCAAGTGAAACACAACAAGCACATTGAGGCAATGGGAATTAGGCATGTCGGAGGCTGGCTTTAATTTCCCTGTTTATGTAATTTAATTAAGATCTTATTGTAAACACTAAGTTAAACCATTCATTTATGGAGTAATTTTAATTTTTTGCAAATTATTATGCCATTTCTTTTTAATTGTGGTTTAGAATTAAATAATGAGTCCACTCGATTTGGCAATATTCAAAATAGGGTATCAAGATAATGTCTTGGATAAAGAAACACCTATTAAGTGAACATTGAATATCATATCGAAATTATCCCTAATCAAGGCCATTTGAAAGTTGGACGACTAATGACCACACGAGATTAGTGTGTATTATGATTTATAGCACCGTTTCTTGTGCTACAAGGACAAGAATGTCATAAATCATTTGCACAGGTATTAGTTTGGAACTATACCGGATTGACCTATGAGAATACTTTAAGAGATTTAACAATCGTCATAAGTATATTACTCATTATGGCTATCGGAACCTCTTTCCTCAGCCATGAGTATAGTAAGTTCTCTTGTTTGAGTACTAGTCCGTTTTGATGTTGTCAAACGTCTGCCGTACAACGGGATTATAAACATAAGACTCAGGCGGGTAGGGCCTCTTAGTAAAAGAAGCTAATAATGCAAGACTGGGAATGTCCCCTATTAATTGTAGGAAACATGTCTTTGTTGTTTATAAGGCCTCTCGAAGAGCGAGATTGTGAAAATGCATGGTTGTGCTTAGATGGATTTTAGAAATCATCTGCTTATTGACAGTCGAACTCGAAAATTGAGAAACACCTCTGGACGTAATAAGGATGACGAAAAATCTTATCTTATAGTTCATGAAGAGGCTTTAAGTGACATAGGAAATAGGCTATACACAAACAGCACACTTTCCAGGAAGGACAAGTGGGAGACTGAAAGGAATGGTGTCCTTCGAACAAGTGTATTATTCCGATAGAGGGTTTGAAACTAATTGGGAAAGCTAATTATTCAGTGAGGTCAAGTGATCGGAATGCCTAGCTGGAGGCCGCTTCCGATCAGTAATATTAATATATAATTAATATTACAGCTTGTTCTTGATTGAACCCTTTGGGTCACACCCAATCGTGTAACCAAACAAAGGCGACAAATTAATCCGAAGGATTAAATAAGTCGAAAGAGATTTTACGAACTAAGACACCAGATTCCGAGCTTAGAGCGTCGAACGTCGAGTCAATTTATGTAATCGACGAGACGAGAAATTAATCAAACAAAAAGTCAACGCGCGCGATAGTCCTAGCCTCGCAATGGCCTAGCCATGCGAGGGCTAGGTTTGCTAGCATGGCTAGCCGAGATCCTTGCCACAAGGTAAGGCTTGGCCGCAAGCCTAACATGCATCGCATGCATTGGCAGGGCGAGCTGGCCGAGCAGCCATGCAGGCAAGGCTCGCAAGCATGGCCGAGCATGCATGCAGGAAGGCGTACCAACAAGGCCAGTAGCCAGTAAGGCGTGCTAGGCCTCGTTGGCAGGTGCAACACCCAACGCAGCAGCCGCATTGCGTGCGAGCCACTTGTTAGTTCCACGCTTGAACGTGTGTTTATGTGTGGGGTCCATGTTTCACTTGTTAGTTGTTAATTAATTTATTAATTTAATAATTAATTAATTAATTAACTAATTCTATTCCTAATAGGTTTATACTTTTAAGAAGGTTTATTATTCATTGTAAATAGACCATGACTCATTAGATGATTATACAATTGATGGGGAGTTAATATTTGCCTCCTCTAAAGTGAGATCCTAGATCTAAACACACTACCTTGAGAGATTGTCTGGTATTTTAAGCTAATGCACTCAAGGCGAGTTTGATCGTGCAGGTGGACTTTCAATAGGGGGATTGCACTTTTGGTTCTTGTTCTTAGCTTCATTCCTTTAAGAAGGACGCTTCAAAGATATAATATTTAGAGTAGATTATATGTTGTGTTTAATCATTCGAATTATAAATGGATCCGGGCATAGAGTTTGTTTCCGCACTCATAATTAGATTAGAGTAAAACCCAACAACGGTATCAAGAGCCTCTTGTATTGAATTCAATTGATTAATTTTAATTAATGCTTGAATTAAAATTGGAATCAAATATGGAAATTTAACAATTAGATTGGTTGAAAGTGGTGCCTAATTAGATTAGGTTTTCGAATTTCGTTAGACAAATTTTCGAATTAACGCACTGATTGAAGAACAACCTAGATTCAGATGTCTTAGCAGTGAATTTTGGTGGAAACAACGTTCTAAATTGAAATCTAACATAGTTAGTCTAGACTGTCTAGAAGCCAAATGCCACCAGGAAATAGTTTTTTCGAAGGTTTTTTCGTTTCTAACAAAAGTTTTTTAAAATTTTTGAACCTTAATTAATCTTTACTTGTTAAATCTTTTATGTGACTGATTAGTGTATTAATCTGCTGCTCTTATTTTTAATCTTTTCACATAAATTTTGTTTAATTTCGTTAGGTTGATTAGAAAGCCTTAAATCTACATAAACCTTAATTTTCTTAAAATTGCAATTGAATAATTGGATTATCTATTGAATTTCTTAAGTAGTAGGTTTATTAGACTATGAATCCATATCAATAATCTTGATCTATTCATATGATTAAAAAATTATTTATATTAGTTATTTTAATTTGGATAACTAGAACCCTAATTTGAATAAAGATTGAATTTTTGATGATTTGAAAATTTATTAAAAATTCATGATGTTCATAGTAGAATTCGAAAATTATAATGCATTGGATGATTAAAATTTCGAATTAACTTAGTCTTGATTGAATATTTAATTTTTCATTGGATGGTAAAATTATTTATTTGGTAAGTTTATCAAAGAATCATAACAAAATTAATCATTAGATGAGTTAGATTTAATTATGATGCATGCCCTAATTAATTTTTTGATCAAGTATAATCTATCATAAATTTAATATTCCTAAATTATTTAAAGATTAGATCTTTTGAATTAATTTTATGTTGCTCCTAATTGAATAAATTATACGTTAGACTTAATTAATTCAAGTTGGGAAAAATTGCCAAAAATAATCCGAC
The DNA here is from genome assembly GCA_034703905.1 of Chenopodium berlandieri. Lineage (NCBI taxonomy): Eukaryota > Viridiplantae > Streptophyta > Magnoliopsida > Caryophyllales > Amaranthaceae > Chenopodium > Chenopodium berlandieri. The sequence continues at coordinate 47,941,565 of CM068289.1, forward strand.
CTTTGCCTTATTCACATAAAATAATCCCACCTTTTGATTAATTTTTAATAATCCTACCTTTATACCCACTCCACTCCTAATGGTCCTAAGTGACTGATTACCTGTTAAATAGGTTTTTTATTTTTTATTTTTTTGTGGTTTAAAGTAGAAGTGTCACCATATAATTAGTCTAAAATTTAAAATTAAAAAAAAATGAATTTTAAAAAAACGGCAGCCACCCAGCCACCCCTCCTCTAACCCCAGCCACGCAATATCCGTCGAAATGCAGCAGTAGTGAGCTCAGAGCTCGCAGCGCAAGATGCGTCGCCATTGTCGTAATTGAGGCGGGGGAAAGTAAGGGCGACCGAAATCAGGGTGGGAGAAGGTGAAGGATGTTGTACTCTAGTTGGGGGAAGGGGAGGTAGGTCGGAATTGGGAAGGGGGAAGGGGAGCGGTGCCGGAATCGGGACTAGGGTAGGGGATTGCTTTATGGCTCGCTGGTGCTTTCCGAAACCCTGCCTCAGTTTTCGTGGGGGGGGGGGGGAGGGGCGTTGGTGGTTCAAGGGAGGGTGGTTGGGCGCGGCGTCGGCGATGTCACTAGAGTTGGGTGTCTAGGTGGTCGGAGCCGCAGGGTAGGGGAGCCAGGCGGCGGGCAGTCCTGACCCAGACCTGATGACCCGACCCGAGACCCAAAATCGACCCAAAAACATCAACCCAAAATTAACCCAAAACTCGAAATCAACCCGACCCGACCCATACCCAATCCGAAATTTGAGTTTACCCAATCTTGATCCGACACCCGAATTGACCCGATCCGAATTTAACCGGAAATGCTTGGCCTGGTGGGGTTGTTTTTTAATTTATTTATTTTTTTTTGTCTAATCACGGATGACACGTGTCAGGTAACTTGTTTGGGCGGATCAGGCAAAGGTCGGATTATTTCGGGCAATTTTTCCTTCAAGTTGCTCAAAATTAAATTCTCAAATTAGATTTTCGAATTTAGAACACACAAAAAAAAAAGAAAAAAAACAAAAAAAAAAAACGGGATTAAAATCCCTAAGTACATGCACAAGGCAAGGCTAGGAGCCAAGCCGAGCGCATGCGCAGCAGGGGTTGCTTATGCAACTTACATTCATGCCTCGCTGTTGTGTGTGTGCGAGTGTGTGTTAGGGTGTGTGTGTGTGCGAGAGGCAGCAAGGGCAGCAAGGGTGGGGGACGTGTGTGCGCACGAGGGATCGGAGGCATGGGGCTGCACCAGCAGCGCCCAGAACCCGTGAGCGAGGGGCTGCTCGGTGTAGCAGCCCAACACTTACTCGAGTAGCTTTGCCATAGCAGCGAGCACGGCAGCACATCGAGTAGGGCTCAGCGTGCTTGCGCTTGCGGTTTGGTCGAGCAACTGGCTAAAGCCTCGGAATTGCTCGATTTTCAAAGTCTGTTTTATTTTGAAAATTGACTAATTTTATTTAATTAAATATAATTAGATTTATTTAATTATCTATGGATATGAGATTTAGCGGGAGTATTATTCGATGGTTTTGGGCATCTAAGCATGTTCATTTACGAGCTTAGGGAGTGTTTTATTCTACATAAAATACTAATAACTCGAATAGTTTTAATTAGGTTTGTTTATTAGATTAACGACTTAAGTTAGTAGTGAGTGCGCGTTATTTGGTTTATTACATGGCTTTTGATATTACATGTATTATGTGTAAATTTGCATGAGCCTTTCACTTTTGAAGTGAATGAGTGAATGGTATATTATATATTCTTGTTGTGAAGGTTTACAGAAAGTGACTAGTGTGGCCTGACTAGGATAGAGAATACCATCTGCAAGTCGTGATGTATATTTCTAATTTAAATACGGTCTGCGTACCGTCAAGTATTTTTATAAACTTAGTTTAATCAATTAATTCTTGCATTTTAGATTACATAAGTCCTACTTCTAGTTTCTTAGTCTTTGAAGACAGAGTCAAAGACAAAGAAAGATTTGAAGATTGGAGGCTTCAAGATCAAGTCCAAGGGGCCATACTAGTATCACTATTTTACTTATGCATTTATTTATTGCTTTATATAAATGCATGAGATTGATTAACTTATGTAGTATGATTAGTTTAGTTCACCTAAATCAAAACAACATAAGGACCTTAGGTCCAAAAAGAATATTGAGTTAAAACATGCCATTCCAAAATAACACTTATGAAAACTTCGAAAATTGATGATGGGTTTTGCCAAAGTAATTAAGGCATCATCTTTTTCCTTGGGGAAGTAAGGTATATGAGATATACATATTAGTTTTGGTTATACTCAACTATATTAGTAAGGAGTTCCTTAGATGTTATGGCAAAATGGATAGGTCTTAAAATATTGAATGTTACTTATTACTAGTCTATATATAGCATAATAATATCATATATAATAAATTGTCATATAATAAATCACATAAACATGCTTGCCTAAACTAAAATATCGAATATTCTTACTTAAGTCAATATAATTCCGAAAATATCTCATATTTTAATTTTGTAATTAGATAATATCGTATATTATACATGACTATCCATAAAATATCATATATTTTAAATTTAGTATGAGATAGAATCAAATCTTATTTATTCTCTAAGATTTTCCTAACTAACTTAGGATATTCTATATTAATTACTAGTCAATCAAATACTTTTAAAATCAATTATTTCCTTAAATAAATATAGGATAATCACCATTATTTTATCAATTATTATCTATTTGAAATCTTGCTTAAAATAATTTCAACAAACTTTTCAGAAGATAAACAACTTCTAAAATTTGAAAATAGCTTAAAATAAAATCTGATTTTATTTTAAAATTAAATAAAATAATTTTTTTTTAAAATCAGCTACACCGCCAGCCACCTTGATTAGCCAACCAAAGCTAGCCACGAAGGCGCCTACTGCCTTGCCGCAGTGGCGAACAACAGCAGCAACAGCACAGACCACCACGTGCGACCAACAGAGGCTGGCAACGGTGGCTGGGCACCTTGCGGTGCCCACTGCCTTGCGGCAGCAGTAGCCGTGACAGCAACGTGAAACCCTTTGCACGGATGCTGCCCCAAACCATACTACCTACCCTCCCTTCCCTCCCTCTCGGACAACACCCTGATCGGTAGCCACCATGGCTGCGCCACCCAGCCGTGGCTGCCGGCCACTAAATTTAAATTTCTTTATTTTATTTTTTTTTGTGTTTTTAATTTAATTTAAATAGCATTTTTTAAAATTAAATTAAATTTTCTTAGAAATTAAAAATCAAATTCCAAATTAATTTTTAAATTAGGGTTCATCATAAAATTAATTCTAAATCAATCCTAACTATTAAAATTGAATTTGTTAATCATACAAAAAACACTTTAGTGTAATCTTTCACCCTAATTAAAATTATGAAACATGAAACAATTCAAATATAAAAAAAAAGCACAAAATTGAATTTAGGGCTTCAAATTTTCGAAAAAAATCGAAAATTCTAGGGTTAGGGTTCAAAATTTTCGGATCTATTAAGGTTATATTTCGGTCCAATTCTAGGCTAAATTTAGCAACTTTAAATCATATTTAACAATTCGAAACGTTAAATCGCATCTAATATAATAATTGACCCATAATTAAATTATGCTCCCTCTTAATTGATTATAAAATTATCAACATGAACATCAAAATAATAGCATTATTCTGATCAAACGTATTCATACAAGAGGCTAACTGATACCACTGTAGAGAATTAGGTTCTACATTACGGAATTTCACGAATATTATTCGTTCACAATTAAACAGGATCAACATTGTAACACGTAGGAATCACATAATAATACCTTTGAAGCACGAATTCCACGTTGCGATTAGCTACAAATTAGGGAGAAATAGAGCCCCAAGTGTTGCTCCTCTATTTGGCACATGAGATTCGATTGAACGTCCACCAATACAAGATTGGTCGGGTGAGAGAGGTAAACCACCGCGATCACCACCTTCCACGGACAACTGGCCACCACACAACCAGCTCCTAAAGGAGAGACGAAGGAGAGAGAGAGAGAGAGAAGGATATTCGATTCCAGGTAGATTAGACTTTATTAACGGGCGTATGGACTTGGGTCTAATATTTGATGTTCCCTTTACAGGGCCTCAATTTACTTGGACTAATAATCGGATTGGCACTGATCCGATTTTTTAATGGCTTTGATAGAGCGTATTTTCTTCTTCATGGTTTAATGCCTATCCTAATACCACGATTCAACATCATCCTATTCAATTTTTGGATCATACGACAATTATACTCTCTAATTTGAGGCAATATGGGATTGTTTCTCATTCTTAAAGACAGGAGAATTGGTGTTTGTCCGCAAAGGAGGTCCGATCTATCATCAATTCTCTATTACAGCTTTTTGTTGTGGGCTCTCCAATGTTTCCTTTACCTCGGAAACTGTCTGTCATTAGAGATCGTTTATTGGATTGGTGTGTTTCTCATCGAATATTGTGGGGTATCAATTGGAAACAATTAACTTCGGAAGTTAGTTTAGCTGGTTTTTGTTTGAACGACCAGGTAGGGCATTGTCTTTTCTTGACAACTAGGGAAGAGAAGTTAGCTGAAGCTCAGGCAACTTTCCTTTACTAGCGCCAAAGAGAAAAAAATCAAGTGGGACGCCGATGGTGAGATTCATTATCGCTTATAGGGTTGTGCACCGGATTAAAATCGGATTGGACCGGACCAAGACCGGAATGGATCGGGACTGGAATTGCAAAAAAATCTAGGACCGGAGACCAGACCGTAATCAACCGGTCTGGGTTCCTGTCTAGACCTGATTTTTATGGTTCGATCCGGTTTTAGACTGGTTGGACTGGTTAAACAAAACTTCATATTTTCTCTTTACAAAAAAAAAAAAAATCTTCTGTCGCAACAATTTAAATAAACAAATCTAATATTAACCAATATATACATAATACGGAGTACATTAATACATAATATGGAGTACATTAATTTTTTTTTTTCGGAGGAATTATAAGAAATTAGTTTTAAATTCAACATGGGTAATTATATAAGAAAATTTTCACTAATAATTCACTAAAAAATAAGTTTATCAAATAATAATTTAACCACCAAATTTTACAAAATTAAATCACTGAAATCATCAAATTCAAAGCAATAGTGGGGCAAAAATGTGCCGTCGCGAGCTTCGGGCCTACAGCAGAGATTGCGGCGGTGCAAGTGGGCCTATTTTCCCATTCGCCGGAAGATGTGAAGTTCTGATCGGGGAGTAGAATTCTTCATCCTTTTCTCCTATCTCCAAGATTAAAAATTACAAAAAAAGGAACCAAAACACTGGTGAAAGAAGGGGGTGGATGTTGTTGCTGGCCGTAGAGTTCTAGGCCCACACCGGAGACCTTGGTCGCCAACCCAAGAGGAGAGAGAAAGAGAGAGGGTAAGAGATAAATAAGGTCGTGAGAGAGAATGTACGAGAGAGAGAGAGAGAGAAAGGTGAGACCATGAGAGTGAAGGTGAGAAAGGGGGAATGACGGCTTGAGGGATAGTGGGCTAGGATTTCTAGGATGTTGAGGTACATATATGAGATAATTTTTCTAATAAAAAAATATATAAACCGGGTTTTTGGTCTAGACCGGAATTATGAGGTTTTTAACCGAGCAGGACCGGAAACCCGAAATCCCATGTTTATAAGGATTGGAGACCGGACCAGAATCAACTGTCCCAAGTCAGTCCGGTCCAATTCTAGTCCGATTCCGGTCGGGTTTCCGATCCAGATCCAATTTTGCACACCCCTACTCGCTTACTCTTCTCTTTGGTTCAATCTCGTCGTTAAAGATATTTGATTCTCAGTTTGCAGGATAAAGATGTTCTTTGGGTGAAGGATTCAGCCGAAATTAGATCTTTCGTTCTTTCTTTTTACAAGGATTTGTATAAGGTTGACTCCTCACCTCCGATCTCGGATTCTAATTGGTGGGACCAGATTCAGATTTCCTTTCTTCTTTAGAGCAGAAGAGTCAGTTGTTAGTTCCTTTTATAGCTAGTGAAATTCAGGACGCCATGTTTAATATTGATGACAATAAATCTCCAAGTCCAGATGGGTTCACCTCAGGTCCAGTTGGTTCTTTGGTTATAGAGTATGTTCAATTCTTCTTCACCCATGGGTATTTGCTAAAGCAATGGAATTGCACCTTTCTTGTTTTACTCCCTAAGGTCGATAATCCACATTTGGTTTCATAGTTTCGCCTTATTGGCCTATGTATCGTTTTGTATAAGTGTACAGCTTAGTGCCTTACCAGGCGTCTTAGGTTGGTCATGTCGTCTTTAGTCTCTGATTATCAGAATGTTTTTGTTCTTGCGAGGCTTCTTTTCGACAATGGATTGATGGCTTATGAGCTTCTCAGTTTTATCAATGCTTCAAAAGCTAGGAAGCGGTTTTATGTGGCTTTGAAATTGGATATTATGAAAAAGGCCTATGATCGAGTTCGTTAGGATTTCTTATTTCGAGTCTTACAGGCTTTTGGATTCCCTCCTTATTGGATTCATTTTATTCAGCAATGTGTTATTACGGTTTCTTATTAGGTGTTGTTCAATGGGAATCTATCCCCTAGTTTTCGTTCGTAATGCGGTCTCTGACAGGATGATCCTCTTTCATCTTATTTGTTTGTTCTATGTATGGAAAATATTCCGGCTTTGTTGTGGAGAGCTGAGGAGCAATCGATGTTTTAGGGTATTCGAATTGCAAGAATGGCACCTTAATTTCTCATTTGTTCTTTGTGGACGACTCTCTCTTATTTTTTCACGTGTCTCCTACATCTTGTGACCGGCTAATGGGATTACTTAAGAAGTTTTGTGATTAGATGATTAATTTGCATAAATCTTTTGTCAAGTTCAATCCGAATACCCTAGCTGTAAGGAATTTTTTCACCTCCTCTTTGGGCCCTACATGTGGGTCATGTTTTTCACCTTGGCGACGCTCCAAGGAAAAGAAGCTACCGCCTTACTACGATTCCACTCTTTTATTGGTGTCCTGGTGTAGAGGGGGAATTTCCACGCAGTCATTGATTCTCTTGAGAGGCTACAATTACCGCGAGCAAACTTGTTTAACATGTAATGCATAGTAGAGATTGAAAGTATCATCATCAATTGTACCTTCTCGGCAATATCCAGACAAATTGATTGGCATGACACCTTAATCTTTCAGAAATCCCAACTTCAAATATCTGGTTCAGGTGAAGGAGCAAAGCAAGGCTCTAGAACAGAAGGTTAATATATATCATACAGCATAGGCTAATAATAATAATTTTTACAGAAGTATAAGATCTAGCAAACAACTTGTCAAGGAGTGAACAAAAAGAAACTCAAGTATTTTAAGTAGATAAATTTACATTGAATGCCAAACGACCTACTAATCAATAGTTATAGACAGAGAAATGTATTTCATACGACAGTGACTAGAACACTAAACACTATCAAACAAGAAATTTTGACATAATGCAGCTATAAGTCTATAATAGCCTCCTTAGCACAAAAAAACCCAAATTCAACTACGTAATGGAAAAGGCCCAGAAAATATTATTATCCATGATTTTGTAGATACTTTCTGAAACATAGTAAATAAAATAAAAGAATGATAGAAGCTAAAGTTAAACTAACCTTAAGAAAAGCTGCCCAGTCACTGGTTATGCAAACAGATTGGAGAATTGAATTTCTTTCACATGCAATAATAAAAATAAAAAAATAAAAAAATGGTGTGACCAACTTTTTGGAAATTAGAATATGTACTTAACAGTATATTTGCATAAAACAAAACTACAATTTTTCGTGGAACACGACATTTATGTAAGCAACTATGATGTCAAAAACGCAGCAATTAATAAAGTCACATATGCATGTTGCTCTTTTTGCAATAACTAATAGATGCATACCACAAATAATTGAATATAAAAGTTATAAAACCAAATCATTGAAGGCTAAAAATCTGAATAGACAAAAAATTATTGACGAAAGAATAGAGGAAGAGACAATAGTACCTTCAATATGTAGGGCACGTCTTTTATGGATTTAAGTGTTCCTCGTATAGATGTCATAAGCTCTTCTGAACACAAGAAAAACGATATCTTCACAGCATTAAGGAATGCCAAATATCTGTCGTGCTAAAACAATTTAATCATATAAAATAGTTGTTCTCAGTTGCTTTAGGCTGTTGGGTAAACCTATGTCTAGCAGAGGCAGATATAATTCTACATTAATAGTTCTCTTGTACAATCCCAACATCTGAAGCATAAAATTTGGCATCACAATTCAAATTATACATGTGGTTTAACTTTTTCAAAGCAGACTAGAGAAAGGAAGCAAGTCTCCTGTCTATTCTTTGTACCAAGCTCATACTAAACAGAGCATAATAAAAATAGAAACTGCAGCCTTATAAATTATTTCAAAACAACAAACTGATTCAATTCACCCATGACACAAGTCACAAGCTGTTATTTATAGCAATTATGTCAAAAAGCATACAGATTTTAAAAAATGATGCAGCTAAAACAAAATACATATACTCAAGCACACCATCCAGTAGTTTCTCAAAAACAGTGGTAGATATGCAACATTACACAGCTTGTCTATTATGACATAGACTATAAAAGAGGATATTTGAGATTAACATGGGTTTAAACACTTCAAAGTGCCATCTAAAGTCAGGTAAGTAAAGGATACAACATCAAGCCGATTGTTTAAAATTTCAAGGTCAAGTATGGGTCGGAGGAACAAGTTGCTGCACATATATACCCCGTTTGCAAGAGCTTTTCAGTAACAATTTTGTAGTTACTTTGGTGGGTCACAAAGTTGTCACTTTAGTTTACCTCAGAAGACATCGACCCATTGGTGTAAGGCACTGAGAACAAGTAGAAATGAATCAGACCGCAGAGCATAATACCTTAGTCAGTCAAAAAAATAAATGTTGAGATACTGCACCTTGTTCATCATTCCAAAGACAGAGAACCTACAACAAGAAAAATATTACTTAAAAACTTCAAAAGGCTAAAATAACCAAAACAAATGATGCAGCTTACCCTTCTTCTGCTCGACCAATTCCCATATGGCTTGGATGTTTGTCTATTTGGAAAATTTGCAATACTTCGTGAGCTGCTGCATCAAGTTTGAGGAAATCATTTCTATCTTGGTTAAGTCAAACTCTGGATAAACAACTTTGGAGTACGTGTGCAACCTAAACATAAACAAGTGATAAGCTCCAAAAATTCCACATTTTAGACTCATGCTATAGGATACAGTGAAACCTCTGTTAGACAATTAATGGAAATTGATGATCGCCATACTCCTTTGATTCAAGGGTATCCACAATTCTTTCATTCTCCAATATTTCAAGAAGGCCCCCACTAGCACGAACTTGAACCTCATTTTTAACATCCATCGTAGAATTAAGCTGAAATAGAGTCAGATATGAAACATTCAATCAGAATGATTTAATGACTATGTCGGAACAAATTTTCTTTTATACTCTACATCATAAAAAGAGTTCCCAACAAGTTTTAGGAACTTGTAAACCGTTCACGATTTTCAAGGTTACACCAATTCACAATCATAAAGATTGCTAACTCCATAGTGGTCCGGAACCATGACTGGATGTTCGGAGATGATGGTACGAATTTGACCTAAGAGAAGCCAAACCCGCCCTAAATAGGTCTCTACTTAATTCTTATTGATATTCATGCGCGCTTTTCGATCAACATACATACATCAAATTAATTCTAAACCCGTTTAATCTATGTTGGTTGATTATTAATGCACAATCAAATCTATTATTGGTGATCACTTGAATTAAAATCATGTTAAACCTAAATCCAATTATTAACTATCTTATTAGGCGTGATTTCAAGTACAAATTCCCTTTAAAACTGTAAAAAGGGGCGTAATCAAGCAATAGCAATAAATCATGAATAATCAAGCAACATATGACCAATATAACAATCATCACATCAAAACATCATTAGTAGTAAGATCCTAGGCATGATACTAAACGAATTAATAACGATCCTAGCACGTTACTAATAACAAAATCAACACATTATCCTAAACATAATATTGGAAATAAAAATAACATCTTAAACATGATTTCTACTCCAAAATTAAAAGAATAATAAGAAGGGTGATGAAATTACGCACTTTAATGCCTCAACCTTCTTGCTATTAAAACAATACAAATGTTAGTAAACTTCAAGAAAGCTAAATCAATATAGTATATAAATCAAATATGAATTAAATATAGAATGGGACCAAACCCTCAAAACTATCAACCTTTCACGTCAAGGTCGAAGGCAACGTCGAGTATGGTTTGGAGTATTCGAATCACGCAAAGGAAGTATTGTGTTTGATTTGGGGTGTATCAAGATATGTTTAGGCTAAGGTTAATAACAATGGAATTGAGAATTCCAGGTAGATGATTATTGTCAGTGATTGTGGCTAAGGATTCTTTATGGTTCTAGCTCAATTATGGCTAATTCCCGCTCATCCAGATGATTAGAAAACGGGAAAATCAACCTCTATTTATAAGGAAAAAAGAGAGCTTGATAATTAGAAAATATCATAAGTTCTAAATATAATAAAACAACTTTTGACGTGACGCGACAGAATTGTCGCGCCACGTTGGGTCCTGTCACGCCGCGTCATGATTGTCGCAGTGCGATGATCCTGACGTTGCGCGTTGGTTCTAAAAGATAGCAAAGTTGTTCGGAGTTTGGTTTCTGATGGGTTTTCTATAAGATGTCCAAACGTATTTGAATTCGAATAGAATAAGGATTATCAAAAGGAGAAGTTTTATTCAATCTCGAACTGTTTTTATCTTTATCTTCTCGGAAAGGATATATTAAAACCTTCTAGAGGATTATAGAAGTTCCTGACTGATTTAGGATTGGGAATATGATCATATAGGGCCTAAATAAAACATTTGGACTCCATATAACCATTGGGTTGTAGCTAAGTTGGACCTAGGCTCGGCTTGGGCTTGGTTCAGTATTTTGGCCATAACTTATTCGTTTTAAGTCGAATTTGGGCTTATAATATATCGTTGTAAAGCTCTTTTCAAACCTCATCCTACTAAATAATAATAGGACCAGGAACATGGACCAAAATAGTCGTGTTTGAACGTTTTTATAATTTGGGCACAAAATGATTGATTTTAAGGACACAAAATGGATGATTTTGAGTTTAAGGACACGAAATGAATGATTTTGGATTAAAACATTTTAGGTACGGTTAGAAATATGGTCAAGGCTTATGGAAACTTTGCGAGACTCTTCATCTCTTTGCCGGACTCGCCAATCAAAATATGAAAGGTACTCATCACTGGGTTTGGTTTTTGGGGAGGCACGATTGGGTGTCTACAGAATTCCCCACTGTGACTGAGTTTTGAGAAACGTAAGTTTCAAAAAATCTAGTCAAAGTAATTCGATAGGAACGGAGAATGATTCAGAACGTTTTGCAATCCTAAATCATCCTTTGAATGACGATACCTGCGGAAAACTTTAGTTCTACAAATAAAGGATTTATAGGGAAAGAAACGTGTATCCGCTGGTGATGACAATCCAGTTTAGGAATAGTTGCCAACAAAAATCTAGAATGATGAGTGAAAATCCGATTTGGGGAAAGTTGTTAATGCCACGTAACAATCCACCATAGGAAATGTTGCTATGATGAAACGGCAATCCACATCTCGGAAAAAATTGCCAAAGTCTAATTTGAGAAAAATTGCCAATGCTGCATAACAATCCATTATAGGAAATATTTGCTACGATCGACAATCCACACCTTGAAAAATAACTCTTAAAAGACAATCCACTTCGGAATATTTGCCAATGCTATGCGACAATCCATTTAGGAAAATTTCCATAATGAAACGACAATCCATGTCTTGAACCATTTGCCATAAGAGATAATCGACAATCCGCTTCGGAAAAATTTGCCACTATTGAAATGAATGACAATACATGTTGGGGAACCTTTACCGAAATATTAAGTTAAATAAAGACTCATGACAATCCTCTTTGAGAAATTTTTCCATGGTGAATTCGGTTAATGACAATCCAATCTCGGAAAGATTGCCAAGGGAAATGGCAATCCAATCTTGGAAAAATTGCCAAGGGATTTGATAAATGTACGACAATCCAATCTCTGAAAAATTGCCAAATGGAGAAGGTGTGTGACAATCCACTCTTGGAAAAATTGCCAAAGGAGATGACAATCCAATCTTGGAAAAAATTGCCGCATGAAAAAAAAGTGTGTGACAATACACTCTTGGAAACATTGCCAGTTAACATGACAATCCAATCTTGGAAAAAATTGCCAGTTGAGGAAGATGCACGACAATCCACTTTCGGAAACGTCGCCAATTGAGATGACAATCCAATTTTGGAAAAAATTGCCGCATAGGTGATGTACTTGAGCCCGAAAAAAGTCAAATTTTGCCAAAGGACCTTGACTTTTGGTTTGCTTGAGGTTGACTCGAGGCTTGGTGCACTTGACCCATTTTGTAACTTGATGTACTCAACTCGACTCGATGTGTTTTGACACAACGTGGCTTAAGGTAACTCGATGTGGTGACATGACATGACTCATTGTGGATGACTCTTGTGTGCATTGTGTTGAGATTGTGCACATGCAATTCGAAATGCAGAAAAAGCAAAAAATTTCCGTCATTTTTGTGGAGGGTACCTGACTTTCTCCCGAAAAAAAAGACATGAAAATGAAAAGAGGTAAAGTGTTGGTGAAAAACGAAGTTTCCGAATTTCCCCAAAAGAAAAAAAAAGAATGAACCGAGTAATGATGCATGTTGAATGAGCTTAATCAAGTGTATGCATTAATCGTTGTATCTTATGGTGCAAGGATTGTAGCATCCTAGACTTTCTCAGTTGACGATTCGGTAACTTAGGCTCGGAGGCTAAGTACTTCATACTTTGTTACGCGATGATTGTGATAATGAGTGATTCTAAGATGACAAGGCGTGCTTCAAAGTCGTATCAAGATTTCATGAGTAAAGGTCCTAAGGGAAGGATTATTCAGCTATGTATTTGTGATGTGTGTGAGAGTAACACTAAGGTTAGGCTGCAAAAGCTAGGGTGGAAAAATATTTTGAGAAGAGCCAAATGATGGTGACACTTAGGCTGGCTAGGCTGATGAAGAAGGGATCAAGCCCCCAAGTCTAGGTCTAAATGGATAGGGATGAGCATTGGAGATCCCATGATATGATCATGAGGTGAATATTAGTGAATGCATTTTTATTACGGCCGCACCCCAGTGTGAGGTTGCCTGCATATCTGTTAGGAATCAGGCTAAACGTAGCTCTAGACGAACCTCGCACAAGTGTGTGTACACCTCAATCGGTCTTCAAGGGTTGTAACGGGGTTAGGTTAAAGGTTGAAGAAGAAGGGATAAAGGCTCAAGACCAAAAGTAAGCCACCAAGGTGTGCAACTTTGCATTTGAATCTTGGTATTTGTATGCTTGAGATTTCTCACTTTTGAACTTGTTTTTATTTTTTGCAATTGAGATTTGTATTTGAATCTTCTTTGGATAAGTGTGGGCAATCTCGACCATGCGGTCTATTACTAACTTGGCTTTCATGTTTCTCAGGCACGGTGCCGAGCTCTCGATAAGAGACGCAATATGAGACGTGTTCATATCAAATACATTAGAACACTTGTCCTTTTACACAATTATATTTCTTTTTCTTTAGGACTCAAATTTTTTGGAAACTGCATAAGTTGCACACCGTCCCATCCCAAGGTTAGATAGATGTGTGTTGAAAAATAAAGGTCAATCATTAGAGAGGCTCAAAGTTGTTTATCAAAAGAGATTGTATATTTGAAAGGGTAAAGGTGATATGATGTGGCTACAAAAGGGGTGCCTCAACTTATTGGTATACTGTGTGCTTAGTTCAACGTGGATTTTTGTTTATTTTTTTAAAATGCAAGGCAATAATCATATGTAAGTAAATAAATGCTCATTTATTGAAAATGAAAAAGGTAAAAACAAACTCATGAAATAAATCTAAGAAAAAGATGGAGGGTGACTATGCTCGACTTATTGAGGGAAAAGGGAAAACGAAAAATGGAAGAAAAAAAAACATGAAAATCCTAATAATCGAAGCGCCTTGTGCCTTGTTTCATTATAACTCAGTCTTCTTGCCAGCTGGAGGGAATGGAAGCTTATTTGCATCAATGAGATCTTAAATAAGGTTTTGAAACCTGTAGCATTCATTAAGGTATGACCGTTGCCTCAATGGTATTTGCAATAAGAGTTAGGATTCCATCTTGAAGATCACTTTTCGATCTTGTGCTGGATCTTCAGTAGGGCCAATAGGTTTGATTAAACCCCAATCGTAGAGACGATCAATAGCAAAATCATAGGATATTCCAATAGGTATGAATTCTCTTTTGGGTTTCTTGCTTTTGAAGTATATATCCTTGTCAAGGGACAAGATTTCATCGTCATCGATGTAGTTGCTACTTTGATGGGAAGAAGCGAAAGAAGGGTTGTCGTTCTTCCTGCTCTTGCCATTGTTGCCATTTTTATTAGCCTTAGCCATCAAGAGGTCATCTTCAATGTCAATGCCTATGTCATAGACCGTACCACCTTGAAAGTGTTCAGAACTTGAAATTTTAAGTGCTTTAGGTACTTATCTTCAAGATTTCTAATGAATATCTGCACGGATTGTTTTTCATTTGGGACAGTGATCATCTTTGCGGATGTCTCTTTCCACCTATTGTAAAATGCAGTGAAGTCTTCATTTTCCTTTTGCTTAAGGATCTCGAGCTCTCTATGGTCGGTCTCCACTTGGATATTACACTTGTATCTATCAATGAAAACCTACGTGATACTATCCTAAGTAGTAATTTTCTCAAAACCCACCGAAAAGTACCATTGTTGGCATACTAGTTCCAAAGAGAGAAAGAAATGCGAGGGGAAGATTTTCTTATCAATCCCCTAGATTTTTATGATTGTCTCAAAAGCCTTTAAATGAAAGTAAGGATTGTCAGTGGCTTTGAACTTAGGGATGTTAGTGGCTAAGAACTTGTGCGGAAGAAGTTCTTTGTCCAGTGAGAGTCCCTTAGAGCTTAAATCAAGGTACTTATAGTCATTGGAGACTTGGCTTAGCCCCTCTTGATGCGTTTGATTGTCTCAGGTGGAATGTTCTTATCAGAGTCTTCAACTTTCTCCCTTTGAATGGTGAGTCCTTTAACAAGCTCGGCAAGACCCTCCATGGTCTTTTGGAGTTTTTCAACATCTTCCTTAGAGATCATTGGTTTCTTCTTTCTTCGAACCGTGTTCTTGAAGAAGATCTCTTGTATGTAGAAGTTATCTCTGACTAATCGACCCTCTTTCCTCAACCAAACGCTATAAAAAAAAGGGAACCATGGACACTTCTTGACAATCACATGAATCGAACTCGATTCAAGATGCATAGATAGGGAAATTCCAAAAGAACATGGTGTATGAGGGAGAATGATATGCATGGGGAAAGAATGTAGGAGGAAAGTATGTAGGGAAGTATATATGTATAGGGAAAGTATGTAAATGTGGAAAGTGTTTACGGAGGAAAGTGTGAGGTATGTAATGTATGGAAATGTATGTAAAGGGATAAGATGTATTTGTGAAAGGATAAGGAAATTTTCGGAATAGGATGGACCCTCAACTCAAATGACGGAAAGGATGACTTATACATGGACCTAAGACATGGTAATGGTGTGACAATATGTGCAAGGTGTGTGTGAAGACTTATGTGTGTAAGTGATATTTACAAGACTCGTGTAATGACTATGTGACTAGACATGTGGTTAAACTCATACAAGACCAAGAAAATAGTGTATACTGACGTTAAACTTGTTAATTGTGGTAGTGGAACTCGATGCAAAGACTCGAAAAGAAGGACTGAACCATCTCATGACGATGGGGACTGTCGCAAGCCAATGCCGCCATCGCGGAATGACAAACTTCACGACACGTTGGTTACCATCGTTCTGCGCCACAGATCAAAGTGGCGCGCCAAAACTGAAACGTCACCGCAATCTGTTTTCAGTCATTCTTTCGAAGGTTTAAGCCTAAAAGTCTTCTAGGTTGAACATATTTATACTTTATGAGTGCATATTAATTAACCAAATTAATTAGACTAGGTCTTTTTAGCTTTGAAATAGTATGTATAGGCATATGTACAAGAAACAAGTCAACACAAAGCGTTAGCTTAATCACAAACAAAGGGTTAGTTTAATCACAAACAACGTATGCACAAGTAATCAAGTAGTCACAACATGATGCAATGAGTTTGCAATCAAACCATGGCTCTAGTTCTCTAAGGTCAAGGATGTTGGTGTCCAAGAAGATCCGTGGTTAAGAGTCCTGATGCTTCGTGCGGAAGCCTTACCTTAGAAGGGTTGGCACGATGAATGGGACCGCGCGAGTTAGACTCAACTCCATGGTTTGGTGAATTTACAAACTCAGATGCACCCATTATTGCACGGAGCGTTTTTAAGGAGGACGGAGCGTGAATTCCCAAGGGCAAAAAACCATATGTAAAACTGTTGGGTTTTGTAGTGTCCGACACTACGCGGAGTGAAACCCGCCCAAGACCCGCACACTAATTAATGTAACTAAACATGCAATCACTTAATTGAACAACAAAAGAGAGAGAAAGAGAAAAGATGATCTTACCCTCGACGCGTGCTTCGTTCGCTTACGAGCTCTTACTTGAAAGCTCTAGCTTCGCAAGTGCGTAAGCCTCAGACGGCTCGCACCCTCGATCGGACCTGAGCGGTCTCTACCCCGAAAGTTAATCGGGGCTAGACCAAGGAAATACTAGAGTATTACGAACTTAAAGGTTTTCTCACTTATAATGAGATTCCTTATTGAGTTCAACTCAAGTGCTTTTTCCCAAACCCAAAACATGGGTACTTATAGGGAAGGGAGTATTGTTTTCCCATCTTCCTTCAATATGGAAGAATTGCATTTTGCTCAATTTTAATCCAAAAACAAATTAAAATGCAAATGAATCAAAAAGCGTCAAGTGGAATATGCTGAGCAAGGGTAGGTGAAGACCACTAGGGGGGGGGGGGACCAAAACATTACTTGCTTAACAAGCAAGGCCACTAAGACCGGTCCCCACTTTGACCGATGCTGACCTCACGCATGGCTGGCTGGCAGCCTGCCTTGGCTGCCAAGGCTGCCCAGCTAGCGCCTAGCACCAAGGCTGGGCTGGCTTGCCAGCTTTCCTTCGCATGCGCGCAGCAAGCAAGCCACCCACGCAATGCAGGCTGCTGCTGCTGCAATGCGTTGTGTTGTGCTGCTGTGCGAGAGTGCTGGGCGATGCCCAGCTGCTGCGATGCGTGTGGCTATACAAGGCCCAGCATGATAGTACGCTAGCACGCATGCTAGCTTGCTTGCGGCCAAAAGCACTAGCCCCGCAAGCATGCTCGGCAAGCAAGCCTAGCACGGACATGCATGCTTGGCTTGCGGCATGCACTTACGGTGCGGTTGGTGCTAAGGCTAGCCTAGCACTCGCATGGCTAGGCCAATGCAAGGCTACGACCTAGCTCGTACGTGTCGCTTGCTTGATTTCTCGTCTCGTCGAATTCTAATTCGACTCGACTTATAATGCTCGGTTTCGACTCTCCAAGCTTGATATCCGACGTCTTTGTTCGTAATACTCTAATGACTTATCTAATCCTTCGGATTGATTTATCGTCTCGGATCGGTTACGCGATTGGGGTGCGACCCGAAGGGTTCAGTCAGATTAAGCTGTAATATTAATTATACATTAATATTACTGATCGGAAGCGGCCTCCACCTAGGCATTTTGATCACTTGACCTCACTGAAGAATTAGCTTTCTAATTATTCTGAACCCTCTATCGGAATAATACACTTGTTGGAAGGATAACATTCCTTTCAATCTCCCACGCCAGTTAGTGTATAGCTCATTTCCTATATCACTTAATGTCTCTTCATGAACTATAAGGTAAGATTCTTCGTCATCTTTATTACGTCCAAAAAATGTTTCTTGATTTCCGAGTTCGACTGTCAATAAGAAGATGATTTCTAAAATCCATCTGAGCACGGCCATGCATTTTCACAATCTCGCTCTTCGAGAGGCCTTGTAAACAACAAAGATATATTCCCTATTTTTAATAGGAGGACATTTCCAGTCTTGTATCGTTAGCTTCCCTTACTAAGAGGACCTAGCCGCCCGAATGTCGCCGTTGTAATCCCCATTTATGGCAGACGTTTGACAACATCAAAACGAACTAGTACTCAAACAAGAGAACTTACAATACACATGGTCAAGGAAAAAGGTTTTGATAGCTATAATGAGAAATATACTTATGACGATTTTATATCTCTTAAAGTATTCTCATAGGTCGATCCGGTATAGTTCTAAACCAATACCTGTGCAAATAATTTATGATAATCATGTCCTCATAGCACAAGAAATGGTGCTATAAATCATACTACACACTAATCTCAATTGGTCATTAATTGTCCATCATTTAAATGACCTTGATTAGGGATAATTTTCGATTGAAATATTCAATGTTCACTTAACAGGTGTTTCTTTATCCAAGACATGGTCTTGATACCCTGCTTTGAATATTCTCATAAATTGACTCATTATTTAATTCTATACCACAATTAAATAGAAATGGAGTGATAATAAATTTGCAGAAAATTTTAATTACTCCAAAACCGAATGGTTCAATAGAGTGTTTTACATTAAAATCCTCAAATTTAATTAAAACACATAACAGGGAAATCAAAGCCAATCTCCAATGTGCCTGATTCCCATTGCCTCAACGTGCTTGTTGTGCTTCACTTGAGGTAAAGGTTTGTGAGTGGATCGGCTACATTGTTGTCCGTTCCAATCTTACAAATTCTGATTTCACCTTCGGACTTCCATTCCCTTATCATGTGAAATCTCCTTTTGACATGTTTGACCTTCTGATGTTCCCTTGGCTTCCTGGCCTGAGCAATAGTTCCATTGTTATCACAATAGAGGTCTATCGGACCCTTGATTGAGGGTACAACATCAAGTTCACTAATGAACTTACGAATCCAAACTACCTCCTTAGCTGCTTCTGAAGCGGCCAAGTATTCGGCTTCAGTTGTAGAGTTTGCAGTTGTGCTTTGCTTAGCACGCTTCCAGGTAAACGCTCCTCCATTTAGGAAGAATATGTACCCTGACTGCGACTTGGAGTCTTCTCTGTCACTTTTGGAAGCTCGCGTCGGTATAACCTTCAACAACCAAATCATTACTCCCACCATAGACCAGATATTTATCCTTGTTCCTTTTTAGGTACTTCAGGATATTCTTGGCCACAATCCAATGCGCCTCTCCTGGGTCCGATTGGTATCGGCTCATAGCACTCAAGGCATACGATACATCCGGCCTAGTACTTATCATGGCATACATGATTGATCCAATAAGTGAAGCATATGGAATCTGATTCATCCTCTCTCTCTCATCAAGTGTTTGTGGACACTTCTTCTTGCTGAGAGTTATGCCATGTGACATGGGTAGGTGCCCTATTTTGGCCCCTTCCATGCCCAATATGTACTGTGCCTCTCCCAAGTCCTTCATTGAAAAACACTTTCCAAGCCAAGTCTTTACAGACTCCAACATTGGAATGTTGTTTCCAATGAGCAATATGTCATCGAAAAATAAGACGAGGAATGAGATGTCAGTCCCACTGACCTTCTTATAAACACAAGACTCATCTGGATTCTTGATAAATCCAACTTACTAATGGCTTCATCAAATCGCAGATTCCAACTTCTGTTTGTCTGCTTTAGTCAATAAATGGACTTCTTAAGCTTGCATACCTTCCCAGCATTGCTTGAATCAACAAAACCTTCCGGCTGTGTCATGTATACAGTTTCTTCCAAAATCCCATTAAAAAAGAGGTTTTGACATCCATTTGCCATATTTCATAATCATAATATGCGTCAATTGCTAGGATAATCCGGACGGACTTAAGCATGGCAACTGGCGAAAAGGTTTCATCATAATCAGCGCCTTTAATTTTCCTGTAACCTTTTGCCACCAATCTAGCGTAGTATATTGATACATATCCATCTTTGTCGGTTTTCAAATTGAAAATCCATTTGTAACCGATAGGTGTGTAACCTTCGGGCAAATCAACCAAGTCCCAGACTTGATTTTCAAACATGGATTCCATCTCGTATTTCACGGCCTCTTGCCATTTTGCAGATTCGGGGCTCGTCATAGCTTGTTTGTACGTCGCTGGCTCATCTCCATCCATAATTAGGATGTCTTGATCTTTGGTTATTAACAACACCAAGGTATCTGTCTGGTAGAGATCTTGGCCGTTGCGACCTACGTAGGGTAATAGGTTGAGCATTTGCATTGTCGGTTTAAACTTTGCACATTGTTGGTTTGACTCTGACCAATGTCAACAGCTGCTTCTAAAGCACTTTGATTGTTAGTTATGTCAGGTTGACTTCGTTGTTCGTCCTCTCGAACTTCATTGCGTTCGATTTTCCTCCCACTTGTCATTTTGGAAAGGTGTCCCTTCTCTAAAAAGACATCATCGCCAGCAACAAACACTTTGTTCTCGGATTTGTTGTAGAAGTAATACCCTTTGGATTCTTTTGGGTATCCCATAAAGAAACACTTGTCTGATTTTGGGTCATGTTTGTCAGAAATTAACCTCTTAACATATGCTTCGCAACCCCAAATCTTTAAGAAAAGACAACCGTGGAGGTTTCTTCGTCCATAATTCATATGGAGTCTTTTCGACAGCTTTTAACGGAGCTCGGTTCAGTGTTAGTGCCGCGGTTAGAAGTGCGTGTCCCCAAAAAGAGATAGGAAGATCACTAAGACCCATCATTGATCGGACCATGTCTAACAAGGTTCGATTCCTCCTCTCGGACACTCCGTTCCATTGTGGAGTTCCGGGAGGTGTCAATTCTAAGAGAATACCATTTTCTTTCAGATGATCGTCAAATTCGTGGCTCAAATACTCACTACCTCGATTTGATCAAAGTGCTTTGATTTTCTTGCCAAGCTGATTTTCCACTTCACTCTGAAACTCTTTGAATTTCTCAAAAGATTCAGATTTGTTCGACGTAAGGTAGACATAACCATATCTACTATAGTCGTCAGTGAAGGTGATGAAATATCGATAACCTTGACTTGCGAGTGTACTCACTGGTCCACATACATCCGTGTGTATAAGACCCAATAAGTCACTAGCCCTTTCTCCCAACTTGGAGAATAGTTGCTTTATCATCTTGCCTGATAAACATCCTTCGCAATTTTCAAATGACTCTAAGTCAAATGAGTCAAGAATACCTTCATGAAGAAGTTTCCTGATGCGTTTAATGTTAATGTGGCCAAGACGACAATGCCACAAGTAGGTTTGATTCGACTCAATGGTCTTAGCTCTTTTGGCAGTATCATTAACATTTGTCTAAGCATATGTAAAATATGCAATTTTCATAGAACATATAAGCAAGACATTCGAAAAACAACCATTGTTATAGTCTTGTGATTAAGTAACCCGGCGTCCAACATCATAGATCAAAATGTGTTAAAAGGCATGATAAACAAGAGTTAGTTTAATTACAAGCCAAAGACAAAAATGTGCCTACAAGCACGACGGAAAGACTATCTTCATTGTCCGCTCTTAGTTGCACATCCACTTGTGAAGTCCTCTCACTTGGTCCCTGAAAAATGGGAGCATAAAGTGAGTTAAACATGGTATCCAATACCTATGAATAGCTTTATACACAAGTGTTAATGAATATACCTGAGGTAGATGAAACATTCTTCTCCTCCTCATCCCTTTGGAAGATCTTGAATTCCCTCTTGTAGTGGAAAATCACTAAGACCCATCATAGCCCGAGTGGAGTGAGGCAAGCAAGATATGACCCGCCATCTTGTCCTCCAAGGGGATTCCGAGAAGCTCCATGTGCTTGAAGAGCCTAGTCATCTTATCACATGAGGTTGGAGGGGCATACTAGGTCCCAATTTGGTATTGTAGACCCTTGATCAAAGTCGGTACCTCTCTTTAGCAAGGCAACCCTCTTCTGGTGTCTTTATCTTCATGTTTGAGAGTGACCTAGTCACATCAAACACGATTCCATCATAGTTTCCATTGAGACTCTTGATGACTCTCACATTGACAACATCCTCAAGTGCTTTGAGGAACATGTCCGGAAAATAGGAGGAGAACTTTTCCTTCCATTCTTCCAGGATGGAATTAGCCATTAGTCGTGAGACTTTCTTGCAATTGGAAGACCATTCGTCATGAGCTTCATCACTCATGATTCCCTTAGATAAGAAGCTTGGAATGAGAGTATCAAGAATGTACTCCATGAAATTCCGAAGAGTTTTCCGGAGTTCCTCTTCCCATTCCTTGAAGTTGACCAAGTTTAGGCTAAAAGCCAACTTGTCGGGGAGTTCCGGGCACATAGAGTTGTTGTTGTTATTAGTTGCAGACACGATTCTACAATTGAAAGAATTTGAAATGAAAAACCATTCATAATACCAATAAGTTTGAATTTTAAAGCATACATGCAAATTTTCAATCTTATTGTGCGTTTGATCCACACATTAATATTTGTCCCTTTTAGGCGAGAATAAAAAGATTCTAAGATCCCAAAAATCAAAAAGTGATTAAGCATACTTTGGCTTCTCTTAACTCTTAATATTTTAAGGTAAGCAATCCAATTTCTAATAGCTCTAAGCTACTCTTTGTTCGATAAAACGTCGCATTTAATGCTTCCTTGACATTTTATCTCCATTTTCCACGACATCTAAGGACTCCTTACTTATATCGTTGAGCTTAACCAAAATCAATTTGTATACCTAGTTTACCTTACGTTCCTAGGGAAGTAGTGATGCCTCGCTTTGGCCCATCACTACGCGCATTAGTTCGGTAAGTGTTCTTGGAATGGCAAATTTGGCTCAATTTTATAGGGACCTAGGATTTCTATGTTAGTTGATATAAGTGAACTTAATTAATCATAGCAACATTTGAAATCCTAAACATGCATCTATCATATCATTCATATATAAACATAATTATATATATATAACATAAGTACAAGATTCATTTGGCAACTAGCATGACCCCTTGAGTCTTCAAGTCTCCACGGGTTTTCGATGCATCCTCTTGGCTCGTCTTCTTAGAACCGTTGTCTTTAAGACATCTCCACCAAATATGCAACTACTAGCTATTATGATTAGGTCTAATCTAAATTTTAAGGTACAAAAATACGCAACGGTACGCAGACCGTATTTAGATTTACAAAAATACATAACGGATCGCAGTCCATATTTACTATCCTAATTGGGCCCCACTAGTTGCCATTTTCACAAAACCTGTGATACAATATACATTCCATTCATCCATTCACTATTTGTGAATGGCCCATGCATTTTACAACGTAAAACAAGTAACAATGCATAACACGCGCAAACTAGTAACTAACTTAGGTGGTTAATCTAATTAACGCACCTAATTAAAACTAGTCAAAGTTGTTAACCGATTATGTGATTGATACGCAATAAAATTAGCTCAAGTAATTAACGAAGCTCCCACTAAATTCCGCATCCAACTTAAATAGTCCAATTAATTAAGCCGTTTAACCCAAATTTTGCAAAATTATTTTGCAAGTGCGGGCAAAACCGAGGCCTAGCCTCGTTAAAATAATAAAATAAAATTAAAACGGAAAAAATTGCAAAACTTATAGCCCAACGATGCTTTACAACGCCCAAGTGCTTAGCACCAAGGCTCGAGGTGCCTTGCATGGCCGCACCCGCACAACCGTTTGTGGCCTAAGCACGTGGGAGCGACTTACGATGTCTCTTGCGCGTTACACCGACCACATCAGCGCACTTGCACACACACACGACATGGTCTCAAAGGTCCCAAATCATGCGAGCTTATGTTGCCTAGCAACACATCGCAGCACCAACACACCCTTATCGTAGCACCATGCGTGCACTAGTTGCGCATCCTAGATGGACCAAGCACGCACTCACCACACTTATGCGCGTAGCCAACAAGCGTGCACTTAGCCCAACACGCCACACAACAGCAGCCCTTCGAGGCATGAGCAGCCCCATGCGCACCTCGGCAGCCACAAGCAGCCCGGCTAGCCGTAGGTGGTGCTTGGGCGATCTTTGCCTAGATTTGCTTTCTTTTATCTCGGGATTTTAATCCCGATATATGTGTGACATAAAATTGATTCTACATTTATTTTAGAACCAACATTGAGCAAGAATGAAAATAAAACAAGTCTAACTTAAATAAATTCAATTTCAGTGCACAAACCAAAATTATTCAAGAACCGTCCTTTAAATTATTTTTGGTTCATCTTGATGCTTCAAAATTGAAGGGCTGTACTCATAATTAATTTAATCAAACATAAATTAATAATGAGATTTGACAAAAATTATACGGGTTGGAAAAATGAATACATTCGTCCAATGAAAAATTTCCATCAATAAGTTATGTAAACTTGAAAATTACATCTTCCAATATGAAGATTAATTAAATTTCAATCACAAGTTTTGAACTTTTAAGACTTTAATCAACTTAAAAATGATTAAATCCAAAAATTAGTTCAACATGGAATTTAAAAGTAAAGTTCCAACCAAACAAACAATTAAAGATTGGATTTTTAACATTTTTAAGGGACTTAAAAATTACAAATTCACCATAAACATTCACACTTGAAGCAATTGATTTGCAAAAATGTGAAATTTCAAGTTTATGTGAAAAATGAGCTCACCAAATTAAGCACCAAATATGACTTCATAAACAAGCTTAATAAGGTTTATTATTGCAGTAGATTAGTGATGCAACCATACATTTAATCTACCTTTAACATGTCATAATTAATCAAGGTTTAAAGATTTAAAATTTTTCGTTAAAAACGAAAAACCCCTCGAAAAACATGTTTCTGGGTGGATTTTGGCTTCTAGAAAGTCCTCAAGAGGGTCAAAAACCATTTAGAACATCGATTCCTCCCAAAAATCACTATTTTTGAGTTGAAATCTGGGTTCGTTGGCCAATATTAGTATAAATTCGAGATTAAAACTAATTAAAAACGAGCTTCTAATCTAATTAGAAAGCAAAACCAGAAATTTAAATCCATTTTAAATCACCTCAATTAATTATTAGTTACAATAAATAAAATGAGCGCGGCTCCGATACCGCTATTTAGTTTCGTAGTGTCCGACACTACGCGGAATGAAACCCACCCAAGACCCACACACTAATTAATGTAACTAAACATGCTATCACTTAATTGAAAAACAAAAGAGAGAGAAAGAGAAAAGACGATCTTACCCTCGACGCGTGCTTCGCTCGCTTACGAGCTCTTACTTGAAAGCTCTAGCTTCACAAGTGCGTAAGCCTCTGACGGCTCGCACCCTCGACCCGACCCGAGCGGTCTCTACCCCGAAGGTTAGTCGGGGCTAGACCAAGGAAATACTAGAGTATTACGAACTTAAAGCTTTTCTCACTTATAATGAGATGCCTTATTGAGTTCAACTCAAGTGCTTTTTCCCAAACCCAAAACATGGGTATTTATAGGGAAGGGAGCCTTGATTTCCCATCTTCCTTCAATGTGGGAGAATTGAATTTTGCTCAATTTATTTTAATCTTAAAACAAATTAAAATGCAAATGAATCAAAAACCGCCAAGTGGAATATGCTGAGCAAGGTTAGGTGAAGACCACTAAGGGGGGGGGGGGACCAAAACACCACATGCTTAACAAGCAAGGCCACCAAGATCGGTCCCCACTTTGATCGGTGATTGACCTCACGCATGGCTGGCTGGCAGCCTGCCTTGGCTACCAAGGCTGCCCAGCTAGCACCTAGCACCAAGGCTAGGCTGACTGGCCAGCTTTCCTTCGCATGCGCGCAACAAGCAAGCCACGCACGCAATGCAGGCTGCTGCTGCTGCGATGCGTTGCGTTGTGCTGTTGTGCGAGAGTGCTGGGCGATGCCCAGCTGCTGCGATGCGTGGTGGCTGTGCGAGGCCGAGCATGCTAGCACGCATGCTAGCTTGCTTGCGGCCACAAGAACCAGCCCCACAAGCATGCCCGGCCAGCAAGCCTAGCACGCATATGCATGCTTGACTTGCGGCATGCACTTGCGGTGCGGTTGGTGGCTAAGGCTAACCTAGCACTCGCATGGCTAGGCCAATGCAAGGCTACGGCCTAGCTCGTACTTGTCACTTGCTTGATTTCTCGTCTCGTCGAATTCTAAATTCGACTCGACTTATGATGCTCGGTTTCGACGCTCTAAGCTCGATATCTGACGTCTTTGTTCGTAATACCCTAATGACTTATCTAATCTTTCGAATTGATTTATCGTCTCAGATTGGTTACTCGATTGGGGTGCGACCCGAAGGGTTCAGTCAAGATTAAGCTGTAATATTAATTATACATTAATATTACTGATCAGAAGCGGCCTCCATAGGCTTTTCGATCACTTGACCTCACTGAAGAATCAGCTTTCTAATAATTTTGAACCCTCTATCGGAATAATACACTTATTGGAAAGACACCATTCCTTTCAAAAACAGATATAGGTTCGAAAAGGTCGAAAATACTTAATCAGGAAGTAAAAACGTCGAGACAGTACTAGAATCAGGAAAAACACGAAGACAGAAAGCTAACGCAAAATCGCTAGATAATATCACTGGTCGGCAGGGACCATCGTTCGGCGACAGGAGTGCCGTTCGGCGTTGTTCACTCTCGTAAGCGACAATTCTGATGTTCTGCAGCAGTTTTAGTTTTCAATGTTTTTTCGATTTTTGCAGCGTTTTTCTGATTTTAGTTGTGAAATAAAATTTCCGGCCTTTCCTACGTGTATGTCCTATGTTTTGACGCAATGCGGATGGTCTTTCCAATGCGTACCTTTTTATGCTTATGCCGCAATGTTAATCAAAATTACGTACATGAATATCAAAAATCTTTAAAGTCTCATCTACTCATTCTAATTAATTACCAAACAAATTAGGAAATAATTAGAAGTCCTCCCCAGCGTAGTCGCCAAAAACTGTAGGGAATTTTTTCACCTCCTCTTTGGGCCTTACATGTAGGCCCTGTTTTCAAGCATGGTGGCGCTCCAAGGAAAAGAAGATAGAGAAAAAGAGTCGCCAAAAAGTTTTAGGAACTTGTGAACCGTTCACTATTGTGAAGGTTACACTCCATTCATAATCACAGAGATTGCTAACTCAATAGTGGTCCAGAACCATGACTGGATGTTCGGGGATAATGGTATGATTTTGACCTAAGAGAAACCAAACCTGTCCTAAATAGGCCTCTACTTAAATTTTATTGATATTCATGCGCGCTTTTCGATCAGCATACATACATCAAATTAATACTAAACCTATTTAATCTATGTTGGTTGATTATTAATGCGTAATCAAATATATTATTGGTGATCACTTGAATTAAAATCATGTTAAACCTAAATCCAATTATTAATTATCTTATTAGGCGTGATTTCAAGTACAAATTCCCTTTAAAACTGTAAGAAGGGGCGTGATCAAGCAATAGCAATAAATCATGAATAATCAAGCAACATATGACCAATATAACAATTATCATCATCAAAACATCGCTAGTAGTAAGATCCTAAGCATAATACTAAACTATTTAATAACGATCCTAGCATGTTACTAATAACAAAATCAACACATTATCCTAAACATGATACTGGAAATCAAAATAACATCCTAAACATGATTTCTACTCCAAAATCAAAAGAATAATAAGAAGGGTGATTGAAATTCCACACTTTGATGCCTCAACCTTCTTGCTATTAAAACAATACACACAGTAGTAAAATTCAAGAAAGTTAAATCAATATAGTAAATAAATCAAATATGAATTGAAATATAGATTTGGGACTAAACCCTCAGAACTATCAACCTTTCACGTTAAAGTCGAAAGCAACGTAGAGTATGGTTTGTAGTATTCGAATCACGCGAAGAAAGTATGGTGTTTGATTTGGGGTGTATCATGATATGTTTAGGCTAAGGTTAAGAGCATGGAATTGAGAATTCCGGGTAGATGATTATTGTCGATGATTGTGGCTAAGGATTCTTGATAATTCTTGCTTATTCCAGTTAATTTGCGGGTAGATGATTATTGTCGATGATTGTGGATAAGGATTCTTGATGATTCTTCCTCATTCTAGTTGATATGAAAACGGGGAAATCGACCTCTATTTATAAGGAAAAAAGAGAGTTTGACGATAAGAAAAGGTCAAAAGTTCTAAATATAATAGAAAAACTTTTGACGCAACGCGGCAAGATTGTCGCGCCACATTCGATGCTGTCGCGTCGCGTCAGGACTATCGCAGTGCGATGGTCCTGACGTTGTGCGTTGCTTCTAAAAGATGGCAAAGTTGTTCGGAGTTTTGTTTCTGATGGGTTTTCTATGTGAAAGATATCTGAACGTATTTGAATTCGAATAGAATATGGATTATCAAAAGGAGAAGTTTTATTCAATATCGAACTTCTTTGATCTTTATCTTTTTGGAAAGGATAGATTAGAACCTTCTAAAAGAATCTAGAAGTTTCTAACTGATTTAGGATTGGGAATTTAATCATATAGGGCCTAAATAAAACATTTGGACTCTATATAACCATTAGGTCGTAGCTAGGGTGAACCTAGGCTCGGCTTGGGCTTCGTTCAGTATTTGGCCATAACTTTTATTCGTTTAAAGTCGGATTTGGGCTTATAATATATCGTTGGAAAGCTATTATCAAGCCCCATCCAAGTTAACAATAATATGGCCAAGAACATAGACCAAAATAGTCAGGTTTTGACATTTTTATAGTTTGGGCACGAAATGATTGATTTTAAGGATGCGAAATGGATGATTTTGGGTTTAAGGTCACGAAATGAATGATTTTGGATTAAAACATTTTCGGTAAGGCTAGAATATGGTAAAGGCTTAAGAAACTTTGCGAAACTCTTCAACTCTTTGCCGGAGTCGTCAATCAAAACGTGAAAGGTACTCATTACTGGTTTCGTTTTTGGAGAGACATGATTGGGTGTCTACACTAGCTGATTAAAGAGACTATTAGGCTCTGAGCTTACGGCTTCAGAGTAGGGATTCTCTTGGTTCCTATCTTGGGTTATCGGTGGATGTGGGACGAAGGAAGGTTTCGGAATTTCGTTATCTAGAGGATAAAATTTTTGCCCGTCTCTCTTATTTTTCTTCTCTTCGATTGTTAGCTACGGCCAAGCTGGTTATCATTAACTCGATTTTAGTGGCTTCTTTTAATCATCTCTTGTCATTCTTCAAGGTTCCTTTATCGAATTGTCACCACATAGGCTACATGTTAGCCCGGTTTTGGTGGCGATCATCTTCTACTTCCACGGGAATGGCTTTTTGTTCGACTTCATTACTACATCTTCGCAAGGGCCTAGGTGGTTTGGGGCTTCGAAGTCTAGAATGCTATAATTATGCTCTATTGGCCGGGCAATGTTGGCGCATTCGTCATCATCCACAGCTCTTGTTCTCCAGATTGCTTTCGGCTAAGTATCCGTCCTTATTCTCTCTTTCCTCAAGCAGATTTTCGCGCTCGTCTTGGGGTTGTTAGGGATTGTGTTTGGGTATGAAGACTCTAGGTCTAGGCCTTGTTTGGAAGGTTGGAACTGGTTCTCTAGTTCGTTTAATTGGTGATGATTGGGCTTATGGGGGTCAAATCAGGTTTAATGGTTTTTAAGAGTAGGAGTGTCCGACTCATGTTTCCTCTATCATTAATCTGCGTTCTTATGCGTGGGATCCTTCTTTGGTTTATCGGTACTTTGATAATACCACTACGTCTCGTATTCTTTCTTCTGAACGACCACAGAGACCGATGGATGATTTTTTTTACTTTAAGTTTATAAGAGATAGTCAGTTCTCAACTAAGTCGGTTTATGCCTTGCTGGTCAGGCGTTCGACTGTTTATGTGGTTAGCCGGATGGCTTCACGATGCATTGCGTTGCCTTGCTCTTCTTCTAATCAAGTGAAGAGTCTACTAGTGAATCCGGCTTGTGGTTTTTGTCATGACAGTGCGGAGACGCCTTCACATTTATTTCTTGATTGCTCCTTTAATGGTTAACTTCTAGCTTGTAACAATCTTGGTTTTAATCATGATCTTCATCCGGTTAAGACGTTTCAGCAATAGCTCACAGATCTTGTATCACAATTCAGGAGCTCTAAGAGGTGTGTAGGGAATTTTTCAAACGCCACTATATTCATTCTTTTAAGCCTGGTAGGGTCCAAAGGGAAGGAAGCTAGAGATAAAAGAGTCGCTAACAAGTTTTAGGAACTTGTAAACCGTTCACGGGTGTGAAGGTTACACCCCATTCATGATCATGAAGATCGCTAACTCCATAGTGGTCCGGAACCATGACTGGATATTCGGGGATGATGGTACGAATCCAACCTAAAAGAGATTGAACCCTCCCTAAATCAGCCTCAACTTAATTCTTATGATTCATGTGCGCTTCCCGATCAATATACATACATCAAATTAATCCTAAGCATATTTAATCTACGTTGGTTGATTATTAATGCACAATCAAATCTACTTTATTGGTGATCACTTGAATTAAAATCATATTAACCTAAAACAAATTATTAACAATCTTATTAGGCGTGATTTCAAGTACAAATTCCCTTTAAACCTGCAAGAAGGGGCGTGATCAAGCAATAACAATAAATCATGAATAATCAAGCAATGTAATAATTACTTGACACAACAAATCATCATCATAATCAAAACATCATCAAAACATTATTAAAACATGATTAGCAAGATCTTAGGCATGATACTAAATAGATTAATAACAAATCCTAGCATGTCACTAATAAAAAAGATCAAAGCATTAACCTAAATATGATACTAGAAATCAACATGGTATTAGAAATATAAATTAACACCCTAAACATGATACTAGGAATAAAAATCAACATCCTAACATGATTTCTATATCAAAAGAATAATTAAGTAATCAAATTACTTACTTTGATGCCTCGTATCTCTTTCTATCAAAACAATACACACATTAGTAAACTTCAAGAAAGATTATCAAATAAATAAATCAAATAAGAATTGAAATATAGATTTAGGACCAAACCCTCAGAATTATCAACCTTTCACGTCGAGGTCGAAGGCAATTTCGAGGTTGGCTAGGAGTATTCGAAGCTCGTGAAGGAGGTATGATGTTTGATTAGGGAAAAATATCAAGGATGTGTATTAGGACGTGTTTAGGCTAGGCTAAGACAAGAATCGAGAGAGAGAGAGAGAGAGAGAGAGAGAGAGAGAGAGAGAGAGAGAGCATTAGAGAGGGATCAGATGATGATTGTTGGCGATTAAGCTTGTGATAATTGTTGGCGATCAATCCTAAAACGGGGTGAAAGGACCTCTATCTATAAGGAAAAAGGAGGGTCATAGGATCATAAAAGAGTCAGAATCCGACTCGGAGTAAAACGCTTCCCATCGCGGCGCGAAAGCCTTGTCGTGGTGCGATAGTGCTGTCGCTCAGCGATGGTTTTGGAAAGATAGGATTCGTATGGAATCCGATTCCCAATTGGATCGGATTAATCAAATTTCCGAACATATTCTAATTTGACCGGGATCAGGATCATTGAAAAACAAATGTTTTATCCGATGTAAAATTCTTAAATCTTTATCTTTTCGAAAACAGGATAAAATAGAACCTTTTAGAGAATTGTAGAAGCTCACAATAAATTCTAATGGATTTAGGATTGAAAACAAAATTCTAGATGATTCTAGAAGCTTGTAATAAATCCTAATTGGTTTAGAAATGGGACTAAGGTAAATGGACCCTCCACATGGTCATTAGGCCGCAGGTAAGGCTTGGTTCGGGCTCGGTTTAGTATTTTGACCATAACTTCTTGGTTATGAGTTGGATTTGGTCTTATAATATACCATTGGAAGCTCTTTTCAAACCCCATCCAACTAAACAATAATTGGACCAGGATCATGGACGAAAAATAGACAGGTTTGGACGTTTTTATAAAGAGGACACGAAATGAATGATTTTCAATTCAAAGACACAAAATGAATGATTTTGGTTTAAAACATTTAAGGAAAGGTTAGAAATGGTCAAGGAAAAAGGGAATTCAAGGGACTCTTCAACTCTTCAACTAACTCGATAATTAAAGAAGTGAAAGGTACTCATTACTGAGGTTGGTTTTTGGAGAGACACAATCAGGTTCTACAAGGTGGAAAGAGTTATTTTCTATGTTTTGTTTTCTTTGGGCTATTTGGTTGACTGTGAACCAACTTATCTTCAAACAAGCTCTTTACTCTCCTGCGGCAATTTGTCATCTTAAGGATGAGTGACTTTCTTGAAGCAAGAAAGCAGCTATGTATCCTCGTCAGCTCTCCCTAACTCGGTGTGCCACCCGGCCTTCCTTTTCACTTCGTGTGTCGGGCTATTTACGTGACGCCAATGATAATCCGCTGGATTTCTACCTAAGTTTGGATGGCACTTGGAATGCTCAGGACTCTATAGCATTGGCTGGATTTTTTGAAAATTTGATTCTGCTGAGGTTTTGGGAGGTTGTTCCAGGGCTTGCAAGGTTTCCTCAGCCCTTCAGGAAGAATTGCAGACGTGCCTTTGGGCCTTGAACGCTGCTTATAGGAGGGGTTATACGCGTCTTCTTGTCTACGCGATTTGTACTACGTACTTCAGTTCATCTCCTATGTCGTACTTGTTCTGATGATCTCGTGTATTTGGTTGCTAAAGGATATTCGTCATACACTGCTACAGTTTACTGCTTGCAGAATCATTAAGGTTCCTCGTCACAGCGCCGTTTTCTGTTTTGATCCTTTTAGTGTTTTCATTTTTTTCGTTTCTAGTTTGTCCTATCAGAAAAAAAAAAAAAAAAAAAAAAAAAAAAAAAAAAAAAAACCTATATTCCAACTTTACTACTATGAAATTTTATTTATTTAATTATTTTTTTTAAAGGTAAGGAAAATAATATTAGGAAAATAACCACTCTACATAATATGGAGTACTAGATTTGATATGATATTTTTTATTATTGAATCACTAAAAGAATTTGTAACCTATTATGTATATACTTCAGCTAACAAGTGATAACAACACTTAACGTAAAATTCCCACTTTTCACCAAGCATCATGCCACACAAGCGACAACTAAGCAAATATTTTTATTATTATTATTACACATTTACACGTATGATATTAAATAGAACAATTCGAATATTAGTTAGGACAAAAAAGTTATTTAAAAGTTTTCGTTGAAACTTAAAATATTTCACCAAACAAAGCTTTCATGGGTCATAAAATAAATTATACGAAGTAACTTTTAATAAATACTAGATTAGGTTCCGTACCTTGCACGGTAATTTTACTACGTTAAATCAATACAAGAATCAAAATAACTATATTAAAAATAACATAGATAAAATACAATTATAACATGTTTATTACAGTATTTTCTTATTTTGCGTATAAAATAAAATGAAACATGAAATATAACGAAAGAGTCGATTAGACTAATGAGTATATGAAAACTACGTGGTAGAACGTATTAGTGTTTTAAAAATTCAATGATAAATTAGTTTCCCTTTTATATATACTAACCAAATAAGTATTTTAAATTATGTATTACACCTAATTGGCTAATAGGCATGAATAATTTTTTCCTCAAATATGATGATATATTAAAGTATTGGAGATAAAAAAAATAAATAATTTAATTAATCAAATTTTATTCATGATTACATGCACAGATAAAGTGTTTAGTTAGGCCATGCAGTTTTTTTTTACGTTATGGTTAAACTCCCTTCATTTTTTTTTTTTTAATTTTATGTTCTGTGTATTAGCATTAGGCAAGAAACTAATTATATTATTAAAAAAATCAAAGTTCCTTTTTTACAATAATAGTAATAGTAATAGTATAAATAATAATAATAATAATAATAATAATAATAATAAAATAATGTGTGTAGTACAAATATATTATTTAATAGATTCGTCATTTTAAATGTTGTTACAAAATTACCTTATTTAAATATTATGGTAGTTAACTATACTAAAATTCTCAAAGAAGATTTTGCAGATCAATCTTTCAATGCAAAGCTATCAATCACAATTCTTCCTAGCTGTGTACATAAAGTAGTTGACTAGCGACTCATTATAATTTCTTACATCTCATTTTAATTTTATCAAATACAGAGTGCTTAAAAGGAGGTTCTTAATCTATCTCCTATTCCACATCATCATCAACCCTTATTAAGAATCACCCTTTATAAAATCAAAGAAATGCACTATCTCTTAGCCATGTCTCTTAAAGTCTTTGTTAAATACAGGTCTGGGCCACACTTGCAAACAAAGACAGAGAGTTCACTTTACAAGTCCAAAGAAGGTTCCATCATAATGGCAATAGGAGGTTTGGCCCCTTAAACTTATAAAGTGTTTGACTCTCTTAACTTTTATCAACGTGGGACACTTACATGTGTTATTTGGTAGGATATATTTCAACACTTCCCCTCACATGTAAGGTCCCTTTAACTTATAGATCACATGATCCAATTTAATTTGGCCCAAAATACTTAATGCCATTAAAGGTCCCAAACCATGGGTCTGGCAATACACTCAAGCCACTTAAGGTCTTAAACCGTGGGTTTGACTCTGATGCCATGTGAGAGATAGGTTATATTTAAATATTTAGGTGAAAATGAGGATTGAGAAGTATTTTGAATTTTTGAGTGGTGGAATATAGGAAGAATAATGTAAGGTGATGGTGAAAAGTTACCAAGAATGAAAGATCAAGATGCATTTATTTTCGAAAATCAAATTGATTCATTTATACAACCTTTCTTTCTTTTTTTTTTGCTCATAACTAAAAGCTTTCATCAACAAACATGTCTAAATTAAAATTTAACCTAAACAAAAATTTTAATCTCACAACAAGCTTTCAGTTTCACCCATTTAAACATAATTGAGCTAAAATTTTAAATTTTTGGTTCATTGACTCTTACAAGTTTCGCTCATTTATTTCAAAAGAACAAAGTTTACAATAGTCAGTTTGCTCACACGATTTTATGGCCCATGAAAGCTTTGTTTGTTTCAGCTAGCAACGAATAAAGCCTTGGTCCATCAATTGCCAATGGATTGAGCAATCCACAAGAATTATTGAAGTTTGAATTTATTTGGCTCTTTCCTTAAAGAAAAGCAATTAATATTGAAAAATAAGAGCGTCAATGATGGGAGGTTCTTGAATGGGAATATCTAATTTGAAGTTTGCAAAAGGGGCTTATAAAACACGAAGTACGAGATAGCTTCTCTTACTAAGAGCTAGTGATGTGTCATCTCAAAATTCAAATGAGCTTTACATGTGTCATTTGTTTTAAATTATAAAAATAAGATATAGGAAGATGAGAGAGATTGTTGAAGTACATCTTACCAAATAACACATGTAAGCGTCTCACGTTGATAAAAGTTGAGAGAGTCAAACACTTTATAAGGCTAAGGGGCCAAACCTCCTATTGCCATATGGTTTTGGGATGGAACCTCCTTTTGACTTGTGAAGTGAACTCTCTCTCTTGGTTTGCGAGTGCGGCAGTCTCTCTCTTTCATGGTCTCAGTTATCCTTTGTTGAGCTATTTGGTTTTGGTGATTATAAACTAATTAACGATGATTATCTATCTAACATTCTTGTTAAGTTGGGTATAGAAAGAGCAAGTGAAGCTTAAGTCAAGATGCAGAAAAAAAAAACTTGAGCAATCAATGACAAACATTTGCAATATATATTTGATAATAAGCACTAAAAGGAACAAGAACAATGATGAACTATAGTTGATAAGCTTGATGATGGCTAAGGAACACATGAAGGTAACTATATAAATATGTAAATAGGTGTTTGCATGTGTTAACTTAATGAGATAAGTATCCTAGGCATACATAAGTACATGTCTTGCATGTGTAGGAGTCTTTTAGTTTAGTTTATTTTTTACAGTTTGCTTTTAGGTGTTTCTATGTTATAATGTTCTTTGTTTTAAAGTGTATGAGTTAAAATTTCTGTAAGGATCTTTATGTTCTTTGTTGTAAAGCTCTAGTTTATTTAGTTTAGTTTACTTTAGTTTTAGTTTTCCTTCTTGTTTTTATAAATATAAAAATAGAAAAATATGTGTCTTTAAGTTTAATTAGTTCTCTCACATCATGAATAAAACAAACTTCAATCTAATGTTCTCTTAAGTGTTCATGTGGAGACATGAACTGACTAATGTAGAGTCAAAGGGTTGGAACATAAGAGAATTCAAGAGCAACAAAAGAGAATGAATGAACCTAAAGTAGGTTCTTCTACTAGAACCAAAACAGTGAAGAAACCTGAAGGTATTCTCAATCAAGACCTAGAAGGAACTTTCGCCAGGCTTATCCACGGTCGAAGCATGCTCCTTAATAGGTTCATGAGGTGTTCCCTAACAAGTTTGCATGTGACAGCAAGAACTTGAAAGGAACCTTGTTTGAGAATTCCAGCAAGGAATAAAGAAGAGTGACATCAAGTTCTAGTTGAGAACTTGGCCTGCGGTTCTAGAACCCTAAGCGAACTTTAGTAAAATAAATAACTCTGGCGACAATTTGGGTAAAAAAGGAAAAAGTTAACCCTAAGTAACAATTAAAAAAAAAAAAAAAAAAAAAAAAAAAAAAAAAAAAACCTTAGGCTATCATTATCAAAATATTAAAAAGTTTCCCGACAAACTACTCGTTAATGCCTAATTTAATTAGTTTTCTTGATTATCTTTTTTTTTCATTGAAATTCTCCCATTTATTCCCCCCCCCCTCCTTTAATTTTTCAACCCTTTTTAGGGAAATAAAAACTTGAAATAAAAAGCTTTAAAAATTAATTATCACTTAAATTTTCAACCCTTTGGTAGTGAAAGTAATAATAAAAATTGTTCGAAATAAAATTGGACGAATATAGCAAGATAAAAAGGAGGAAATAATATTGAAAATTTATAATGGGAAACTAAATTTAAAAATATGAAAACTAATTAAATTAGGCATATTGTAAATTTTGTCAGGAAAAAAAAGATTTTTTGGGTCTAAATGTTGCATGACATTAATATTTTTTTTACCAAGTTATAGCTTCGGATTGACTTTTTATATTTTTTATTTTTTTTTTTCAATTTGTCACCAAAGTTATGTTTTTCAACCAAATTATCGCTAGGAGTCTTTTTGTTAGCAATTTGGTCAATTGGCCCTAAATTACATAGTACATTTTTATACCGTTTCTTTTACGTTATTTACTTTTTTTTTCTTTTTTTTTTACAAAGCCACGTTTTTTTCACACTCTCTTTTACTTTATCTTACACTAATCACATTTTTTTACATAAAATCTTAAATAGACCTTTTTCACATTACTTTATTGTGTACCACTAATATCAGAGACACTATGATCGTTTAATTGATAAAAAAGGTCACTAAGCTAAAATAAGGTTTATTATACAAAAATAAAAGTTATTGTATTTTTATAAAGTTCATAAGTGGTTAAATATTTCATATGAAAATTTTAAAATACTGGTTAATATCAATAATAAAGGTCACTATGTTAAAATTAGGGTTACTATGTTCAATATAACGTCGTATTTCAAATTTGCAAAAAAAGTAAAGGTCATATAAGTTTTAATAAAGGCTACTATGTCAAAATTAAGGTTACTATATTTAATATTAGGGTTAGTATATTCAACATAAGATCAGTTGTGCGCCTATGGACCTCATCAAGTCCACAATAATATTATTGTGAACTAAGCCCACTCAAGTTTTTTCCCATTTTCAACAATTTCTTATATTGTGTCTTTATAGTGAGTGAGTAGAACAAAAAAGAAAGAAGATAATACTTGTATGGAGAAGAAAGATGACTTTGACAATTTTGCTCATTTTGTGTAGGCTAAGATGTGGTGAAATCTAATTTCTGCGCTTTTATGAGCGGCTAAATACAACAAACCAAAAAAATGGTTGGTCATAGCAAAATTTGGTATTTTGAAGGGGTAGTATAATACAAAATCTTTTTATTTTATTTTTTTTTGGGTGAAGAAAACCAAAGCAAAAACAAAACACACACTACCAACTAAAAATTGGTAAATTAAATATAGTCTTAAATGATATACTATTCATTTTCATATTTTTTTTGTAACAAAAGGATATTATTTATGAGATATAAAATACTTCTTTGTTATAAATAATGCTTTCTCTGTTCCACAAATATTGTAACAAGGGTGAAATTATGCATCCCAAAACACATTTTATATGATAAATATCTATAATTACATAAGAGTAAAAATTATAAAAATTTAATATTGTGAAAGTATTTTATGAAACAAATCTAACAAGATCTCACATGACTATACTTTACTTTAAGCATAAATCATAATATGTGGTCAAACAAAGATAATAAATAGTAAAAAATTTCAGTTATTACAATATTACTCAAACGGAGGAAGTATGTAACGAAGTTCGTATAAATTAAAATCAATGGTCTCCGTAATAATCATGGAAAATGACGAGACGTAACATCAATTCACAACTTGCGGAGTAGGAAACTAATACTGTCGGTGATCAATTGACAGCTTGATACAGAGTAGTAGAGTACCACAGCACCACTTTATACGATTATAATACCTGTCCAAAATATAATGAAGTAGACCCCATACAGCCTTGTAATACGTAGTAGTATACAGGTGATTAAAAGCAGTCCCGATCCTTTACCGGCCTAAAAAGAGACATGGAACATGGAACAGGGACTTGGCTGTGGATTAGTGGGACCTCAAAATAAGAGAAAAGAATAAGATTGGAAAATAAAAATAAAAAAAAAAATAAATAGACGAAAGTTCGTGCGATACACGGATTTTTAATATATAAATTTAAAAAAAATCACAATTTTCATATGTGACTGGTCACACAGTATTGTCGGGGTTACTTGGTTAGGGGTAACTTGGTCAAGGGTTATTCGATCGATCAGGGATTACTTCGGTTAGGGGTTACTCAGTCGGTCATGGGTTACTCGGTCGGTTAGGGGTTACTCGATCAAGGTTTACTTGGTCAAGCTAAGGGTTACTCAATCGATCAAAGGTTACTCGGTTGGCCATTCAAGGATTACTCGGTCAGGGGTTACTCGGTCGGTCATTCAAGGGTTACTTGATTAGGGGTTACTTGGTCAGTGTTTTGGTGTGTGTCAGCCGACCACATGGTGTACAGAAAACGTGGTGAAAAAAAAAACTCCTTATATTTTTCTTTTTTTTTAAAAAAAAAAAAAATAATAATTGATTAATTATACTATTTAACAGTTTTAGACAAAAAAGAAAAATAATTTAATTAAATTGCTATTGCCTAATCAAATAGTGTAAGTTTAAATTTTATTTCAATGGAATTTGTGATGTGACCTTGTTCATTACGTGTTAATATTTATTAAAAATAAATTAATTTGAAATATGTTATGTCATTCGTTGTAAGTCTTTGCTTATACGTTTAGTTTTAATAAAATATAATAATGATATCAATTATCACTACAAGAAAGCAGTCGATTTTCGATGGATTTAATCCGTTGAAAAACTCGTTTTCGACAGAAGTCCATCGGAAAATGGTTGTTAAAAACGAGTTTTCCGAGGGATATTCTAATGTCGGATAAATTTCTTCCGGCGGAAATTCCGTGGGAAAATGCTACTAAAAAATTAGAAAAAACGCCTGGCACATCCCACACCA
Source organism: Chenopodium berlandieri (assembly GCA_034703905.1). Lineage (NCBI taxonomy): Eukaryota > Viridiplantae > Streptophyta > Magnoliopsida > Caryophyllales > Amaranthaceae > Chenopodium > Chenopodium berlandieri. The sequence continues at coordinate 47,981,351 of CM068289.1, forward strand.
CCACCAGCCCCTACCCAACCTCTCCCTCCCCAAACCAACCAGCTTCCAACCTAAACCCACTACCACCCACACCTAACCCTACGCCTAGAACCACCACCACCCACCTTAACCCTAAAACCATATATAGAGCCACCCACCCACACCTAACCCTAACCCTAAGTCTAGACCCACCACCCACCCACCCCTAACCCTAACCGTAACCATAAGCCCATATCCACAACCAAGAACGGCCATCACAACCCTAACCAAAGACCACCACCACCAAAAAAAACCTCATCAGCCACAATCGTTTGGCCACCATAACCCAAGTATTAAAAAAAAACTCAAAAACAAAAGAAAAAAAAAATTTAAAACATGAAAAATACCTTAAAAATTGAAATAGGGTTCGAATTTCACCTCGTATTTGATATAACAAGGTGTTACACCTAAAACTGAAAATCTTAACTTTAACTTGTTGACAAAGGAAGAGTGAACTTTAGAATTCTGTTAAGGCCTTAGTCTAACGATGGGAAAGTAGTTGAATGGGCAAGGCCCAATTAAAAGGCCCAAGAGAAGGAATAAAACCGATTTTGAAGCAAACAAGGCATTTTAATTTAAAAAAAAAGGACTGGCGCCAAGAGTTATAACGTCTAGTGGTTATTAGAGTTAGTGGGACAAAACCACACTAAGTTTGTCTATAAATAGAAATGGATGACCAGGAGAAGGACATCAGCAAATTAATCAACAAAAGTATTTCTTTTTCTCTAACCTTTATTCTTAACTTCCTTAGATTTCCCTTGGCTTAGTAGTCAAGCGATAGTTTACTTAGTTTCTTAACATGTATTGAAGATTAATCGTCTCTTCCAATTATATGAACATGGAGGTAATCTCTCCTTCAACCTGTACAATTGTTGCCCTGACTTTATGTTTCAATTGATTGAAAAGCATTAGCATCTTTTGCCATATGTTTATCTACTCGTTTCTTTAGCAAATTAACTTGTTTAACTTCTTTGAGACAAAATTCTTTACTGTTTTGTTATGTTACGTTAGCGAGGTTATCAATCTTTTGAAACTAGTAACAAGAGAGGCATCCCTTTAATACTCTAGAACAAGATAGGGTATTTGACTTGTTGGTAAATTAAATAATAATATTTACCTCAACAAGTTTTTTGGCGACCACACAGTGAGAAAATATTAAACTAAATCTAATTAACTCTAAGTATTTGTAAGTTTTCCCATGGCTCCCAACTGTTTATCACGTAAAGGAAACATTCAGGAAGATGCTAATTTATCTAATAGAAATCTTGAAACCGTTTTAGAGGATCCGTAAGATCTAGAAAACCAACTGCAAACTGAATATATGGCACACTCTTTTGAACAACTCGAGCCTCAAACACAAAGGTAGACGGAGTTAGCTCTCAACAGAGGAGAAAGTCATTCTCCCACCAGAAATTTACTCAATACAATATATACAAAATATGTAGATATTGATTTCTCTAAAAAAAAAAAAAAAAAAAAAAAAAAAAAAAAAAAAAAGAGATGTGGATATTGTAAAAAAATCTGATGGAATTTTTAAAAGAAAATAATAGAGAGTAGTTTTACAACTACTATCGTGACTTGGTGGAAGAAACCGCTAGAGTATAACTGTTGAGTTAAGAAATTTTGGCTCTAGTTCTCAACAAGTGGTTACCAGACAGGTATATAAGATTATTTTAGATATAAATTAAATGAAATTCTGAACGCTACTAACGTGGCTTTATCAAAGAGTATAGCAACCGAAGTAGCAGTTACAAGGCTAAAATCCTTAGTGGAGAAGCATAACCAACTCAATGAGAAATTGATGAGTGTTTAACTACTCTGGGTAGTGGGAATTCTGAAGCAAATCAAAGGAAGAATACCCCTCTAGGATACCCTAGAATAGATATTATGAAAAGATCTGATGCTAATCCACCCCCTCTAGCAGTATCAAGAAGTATCTCTCCTATAAGGGCTGATGAGGGGTATAGGGGACAGGGGAGAGTTAGTGGTTCTGGGTCAGGTTATGAGTTAGGCTATAGCTATTATGGTCAGGGCCCATCTTCCTCATCTTTGCCCCCACCTGTTACTTCTTACCCATTAACCTCTTCAATGGGAACAATACCTTCTATAAGATTAGAGGTTGGGACTAGATACACCAACTATGGTATTGGAAACATGCAATCCTCAAGTTGTTGCATCTGCACAAAGGGTGCCCTATCACCCTATTGGTGTACAAGGCCCGCAATCTTTCACACAGCCTAGAAATTATAATCAACACCAGTATGGATATCCTACCTCTAGTCATCCTACATAAGGTTCCTCATGATATTAGAGGCAATCTAGTGGTCCATTTGGTGATAGGTATCCAGCGATGCTCTAACCAAATCCTAGTGTCATGGGCGGACTGAGCGCTGGATACAGGGGTTTTCCATAATCCTCAAGGGAATTCACAAAATCCTTTTCCTACACATGATGTACCATTCCAGCCTAATAGCTCAGCACTTTGCCAATCTCCAAAGTTGGGGCAGTAACCTTTACTTAGACAAGTGGAGGAGATGATCCAAAGAGCGATGGGTCGATATGGTGGTCATGCTAGGAGAGGAACCTCCAATCCATACCCTGAATGAATTGATAGGATGTATCAATTCCCAAGGGTATTTAAGGTTCCTAAATTATCCCCTCTCTTTTCTGGCAACAGTTTTATGTCTGTTAAAGAACATTTGGTTAGATTTAACGGTTAGTGTAGAGTGGTTGCTGACAATGAATTTTTCTAACTTAGGATGTTTTCTAACTCTATGACTAGCTAGTACTGCATACTTTTGGTTCATTCATCTTCCACCTAATTCAATACAGAATTAGCAGGATATGCAAACACAATTCCTACGCCACTTTACCAGGGTTGAAGTTGGGGGGACTATAGGTGATTTGGCTAAGATTATTCAAGAAAATGGGGAACCAGTAGAAGACTACATTCTTAGATTCAAAAATGCTAAAATCAAATGTCATTTGAACATACCAGAGTCAGAGTTTGTGTCTACTGTCCAAAAGGGTTTGTCCTTTCCCTTTAGAAAGAAGTTTGAAGGACAATTCTTTCCTTATTTTGTTCCATTGTCAAGCACTGTTATGGCCTATGAAAGATGTTTAGAAGAGGAATCTAGATCTAAGCATAAATACTATGCCAGTATGGTAGAGGAATGTGATCAAGATAATGACTTGTATGAAGCAGCAACAACTGAGTTTATGTAGGGTCCTTCATTTAAGTATCCACCTCTAACTAATAAGAAATTTTCTTATAAGAAAGACTTGAAATCTGACTAAAAGAGGGAGTACACCTTTGACATTAGAAGGTGTAATGAAATCTTTGATTGTTTGTTAAGTAAAAAGAAGATTAAGTTTGTTGGGAGAAATAAGACTAGAAATCCTAAAGATATGATTGGAAAAAACTACTTTAATTGGCATGACACTTTTACTCATAAGACTAGCGATTGCATAATATTCAGAAACAAAATAAAAGATGAAATAGATGAAAAAAACATATTAATCTCCCTAATGAGAAAGTTAGCTCTTGCGAATTAAAGCCAGAGTCTCAGTTTGAGTCAGAGGTTTATGAGATGAATTGTTTCATGGTAAGTACTAACATGGATATTATGCAAGATGACATACAAGGATTGAAGGAGATTACTACTGAAGTCAGATTATATGAAAGACTAGTCAAGGAAGGAGTAATTATGTCACCACAATTCCAGGATGATGATTATGAAGATTTGATGATATGTAGATGGCACTTTAGTCTTATTCATGCCACTAATGAATGCTTGGCCTTCAAGGGATTCTTGAACAAGAAATTCAAGACAAATGTAGTGAAGATCACGGAGCAGGAGTGTTAGGCAATGTATCTTGCTGAGTACAATCCCAAAGGGCAGAAGGGTAAAGTAAAATTAATGGATGTTGACCAGAAAATTCAGAAGTCACCTGATAAGACAGGACATAAGAGGCAGAAGGCACAGACTTACAAAGAGGCAATTCAAAAGTTTCCTTTACAGGCTGAAGCTGTTGAAGGGCTCAAGAATCTGCAATACAATATGTGTCAGTCATGTATAGACCTTTTGCATTTTGGGTTGGCCAGGACTGAAACTATTCCAAATTGGATACCTAGACATCAAAGGTTCCATCAAAGGGGTAGGCCTGGCAAAGATTTCTTACATCATCCTATGACTTCTGTCCTAAATAGGCTTGGAAGACAGAGGATTGGTGAAGGGAAAGAGAATTATAGGAAAGTCCTGACTATGGTCAAACAGGAAGAGCAGTTAAGCATGAAGAAAAGGACAGAAGGAGTGCTAAAGGAGAAAGTGACCAAAGATGATAATGTGAAGCTTATTAAGGAAAAAAGGAAATATATGAAAAAGGTGAGATCAGTATGATGAAGTTTAAGTAGCCAAATTAGCCATATCTACTATATGTTAGGTTTTCAACAATTCAATACAATAAGAATTACTTAAAGATGGTGGAACAAAACCTAAACAGTGTATAATTCCAATCAAATTATACAACAATCAATACTAATCAATGTATTACAAACCCAACACCAAAATATCAATGTAATAAGAAATTACAAGGAAAAACACTAATATGAAAGATACTAAACTTGCCTCTACTCCAAGCCAATGAAATCAACAAGAACATGAGAATACCAAGGACCACGTGAGTCTTCAATACCGGATACTTGTCTAAGGCATGTAAACACTTTCCTAAAGTGATTATTTCCCCCACCACGGTGCTTGGGTTGAAACTGGAAATTCACTTTGAGATACAATAGACAACACTACAATCATTGCACTAAGATTTGTAGCAAGATGATCAAATTCTCAAAGATTAAATTAATTGATAGAGTTTTCTAAAAGAGATTGCAAGTTTCTTAGAGAAAATTGTGAAGAAGAAGAATTCTTGGAGAGGAAAAAACAGATAGAGCAAAAACCAATATATGTTATTCTTTTAATTTCGTAATTAAAAGAACAAACGAAACCGCAACTGCCAGGGCCGCGGGCGTGGCATCCAGTAGGAGCGGGCGCTCCTCATGGCCCCGCGGGCGCGGATAGGGAAATCGGAGATTTCACCCAACTTTCTGGAGATGCCTGGCCGCGCCCATGGCGCGGGCGCGGCTCATAAGGCCGCAGGCGCGGCTTTCCGTGGCTTCCCAGCCGCAGCCTCTCCATTGAAAAGAGAGGGCTCTCTTCTACCACACTCTAAATTCCTAACACTATAGTCGTCCGTGAATGTAATAAAATAGCGATAAAAAGGTTGTGCTCATTGGTCCACATACATCCGTGTGTATAAGACCCAATAAGTGAATAGCCTTTTCTCCTAACTTGGAGAATGGCTATTTTATCATCTTGCCAAGGAGACATCCTTCGCAGTTTTCAAACGACTAAGTCGAATGAATCAAGAATCCGTTCATCAAGCGCGAAGTTGAGTTTGATCCGACAGTTGTTATTAGTTCCTAGTTCCTAGTTCCTATTATTCACCTATTTCATTGTAACTCGGTTCTATATATATATATATATACTAATTTTGTGCCCGGGCGATGCCCAGATGGTTGATAAATGTTTAGGATAAACTTTTTTGGATTGAATGTTCAATACAATCCTACAATCCCTTTTGATAATGCAAGATATTTAGACATACTGAACTGAAATATATTTTATTGAACTGAAATATATTTTTTATGAACCAAAGTATTTTTACCAAAACAAAAATTATTTTTCATAATTAAAACTTGTTTTCACTGATTCTCTATTATTTTTGTAAATAAATTAAATATGTTATAAATGGATCTTATTTTAAAGAACTTTTTAAAACGAATTTTATAATGGAAATAGTACCGAATTATAAGATATTTATTAAAAGTTATAATTAATTTTGTATATATATGAAATATTAGAAGTATATCGATAATAAAGCTCTATACAACATTTTTATCTTTAAAAATCTATCCTTTACTTAGCATCATATGTATCACAATAATACCTATTTGTCGCCTACATGGTGTGACACTTGGCGAAAAACTAGAATGCCAAGTGTCACTATCTCATGGCTTGGCTGCGAGACCGGCTTTATGGGCGATGCCCAGATTGTTGATAAAATTTTTGGATAAACTTTTGGCTTAAATATTAAATATGGGCATATAATCCCTTTTGATAATGCAAGAAATTTAGACATACAATATCATATAATAGTGTACTTTTTGTAGTTTTGTTTGTAAATAGATATCTATGTTGTTATTGACTTGAAATTATTGCTATTGAACATAAATTATTGTTACTGATGAGCCGAAAGTATATTTACCGAATCAAAATTATTTCTATTGATTAAAACTTATTTTTACTGATTCTCTATTATTTTTTTAACTAAATTAAATATATTATAAATGGATCTTGTTTTAAAGAACTTTTTGAAAGGGATTTTATGATGGAAATAAAACTTAGTTATACGATATCTATTAAAAGTTATGATTAATTTTGTATATATGAATTATTAGAAGTATAGTGATAATAAAACTCTATACAAAATTTTTTATCTTAAAAAAAATCTATTCAAGAATCGCTTACTATATATATATATGTATATATATATATATATATATATATATATATTTTGTTTAGTTACTCTATATCTAGTCACGTATAAAATTGTAGGGTGTTTCATAAAATGTGGAGGTTGAGGATAGCACAAGGGAAAAATGAGCCTTACTTGTGCAGTACCAACAACTTTATAGGGCGCCAAACTTGGGAGTTTGATCCCAACTATGGCACCCCCCAAGAGAGAAAGGAGGTTGAAAAAATTCGTCATAACTTTTATGAAAGGCGCTTTCAAGTTAAGGCTTGTGGTGATCTCATTTGGCGCCATCAGGTTTGATTATTACTAATGATTAACTCTATTCCAAAATATTAGGGCATATATGTATTGGTATAATTAATTAGCTAGTTACAAAATAGTGCTAGAATTCTTTATTTTTTAGTCTAATAACCATTAACTGAACAACTAACAGTTCCTACGTGAGAAAAACTTCAAGCAAACAATACCTCAAATAAAGGTGGAGGATGGGGAAGAGATCACACTCGAAACCACCTCAACGACGATGAAGAGAGCTGCACGTTACCTTATAGCTTTGCAAGCTGAGGATGGCCATTGGCCTGCTGATACTGCTTTTCCTCAATTTTACATCCCTCCCTTGGTCAGTTGTCTTTCTCTATATATATAATTATGAGAAATTCTCAGCCATTAATTGCTTGATTCTTCTAGATCTCTAATAACGTTTGTTCGTATTAAGTTAAAAGAATTCATCCTTCTTGCTGTCTTGCATACACGTAACTATGTAAGTATATAATTAACCCTTCATTAGTTAATTCCTTAACAAACTTAACTTAATTTTACAAGCAGGTATTTTGCTTATACGTAACAGGACATTTAAATTTTATTATCTCAGCTCAACACCGAACAGAGATTTTTCGTAACATCTACAATCATCAGGTTGATCCTTATTCTTGACTTATATGTATGATCAAACTTATATACTGTCAAGCGTGTGCTTGTCAAGGAGTTAGAATTATTATACAACATCGGAAAAATTACAAGAAAAATGTGTGCTCATATTATAATAAGTTATAGCTAGCTAGTCCTGATTATTGTTGTTATGGCAGAATGAAGATGGAGGTTGGGGATTTCATTGTGAAGGCGATAGCACAATGTTTTGTACCGTGCTTAATTACATTTGTTTGAGGATACTTGGTGTAGGACCTGATGAAGGTGATCACAACGCGTGCCCTAAAGCTCGCAAATGGATCCTTGACCATGGTAGTGCTACACTTATTCCTTCCTGGGGAAAAACTTGGCTCTGTGTAAGTCCTGATGAAAAATGTGTTTTAGACACCATGAAAATTGAATAGTGTATTATTACATGTTGAAATTCATTATAGAGGCTAAGCCGTAAAGGAACTTATGACTTTAGAATTATAATACCCTACTAAATGATCAAGATTAAGAATATTAATTTCTCTTAGTTTGTGAATTCTTTCAGATACTTGGTCTATATGATTGGTCTGGATGTAACCCAATGCCACCTGAGTTATTCCTTCTTCCAACCTTTCTTCCAATGCATATCGGTCGGTATACAGTAATTTTATTTATTTATTTACTGGTTTTTTTTTTTTTTTTTTTTTTTTTTTTTTTTTTTTTTTTTGTGAAATTAATAAATTATTTATATAACACCATCAAATTACATACATGTAAAAATTCAACATCGATATAATGGGTATGACTATGTTTTGTAAAATTTAAGAATATTATATGATTTAAATGTAGGTAAAATGTGGTGCTACACTCGAATGGTGCTTATGCCAATGTCATACTTGTATGGGAAAAGGTTTGTGGGTCCAATAACACCACTAATTAAACAACTTAGAGAAGAACTGTACAACGAACCCTTTGACCAAATTAGTTGGAGGAAAGCTCGTCATTCTTGTGCTGCGGTAAGATCTTCCTATTTTTATTAAATTATTTATGTGCTCTATTCATTTGCAACAATGTGGCTTATTACCTACTCTTTAATTAAAGGGGTGATTCATAGCACATTCAAGTACATTTATCTTTATCATGTGGCACTCTGCATTAATTAGTATAAATAGCATTAATTCATATGCAAGTTGCTTACTATGTATTTCATAAAGAAAAACTTGCGTGTACCTGGTCCACAATAATATTTTTACATATCTGAGGTTTATACGGACGCAAGTATGCAACTGACGTTGTATTGAATATAGTGACCCTAATTTTAATATAATAACCTTATTTGTAACATAGCAACCTTTATTATTAAAACTTGCCTGACTTTTAATATTATTGTGAACCAAAAGTAAGACATTATGTTGAATATAGTGACCCTAATTTTAACATTGTGACTTTTATTATTCATATTGCTAGTATATAAAAAAGTTATATTAAAAAAAAAAAACCCTCTTATAGCCTTTATAATGCCATATTAGCTTTTGTTTAAACATAATAACCTTTATTTTGGTAAAGTGACTTTTTTTTTTTTTTTAATTAATAAAACAACGATAGTGTCTCTAATTTTAGTGGTCCACAATAAATTAGTGTGAACCAGGTCCATTAATTGTATCAAATCATTAGATTAGACTTTTTAATTTGCATTCATTTATTGTTAAATATAATTAATTTTGTAGTACAAATTATGAAAATTATTTTATTATTATTTTGAAAATTTCATGCATATATAGAAAGTACACATATTAGATCAGACCAAATCAGGTGCGCTGAACGTAGTCGATCTTTTAGTGACTTAGTGTATTTAAAAATTTGATTAGATTGTACAAAATTTGAACTCGATATTTTGAACATAAAACTTAATTACTACGCTATATAATATACCTTATTACATATTACCCTTTCGAATGAATTATAAATAAATGAAATAAATAAAATTTGATAATGTCATTCATCAATTCATGCTTGAGAGTATAAATTATATTCATCCAATCTCCGGCGCGCGAGTATTATCTGGATCCGAAAAACTAGTTCAAAATTTAAATACAGTAATATGGATTACTTCGTATATGTTAGCTATGATTCCAAGGCCAATAGCAATGCAGTAGTGATATAAAAACTTGATAATAATATGTCCTTCGTTTAATTTTAATTGCATCGTTTTGTATGCTATATACTATTCATATACACCCTATATCTACTAACCTTTGGTGATTCATAATTAAAACCATGTTTATTCTCCAAATTTTTACTTTTTTATAAAAAAAAAGTTCTGATCATATAAGATTAGAAAAAATAAGTTCTGATCAGATCAGATCATATTAGAAAAAATAAATTCTTACACACTTTATTATTTTATGGGCGGTTTTTAATCAATTAACATTTTTAATTTCGAGATGAAAAAAAATTATGAAAATTACATATTAATAAAATACATATTATTACGAATTTAATAAGATCCACTTGATATATTTTTTCTTTTTAGATTATCATACACATAAATTCAAAGGTTGGTCAAATTAGATTATAACATACCAGATTAGATCAGAACATATCAGATTCGACCAAATCAAATCAGATCAGATAAGAAAAATAAGATGAACTAAACAAGCCCTAAGATTAACATGTGGGATCTTGTTACATTATTTGTTTAAATTTGTGCATTCATATCGATTATCAACATTTAATTAATGGTTTCACTATTGGCAAGAATGAAAATGAAATAATTGCAATCAGATAAATGGAGGAAGTAGAATTAATTTATAGAAGTACAAATTGGATATTTAATTAAATGATGATGATGATTATACAACAGGAAGATCTCTTTTACCCTCACCCATTGATTCAAGATTTGATTTGGGACACTCTTCAATACTTTGTGGAGCCTTTCTTTACTCGATGGCCCCTAAACCAGTTAGTTCGAAAGAAAGCATTGGAGGTTACTATGAAGCACATACATTACGAAGACGAAAACAGTCATTACATAACACTTGCATGTGTAGAAAAGGTAATACTTAAGAAATTTGCTATTATAGAAGTGTCAATTCAGGTCATCATCAACTGGGTTTAGGTTGGGTTTAGTTGGGTGGGGTAATTTTGAGTTTGAGTCATTTGAATTGTTGTACTCATGCAGATCACATTCTAGATTGAGACATTTCGTTTGATAAAACTTTAGCTCTAAGCTTTATACTACCTCCGTTAATTATTATGTGCAATAAAGGGGTATTATTTGTGAGACATAAAATATTCCTTTGTTATACATAATAATTAACGGAAGTGGTATATACTTCCTCCATCCGTTTTATTTTTTCTTTAATTGACACGATTCTTTAATCGCGTTTTCCTACATACAAGTTAAATGATTAATATTATTCAATTATCAACAAGTAAAAGTATTTAAAAAAAAAAGACTTTTTATTAGAAACTACCTTATAAAACCTAAATTTTGTGAGAAACTACCTAATAAAAAAATATTGTAAAAAACTACCTAATAAAAAGAAAAATGTTGTAAGAAACTACCTAATGAAAGGTAAAATATTGTAAGAAACTATCTAATAAAAAGGTAAAATATTGTAAAATATTACCTCTAACAAATTTTCACCGTTGACCCACCTCAAAACACCCCCGAAACCACCACTTTCATCCCCAAACCCAACACAACTTGCTTGAAATTGCCTCTACGCTGAAACCACCATCCCACCCCAAAATCACCACCTCTAACCCCAAAAACCAACATCCCGAATCACGAAACTACCCTCACCAACTCGGAATATCCTCCAACCATCCCGAAATTAACTTTAACACCTTGGAAACCAACCCCCATGGTAAATTCGGTGGTGTTTTGAGGTGGGTCAACGCCATAAAATTTGGTCAACTATAGGAATTCGGCCAAAGGTAGCATTTTACAACATTTTACCTTTTATTAGGTAGTTTAATTTCTTAAAACATTTTTTTATTAGCTAGTTTCTCACAAAAAAAAGGTTTTATTAGGTAATTTGTGACAAAACCCCCTAAAAAAATGATATTATTAAAATACTCCGTACATTGAGAAGATTTAAACAAGATCACATATAACTATGTTTTATCATAGCTATAAATCACATACAAATGCTAATCAAAGAAAAGTTTGTGAATAGTGTCATAAGGCAAAGCGTGTCAACTAAAAAAGAACGGTGAAAGTATTATTTTTCAATTACTTCAAGTCCATAGAAACACGTACACTTAGATTTTCAAAAAGTGACATTGACAGGATTTATCATTAATTACTCCGTATTTGTTTGAAATTTTTATGGTACACCCGGGTGCACCATGCGCATGGTACACAGACTACACACAGAAAGAACATGACACATATGTATGAAGAACGCGAGCAAAAAAAAAGAATATTACATACATTTACACATAGCGCTAGCATAATATGTTCTTTGAGTTTGATCATTATATATGTTATTTGGGTATGAACTATATTTTTTTTAACATTACAAACTATGTTCTTTAATGTCTGTAGATTAAAAATGTTCTTTAGGTTTTAATTATACAAAGTACTCCCTCCGTCCCAGAATAACTAAAACGTTGGACTTTTTTCACTATTCATACATTAACTTTAACAATAATTTTTTACTAACATAATAAAAACATATTTTGTCATAAAATTTGTTGTTAGATAGGTATTAATATAAAGTTTCATAATATAACTTTTATTATAATTTTTATTAATAATTAATTATATAAAAATAAGATCAAAATAGTGCATTGACATGTGTACAAAGGTTGACTGTATCAATTATTCTGGGACAGAGGGAGTATATTCTTTTACTTAAATACCATCTTCTTCTATGCTTATGTTCGTTTGTTCCTTTATGTTTTTTAGGTTAAGCTTGTATGTGTTTTAGTGTATATGTAATTTGAATTTATCTCTTATGTTTTTTGAATTTGATCTTTAATCTTCAATATCATTTATTAATTTTATAAAAAAATTTCTGTATATTAATTATCATCTAATTGTCTATAATTTTTTTTTTTTAAATTTAGGATTATGAAGGTTGATGATTGAATTTTATATCTAAAGAAAAATCATAATACTAATAAAGAACATGATATTAAGTAATGTACATTATTTATATCCACCTAGAATGATCCAAATACCAAATTCGAAAAACATTTCACAATAAGTAATGAACATTAATTTACTATAAAAATGCATTACAATAAGAATTAAAGAATATGGACATTTAAAATAGTTTATCAAGAGATCCAATAAAAATCATTATATGATTTAATAATAATGAACACATAGAAATTAAAGAACATAGTGTTAACTATTTTTTAACATTTATAACAAATATAAGTACATCATGTTTTTAGGTAAAGAACAATATTAAATCATATAAAGCACATCAAAAGAAATACACATGACTATATTATTAAGATGAATATTATAATCATATACATAAAAGAAAATTTGGTGAAAAATATGACCAAAATAAAATATTTTGAAAACTGATGAAATTTTGTAATTGAAATTTTAAATTTGAAAATGAAATCCTGAATTCTTTTTGGGAGAAATTAATTTTTAGAGAGAAAATTATTATGAGAACTCAGTATCATACACGCTCTGATCTTTACAAAACAATATCACGTTCATTACAATTTAAACAATGTTCTTTTTTTTTTTCGTGTGCACCATGCACCGGGTTCAAATATCATGTTATTGTATTTGTTATCGATTCATAGTCGAACATATCTAGCTTGGAGTGAGCTATAGCACGAGCTACGTACCCCAAAGATGAAATTTTTTGAAATTTCTTTTAATTAAAATGCATGTATTTCGTTCTACCTAATAGATTGATTTTTGCATAGGTGCTATGTATGTTGGCATGTTGGGTAGAAAATCCTGAAGGAGATGATTTCAAGAAACATCTTGCTCGAATCCCCGATTACATTTGGATATCTGAGGATGGATTAAAAGTGCAAGGTATTGGAAGCCAACAATGGGATTGCGGATTATCTGTCCAAGCATTGTTAGCTTCAAATCTGAGTCTTGATGAAATTGGACCTGCTTTAAACAAAGCTCACTTCTACATCAAAGAGTCACAGGTGATACACATTTTCTTAAAAATTGTCGTTGGTGACTAACTATATGTTTTCTTTACCTTATTCTTATTTAGAGGGTTTCAGGTGATACTTATAAAAAGATAGGAATAAAATTATAATAAATATTAATGGTACAATTTTTGAAATGGCAAGCGTGCAAATCAACATGTTACAACAAAAAATTAAAAGGAAAAAAAAAAAAAAGTATGTGCACTATACTAAACAATCTTTTGTAGATAAAGGAAAATCCATCGGGAGACTTCAAGAGTATGTATCGTCACATCTCGAAGGGAGCTTGGGCATTCTCTGCACGAGATCATGGTTGGCAAGTTTCTGATTGCACTGCTGAAGCCCTCAAGGTAGACCTCTATCTTTTCATTAATGTAATTGTACGTTTTTATTAACACAAAGAATTGGGTGAGACAAGCAAAGAAACTACCAATTCATCAGAGAATCATAAAACACATACAGCAACAAAGAAAGTGATTTTTTATAACAAAATTAGCACAAACCATGAAACTAACAGCACACTTAAAATCAAATAATCAAAATTAACAAATAACTTAAACAAATTTGGATAAACAGGACTAATAATGAATGTCTCCTAAAAATACATACCAGCTCATTATTTGGATGATATAATTAATTGTTTGAATGATATGTTTTAGTGTCTAGGTTGGATGACGTGATTATTTGGCTAGATGATATAATGATATCTTTAATATCGAAGTTGGATGTTATCAGTTATTGTTTGGATGATATGATTAATTATGCGGATAATATCTTTAATTTTTAAGTTGGATAATATCATTTATTGTTTGGATGATATCTTTAATTTCTAAGTTGAATGATATCATTCAACGTTTGGATGATATCTTTAATTTCTTGGTTGGATGATATCATTTATTGTTTGGATAATGTGATTAAATGTTTGGATGATATCATCTATAAGTTGGATGATATCCTCTATACCTTGATGTGATATCATGTATATCAGCCAACAAAATACAAATATCAGCCAATAAAAGGAACATATCAGCCAACTGAAGTTTGATATCAACCCACATTATGAACATATCAGACATTAATAAAAATATATCAACAAACAAAAGTAACATTATATCAGCCAACGAATGAAACATATCAGCCAACGAATGAAACATATCAGCCAACAGAAGGAACATATCAGCAAACAAAAGCAACATATAAGCCAACAAAATAAACATATCAGCCAACAAAATGAAATATATATAAGCCAAAAAAATAAACAAATCAACAAACAAAATAAAGATATCAACCAACTAAAGAAACTTACCAATCAACTGATGCTTGATAGCAGCCAAAAAAAGGAACATATCAGACATAAAAAAAAATATCAACCAACAAAAGGAACATATAAGCTAACAAAAGAAACATATCAGCCAAAACAAGAAACATATCACCCAACAAATGAAACATATCAGCCAACAAAAGGACGAAATCAGCAAACAAAAACAACATATAAGCCAACAAAATGAACATATTAAGCAACAAGAGGAACATATCAGCTAACAAAAGGAACATATAAGCAAACAAAATAAGGAGTAACATGACAGATCATGTATATATTAATTATAAGATATCATCTTTTCGTTCTTTGATATCATTTATAGGCTGCATGATATCATCTATTGTGTTTATGGTATCATCCATTGCCTAGATGATATCATCTACAAGCTGGATGATATCCTCTATTGTTCTACGATATCATCTATAGGCTGGATGATATCATCTATTGTGTCTATGATATCATCTATTGCTTAGAGGATATCATCTAGCTAGGCTTGATGATATCCTTTATTGATTCTATGATAATATCCTCTATTAATTCTATGATATCATTTATAGGTTGGATGATATCCTCTATCAATTTTATCATATCATTATAAGTTGGGTTGTTGTTTTTGAGGCTTGCCTCATGAAGCTATTGGTGAGGCAAGCCTCACGCAATAGCTTCTCTTTTATTAATTATATCGTTTCCTCTAAATTTTACTTGTATTTGTTATATCAAGTGTTGCTTAATCTTATCAACGATGCCCCCTGAAATTGTTGGAGAAGAGATGGACACTAAGCATATTTTCGATTCCGTCAATTTCTTGCTTTCTTTACAGGTACGCTATATATATAGATTAAGGGTCACATAAGAAGTTTCTTAAAATGAGAAGGATGAGACAGATTTAATGTGCATAATTTTTGTAATAAATATGTATATTTTGAACTAGATGTGCAAAAAAAATTGAGACAAATTTTGTGTGCGTACATTTTGAATATATATATATATATATATATATATATATATATATATATATATATATATGTATAATCTTTTCATCAATAAGGAAAATTCCAGTACAAAACATCATAAATTTATAGTTTGACTTATACAGAGTACGTACTTCTGGATGGAATAAGGTTTATTATACTATTATTATATTTGCTTACTAGATTTAAACCCGTGCATCATTCATAGTTAAACTTAACATTAATATTTAATCGAAATAACAAAATATTAATACATAATATTACTATTTTTTTTTTAATGTTACAAAATTAAGGTTCACACATATACAAAACAGACTTCTAAATTATGATCAATGTTCATCGCATTCAAGAATTTCATGTTGTTCAAGTTCTAAAATATGCTTCTTTGCCTACAAAAGTTTTACGTTTATTTGTGTGGAATATTAGATGAGTTTAATTAAGATTGAAAAAGTATTGGATTTAAAGTGGTGATAAAGTTTATTAGATATGATAAATTTTATTAAACGTAGAAATTAATCTTTTAGCCGAATAAATTGATAAATGATGAACAATATTTTTTTTTTTAATTTTCTTTTCTTTTGCTGGAAAAGAAAAAGGATATATTTTTAGTTTCAATGATTTTTTCTTATTTTTTGTATCTAAACCAAAACTGATATTTTTTTTTATAATTGAACATGCACTACAAAAAAATAGACATTTAGCAACAGATCAAATCCGTTGCTAGATTGTACTTTTCTATCGCTAAATATAGGTGCGACAGATTTTGAAACCGAATTACTCCGTTGGCAAAATTGTTGTCGCTAAATGAGACTAGCGATGTTGTATTTGTTTTCCGTTGCTGAACTTAGCAACAGATTTTTATTTCCGTCGCTGGTTTTAGCAACGGATTTTTATTTCCGTCGCTGGTTTTAGCAACGGAAAAAAAATAATCCGTCTCTAAATTTAGCAACGGAAGAATTATTTTGTGTCTATAAGTAGATGCTATTCGGTTTGACCTCACTCGGGTCAACCAGACTCGGGTTTGCATGTAAGACTCCTTGAATCCCCAATCTCAAGAATCGCAATAGGTAGGAGTCGAAGCCGTGACCTCATAGTCACATAGTGAACTCTTACCAACTATACCAAATATTATTTGTTTACTTCTATGCACATAATTGATAATAAGTGAAAGAAATATTAGAGACGGAATTTAAAATCCGTCTCTAGTTTAGAAACGGATTTTAGTTTACATAATTCGTTTCGAAAATAATTTAGAGACGGAATTAAAGATTCGTCGTTCATACCAGCAACGGAAAAAAAAATCCGTCTCTAATTTAGCAACGGAAAAAAAAAATCCATTTCTAATTTAGAGAGATTTTCAATTCCGTTTCTAATTTAGAGACGGATTTTTTAATTCCGTCTCTAATTTAGAAACGGATTTTATAATTCCGTTTCTAAATTAATTTAGAGACGGATTTTTTAATTCCGTCTCTAATTTAGAAACTAATTGAATTCCATCGCTAGAATTCCGGTTCTATATGGACATTCTTTTGTAGTGGTGATTTCATAAATTTTTTATTAGATTTTAAAAAAAAAATATTTTATTATAATCACTTATCATATTATTTTTTTTTATCTAATCCAATATTTTTTTTAAATCAATTGATAGACGTTCTTAAATAGACCTGGTTCACACTAATTTATTATAAACCACTAACATTAGAGACACTATAATTGTTTTATTAATAAAAAAAGGTCACTATATTAAAATAATGGTTATTATGTTGAAATAAAAGTCACTGTAAGTTTGTGACATTAAAAAAGCTATAAGAGGTTTTTTTTAATGAAAATTTTAATATACTGGTCAATATGAATAATAAAGGTCATTATGTGAAAATTAGGGTTATATGTTCAATTTAACATCTAGTAATTTTTTAAAATTAAAATCTTACGTGACTCTCTAAAAACTCAGGTTATATCCTATATATATATATATGTATTAGATTTGTACAAAATGAGCAAATTCGTACTCTGTATTATATTGCACATTTCACTTAATTTTTTTTGATAATTTACTCATTTGTGCAAATGAGAAAACAGATTTGTTCGTATATATACACAATTGAGCAAATTGGCCAACCAGTTATGCCTTATAAAGTATAACCGGTTATCTGGTGAATTGAAGGTGTTATTTACACAGTATATAACCATGTGTTTAAAAAGAACATTAAACATAACATCCACAATATACACGGAAATACTCATACTAATACGCCTTTGTTGCACATAATAAACGGAGGTAGTATAATACGAGTACTACGTATTTAGCAATATTCTTAAGTACCACTCAATGAATTTATTGTTGCAGAGTAAAAATGGAGGGCTCACTGCCTGGGAGCAAGCTAGAGGTTACAAATGGTTGGAAGTGAGTAAATAATTTCCATATTGTTGTACATATATACTTATGTAATTTCGTTATATATATCTTGAAAACAATAATATTATTTTCTAGCTAGGTTATAATTTAAATAGGTTAGAATTGTATCTTAAACACAAGCCAGCATTTGTGAAGTGAAGAATTGACAAGATAAAGACGACTACTACAAACGATATTTTAGATGAATGGAATATGTTTTAACGCAATCTCTAAACATGAACTTATGCTCTTTTGTACCATTTCAGGTTATTAATTCAACAGATTTCTTTGCCAACGTTGTCGTTGAGCATGAGTGAGTATTCAAATTACTAGTAAATTAATGCTCACAAATTCAACATTTGTTATTTTTTTTTTTTTTTTTGAATGGTTAGCTATACATATAAGAAGATTGCACGTACGTGATGCACATTATTATAGGTACGTAGAGTGTACGAGTTCGGTAATTCAAGCTCTAGTATTGTTCAAGAAGTTATATCCAAGCCACAGGAAGAAAGAGATTGAAACTCTAATCACAAAAGCTGTTGAATACATTGAGAACTCTCAATTTTCAGATGGATCTTGGTATGTAGCTACATATATACTCCATATTACATAAAACTGATTAATGTAGTCAGTTTTAATTTGAATCAAAAGGGTTATGTATACCCGCGTCATAGTTCCTACCAAGATAGATTTCTATGGAAAAATCTTCACCCTTACTAAATTTAAACCGAATTAACTATATCTAGATGACGAAATTAGTATTTATATAAGATATAACTTACATCGACATAATACTGAGTGTAGGTACGGAAATTGGGGAATTTGCTTCACGTATGGGACACTTTTTGCTCTTAAAGGGCTAGCCGTAACAGGAAAGACATATGATAATTGTGCAGCCATTAGAAAGGGTGTTGAATTTCTTCTCGCAACACAAATGGAGGATGGTGGCTGGGGTGAGAGCTACCTTTCATGTCACAAGGAGGTAATTAAGTTCATAACTTCTTCTAACACTTTGCAATATCAACTATGCACAATGTAATTCACGCACATTTCAGTACAATAAAGTTTTGGGCACAATAATTTAGAAAATAAAATTTTATTTTATTTTATTAATTTGGTGGATAAAAAAAAAATTAACAATTATGTGCAGTAATTCCAACTCAAAGGAGAAATTATCTCTCGTATACTAACATGTTATGAGAAACAAAAACTTTATCATGAAGTATTAACAAGACTACAAGAGACAACATTACAAGTTTTAGTGAGATTATTTATCCTAACTTTCTTTTACTTTAAATTCGGTAATTTTCTAAATTTTAGTCCTTTAGCTTTTTGCATACTTGTTGAAATATATATTTATACTTATGTATTGCTCTCATGCATATAACAAAAGGAACTTGTGCCACTTCCAAAATCCAATTTGGTCCAAACTGCCTGGGCTTTGATGGGTCTACTCCATGGTGGGCAGGTACATACTAACTTATACGAAGTAGATTTATAATTCCTTTGCTTTTTGAAGTGCTCCACTTTGAAGGTTGAACGATATACACGTCAATGCGAGATTTTGATACATCAATAATTATAAATTATAAAATGTTAATATCTAAAATTATACATTA
Source organism: Chenopodium berlandieri (assembly GCA_034703905.1). Taxonomy (NCBI): domain Eukaryota; kingdom Viridiplantae; phylum Streptophyta; class Magnoliopsida; order Caryophyllales; family Amaranthaceae; genus Chenopodium; species Chenopodium berlandieri. The sequence continues at coordinate 48,001,316 of CM068289.1, forward strand.
AAACGATTCTAATAAATACCCACATGACTATGTTTAATTAATATTATGTATAAAGCACAAATACTAGTCAAAGTAATGTATATGTGATTAGTAGGGCATTTAGAAAAGTAGGAGGCGTAAGTTCTTCTTTTTTTTTTTTTTTCTCGTTTTCTTACTAATTTTGATCTTTTGTACTTCTTACAGTATATGAACACAAATGTTAATTATATGTGAAGAAATATTGATTGATTAATCTTAATAAATATTTTAAACATAAATTTTTTATGATTTTAAAAATAAATAATCAAAGATTTTAAAGGTCGTTAACAAATGCACCTAGTCAAAGTGATGAAAGTAAAATGAGATTAAAAAAGGAGTATTTAAAGATAAGTAAATTTACTATTGGGCCCTTGATACTGCAAATTTTAATGGGTTTTATCTATTTATCTTTAGATGGACGAGCCATTATTAGTTTTTGAACTTTTCTAAGTCCAACTCTTAAAAATCTATATATACCTGGTGCAAGGTGTACCTAAGTTATTTTTTAATTTAAATTTTTTTTTTTTTATTTATTTTTTTTTTTTATCATTTGACGATTAAATAAGCAATACTTATCGAAATGAGCAAAATATAGCTTTGGATGTACTTTGCACCCGAGTGTATATAAAATTATCTTTGACTCTTAATGAATTTTATATGTTTATTAATCCTAATCAGGCAAATAGGGACCTTAGTCCTCTACACCGTGCAGCAAAACTTTTGATCAATTCACAGCTAGAAAATGGTGATTTTCCTCAGCAGGTAACTAAATTCATCTCCCAAAAAATATTTAATTGCTCCTACCAATTAATTTATCCCACTTATTTATTTACCAATAAGTTTCATTTAGGTGGCTCTATAATCAACATAATTTGTCAAATCCCACCATATTTTCTCTAATTTCACTTTATGATAATAAACTATTTTCACTATTTTTCGTGTGAATCGTGTTCAACTTTTATCAACAATACCCGTTACTATTACTCCCCAAAACATGCTTGTCCATGAAAAACGACTTATTTGGATATAGAAAAAGTGCTAAATTGAATAATCGTAATAGCTTCATTCTCATTGATGACTTTCAAACACATATATAACATAAGCTAACCTTAATATGATAGGATTAGGAAACTAGGAAAATATATCAAAAGATATTACTAGCCACCAAAAGATACTAACAAAATATCGTAAGATTTACGAAAATATATCCGCAATACCCCCCTCAAGTTGGAGCATGAGGATAAAAAATGTCCAACTTGGAAAGAAAATTATCAAACTGTAACTTCCCAAGCGCCTTTGTAAAAATATCCGCTAATTGCGAAGAAGGAGGAACATAAGATGGAGAAATTAAACCGTCTGTAATAGCATCACGAACAAAATGATAGTCAATCTCAATGTGCTTTGTTCGTTCATGAAAAACTGGATTTTTGGCAATATGAAGGGCCGATTGACTATCACAAAATAACATGATCGCCTTAGGGTGATTCACCCCTAAACTTAACAACAAAGCCTTCAAACACTTCAACTCACATGTAACGGAAGCCATAGATCTATACTCGGCCTCAGCTGAAGACAATGATACTGTAGGCTGTTTCTTGGTCTTCCAAGAAATAGGAGAGTGACCTAAAAACACAAGCCAACCTGTCAATGAACGACGAGTTAGAGGTCATGCCGCCTAATCTTAATCACACCAACCCTGCAGAGTTAGATCACTGTCTGCACTCAACAAAATTCCCTGACTCGGGGTAACCTTCAAATATCGAACGACACACAGAGTTGCTTCCCAATGCTCACTACGAGGCTGTTGCATAAATTGAGAAAGAAAATGTACAGAATAAGCCAGGTCCGTTCGAGTGACCGATAGATAAATCAAACGTCCTACTAGTCTCCGATAGGACTCGGGATTAGCCATCAACTCACCATCAGCAAGATTAAGCTTGTGATTTTGTTCAATCGGAAAACCACACGACTTAGCCCCTAACAAACCGGCTTCCGAAATAATATCCAAGGTGTACTTTTGTTGACAAAAAAACAAACCGGAAGGACTATGAGCAACCTCTATGCCCAAAAAAAACTTCAAAGGACCAAGGTCCTTCATTTTAAAACAATCACAGAAATAAGCTTTGAACACAACCAACACAGAGGAATCATTCCCAAACTAATAAGATCATCAACATGCACCAATACATTAATCTGAATATCGCCATCATTGTATGTGAAAAGAGAATAATTATAGTAAGATTGGAGAAAACCATACCCTTTCAAAGCCATAACTAGATTTGCAAACCAACATCTCGGAGCTTGTTTCAACCCATACGACGACTTCCTCAAACGACACACCAATGTTGGATCCGAGCTTTCAAAATCGGGAGGTAATTTCATGTACACCTCCTCATCCAGATCACCATGTATAAAAGCATTATGAATGTCCATTTGATGAAGTTCCCAATTTTTATCGAATTGTAGTCATTTTTGCAACGGGAGCGAATGTTTCATTGTAATCTATGCCTTCCTGCTGATGATTACCAAAGACAACTAGTCGAGACTTGAGACGCTCGACATCACCATTAGACAAAAAATTCCTTTTATACACCATTGACTCCCTAGAGCTTTCTTACCAGAAGGAAGATGCACTACGGTCCATGTCCCGTTGTCTTCTAATGCTATTATTTCCTCTTTCATAGACCGTCGCTAACCCTTAAAGTTTATGGCTTCTTTGAATGATTGTGGATCCTTTTCCTGAACAACTACTGTAAGGAACTTGCGATAATTCACAGAAAACTTGTCACAATTTATAGGATGTGTTTGTATAGTCTCTCGACCCTCCTATTTTGTTGTGGAGTTCCCACACAAGAGGTTTGAAAAATAATGCCAGTAGCACTAAAATAATCAAGCAAGCAATTAAATTCAGTACCATTATCACTTTGCACAACTTTTATGGTTTGAGAAAATTTCCTATCAACCATTGCAACAAAAGCCAAAAACATTCGAAAATCTTCAGTTTTATCAACTAACAAATAAATCCAAACTGCCCGAGAATAATCATCCACAATAATAAAAAAATAACGAGCTCTACATGACAAAACATGTCGATATGGACACCACAAATCACAATGTATTTTCTCAAAAATCCTAGAAGCCCTACCATTACTCAATGGAAATTTATCTCTAGGATTTTTAGCACGCATACATACTTCACACCCCTTATCAAGACTATCTTTATTGCTACTAACATGAGGAAGCTACTTAACTACTTTCTCGAAAGAATGACCCATTCAACGATGCCATAACTCCAAGCTTGAGGTTGCTTCAACTGCACCAACATGATTCACCGAATCCGAATTGCTAAAATAGTATAGTCCGTCTCTCGTAGCTCCCTTTTCAATTAGCTCCTTCGTTTGGTCGTGTATAACACACATATAAGGATTAAATTAGACAATACAATTAAGATCATCAGATAGTTGTGATACGGAAAGCAAATTACAACTCAATTGTGGAACATAGAGAACCTTAGTTAGAGTAATCTTGTCCGATAAACGGACATAATCAATTAAAGAAGCCACCACAGTATCCCCGTTAGGTTAACTAACGGGACATTCAAAATTCTGTTTATCAAACAACCAAGCTTTTTCTCCAGTAACATGATGTGTTGCTCCTGTGTCAATAATCCAAGAAGAAACATGGAACTTACCATTCAAGCGATTTTCAAAGACATTGGCATTACCAAACAAACCCGTAATTGCCTTCCATTGTTCGCTTAAAGACACTTGGCCATGAGAAGAGGAGCTTTTGGTAGAAGCATTGGAACCCGAAACTGCATTAGCTCTCACCGTGCCTTGACCACGGCTAGCAGAGTATTTCCCCCCTAGTTGCCATCCTTTGGGGGAGGTCTACCATGATGACCGAAGCACTTTTCCTCCACATGTCCTCGCTTTTTGCAATAGTTGCAAATTTTATCTGACCAACAACTTGAGGTTTCATGACCCACCTTCTTACACTTAGCACACACCGAGGCATACCCCTCTCAACCACGATCAGAGCGCTCTTGGCCACGACCTACTCCTGTACAGACAACATAGCCAAGAGCTTCGGCAGGCTTTTAATTTGTTCTTTCTCTTGCTTAGTCGTCCGTACCCTTTCCTGCTGCACCACCAACTAATATGCACGGTCTAGGCTAGGAAGAGGGTCTTGAGACAAAATGTTACTACGCAACGAAGCATAAAAATCAGAATACAGTCCCATAAAAAAATCATGTAATTTTGATTGTTCTTGCCTAGCTTCATGCAATTGACCTGCAATACACTTCGAACAACAAGAACAAGAAATTAATGGCTCATGGTGATCTAATTCTTGCCACAAAGAATGTAATTTCCCATAATAAACCGAGACAAACATAGAACGAGATTGTTCACACTTAGCAATTGATGATTTTAATTGTTGAATTTTAGGGCCATTAGTTTGAGCAAAACGTTTCTTGAGATGCTCCCATAATAACCTAGTTTCACGAAATTTAAAAAGGGAAGATCGTACCTCCGGATCGATAGTACTGGTAATCAAGGAGATCAACAACGCGTTGATAGCCGTCCAGTTGGACTGTGTACATGGCGGAAAAGAAGCGTTAATAATACCATCCAAGAAGCAAAATTTGCGTCTAGCCTCCAAAGTAGTTTGCATGTCGGCATCCCAATCATCGTAATTGTCAGTTTTTAGATGAGTAGGGGTAATGAAATCCACAGGTCGATCTTGAGACCCTAGGTAGAATGGAGAATTTGGATTGATTTCTGTTGGAGGGGGTGGCAGAGGTGGAGGCGTTTCGTCTCCGGCCATTTTTATGTGTCTAAAAAACAAAGAAAAAAAATCAACCTGCTCTTGATACCATGCTAAATTGAATAAATGTAATGGCTTCATTCTCATTGATGACTTTCAAACACATATATAGTACAAGCTAACCCTAATATGATAGGATTAGGAAACTAGGAAAAGATATCAAAAGATATTACTAGCCACCAAAAGATACTAACAAAATATCCTAAGATTTTCGAAAATATATCCGCCATAAAAAGTAATATTTATTTCCAATGATTTCTGTTTTGAAAGTTAAATTGATTTTGTTTTTCATTTGTTGTGTATCCTACAAAATAGGAAATTACAGGAACGTCCTTGAAGACATGCATATTAAATTATCCATTGTACAGGAATTATTTTCCGTTGTGGGCACTTGCTGAATATATCAAGATTGTTCCATTACCTTCAACCAACTCTGTTTAATCATGTTTTTATTTATTTCCAAGAATGCCCTTATTTATTAGTTTATGTACTTATTGTTTCTATTAATCTTCGGGATGAAGCATATATGTACTATTTGCTTCTAAATATGAAATAAAATGCTAGAGAGTTTTTTAGTTGACATTATTACTTCATGCACTGTACGAGTATAAGTTTTTGAGAAGTTAATATGACATTTTATGATTAAGTAAAACTATAAAAATCAAATACTACGTAGTTTTATGATACACGTTATTTGGGTGTCAAAATGGCTTTTATTTTGGGCCCAAAAAACTTTGGTGTCATTAAGCCTCTCATGGTTTAATTGTCAAGGCCTTAGCCAAATCAGCTTAAAAATGCCCAACTTGGCCCACGTATTATCTATTAGCTCAATGCTTTAGGCCCATCATTTGTACCTACGCCGAAGATTTTTTTTTTTTTAGTTGAAAACCCCAAAGGATTATAATCATACTTCCTCCATTCTAGTAATATTGCAACAACTGAATTTGTACATTATTCATCACGCTTGTTTGACCATATATTATGATTTATACGTAAAGTAAAATATACTTGTTTCAGGGTTTTTTAATGTCCTGAGGGAGAGTTACAATTTCAAGACTGGTCTCTGAACGCCTGTACCTGCAATACAACGGAAACTCCGGTTGGATGGAGTTCCGCATCCACGATCAAGTTAGGACGTGAATGGAGTCTGTAAAAAGTGCGGAAAGTAAAGTATCTTCTCGGATTCCGAGAGAATATCTGCAATTAATGATTACTCTGTTTTTTGTGAATATTTTTGAATGTGTCCCATGATGGGAACATCTCCCTATTTATAAGGTCTCGAAATGCGTGCCGACATCTTAGGTTACGAAAACCTAGGAATGATGGGCTTCCTTGGAAATTAGGCCAGACAGGCCGCCATTTTTCCCATTTATTAGAGATGCCACATGTCAACAAGGGATTGGTTCTCTGGGAACCTCTCCTGAAGTGACACGTGTCACCTTCCCATTGGACCACATGTCTTGGGTAAGAATACCCAAAACATTTGCCCCTCATGGGTGTCACGTGGCACCAGTGACACCTGTCAGGCGGCCATTGGAGGACGGTTTTTAACCGTTTTCCTTCCACGGAAATTACGGGGATGCCCCTGAATTACCCTTCTATAAATAGATTTTTACCCCTCCCTTTTTTGGACATTTCCAAAACTTAGAGAGAGAGACATCTGCTTTTAGAGAGATAAACTCTGCCAACCGCTTGTATACCTTGAAAGTAGTTGCTTTCATTTCACTACTCATAGCCGGTACACCGTCTTGGTAGCTTGCAAACAGTTATTCTCTTTCTAAGGGGTACATCCGGCTATCTCTTCTAGAATCGCCTGTGAACCCTTCAAGCAAGCAATTTTTCAGTTCCCGCTTGTTAGTTCAGCCGGTCACCGCTTGACTACTTCGCATCTCATCTCATAGGTACCGTTTCACCTCTTCTCAACTCTTTCATATATTTCTGTTTGTGTACATTTTGCTCCATTAATGGATTCACCAATAGCAAACACGACACAACATAGTTTAGTGGGCGGCTGGTCCCTTGGGACGGCTGAGTCTAGAACGGGGGGAGCCGCCTCTGGGTGCCTGGATCACTCTTGCTCATCTCCCAATCCGACTGTCTCCATGTCTGTGTAGGACACTATGGCTAGGACTAGGAAGACGGCTGTATCCGGAATATAGGGAGGAGATCACCGAAGAAAAGCCGCCTGAGGGAGATCAGGCTGAGATGGCAAGAGGATCCCCCATGGGCACACCCAGCACACCCAGTGATGAGATTTTAAAGTCCGAAAATAGAGATGGAGAAGATGTCGCCTCCATATCTGGTCAGGAGGAGGCAAATGTGATTGCCTATGAGAGAGACGGGAGTGAATCCGCCTCTGGGTCTGACTCCGTAGCCTTAAGCAGTTCTCTAACTCCGGATGTGGATAGTGAGGAAGAGGAGAGGCCAACATGGAATAATAAAGGGGATCCACTTCAAATCCATATTTCAGCCAAAGACAAGGCAAATATGGAGAGGGACCTGGAGACGGTTAAACTTAAGCGTCTTCTGGGTGCGGGATATACCATCCGGGTGGCGCCTGAGTTGGGGACCATAGCCTGGAATGACGACCACCCAGGCGCCAATAAATTTTTCGGCTGCTATGAGGCGGCATTTTTGGCTGGGCTCCGCTTCCCCCTTCACAATGCAATAAAGGCTATCCTTAGAGGATATGGCCTAGGTGTGTGGCAGTTAACCCCAAAAACCTGGGTTAACATCTTGGGCTACATCGCCGCCTGCGAGATGCAGGGTCTTCACCCCGGCTGGGAGGCCTTTGCCAAGATGCACTATCTAAGCCGAAGTTCAGGCAGGTGGAGGGCATGGTACACCTTAACCACTTACCCAAAATACTTGATAACCCTAGACAAACCGCCTAAGTGGTCAGACTGGAAAAACCGCTACTACCTGGTTTCTGCCCCCACTAAGCGAGAAAACTTTGAACTTCACACATACAACCGGAAACCAGACCTTCTGGGGAAGAAGTGCAAGTTACCTCAAATCTCGGATGAGGATTATGAAAAAATAATTGAGGCGGGGTTTGTTGAACTTACAACCACCGCTCTCTCAACCGGAGAATTAATTAGTGTACCTAAGAACTAGGTACCTAAACATGAGTTTTTGAGGGACAAGGCGTTTTTGTCCTCCTGTGGGTTGAGCCCCAATTTGACAGACGTATGTAGATTATTTTTCTGGCTATGTTTTTCCATCTTTATCTTTTGTAACTTGTTTTTTTTCTTGCTCAATGATCTAACAGATGGTTTTCTTTTGCGGAAACTACATTAAACATGCTCCCTGTCGACAAAACGCCTGATAAGTCTGCAGCAGACATCCGCAGGAAGAATGCGGAGAAGAAGAGAGCCGCAGAGGTGGCTAAAAACAAGGCATTAACCGCCTGAACCAACTTACACTTTATTGCTTTGTTTCTATGCGTACAAACGGTGATAAACCGTTTGTATAGCTTGTTGAAAGGAATGGTGTCCTTTCAACAAGTGTATTATTCTGATAGAGGGTTCAGAATTATCAGGAAGCTAATTCTTCAGTGAGATCAAGTGATCGGAATGCCTGGGTGGAGGCCACTTCCGATTTGTAATATTAGTGAACAATTAATATTACAGCATTGTCTTGACTGAACCCTTCGGGTCAAACCCAAACGAACTGCCGATCCGAACCGACGAATCAATCCGAAGGACTTGATGAGTCACTAGAGTATTACGAACATAGACGTCGGATATCGAGCCTAGCGCGTCAAAATCAAGCGTTGCAAAATCAACAAGCAACAAGTTCTAGCAAAGCCGTAGCATCACATTGGCCTAGCCATGTGGTTGCTAGGCTAGCTCGAGGTAGCACAGCACCATCGCAGCACCATGGGTGTGCGTGTGTGCGTGCCTTCGCATGGCACAGCACCATCGCAGCATGCGAGCTTGCGTGTGTGCGTGCATCGCTAGCACTAGGCGCACAACATGCCTCGCATTGCTAGGCGCTTGCGTGCGTGCGTGCCTTAGCATAGTAGCACGTTGTGCTTGCTTGCGTGTGTGTGTGGCTTCGCATGGCAGAACCAAGCGGCAGCGAGCTTGAGGCCTCGCCCAGCACTGCTATGCGCCCAGCAGCATGCGTGGCTCGCTAGCAGCACGCATGTGCTGGGGCGTGCTGGCAGGGGCTGGCTGGTTGTGCTAGCTGGCCAGCAAGGCAGGCTGCCAGCCTAGCCTTGTACTTGTTGCCGGTTTAGGAGGAGTGGGGACCAAGGCTTGGAGCAAAGCCTTGGGGAGCAAGGCAATGGTCGCCCCCTGGTTATGGTCCTCACCTAACCTCTCCTCTCCTCATGCCACTTGTTGATTGTTGATTGCATTGTTTTATAATTTATTTTTGATTTAAATAAATTAGTAGAAAATGTACAAGATCCCACATTGATCATGAATGGGGATGCAAGTTGCCATTCTCTATAAATACCCCATGATTGGGCATTTGGAGAAAAACTTGAGTGGAACTCAAAAAGGCATCTCTTATTATTGAGAAAACCTTTAAGTTCGTAAAATTCTAGTTTTATACTTGGTCAAGTCTCGACTAACCCTCGAGACGAAAATCGTTCGGGTCGGGTCGTGGGTACGAGCCGTTGGAGGCCGTCACGCTTGTGAGGCTTTAAGCTTCGAAGTAAGAGCTCGGTTTACGAGCGAAGCACGCTTCAAGGGTATTAATTCTTTATCCCTTCTCTTAATTATTGTTTAATTATGTTTATGCATGCTTTATTGCTTTAATTATTGGGGCGGGTCTTGGGCGGGTTTCTCTTTCGCGTAGCGTTGGACGCTACGAAACCCACAATGGTATCAGAGCCGCGCCCTTTTTAATTATTGCAATTTGTAATTAATTAAGGTGATTTAAAATGGATTTAAATTTTTGGTTTTGCTTTCTAATTGGATTAGAACCTCGTTTTAATTAATTTTAAAACTCGTATTTTTTTAATTTTGGCTGAAGAACCCAGATTTCGACTAAAAAATAGTGATTTTTGGGTGGAATCGATGTTCTAAATCGTTTCGGATTCTTTCAGGGTTGTCCAGAAGCCAAAATCCTCCCAGAAATATGTTTTTCGAGGGGTTTTTCGTTTTTGACGAAAATTTTTAAATCTTTATGCCTTGATTAATTTATGCATGTCAAGGGTAGATTAAATGCATTGTTGCATCCCTAATCTACAGCAATTTTAAACCCTTTTAAGCATGGTTATGAAGTCATAATGTGTGCTTAAGTTAGTATGTTCAATTTCTCACATAAACTTGTTCTTTCACAATCATGCAAATCAATTGCATTAAAGTGTGAATGTTGGAAGATGTAATTTTGTTATTCTACACAAGTTAAAAGTTGAAAAAATTTTCATTAGATGATTGGTTTTATTTTTCCAACTCCCTATTTTGTCAAAACTCATCATTAATTTACATTTTGGGTTAAATTAATTATGGGTGTAGCCCTTCAATTTTAAGCATCAAGAAAGACCTAAATTGTTCAAAGGAAATCTTGGATGATTTAGGCTTGTGCACCATTAAAATTGAATTTAATTAAGTTGGACTTATATTAAAATTGAATTTAATTAAGACAAGGGTGCCTACGCCTTGAAGTGCTGCTGTGCTGTGTGGCAAGGCTGCTGCGTGCTTCTTTGTGCTAGGTGCGTGGCTGGGCTGCTGGAGTTGCTTGGGCAAGCTGCTCGGCAGCATGGCAACAAGCACCAGCCTGCCTGCCATACACAGCCAGGCGCCAGCAAGCATGCTAGCATGCGCAACATGCGTTGCTTGCTGCTGGTGTTGGCTAGCGTAGCGTGCTACGCTGGGCGTGGATGCTAGCACCCAGCACGCAGGCGCAACACAAGGGACTGCATAGCAGCCTTGGTGCGCAGCCCACAAGAGTTTTGGGTGGGTCGTTTTTTGCTTAATTTTGGGCTATGATTTTTGCATAAAATTTTGCCGTTTTAATTTATTTAATTATTTTAACGAGGTTAGACCTCGATTTTTCCGGCTCTTGCAAAAATTTAATATTTTGACAAAATTTGGGTTTACCGGCTTAATTAATTAGATTAATTAAGTTGGATGCGGAATTTAGTGGGAGCTTGAGTAATTTCGTGAACAAATTGCGCCTTAAAACATAATATGTTAAACAACTTTGACTACTTTTAATTAGGCGTCTTAATCGGATTAACCACCTAAGTTAGTTACTAGTTTTCGCGTGTTGTGCATTGTTACTTGTTTTTCATCGTAAAATGCATGGGCCATTCACATATAGTGAATGGATGAATGGAAAATATATATTGTTTCACAGGTTTCGTGAAAATGACAACTAGTGGGGCCCGATTAGGATAGAAATACGGACTGCGTTTCGTTACGTATTTTTATAAATCTAAATACGGTCTGCGTACCGTTGAGTATTTTTGTACCTTAATATTTAGATTAATCCTAGTCGTAGTAGCTAGTAATTTTATTTTGGCGAAAATGTCTCAAGACGGCGTTTCGATGAAGATGAGCCAAGATGAAGACCCTTGAAGATTTGAAGATTTCATGGGGTCATGCTAGTTGCCAAATGCATCTATTTTTATGCTTTACATATATTATTGTGCTTATATATATATATTTGAATATTAGATGCATGTTTAGGATTTCAAAATGTTGCGTGATTAGTTAAGTTCACTTAAATCAACCAACATAGAAACCCTAGGTCCCTAAAATATTGAGCTAAACTTTGCCGTTCCAAGAACAACACTTACCGAACTAATGCGCGTATGTGATGGGCTACGCCAAAAAGCGAGGCATCACTACCTCCCTAGGAACGTAAGGTATACTAGGTATACGAGTTGATCTTGGTTAAGATCAACGATATCAGTAAGGAGTCCTTAGACGTCGTGGCAAAAGAGATAAAATGTCAAGAATGCATTAGATGCGATGTTTTATCAAACCGAGAGTAGATGAGAGCTATTAGCAATTGGATTGCTTACCCTAAAATATTAAGTGTTAAGACAAGCCAAAGCATGCTTAATCACTTTTTGATTTTTGGGATCTTGGAATCATTTTATTCTCGCCAAAAGGGATAGATTATTAATGCGTGGATAAAATGCTCAATAAGATTGAAAATTTTCATGAACGCTTTTAAATTTCAAACTTATTGGTTTATGAATGGTTTTTCATTTCAAATTCTTTCAATTGTAGAAACATGTCTGCAAGTAACTCAAACAACAATTCTATGTGCCCGGAACTCCCCGACAAGTTGGCCTTTTGCCTCAACTTGGTCAACTTCAAGGAGTGGGAGGAGGAACTCAGGAAACTCTTCGGAATTGTTCCTTGGAGTACACTCTTGACACTCCCATCCCATGCTTCTTCTCTAAGGGAATCATGACCGATGAGGCTCATGAAGAATGGTCTTCCAATTGCAAGAAAGTCTCACGACTTATGGCTAATTCCATCCCGGAAGATTGGAAGGAAAAGCTCTCCTTTTATTTTCCGGACATGTTCCTCAAAGGACTTGAGGACGTTGTCAATATAAGAGTCACCAAGAGTGACAATGGCAACTATGATGGACTCGTGTTTGACTTGACTAGGTCACTCTCGAACATGAAGATAAAAGCCACCGGAAAAGGGTTGTCTTGCTAAGGAAAGATACCGGCTTTGGTCAAGGGTATGTAATACCAAATTGAGACCCGGTATGCCCATTCGACCTCATGTGCTTAGAATGACTAGGCTCTTCAAGCACATGGAGCTTCTCGGAATCCGATTGGAGGATGAGATGGCAGCTCATATCTTGCTTGCTTCTTCACTCGGGCTATGATGCTCTCAAGGCACATATAACTGCGGAAGAGGAGACTCACTCTTTAAGAGTTATGGTAGAGCGGCTTCTCCGAGCCACCTCTCATGGAGCAAGAAAAAGACCCTTGAAGAAGAAGGTCAAAGCGAAGATGCGATGCTCCTATTGTGGTGAACAAGGCCACTACAAACGAGAATGCAAGATCTTTGGCAAGGACGAGGAGGAGAGGAATGTTCCGACTACCCGTATCTTCATTAACACTTGTGTTTAAAGCTATTCATAGGTATTGGATACCAAATATGACTCACTTTATGTTGCCTTTTTAGGGACCAAGTGAGAAGTTTATCAAGTGTACATGCAAAATGAGCAAACGACGAAGATGGTTTTTCGGTCGTGCTTACATGCACTATTTTGTCTATGACATGTAATTAAACTAATCTTAGTTTCATCATGCTTTTGAACATACTATGATCTATGGTGTTGGACACCAAGTTATTTTGATCGTAAGACTTTGACAATAGTTGTTTCAAAATGTCTTGTTTATATATTTACAATGTAAATTGCATGTTTTTACATATGATTAGACAAATGTTGATACCGCTGACAAAACTAAGATAATTCATTACCTTCACCGACGACTATAGTAGATATGGTTATGTCTACCTTATGTCGAATAAATCTGAATCCTTTGAGAAATTCAAAGAATTTCAGAGTGAAGTTGAGAATCAACTTGGCAAGAAGATTAAAGCACTTCGATCGGATCGAGGTGGCGAATATTTGAACCATGAATTCGACGCTCACTTAAAAGAAAATGGTATTCTTTCAGAGTTGACATCTCCTGGAACTCCTCAATGGAACGGAGTATCCGAAAGGAGAAATCGAACCTTGTTAGACATGGTTCGATCAATGATGGGTCTTAGTGAACTTCCTATCTATTTCTGGGGACATGCGCTACTAACTACGGCACTAACACTGAACCGTGCTCCGTCAAAAGCTGTCGAAAAGACTCCATATGAATTATGGACTAAGAAACCTCCAAGGTTGTCTTTTCTTAAGATTTGGGGTTGCGAAGCATATGTCAAGCGATTAATTTCTGACAAGCTTCACCCAAAATCAGACAAGTGTTTCTTTGTGGGCTACCCAAAAGAAACCAAAGGGTATTACTTCTACAATAAATCCAAGAACAAAGTATTTGTTGCTCGTGATGGTGTCTTTTTGGAGAAGGAACACTTTTCCAAAATGACAAGTGGGAGGAAAATCGAACTCGACGAAGTTCGAGAGGACGAGCAACAATGTCAACCTGATAAAACTGACAATCAAAACGCTTTAGAAGCAGTTGATAAGATTGTTCAGAATCAAACAGACAATGTAAATGCTCAACCTATTACCCTTCGTAGGTCGCAACGGCCAAGATCTCAACAAGACAGATACCTTGGTATTGTCTTAACCGAAGATCAGGATATCCTAGTCATGGATGGAGATGAGCCAGCGACATACAAACAAGCTATGACGAGCCCCGACTATGCTAAATGGCAAGAGGCCATGAAATCTAAGATGGACTCCATGTCTGAAAATCAAGTCTGGGACTTGGTAAATTTGCCCGAAGGTTACACACCCATCGGTTGCAAATGGATTTTCAAATTGAAAACAGACAAAGATGGAAATTTATCAATATACAAAGCTAGACTGGTGGCAAAAAGTTACAGGAAAATCCAAGGGATTGATTATGATGAAACCTTTTCGCTAGTCGCAATGCTTAAGTCCGTTCGGATCATCCTAGCGATTTCTGCATATTACGATTACGAAATATGGCAAATGGACGTCAAAACCGCCTTCCTTAATGGGATTTTGGAAGAAACTGTGTATATGACACAGCCGGAAGGTTTTGTTGATCCAAAAAACGCTGGAAAGGTATGCAAGCTTAAGAAGTCCATTTATGGACTGAAGCAGGCAAGCAGAAGTTGGAATCTGCGATTTGATGAAGCCATCCGTAAGTTTGGTTTTATCAAGAATCCAGATGAGTCTTGTGTTTACAAGAAGGTCAGTGGGAGTGACATCGCATTCCTAGTCCTGTATGTCGATGACATATTGCTCATTGGAAACAACACAAAATTACTAGAGTCCGTAAAGGGCTGGCTTGGAAAGTGATTTTCAATGAAGGACTTAGGAGAGGCACAATACATATTGGGCATCAAGATCTATAGGGATAGATCTAAGAGGATGATTGGATTGAGCCAGAGTACTTACATTGATAAAGTACTGGCACGATTCAGCATGGAGAATGCCAAGAGAGGGCACCTACCCATGTCCCATGGCGTAACTCTCAGCAAGCAACAGTGTCCACAGACACCTGTTGAGCGGGAGAGAATAAATCATATTCCATATGCTTCGCTAATTGGATCGAGCATGTATGCCATGATATGTACTAGGCCGATGTATTGTACGCCTTAAGTGCTACGAGCCGATACCAATCAGACCCAGGAGAGGCGCATTGGACTGCGGCCAAGAATATCCTAAAGTACCTAAAAAGGAACAAGGATAAATTCCTGGTCTATGGTGGCCACGAAGACTTGATTGTTGAAGGTTACACCGACGCTAGCTTCCAGACTGACAGAGACGACTTCAAGTCACAGTCAAGGTACATATTTTGCCCAAATGGAGGAGCGTTTAGTTGGAAGAGTGCCAAGAAAAGCACCACTGCAGATTCTACAACTGAAGCCGAATACTTGGCAGCTTCGAAAGCAGCTAAGGAGGCAGTTTGGATTCGTAAGTTCGCCAGTGAACTTGGTGTTGTACCCTCCATCAAGGTCCAATAGATCTTTATTTTGACAATAATAGAGATATTGCTCAGGCTAGAGAGCCAAGAGAGCACCAGAAGGTCAAACATGTCCAAAGGCGATTTCACATGATAAGGGAATGGAAATCCGAAGGTGAAATCAGAATTTGTAAGATCGGAACGGATGACAATGTGGTCGATCCTTTGACTAAACCTCTGCCTCAAGTGAAGCACAACAAGCACGTCGAGGCAATGAGAATCAAGCACGTTGGAGATTGGCTTTGAATTTCCCTATACATGTGTTTTAATTAAACTAGATGTCTTAATGTAAAACACTATGTAGAAACCATTCATTTATGGAGTAATCAATTTTGTGCAAAAATTACTATTCACTCCATTTGCACAGGTGCTAGTTTGGAACTACACTGGATCGACCTATGAGAGTACTTTAAGAGATTTAAGAACGTCATAAGTACATTTCTCATTATAGCTATCATAACCTGTTCCCTCAACCATGAGTATTGTGAAGTTCTCTTGTTTGAGTATTAGTCTCTTTGATGTTGTCAAACGTCTGTCGTAACTGGGGATTATAACGGGAACACTCGGGAGATTAGGTCCTCTTAGTAAGAGAGGCTTACAATACAAGACTGGGAATGTCCCCCTATTAACAATAGGGAATATGTCTTTGTTGTTTACAAGGCCGCTCGAAGAGCGAGACTGTGAAAATGCATGGCCGTGCTCATATGGATTTTAGAAATCATCTGCTTATTGACAGTCGAACTCGGAGATCGAGAAACACTTCTGCACGTAATAAGGATGAAAAAGATTCTTACCTTATTGTTCACGAAGAGACATTAAGCGACATAGGAAATAGGCTATACACTATATGCACACTTGTCCGGAAGGACAGGTGGGAGATTGAAATGAATGGTGTCTTTTCAACAAGTGTGTTATTCTTATATAGGGTTCAGAATTATCAAGAAGCTAATTCTTCAGTGAGATCAAGTGATCGGAATGCCTGGGTGGAGGCCGCTTCCGATCTGTAATATTAGTGAGCAATTAATATTACACCTTTGTCTTGACTGAACCCTTCGGGTCGAACCCAAACGAACTGCCGATCCGAACCAACGAATCAATCCGAAGGATTTGATGAGTCACTAGAGTATTATGAACACAGACGTCGGATATCGAGCCTAAGGCGTCGAGACCGAGCGTCGCAAAATCAACAAGCAATAATTTCGAGTAAAGCCGTAGCATCACATTGGCCTAGCCATGTGGTTGCTAGGCTAGCTCGAGGTAACACAACACCATCGCAGCACCATGGGTGTGCGTGTGTGAGTGCCTTTGCATGGCACAGCACCATCGCAGCATGCGAGCTAGCGTGTGTGCCTGCATCGATAGCACTAGGCGCACAGCATGCCTCGCTTGCTAGGCGTTTGCGTGTGTGCGTGCCTTAGCATAGCAGCACGCTGTGCTTGCTTGCGTGTGTGCCTTAGCATAGCAGCACGCTGTGCTTGCTTGCGTGTGTGCGTGCCTTCGCATGGCAGCACCAAGCGGCAGCGAGCTTGAGGCCTCGCCCGACACTAGCAGCCCAGCGCCCAGCACTACTATGCGCCCAGCAGCATGCATGGCTCGCTAGCAGCACACATGTGCTGGGGCGTGCTGGCAGAGGCAGGCTGGCTGTGCTAGCTGGCCAGTAAGGCAAGCTGCCAGCCCAGCCTTGTACTTGTTGCCGGTTTAAGAGGAGTGGGGACCAAGGCTTGGAGCAAAGCCTTGGGGAGCAAGGCGATGGTCCCCCCCCCTTGATTATGGTCCTCACCTAACCTCTCCTCTCCTCATGCCACTTGTTGATTGTTGATTGCATTGTTTTATAATTTATTTTTGATTTAAATAAATTAGTAGAAAATGCACAAGATCCCACATTGATCATGAATGGGGATGCAAGTTGTCATTCTCTATAAATACCCCATGATTGGGCATTTGGAGAAAAACTTGAGTGGAACTCAAAAAGGCATCTCTTATTATTGAGAAAACCTTTAATTTCGTAAAAATCTAGTTTTATACTTGGTCAAGTCTCGACTAACCCTTGAGACGAATATCGTTCGGGTCGGGTCGTGGTACGAGTCGTTGGAGGCCGTCACGCTTGTGAGGCTTTAAGCTTCGAAGTAAGAGCTCGGTTTACGAGCAAAGCACGCTTCAAGGGTATTACTTCTTTATCCCTTCTTTGAATTATTGTTAATTATGTTTATGCATGCTTTATTGCTTTAATTATTGGGGCGGGTCTTGGGCGGGTTTTTATTCTGCGTAGCGTTGGACGCTACGAAACCCAACACTTATGCCTGGTCCCAGCTTTATGCCTAATTTCTGACTTGTTTTCTAGGAGGGAGACAGGGCTCCTAGATCCCTTTCCTGGGTCATCAGACCAAGTTCTGGTGAGGAGACTTCTGGCAACAAATCCAGGAAGCCCTCGTCTGCTCAAACGGCTTCCCGGATGTCAGTTGGAGGAAAAAGTCTACAAATATGCGTTGACCTTGCCTCCCAGCCGGATGCTGCTGCGGCGCTGTCTGGGGTCCCGTCTCATAGGGCTGCAGGCGATTTGAGCCTTCAGCCGCCTCACCAAGGTACTACTGAATTCTTCAACTCCCTTGAGCTTGGCTGGCCCATGCGGGTCAAGTCACATTCTCTTCATCAGTCAGAAGGTTCCTTTGGCAGCCGGTAATCTATTGGAGGAGATTATGTTGCTTTCTCACCATCTTTTTCTGGTGCAGATCTGTCTCCCCGATGGCCAAATGTACAGCAATATGCCCGGGCCATGCTGAAGGCCGTCTCCAAGGAAGACAAGGAAGCCATACCGGGGATACATGCGTTCAATGTTGACCACGTCCTAGCCCAGCTGTCTGAGGTATGAGAGTTTCACTTTCTGTTTTACTAACTTCTTAGTATTTGCCGGTTGCCATCTAACACTTTTAATGCACATACGATGCCGCGGGTGGAGGGGCTGAAAAAAGCATATGCCCGGAAACAGGAAGAGGTAAGGCGGGCAAAAAGAGCCGCTATCGACACGTCTGATGTTGCTCAGTACCAAATGATTATTCATGACCTCGAGACTAAGTTTAAGCTTTTGCAATAGGCGGAATCCCTCAATGAGGCCAACACAAAAATCTTCAATCTGCAGGCGGCGGTTGATAACGCCGAGCTCGAGCTCAAAAAGAAAGATGATGCTCTTAAGTCCTTGGATTCCACCAAGAAAGAGAACACCTCTTTGAAAACAAACAATGACCGCCTGCTGAAGGAAAGGGCCACTACTGAGAAAAACTTCAAGGCCACATTGGAGGCTGAGCAGAGCCGACTCATTGAGGAGAACGAGCACGAGTGTGAAAACCGCAGGAGGATGGCCTGGTCCCTCCTGAGTCCCGACACTTGGGAGCTTGGATACAAATACGCTGATCTCGCTATCCTGGCTAAGGAAGAAAACCAGCCAGAGCCAGAGCCCTTCCAGGACTGGCTGAAGAAGGAACCCGCAGCCGTCGAGGAGGAGGAGGAGGCGGACTCTAAAAGAGAGGAGCAGGATCACGAAGAAGTCTCGGAGACCTCTGCTCCAGTCCCGCCTGCCAAGGATGCGGCCTTTTCCCCGGCTCAGTAATTCAGTTACTTGTATTTCCGGCCTGCGTGCCGTGTATTTTTGTGTCTTTTCACCGGATGGGGATCCGGTTAACAATTACTCTCCCGGCCTTTTGGCCGGCTTTTTAATGATATTTTCTACTGGCTGTTGTGTCGGTATTTGTCCAACC
Organism: Chenopodium berlandieri; assembly: GCA_034703905.1. Classification (NCBI taxonomy): domain Eukaryota; kingdom Viridiplantae; phylum Streptophyta; class Magnoliopsida; order Caryophyllales; family Amaranthaceae; genus Chenopodium; species Chenopodium berlandieri. Next base: position 48,020,516 of record CM068289.1, read on the forward strand.
TTGCTTCAATCATTCAATTCTTGTAATTTAGTTAAGTACCCGAATGCATGCAAATATTTGTTTTCTGGCATTTTTTGTTAAGTACCAGAATGCATGCGGCTAACCGGTTGCACCAGGCTAATTTTCCCCTGGACAGATGTGCACTTGGTGTTTATCTCTGACCTAAGCGTGCAGCCGTCCACTAGGCATCCGGACGGGCGTCAAGCGGTCATTGACCGTCTCTAAATCAATTCTCAATATTTAATTCTAAGTTAGAATAACAGGCGGTTTTCTCTATTGTGCCTGTGATCCAACTTTGATTTTTCGAGTCAACCGACTGGGACTTACCCCTTGGATTAATCAGTCTTTGCCAATTGTCTCATAGCAAGCGGCCATTGACCGTGTGTAGGTGTCATAACCAAGTTATGTTTTAGCTGCTAAGGTTTTGACTTAACGTAAATCTTCAATTATGATAATCGTTCGTATTGCTTCTGAAAAATGACCGGTTATATCCAACCAAGATATTAGTTACCGTTTGTATCGCCTTTGAGCAATAACCGGTTATATCCAAGTGTCAATTGATCATTCAAACGGCTGCGAGTTATCTTAAATCTAGACAATCGGTAGGGCCATTTGAGTTATAGCATATAGAATAATGTACCACCCAAATGGGAGATGTTCTCTTCGACTAATTCACCTGGATGGGCGTCGCCGGTTGCCTGCTCATGTTGGAGCAAGTGACAGTTTCAAAGATATTTGGCCATTGGCCTCATCAATAGATGCTAAGTATTTGACTTAGCTTATCTACTCATGCTGGAGCAGACGTAAAGAATTTATACAAGTCTGTACATACGGTAAATATGCAGAAAGCAATAAATTAGTGAAAATAAAGCTTCTTTTTATTGAAAAACTTTATTTACAAAAAATTTACAAGTCTCAGAAGTAGTACTTTTTCAAGTTGTCTACGTTCAAAGTTCTGGTTAGTTGCTTGCCTTCTGGAGTTTCCAGGCAGTAGGTGCCGCCTCTTACTTCTTCATAAATCCAATAGGGGCCTTCCTAATTGCGAGTCAACTTCCCTTGCTCATTGGCCCCACCGGTTGCCTCCATTTTTCATAACACAAAGTCCCCCCACTTTCAAGTGCCGTTTGTGTACTCTTTTGTTGTAGGCTCTTGTCATTCTCAGACGGTAAATCTCATGACGCAAGGCGGCATTGCCCCTGCGCTCTGGGAGTGTGTCTAGCGCTAACCGCATGGCTTCCCAATTATCCTCTTCGTCATAGAGCATGATTCGAAGGGTTGGTTCATAATGCTCAATAGGCAGGACAACTTCTGCACCGTATGTCATGAGAAACGGGGTTTCCCCGGTTGCCCCTTTTTTAGTTGTTCTGATGGCCCATAAGACATGAGGCAACTCATCTGCCCATAGGCCGCCAACTCTTTCTACTTTCTTTTTTATGCCGTCTGAGATTAGCTTGTTGAAGGCTTCAACCTGCCCGTTTGCTTAGGGCCGGCCGACTGATGCAAAGCAATGTGAGATCCCTTGATCTCCCAACCAATACTTGAGGGTAGGCGTTTCAAATTAGGGGGGGCATTGTCAAAGACCATAGACATAGGTACCCCAAACCGGGTGATAATATTCCTCCAAATGAAGGAGATGACATCCTTTGTCTTTAAGCCTTTCACCGCCTCTACTTCTACCCATTTGGTGAAGTAATCAACGACAACTAGATTATACCTCCGTCCTGTAGCAAGCGTGTATGGACCCAGGATGTCCATGCCCCATTTGGCAAATGGCACTGGGCTGTGAATAACCGTCAGATCAGTAGCGAGACGGTGTATGAGTTTGGCAAATTTTTGACACTTGTCACACTTCTTCACCATGTCCATGGCATCTGCCTCAAGGGTGGGCCAGAAGTAGCCTTGCCGCCTGGCCCTTTTTGCTAGAGTTTTGCCGCCTATATGTGATGCACAAAAGCCCGAGTGCAGATCCTCTATAACCTCTTTCCTTTCTCTGGGGTAACACATTTCAATAACGGCTGTAGGTAGCCCTTCTTGAAAAGTTTTCCTTTATGAATCTCAAAGCTTGCGGCCCGTTTCTTCATTGCAGCAGCTTCTGAGTATGCATCCGACAGAGTGCCGTCTGCGAGATAAGCCCGGATGCCATCCACCGGTCGAGCTTCGGTCCAGAATTCCAATAGGATCTTGTTCAATACTTCTCTTTTCCATGACTTCCCAAAAGACTGACCTAGGCATATCACAGGAGGCGGATGATGCCAATTTAGAGAGAGCATATGCCTGATTGTTTTCTGATCTAGGCACTTGACTTAAATGAAATTCATCAAGTGTCTTGGCCTCATCTTTGACCGCCTGAAGGTATTTGATCATAGCCGGATGGGTGGCCTCATAGTCACCATGGTATTGGCTAACAATTAGCTATGAATCAGAGCAGGCGTCAACTTTTCTTGCCCCTGCCGCGTTATACATACGGATACCAGCTAGCAAGGCTTCATATTCTGCCTCATTATTTGAGGCTTGAAACTTGAACCGTAGTGCATATTCATACTTGTTCCCTTCAAGGGACTGGCATATAACTCCTGCACCACAGTCGTTCATAGTAGAGCTCCCGTCTACATACACTTTCCAAACCTGGTCAAGATTCTCTAGCTCAGCCGGTCTTGTCATTTCGACAATGAAGTCAGCAAACAATGAAGTCGGAAAACGCCTGACCTTTCACTGCCTTCCTAGGTTCGAATGTGATTTCAAGACTTTGCATCTCAATAGCCCATTTGAGCATTCTGTCGGATGACTCCAGAGTTGTCATTGGCCGCTTGAGGGGTTGATCTGTACCACAACCGGATATGCCAAGAAGTAAGGTTTTAAATTCTTGACTTCCATGAAAAGAGCGAGGCCAAATTTTTCAACCATGGGGTCCGTAGTTCAGCATTTCGAAGAACGTGGCTAATGAAGTAGACTGGAAGCTGGATGCCGTCTCTTTCAGCCAAGAGTACGACACTAAGGGCATGATTTGAGACAGCCAAATACATGTAAAGCACCTCCTGTGGTAGAGGGCTAACAAGCCTTGGCAATGAATGCAATAACTCCTTCAATTTCTGAAATGCCGCCTCAGCTTCTTCTTCCCATTCTTTTTGATTGCCTGGAAAAAGAAGAGGCACTTGTCACCTGACCGGCTGAGGAATCTCCCCGATGCCGCCAGGCAACCTATTAACTTTTGAACTTCTTTGACAGTGCGGGGTGACTTCATGTCAATTACCGCCTGCACCTTTTATGGATTAGCCTATCCCCCTTTGATCAATAAAAAATCCAAGAAACTTCCCAAACTCAACACCAAAAACACACTTCTTGGGATTGAGCATGACCTTGTGCCGCCTGAGGGTGGTGAACGTTTCTCGGAGGTTAGTAAGGTGATCCGTTTGCTGCTTGGATTTGACTATCATGTCATCAATGTATGCCTCTACATTCCTCCCAATTTGATTAGTGAAGACTGTATTAATCATATGTTGGAAAGTAGCAGGCGCATTCTTCAAGCCAAATAGCATCACAGTGTAACAGAATAACCCCTGATAAGTAGCGAATGCCGTCTTTTCTTAATCTTTTTTCCACAAGGGTATTTGATGGAAGCCTGAGTAGGCGTCCATAAAGCTCATCAAGGCATGACCGGCTGTAGAGTCGACCAGACTGTCGATTTTTGGAAGTGGGTAGCTATCCTTCGGACATGCCTTGTTGAGATCTGTGTAATCAACACACATGCGCTAGATACCATTCGGCTTTTTCACAAGAACAACGTTTGCTACCCAATCCGGGTAGTAACATTGCCGAATGAAACCAGCATCCATCAGCTTCTTGACCTCGGCAGCAGCCGCCTGAGACCTCTCCTCCCCGTGATTTCTCTTCTTTTTCTTAACCAGCTTCTTTTTGGATCCACGACAAGTTTGTGGACAGCAAGATCTGGGCAAACGCCTGTCATCTCTTCCACTTCAAAGGCAAAAATGTCTTTGAATTCTTTCAACAGTTGGTGCAAACCTGCACCCAACTTCCCAAAAGCAACCGTTCCCACCTTAACAGTTTGCTCCGGACATGTATCATCGAGGGCGATGTCAATATTTTCACCAGCCGGCTAGGGACGGAGATCATCTGACCGTTCCCCGATTAGTGATTGCTACTGCTTTTCTTTTTTTACGGCCACCAACCGGTCCGCCTTTCTCTTTTTGCCGGCTGCCTTAGGAGCAGGCGCAACTTCCTTGAAGTCATCAAGGTAAATGGGTTTTTCACCTTGGTCAGCTGCGGCCACGGTAAGCTTGACGTCTGAGAGATAACACTCCCTTGCCATCTTTTGATCCCCATTCAGGGAACCCACAGACCCATCATCCCTCTCAAATTTCAGCAGCATGAGGGATGGGATGATGACTGCCTTGGACTCATTGAGGGTTGGACGACCCAAAAATAAATTGTAGGTGATCAATTCTTCAACCACCAAGAATTTGACGACCATGTGGCGTCCTTCCCCCTTTTCTCCTAACTGGATGGGCAGGTCAATCCTCCCTACCGGATGCATTACTCCACCCCCAAAACCGACTAAGGAGTGGGAGACTTTGTGCAAGCTGCCAGGCTTGTACTTGAGTTTTTCCAAGCACTTGTAACTGATAAGGTCAGACAAGATCCCGGTATCAATGAGGATCCGGCCCACTCGTTGATTGGCGACCTTGCATTCGATGACTATGGGGTCATCATGTAGTCGCTTGACCTTACCCCTACCCTTCTCTGATATGACGACCTCAAGGAAGGTGTCTTTCGATGTTTGGCCCTCATCAACTGAGTTGACATCGAGCCTTCTGAAGAAGTCCTTGGTGCCTCGGATGGTAGGATCCCCTCCCACAAAACCGCCTGGTATAGTATAAATCTGCCCTTCATCAGTGTCTGAGCTTATAGCAAGCTGGTCTGGCTTTTTGGACGGCTGCCCACTATTGGTTCCAAGGGTCACCTAAGAGTTCAAAATTTAGGACTTTAGCACCCCTTTGTCAACCAGACGGTCCAATAACCGCTTGAGGCTATAGCAGTCATTTGTGTCATGACCTATATCCTCATGGAAATGACAATATTTGTTTTTGTCTCGACTTTTGGTGGAACTTTTCATTGCTGCCTGTTTCTCAATAGTCACCCGGTCTTTGATCTTCATAAGAATGGAGTAACAGTCGTTGTTGAATTCATACTTGGGGACGTACGGTTTCAACTATTTTTTCTTCTTCTAGGACGGCTGACCGGAATTGTCCACCACCCAGACTTCTTTTCTTTTCTTGCTCTCTTCTTTTTTATCCGGCTGAGCAGACCGACTCACTTTTTTCTCAGACTTTTTAGTGTCTGGCGGCTGCTTGATGGCACAGAGCTCAATGGCCTGTATATAGGCTTCCGCCTCCATCAGAGCCTCTTGAAGGGTGGCAACCCTTTTCCTAACAAGATCGAACTTGAAGGTCGACCCGTCCATCAGACCTTTGAAGAAGTCTGTGTAGGCAACTTCATCGGACAGCCCTTGAATCTGAATTCTCATCACATTGAACCGTCTGACGTAGGACCTTAGCCCTTCTCTATCTCCCTGCTGAAATAGCTCCCAAGTGGAGACTTCTCTTTTTGGCGAGGATGTTCATAGAGAAGTTGGACGCAAACAGGTATGCAACCGTCTTAAAATTGTTGATGCAACCGGCTGGCAAATTGCCAAACCATTGTTAGGCTATGCCTTTCAATGTCGCCGGGAAGCACCGGCACCAAGCGGCATCATCCAATCCTTGTAAATACATGAGGTTGGTGTACGCCATTAGGTGTCCTTCTGGGTTGGTAGTACCATCATAGGTACCAACCAACACATTCTTAACCTTGGCCGGCTGAGCCGCCTCATTTGTCTCCCTGGAGAACGCCGACGGCTGTTCCCCAAGTTTTAGCAGCCGGAGCTTCCAGTCCATTGGGTGGACTAATTGTGCCGCCTGACCCCCAAAGAGGGTCGTCTGCATGTATTAATGCCCATACGACTTGTATGGTTGCTGGGGCACATACGGGGCCGAATGGATTATTTGAGGGCTTGAATGGACGGACAGGCCGCCTGACTGACCGTCTCGGTTTCTGAAAGCTGTCTGGGTAAGTCGACGTTGAAGCTGACTCAGACAATTGTTGACTTCTCTTCTGCTGGATTAACATCCGGGCATCCGAGTAAGTCTTTTTTTATCCATCCGGCCGAACTTGCCGAATGACCTTCCTCTTCCCTGTTTCAGGGAATCGGATCTTAGACAGATCAATCAAGGACCGGTTCTTATCTTTTGGTTTGGGATGTGGAGTAGGAACACGGTCCTTGATTGGTTTTTTCTTCTTGGCCGACTGACCCCTGTTGGAGCCTTCCGTTTTCTTGTTAATCAAGTCCTTGATTTCCCCTTTGAAACTTATCATGAATTCATGAGTTCGTTTCGAGTGATAGGGGCTGCGCCTTCTGCCGCCTGGGGGGTTCAGACGGCTTTACAATTGGCACACTTGGGCCAGCCTGATCATTACCCCGTTCCTTTATTTCTAGGGAACGGGTGCGTCTTGTTCTAAGTGACCCGTATGGGGCCACAGAGGTATCAACATCGAAGTCGTCACCAGTGTCTTGATCTGTATAGACTTGGACGTCAGCCGTGGGCCGTTTGTCATTAAGAGGTGGTACAGGTTCTTGTGAAGCCATGTTAGAAGTATTCTACCCACAGACGACGCCAAATGTTTCGGGGTTTTTTTGATGTCCTGCGGGAGAGTTACAATTCCAAGACCGGTCTCTGAATGCCTGTACCTGCAATACAACGAAGATTCCGGTTGGATGGAGTTCCGCCTCCGACGATCAAGTTAGAACGTGAATGGAGTCTGTGAAAAGTGCGGAAAGCAAAGTATCTTTTCAGATTCCGAGAGAATATCTGCAATTAATGATTGCTCTGTTTTTTGTGAATATTTCTGAATGTGTCCCATGATTGGAACATCTCCCTATTTATAGGGTCTCGAAATCCGTGCCGCCATCCTAGGTTACGGAAACCTAGGAATGATGGGCTTCCTTGGGAATTAGGCCAGACAGGACGCCATTTTTCCCATTTATTAGAGATGCCACGTGTCAAAAATGGATGGGTTCTCTGGGAACCTCTCCTGAAGTGACACATGTCACCTTCCCATTGGACCACGTGTCTCGGGTAAAAATACCCAAAACAATAGTCATGCGCGGTCTTGTTAGATTCGTCTCGTAATATATTTTCACAATATCACTTTTATAATTTTTACTCTTATATAACTATAGATATTTAACATATAAAGTATGCTTTAGAATGTGTAATTTTATCCTTGTAACAATATTTGTAGAACAGAGTAAGTATAAATGAAGCATTCTAAATTTCAAAGACACTCCACAAAGAAATCTAATTCTATTAGCATTTATTGTATTTTCTCTCTTAAGCCAACAATAATTAATATTCTCTCTCACATTTTGTCCCCGAGCTAAATTAAGCATCAAGAGGGTTTTACCGAACACACTCCCGAGGTCAGTTTACTTGCTTATTTGTGCAGGTGCTCAGCCCATCAAACACAAGCTTGCCAATCAAGGTCTTTTCCCACTCTAGCTAGAATTAACCGTATTCAAGGTGATTGTTTTCACACATAAACACATACTTTTATATTGGTGGTCAATCGGGTACCAAAATATTATGCAATCGCCATTTTGGAACAACCTATATCACCCAATTAAGCAGTTTATCATAGATTGTGTTGCTTTTATGTACTTCCATGTTTCGCTCAGGCCAACCCTTAAATAATAATCTTTATAGGGTAATACATACGAAGTACAATACTAAATATACAAAGAATACTTCTTAAATAAAATGAAATTAATAATATTTAGGTCAAGAGTTTAAAAATAATTTTTAGTCCAATACGGCTATATCTTATTGGGATTCATATGTAACAAGCCAACAATGCAACACTTAAAATACTACCAAAACACTAATTCAAATATTTGGGATTAAAATCTTGTCTATATCATTACTCTTGTGACTTTCTTAATAACATTTTAAGAAAGAATTGTTACTCTATTAGAATACTACAAGAAGGGGGGTGAATTGTAGTTTAGGGAAGTTTAGACAACTTTTTGAGAAATAATAAATATAAAGCTAAAGGAACTCAAGACACAACGAGAATTTTAGTGTGAAAAACTTCTTGGCCCTATCAAGAAGAAAAACCACGTCCACTTGGGATTTTAAGAAAAAATTCTTTACTAGAATAGGGTAATAACCTGTTACAAGCTAAAGACTCTATCTCTAAGTTCCTCAACGAACCTAGAGTTCCCAGCAGTTAGCTTAGTCCCTCAACTTATTGCTCTTCACTTCTCTCTCTTTCTCACTCAGCTTCACTCAAAGCTAACTAGAGTTCACTCAAACTCCTCAACTCCCAATTATAATTCTTGAAGAAAGACTCTAATGAAAGAAAATAAAAAAGTAATTAGCTAAATTGGAATGCGACTCTTTGCTCTTTTAAAACACAATTGATAGAAAGTATACTTGTGCAAGGTGAGTTTTTCCATAAACCATCTTCTCTATTTATAGAAAACCATAGCTTCACTCGAATGCTACTAGTTGGTGCAAGTCTATGCCACAAACTCCCACAACTTCTCATAGTGCAGTCATGTCCTAAAACTCATAGCACGTTACAACTACCAGAGAAGTTTTCCCAATTAGTAGAGAATGACTCGATCAACCCTTGTAGCGCAAGTTTAGTAAAACAATAGAAGATATTCTTTAAACAGAATACTCTGATAATTTAAAAAAGATAATTTTATCAAATAACTGTTTTCCTAAAATTAAGCAAACCAAAATCTATCTTTTATCAAAATGACACATTCCACTAAAAGCATCAAACTACTCCTATTATTTTACACTTACATAAATCCTAAAATATAAAATACTTTAGTCTTCATAAACTTCATTGACCTTCTGATGAAGTCTCTACTCCGAGTCAACAGAAGATCTTCTCCTTCTTTAGCTCCTACTCAAAAGTGCCAGTTCCTGCAAAGGAACTCTTCCAAAATGTTTCTTACTTAGGCTCTGAGTTCCTTGACTATTAATGCATCTTAATCAGCATCTTATGCCTTGCAACTTTTAACATAGCTACACAAATAACCAAGGAATCAGATTTCAAATATAAGTTTGTCTTGTGCTATCATTTAAACATTAAGGGCAACAAGAAAAGTATCAGAAGAATCCCTGAATACCAATCAAATTAAGAAACCGCGGTTTGGGAATGTTGGAAAAGGCGAATGGGAAGGCCATGCTCTGGGATAGGCATGGAATTAACAATAACTTTCTCATTAGGAAGCACTTTTCCCATTTAAACCTCTTGACAATGCGGTACATGAACACCAATATCTCTAGCCTTGCATACTCCTTTCCTCGGCACATTCTTGCTCCCCCTCTAAAGGGTACGAATGTGTATGGTGCTGGCCCAGACACATGGAACCTCGATGGGTCGAATTTTCTTTAGTTCTAGGAAGCATTTTGGGTTCAAATGTGTTGTATTTGCACTCCAATATAGCTGCAATTAAGTACATTTATACATGTTAATTAATCTTTAGTTTATTCCTATGAGTTTAGTACGAAGGTCAAACTTGTGAAAGATGTGGAACACCATTAAGATATATTTTGGAGATATATTTTGATATTATTTGGTAGAATATATTTATGTTAATTAGATAGCTTTTGGTAGCTTTTCTAGTAGTTTCCAAATTCTATCTCTGCCAAAAGATAATCTTGAGCAAGGGACTTTGTATTATAAATATGTTATTGTTTCAATGAAAGGCAAGTCAATTTTCATCAATTTCACATGCTATCAGGTTAAAGATCCAATTTTTTCTCCAAAGAAATACCCATGGCTAGCGGTGATACTCCACCACCCCCACCCCCACCCCCACTATTAGGGGCGAAAGAACTAGGGGGGCTGTTGGAGGCCCGGTCTCCCTGGCCTAAATCCGTGGTTAATAAGAGATTGTATTATGGCCCCCATAAATATATTATAGATATATACATAGTAATGCAAAATATGTATCATAGTTCAATGCTTGTTAATTTGGTTAAGGATTGATGCACATGTACAATTGATCTGTGATCAGATCTAGAACCTGACATTTTATTTTTACCTCTACATTGGTATTTAATTTACTTTTTTTTTTTGAAGCTCTATATAATATTATACATTGTTTAATGTTTTTAAATTAATTGTGATTTTCTAAATTTTTAGGGCTAATTATTTACACTCAAAAATAAAATATTCGTTTGTAAAATATGATTTAACTAATATTTTAATGTAACAATAAAAAAAAATTTAATACAATGAATTTTTTTGAATCGAAGTATTGTTTAACAAGTCTGGCCCCCAGAACTTGAAAATCATGGCTTCACCCCTGAGTAAAAGCAAACTCTCAATATAGAAACTCACAAAGGAGTAGTACAAAAAGCGAATAGTGAATTCATTAAGAGAAGGTGGTTTGTATACAAGGATATTAGAAAGGTAAGAAGTCTTGTGTATAGGTATGACTTCTTGTGTGTATATATAGTGGCATAGCCACGTTAGAGCAAATCCATTATTGTTTTAATTATTTTTTTTGTTTGTAAAGATGTAGTAAAATAGAATAAATCAATTACAGATATACTTTGAATCACAAAGGTAAAGATGGTTTAGTGGTTAAAGTAAATAATACTACAAGAAAAATACCTTTTTGTAGCGATTATTTTAACATTTCGTATCGATTGTAATTGCTACAAAAAAACATCCCAACGAATGGTTATTCGATACAATATCCGCCGTTACCATAAAAAAATTCTCCCTATATGATCTATAGGAGATTCAAACATGCAGTCAACCTCAATCACTAATATTAAATGTTTATCCAATAAGCTATGATATAATTTATGTTCACATTGTCAAGCAAAATTTTAAAATCTAACTATAGGCGTCGTTCGAAGCGCGCCTACGTTAAGCATGTTGTGAATATGCTTGGCACTCATAGAAAGTGGAAATTGACATATATACGATTAGGGACAAAGCAAAGTAGGGAGCCGCCAACAACTTTTTAAGGAACTTGTAAACCGTTCATGGATCATAAAAGGCAACCACGATTAAGCTTAATCCATGAGATTACTAACTCTATAAAAGGCAACCACGATTAAGCTTAATCCATGAGGGACCACGAAAGGCAACAACGATTGACCCGTGAAAGTTACACCCCATTCATAATCCATGAGATTACTAACTCCATATGGTTTGGAACCACGAAAGGAGGATCGGGGATGATGGTACGAAGTGAGTCATGGAGTCACATTCGTCCGTATTGGCCTCTACTCAATTCTTTTCGTGAAAAGTGATTCCTGCGATCTCAAAGGCATGCAAACAAAGATTCAATTTGCTCCAAACTAACATTAAGCTAAATTGGTTGAATATTAATGCAACATGTAATTCTAATTATTAGCTTAGTGATCACTTCGATTAAACAACAAGATTAAAAAGGAACCTAAACCGGTCGTCCAAATTATCTTATTAGGCGGTATCTTCAATTATATATTCCCTTTAAACATGCAGTACGGTGATTAATAAATATAATAGAATCAACATCAACATTGGAAGCAATTTAACCATAATAACGTTAGCCAAATCAAATAATGATAAACCTAATCATGATACTAGCAACAAGAATAATAAAAAGAGTAATTAAGTGAATTAACTCCTCACGTTCCGCGTTTTCTTGAATTGCTACATCATGAATAAACTGTTAGTAATTTCAATAAATAATAAATCAAATTGAATTAAATTAAATGAAAAGTAGAGTTGATTTGGTCCAAACCCTCAGTTAATTCTACCTTTCACGTCTTGGTTTAAGTATAGAACTTCAGGTCAAGTATGGACTCCTTGGAGTGCTTAGGGGAAGTATTATGAGAGAATAGGGTGGCTAGTGTTTAGGCTAAAGAGAGCAGAGAATGATTGTTGGTGCAGGGAGAAAGAGAATGATTTTTGGTGCCCCGAAACCGGGAAATCAGGTTCGTATTTATAGAGAAAATGTGAGGGGTGAAGCACGGAACCCTACAAGTGAAAAGGCGCCGCGGAGAAACCCTAGAAAAATGTCGCATCACGGCATGTGTGCCGCGACACGGCGCGGAATACCGTGACACGGTGTGTCTGCCGTGACACGGTAAACGCGTTTTCCTGAAAACCGTCTAGATTCATTTTATTCTTTGCTTAATGACTAAGAGCATGATATTTTATGCGTCGTTTCAGCCATTCCGGATTAATTTCATGCTTAGGGTTTTTATTATTTATTAATCGGGCTTAATTAATAAATAACACGAAATGAATTAAAAGGGTTTGGGCTAGGATATGAGTTGGACTATGCTTTGACTAAACATTAGGACTGATCTGTTGACTGTTTATGTTTGACTGAACATGGGTTTTAAGCACTCCCGAGATTAAATACTCGACCCGCCCTATAATGGCGGTGAAAGGTTATTCATCATCTGGTTTTGTTTTAGGGAGACATTTTCAGGTGTCTACACTAACGTAAAAAAGGTTTTTCGTATCGATTTTTGGGTTTTAATGGTGATTGTAAACAATACGCTTTTCCATAATTTTATAAATGTAAAAATAAAAAAGGTGAATAATTATTATTATGTTTTTCGTATTGATTTCATATGGGTTTACTATGTCGATTGTAAAATGATACGCATTCCTCTACAATTTCACAAACACATGTGCATATTGTAGCAAATGTATAGTCGCTATGAAATAATCTCTACAAAAAGACAATTTTCTTGTATTGTAAGTTTCTTACTTTGACCCAGGTTTGAGCCTTATTACTCACGTTTTACAGTTTTTTCCCTTGTATTTGGATTTCATTTTATAATTTATATAAAGTATTATAATTCTTCAAGTCCTTAACCACTCTCGTTTAATTATTTGATTAACTTTGCTGATAGTGAATTAGTGATTACTAAATTTCCAATTTTATTTATACGGGGTACAATGTAATAATTTGATTAGAGAAAGTTGTGTTTATTTTTCTAGGATGTAATCCAAACCCCTTCATATTTATTATCAATTTGTTTAAAGGCTAAATATTTTATTTTATGATAAGGTAATTGATTCGAATTTATTCTTAAGTTGGATAATTTTCTTAATATGTAATGAAACTCTTAACAACTTTTTAATAATAGTCATATGCAATTTCAAATAAAATATAAAAATTTATGTGACCAATTTTTTTCTTAGATTTTTGTCAAATTATTAAACATCCGAAATTTATCCCTCCCAATTAAAAATTCTGCTCCGGCACTGACGACCATCAAAGATAGAACCCATTCTCCATATTATCTCGACTCTCAAGACAGACCCGGAGATTTTTTTACACCTACTCGCCTTAAATCTGATATTCAAACGGCGTTAGAAGCTCGTCGCAAGTTTGAGTTCTTGGTGGCACCATTCTTGAACCTTCACCTGTACCGAGTCCGATTGGGCAGCGATAAATGCCATGTTAATTTCATGGTTTACGAACACCATAGATCCCGAATTAAAATCATCTTTGTTTTCTCAAACAAACGGATCGAGGATTCAACAAATAAAATATGCCATTGCTAAGTGTGAACAATCTAATACGATGTCGGTTTCGGTTTATTATGGAAAGTTGCACGCATTGTGGCAAGAATTGGACCATCATGAGCCATTAATTTCTTGCTCATGTTGTTCTTTTTGTACGGCTGGAAGATTACATGAGGCAAGAAGGGAACAATCAAAACTCCATGATTTTTTATGGGTTTATTTTCATTATTATGCTCCTTTGCGTACACACATTCTATCACACGATCCTCTGCCGACTCTCGATTGCGCCTATCAATTGGTATCTCAGGAAGAGAGTGCGCACATCGAAGCAAGAGGTTGAACAAAAACCATCAGAGGTGCTCGGGTTCGCTGTTCGTTTCAAAGAAGGAAAGGGTCGTGGGTCTATCTTGATAAGCCATTTTGCTCAAAGTGCCAGAAACCTGGTCACGAGGCCTCAAGTTGTTGGGTCAAGGTTGTGTGCAGTCATTTTAAAAAGACTAGTCATCCAGAAAATAAATGCTACGTTATTGTGGCATTTCCGGAAGGCTAGAGTGAAGCAATAGCTCGTCCAATCCTTCTAATGTCTCGGCTTTGGGTCAATTATTTACCCCTGAGCAATGGAAGGCTATTTCGGGTGTCATTGGCAACTCTAAAATTCCCGAATATCGTTTAAATGGTAAGTTCGATAGTACGTCTTGAATTATCGATAAAGGAGCAACCCATCATGTTACCGGAGAAAGTTTATGTTTATTTAACACAAAAAATTTTTAGTGTCCCGTTGGTTTGCTGAATGGTGAAAAAGTGATTATAACTTTGGTGGGATCCATATCTTTGTCGGATAAAATTACTCTCACCGGAGTACTGTATGTTCTAAATATTAGTTGCAATTTAATATCTGCTTCTCAACTTAAATGACGGATTTTTGTCCAATTTGATTCTCATACTTGTGCTATACAAGACCAAATGAAGGAGCTGATTGGAACGGGAGTTAGGAAAGATGGACTGTACTACTTTAGCAAACCGGGATTTGTATCAACAATTGAAGCAACATCAAATTTGGAGTTGTGGAATCGTTGGCTTGGGCATCCTTCCGAAAAAGTTGTTAAGTTAATTCGTCATGTTAAAAATAATAAAGACAGTTTAGATAAAGGGTGTGTAACGTAGAACCTAAAAATGTCTTCCCAAACCAAACCCGGTGATGAACAACCTTTCACCGCCATTATTGGTCGGGTTGAGTATTAAATCACTGGAGTGCTTAAAATCCATATTCAGTCCAATACATTTCCATTTATATCACTTAAACCAACCCAATTCCTAGCTGTAGACACCTAAAAATGTCTCCCCAAAACCAAACCCGATGATGAACAACCTTTCACCGCCATTATTGGTCGGGTCCAGTATTTAATCTCGGGAGTGCTTAAAATCATATTCAGTCAAACACAGCTTACAAATCAGTCAACAGATTAGTCCAAATGTTTAGTCAAAGCATAGTCCAACCCTCATTTCAACCCAACCATTTTAATCCATTTCGTTATGTTTATTTAATTAAGCCCGATTAATAAATATTAAAACCCTAGCCTAGAATAAGTCCGTAACACTGAAACAACCCTCCTAATTTATCACGTGCTTAATGCTTAATAAAAAGATCAAATGAATTTACACCGAATTCAGGAAAACCTGTTTGTCGCGCCACGACACAAATGTCGTGCCACGGTAGAGTTTGCCGTTTCACAGCAAACTGCACCGTGTCACGGCAATTTGCGCCGTGACACAACAATTTCTAGGGTTTTCTCCGCAACGCTTTTCATTTCTAGGGTTTCGTGCCTCACCCTTCACATTTTCTCTATAAATACGAGGTTGATTTCTCAATTTTGGGGCACCAAACATTTCTCTCTTTCTCTCTTATACACCAAAAATCACTCTCTTTCTCTCTTATGCTTTAACCTAAACACTAGCCTACCCTATTCTTTCACAATACATCCCTTAAGCACTCCTCAGAGTCCGTACTTTACCCGAAATTCTAAATTAAACCAAGGCGTGAAAGGTAGAACTTTTTGAGGGTTTGGCCCAAAATCAACTTTACTTTAATTTAATTTAATTTTCATTGTTGTTTATTATTTTCTTTGAAGTTACTAACGCGTTTATTGTTTTATAGTTGCAAACAAAACCAATCAAAGTAAAGCATCATGTTCCTTTTGTTCCTATTATATTTCTAACGATTTTTGTTATGTTTTTCATATGCTAATTGTTATCTTTATGGTTAAATTGCTTCAAATGTTAATGATGATTTTATTATATTTATTGATCACCATATTGCATGTTTAAAGGGAATATGTAATTGAATATAATGCCTAATAAGATAATTTGGACGACCAGTTTAGGTTCCTTTTTAATCTTGTTGTTTAATCAAGTGATCTGATCACAATATTTTAGAATTATATGTTGCATTAACATTCAACCAATTTAGCCTTATCATAGTTTGGTGCAAATTGAATCTTTGTTTGTATGCCTTTGAGATCACAGGAATTACTTTTCATAAAAAGAATAGAGTAACTAATACTAATCAACTACAAAGAATCAAACAAACGAAACACTAGGGAATGAGGATCAACATGTAATCATGACAATTGCAACAACTTGGGAATGTTAAGCCACTCAATGGTTGTGAAGACTAATGGCAAGAGCTATCGCCTAATCGTCAGGTCTCCACTATGAATGATAAAATAGGAGAATCACAATTCAAACCAACCAACAATTGCAAATCCTAAATCGAGTGGTTTTGTCATTAGGATCTACATTGCAATCTAGCATAGTTCTTAAGGCCTAATCGAACTAAGCACATGCAAACTTCCACTGATCAATTTAATCTCATCAATCAATCAGCATATTTCCCAAAATTATCACAATCAAGCAATCATACAAGCTTTACCCAAACCCTAGCAAGTAACTACTCACTACAATTTTATCATCAATTCAAGACAAGTAAATGAAATCAAGAATCAACAAATATTGAAGAACAACTAATCTAATCAAGAATCAAACAACAAAACTAAATCAAACAAACATGAAATTAAAGAAAGCAATAAGATGAGATAGAGTACGAAAAGCTCATTGATAATTGAGATGATCTACAGTACAATTGTCACCCTTGCATCTTCAATCTCTCAAATCACCATTGAAATCCCTCACTTCACTACTACATTTTTTTATCAAATGCAACGGTAAAATATAAGCTTATTCGACAACATTTTTATTACCGTTGTATTAGACAAGCCAAATGCAACGGCTTGTACTTCTATAGTCCAAAAAGTAGGGCTAATGCGATGGTTATAATCAGCCGTCGCACCAGAGGTGCTAATACTATGGCTGGATGGGCTAATGCAACGACAATGGTTTGGAATATAATAAGCGCTTAAATTTTTATGATTCTTGCTTATTGTTTTCCAAAATTTATAACCTTTCACATGCTTTATTTTAATTAAAAAAAACTTTAAATATAGAAAAAGAAAAAGTGAAGAATACAAGAGAGTAAAGAAAAATAAACCAACAAAATCCTTTCTTTTATAACCTCTTGCTGCTCTAATAAAGAAAAATAGTTAAGGAAGTGTGGGTAAATTAATCGAATGCAGGCTTCATAAATTGATGTTTCATAGAATAATTCCCACCCAATTGCTTCTCCAATTTTCACAAATGAACTTAATTTCAATTGGAAGGCAGGACATGGCGAGGGATGCTTAGGCTACGACGAACGGCTGCCCTCATGCCTTGGTAAACGACAATGCTCATCAGGCGAGAATGTAAGCCAGTTCCTTTAATTTTATTCATCTGAATTATGAAATTAGGGTCCTTAATTTCCATTCGTCCCTCAATTTATGAATTAGGGTTTTTAAATTTCTCACACCTTTGTTGAATTCGCCTATAAGAATGACAATATGTTCATTAATTGTCTGTTTTCTCTTCATTTTGCAAGCTTCATATGTTAAACATGTTCTTCCCAAATTAAAAGCGTGTTTTCCTCGCCGGCAACAATGATTTTTCCTTATGGCGTTCGTCGGTGTTCTCTCGCTGCGGCTCGACGGGTATGAGTTCAAGGATGGTTGGAAAGAGTATGTGCATAGTTATGAGAGAAAAGGTTTGGTATGTTGGTGATGGTTTTGAATTTATGCATTAGCAATGAAGAAGATGTGCTAGTTGAATAAAGTTTAAGTTTATTATTGTTAGGGAACCGAGTATAAGGGTTCAATTTATGATGCTACTCCTACTTTTGAATCTTATGGAGTTTTTCATGGATCTAGTATGTTTTTTTCTCTTCATTTTTATGATTTTTATGTTTTTCTTGTAATTTTAATATTGATCTGATGATTAGAACATTTTGGTTGTTTATTTCTAGTTGCTAAATTATAGTGTTGTTCAATCTAAGAAATTGATGTAATGTGGGTTCATTTCAATTCATCATTTGGCAAAGGTGGCTTGTTTGTGATGTGTAATCATGTAATGGTAGTAATTATGATGTCTAGCAACTGCTGATAGTTAATGCTGCCTATTTTTATGTTATTGCTTGCTCAGATGTTGATTCCATCATGTTGTATACTATGGTGGTGGTTCTTAAAATATACAGTACTTAATAGTATACTTTGAGCAAGTAGTTTAGCTACTTGTTTGTTATAAGTGTAAGATTTTTATCCTTGAAAGTTTGAATAAGATGAAGCTATGGAAATAAGGTTGGCAGTAACTTAACCTTGCTGTCACACATGATTAGAAGTTTAGATCCATATGGCACCAATTTAATTAAGCTCTAAAAGTTATTTCTTTTTTATTTAATCCTTAATTTTTGGCAGCTGAAGCTTTCTTTTTCATATTTCTTTTTTATTATAGCATCTATTACACCTAATTGCTCTAGGAATAAAAATAGTTATGTTAGATCGAACTAGCAACTTAGGTGTAATCTAAGCTTTGAAGCCCTATCAACAACTATTAGAGCGTTGGTCCCTTTATTGCTTATTCCGTTAACAATATTGATTTGATATAGTTAAAAGCATTACAAGAACCTTTTTTTAATAAACTTGTGTCGTGAAAATCCAATATTGGTGATATGTGTTAAAATTTCCTTATTTTTGGGTTTGGAATGTACTAACCCCAATCTCCCTCTTATGCAGGTTTGTTTTATATATGTATCTCTCTAACCCCAAATCTTTGTGAGTTCTTGCTTAGTTTTTACTCTCGATTCCAGACTAAATTTTCCTTTACTAAATCTCTATCTTGTAATTTTACTAGAATTTAGTTGTTTTTTTCTTTTCTTGAATATCTCTATTTAGATTAATAATTTTAGATAAATTTTTAAGGTGTATTGGCATTATTCTCGGATTTACCTTATACGAAGCAAGGGTATTTTTAGTTGCAGTGCCATGTTATTGGTTTAAACCGCTGTTGTTAAATTGTTATGTTGTTTGGGTGGTGCTTGCTGCTATTTCTTTTACTTTGTATATTGATGTTGTCGTTTCTACTATATAATCTGCTACTGCATCTGCTGTATAATGTTGCTACTGCCTCTGCTTTATAATGTTGCTGCTGCCCCTGCTGTAATTTTGCTGACTTGCTGCCTTGCAGACGATGACAACTCTCTCTTCGGCTATAAAACATCTCTCTCTCCGGCTTCAAGATAGATTTTGGTTTTTGTAGTATATGTAGTAGCAGCCAAAAAAATGTTGAAAATATTGTATTTGGGAACAATGATTTAGCCTTAATAGGTTTTTTTTTTTTCTCAGTTAATTTAAATAGTGAAATTTGATTTTGTAACTTTCCTTAAGGGCAATAATGTACAAATCTTCAATTTATATTAATGAAATTTGATTTTGTAGTAGTAGTAGTAGTGCTATTGGCCGTGGCAAAAGCTATATAGTGCCGTTGCATTAGACCACTTAACTATCGTATTCGACCTAATAATTACGTTGCATTAGACCACTAAACCCTTGTATTAGCTAAGTAGCTAATTAGATAATGCGACGGGTACATATAGTCGTTGCATTAGACCACTTAATCGTCGCATTAGGTCTAATGCTACACCAGCGGATGCGATGGTAGTAAGTTGTCGCATTAGAGCTAATGCAACGGTTAAAGGGTCCTATGACAACGATTTTGTGCGTTGCATTAGCTTTAAAATGTAGTAGTGCTTTCTCTCTCTAAAACTACTCCTAAAACTAAGCCTAAACTATATTGAGAAGCTCTAAACCTAAGCCTACTTATGAGAGAGAAAATAAAATGAAGTCTAAAAATAAAAAGGGGAAGTCAAGAGCTATTTCTAAGAAAATGAAATAAAGCGAAAAAACACTAGCAGGGCTGCTTGGGCAGGTGCTTGTGCTCGGGCGAGCAAAGTAGCCTGCCTGAGAAAACCCATTTCTAGGCTGAAGAAAATAAACTGGCGTGCCACGGCAAAGACCGTTGCAACACAGCAGAGGTTGCCGCGCCACGACAGAAACCGCCGCTGCACGGCATAATCCACCAGCGTAGGGAATTTTCGCCCGCCCTACATGTGGGTCATATTTTAAGCATGGCGGTGCTCCAAGGAAAAGAAGCTAGAGAAAAAGAGTTGTAAACAAGTTTAGGAACTTGTAAACCGTTCACGATTGTGAAGGTTACACCCCATTCACAATCACAGAGATTGCTATAACTCCATAGTGGTCCGGAACTATGACTGGATGTTTGGGGATGATGGTACGAATTTGACCTAAGAGAAGCCAAACCCGCCCTATATAGGCCTCTACTTAATTCTTTTGATTTTCATACGCGCTTTTCGATTATCATACATCCATAAAATTAATCCTAATCCTGCTTAATCTACGTTAGTTGATTAATAATGCACAAATTAAATCTAATATTGGTGATCACTTGAGTTAAAATCATATTAAGCCTAAATCAAATTATTAATTATCTTATTAGGCGTGATTTCAAGTACTAATTCCCTTTAACCCTGCAAGAAGGGGCATGATCAAGCAATAACAATAAATTATGGATAATCAAGCAACATATGATTAATATAACAATCATCCTCATAAGAATATCATCAAAACATCATTAGTAGTAAGACCCTAGGCATGATACTAAAAAGATTAATAACAATCTTAGCATGTCACTAATAACAAATTCAAAGTGTTATCCTAAACATGATACTAGAAATCATAACAACATCCTAAACATGATTTCTACTCCAAAATCAAAAGAATAAATAAAAAGGTAATTTAATTACTCACTTTGATACCTTAACCTTCTTGTTATCAAAACAATACACACATTAATAAACTTCAAGAAAGTTAAATTAGTAAAGTAATAAATCAAATATGAATTGAAATATATATTTGGGACCAAACCTTCAGAACAATCAACCTTTCACACCGACGTCGATGGCAACGTCGGGTATGGCTTGGAGTATTCGAATCTCGCAATGGAAGTATTGTGTTTGATTTGGGGTGTTTATGCTATGACCCTTGAGAATTGAGAAGATTGATGATGGGTGATTTAATACTTATCGATGGCTATTGGTGATGATTGTTAATGGTTATTGTGGCTAATTCCAGCTGTTTATGGATAATTCATGCTAATTCCAGTTATTGGTTGATGGTTCAAGCTATTCTGAAAACGTGATAATCGACCTCTCTTTATAAGCAAAAAAGAGAATGACGATTAGAAAAATCAGAAGTTCTAAATAAAATAGAACGACTTTTGACACGACGCGACAGATTGTCGCGACGTGCTGGGCATTGTCGCGCCGCGTCAGGACTGTCGCAGTGCGATGGTCCTGACGTTGTGCGTTGGTTCTAAACAAGTTGTACGGAGTTTTAATTCTAATGGAATTATGTTTGTGAATGATATCCGAACGTCTTTGAATTCGAATAGAACAAGGAATATTATTTGAGAAGTTTTATTCAATCTCGAACTTCTTCGATCTTTATCTTTTCGGAAGGAATAGATTAGAACCTTTTAGAGAATTCTAGAGGATCCTAACTGATTTAGGATTGGGAATATGACCGTATAGGGCCTAAATAAAATATTTGGACTCCATATAATCATTGAGTCGTAGCTAAGGTAGACCTAGGCTCGGTTTAGTATTTTGGCCATAACTTATTCGTTATAAGTCGGATTTGGGCTTATAATATATCGTTGGAAAGATCTTTTCAATCCCCATTCAACTAAACAACAATTAAATTGGGAACATGGACCAAAATAATCAGGTTTGGAAATTTTTATAATTTGGGCACGAAATGAATGAATTTACGGACACGAAAAGGATGATTTTGGGTTTAAGGACACGAAATGGATGATTTTTGATTAAAAACATTTTAAGTAAGGTTAGAAATATGGTGAATGCTTAAGGAAACTTTTTGAGTTTCTAGAACTCCTTATCGGACTCGTCAATCAAAACGTGAAAGGTACTTATCACTAGGTTTGCCAAAGGACTTTCCTGGTGGCTTTCTTGGGTTGACCCAAGACTTGGTGTACTTGACTCATTGTGTGACTCAATGTACTCAAATCAACTCGATGTGTTTCAACACGACATGACTCGTGTGTTAAGACTCATGTGTAGAGTGCAGACTCAATTTGATGTGGTGACACGACATGACTCAATGTGCATGGCTTGTGTGTGCATCATGTTGTGATTGTGCTCATGCGACTCGAAAATGCAGAAAAGAAAAAAAATTTTGTTCATTTTTGTGGAGGGTACCGACTTTCTCCCGAAAAGAAAGACGTGAAAATGAAAAGAGGTAAAGTGTTGGTGAAAATAGAAGTTTTTGAACTTCCCCGCAAAGAACAAGATGAAAAGAATGAATCAAGTAATGATGCGTGTTGAATGAGCTTAATTAAGTGTATGTATTAATCGTTGTATTTCATGGTGCAAGTTGAATCATCCTAGACTATCAAAGTTAATGATTCGATATAAAATTATTTGGGTAACTTAGGCTCGGGGGCTAAGTACCTCATACTTTGTGATGTAATGGTGATTATGATAATGAGTGAAAATGACAAGGCATGCTTTAGAGTTGTATCAAGATTTGATGACAAAGGGTTCTTAAGGGAAGGATTATTTAGCTATGTATTTGTGATGTGTGTGAAAGTGACACTAAGATTAGGCTGCAAAGGCTAATGGTGTGGAAAAATATCTTGAGAAAAGCCAAATGATGGTGACTCTTAGGCTGGGTAGGCTAATTAATGAAGTAGGGATCAAGCCCCCAAGTCTAGCTCTAAAGGGATAAGATGAGAATTGGAGATCCCTTGATATGATAATTATTATGGCTGCACCCCAATGTGAGGTTGCCTACGTATTCATTAGGAATCAAGCCGAACGTAGCTCTAGCCGAACCTCGCACAAGTGTGTGTACATCTCAAGGAGGTCTTTCAAGGGTTGTAACGGGGTTAGGCTAAAGGTTGAAGAAAAAGGGATATAGGCTCAAGACCCAAAATAAAACTCCAAGGTGTGCAAGCTTGCATTTGAATCTTGGTATTTGTATGCTTGAGATTTCTTACTTTTGAACTTGTTTTCATTGTTTTTTGCATTTGATATTTTCTTTTGAATCTTCTTTGGATAAGTGTGGGCAATCCCAATCATGCGGTCTATCACTCACTCGGCATTCATGTTTCTCAGGCACGGTGCCGAGAACTTGATAAGAGATGCAATCTGAGACATGTTTATATCAAAGACATTGGAACACTAGCCCTATTGCACACAATTATTGCTTTTAGAACTTTCTAAATCACTTAAGCTTTTGTACTTGGCTTTGAATATTACATAAGCTGCACACCATCCAATCCCAAGGTTTGGTAGATGTGGGTTGAAAAAATGAAGGTTTATCGTTAGATGAGGCTCAAAGTGGTTTATCAAGAAAGGATCATGTTAGGAAAAGGGTAAAGGTGATATGATGTGGCTACAAGGGGTGCCTCAAATCATTGGTATACCTTTTGCCAAGTTCGACATGGATTTTTTTTTTTTTTTTTGGGAAGCAATGCAATGATCTTAGGCAAGTAAATAAATTCTCATTTTATTGAAAAGGGAAAAGGTAAAAAAAGAAAATACTCTAGAAATAAATCTATGAAAAAGATGGAGGGTGCTTATGCTAAACTCATTAAGGGAAAGGGAAAACAAAAATAAGAAAAGAATCATGAAATCTTTTCGTTGAAGTCTGTCTCGCGCTTCGTGTTTATCATCTCTTGGCCTTCTTGTTACTCGGAGGAACACGAAGTCAATTCGAATCAATGAGGTCTTGAATGCGATCCTTAAGGGTGAAGCATTCCTCAGCATTGTGACCATTGCCTCAATGGTATTTGCAATAGGAATTTGGATTCAATTAGGAGACCCTTTCTCAAGCACTGAATCTTGGATTGGACCAATGGGGTAAATGAAGCCTTGGTCATGGAGGTAGTCGAAAGCTTCATTATAAGTCATTCCTATTGGTGTATATTCATCAATGGTCTGCTATACCCGCGACTTAGGAGAATTGAGTTTTTTTTTTTTTTTTTTTAATCTTTGATGGGAAGAAGAAGAAGGAGGATGGTCGTTCTTTTCATTCTTCCAATCCTGGCGATGAGGGTTTTGTTTAATGACTGATATCCGATTCATTAGGTCTTCTACCATACTCGTAAGCTTAGCAACAAAATCTCGGAGCTTATCATCAACGTCTTCTTTTAGATTTGCTTAGTTCTCCTCGGTGGCATCTAAAAAAACTTCATCGTCCTCCTTAATCATGGTAACTTCCTTAATGGCGGTTATATAGACTTTTTTTTATCATGGGCTCATCAATAGATGTAATGAGGAGAGAAGGATTGTAGATTATTTGATCTTCTCCAATGGCTAGAACCTCATAAAGTTTGTTATCATCGATTAAATCTTGGATAACTTCTCAAAGTTTCCAACATTCCTCAGTATCATGGCCTCTTCCTTGGTGGTACTTACAGTGTGTATTAGGATTCCACTTAGGTGGTCTGGCCTCCGAGACTAGATCTTTGATAGGTCCTATGGGCATGATCAGTCCTTTGTTGTGTAGTTTATCAAAGGCTATTTCATAGCTCATGCCAAGAGGAGTAAACACCCTTTTTGACCTTTGGATTCGTTGCTTAGGAGTGTTTGTAGCAAGTACTTCATTAATGGGAGAGGAAAAAGATGGATAGATGGTCGTTCTTATTTCCTTTCGCATTATTATTGTTAGCAGCTGCCGATTTCATAAGGTCATCCTCAATTTAGATGCCTATATTGTAGATGGCCTTGAAAGTGTTTAAAGGTTGATATTTTAAGTGCTTTTGGTACTTATCTTGGAGATTTCTAATGAATATCTACACGGATTCTTTTTCATTTAGGACAGTGATCATCTTGGCAGATGTTTTTTTTTCTACCTATTGTAAAATGCAGTGAAGCCTTCATTTTCCTTTTGCTTAAGGATCTCGAGCTCTCTGTGGTCGGTCTCCACTTGGATATTACACTTGTATTTATCAATGAAAACCTACGTGATGCTATCCCAAGTAGCAATTTTCTCAGAACCCATAGAAAAGTACCATTGTTGGCATACTAGCTCCAAGGATAGAGAGAAAAGTGAGGGGAAGATTTTCTTATCAACCCCTTTGATTTCCATGATTGTTTCAAAAGCCTTTAAGTGAAAGTAAGGATTGTCAATGGCTTTGAAATTAGGTATATCAGTGGCTGAGAACTTGTGCGGAAGAAGTTCTTTGTCTAGTGAGAGTCCCTTAGAGCTTATATCGAGATACTTATAGTCATTGGAGACTTGACTTAGGCTCTCTTGAATGCGCTTGATTGTCTCAAGTGGAACACATTTATCAGGGTCTTTGACTTTCTCCATTTGAATGGTGAGTCCCTTGACAACCCCGGCAAGACCCTCCATGGTCTTTTGGAGTTTTTCAAAATCTTCCTTAGAGGCCATTGGTTTCTTTTTTCTTCGTACTGTGTTCTTGAAGAAGATCTCTTGTATGTAGGAGTTATCTTCAACTAAGCGCCCTTCTTTCCTTGACCAAACTTTGTAAAAAAGGGGACCATGGACTCTTATTGTCAATCACATGACTCGAACTCGATTCAACTTGCATAGATAGGGAAATTTCCGAAAGAACATGGTGTATGAGGGAGATTGATATGCATGGGGAAAGCATGTAGGAGGAAAGTTTGCAAGGAGGTATATATGTATGGGGAAAGTATGTAAATGTGGAAAGTGTTTAAGAAGGAAAGAATGAGGAAAGTAATGTAATGTATGGAAAGCGATGTAAAAAAAAAGATCTATTTATGGAAGGATATGGAAATTTCTGGGAATAGAATGGACCCTCAACTCAAATGACGGAAAGGATGACTCATGCATGGACCTAAGACATGGTCATGGTGTGAAAAAAGATATGTACGAACGAAGTATGTGCAAAGACTCGTGAGTGAAAGTGATATTTACAAGACTTGTGTGATGACCATGTGACTAGACACGTGGTTTGACTCATACAAGACTAGGGAAAGACCATATACTGTCGTTAAACTGGTTAATCGTAGCAGTGGGACTCGATGCGAAGACTCGGAAAGAAGAACTGAACCATCGCGTGGCGATGGAACTGTCGCATGATGATGGATCCATCGCAGAACGACAAGCTTGTCGCGATGCGATGGTTACCATCATTCTACGCCACAGATCAAAGTGGCGCGCTAAAACTGGAACGTCACCACAATCAGTTTTCAATTATTCTTTCGAAGGTTTAAGCCTAAAAGTCTTCTAGGTCGAGCATATTTAGACTTAATGAGTTCGTGTTAATTAACCAAATTAATTAAGAAAGGTCCTCTTAGCTTTGGGTTTATATATATAGACATATGTACAAGAAACAAAACAAAGAAAAAGGGTTAGTTTAATCAAGCAAGCTATGCACAAGTAGTCAAGTAATCACAACATTATGCAATGAGTTTGAAACCTAACCATGGCTCTAGCTCTCTAAGGTCAATAATTTTGAGTCCAAGAGGGTCCATGGTTAAGAGTCCGGATGCATCGCACATAAGCCTTACCTTAGAAGGGTTGGCGCGATTGACGGGACCCCGCGAGTTAGACTCAACTCCATGGTTTGGTGAATTCACAAACTCGGATGCACCCATTATTCCACGGAGCGTTTTTAGGGTGGACGGAGTGTGAATTCCCAAGGGCTAAAACCATATGTAAAATACATATGGGTTTAGAAAAGCCAAAAAACTTAATCAGGAAGCAAAACCGTCAAGACGACTAGAATCGGGCAAAATAGGAAGACAAAAAGCTGGCACAAAACTGCCAGACACTGTCGCTGGACGACAGTATCCAAAGTCCGCGCGATAACCTTGTCGTGAAACGACAGGGCTGTCGTCCGGCGTTGGATGTTGTTGGCAGACGACAGTTCTAACGCTTTGTGGCAGTTCCGGTTTTTAATATTTTTTTCGCTTTTCGCATCGTCTTTTTTATTTTAGTTGTGAAAAATATTTTCGGCCTTTCCTACGTGTATGTCCTATATTTTGACACATTACGGATGGTCTTCTAATGCGTACCTTTTATGCTTATGCCACAATGTTAATAAAAATTACGCACATGAATGTCAAGAATCTTTCAAGTCTCATCCACTTATTCTAAGTAATTACCAAACAAATTGGGAATTAATTTAGAAATCTTCCAAAATGGAGTCGCCAAAAATTGTGGGGAATTTTCGCCCGCCCTACATGTGGGTCATTTTTTTAAGCATGGCGGCGCTCCAAGGAAAAGAAGCTAGAGAAAAAGATTCGCCAACAAGTTTTAGGAATTTGTAAACCGTTCACGATTGTGAAGGTTATACCCCATTCACAATCACAGAGATTGCTAACTCCATAGTGGTCCGGAGCCATGACTGGATGTTTGGGGATGATGGTACGAATTTGACCTAAGAGAAGCCAAACCCGCCCTAAATAGCCCTCTACTTAATTCTTTTGATATTCAACGCGCTTTTCGATCAACATACATACATAAAATTAATCCTAACCTGATTAATGTACGTTGGTTGATTATTAATGCACAATTAAATCTAATATTGGTGATCACTTGATTTAAAATCATATTAAGCCTAAATCAAATTATTAATTATCTTATTAGGCGTGATTTCAAATCAAAATTCCCTTTAATCCTGCTAGAATGGGCGTGATCAAGAAATAACAATAAATTAAGGATAATTAAGCAACATATGATTAATATAACAATCATCATCATACGAATATCATCAAAACATTGTTAGTAGTAAGATCCTAGGCAAGCTACTAAACAAATTAATAACAATCATACCATGTCACTAATAACAAAATCAAAGCGTTATCCTAAACATGATACTAGAAATCATAATAACATCCTAAACATGATTTCTACTTCACAATAAAAAATAAGAATAAAAGGGCAATTAAATTACTCACTTTGATGCCTCAACCTTCTTGCTATTAAAACAATACACACGTTAGTAAACTTCAAAAAAGTTAAATAAATAAAGTAAATAAATCAAATATGAATTGAAAAATAGATATGGGACCAAACCCTCATAATTATCAACCTTTCACGCCAAGGTCGAAGGCAGTGTCGAGTGTGGCTTGGAGTATTCGAATCTCGCAATGGAAGTATTGTGTTTGATTTAGGGTGTTTAGGCTAAGAGCATTGAGAATTGAGATGATTGATGATGGGTGATTTGAAACTTATCGATGACTATTGGTGATGATTGTTGCTGGTTACTATGGCTAATTCCAGCTATTTATTGATAATTTGAGCTAATTCCATCTATTGGTTTATGGTTCTAGCTGATTTGAAAGCGGGGAAATCAACCACTATTTATAAGGAAAAATAGAGTCTACTGATTAGAAAAATTAGAAGATCTAATAAAATATAACAACTTTTGACGCGACGCAGAGGGCATTGTCGCGCCGCGTCAAGACTGTCGCAGTGCGATGGTCCTGACGTTGTGCGTGTAGGGATTTGGTACTCTAAGCTGAATTTCATGAATCATATTCATACGCACATAAAACAAGATTTCATGCATAACACACAAGAATCACATAATTATACCTTTGAAGTGTGATCTCCACGTAGCAGGTTGATTGACAATTAGAGAGAGAATAGAGCCCCAAGTGTTGCTCCTCTACTTAGTTCACGGGATTCGAATGAGCCGGCCACCAATACTAGATTGGTCAGATGAAGGGGAAACACCACAATCACCACCTTTATGGATAACTGGCCACCAAAACGAGCGCCACTAGCACCACCACGCACGGACATCGACGCAAGGAGGGGAGAGAGACGTGTAAGAGAGAGCGAGAGGTTAGGGTTTATGTTTGCTAATTAGGGTTTGATCTAACTTATCAGTGAATTGTATGTCCAACCCTAGGCACCTAGTCAATTTATAATCATATTATAATTAGACTAGGAAGCAAAACCCAAACCCTCTAAAATCCTCCATATGGCCAGTCACCTAAAGGGAGAAGGCCCATCATGGGCCTCTTCCTCTTATGCTCAATCTAGGCCCTTTGGGTGATCTTATAGGATCCGTGCAATTGGGATTTAGACTATTTTACTAGCCCAAAGATCGTTAGTACCTTTAGCTATGATATAACGACGACCCAAAAGAACGAACTTAATTATCTCCATAATTTGATCCATTATATATCTAGTAATTGCACTTGAAAAAGAAATAAACCTTCAATCTCCCACTTGTCTTAGACAAGTGTGCAATATTCAAATTCCTTAAGTCAATAAGTGTCATTTGATAATATGATTGCATCTCATGTTGAGATCATATTAATCTACAAATCATTTCTTGAAATCTGAGTTAAAATTACACAACAAATGATTGCTGAGTAATACAGTTGAGCGCGGCCACGCATTCTCTGAATTCTCCCTCTTCAAGAGGCCATGGCACATTTCCTAATTAAATAGGTAGACTCAATCCAATCGTGTGGCAACAGAAGCTCCCCCTCAACTTTGGAAGTAACTAGGAAACACCTTTTATAGTCCCCTTTTACGGAATGATGTTTTGATGTACCATAGTTAAATCAATCATTGAATGAAATCAGTGTTCCGCTCATGTCAAAGGAATCCACAAATATATCCGGAAGCTCTATTCTTTAACTTCAAAGTAGGTTAATAGTTTGATCATGCATCATTCATGCATATCCATGTGATTGATCGAGCATCTCTATGCCCCTATAGCCCATGAAATTGCGCTATCAAATTAATCTTACATGCCGGTCCATTTATTGAAATCATTTATGTCAAATTTAATGATTTCAAACTAGGAACTTAAATAATTTATAAATTTAATTCACCTGTGGGGTTCCATTCAACAAATCACGTATTTGATGATCCCATCAATTTATAATTTTTTTGGACATTTTATTTAATATCAAACCACAATTAAATAAGAGAAATGAAAATTTCTTAATTAAACATAATTCTGCAAGTTAATGTATTACCTATGTAATAAGTTTTCTCAAAACAAATACAACTTAAATTACATACCTTGCTTCAATCTAGAAGCCCTAATGTGACTCTCATGCTTGGACTGTGGAAGGGGTTTAGTAAGTGGATTAGCGATATTCTCATCCGTATGAACTTTGCAGATCTTGACATCCAGCCTGCCATCGATCTCTCGAATGTGGTGATACTTCCACTCAACTTGTTTGGATTTGTAATGTGACCCTGGCTCCTTTGATTGGGCAATGGTGACATTGTTGTCACAGAACAAATCATTTCCTCCTTAAGCACTTGGTACAATGTCTAGCTCAGTAAGAAACTTCCTAATCCAAACTGCCTCCTTAGCTGCTTCTACCGCAGCCAGATACTCAGATTCTGTCGTGGAGTCTGCGACAGTGTTTTGCTTTAAACTCTTCTAGCTCATTGTTCCTCCATTCAGTCAGAAAATGTACCCAGATTGATATCTAAAGTCGTCTTTGTCTATGTGGAAACTCACATCCGTATATCCCTTGACAACCAGTTCACTTTTGCCACTATAAACTAGAAACATTCCTTTAGTCTTTCTCAAGTACTTAAGGATGTTCTTAGCAGCTTTCCAGCATGCCTCTTCTATATTTGTTTGAAACCTGCAACATATGCTCAAGGCATATGCAACATCCGGCTTTGTACATATCATGGCATACCTAATGGACCCTATTGCCGAGGCATAAGGTAGATTAGGCATACGACTCAACTCTTCTGGCTTTTGAGGGAACTGAGTTTTATTGAGCGTAACACCATAAGACGTGGGAAGGAATCCTCTCTTAAAGTCTTGCATCTCGAACCTATCAAGTATCTTATCAATATACGTATCTTGCCTTAGTCTAATAATCCTTCGAGACTCATCTCGATGGATCTTAATTCCCAATATCTACTTGGCATCTCCCAAGTCTTTCATAGAGAAACTACTCTTCAACCATTCCTTGATTGACTCAAGCATTGGTATGTCGTTCCTCATGAGCAGTATGTAATCTACATACAAGACTAAGAAAACTAGGCTGCTCCTACTAGACTTCTAGTACACACAAGGTTCTTTTTTGCTCTTGAGGAAACCAAACTGTTTGATTGCCTCATCGAAATGAATGTTCCAACTCCGTGATGCTTGCTTCAATCCATAAATGGATTTCTGAAGCTTGCAAACCTTTCTAGGATTTTCTAGATCCTCAAAACCTTCAGGTTGTGTCATGTCAACATCCTCTGTCAAGAACCCATCAAGAAGGCGGTTTTGACATCCATCTGCCAAATTTCATCGTCGAAATATGCAGCAATCGCTAGAAGAATCCGAATAGAGTTAAGCATTACTACCGAGGAAAAGGTTTCATCATAGTCAATACCATGAATTTGTCTGAATCCTTTTGCCACCAATCTTGCTTTATAGATATAGGCATTTCCATCTTTGTCTGTTTTGATTTTGTAGACCCATTTTCAACCAGTGGGTTTGACCCCATCAGGCAAGTATACTAGGGCCTACACATCATTTCAGACATGGAGTCCATTTCGGATTTCATGGCCTCAAGCTAATTCCTTGAGTCGGGGCTCACCAAATCTTATTTATAGGTTGTGGGTTCCGCACTCTCCAATAGGAAGATTTCTGAATCCTCAGTTAACAGAACATCAACAAACTGTTTGTTTTTTTTTTGTTCTGAGTGACCTACGAGGGGCAGGAGCAATAATAGAAATATTCACTTCAACTCTTTGAAGATTTTCATTCAAGTGGTATGACAGGAGTCTCGCTAGTTGAATTAGCTTGCTTCGACGCATGTTTTGTCAAATTAGTTGACTCATGTGCCCTCGCCTCTGATGTGGTGTTGTCCACATCCATTTGTTGCTCGTCTCCAATTTTTTCGAGGACCATTTTACTCACACTTGACTTTGTAGAAAGAATTCCCTTTCTAAAAAGACACCATCGCGAGCAACAAACACTTTGTTATCTGCACGATTGTAGAAGTAATACCCTTCTATGTCTTTGGGATAACCCACGAAAAAACATTTATCTAATTTAGGGTCTAGTTTATTACCTTGTAAACGTTTTACATAGGCTTCACAACCCCAAATCTTGAGAAAAGACAACTTTGGAACTTTTCCAGCCATAACTCATATGGCCTCCTCTAAACTGCTTTGGACGGGCTTCTGTTCAGTATGTTCGAAGCTAATATGCATATCCTCATAACGATATGAGAAGATCAATAAAGTTGATCATGGATCGAATCATGTCAAGCAAAGTTCGATTCCTCCTTTTAGACATAGTTTAATTGTGGTGTTCCTAGAGGAGTTAATTGTGAAATAATTCCACAATCCTTCAGATGATCATCAAAGTTTTGAGTCAAATATTCACCACCACGATTAGATCGTAGTGCTTTAATTATTTTCCCAAGCTGATTTTGTACTTCATTCTAGAATTCTTTGAACTTTTCATAGGATTCCTACTTTTTCTTCATTAAGTAAATATAGCCATATCTACTTAAATCGTCAGTAAAGTAATGAAATAGTTAAATCCACCTCTAGCTTTTGAACTCATTAGTCCACATGCATCCGTATGTATGAGTCCCAAAAGGTCACTAGTTCTTTCACCTTTTCTTGTAAAAGATAATTTGGTCATTTTACCTAACAAGCATGACTCACAATTCTCAAATGATTCATAATCAAATGAGGATAAGAGTCCATCCTTTTGTAATCTTTTGATGCGCAATTGGTTTATGTGACCTAACCTATAATCCTATTAGTAGGTTGGGTTTGATTCATCTATCTTTCGCTTTTGTGATCTATCTATATCAATGTTATAAAACAAAATTAACTCATAACTAGCAAATGAAAACAATTTATTACCTTTTCATGGATCAACACTTGCCCATGACAAGTAACAAATCAGTATTTGAACAAAATAACAGAAAATTGTCTCAACAAAACTCGGAAATAATAAGTCTAATGTTCAATAAAACTGAAATCAAACGATGAAGATTTCTCTGGCCATTAAAACACTTCTCATGCACCTTTAAGCTCCATTTCCATGCTAGCCTCACTTCTTTGCAGTTTCTGCACGACATAAACAATGTGAGCATTGCAACTTGCTATCACATACCTAAGTGAAAGTTTAAATGTTTATGACAAGTTACCTGAGGTTTATGCTCCACTCTTCTTAAGGTAGTCATGGTACTTTTGGCAGATGCGCTTCCAATGCCCCTTCTTCTTGCAGTAAAACCTTTCGCTTTCACCTGTAGGCTTGGGCTTTGGAATCGCCTTAGGATTTTTAGGAGTTTTGGCAACTTTCTTGCCCTTACCCTTGTTGCTTTCCCCTTTTTTCTTGAACCCTTCCCTTTATGGACCATATGAACCTCTTTCTTAATTTCCTTAGGGGATTTGCTTCTCTACACTAACTAGAATAGCATGAAACTCATTCAATGTCTTCTTAGCATCAGACAAGTTAATGTTCATTTTAAACTAAATGAAGGATTCTGGAAGTGAGTAGAGAATGATATCAGTAGCCATCTCTTGGCTGTATGGGTGCCCTAGTTTTTCCATATTTTGAATCAGGCCAATCATTTTGAAAACTTGATCATGAACTGTTGCACCCTTCTCCATCTTACAGTAAAAAATCTCTCGATGGAGCTCGTACCTCTCAACTTGTGCCTGTTTCTTAAACAAGGCTTTGAGTTATTGCATGATGGTGTATGCATCATAGTGTTTAAAACGTTTTAAAACGCCAGGCTCCAAAGTTGTGAGCATCAAGCAAGTGATTGGCACAACTCTCTCGAGCATCCTTATGCTTACGCTTCTGAGCCTCAGTAGCGTTCTCTAGCAATGGTGTAGGCAATGGTGTGTCATTGACATCCTCTCTACCTTCAGATTTCATAACAAGTCTCAACATTCTTTCCCAGTTGGAAAAATTGTCTCTTATCTACCTATCCTTCTCAAGAAATGGTCGAAGATTGTAAATAGAACTGTTGTCATTGTTACGGCTACCCATCTATGACAGAATAAGGCAAAGTACAATAATTATGTTTAATAGAATTAAAGTACCATAAACAAATTAAATAGGTTACTTTAAAACACTTTATTCAATATTAAATGGTCCCAATTGAATTTATGTGATTCCAAGATCCTTTATTTGTGCAATAATTGACCGGACTTTGGCCTTACCATCAACCATTACATTTTCAAGGTGAGTAAACTCTTTACTGATTGCCTCTCTTGGTTGAATAATTAACCATCTCATGTTTAATTATTACTCTTTTCTTCAAGATTCTAAATACTTTAGGTAATCTTGTTGAGCATAACAATTAAAATTGTAAAACTTGATTTACCCTAAGTTACTTAAGATATAAAAATGACACCGTGCTTTGGTATGACCTATCATTAATTATCGAAGGGTTGTTGGGTTTTTAATTGGAAAAGCAATCTCAATATTACCGGGACCTAGATTTATCATGTTGTGATTATTATAGTGAACTCTAGCGCATCATCAACAACATAAATAAAACCTAGCATGCATAATCTACTAATGCATAAAATAAAACATGACATAGTATGACCACTTAGTCCTAAGAAAACTAGTCTTGAAATGCTCCCACCTGAACTTTCTTGGATCTCCATCCACCTTGCTCTTTTGGGCCTTCACTTCATTGGCTTCTTTGGACTATATTAAAACAATTAATCTATTTACTTTAAATAAAAAGTTACAAAAATACTTAACAGTACGCAAACCATATTTAGATTACAAAAAAACGTCAAGATGCGCAGATCGTATTTAGATTCTATGGGCCAGACTAGTCTATATGTAGCAAAATAATATCAAATATTATAAAAAATGACGTATAATAAATCACTCAACATGCTTGCCTAAACTAAAATATCGAATATTCTTAATTAAAGCAACACAATTCCTAAAATATCTCATATTTTAATCGTAATTAGATAATATCATATATTATTCATTACCATCTATAAAATATCATACATTTTAAATTTGGTATGAGATAGAACCAAATCTTATTATAATAATAAAAAATTAAATCATATTTATTTTCCGTGATTATCCTAACTTATTTAGGAGAATCTATCATAATTACTAGCCAATAAAATAATTTTAAAATCAATTATATCCAAAATTACTTATGGGATAATCACATTATTTAAATCAATTATTATCCTTTTGGAATTTGCTCAAAATTGAAAGGAATGGTGTCCTTCGAACAAGTGTATTATTCCGATAGAGGGTTCGGAATTAATTAGAAAGCAAATTATTCAGTGAGGTCAAGTGATCGGAATGCCTAGCTAGAGGACGCTTCCGATCAGCAATATTGATGAATAATTAATATTACAGCTTAATCTTGACTGAACCCTTCGGGTCACACCTAATCGTGTAACCAAACCGAACGACTAATTTACCCGAAGGATTAAATGAGTCAATAGAGTTTTACGCACAAAGACGTCAGAGTACGAGCTTTTAGAGCATTGAAACCGAGCGTCGAGCGTCGAGTCAATTTTAGGAATCAACAAAGAAGAGAAAAATAATTAAATAATATATCGTGCTAAAATTGCGGCATGGTAACGGACCATGGCAAGGGAGAGGCCGCCATTTAGGCATGCCTTGGAGCCTAAGGGTTGCGGCCGGTCTTCCTTGCGTTGACCAAGTATGCCATGCATATGGGGTTGGTGGTTTATGCTTCCCTCCTAGGATGGGTTTGTGGTCCTTACCTACTCCCTCTTTATGTGATGACACTTGTCATTTGATTATTGTTTCATGACTTTTAATTTAATTTAGAATTAAATTAATTCATGTTTTTTTCTCAAATTACCAACTATCCCACATTGAAAGATGATGGGAATTCTTGAGGAGATCTCTCTATAAATACCCATCATGGGGTATTGAGAACTTCACTTGAGTTGGTGAACTTGAAGGGATCTCCAAGAAGAGAAAACCTTTGTTCTAATAACTCTAAGTTGATTTTTGGTCTATATCTGACTAAGCTTTGGGTTAGGGGCCAGCTCGATTCGGTAGCGAGGGTGTTAGCCGTTGGAGGTTCGCACATTTGCGGGACTTTACGCTTTGAAGTTCGAGCTCTAAGTGAGAGCGAAGCACACTTCAAGGGTAATGGTTCTTTCTCTCTCTTCTTGTTAATCATGTGATTAAGGTTTTAATACATGCTTAGTTACTTTAATTTGTGTGCGGATTTTGGGCGGGTTTCCTTTCGTGTGGTGTTGGACATCACGAAACCCAACAGCGGTATCAGAGCCGCGTGCATTTAATTATTGTAACTAATAATTAAATAAGGAGATTTCAATGGATTTAAATTTCTGGTTTTCCTTTCGTATTTATGTTGATTTTGGCTAAAGAACCTAGATTTTGACCCAAAACTAGTGAATTTTGGGTGGAATCAACGTTCTAAATTGTTTTTGACCTACTTTGTGGATGCTCCAGAACCTAAAATCCACCCAGAAACATGTTTTTCGAGGGTTTTTTGTTTTTGATGAAAAAAGTTTAAATCTTCTAACCTTGATTAATTATGGCATGTTAATGTTAAATCATGTGTATGGTTGTACCATTAATCTACTGCAATATTAACCCTTATTAAGCATATTTATGAAGTCATATTTGGTGCTTAATTTGGTGAGTTCATTTTTCACATAAACTTGCAATTTCACATTTTTGCAAATTAATTGCTTCAAGTGTAAATGTTTATGGTGAATTTGATTTTTGAAGCCCCTAAAACATTAAAGATCCAATCTTTAATTGTTTATTTGGTTGGAACTTAACTTTCTAAATTCCATGTTGAACTAATTGTTGATTATAATCATTTTTTAGTTGATTAAAGTCTTAAAAGTTCAAACTTGTGATTGGAATTTGATTACTCTTCATATTGGAAGGATGTAATTTTTCAAGTTTACACAAGTTAGTGTTGGAAATATTTTCTTTGGATAATTGTGTTTAATTTTCCATCTCCTTTTATTTTGTCAATTCTCATTATTAATTTATGTTTGGTTAAATTAATTGTGAGAATA
This sequence comes from Chenopodium berlandieri, assembly GCA_034703905.1. Lineage (NCBI taxonomy): Eukaryota > Viridiplantae > Streptophyta > Magnoliopsida > Caryophyllales > Amaranthaceae > Chenopodium > Chenopodium berlandieri. Next base: position 48,057,637 of record CM068289.1, read on the forward strand.
TCCCTCATTTTTTGAAGCATCAAGTTGAGCCAAAAATAATTTAAAAAATGGTTTTTTATTTAATTTTGGTTTGTCCGCTAAAAATTGAATTTATTTAAGTTGGACTTGTTTTATTTTCATTTTGCTCAATATTGGTTCTAAAAATAATTTAGAATTAAATTTAAATCACACAAAAAATTGGGATATAATCCCGAGGCACAAACACGCAAATTGAGGCACGAAGCCCCAAGCACATCTCTAGGCCAGCTGGGCTGCTTGCGCAGAAATAAAGACCTCAGGGAAGGTGTCAGTTGCCCAGACTTCTTTTCTTTTATTCTCTTCTTTTTTGGCCGGCTGGTTAGGCCGGTTGTCCCTCCTGTCGGACCTCTTGGGTTCCGACGGATGCTTGATAGAGCAGAGCTCAGTTGCCTATATATAGGCCTCCGCCTCCATCAGCACCTCTTGGAGGGTGGCTACCCTCTTGCGGACCAGGTCAAATTTGAAAGCTGACCTATCCAGACCCTTGAAGAAGTCTGTATATGCAACTTCGTCAGACAGCCCCTGAATCTGAATTCTCATCAGATTGAACCGCTTGACATAGGACCGAAGTCCCTCCTTGTCACCCTACTGGATAGCCCCTAGGTCGAGACTTGTCTTTTTAGCAGGGATATTTATGGAAAAGTTGGACGAAAACAGGTATGCAAGCGTCTTAAAGTTATTAATGCACCCAACCGGCAAGTTGCCGAACCATCGCTGGGCTATGCCCTTCAATGTAGTCAGGAAGCATCAACACCAGGCGACGTCATCCAACTCCTGTAGGTATATGAGGTTGGTGTATGCCATTAGGTGGTCTTCCGGGTTGGTGGTACCGTCATAGGCACCAACCAACACATTTTTAACCTTGGCCGGCTGTGCCGCCTCGGTTATCTCCCGTGAGAAAGCCGAAGGCTGTTCCCCAAGGTTTAGTAGTCGGAGCTGCCAGTCCATGGGCTGGACCTGGTAGGCCGCCCGAGCCCCAAAGGGAGCCGATTGCATGAATGGAGATCCATACGGGGCGTATGGCTATTGGGGCACATACAGAGCCTGCTGGATCACATGAGGGCCAGTACATGCAGACATGCTGCGTGACTGACTCCCCTGCTTGCGTCTCTAAATGCTTCATTGAAGTATTTCGGAAACTGTTTGAGTAGGTCGACGTTGAGGCCGATTGAGACATGCTCTGACTTCTCTTCTCCTGAATATACAACCGGGCATCAGAGAAAGTCTTCTTTGACCCATCCGGCTGTGTATGCTGGATGGCCTTCCGTTGCCCCGATTAGGGGAACGAAGTTTCGAGAGGTCGATCAGGGGCCCATCCGTCCCCTTGGGTTTGGGATGCGGAGTAGGCACCCGGTCTTTGATTTGCTTCTTCCTGGAGGGAGAAGGCTTCTTTGCCGACTGACCCTTGCTAGAGTCGGCTGACTTCTTGATTATATCCTTGATTTCCCCCTTGAAACTAGTCATGAGTTTCATGAGTTCGTCTCTGGTGACGGGGGTAGCACCCTCCGCCGCCTGGGGTTGTCCAACAGGCTTGCCGCCTGGGTTGCTAGGACCAACTTTATCGTGACCCCGTTCCCTTATTTCCTTGGAACGGGTGCGCCTAGAACGGAATGACCCGTCTGGGGCCATGTAGGTTTCGATGTTGTAGTCGTCCCCACTGCCACTCTCACAGCATGCCTTGTTCAGATCTGTGTAATCTACACGCATCTGCCAGGTACCATTCGGCTTCTTGACAAGGACGACATTTGCTACCCAATCCGGGTAGTAGCATTGCCGAATGAACCCGGCATCCAAGAGCTTTTTGACCTCAGCGGATGCCGCCTGAGACCTCTCTTCACTATGATCCCTCTCCTTTTGCCTAACCAGCTTTATTTTGGGATCAACAGCTAACTTGTGGAGAGCTAGATCCGGGCTGACGCCTGGCATCTTTTCCACTTCAAAGGCAAAGATGTCTTTGAATTCTTTCAGAAGTTGGAGCAAGTTTGCCCCCAACTTTTCAACAGCAACCGTCCCAATTTTGACTGTTCTGTCAGGGCGGTTGTCGTCAAGGACAACGTCAATGCTCTCACCAGCCGGCTGGGGTCGGGAGTCATCAGGCCTTTCCCAGGCTAGTAATTGCTATTTTGTTTTTCTGGCGGGGACAACTGGTCCGCCTTTCGCTTTTTGCCGGCTGCCTTGATGATAAGCGCGTCTTCTTAGAGGTCAGCAGGTTCCTCGTTATGATCGGCTGCGGTAACAGTCAGCCTGACGTCTTAGTGGTAACACTCCCTTGCCGTCTTCTGATCCCCGCTTAGGGCACCAACTGATCCATCATCCCTCTGAAACTTGATCATCATAAGAGATGGGATGATGATAGCCTTAGACTCGTTGAGGGTAGGGCGGCCCAGAATAAGGTTGTAGGCGGTCAATTCCTCAACTACCAAAAACTTGACGACCATGTGTCGTCCTTCCCCCTTGTCCCCTAGCCGGATGGGTAGGTCAATCCTACCAACCAGATGCACTACTCCTCCTCCAAAGCCAACTAGGGGGTGGGGAGCCTTGTGCATGCTGCTAGGTTTCTACTTGAGCTTTCTCAAGCGCTGGTAACTGATCAGGTCAGCCGAGCTCCCGGTATCGATTAGGATTCGGCCAACTCGTTGATTGGCAACTTTGCATTCGATGACAAGGGGGTCATTGTGAGGCCGCCTGACCATGCCCCTATCCTTCTCAGTTACTCAAACAACAACCAATTCTCTTTGCGCTCAATTCTCGACAAGGAGAAGTTGATGTCAAATGCATCATGTTGGCCACAATGTCTCCGGATCTTCAAAAGACTTTCTTTGAAAAGGAGACAGCTTTTGAGATCATTTCTGAGCTTCAGAATATGTTCCAAGAGTAGGCCCGAACTGAAAGGTTCGAAACCCACATGCAGATCCTTGAGAGCAAGCTCAAGAAAGGAGAGCCAGTCAGCCCGCATGTTCTCAAAATGATTGGATTATTTGAAAACATGGAAAGGCTTGATTCTGGGTATTCAACCGAATTGGCAATTGACATCATTCTCCACTCCCTTCACAAAGGCTATGATCAATTCAAGATGAACTATAACATGCATAGTATGGAGAAAACCCTCACCGAGCTTCATGGTATGTTGAAGCAAGCCGAGCAAACCCTCAAGGATGAGGGCAAGCATGACATGCTCATGGTGAGGAAGGGCAAGCCGTTCAAACGTGCGGGCAAAAAGAAGAGCTTTAAAGGGAAAAAGAAGAAATTCCCACCTAAGTCAAAGTTTGCCAAGGGAAACAAGGACAAGAAGGCAGCTTCTTCTAAATCTGATTCCGAATGTTTCTACAGCAAGAAGAAGGGACATTGGAAACGGGACTGCCTCAAATTCAAGGAAGATAAGAAGAACGGCAACGTTGCTTCTTCATCAGGTATTTTCGTTATAGACTTAAACTACGCTAGCAAAACATCATGGGTATTAGATACCGGATGTGGCTCACACCTTTGTTCTAATGCTCAGGGACTAAGGATAAGTAGGAGGCTAGAGAAGGGAGAGGTCGAGCTTCGGTTCGGCAATGGAGCAGGGATGTCTGCCGTCTCCGTTGGAACTCTCAGTTTGTCTTTGCCCACTGGGCTTGTTCTAGAACTTGAAAATTGTTATCATGTTCCTAGAGTGACCAAAAACATTATTTCAATATCGGCGTTGGACGCCAAAGGATTCGAATTTCGAATCAAAAACAATAGTTGTTTTATATATTTTGTTATTGTTTTATATGGAAAGGCACATTCGGAAAATGGTCTTTATGTGCTGTCACTAGACAAACAGGTCTATAACATCAAGAATACTGCCAAAAGGGCTAAGACCATCGAGTCGAATCAAACCTACTTGTGGCATTGTCGTCTTGGCCATATTAACATCAAACGCATCAAGAAACATCTTCAAAAAGGTGTTCTTGACTCATTCGACTTAGAGTCGTTTGAAAATTGCGAAGGATGCTTATTAGGCAAGATGATAAAACAGCCATTCTCCAAGTTGGGAGAAAGGGCAAGTGACTTATTAGGTCTAATACACACGGATGTATGTGGACCTATGAGCACACCCGCAAGGCAAGGTTACCGATATTTCATCACTTTCACCGACGATTATAGTAGATATGGCTATATCTACTTAATGTCGAACAAATCTGAATCCTTTGACAAATTCAAAGAATTTCAGAAAGAAGTTGAAAATCAACTTGGCAAGAAAGTTAAAGCACTTTGATCGGATCGAGGTGGCGAATATTTGAGCCATGAATTCGACGATCACTTGAAAGAAAATGGCATTCTTTCAGAGTTGACACCTCCCGGAACTCCTCAATGGAACGGAGTGTCCGAACGGAGGAATCGGACCTTGTTAGACATGGTTCGGTCAATGATGGGTCTTAGTGAACTCCCTATCTCGTTCTGGGGACATGCGCTACAAACAGCAGCACTAACACTGAATAGAGCTCCGTCAAAAGCTGTTGAAAAGACTCCATATTAATTATGGACTACGAAACCTCCTAGGTTGTCTTTTCTCAAGATTTGGGGATGCAAAGCATATGTCAAGCGATTAATTTCGGACAAACTTCACCCAGAATCGGATAAGTGTATCTTTGTGGGATATCCAAAAGAAACCAAAGGGTATTACTTCTACAATAAATCCGAGAACAAAGTGTTTGTTGCTCGTGATGGTGTCTTTTTGGAGAAGGATCACCTTTCCAAAATGACAAGTGGGAGGAAAATCGAACTCGACGAAGTTCGAGAGGACGAGCAACAATGTCAACCTGACAAAACTGACAATCTAGATACTTTGGAAGCATCTAAGAAGATTGGTTAGAGTCAAAAAGATAATGTAAATGCTCAAGCGATTACCCTACGTAGGTCGCAACGGCAAAGATCTCAACCAGACAGATACCTCGGTATCGTCTTAACTGATGATCAGGACATCCTAGTTATGGATGGTTATGAGCCGGCGACATACAAGCAAGCTATGACGAGCCCCGACTCTGCAAAATGGCAAGAGGCCATGAAATCCGAGATGGACTCCATGTCTGAAAATCAAGTCTGGGACTTGGTGAATTTGCCCGAGGGTTATACACCCATTGGTTGCAAATGGATCTTCAAAGTGAAGACAGACAAAGATGGAAATGTATCGATATACAAAGCTAGACTGGTGGTAAAAGGTTATAGACAAGTCCACGGGATTGACTGTGATGAAACTTTTTCACCAGTTGCAATGCTAAAGTCCGTCCGGATCATCCTAGCGATTGCTGCATATTACGATTACGAAATATGGCAAATGGATGTCAAAACCGCCTTCCTTAATGGGATTTTGGAAGAAACTGTGTATATGACACAGCCAGAGGGTTTTGTCGATCCAGGCAACGCTGGAAAGGTTTGCAAGCTGAAGAAGTCCATTTATGGACTAAAGCAAGCCAGCAGAAGTTGGAATCTGCGATTTGATGAAGCCATCAGCAAGTTTGGTTTTATCAAGAATCCAAATGAGTCTTGTGTATACAAGAAGGTCAGTGGGAGTGATATTGCATTCCTAGTCCTGTATGTTGATGACATACTGCTCATTGGAAATAGCACAAAATTATTAGAATCCGTAAAGGGCTGGTTAGGAAAGTGCTTTTCAATGAAGGACTTAGGAGAGGCACAATACATACTGGGCATCAAGATCTACAGGGATAGATCTAAGAGGATGATTGGATTAAGACAGAGTACTTACATTGATAAGGTACTGGCTCGATTCAACATGGAAAATGCCAAAAGAGGGCATTTACCCATGTCCCATGGCATAACTCTCAGCAAGAAACAGTGTCCACAGACACTTGTTGAGCGAGAAAGAATGAATCAGTACCATATGCTTCGCTCATCGGATCGATCATGTATGCCATGATATGTACAAGGCTAGATGTATCGTATGCCCTGAGTGCAACGAGTCGATACCAATCGAACCCAGGAGAGGCGCATTGGACTGCGGCCAAGAACATCCTTAAGTACCTGAAAAGGAACAAGGATAAATTCCTGGTGTATGGAGGCCACAAAGAACTGGTTGTTGAAGGTTACACCGACGCTAGCTTCCAGACTGACAGAGACGACTTCAAGTCACAGTCGGGGTATATATTCTGTCTGAATGGAGGAGTGTTTAGCTGGAAGAGTGCCAAGCAGAGCACCACTGCAGACTCTATAACTGAAGCTGAGTAATTGGCCGCTTCGGAAGCTGCCTACTTGGCCGCTTCGGAAGCTGCCAAGGAAGCTGTTTGGATTCGAAAGTTCATTAGCGAACTTGGTGTTGTACCCTCAATCAAGGGGCCGATAGATCTCTATTGTGATAATAATGGAGCTATCGCTCAGGCCAGGGAGCCGAGAGAACACCAGAAGGTCAAACACGTGCAAAGGCGATTTCACATGATAAGGGAATGGAAATCCGAAGGTGAAATCAGAATTTGTAAGATCGGCACGGATGATAATGTAGCCGATCCTTTGACTAAACCTTGCCTCAAGTGAAACACAACAAGCACATTGAGGCAATGGGAATCAAGCATGTTGAAGACTGGCTTTGATATTCCCCGTACATGTGTTTTAATTAAATAGGATATTTAATGTAAGACACTGTATTGAAACCATTCATTAATGGAGTAATTAATTTTTGTGCAAAATTATCATTCACTCCATTACTATTTAATTGTGGTTTAGAATTAAATAATGAGTCCATTCGATTTACGGAAATATTCAAAACAGGGTATCAAGACCATGTCTTGGATAAAGAAACACCTGTTAAGTGAACATTGAATATTAAATCGAAAAGTGTCCCTAATCGAGGTCATCTAACAGATGGACGATTGATGACCGCCATAGATTAGTGTGTAGTATGATTTACAACACCGTTTCTTGTGCTGCGAGGACGTGACGGTCATAAATCATTTGCACAGGTACAGTTTAGAACTGTACTGGATAAGACCTATGAGAGTACTTTAAGAAAATTTAAATTTTGTCATAAGTACATTTCTCATTATGACTATCGGAACTTATTTCCTCCGACCATGAGTACTGTGAAGTTTTCTTGTTTGAGTACTAAACTCTTTGATGTTTCCAAACGTCTGCCGTAACTGGGGATCATAACGGGAACACTCGAGAGTCTATGTCCTCTTAGTAAGAAGAACTTACAATACAAGACTGGGATTGTCCCCCTACTAACAATAGGGAAAATGTTTTGTTGTTTAAAAGGCCACTCGAAGAGTGAGACTGTGAAAATGCATGGCCGTGCTCAGATGGATTTTAGAAATCATCTGCTTATTGACAGTCGAACTCGGAGATCGAGAAACACTTCTGAACGTAATAAGGATGACAAAGAATCTTACCTCATAGTTCACGAAGGAACATTAAGTGACATAGGAAATCTGCTATACACAATATGCACACTTGTCCGGAAGGACAAGTGGGAGATTGAAAGGAATGGTGTCCTTCCAACAAGTGTATTCTTCCAATAGAGGGTTCAGAATTATTACAGAGCTAATTCTTTAGTAAGGTCAAGTGATCGGAATGCCTAGGTGGAGGTCGCTTCCGATCAGTAATATCGAGGTACAATTGATATTACAGCTTGATCTTAACTGAACCCTTCAGGTCGAACCCTATCGAATCTCCGATCCGAGACGACGAATTAATCCGAAAGGATTTAATGAGTCGACAGATTTTTACGAATACAGACGTCGGAAATCGAGCCTAGGGCGTCGAGACCGAGCGTCGCAAAATCACAATCCACAAGTATGAGCGTAGCCATAGCCAGGCTAGGCTAGCTCATCATATGCACTAGGCGCGCCATAGCAGCCCTAGCATCATGCCTAGGCGCTGTCGCAGCCCTAGCGTGATGGCTAGGCACCATGGCTGGCTATCGATAGCACCAGGCGCGCCAACACAGCCCTGGCTTCATGCCTAGGCGCTATCGCAGCCCTAGCATGATGCTGGGCGCCATCGCAAGCCAGCAGCCCATCGTAGGCCTATACGTATCACTAGGCGCAGCATGTGTGGCCTAGGATGGCTGGGCACCATCGCAGCCCAGGCAGCATCACTAGGCGCACCATGCGTGCCCTAGGATGGCCTGATGCCATAGCAGCCCTAGCATAGTGCTGGGCGCATGGCAGGACCACACGCACCAAGCACAGCTAGTGCTAGGCACTGGCGCATGCGTGGTGCGTGGTGCCTGGGCGAGGCATGTGCGTGCATGGTGCACAGTGTCGGGGCTGATGCGTGTAGCTGTGCAAGAGTATATGCGAGGGGCTGGCAAGCTAGCAAGCAACGTCAAGCCAAGCATGCGTGGCTTGCTAGCAGCACGCATGCTAGGCATTATGTGCGAGAGAGATGCGTGGTGCGCATGATGTGGGAGTGCGGTGCGTGGCGAGAGGCCAGCATGCGTGGCTCGCTAGCAGCACGCATGCTGGGCCATGCGAGCAGCGATGATGCGTGGGATGCTGGCACCAGCGCCAGCACGCACCAGCGCTAGCACGTACCAGCGCCAGCGTCCAGCAACTCGCATCGTGCTAGGGCTGATGCGTGCTAGGCCAATGCGTGCTAGCACTGCTTGCTAGCACAACAAGCTGGCTGGCTGCCCAGCCTTGGTGCTAGGCGCCAGCTGGCAGCCTTGGCAGCTAAGGCAGGCTGCCATCCCAGCTGTCTATGAGGTGTCGGTTTTGGTGAGGGGTGGGGACCAAGCTTGGGGAAGGCCTTGAGGAGCAAGGCAATGGTCCCCTTACCCATTCATGGTCCTCACCTAACCTTCTCTCACTATTTGACACTTGTTGCATTGTGATTAGTTTTGTTTATTAATTTATTTTAGAAATAAATTAATTAGCAAAATATACATTCTCCCACATTGGTTGGGGAATGAAATACAAGAGTTCATTTCCCTATAAATACCAAGCTTGGGTATTGGGAAATGAACAACCTTGAGTGGAATTAAAAAGGCAACTCTAAGAAAAGAGTAAACCTTTGATTCGTAAAACTCATAAATATTTTTTCCGGGTCTTGACTAACCTTCAAGACTTAGGACGCTCGGTTCGGGTCGAGGGTACGATCCGTCGGAGATCTCGTCTTTTCGGGATTTTTGAAGTAAGAGCTCTTTAGGAGCGAAGCACGCGTCAAAGGTATAATTCTTGTTCTTAATCTTCTTTGATTAAGTTTATTATGCTTGTTTAATTGCTTTAATTAAGGGGCGGGTCTTGGTGGGTTTCCTTCCGCGTAGTGTCGGGTCACTACGAAACCCTACAGCCACCGTGGTTGGCTAGCCGAAGCTAGCTGCGGTGGCTGGCCACTTCACAGCAGCCACCGCGCAAGGCAGGAGCAAGTAATAGCAATGGCAGCCATTATAGCAGCGTGCAACGCTTGCACGGTTGCTGCCCAGCCACCCCCGGACCACCTGCCCTCCCCACCCTCCCTCTTGGACTAACCCCGTTCAGCAACCACCGTGGTTACGCCACCTAGCCGTGGCTTTTAATTTTTTTTATTCTTAATTTAATTAAAACAACTTTTGTAAAAATTAAATTAGATCAATCCAATGATTAAAATTAAATCCCAATTCAATTTTAAAATTAGGGTTCATCATAAAGTTAATTCCAATTTAATTCCAACTCTTGAAATGAAATTGTTGATTATACTCAAAACATTTTTATGCATAAATCAACCAAATTGAAATTATGAAACATGAATCAAATTGAATTAAACCAAAACTCAAGCACAAAATCAAAATTTAGGGCTAGGGTTTTCGAAAATTCGAAAATTAGGGTTAGGGTGTTCGAAATTTTTTAGCATAGTAGGGCTAAAATTTGGTCCTCTCTAGGCTATTTTGAGCATAAATAAATCACATTTAATCAATTCAAAGAGTTAAATCACATTCAATATAATAACTGAACCATAATTAAATTAATTCTCCCTCTTAATTGATTATAAAATTATGAACATGGAGTTCAAATAATCATATTATTATAATCAAGCGTGTTTATGCAAGAGGCTAACTGATACAACTGTAGGGACTTAGGTACTCTAAGCGGAATTTCATAAATCATATTCATACGCACCTAAAATAAGATCGCATGCATAACGCACAAGAATCACACAATTATACCTTTGAAGTGTAATCTCCACGTAGCAAGTTGATTGACAATTAGAGAGAGAATAGATCCCCAAGCGTTGCTCCTCTACTTAGTCCACGGGATTCGAATGAGTCATCCAACAATACTAGATTGGTCGGATGAAGAAGAAACATCGTGTTCACCACCTTTATGGACAACTGGCCACCACAACAAACACCACCACCACCACCACGCACGGACACCGATGCAAGGAGGGGAGAGAGACATGTGAGAGAAAGAGAGAGAGAGGTTAGGGTTTATGTTTGCTAATTAGGGTTTGATCTAACTGATCAGTTAATTGTATGTCCAACCCTAGGCACCTAGTCTATTTATAACTAGATGGAAGCCGGTGCGTTGCACGGTTTTTTCATCTAAGATTTTTAATTATTTGATTTATTGTATTTAATAATTTCAGACAAAATTACAGAAGTTTAATATTTATTTTTTTTTAACTATAATTTATAATGAATTTATTAAATTATATATAAATAAATTGTTAATATGAATTTTTTTTTTCCATTATATAAAATCTTTAATGTGAAATGATAAATTTTTAATAATTTAAATCGTAAATCATTATTCATTGTTTTACCATATCTTTTATATCGATAGAATTACCAACCTCATCCACAACCAACCTACTACATTAATGGATAAATATGTTAGCCAAACTGAAATTGATATAAATTAAATCTTTACATTTATATAAAATAAATCAATATATTTACCAATAAATGAAAAATTGTTGCGATATAAAATCAAACATATGCATTGGAATTTTTTCATCATCTCCAAAAATAACCAAAGCCATCCATATATTCAGTATATAACATCTAATCGTATGCCATTACATAAACAAATAATCGTTAAGTATCCTAAATAAATACAATGTAACTAATAATTACAAATATAAATTTAAACATAAGATTTAAAAAATTACCCGCACGTTGATGACCTAAAACTAACGCAAAATTCGCTTGATGGGGTTTTGTATTGATACGAAATTTTATTTGTGTCGTATGATGTGTTAGATCTGCATGTATAAAAACATCTAGTAAGTAAAATATAAACATATAATCGTTGAGTATCCCAAATTAATACAATGTAAGTAATAATTAAAAATACTAATTTAAACATAGGATTTTAAAAATTAAGCTAAAAATTACCCGACCATTGATGACCAAAAATTAACACAAAATTACTAACACAAAATTCGCTTGATGGGTTTTTTATTGATACGAAATTTTGTTTGTGTCGTATGATGTGTCAATTTATAGTGATAGGTATCACAAATTTAATTATAATTAACGAACAATTTGTATTTCTTATCATAAATACTATCAAATTTTATCTTATAATGATAGGTATCAAACTATATTATAAGCGTTTATCATTTAAATATTTCTTAGTATATTTTTTTTTTTGGATTTCTTACACTCGTAGTATTGAATTATTAAATTTATCTTTTCCTATATTTTTACTTTATTTTTTTCATTAAAATAATTTAATTCGTGGATTATAATCTACGTGGCATTAAAATTTTGGATATATCAAATCTAATTTGTTACTTTTATCTAGGTGACGACATAATTTTTTAATTCAAAAATAAAATACAAATCTTTCTTCTTATTGGTCGAAATAAGTATATTTCTTACGTGACGCTCCGAATGCTTTCAAAAAATGCCTACTTTATTTATATATATTAGATTATATTATAATTAGACTAGGATGCAAAGCCCAAACCATCGAAAATCCTCCATATGGTTGGCCACCTAGTGGGAGAAGGCCCATCATGGGCCTCTACCTCTTATGCTCAATCTAGGCCATTTGGGTGACCTTATAGGACCCGTTCAGTTGGGATTTAGACTATTTTAGTAGCCCAAAGATCGTTAGTACCTCTAGCTATGATATAACGACGACCCAAAAGAACAAACTTAATTATCTCCAAAATTTGATCCATTATATATCTAGTAATTGCACTTGACGAAGACATAAAACCTTCAGTGCGTTGGTTCTAAAAGATAACAAAGTTGTACGGAGTATGATTTTTAATGGAATTATGTTTGTGAAAGATATCCGAACGTCTTTGATATTGAATAGAACAAGGATTATCATTTGAGAAATTTATTCAATCTCGAACTTTTTCGATCTTTATCTTGTAGGAAAGGATAAATTAGAACCTTCTAGAGAATTCTAGAGGATGCTAACTGATTTAGGATTGGGAATATGACCACATAGGGCCTAAATAAAATATTTGGACTCCGTATTATCATTGGGTCGTAGCTAAGGTAGACCTAAGCTCAGTTTAGTATTTTGGCCATAACTTATTCGTTTTAAGTCGGATTTGGGCTTATAATATATCGATGGAAATCTCTTTTAAAGCCTCATTCAACTAATCCACACTTCTACTGGGAACATGGACCAAAATAATCAGATTTGGACATTTTTATAATTTGGGCACTAAATGAATGATTTTAAGGACATGAAATGGATGATTTTTGGTTTAAGGACACGAAATTGATGATTTTAGATTAAAAGATTTTAGGTAAGGTTAGAAATATGGTCAAGGCTTAAAGAAACTTTGCGAGACTCTTCAACTCTTTACTGAACTCGTTAATCAAAACGTGAAAGGTACTCATCACTGGGTTTGGTTTTGGGGAGACACGATTAGGTGTCTACAGCCAGGCCACGACAGTTGTAATTGAACAGCGATGCACAACAGCTAGCCTTGGGCGGTGCAGGAGATGTTCGGGCAAGTGAAGGTGCTCGCCCGAGCAAAAAGGGCCTGCCCAATACATATTTCATTCTCCACTTTCTTCTTCAATGACTTGGGTAAGCAAATGATCTTGCCCTAGCAACTTGCCGAAGCTCCACTTCCTAGCTTCCAAACTTACTTAGCTCACATTCTAGCTTCCCGAACTTGGTTATGTTGACTTCCTTGGTTATGTTTGAGCTTCCTCCTCGATATTTGAATCCCGGGAAACCCGACACACCTACAAAACAAGTCAATGGAACGGGAGAACCAAGAGAACAACCGAGAAATGCTTAAAAAGGATAAGAAAGTCATTAAAAACACACAATTCTCTAAACTAACACGCAAATGTGCAAACCAAGCATTATTTCATAAAACATAATTAAAAAGGCTAAAAACGAGCATAAACTAAAGAAGAAACCTACCCTATGAGTGCCATAAATGACACTCATCACCTTAACATGTGCTCTTTGTCTTTGGTTGTGATTGATTTTATTTATTTCATGACTAAAGTTGCCTAATGGACCATTTTCACCTATTAAATAGCACAAACATTAAAATTGGACAAAACAAATTGAGTTAGTTTGTCTTTTAGTCTTCCGTGCTATTTGGTCCTTACGTCCGTCATTTTTTCACATCATCTTCATGTCTAATCATACAATCATACCACGAGTCTTAATATACTCACCTAATTATACACTTGTTCAGTCGTTGCACATACTTTCTCATCGAGTCATGCATCAAATTGTTTATGATTGTATACTAAGACCATGCATGCATCGTTTCCCGTCTTAATAGGAATGCGTTGAGTATTTCTCATCTGTTTTCAAAATTCTTTCTCTCACTTTTTTTTTCTCTTATCCGAGTATTGAGTCAAAGCATTAAATGAGCTCATTTTGTTCTACATTACTTGAGTCCAAGTTCAACTACCTTTCAAAAATCAATCTCTTCATCAAACAATGGCCATCGTGGAAGATTTTGTTATGCTTCAAGAAGCTATAGTCGGATTATCTACCATGATGAAAGATCTTGACATTAGGCTATCCAGTATCGAACGAAATATATCTCACTCATCCCTTCAAAAGATGATGGAAAAAACTGAACCAACTCACTGATAGACATACTTATTAAGATGAACCAATGGATATCTTATCCGTTAGAGGAAAACTTCTTAAGAAGTTCACTACGAATGACATCCCCTAGTTCAAACCCACATACAACCCAATCTTCCACTTGAAGACTTTTTCCACTACAATGACTATCAAGGGAGTAAAAACTACACTCTACCATACAATGTTTCCTCCCTCTCTTGAAAATATATGCCAACAATGAGTCTTCTAACTTGACAACAAAAACACGAAGACATCACATGAAACTTCTTTGAGAGGTACAAGTGTAACATACAGGTAAAGACGTCACACCGTGAGCTGGCAATCCCTAAGCAACAGTTGGAAGGATAAGGGGAACGACACTCCATCTTTTTTTCTTTCCAATTAAAGCATCGACAACAAAAATCTTCTTGTTCCTCCATGCAATAAGAGGTAACTCATAAGAAACCATGAAGACGAAGCACGAGACGAGATTCCCATACAAGATTTCATGCTTTTTTTCTTCTTTTGTTTCAACCCCTTCCCCCTAAAAAGTCTAGTGTAGGTTCTCCTTATTCGTTTGTCTATGTGTCATATTTATCACCTTTTCCATCAATGAGCATTTATTTCCTTTGCATTCGATCATGTCATCCACAAAAAAAAAAAATAACTTTGCTGACCGAGAACGAGGTACACTAATTATTTGAGGCATCCTTTGCATCCTTTAGGTTTGCCGGTTAACTGGTGGTGTTACAACTTGACCTTTTTAGGATCTTCAAACTTCCCCAAGTTTTCTACTCGTACAGAGGTAACCGTGTGTTTCTTCTTCGAATTTTCTTTTCATGTACTTGTTTTGTTTTATTTTTAAACACCGGCTCGGTCTTGATGTCGTCCGAGCTGATTTTTTCTAAGAGGCCTCCTTCTTTAATTCAAGCGGACTCTAGGTCTGACCAAAGAGGGTCGTCCGGCCAAAATCATCAACTAAAATCAACCCTAAACACCAGCTCGCCTAGGCCATCCAGGCTGAAAGGCCTTTAATAAATGTTCAAGCGGGCGTTACTAACGCGTTCGACCTGCCTCCTCGCACCGATCCTTCTTCTGGAAATCAGGCAGACGCTGAGAAGAGAAGAAAGGTTATGGGTAAGAGACCCTTGGTGCCAGCGGGCATTGTGGTTGTTGAGTCGGGCCAAGGCTCGAAGGGAGGCAGCTCAACTGAAGCTGTTGAATTGGACAGTGTTGTCCTCTGAATTTGGTTCGGCCAGGAACCCCGAACCACAAGCAGTCGAGCAAGAGGTAGAAAACCCGGATGCTGGACAAACGCACGAGGAAGCTTATGCGATCAACTTCAATGACCCTTATGCTTGGCCGGTCAGCGATGTAGCCCTCGCCTTCCTTCATGATAAAATTTAGAATTTCAAAGAATTTCTCAAACTTTGGAGAGGCTATCACATTCAGCCGCCGAGGCATTCTAACTTGGTGGCCGCCTGGGAAAATGAGAGGCCTAGAAGTAGGATCTTCAGCGTGTATCGCGCTGCTTTGGAGGTGGGCCTTTGTCTTCCCTTTCATCTATTCGTCCAGGAGCTGCTGGACGAATGTGACATTGCTCTATTCCAGCTAGTGCCAAACAGCTAGGGCAACATATTTGGCTACCTGGTGACATGCCTTAAGAATGGCTTCACCCCTAACTTCCCGGTCATCTGCGAGATGTACTCGATGGTGCGGATGAATGCCCAGACGGACGGTTGGTTCATCCTTAATACCCGCCCTTTCTACTTAGTAGTCCTGCACAAGGCGTCTAAGTGGCGAGGTTGGAAGCACCGCTTTTATCGCATCAAGACCAGCAATAAAGAGCTGAACATGCGAATGAACAGGTTAAATGCCGAGCCTCTTCAGCTCGGATAGGGGGATCACAGGCCGACTAGGCCGCCTGTTCACCCGGACCATGCGCACCAGCTAGACTATTTCAAGGTCAAGAAAGTGTTTAGAGACAGGAGGCTGGTGTCCATGCCGTTCAATTGGATCCCACTAACCGACTAGCTCAGGGACTCGGTATTTATGTCGGCATGCGGCATGTACCGGAACTACCCCCAAGGTGGAACTTTGTGACTTAACCGTCTGAATAGCTTTTGCTCGAAATATATTCTAACTCTTGGTTCATTTTCTTATCAGACAAAGCCATATCAAAGTTGGACCCGGAAAAAAAGGGGGAGACAGACATGTCCGACTTCAAGCTCAAAGGCTACCGGTTCTTCAGGCAAAGCTGTGAGGCGGCCAAGATGGTACTTATCTTTTTCCCTCTCCCTCTTTTTTTTTTTTTTTTTTTTTTTTGTGTGTGTCTGACCTGCTATGCAAGGAAGGGCATCCTTCTAACTTTTACTCAGACGGGATTGGTATCTCAAGCTTGTCGAGCTGGTATGTTAGGAAGGGTGTCCTTTTCGATTTTGCTCGGACAGGGGATCTTAATATCTTGTCTTTTCATTTTCAGACAGCTACACCTAGGCCGGCGAGAAAGCGGTCGACATCCGGTTCCAAGGACGACCAATCGTCCAAGTCTCGCAAAACTTCTACAGCCGAAAATCCTTCGGCATTGTAAGCGGCCAAGACCAAGTTGGCATCTGGTGGGGCCTCCAAGTCTTTGGATCCACAAGAAATAGAGGAGGCACAAGAGAGTACCGCCTGCGAGGGCGAAGAGGGAGTGTCGTCCCTTCACCAAACGGCCTGAGAAAACGCCACGACTCTACATGTCGTGGATTTGACTTTTATTGGGGAGCAGCAGCATGCTCCTCAGGCGGACGAGGGGTCACAACCACAACCTCAGGAGACCAAGGAGCAATCCAAACCCTCTTACTCTTTAAAAAGGGGTCCGCAACCGCCCCAACTTTCTCGGAAGGTACTAAGTCTAATTTCTCACTTGGCTTTGATGTTTTTACATTGTCAACTTCTAACTTGTTTATAATTTGCAGACATCGCCGAGGAGATGAATGTCCGAGCGCCCGGCCAATCACTGACCGAGGCCGAGCGTAAGGTCATCTGGGAAGCCATGGCTAGGGTCATCTCGGCAGAATTACAAGACAAGTTCCGAAGAATCCACGAGCGGTTCCTCGGCCTAATGATAAACAGCTGCGATGAGGTAATCTGGATTTTCCCAAGCTTTGATACTTAGTTTATGTTTGCACTTGATTTTTCTTTTACTGACTTACTTCTGTTTGTCCGCAGCTCTTCCTTAAGCTCAACGCCTTCCTCGATTGGCACGCTCGTGAGTGGCGTTAGGTCCAGGCGGCCTAGGACGACATCAAGAAAATACAAGATGAAAACACCGGGACGCTGGCCATGCAGGAGATCCAACATGCGGCCGCCATCAATGCGCTGAGCAAGAAGTCTACCAGGCAGGATGAGGACATAGTTAAAATGGGAGATGCCCTCAAGTTGGAACGGCTTGCTCCTAAGGCTTTACAAAAGGAAAGGGATGAGGCGATCACCAATGCCTCTCAATGGAAGGAGGGCTTTGAAGCCTCCAAGAAGCTCAAGGCCGAGCTCGAGACTAGCTATTAAGCCCTTGAGGCCCCTCTAAAGGGGATGGACGAACTCAACCAGGAGATCAAAAGTTTCAATAAGGAGGCAGAGGCTTCCAAGCAGATCACTCCTCAAGAGATGGTCCGGATTGAACAATCGGCCGAGAAGAAGCTCAAAAATCGTTTGAGGAGGCCTTCACTATGATGTTCGACATCAGTGAAGTGTCGTACTACCACAAGCGCTTCGTCAGGCTGTTGAATCATGCTCCCTCAAGGAGGAGGCTTCCCCCGAATTTGTCGATACTCCATCTCCTTCTCGAAGCGATGATTAAGATGATGATGATGAGGAG
This sequence comes from Chenopodium berlandieri, assembly GCA_034703905.1. Classification (NCBI taxonomy): domain Eukaryota; kingdom Viridiplantae; phylum Streptophyta; class Magnoliopsida; order Caryophyllales; family Amaranthaceae; genus Chenopodium; species Chenopodium berlandieri. The sequence continues at coordinate 48,075,487 of CM068289.1, forward strand.
GAGGAAGAGTCGGCTAAGGGAGAGGAGCTGGCCAAGGAAGGCGAGGCGGCCAAGGATGACGGTGACAAGGGATCGGCCGAATGAAGTGCTCGGTGTCTTCTGCTACAGCTGTTGTTTTAAGCTTTTTATTTTTTGTTTAGAATTATCCATTTCTGCCACCATTTTGAGTGGTTTTGTATTATAACAATTTGCTATTGGCCGCTTGTTTGAGCGGTCTTTGTTTTTATGAAATTTTCATTTCTGTCTTATTCATACTTAGCATATTTTTCGCAATTTTCATGATTTTATTTATATGCTTCTTTGCATACGAATAATGAATATATACTGAGGGTATGCCCCTTTATTCGGCATTTTGCCTAGTCCATACTTAAATGGGTTTGATCAACTTAGTAGATTTTATACCTTAAAGGGTATGACGAGTACTAAGTTGATCAAATCATAATAATGAATGCCCTTGGACTAAGCAAATGCAGAATGAATTTAGATATATGGTTGTTTTATTTTCTTTACATTTATCTGTGTCGAGTCATCCTTTGGTGCTATCTCTTAGACGTGAAAGGAATAGTGTTCTTTGAATAAGTATATTTTCTGATAGAGGGTTCGGAATAAATTAGGAAAGCTAATTATTCAGTGAGGTCAAGTGATCGGAATGCCTATCTGGAGGCCGCTTCCGATTATGATATTAATGTATAATTAATATTATAGCTTGCTCTTGACCAAACCCTTCTGGTCACACCCACTCGTGTAACCAAACCATGGCGACGAATTAATCCGGAGAATTAAATAAGTCGATAGAGATTTTACGAACTAAGACGTCGGATTCCGAGCTTAGAGCGTCGAAGCCGAGTGTCAAACGTCGAGTCGAATTAAGGAATCGACGAGACGAGAAATTAGTCAAACAACAAGTCAACGCTAAGCCGTAGCCTCACATTGGCCTAGCCATGCGGGGGCTAGGCTAGCCAAGGCCACCAGCCGCAAGGCATGGTTGTGTCGCAAGCCCAGCATGCATGTGCGTGCTAGGCTTGCTGGCCGAGCATGCTTGCGGGCTGGTGCGCCTAGCCACTCACATGCAAGCACCAGCACACATCAATGCATGGCTGGGCTGGTAGGCCTTGCCGCAAGTAAGCGGCAGCCTGCAAGCGCACAAGGGCCTGGCTAGCGATAGCAGCGCCCAGCAGAACATAGTGGCCCGCTTTGATGCGTGGCCGGCTGGCACTAAGCGTCACCAAGGCAGCCTTGGTGGCCAAGGCAGCCCGCCAGCTGGGGCTACCTTAGTGGAGCCGGTTTGTTGGAAGGGTTCGCCTTAGGGAGCAAGGGAGGTGTGGTCTTCACCTACTCCTTTTCTCTCCTTGTGAAACTTGTTGTTTGATGATTGAATTGTTATTCAATTTACTTTAGAATTAAATTAATTCATTCATGTTCACATTTCACCAACTATCCCACGTGGAAAGTTGATGGAAACTCTTGGGAGCATTTCCCTATAAATACCCACCTTGGGTACTGGGAATACTTACTTGGGTAGAACTCTAAAGGAATCTCCCAAAGAGTGGGAAAGCCTTAAGTTCGTAAAACTCTAGTAATTTTGGTCTATCCCCATCTAAGCTACGGGATAGGGGCTGGTTTGGTGATCAAGGGTGTGAGACGTTGGAGGTCTTGCATTTGTGGGGGTTGAAGGTTTCCAAGTCCGAGCTCAAGTTACGAGCGAAGCACGCGTCAAGGTTGACCTTCTTTCTCTCTATTCTCTTTATGTGTTTATGTTTTTCCTTAATTGCATGCTATTTTGTTATGTTATAATTATTATGCATGCGATCCATTTTGCGGGTTTTGTTTCCGCACAGTGTCGAACACCGCAAAACCCAACAGCGGTATAAGAGCCTCTTGCATTTAATTTTCACAACTAAAATTAATTAAGGTGAATTAAATGGATTTAAATTTCTAGATTAGCAACCTAATTAAATTAGGATCTCGGTTTTAATTGGATTAAAATCGTATTATTGCTAATTTATGACTACGAACCCAGATTTTGACTCAAAAATAGTGAATTTTGGATGGAATCGATGTTCTAATAAATTAACCCTTATCCACAAAGTGATTAAAAAATGGCTTCAAGAGGCCAAAATTTGCCCTTAAAAGTGGTTTTTCGAGGGCTTTTTCGTTTGGAACGAAAAATTTTAAATCTTTAAACCTTGATTAATTATGGTATGCAATTGTTGGATTATGTGTTTGATTATACCATTAATCTTCTGCAATTTTACTCCTTATTAAGCATGTTTATAATGTAAATTGTTTGTTTAATTTGGAGAGCTCTTAATTTCACATAAACTTGGAATTCACATTCTTGCAAATAAATTGCTTGTAGTGTTTGGTGAATATGATTTTTGAAGTCCTTAAAATGTTAAGATTCAATTTTTAATGGTTTAAATTGTTGAATCTTAACTTGCTAAAATCCATAATGAACAAATTTTGGTTTTAATCATTTTGGAAGTTGATTAAAATCTTAAATGTTCATACTTGTGCTTGAAATATTATTACTCTTCATATTGGAAAATTGTAACATTCTAATAAAGTGCATGAGTAAGTATTGGATAAATTATTTCATTGCATGATTGATTATTTATTCAACTAATTTTGTCAAACTCATTATTAATTTATGTTGGTTAAATTAATAATGAGACTAGCCCTCAATTTTTGTTGTATCAAGTTGAGCAAAAAATAATTAAAAGAATGGTTCTTGAATTAATTTTGGTTTGTGTACTAAAATTGAATTTGATTAAGTTGGACTTATTTTAATTTCAAAAGTGCTCAATATTAGTTTTAAAATTAAAATTTAGAATTAATTTTAAAGTCACACAAAAATCGGAATAAAATTCCGAAGCACGAGCACAAAAATCGAAGCTTTGAGCTTTAAGCACCAAGCTCGGCTAGCATGGGCTGCTAGCACAGCCCGGCATGTTGCTGCCGAGGCTTGGTGCATACGTGTGTGCGTGCAAATGTGGCTGCGAGCTGATGCGTAGGATAGTGCGGCAAGGCTGCCCGCAAGCGCTGCCAAGCAGCGCCCAGCCCGCAAAGGCCAAGGCTACTAAGCAGCACGCATTGCAAGCGCTAGCAAGCATAGCAGCACGCTGCCAACGCCAGTAGCGTGCACGCATGCGAAGCATGCTACGAGGCTGCTGGTGCTAGCTGGTGCCTCGTGTGCTGCTAGCTGTGCATGCCATCACCCACACGCAATTTTAGGCTAGGGTGCCTAGCAACCCTAGCCCTTTGTCTTGGATGCTAGGCACTCGGGATTGGGGGCTTGCTATTTTGCGGTTTTAAGTAAAACGAGGCTAGGCCTCGGTTTTTCACGTACTTGCAAATTTTTGACAAAATTTGGTTTGATTGGCTTAATTAATTTTAATTAGATTAAGTTAAATGTGGAATTTAGTGGGAGCTTTATTAATCACTTTGAGCTTTATTAAGCCTTATTTGTGCTTTTGTTATTGCGTTAGTTAACATAATCGGATAAACAACTTGACTAGTTTTAATTAGGCGTGTTAATCGGACTAACCACCTAAGTTAGTAACTAGTATGCGCTCGATTTGATACAATGTTTTGTATTGTTTGAATTATTTGTAAAATGCATGGGCCATTCACTTTAGAAGTGAATGGATGAATGGAATATTGTAGATGTTTTAATGCAGATTTTACTAAACCTTTGCCTCAAGTGAAACACAAAAAGCACATTGAGGCAATGGGAATCAAGCACATCGGAGACTGGCTTTGAAATTCCCTGTACATGTGTTTTAATTAAACTGGTTGTTTTAATGTAAGACACTGTATTGAAACCATTCATTTATGGAGTAATTATTTTTTATGCAAAATTATCATTCACTCCATTGGTATTTAATTGTGGTTTAGAATTAAATAATGAGTCCATTCGATTTACGGAAATATTCAAAACAGGGTATCAAGACCATGTCTTGGATAAAGAAACACCTGTTAAGTGAACATTGAATATTTAAAATCGAATATTATCCCTAATCGAGGTCATCTGACTGATGGACGATTGATGACCACCAAAGATTAGTGTGTAGTATGATTTACAGCACCATTTCTTGTGCTGCAAGGACATGATGGTCATAAATCATTTGCACAAGTGCCAGTTTGGAACTGCACTGGATCGACCTATGAGAGTACTTTAAGAGATTCAAAAATTGTCATAAGTACATTTCTCATTATAGCTATCGGAACTCGTTTCCTCGACCATGAGTATTGTGAAGTTTTCTTATTTGAGAACTAGTCTCTTTGATGTTGCCTAACGTCTGCCGTAACTGGGGATCATAACGGGAACACTCGGGAGATTAGGTCCTCTTAGTAAAAGAAACTTACAACGCAAGACTGGGAATGTCCCCCTATTAACAATAGGGAACATGTCTTTGTTGTTTACAAGGCCGCTCGAAGAGCGAGACTGTGAAAATGCATGGCCATGCTCAGATGGATTTTAGAAATCATCTGCTAATTGACAATCGAACTCGGAGATCGAGAAACACTTCTGAACGTAATAAGGATGACGATGAATCTTACCTTATAGTTCACAAAGAGACATTAAGCGACATAGGAAATGGGCTATGCACTTTATGCACACTTGTTCGGAAGGACAAGTGGGAGATTGAAAGTAATGGTGTCCTTCCAACAAGTGTATTATTCTGATAGAGGGTTCAGAATTATTACAGAGCTAATTCTTCAGTAAGGTCAAGTGATCGGAATGCCTAGGTGGAGGCCGCTTCCGATCAATAATATTAAGATATAATTAATATTACAGCCTAATCTTAACTGAACCCTTCGGGTTGAACCCAACCGAACAACCGATCTGAGACGACAAATTAATCCGAAGGATTTAATGAGTCGACGGAGTTTTACGAATACAGACGTCGGATATCGAGCCTAGGGTGTCGAGACCGAGCGTCGTAAAATCACAAGCAACAAGTACGAACATAGCCGTAGCATCACATTAGCCTAGCCATGTGAAGTGCTAGGCTAGACTAGCTCATCGCAAGCCTAGGCGCACCATGTGTGTGCTAGGCGCAACATGGCGTGCTAGGCGAGCCATGAGTACTAGGCGCACCAGGGGCACTAGGCAACCCATCGCAGCACAGCAGCGTGCTTGGCTGGATGCCTAGGCGCCATCGCAGACCACGCGCACCAAGCACAGCCATCGCAGTGCTGGGCACTTGCGTGTGTGCGTGGGCGTGTGTGTCTCGCACCATCGCAACACCAGCCTCGCACAGCAGCACCATGCCAAGCATCATTGCGTGTGTGTAGGCACCATCGCAGGCCACGCACCAAGCACAGCACACCTATGCGTGTACGTGTGCGAGTGCTAGTGCATGCTGGCCTGGCTGTGCGTAGCTATGCGAGAGGCGATGCCCAGCATGCGTGGCTCGCTAGCATCATGCATGCTGGGTAGGCGTGTGCGTGTGCATGCGAAGGGGAGAGCTAAGCAGCCAGCAGCGCCCAGCGCCAAGCAAGCCGCAGCATGGGCATCACCCAGCACAGCAGCATGCAGCGCGCATGGCTGGCTGGGCTGATGCTTGCTGCCTTGTGCTGGCTGGCTGGGCTAGCTGGCAGTGCTAGCTGGCATGCTAACTGGCTGCCAGCCCAGCAGCCCTCCTATGCCGGTTTTGTGAGGGTGGGGACCAAGGGCTTAGAGCATGCCTTGGGGAGCAAGGCAATGGTCCCCCCAAGGTTCATGGTCCTCACCTAACTCTCTCTCTCTCCCCTTGACACTTGTTGCATTGTGATTGCATTTAATTAATTATTTAATTTAGAATTAAATAAATTAATGCTTTTGCACATGATCCCACATTGATCATGAAATGGGATTCAAGTTCCTATTCTCTATAAATACCCACTTGGTTGGGATTTTTGAGAACAACACTTGAGTGGAAAAGTAAAGGCAACTCCATTGTTGAGTATACCTTGAAATTCGTAAAACTCCAAGTTTATATTTTGTCCGGGCCTTGACTAACCTTCGAGGCTTAGGACGTTCGGGTCGGGTTCGAGGGTACGATCCCGTCGGAGGCCTCATATTTTCGGGGTTCAAGTAAGAGCTCATAGTTGAGCGAAGCACGCGTCAAAGGTATAATCTTTTATCCTTTCTTATGCTTTTAATTATGTTTTGCTTGTTAATTGCATTTATTATGGGGGCGGGTCTTGGCGGGTTTCATTCCGCGTAGTGAGGGCCACTACGAAACCCTACAGTTTTATCTTGACAATGTTTTATATGGTACGGCATATTCAGAAATGGGGTTTATGTGCTTTCGCTAGACAAATAGGTTTATAATGTTAATGATACCACCAAAAGGGTTAAGACCAGTTAGTCGAATCAAACCTACTTGTGGCATTCTCATCTAGGCCATATAAACATCAAATGCATTAAGAAACTTCTTCATGAAAGAATTCTTGATTCATTCGACTTAGGGTCATTTGAAAATTACGAAGGATGTCTAGTTGGCAAAATGATAAACACAACCCTTCTCCAAGTTAGGATAAAGGGCTAGTGACTTATTGGGGCTCATACACACGGATGTATGTGAACCAATGAGCACAAACACAAGAAATGGTTATCGCTATTTTATCACATTCACGGATGACTCTAGTAGATATGGCTATGTCTACCTAATGTCGCACAAATCTGAATCCTTTGAAAAGTTCAAAGAACTTCAGAGTGAAGTGGAAAATCAGCTTGGCAAGAAAATCAAAGCCCTTCGATCGGATCGAGGTGGCGAGTATTTGAGCTACGAATTCCACGACCATCTAAAAGAACATTGACACCTCCCGGAACTCCACAATGGAATGGAGTGTTTGAGAGAAGAAATCGAACTCTGTTAGACATGGTTCGATCCATGATGGTCTTACCGATCTTCCTATCTCTTTTTAGGGAAACGCACTTCAAACCGCGGCACTAACACTGAACCGCGCTCCTTCAAAAGCTGTCGAAATGACTCCATATGCATTATGGACGAAGAAACCTCCACGGCTGTCTTTTCCTAAGATTTGGGATTGCGAAGCATATGTCACAAGACTCATGTCTGATAAGCTTGCACCAAAATCTAACAAATGATTTTTTGAGGGGTATCCAAAAGAAACAAAGGGGTATTACTTCTACAACCAATCTGAGAACAAAGTGATTTTTGCTCGAGATGGTGTCTTTTTAGAGAAGGAGCACCTTTCCTAAATGACAAATGGGAGGAAAATCGAACTTCATGAAGTTCGAGAAGATGAGCAACAAAATGGATCTGACAAAACAGACAGTTAAAGGGCTTTGGAAGCACCTGTTGATAATAGTCATAGTCAAACTAACAATGTTCAGAATCAAACCGACAATGTAAATGCTCAATCTATTACCCTACGTAGGTCGCAAAGGCCAAGATCTCAACCAGACAGATACCTTGGTGTCGTCTTAACCGAGAATCAATACATCCTAGTTATGGATAAAGATGAGCCAGCAACATACAAACAACCTATGACGAGCCCCGACTCGGCTAAATGGCTAGAAGCCATGAAATCCGAGATGGATTCCACGTTTGAGAATCAAGTTTAGGACTTGGTTGATTTGCCCGAAGGTTATACACCTATTAGATGCAAATGGATTTTCAAGTTGAAAACCCACAAAGATGGAAATGTATATGTATACAAAGCTAGACTGGTGGCAAAAGGTTACAGGCAAATTCACGGCGTTAATTATGATGAAAAATTTTAGTCAGTCGCCATTCTTAAGTCCGTCTGGATTATCCTAGCAATTGCTACATATTACGATTAGGGACGTCAAAATCACCTTCCTTAATAGGATTTCGGAAAAAACTGTGTACATGACACAGCCCGAAGGTTTTGTAAATCCAAACAATGCTGGGAAGGTATACAAGCTTAAGAAGTTCATTTATGGATTAAAGCAGGCTAGCAGAAGTTGGAATCTGCGATTCGATGAAGCCATCGGCAAGTTTGGTTTCATCAAGAATCCAGATGAGTCTTGTGTATACAAGAAGGTTAGTGGAAGAGACATCACATTCCTTGTCTTATATGTCAATGACATATTGCTCATTGGAAATAGCATTCCGATGTTGGAGTCCGTAAAGACTTGGCTTGGAAAATGTTTTTCAATGAAGGAGTTAGGAGAAGCATTGTACATTCTAGGCATCAAGATCTATAAGGATTGATCTAAGAGGATGATTAGATTGAGCCAAAGAACTTATATTGATAAGGTACTAGCACGATTCAATGCGGTGGAAGCCAAGAGAGGCCACCTATCCATGTCTTATGGCATAACTCTCAGCAAGAAACAGTGTCCGAAGACACCTAATGAGCGAGAGAGAATGAATCAGACTTCATATGCTTCTCTTATTGGATCAATCATGTACGCCATAGTATGTACAAGGCTGAATGTATCATACGCCTTGAGTGCTACGAGTCGATACCAATCAGACCTAGGAAAGGCGCATTGGACTGCGGCCAAGAATATCCAAAGTACCTGAAAAGGAACAAGAATAAATTTCTGGTCTATGGTGGAAGTAAGGACTTGGTTGTTGAAGGATAAATATCAGAAGCAGCTAAGGAGGCAGTTTAGATTCGTAAGTTCGTAGGTGAACTTGGTGTTATGCCCTCGATAAAGGGACCAATAGACCTCTATTTTGATAATAGTGGAGTTATTGCTCAAGCCAAGGAGCCAAGGGAACATCAGAAATTCAAACATGTCATGACGCGATTTCACATGATAAAGGAATGGAAGACCGAAAATGAAATCAGAATTTGCAAGATTGGAACAGACGACAATGTAGCCGATCCACTCACTAAACCTTTGCCTCGAGTGAAACACAACAAGCACATTGAGGCAATGGAAATTAGGCATGTCAGAGACTGACTTTAATTTTCCTGTTTATGTGTTTTAATTAAGTTTTAAGATCTTATTGTAAAATACTAAGTTAAACTATTCATTTATGGAGTAATTTTTATTTTTCGCAAATTATTATTCCATTCTATTTGATTGTGGTTTAGAATTAAATAATGAGTACCTTCTATTTGAGAATATTCAAAAATAGGGTATCAAGACAATGTCTTGGATAAAGAAACACCTATTAAGTAAACATTGAATGTCATATCGAAACCATCCCTAATCGAGGTCATTTGACAGTTGGAAGACGAATGACCGTGCAAGATTAGTGTATAGTATGATTTATAGCACCGTTTCTTGTGCTACAAGGACAAGATTGTCATAAATCATTTGCACAGGTAATAGTTTGGAACAATACCGAATCGACCTATGAGAATACTTTAAGAGATTTAACAATCGTCTTAAGTATATTACTCGTTATGGCTATCGGAACCTCTTTCCTCAACTATGAGTATTATTAGTTTACTTGTTTGAGTACTAGTCCGTTTTGATGTTGTCAAACGTTTGCCGTACATGGGGATTATAAAGACAACACTCAGGCGGCTAGGGCCTCATGGTAAGGGAAGCTAAAAATGCAAGACTAGGAATGTTTCCCTATTAACAGTAGGGAACATGTCTTTGATGTTTACAAGGCCTCTCAAAGAGTCAGATTGTGAAATTGCATGGCCGTGCTCAGATGGATTTTATAAATCGTCTGCTTATTGACAGTCAAACTCAAAAATCGAGAAACACTTCTGGACGTAATAAGAATGACGTTGAATCTTACCTTATAGTTCATGAAGAGACATTAAGTGACATAGGAAAAAGGCAATACACATACAACACACTTGTCCGGAACGATAAGTGGGAGATTGAAAGGAATAGTGTCCTTCGAACAAGTGTATTATTCCGATAGAGGGTTCAGAATTAATTAGGAAAGCTAATTATTCAGTGAGGTCAAGTGATCAAAATGCCTAGCTGGAGGCCACTTCCGATCAGTAATATTAATGTATAATTAATATTACAGCTTGCTCTTGACTGAACCCTTCGGGTCACACCCAATCGTATAACTGAACAATGGCAACGAATTAATTCGAAGGATTAAATACGTCGATAGAGATTTTACAAACTAAGACGTCGGATTTCGAGCTTAGCGCTTCAAAGCCGAGCGTCAAGCATCAAGTTGATTTTAGGAATCGACGGGACAAGAAATTAGTCATAGCCTCGCATTGGCCTAGCCATGCGAGGGATAGGCTAGCCAAGGCCACCAGCCGCAAGGCATGGCTGTTCCGCAAGCCCATCAAGCATATGCGAGCTAGGCCTGCTGGCCAAGCATGCATGTGGGCTGGTGCGCCCAGCCGCTCGCACGCTAAGCACCAGCACGCATCATGCGCTGCTGAGGTGCCTAGCCTTTCCGCAAGCTTGCGTACTGGCATGCAAGCAGGGCTAACATCGGCCAGCAAATGCCAGCCAACCCCGCAAGCAAGGCTAACAGCTAGCAAGGCTTGCTAGGCCTTGCGCGGGATAGCAACGGCATCTCACAAATAGCCCGCATTGAAGCGAGGCTTGCTGATACGGGCCTGCTGCTACGTAGGTCGGGTGGCAGGCCTAGCCAAGGCACCAGGCGCCAGCGAGGCAGCCTTGGTGGCCAAGGCAACCCGCCAGCTGGCGCATGTTCATTGGAGCCGGTTAGTGAGGGGGTTTTGCTTGAGGAGCAAGGGGGAGGTGTGGTCCTCCTCTTGTGATCCTCACCTACCCTCCCTCTTCTCTTGCCACTTGTTGTTTGCTAATTGATTTGTGAAATTAATTTAATTAAAAATTAAATTAATTACCCATTTTCTCATTTCAACAACTCTCCCACATGGAAAGTTGAAGTTTTTAGGAGCATTCCCCTATAAATACCCACCTTGGGTAATGGGATTATTCACTTGATTTGAACTCAATTAGGTATCTCCCAAAAGTGAGAAAGCCTTTAAGTTCGTAATACTCTAGTTTATTTTGGCCTAGCCTCATCTAAGCTACGAGGTAGGGACCAGTTCAGGCGCGAGGGTGAGAGACGGAGGAAGGCTCGCACTTGTGGGACTAGAGGTTTTCCGTGTTCGTGCTCGGGGTTCGTGAGAAGCACACGTCAAGGGTGAGCAAGTCTTATCCCTACTTTCTCTCTCGTCCCTTTATGTGTTTATACTTTCAATACTTGTACGTTATTTTGTTTAGTTGTAATTATTGTGCATGCGATCCTTTTGCGGGTTTTGTTTCCGCGCGATGTTGAACACTGCAAAACCCAACATGAACATGTTATTTGAGGCATGATACAAGTTGAATATGTATGAATCATGGAAGTATGCTTTATTTTCAAGTATCAAGAAAGCATGAATTTAATTAGCAAGGCTTATGTATGGTTAAAAGAGCTAAAGTTAGAATTATTGAGCATGATTCATGATGTTATTTCTCACCCATATATTATTGGAGTTGAGTCAAGAACTTAGTTTATTTATTTACTCACTCATATAAGTTGAGATTGAGTCAATCTAGGAAGTTTATTAGTGCATCTTATGCACCTAGGTAGTAATAGTGCAAGTTTGTGCTCAAAACTAGGCAAGGAACCTTAATTAAAATATAGTATGTGCTCACTAATTAATTCGAGAATGAAATGAAAGTATGTGTTGATTGTTGTTATGTTTGTTCTTGATTGGTTGGTTGGAGTCATCACAAGTTAAATTGATAAATCACGTAAAGTGTAAGAGGATACGCATCAAAACTCTTGGAACGTATACACCTTGAGTATGAACACATGGGGGGAGTTATGTGACTTTATATTTGATCATAGCTTCTACAGGGGTACAGGACGCTGTACTTTTTTTTATTGTCAATGCGCTGGAATTCTGTCACAAAGTGACATAGTAGGTGCCAATTGGGGTAGCTCCCTAATTAGAAGCTCAATATTAAATGGGCTATTATTAAGGAAGGAAACCCGTTCGATGCGTAATCCGAAACTATTATTTAAAATTAATATTGTTAGTTGTGAGTCAAAGGTAAGTTGACTTGTGAATTGTATGGAGAGCATGTTTTATTTATTGATGCTAGGATATTCATGTTAGTGTGGTGCATATGTACTCAGCTTTTGTTGATTCGTACTTTTGTGTTTGTGTTTGGCTTTCCTTTGGATTGGCCTTATTATGACCCATTTTTATGGTGAGTAGAGGGGTTGAAATAAAGAGAAAGTGACAGGTACTTGAAGCATGAAGGGAATGAGTGCAGAAAGTTACTTGTTATGCTTTCTTAGTTTTAATACTTTGAATTGTTGATTTATTATTTGTGAACTAACGTTGTTTTGCTTTAATTTAAGTTGGTTTTGAAAGGGCCATGTTTATATTGGTTCCAACTTGTGGATGTTTTTATTTTACTTATGTTTTGAGTTTGTGAACTCAAGTTTTATTTTGAAAAGTTGGTTTTTAGTTTTAGACTTCCGCTGAGTGACTTTGAAAATAGCCTTAGCCGTTATCACGGTAGCGGTAATATTTTGGTCATTTCCTAAAAAGAGTTTTATTTAGAGTAAAAAGAGTGTTTTAAAAGGAGAAAATTTCCAGGGTATTACACTTTCGAATGCCTTTCAGGGGTTAAACCGACTGTGAATCTGCTTTCAATTGGAATATATAGGCGAGCTTCGAGCCTATAAATCTTTAGAACACTTCTTAGCTCCCTTTCCCAATCCTTGAAGTTTCTTAGGTTTAGCCTTGTTTTCAATTTGGTAGGCAAGTTAGTGCTACCAATAATGCTATATATTCATCTACAAAACAAAATAAGGCAAAGTTCAATAATTATATTTAATAAAATTAAAGTACCATAAATAAATTCAATAGGTAACTTTAAAGCACTTCATTCAATATTAAATGGTCCCAATTGAATTAAGTGATTCCAAGATCCTTTATTTGTGCAATAATTGACCGGGCTTTGGCCCTACCATCAACCATTACATTTTCAAGGTGAGTAAACTCTTTACTGATTGCAACTCTTGGTTAAATAATTAACCATCTCATATTCAATTATTACCTTTTACTTCAAGATTCTAAACTCTTTAGGTAATCTTGTTTAGCACGACCAATTAAAATTGTAAAACTTAATTTACCCCAAGTTACCTAAGATATAAAAATGACACCCAGCTTTGGCATAACCTATCATTAATTATCGAAGGATTGTTGGGTTTTTAATTAGAAAAGCAATTTTAATATTACCGAGAACTAGATTTATTATGTTGTGATTAATTTAGTGAACTCTAGCGCATCATCAACAACATAAATAAAACCTAGTGTGCATAATCTACCAATGCATAAAATAAAGCATGACATAGTATGGTCCCCTAGTCCTAAGAAACTAATCTTGAAATGCTCCCACTTCAACCTTTATGGATCTTCATCCACCTTACTCCTTTGGGCCTTCACTTCATGGGCTTCTTTGGACTAAACTATTTAAATAACTAATCTATTTTCTTTAAATAAAAAGTTACAAAAATACTTAACAGTACGCATACTATATTTAGATTACAAAAATACATCACGATGCGCAGATTGTATTTAGAATCTATGAGCTATACTAGTCTATATATATAGTAAAATAATATCATATATTATAAAAATGCCACATAATAAAATCACTCAACATGCTTGCCTAAACCAAAATATCGAATATTTTTAATTAAGGCAACGCAATTCCTAAAATATCTCATATTTTTAATTCGTAATTAGATAATATCATATATTATTCATTACCATCTATAAAATATCATGTATTTTAAATTTGGTATGAGATAGAATCAAATCTTATATTAATATGGAAAGATAAACCATATTTATTTTCCATGATTATCCTAACTAATTTAGAAGTTCTATCCTAATTACTAGCCAATCAAATAATTTTAAAATCAATTATCTCCAAAATTAATTATGGGATAATCACATTATTTAAATCAATTGTTATCCTTTTGGAATATTGCTCAAAATATCCTAACAAATCCTATCAAAAATTAACAACCTTAATTATGGATAATTACCAAAAACTGAAATTTGATTTTATCCCAAAATAAAATCTGATTCTTTTTTGAAAATATTTTAAAAATAATTTATTTTTTTTTGAAAAATCCGTACTGCACGGCTGCCGGCCACCGTGGTTGGCTAGCCGAAGCTATCAACAGTGGCTGGCCGCTTTTCAGCAGCCACCGCCGCAAGGCAGCAGTGGCACGGACCACCTACCCTCCCCACCCTCCCTCTTGGACTGACCCCGGTCGGCAGCCACTGTGGCTGCCGGCCACTTTAATTTTTTTTTTATTTTTTTAGTTTAATTAAAACAAATTTTGTAAAAATTAAATTAAATCAGTCTAATAATTAAAATTAAATCTCAATTCAATTTTAAAATTAGGGTTCTTCATGAAATTTATTCCCAAATTTGTTTAACACTTAAACTAATTTATTGATCATGTAAAATTCATAATTTATACATCAAATCAATGCTATTAAATTCGTGAAACATATTTACAACGAAATCGAACAAAATAAGCACATAAAAACAAATTTTTAGGGCTTATTAGGTTTGAAATTTTCGAAAACATTAGAGTTAGGGTTTGAAATTTTCGAACATACTAGGGCAAAAATTCGGTCCTTTCTTTGGGTATTTTGAGCAAATTAAATCACATTTAATCAATTCCAAGAGTTAAATCACATTTAATATAATAATTGAACCATAATTAAATTAATTCTCCCTCTTAATTGATTATAATATTATGAACATGGACTTCAAATAATCGTATTATTATAATCAAGCGTGTTCATGCAATAGGCTAACTGATACTACTATAGGGATTTAGGTACTCTAAGCGGAATTTCATGAATCTCTATTCATACGTACTTAAAACAAGATCGCATGCATAACACACAAGAATCACATAATTATACCTTTGAAGCGTAATTTCCACGTAGCAAATTGATTGACAATTAAGGAGAGAATAGAGCCCCAAGCGTTGCTCCTCTACTTAGTCCATGGGATTCGAATGAGCCGTCCACCAATGCTAGATTGGTTAAATGAAGGGGAAACACCACGATCACTACCTTTGCGGACAACCGGCACCACCACGAACCACCACCACCACCGCACATTCACCGGCACAAAGAGGGGAGAGAGAGCAGTGAGAGAGAGAGAGAGTTTGAGAGGGGTTAGGTTTCGTGTTTGCTAACTCGGGTTTGATTAACAGTAAAACTGTATATTAAATCCGTAGGCACCTAGTCTATTTATAATCATATTATAATTAGACTAGGTTAAAAAGCCCGAAACCCTCCAAACTCCTCCATATGGCCGGCCACCTAGAGTGATGAGGCCCAACATGGGCCTCTTCTTCTTATGCTCAATCTAGGCCCTTGTGTGACCTTATAGGATCCTTTCATTTGGGCTTTAGGCTATTTTACTAGCCCAAAGGTCGTAAGTACCTCTAGCTATGATAAAACGACGACCTAAAAGAACGAACTTAATTATCTCCATAATTTAATCCATTATAAATCTAGTAATTGCACTTGACGAAGTAAAACCTTTACTTTTGGCTATAAAGGGTCCATTTTTAGGTCAAAATTGACAACAAAAAAAAAATGGAATTGATTCATTTTGTAACCTAAAAAATACCTCGATTTGCATGACGTAAATAAAATTAGGCATTTTTTATATGTTTTATCAAACTTAACCTGGCCTCAAATCGACCTTTTAGAGCCAAAAGGACCTCTAAAGACTATTTTTTGGCACAAAATCGAAGAATTTTTTTAGAAACTTGTTAGTATTAATGGTTGTCTTGACGGAAGGTGGTGAAAAACTTTTTTTATGTTTTTTTTTTTTTTTTTTTTTTTTTTTTTTTTTTTTTTTTTTTTTTTTGTTGTTGGTAAACAAATTTTTTTTAAAAGATTTGGTACTAAAAATTAATTTTGTGTTTTTTGGGTGTTAAAGTTTCTTTTAAGCTATTATTTTTTTTATACATATCTATGTGGCACTTGAATTAAAAAACTTTAATCTAATTTGTTTATTTAACTTATGTGGTTTTTAAATTTTTTAATTCTACAAGAAATTGGAAATATTTTTTTTCATTGGCTAAAATCCCTTAATTTCCTATGTGGCGCTCTAAAATTTCTTGAAAAAACTCCCTTATATATATTTTCCCATGTGACTATATTTTTTTCCAACGCATAAATCACAAAAGACAATTTAAGTATTGTGTGTGAATAGCGTAAAATTTCAAACATTATGATTTCCATACCTTTTAAAAAGTATGAGAAAACACTTATGAATAGTGTGAGGACAATTATATTCTTGAAATGTTTATTTTATATGCCCCTATATCAATATGATGCTAATTGCCTTTAAGCTTTTCCTTGTGTGATCTCATGATTTAACTCTTACTCCCTCTGTTTCACTTTGTTAGTTCCCTTTTATAATCAATCACTTAAAATAAGAAAAGGAGGAATCCTAATAATTTGGAATTTGATTGCAGCTTTGTAATCAATGTTTTGTCTTTTCCTATTTTATTTGTTTTATTTATGGGAATTGATTGTAATTAAATCGCCTATCATATATCTTGATTGGAAGAATTATTCATGTCTGCAATCCACTAGCACCCTATATGGGACTCTTTAAACACCCAATTAGATTAATTATTCACAGCTTATGAAAATTATTCACCCTATAATAATGTTAGGAATATATTCCATATAAGTATATCATTTTGAAACGTCCAAAATAGTATATGGGACTAACAAAGTGAAACGGAGGGAATATTAACAATGTTTTGACAATTATACCCTCTAAATGTTTATTTACTTATTTGTCCTCTTTAACTTTAATTGTCATTTTTAAAAACTATTAAGAATAGTGTGCGGACATTTATACCCCTAAAATATATTTATTTTTTTACATATTTCCCTCAGTTGCCAACAGCTAAAAGAGTTCCCCAAAAATAGCTAACTATATTGTGCGCATAAAGCGCGTTAGCCACCTTAGTTAAAATAAAGGAAAATTGTTCCATGTACCCCTGAGGTTTTAAAAAATGCACCGTGTACCCCTAAGGTTTGTAAAAAAAAAATGCATCAAACACCCTAATCATCTAACAAATGCACATATCATTGACTTATCAAACAAAAATCATGCCCACACACTGGCTCCCTTTTATTAGTTTATATTTATGCAGTAAAACCGCCTAAAAGCATAAATCCCTACCTTATAAAAAGTTTAACTAAACTCTTATTAATAGTGCATGGACTTTTATATCCCTAAAATATTTTTTTAACACATTTGCCCCCATTTGATTTCAAAAGCCTCAAAATTGTCTCTTGATGAATTCCCTAAATTGATTTAAAAAGTTATGTTTATTTCAATATTTAAAGTCATCTTAAACTTTATTAGACATTTACATTTCTAGATCGAACTCAATATCTTTTTACCATTCAGTCACTATATCAAAGTAGCTCAACTAAAGTTTTCAACAGCTCACAACTACACATGCAAATAGTTTAAAATAAAACATTACGCAAATAGGCATAGGGCATAAAAGCCATCGGTAATAATTTTTTTCAAAGGGCTAGTCATACCGCGCGCATTGCGCGCGTTGGAATCCCTGGTTACATCAAAATTTGAACTCCATTGATCATTCTAAATCCTAAACTTTTTGGTGTTAAAATTTGATTAATCAATTAAGTTTAATAATTAAATGGTTTAGCAATACAGTAGCATTACACTGCAATAATTTAATAGAATTTGATGCTTAGGGGGTCTCAATCTAACAAAATTAACATTTGTTATGAGTCTAGGGGTATTCGGTGCAATTTTTTTTTACAAATCTCAGGGGTATACGGTGCATTTGAAAGTTTTCAGGGGTGCTGGTGCATTTTTTAGAAGCTCAAAGTTACACAGAACAATTTCCAAAAAATAAATAAATTTAGAGAAAGTATATAAGTAAGTTTTTATAAAATTAGAAACATCTCCATACTAAAAACATTTCTATAGACACCATAATAAATATCTTCCCACTTAAAATAAAATTAATAAAAATTTGATGTTCCCACCCATTTTTATCATTACCCTCTTCCACAACAATATTCCTTTCACATAATTTTTTTAAAAAATATTTTCTGTTTTTAAGGTTTCTTACCTTTAAAATTTTCACTCTCCTCTCCCTTAACTTTTTTTTTTCTTCACTCTGAAAAAAAATAACAATTACAAAAAAATAAATAAATACTTTAGAGCAAGTGCAATGGAGGGGATTCACTCTCCTCTTAGCCTTCTCTCTCCTCTTAAGAGGAATCCCCTCCATTGTAGACATAAATGTTGGAGTCCTCTTAACAAGAGGAATGTGGTTAATCCTCTTTGGGAAGAGGATGATGAAATAGGGAAGGGGATTGGAAAAGGTGGGGAAAAAAACAAAAAGAAAAAAAAAAAAAAAAGATTAAAAAAAAAGTTGTACCAGCAGCAGCGACGTGGCACACTCCTGCTGGCCGTTTGGGCTGGCAGGGGCCCACTTGTTTGTTGGTTTTGCTGACATTTGTTGCTTTCTCATTGGTTGATATTTACAACGGTTATAAATTTTCAAACGGTAATAAAAAAAAAAACGGTAACTTATTTTTAAAAAAAAAAACACCAACGGTTATATTTTTTTTTTCTCTATAAAATGAACCTAAATTTGCCATATTTTCAAAATCTTCATTTTCTCCATATTTTCTCTCCTTTTCCTATTAATCTCACTCATATTCAATTTAAGTCATTACATTTTATCTTTCAATATGGATCGAAATAATCCAAATTTAAGAAGAAATTTGAATTTTCAAAATATTCCAAACTCTCAAAATAATTCAAATAATCCTCCTTTTGATCCAAATATTCTCAATAATCCTCAATTTCAAGCTGCCTTACAATGGTTTGGTAATCAACCAAGACCAATGAATCCAAATGATACAACCCAATATCACCAACATTTTTCTCAACATAGTCCATTATTTCCCATGTCTCAACATTTTACCCAACCTATGGACCATTCTCCGGGAGGAGATGGTAGCACGAACGCAACTCCAACTGAAGAGGTACGAGAAGCACATCATCTAGAGGATCTTGATGATGTTGTCGTTGAAGTTTCTCCTGGAGAGACTATGCCGAGGAATTCATGGAGTGTAGCAGAGGATAACGCACTTGTTTCGGCTTACATCAACGCCGGGGGAAATGTTACAAAAAATACAAAAAGGACTAAGGCTGGATTTTGGGCTGCAGCTTGTAAATTGTACGAACAAGCACGACTTGCAAATCCTGATGAGCTCCAGAAGACGAGGAATACTAAGTCCTTACAACAACGTTGGGATCACATCAATTCGAATGTGAACAAGTGGGTAGAGGTATACAGTTACGAGATACGACATCCGAAGAGTGGACAATCAGATGCAGATGTTGAAAAACGTGCACACAATGCTTTTGCAATGGCGAACAAAGGTAAACATTTCCATTTACAACATTGTTTTGAAGTTATGCAAACTTTTCCAAAATGGGATCCGAATGAGGTCATGCAATTACCTGCTGAAAGCGGAGGAAGTGCAAAACGATCTGAACCAGAATCACCAACTGTTGAAGGTGGAAAACCACGAACTCGACCAGATGGCATAAAAAAGACGAAGAGATTAGCAACGGAATCTGGTTCTTCGTCTTCATCTATAAACCTTGATTCGTTCAATACAACTCTTGCAGAATGTAGCGAAAAGAGGTATGACCAAGGAGAACGAATGATGGCCTTAATACGAGAGCGAGATGAAGAAAGGAAAAGGCAAAAGGAAGAGGAGATGAAGTTCAAAATGTTAAATATGTTGATGATGAAACCTAACCTTGATGAATTTGAGGTAGAAATGTACAAGAAGCTTAGAGAGGAATTTAGTAATAGGTTCTTATGAAGTTGTTGTTCTTATATGTTATTTTAATGTTTTATTTATTTCATGTTTTTAATGTATTAGTTTTTTTTAATGTTTTATTTATTTCTGAATTTATTTTAATTTTTTTAATGTATTAGTTTTTATTTTGTAATGTTTTTAATATATGTTTAATTATATTGTAATGTTTACTATTATTATGACTGTTATTATTATTATTATTATTATTAATTTGTAATTATTATTATTAGGAGTGGTAAAAAACAAAAAACAAAATTCAGTGTGTAGTCACTTCATGCATTGATACATCTACTTCATATGTCAACTTTTCTGTAAAGCCATACATATCTCTGCAAAGCTATAGATTATTGTCATGCAAAAATCTAATCTTCTGACATACATCTCATAATTCAAATTTTGAAATGTGTTACCAAAATATTCTCTTGCATTATTACTTAGTTCATGTGGATCATATTGTCTATATATTGACCAGTTTCATTCACATATAATTCTATCATTGTCATACAAATACTAACATTCAGTTTTATACAAATATTATCAAAAAATTGTAAAATGAATTTTGATTCTAGTTCTTCTACTTCTAGTGATGAAATATACGATTCCATGTTGTTAGATTTTATTGAGGAAAATCGACAACAAGAAGTGATAGAGGATACAGTAAGATATGTTGTTAACACCGATGTAGAAGAACAAGAAGTTCATGGTTCACGACGTGAAAAAATGTCAAGGTGGATCGTTCCAAGAGATCGTGAAGGAGCACATGATCGGTTAGTTACAGACTACTTTAGTGACCATCCATTATACGGCGATGAAAAGTTTCGACGTAGGTTTCGTATGCGAAAACCTCTATTCATGAAGATAGTGAATACGTTGAGTGCAACTGATAGATTTTTTCAACAACATCCAGATGCCACAATGCGACTGGGTGCTTCTGGAATTCAAAAATGCACCGCAGCAATGAGAATGTTAGCATATGGTTGCCCAGCTGATCAAATTGATGAGTATCTAAAACTTGGGGCAAGTACGGCAAGAGAATGTCTTATACACTTTGTTGATGGAGTGATTCGTGAATTCTCAACAGAATACCTGCGGAAGCCAAACGCCGAAGATCTTGTTCGTCTCCTTAAACAAGGGGAAGAAAGGGGTTTTCCTGGCATGATGGGGAGCATCGATTGCATGCATTGGGAGTGGAAAAATTGTCCAGCTGGATGGAAAGGAATGTATCAAGGAAGATCTAAAAGGGCAACGGTGATCTTAGAAGCTGTTGTTTCTTGGGATTTATGGATTTGGCATGCCTTTTTTGGCACGCCAGGGACATGTAACGATATAAATGTTCTTCAACGTTCTCCCGTCTTTGACGATATTTTAAATGGTCGAGCTCCACAAGTTAATTTCACTGTGAATGGAAATACCTATAACCAAGGATATTATCTCACGGATGGGATTTATCCAAAATGGGCAACATTTATTTCCGCTATTACCTCCCCACAAACCCCTAAACAGAAGTTGTTTACAATCAAACAAGAGAGTATTAGAAAAGATGTTGAGCGTGCATTTGGTGTGCTACAAGCTCGATTTGCAATAATTAGACATCCGGCTTTGGCATGGAGTGTCGAAATGCTATGGAAAATCGTTATGGCGTGTATTATCATGCACAATATGATTGTAGAAGACGAGCGCGATAATTACATGAATTATTGGGATCCAACGGAATTTTCCACCGAACAACCTGAGAATCTAGCAGGATCATCAAGGAGAGGAGCAACAACTTTCACCGTTACCCCTGGGCGTTATAAAGATCAAAATTTAGCTACATTGATGGCTACACGAGAAAATCTTCGTGATAAACAAATTAATACATCTTTGAAGAATGATTTGCTGGAACATATATGGGCTAGTTTTGGGAGCACTTTTGTCAACTCACCTTAAAGATAAAACGTATTTATGATTTAGTTTCTCGTTTTTCAATTATGGGCTTTTAATGTATTTTTATGTTTCCGAATTTCATGAATTGTCTTTTTACATAATGTATTGCAACGTTCCTTTTTAACTATTTTATATGCATGACAACTGTTCTATTTACTAATTATGCATTTTAAATTATCATTAATTGTACATTTTTGTATTATATTAAAATTGTCATTAATCTAATTATAATAATTTGTCATATTAAATTTACAAATATCTAAAATAGAAGTTGGTGGGGCATAAATAGAAAGGAAGGGGATTCATGAATCCCCTTTGTTGTGGGAAAAAATAAAGAAAGAGGAAGAGGAAGAGGATGGACATAGTGGAAAATGATGTGGAAGAAAGAGAAATGATGTGTCAAAAGGAGAGAAGGAGAGAGAAGAATTAAGGGGATTCATGAATCCCCTCCATTAAACATGCTCTTATATTTCCCCTCCTTCACCTCTTCCTTCCTTCTCCCCAAAAAATCTCCCCTTTTGTCTCGTCCCCTGCAAATCCCCAATCCGAGTCCGATCAACTCGCTGCAACTCGGCAATTTCTCATCGAAATTATTATTCAATCAATGCCCATTTTCTGCAACGTTGCGATTGTCATTACAACGGTAACATTTCATATTTGATAATCTTTGATTTTTAATTTTTATGGGTATTTTGTGTTTTTGGTTCTAGTTATTTGTTTCGCATCGAATTAATGGAGTACAAATGGTGAATATTGCATCGACATTAGGTTTTTCTATCTGGGATCTGATTCAATTGTTGGTATTATTACTTTGATCGGATTTTCAATCTAGGGTTAGGGTTTTTGTGGAGAGAGAAAAGGGGGGAGATTTGGGGAAGAAAGGGAGGGTAAGAGTGAGCCAAGATGTTGAATAAATTTATGAAACGAGGGAATCGAAAAGGGTCTAAATCAGATGATTTAGCATTTCCACCTAGTAATCGAGGATCTGGGGTGGTGGCTTCGTCCAATGTTGTTGTTAATCATGCGTCTCGTGTTGGGGTTCCGGGTTCGGGTGGTCCGAATGCCACGCCACAAGGCGTTGGTGGTGGGAGTTTGATTGTCACAGTACCGCCTTCGGGTTCTGTTGAAGCTCTTCCTATGTTTAAAGATGTTCCGGCTGCGGAGCGCCAGAATCTGTTTCTGCGTAAGCTGCAAATTTGTTGTTATCAATTTGATTTCACTGATACATTGAAATCGGTTAGGGAAAAGGAAATTAAAAGGCAAACATTGATGGAACTTATCGAGTTTATTCAGTCGGGTTCAGGAAAGATTCACGAGACTGTGCAAGATGAGATGATTAAGATGGTGTCAATAAATATATTTAGGTGTTTACCCCCAACATCCCACGAAAATACTGGTGTTGAGGCTACTGACCCTGAAGAGGAGGAGCCATTTCTAGAGCCCTCGTGGCCGCATTTGCAACTTGTGTATGAGCTTTTGTTGAGATATGTTGTGTCCCAAGACACTGACACTAAGGTTGCCAAGCGTTACATCGATCATTCCTTTGTGTTGAAGCTACTGGATTTGTTTGATTCAGAGGATCCAAGAGAGAGGGAA
The DNA here is from genome assembly GCA_034703905.1 of Chenopodium berlandieri. NCBI lineage: Eukaryota > Viridiplantae > Streptophyta > Magnoliopsida > Caryophyllales > Amaranthaceae > Chenopodium > Chenopodium berlandieri. Next base: position 48,098,860 of record CM068289.1, read on the forward strand.
TATTTGAAAACTATTCTCCACAGGATATATGGAAAGTTTATGGTGCACCGACCGTTTATCAGGAAGGCGATTAATAACATCTTTTATCGGTTCATATATGAGACAGAGAGACACAGTGGGATTGGTGAGCTTTTGGAGATTCTAGGAAGTATAATTAACGGGTTTGCTCTTCCAATGAAGGAGGAGCACAAGTTGTTCCTTGTTCGAGCTCTGATCCCACTTCATAAACCGAAGCCAGTCGGGCTATATCATCAGCAGCTTTCATACTGCATCACTCAGTTTGTTGAAAAAGACTACAAGTTGGCAGATACAGTGATAAGGGGTTTGTTGAAATATTGGCCGGTTACTAATTGCCAAAAAGAAGTTCTCTTTCTTGGGGAATTAGAAGAAGTATTAGAGGCAACACAGTCTGCTGAATTCCAACGTTGTATGGTCCCACTTTTTAGACAGATAGCTCGCTGCCTTAACAGTCCTCATTTTCAGGTATGAAAAATTCCTTTTGCCTGTGTCCTGTTGTTCCCCTCTCCCCTGCCACCGAAAGCTGGAAGAAAAGAACCCCCAAATTTATATATAAATGCTTGCAATATTATATAGCAATTTCTTTTCACAGTGATCAAATTAATGCATAGTAGTTTGTGTTTCCCAGAATTTACTGTGCCTTGTGGACTGAACTTTCATGCTCTTGAGCTTCATTTTATTAGATTATTGAACAAGATGCTTTGCACCTTACATGGAGTCAAATACAGATGGAGATATATGTTATCGTTCTCTTAAGTACATGTTATTTATACATGTCCTTGAGTTCATGGATTCTAGCTCAAGCTTTATCTTTTGTATCTTTTTCTATTTGTTTTTTGACACTGATTACTGATTTACTCACATGATTTCCAATTCCTATTTTGTAACTTATTCTGTACTTATATTTCCTTATAATAGTGTCTTTTCTTTTGAATTGGGTGTCAAGAGATGGCATCCATGACAACGTCAGTTTAGTCTTATATGGTTTCTGTAGCAGTTCTGTGCCTTGCCTTCTTTTTCAGATCTGTGAGATTGGTGTATGATGTATTTGTTATTGTTCATAGACTAATGTTAATTTTTCAATGCTGGTGTTTGTAGTATGCTCTATACATGTTGTTGATGATTATTGCCATAAAGACCTAGCACTCACCTTTTTTGGTTATATTAGAATACTTCGTATTAAATAAGCTTTGGATATATGCAACATAAGAACATATTTTTTATATACTCTGTTTGCAATTAGTTTCTCCATTTAATTTATTAAGAATAAAAATTTGTAGACTTTGACCGTAAATTTTAACATGTTCCTTTGCTCCAATAATATGTGCTCTTCTTATTGTGGCACATATGTGCTCCATGTCCGACACGAGTATGCGTCCAACTTGGGTATTTTGTGAAAAATTCCATGATTTTGAACTAAAAATGAAGTGTCCAAATGTCGTACCCATGTTCGAGTGTCAAGGGACGGACCGGCTTGAGTACTTACAGCTGAATGAAGAGAATTTTTTTTTTTAATGTTATTTTTACTAAAAAGGTCGATGTGTAGTGTAATACTCCTTTCGTCCCATAATAATTGACACGTACTTTTTTTCACTATTTATATACTCCCTCCGTCCCAATATATAGTTCCTGTTTGTGTTTTTTCACGGTACTTAAGAAATAGGAGGAGAAAATGAATGAAGTACATAAAAAAAGGTGAAAAGTGCAATTATAGACAAAAGTTAAAGAGGAGAAAGTGAATGAAGTACATAAAAAAAGGAGAAAAGTACAATTATAGACAAAAGTTAGATAGAGAAAGTGGAAAAAAGTACAAAGCATTTGGAAAATTCAAGGGTAATTTAGGAAGTATAATGAATAAAGTTAAAAAAATGAGGGTATAATGGTCTTTACATATTTTTATCCAAAAATAGAAAGAGGAACAACATTTTGAGTCTCCAAAATAGGAAAACAGGAACTATAATATGGGACGGAGGGAGTATTAACTTTGACCATAGTTTATTAGTAATTTATTAAAAATAAATCTTATTATGAAATATGTTTTTATATAGGTATTAATATAAAGTTTCAATATCAACTTTATATTTATTAGTTTATTACTAATATTTGATTATATATATTTAAAGTCAAACTAGTGCATTGCCTTGTGTGCCAAGTTTGAATGTGTCAATTATTCTAGACAGAGAGAATAAGTTTAATATTAGACAGAGAGAGAAAATAGAGTGCGGGACCTAACTTAATAAGGACATATGCAGGAGGAAAGTGTGCACTCTTAATGGGACAAAGGGACATTAACATACTACAAAGTGAGATCTTGGTAGATTTATTTTGATATGTATATTCAGAACATTAAGTTGTCAACTCCTTGATAATTTTTTTCAATTTGTAACTTAAGGCAATAATGATCAAAGGTGTGCAATTAGAGGGAGTATATGATTTTTTTTTTATTATTTTAATTGTTTCATTTAGTTTTCTATTGCATTATACAAGATAGTTGTGTTTGACACCCATATGAAGTATATTTTGCCACTTTTTTGAATGACTTCCTTATTATATGGCTGATTGTAGGATGTTGCTGACGCGTAAACAAGTTGACTTCTTTTCTTATATAGAGTTTTTTTTTCCTTAGTGCATGAAGCATAAAACACATTGAGGCTAGTGAGCTTAGACACAAGGCTGTTGGCTAAAGTGCTCTCCTTGGCAAAGCGAGGGACTAATTTTTTAATTTATAAGAGTCGTTGAGAATAACATTTTTTTTTTAGGGAATAATAAATAGCTATAAGCATCACCAAGTTCTTATAATACTATGCTACCTTACCATATGGAAAGGAAGACTTTTTATGAAATACATTTTGGTAGTGTTTGGATATAAGTATTTCATTTTAAATCTGGAATTTCAATTTTGGAGTTCCAAAATTTGACATTCTCCTTAAAAGTTTTTGTTTGGGAAAATGTAGAATTTCAAATTAATCATTTCAAATAAATCTTTCATGCATCATCTCCAATTCTTCAGTCCATTCTCTTCTTTCCTCTCTCCTCTTACATTGCTGCTCCCTCTTAATCTCTCTCCTCAATTGTTCATCCAAAATCCCCTAAATTGTTGACCCAAACAAGTGAATCCGGCTCAAATCAACCTAAATCTGCACTTGTTTTTTATTTCTTCTTTTGAAATATTTGATTATTAAAATTTAGGTTTCTAAACTTTGAGACCGATGCGCCTAGTGCTGCCATCCTCTCTCTTCTCTTAAATTGCTGCCCCATCTCAATCTCTCTCCTCAATTTTTCATCCAAAGTCCCCTAAATTGTTGACCCAAACAGGTGAGAAATTGGCTCGATTTAACCTATATCTGCTATTTTTATTTCTCCTTTTGTAAAATCTGATTATTATTAAAATTTGGATTTATGAACTTTGAGACCAATGATTCGCCTAAGGCTGACATTGAAGGAATGGACATTCCAATCTTGCAGTGGTGGCAATAGAGGTGGTTATGGAAGTAGTTTTCACAAGTGAAGGTGGCAGCTACAAAGGTGTTTGACATGACAGTGGGCGAGATTGTCCAGAAGGTGGTAGGAGAGTAAAAGTCGGCCACAATTAAAGGTGAAAGAGAAGAGTAGATGGTAGTTATGGTTTTATAATTGGAGAAAAATAATAAAAGGGGGAAGGGAGCATTGTTTAAAGGATCTGAAATGCCATCAATTAAAATTGGATTTCAAATTCCGTAAATTAAATTTAATCATTCAAAGACTAGGATTTGAGTCAAGTCAAATGCAAATTTTACAATTCCCAACAAGCTATTTGGGACAATTCCACCATTCGAAATTATATGATAGTTTCCAAAAAGGCCATTAAGGATATTAATAGTTTCCCATCTGTGGGCTTTCTATGCTGAAGTGGACAGAAGCACCATACAGGCAAGCATGATCCTCCCCTGAACCTTGCACCTGGGTACCTTATGTTGGTTGTACACGGTGTGGCCTCATGTGTTATATAGTTTTGTTGATTATTGTGGATCTTCTCAGTATACACTATACAGTATTACAGCCAATTATTGTGTTTCAAACTTTCAAACCACATGTTTTTGGATAGGTTCCAATTGAGCAAGATCCTCTTGGCTCCTACCATCATGTTATCTTTTTCTTAGTGATGAATTTATTCTATGCAGAATCAATTGGGATTCTCTCGTTTTCTCTATTTGTATTTTTCATGGACTTAGGTAGTTAGGTACCTATATACATATTAACATATGGGGTTATGCTATTTTTAATTTATTTTGTTTGTATCTTTTTGGTAGGGGATTAGGACTTTGTAGGTTTTCAATGTGAATACTGACTATAAGTAACTTGAAGTGGATATTCAGCAGCCTGGGGCTATATCTGGACAACAAATTTTTTATTTTATAATAATATTTATTTTTTTCCTTTCGATTCCAATTAGTTCGGCAAATGGATATAGCTGGTGGCAGGTTTACTTATTGATATAGCAGGTGGTAGGTTCGACTACCATATGGAGTATTACTTCGATAAATTATGTGGAATGTATTTAGTAAATTGAAATATGAATATGCTAATTCAAAGAAACTTAGTTTTTGAAATAATGAACATATTGGGTGTTATACCTGATTGGTTATACTAATATACTGAACACACAATTTAAGATAAATGACTTGGCTGAATTGTTGAATACACCTCAACTATGCTTAATGCTTAGTTATAATGTTGTTTGCCAAACAAAGTGTATATTGCCAGGAACATTAGTTTCTCTGTTGATACACTGACTTTTTTTTGTCTCCCAATTGATTACATAGTTGACGTTTGGAGAAACATGACGATATGATCAAGTTATCAATTTGTTTTTGATTTTTCAGATGTGATTCTGCAATCCCTGAAAAGCATGATTTTTGGGGCCAGAATGGACATTTTTAGCTGAGATACTATGTATTTCCTCTGTTTTTTTGTTTTTTTTTTTTTTTTTTTATATTATATTTGCAATTCACCTTGGCACACTATTTGAGGAAGTGCTTAGAAAAGGTAAACGGATGGATTAAACCATAAAAATCTAAACTGTAACAATTGAACACTTTTTTCTGATCGGCGGTATAAAATTTCTATTAATTGAATCGTTAACCTAGTGTAATATCTTCCTTAAAGTACGTGCCAAAGTGGTGTGTTGCAAGTATATTATATCCTCCAAATTGTAGTATAGTCTATAGACTCATTGTGCTATTTACATGCTCTTGTTTCCTTTTGTTATTCTATACTCCTTATGACTCCCATCCACTGTACAATTAATGTCTTAAAACCTCACCATAAACCCGACACAGGCTGTCTGAATAACTGTACCTTTTGCCTTTTTGTCTCTGAAATTGTAGCTTGTCATGTAGGTTTTGCTTCTTATCTATTGTCTGCCTCCCACTCCCGAGGTTAAGTGTCCTGTTGAATCAAATTGCTGCTCTCACTTTCTGTTTTCTTTCCGAAGTTATAGTTAATAACAGTGCTCAATAGTTATTTGTTTGTAACATTGTATGTTTCTCTTTATACTTGTTACTGCATTTCACAGCAAATGCATAATCTTAAATTATATCAACATACTGTTGGTGTTGCAGGTAGCAGAACGAGCACTCTTCTTATGGAACAACGAGCACATAGTTAGCTTAATTGCCCAGAACAGGACCATGATTCTACCTATCATTTTTGAAGCATTGGAAAAGAACATTCAAAGTCATTGGAACCAGGCTGTTCATGGGCTCACTGTCAACGTTCGTAAAATGTTCTTGGAAATGGATGTGGAGCTATTTGAAGAGTGCCAGAGGCAATATGAAGACAAAGTAGCCAGAGCGAAAGAGGTAGAAGAGCAGCGGCAATTGACGTGGAAGAGACTAGCTGAAGTGGCAGGAGAGGATATGGTGACGGCTTGAGTGATTTAAAGGATCCTGACTTTGTGTCCATCAGTATTAAGAAGTAAAGGCGCTTGGTGGACTTTTCTTATCTCCATTTTGGTGGTATTCTTTTTTTTCCCCTTATCTCATAATTTTTTGGCCCTTCAATATTTTTTCTTTTAATTTCTTTCTGACCACCGAAGATGTCGGGGAGATCAGCGATAAAATGTAATTTATTTTGTATCAAAAAATTTGCAGATTAAGAATGATATTGCCAAGTCTCTTCCTATAAGTGTATGTGCTCTTCTTTGCTAAAGAAACTCAAATTAGATTTACTGGGCCTGATTAAAGGTGAATTTTTACGTAAAAGTTGGTAATGAGGATTTTCACATCTTCAAATTCAACTGATTGCCTGCTTGTGATACATGTTAAGTTTTATTTCATAGGAAGGGATACAACACCATATTCCGCCTTTGAGTAGAAGATTGGGAACTGATCTTTACTGTACTTTGTTACATCATAAGAATTTTTTCTTTTTTGGGTGATTCTGCTACTGAATTTCTTTATTTTTTTATTATTATTTTTTTGCTTATTTGGTTTGGTTGGATAAACGAGTATTAAATTATCTGCAATGTTAAAATTTTATTATCATTATCTCCCATTGAGATGTTTATTGTAAATCTGTGGTTTCGCGGCTCTATCTTCTTATTCGTTACAGAGAAATCTGTGTTTTAGTGTACAATCAGTCTTGAATATGTTTATGTATAGATAGATATATTGTTGCTTTGTTAGGCTCTTTGGCTGAATATGCCCAGAAATATTGTTCAAATTCGTAGCTTATGTGATTGATCTAGTTACTTGAATCTACTGAAGTGGTTAATCTTGTTTATCTGTTCATGTAAGTTGATTCAAAGCTTTAGTGTTCATTATTGCCTTTTCGGCAAGGAGAAGTCCACTGCAAGTAGAAAGGAGAGGGGGAAATGGGGGCCCTTTTTGCGACTGTTGAGAATCAAACCCATGTAACAGAGGTGGAAAAATGACTTCTAATTAGTTGGCCAACTTTAATGTCCCATTGCCTAGAAGCAAAATTTTGAAGCAAATTCGTCACTTTCAATGAATTAATTGGGTTAATGTTGTAATTTTGTCTAAAAAATCTCTCTCATCAAGCAAAACTAGAAGTATTGACTGTAGAACTGAAGAACGTTAATGGAGAAACTTAGAAACTTCAATGGGTGAATCGCACTTGGCGAATGTCTTTAATGGAGAAGGATGCAACTTTCCCTTTAGGGGTTAACCATACCCTTCTTTTCTCCCTCTTCACTTAGGGTTTTAGTTAGCCGCCGAAAATAAGTAGTAAATGTAGTGGTGTACAAGCTACTACAATGGAGGTGAGGAAAGCAGGAAGAAGATGGAGCAGTAAGAAGAAAAGGACAAAAAAAGTACCAAAAAAACTATTAAAAAATTCATATAATTCCTCCTATTACAAAAATGTCATTTTGAGAAACACCCTATGCTTCTCATGTTGTGAAACTAGGGTTGAGGTTGTCCCAGTTTACTTTCATGATAAACAAAAAAAGTTTATCAAGTGGTAGTTTCGTAAATAAATCAACATAAAATCCAAATCAGCATGACATTTCTGTAAATAACTCAATATTAATGGGATCCACATTTCATAATAGTTTTTTATTTATTTACAAATATGCCACTAGATAAACGTATTTTTGTTTATCATGAAGATAAACTTGTATTTTCTCAATAGGGTTTCCTCCAAAAATTTTATCGTTTCACCTTAATCATATACTTTGTATAATGTAAACAATGCATACGTATGGATTATGCTATTTTGTTCGTATTACTTAATCTTAACCCTAACCCTAACCCATTTAATCAAAATATATTTTATTTGATCTAAATATACCAAAATCCTTGATCCAAACTTATTTTGTGTTGTGTTCCGTTCAATCAGGTTCTACCATCTTTACATACAACGAATAACATCAACAACTATATACAAAAAGACACACCAAAAATGACATGTGTTATTTTTTGGTGTGTCTCTCAGTTTTTTTTTATTTTTTTATTTTTTTTATTGATTTAATGTATCCTTCCACAATCAGTAACATCATAATAATAATACTAAAACAGACATCAAGAATGACACGTGTCACTTCTTGGTGCTGTTTTTTTCCCTCTAAAACTTTTTTCTTTGTTTTTTTATTCACTTCCTAAAAAAAAAGATAAATCACTTCTTTATATAATTGTGATTCACTCCCTAAAAAAATATTCACATATTTTTCATATTTTAATTGTATAAAATATTATTCTATATCTTTTACTTTTTTTTGGTGTTCTATCTGGTTCACCGTTTGGTCTAATCCGAATTCGGAGCTCAATTCTGGGTATAAATTAAGATTCAAACTTTTTCAATTTCATTTAAAAATATGAGGATTATTTTTTGGTAGATTTTGAATTAACGTTATAATTCGTTATAAAATTTTGTAAAAACCGTGCGTGACACGGGTACATAATGATAACATAAACTTAAGTTAAAAAAAAAAGGAAAAATTAAAAACAATAATTCCAACTTTTATTAGTCTTCATAAAATAGTCCCAATTTTAAGTTAACTTATAATAATCCCAACTTTTAAACCCATCTTCTTTTATTGGACCTAGTAACTGAAAACGGGAAATCGGGGAAACAAAAATTATTAAATTATGAGAAACGGGGAAACGGAAAATAAATAAATAAAATATATTTATTGAGAATAAAATACCAATTGATTAAAGATCAAACTTTTCCTCTTTCCTAATACAATGTTTCCACCGTCATTCATCTCCCTCTTCTTTAGTTCTTCTCAAGCAATAAGAACATATATAGAGACAATTCATCAATTGCGAATAAAAACTAAAATTGTTCATACGGCCATCCGGGAGTCACGCACATGAACGATGACGGTAATTTGTAAGATTTCTCTTTTTCTCTCAAATTAAAACAAAAATAAACCCCAAACCACCAAGGTTTAATTGTTTTTATTAAAGGGGAAACGCTTTTTTATACCCTTGATTAAGTTTCCCCAAGGTTTCCAATCTTACAAATGGTGTGAGACGTTTCGCAAAACCAGGAAACTTTCAAATGCGTCTCAAAACACGTTTCGAAACGTAAAACGTTTCCAAAACGTTTCGGCGATGAATTTTCACGTTTCCGTGCATCAGAGATCACGATTTATGCTCCCTCTGACCACCATTTATGCTCCCTGCACCATTACTACTCAAGTATGCAACTCCATTAATGCTGCCCTTCCTGTGTAATTAACTAATTATCGTCTCCATTACTCCTATTTAACTACCAGTTCCAATTTCTCTACTATTTTGATCTGAAGGTGAATGAAAGCTGAAGTATTTGCGGGAGTACGGGAAAGTGTGGTACGTACATAATCTGCAGCAATAATAGTAAATTCTTGCCCAAATTCGTATAAAATTCCAAGTCTATTACTAGTAAATTCACTCACTCACTCCATTTCTATTGCTAGCAACTGTCCAATTCTTTAGATCAATGTTTTACAATTTGGGCAAAAACTTATTAGCAATGTAAATACTTCCTTTCTCCCCTATTAAATTCATACTAAGCTTTCAGTTTTTTGCTAAGGTTTTCCCTCTAGGTTTCTCCTTGGAAGGGTGTTTTTCCTAGTTTTTTACTAGGGTTTTTCCAGTTTTTTCTTAGGGTTTTCCTTCAATCTTCTCCCATTCTCCCTTTTTCCTCCTTCTCTCCTTGATCTCCATTGTGATTATTGGTAGGGGCTACCACTGGTTCCTTGATCAATGATAAGCCCTAAAATTCCTTTTCAATCGCTTATAATAATAGATTCCATCCTTAGGATGGTCTTAATCGGTATATATGCTTTCTCTTTTATCATCGGAATTTCTAATTTTTTGGTGGTGGTTCGTGAGGCGTTGTATCAGTTGTCAAATCAACGAGTACAATTAATTGAATCAGGTTTTGTTCAATTTAAAAACTATCAAAAATCGCAAGGCCCCCTTGTAGAAGAAGGCTGCAGTGGACAGCGATTCAAGAGACGAGGGTATTCATCAATGTCAAATCGTAGTTCTACAGAATTAGAATTGTTATTTGATTCAATTTTCATTGTATTTATCGTTTCTGATCTCTTTAATAGACGTCGTATGACTTCTTATTAATGTATTTATCGTTTCTGATCTCTTTAGTACATATCATACGAACAATTAAAATACAATGTCGAATTCTTCCCCAATTTGTAATAATATTTCGTCCCCAAATTCCCCCAATTTCGAATTTCCCCAATTAAACTGTATAATTCGCCCCAATTTTCCTCAACTGTATAATGTCAAAGAATTATACACAAAGCTTATTTGGTGGACGTGATCTATAATTGTATGCTTAATTTTAATTACAAAGGTAATTAAACTACTGCAATCTTATAAACTTACAATAAATTAAACAGCACATACTTTAAAAAATAATAAAAAAAAACAGCCATGAAAACATCTGTAACTTTCGACCCGGTTAGATTTTTTTTTTTTGCCCAGCCAAATATTAAACAAAATCTGCAGTTACACCTTCAAACAAATTGTGGTAGAAAAAAAACGAACAGGGAAACTAAGATAGGGCAGCGAAAATTATGGTGGAAACAAAAACAAGAACAATAGAAATGACAGAGGAAAGGAAAGCAGGGTGTAAATGGGAGGAAAAAAAAATAAAATAAAATAAAAAAAAAAATAACTTTTTTTTTTTTTTTTTTTTTTTGTTTTTGTTTTGTTGCTCCATCCGGTTCACCCTTTGGGCTAATCCATATTCGAGGATCGGTTCTGGGTGGTTAGGTTCTAGTCCCTTCCCAATTATTGTTGCGGGGGATCGAACACGAATTCTGCCTATCAAGTGCAGTTCCAATCACCACTACACCAACAACCAATTGGTAAAAAAAAAAAAAAAAAAAAAAAAAAAAAAAAAAAAAAAACTGTTGTTGCCCTCTGCTACATCAGGTGGAAAATGAGGAAGGTCCAAAAGAAGATGTATCTTTAAGTTAGGATTATTACAAGTAATTTAAAAATTGGGACCGTTTTAAGAAAACTTTTAAAAGTTGGGATTATTGTTTTCAATTTTTCCAAAATAAAATTCAAGTTCTTAACATAATTTGTGACATACATTAATACATAGTACTCCGTATTATGTACTACTCTACCTTTATTACAGCAAGGATTTTTTTTTTTTAATTATTATTTTAAAGATTTTTGTATTTAATAATGTATGAAAAGCTTGCTAGGAAAGATATAAAAAAAAATATTTTAAGTTAGTTGATTATTGAAAAAAAAATATATATCTACGGGCTAAATACATATTGATAAGATATTCATTTGGTTAACAAGAAGACAATGATATAAATTTGTTGGTGAAATATACTGTATATAAATACATATATGCGTATTTCAAAAAATTTATATTGTTAATAATATACTCTTTTTTAATAAATTCATTTTACAAAGTAATAACTAATAACTTAGACAGATTCATTTTTTTTAATTACATATAAAATTAATTAAATAATAGTTATTGAAAAATTACCGTACATGACACGGGACCTAACCTATTAAGGAATCATTCGTTTGTCTATGCTACAAAATTTGTACGGCCCATGATGAGGGTGGTGCTCAATGGCGAGGAACAAATTGTAATGCACTGCAAGCCTCTCTACATCACCCCCATTGCTTAAGGTAAATGGCACCACCTCGCAAATTTCTTATCCCTTTGTCAATAAAATATCGTACTGGATGACCCGAACCGGACCGAAAACCGAGAAATTAAATTTCAAGAATCGAAGACCGGACCGATTAAGCTAGGATAGGACCGAAAAATCGGTCCAAAACCCGGACCGGACCGGTTTAATTTGGACCGATTTTAGAATTTTTAAAACAAAAATTTCTAAATTTTAAATAATTTATGGAAAACTCGAAAAAAAATAAAGGAAAAACAATATTTTAATGTCTTTTTTTGTATGTTTGGTATATAAAAAGCTCATATGACAAAAATTTTCCAAGTTTGTTAAGGATAATCTTAATTATTATTAAAGGTTTTATGTATGATTTTAAGCAAAAAACCGGTCCGGTCCAAGACTGGTTTTTATAGAGGTTTTGACCGGACCGGAAAAATATAGTACTCGACCCGAAGACCGGACCGATTAATTTGGTCCGGTCCGGGGTCGGTCCAGACCGGTTTTTCAGTCTGGACCAATTTTTGAACACCCCTAGTTGTGGTGGTGGCGTCGACCAGGCAACAAACAGTTGTTAACTACTTATTGTTCCAATTTTTCATTTGCTTTATGTTGACCCAAATAAATTTGAAGAGTGATTGAAAAGTAGTAAGAAAAATGTGAAGAGTGAAGCTTAAGAGGATTATATTGATGAGCATCTTGGAAGAGAGAGGAAAGGATGAAGATTGAAGCTCAAAAACGATAGCGGAAACACCGTACCGTGTAATGAATTTGTTCACGAAGGAAAGAAAAACATATAATATTTGTAAATGAACATTTAATTATGGTTTAGGAGAACATTTACTTAGTTTAATAGATGATGAGATATTTATAAAATTTATATTATTTGTATTATTTTGAGAATAATGATAGAGGCTTATAGAAAAAATAAACATATTCTGTAGATAAAGTATATGAATATAATTATATATGAAAATGAACATCAAATAAAATTTAAATTGAACATTGTTAACGAGTTGCAAAGTGGCATTGTTGGAGTAAATATTTATATAATTTGAACATTATACAAAATTTATAAACGAGTCTATACACTAATGTATGAAATAATTTGAAACAAGTATATAATGAATTTGAACATTCTGCATGCCTTTTATAAATGAACATTAAATTAATTGTATATAATAAGTAGTGTATAATATTACATCGTGTTTTATAAAACCTTAGAAATTTGTTTATTATTTAAAATTTGAGTTAGATCATGTGAAATTATAAAATTGAATAAAATTTTTATAAAAATGAAATAAGAATTTCAATATGAATATGAATACATATAAAAATAGAAAATATACATCAATTATTAATATTTGAATGAACGTCTATCCAAATGAAAATGTGAAAGAATTATAAAAATGAAAATGAACATCCATCGATAAGAAAATGAACATAAATTAATATGTAATTAGCCATGTATTAATATCGCAATGGATATATGTAATCTGCATAATGAATTTGTTTATGATCAATAAACGATGATCTTTTTATCATTCCTTTTAAAGACTAATATGACCCTACATTAACGAAGTACTCCGATCTTTTTTTTCTTTTTTTTTTTTTTTTAATGTACTCCGTAGATCTTTTAATATATTAAACATGTACTCAAATTTAAATGGACATTTGTATACGAATGAACATGTATTAATATGAAAATGGCCATGTATCAATATGAGAATGTACACGTGAATTTTAGTTTGGCTGGATGGAAGATAGCTACAGAGTAACATATTGGGACACCTTATGATCCTTCTAAGGGTTGATATCACTCTACTTTACCCAATTTTCTCTTAACATACCTTTTTTCTCAGTCGTATGAAAATGGTCACAAGGTCATTCTTGTGACCACCTTGTGACCATTTTCGGATACTAGTCTTTCCCCTAAAGATTTATTAGCAGTAACTACCCTAGTAATCAAGGAGAAAAAAAGTTTATTTCCTCCTAAATAAAATCTAAGTGAAATTAATATCACCAACAAATCAAATATTGGATATCTATAAAATATCAATACAGCATCACACATAGTATCAAACACTATAAACTTAGATCCAAATTCAAAAAATTAAAGTATGTTAATATATAAATGAACATATATTTGTTCGGATATGACTATGAAAGATAGCAATTGATGAATGAACATGAAATATACATATATTGGAATAAACTTTTGAAGCTTCCTACTACTTATTTTAAGTCTTTTGTTGCTTGCATGCAATAATTTATATTATTATTTTTAACATATATATACTTACAATAAAAATATTTTATTAAAATCCAAAATTCATATGAACGACTATAAATAAGTGATTGGCCTTATTTATCCATATGACGAAAATGAAAATATATTGAAACTCAAATTAAAATTGATATGAACAGCAGTTAATACATGATTGAATGTATCCAAATGAGAAAGAACATGCAAGTAGAAAAATTAAATGAACATTATTGTAGGATACAAAAATGAAGGAGTAGTAACAATCAATAACCAAGTGTACATCTATTAATATGTGAATGATCATATATCATCATTAAAAAATGAACATTGTCATTTAATACATTTGGTATGAATAAAAATTATATAGAACATCCTCTTTGTTGTACGTTTATACTCTTTATATATAGTCTTATGGTGTTTGTCTGCTTTTCTTAATACACCTCTTTTCTCGATATATGCATGCATCCTAGCTTTCACCTTTCTTATTTGATTATCCTGTGTAAGAAAAGATCAAATTTTTGTAAATAAAAAATGTTACTAAAATCAAACACTATAAACAAAATTGGATAGTTAAATGAACATTTACATATACAAACATGAATTCATTATTAGAAAACAAACATAGTTCAATATGAAAATGAACAAGTATTTAAATCTAAATGAACATCTTTTAACATGAAAATGAACAAGTATTATAAGTCAAATGAACATCTTTCAATACGAGATGAACAAAGGTTAAATTTAAATTGAACAATTTTCAATTAGGTAATATGAACAAGCACTAAAATTCAAACAAACGCCTTATAATGTGATAAATGAAAAATATTAAAATAAATATATGAATACCGATCTTTAGATATGAGAATATAATATACTTATTATAAGATTGCAAATGAACATCTTTCAAATAAACATGAAGTCAAACTAAAATGAACATTTATGATAAATTAAATTACTGACCAATATTCACCAAATAACATTTTTAACTAACAAAATAATAATATTAATTGATAATTGATGTTTAAATTCCATTAGTATAATTGATAATTGTATATAATTTAGTAAATATAATATAATTGATATTAATTTTACAAATGAGCATGATGAATCCTATTTAAATGTACTACGATATATTAAATTCACTTGCCAAAATTCATTGAATAATAAGTTTTATTAATGAAATAAGTAATATTAATTGATAATTGATACTTCAATTCCATGAATCAAAATGATAATATGTCTTCAAAATTAGTAATTACAATTGAAAATTTGAATATTAATCTTTCCGCAAATGAACATGAAGTTCATCTAAAATGAACAGTTATGAAAAATTAGATTTATTAGTTGGAATTCATCGAATAACAGTTTAATTCACAAATAAGTAATTTTAAACTGATAATCGATGTTTCAATTCTAACAATCCAATATTCGAAGATAATAATGGAATTGCAATTAAGATTCTAGTGGTTTGAATATGAAAATTAATTTTTAATACTTTTTTCTAAAAAAAAAACCCAAATTACCTCCAAATAACTAATCAATTGTCTGACTATTGTAGTAACATGACTCACATAATTTCTATATTAAAAAAATCAATCATAAAAATATAGAATCATAAAAGCACCTAATTTATATTAAATTCTATAAAATTCATCACAAAAATCACCAAAGAATAATAAACACAAGGCATATATATATATATATATATATATATATATATATATATATATATATATATATATATATATATATAATAACGTTGTGTTTGTACTTTTTTCTTTCAAAAAATGAACAAATCAAATTACAATTTGATTTTACGTCGTTCTTTTGGAGAAATCTCTTGTAATTGTACATCATCTCTTATATTAGACATTGTGCTTGATTTTTGTAGAGAATTTCTAGCTTTTTAGTTAATGTTTTTGCAAGTTTTGAAGGTTTTGATAAGAGAGAAAATGGAGAGAGAAAAGTATTCTGATTTCTGGAGGAAAAAAAATTAACACTTCTAATTTATTTGGGGGATAGGAAGTTACTATAGCAGGTTTTATGTTTTAGTGGGGAAAGTGGGTGGTGGGGGTGTAGGTGTATATAATTATTGCCCCACCCCTGTAGTAGTGCAAAATACTATTACATTGTGAGCTATAACCTTAAGGGCTGGCAAGGAGGTTGCCCAAACATTAATTACAATGAAGAAAAATAAGATGTGGTCATCCACATTGTATTGACTTATTGTATTAGACTTTTAACAAATAAAAAAAAAAAAAAAAAAAAACAATCCTTGTTAGGATTAATGGAACAGATACATAAATAAAATACTTTTCACTTTGTAGTTATTATTGTACAAATTTTTTTAAAAAATAAAACTCATAGAATTAAAAATTTCTCTTAACTAAAATTTGGCTTTCTTTGTAGTTATTATTGTCCTTGTATGGTCTCCCTATATGTATTGATGGGCAATTTTTTTATCAATATAAGTCATGCCATCCGTTTCCTAAAAAAAAAAAAAAAAATTCTCTTAACTAAAATTGTGCTTTCTTTGTAAAATTGCAAAATGGGGGATTTCTCAAAACAAAAATATAGAAGAGTTAGGACTCATAGGAGACTATGGAAGTTTGGGGCGTTTGGAATGTGGGAATGGAAGTTTGGGGATTAAAAGGTGGGAATGAGATTGGGAATTAGTTGTTGGGAATTCATGAAAATATACCAATACTGTTGTGTGACAGCGGAAGCAAAGATCGAAAACAATAAAGAAAACAACAAAGAATTCAATGCAAACAATAAGAACAACACACCAAGAATTAACGTTGTTCACTATCAATGTGATAGCTATGTCCACGGGCACCGAGATCAAAGATTCCACTATAAACTGCAAAGAATTACAAAGATGAATCAAGTCTTTCTCAAGAATGGCTCTCTCTCTGTCTCTCTTAACCCTAGCACTAGTATCAGGAATTTTTTATATTAATCCCCAATTAAAAGATACTTGGGCTTCAAAATAATAAAAGATAACTCTAAAAAACTGCAAAATCTGTATCTCTATTGCTTCCTCTTCCGCTCGGTCAGACTGGGCAAGGCATGCCCCATCAGGCACGAGAAGCAACATCCATACGAGACACTTTGCACTGCTTTCCTCTTTCGCCCGGTCAGACCGGGCAAGGCATGCTCGATCGGGCAGTGAGGATTGCAAGATCCTTTGCCACTCCTATCCTCTCCGCCCGGTCTGCCAGGGCAAAGCATGCCCGGTCGGGCAGAGGAAGGCTGCACTATAGTACGAGTCACCTAATCATCAACAATCTCCACCTTGACGAGAACTCGTAGTCAGCAAAACGATCCCATCAACACATAGTGAAAAACATCTCAAGCCTAACCCGATGCAAAGCTCATGCATAAGCCATACATCCCGATAAGTCTCCAACCAAGACCCATCACATACTCGTCTCTAAGTATAACAACTCATAATGCTCCACCTTAAGGCCAACATGCCTACACCAGGAGCTCCCCAACACCGCTCCTAAGGGCCTACTACATCACATAGTAATCGATATTTAGCAAGTCCAAACAATGTTTAAACTTACTAAATGGAACAGGCTTAGTGAGGAAATCAGTCGGGTTGTCAGCAGTCCCAATCTTCTTCACCTTAATCCTCTTGTCAGTACGTAAGAAATGATACCGGACATCAATGTGCTTGGTCCGATCATGGTGTACTTGATCTCTAGCTAAGTAAATGGCACTTAGACTATCACAATACACCGTAGCAAAATCCTGTGCAATACCTAGTTCACCTACAAGGCCTTTGAGCCAAATAGACTCCTGAGCTGTAGAAGTTAAAGCCATGTACTCAGCTTCAATAGTAGATAATGTGACCGAAGACTGCAATGTAGACTTCCAACTAACCACAGAACCACCCAAAGTGAACACATACCCTGTCACGGACCTCCTGGTATCCACATCAGCTGCATAATCAGAATCACTATACCCAGTCACCAAGCACTCCTTACCGTTCCCATACACAAGACCAATATCAGCTGTCCTTCTCAAATAGCGAAAAATCCTTTTCACCCCCTGCCAGTGTTCCCTTCCAGGTCGAGCCATAAGCCTGCTTACAACACTAACAGCATGCGCAATATCCGGCCTAGTGCAGACCATAGCATACATCAAACAGCCAACTGCGTTGGCATATGGAACTCTAGACATATAAGACAACTCCTCCTCTATTTGAGGTGACATAAACAAAGACAACTTACAACTTACAGTAGTTGGCGTACTTATAGGCTTTGATTTTTCCATCCCAAAATGAGACAAAATCTTTTCAATGTATTTTTGTGTCAAGAAAAGCTTACCTCTAGCTCGATCCCGGTAGATCTCTATACCCAAAATCTTCCTAGCTGCACTTAAGTCTTTCATGTCAAACTCAGAGTTAAGCATCTCCTTTAATCTACCAATATCAGATTTATTCTTTGTGGCAACCAGCATGTCATCAACATATAACAAAAGATAAATCATGGAACCATTATCCAGCTTACTATGATACACACAACAATCATATGAATTCCTATCAAAACCATGCGAAACCATAAAAGAATCAAACCTCATGTACCACTGTCGGGGGGATTGCTTAAGTCAATACAATGACTTTAGCAAACTGCAGGCATAGTGTTCCTTTCCAGGATCCTCGAATCCCTCGGGCTGCTTCATCAAAATCTCCTCCTCCAAATCACCATGAAGGAAAGCCGTTTTAACATCCAGCTGCTCCAGCTCAAGATCAAAGTGTGCTACAATTGACAATAACACACGGATAGAAGTGTGTCAAACCACAGGTGAGAATATCTCCACAAAGTCAACCCCTTCTACCTGACTGAACCCCTTAGCAACTAGTCTAGCCTTAAAACGCACTTGCTCAGTTTCTGATAACCCTTCTTTCTTCTTGTAAATCCATTTATTCTTTTTAGACTTCCCGGACTTAACAAACAACCCACTACCATTATCCTCATTATCACCTATAGCTTTCTGACGAAGTTCCCTAGTATGAAGTGCTGTCTTCACTTCTTCTAAGGTTAGTGAGTCTTACAAACAACAAAGGACTCTACAAAATTCTAAAAGCTAGACGGTAGAGACACAAGTAAAATCAACGCAGCATCCTTATTGATTAGGGGATTTTTATCCACCAATCACCGCATGACAAGTGGACCAACCAGGTTCAGCCACGTGTCCTTCACGTAGGCCAATAGGAGCCTGCCACGTGTCAATCGCAGATTCGTCCTCTACGGACCAATTGAGGCACGACACGTGTCCTTCCCTTGACACATGGGAAAATCAGCCAACAAGGCCCAATCCTGTTTAGAGGCCCAGTCAGCCCTAGGTTTACCCTAAACCTAGAGAGTGGCACGCTTCCCGAGGTTATAAATACCCCCCTTAATCCTCATTAAGGGGAGAACACGAAAAAACACACTGATTACGCATTAAACACTCTCACCTAGAGAGACCAAACCACTTTAATTTCCGCATTAATTACTCCTTAATCAGGTACTAACTTGACCGTTGGAGGCGGAGCTCCCACCACCAGGAGTCTCCGTTGTTTTGCAGGTACAGGCGTCCGGTTCCAGTCTCGGTGTTGTAACTCTCCCGCAGGACATCAGAAAACCCCGAAACATTTTGGCGCCGTCTGTGGGGAGAGTACTTTTGAGATGGCATCCACGTTTGTACCGACTTTTGAAGAGAGGCGTCCCCTAGACGACCCTCAAGTCCAGTCGGACCATGATACTGAAAATGAACTTGAAGTTGAAGCTCACACAGCTCCAGACGGGACCCTAAGGGCCCGACGTACCCGTCAGACCGAAAGGAGAGAACGGGAACATTTTCAAACTGAAGGCGAGCCAGCAGGCGCACCGCCTGTTCGGCAGCAGGCGACTGATGGGTCTGCTCCCATCACCAGGAACGAACTCATGACCTTCATGAGGGACTTCAAGGGAGAGATTCAAGAGTTGCTAAATAAGAAGCCTGCACCGCCCAAGGGACAGTCGGCTACGAAACCTTCCACTTCCGGCAAGAGGAAGCCGGTTCAAGGACGAGAGGGAACTCCTCATCCTAAATCCAGGAAGTGGGAGCCGCCTGCCCTTGATCTCACAAAATACCACTTTCCTACTCCAGGAAAGAGGAAACCTGTTCGTCACATTCAGGCGGACGGGTCGAAGAAAACATACACAGACGCTCGTCTGCTGTTAGAGCAGAAGAAGAGTGACCGACTGTCGGAGTCGGCCTCTACTTCAGAATTCCAGGAAAGTCTGCGAAATACCTCGATGAGGCATACCCAGTCGTATCATGAGAGTCAGTCAGGCGGCACCTCCCGTCAGTCCGGCTTTCATAGCGACCAGGCGGTACCAAACTTACCGTTTGTACCACAACAACAGTATTTTATGCCGCCACCTCCGTTTGGTGGACAGGCTGCTAAAAATGTCCAACCTTTGGACTGGCAGCTACGGTTGCTTAGACTTGGTGAACAGCCGTCGGCCTTCTCCAAGGAAATTACTGAAGCCGCTCAGCCGGCCAAAGTGAAAAATGTGTTAGTAGGCGCCTATGACGGCACTACTAACCCAGAAGATCATCTGATGGCATTCTCCAACCTAATGTACCTTCAAGGGTTGGATGATCCCACCTGGTGCAAGTGTTTTCCAGCGACTCTCAAAGGAATCGCACAGCAATGGTTCGGCAACCTGCTGACTGGTTGTGTAAACAACTTCAGAACGCTTGCTTACTTGTTCACCTCCCACTTCGCCATGAATATCCCTACGAAGAAGACGACCCTTGATTTGGGAACAATTCAGCAGGGTGAGAAGGAGGGGCTTCGATCTTATATCAGGCGGTTTAACCTGATGAGGATACAGATTCAAGGGTTACCGGATGAGGTGGCCTATGCTGACTTTTTCAGGGGTCTCAAAGACGGGTCGACCTTCAAATTCGATCTGGTTCGAAAGAGGGTGGCGACTCTTCAGGAGGCCTTGATTGAAGCAGAAGCCTACATACAGGCGACTGATCTTTGTAGTACAGTAAAACAGTCGGACGGAAAAAAGTTCGACAAAAGAGAAGGACGACAGATACAGTCGTCAAACAAAGATCAAAAGAAGAGAAAAGAGGTCTGGGCGGCTGATTCCTCTAAACAGCCGGCCCAGAAGAAGAAAAAAGAATTCAAACCATACTCTCCAAAGTATGCGTTTAACAAGGATAGCCAAGCTATCCTAGAAGTAATCAAGGGACGGATTTCCATAGAGAAGCCGGTCCCCATGAAGGGTTCAGCAAACAACCGGAACTAGGACAAATTTTGTGATTATCATGAAGATGTTGGTCATCATACCAACGAATGCATCAGTCTCATGCGGTATCTGGACCGACTGGCTGAGCAAGGTGATCTTGACTCTTTTGTCAAGAAATTCACGGGGAACACCTCCTCGAAAAAGCAGTCGGCCAAAAAGAATCAACAGGCTGACAGCTCTGATACAGATGATGCAGTCGTCTACACTATTGCAGGCGGCTTCGCAGGAGGAGGTCCCACTATTAGGGGCAACAAAGACAATATCAGGCGGCTAGATGTAAATGCCGTTCACCCAGAACGGTCCTCCAAATATTCATTTCCTGAGATTGTCATTACTGAAGAAGATCTAGGAGGGGTCAGCGGGCCGCATGACGATCCTATCGTTATTGAATGTAAAGTGGCCAACCAGAGAGTTGGCCGAATCCTCATAGATACCGGAAGCTCCTCAGATCTCATCAGTAGCAAATGTCTGTCAAAATTAAAATACAAGACTGATTGCATACATCCGGCCTCCCACCCTTTAGTAGGGTTTGGAGGGGGAGTCGTCCACCCTGTAGGACGAGTAGATTTACCCGTCCGCCTGGGCGAAAAAGGGGAAGGACGACACATGGTAGTCCGATTCCTGGTAGTAGAAGAACTCTCGGCCTACAACATTATTCTAGGACGACCCACCCTAAATAATTCCAAGGCTGTAATAATCCCATCTCTTATGTTGCTCAAGTTTGAGAGGGATAATGGAACAGTCGGATCCCTGAGGGGAGATCAGAGGATGGCCCGAGAGTGCTATCTCTCGGACGTCAAGCCCACTGTTATGGTCGCTGGGTCCAGTGGAGGAAAGATAGACCTTGACAATGTCAAGGAGAGTGCGCCTGTTCCAAAAGCAGGCGGCAAGAAAAGAAAGGCATCCCAAATGGGGGCCGAAAGAAAAGATAAAAAATAGCAATCATTGGCAGAGGAGCGGTCGGATGAATTCCGCCCTCAGCCGGCTGGTGAGCATACGAACCTGATCTTAGATGTTTCGCGTCCTGACAGAACAGTTAAAGTTGGGACGACTGCTCTAGGGGTCCTAGGTGAAGACTTCCACAATTTGTTGAAAGAATACAAGGACATCTTTGCATTCGAAGTCCATGAAATGCCAGGCATTAGTTCTGAGCTGGCGGTACATAAACTGGCTGTGGATCCAAAAAAGAAGTCGGTAAGGCAGAAGAAGCGGAACCATGGCGAAGAAAGAAGTCAGGCGGCAGCCGCCGAAGTTAAAAAATTACTTGATGCAGGATTCATTCGGCAATGTTTCTTCCCAGACTGGGTTGCAAATGTTGTGCTTGTTAAAAAGCCGAATGGTACCTGGCGAATGTGTGTAGACTACACAGACTTAAACAAGACGTGCCCAAAAGACAGTTACCCACTGCCTAAAATTGACAACCTGGTCGACTCAACAGCCGGCCATGCTTTGATGAGTTTTATGGACGCCTACTCTGGTTTCCATCAAATCCCTTTATGGAAGAAAGATCAGGAGAAGACGGCCTTCGTCACTGATCAAGGGTTATACTGTTACACTGTCATGCCGTTTGGTCTTAAGAATGCCCCGGCCACTTTCCAAAGAATGATAAACACTGTGTTCTTTGATCAGATTGGGAGAAATGTCGAGGCATATATTGATGATATGATTGTCAAGTCTAAACTTTAGAAAGATCATCTGTCGGACCTCCGAGAAACTTTCGCCACACTCAGGCGGCACCATGTCATGCTCAATCCCAAGAAATGTGTCTTTGGAGTTGAGTCTGGGAAATTTCTCGGATTTCTCATTAATCAGAGAGGAATAGAGGCGAACCCTGAAAAGGTGCAGGCGGTTATCGACATGCAGTCGCCCCGTACCGTCCGAGAGGTTCAGAAGTTAACAGGTTGTCTGGCGGCCTTGGGAAGATTTCTAAGCCGATCAGGCGACAAATGCTTATATTTCTTTCAAGCCATTAAGAAGAAGGCAAGGTTTGAATGGGGGCCGGATGCTGAAGCGGCCTTCCAAAAATTAAAAGTTCATTTGCATTCCTTGCCGAGGCTGGTCAGCCCTTTGCCCAAAGAAGTACTCTATATGTACTTGGCCGTCTCTGATCATGCATTAAGCGCTGTTCTTCTTGCTGAAAGAGACGGCTGTCAGCTCCCGGTCTACTTTGTCAGCCATGTGCTGAAAAATGCCGAGTTGAGGTATCCCTTAGTGGAGAAATTTGGTCTTGCACTCTTCATGGCTGTTAAAAAATTAAAGCCCTACTTTTTGGCGCATTCAGTCGTCGTGTATACAGACCAACCTATCAAGCGGCCACTGACTGTCATGGAGTCGTCAGGCCGAATGATCAAATGGGCCATTGAAATACAGAGCCTCGAAGTCACCTTCGAGCCTAGAAAAGCAGTGAAGGGGCAAGCCTTTGCTGACTTTATTGTTGAGATGACTCGTCCTACTGACTCTCAAGTTCCAGACCAAGTCTGGAAGGTATATGTGGATGGCAGCTCTACTTCAAATGGTTGTGGAGCAGGCGTCATATGTCAATCGCCAGAAGGCGACAGGTATGAGTATGCCCTACGCTTCAGCTTTCAGGCTTCAAACAATGAGGCAGAATATGAAGCTTTACTAGCCGGGATCCGCATGTGCAAGGCGGCAGGGGCAAGGAAAATAGACGCCTGTTCCGATTCACAATTGATAGTGAGTCAATACAATGGTGAATATGAAGCAACCCATCCGGCCATGATCAAGTATTTACAGACGGTCCGGCAAGCAGTCGGCTCCCTTGAAGATTTCCATCTGATCCAAGTGCCGAGATCAGAAAATAACCAAGCGGATGCACTTTCAAAATTAGCATCATCCGCCTCCTATGATACTCCTCGAACCGTTTTTTGGGAAGTAGTGGAGAAGAGAAGCATAGAGGGAGACCCTATTGGAATCCTAGACAGAAGCTCATCCTGGATGGATCCAATCAGGGCATATCTGACAAATGGTACCCAGCCGGATGATCATCAACAGGCGACAGTGCTGAAAAAACGAGCCTCCAATTTTGAAATAATAAAGGGAGAACTTCACAAAAGGGGGTACCTCCAACCCTTCTTAAAATGTGTTACTCCAGAAAAGGGGCGAGAGATACTAGACGATCTTCACTCTGGTTACTGTGCTTCCCATATAGGTGGTAGGACGCTTGCTCAACGGGCAAGGCGGCAAGGCTACTTTTGGCCTACTTTAGAGGCAGATGCGATGGAGATGGTGAAAAAATGTGACAAGTGTCAAAGGTTTGGCAAACTAATTCACCGTCCGGCTACTGACCTCACCACCATTCATAGCCCCCTACCGTTTGCTAAGTGGGGCATGGATATTCTGGGTCCATATACGCCTGCTACAGGCGGAAGAAGGTACATACTTGTTGCCGTCGACTACTTCACTAAATGGGTAGAGGCGGAGGCTGTTAAGGGAATCAAGACGAAGGATGTAATTTCATTCATTTGGAGAAATGTCATCACTCGGTTTGGGGTTCCCATGTCTATGGTTTTTGATAATGGTCCCCAATTTGAGACGCCTGTTCTCAAAAGCTGGTTGGGTGACCAAGGAATTGCACACTGCTTTGCATCTGTCGGCCGTCCACAAGCAAACGGCCAGGTAGAAGCCTTTAATAAAATCATCTCAGACGGTCTGAAGAAAAAGATTGAACGAGCAGGCGGCCTATGGGCGGATGAACTACCACATGTTCTCTGGGCCATTAGGACGACTGAAAAAGGGGCGATTGGAGAAACTCCATTCCTCCTAACTTATGGTGCGGAAGCTGTTCTTCCAATAGAACACTACGAGCCGACTCTTCGAGTAATGCTATATGACGAAGAGGCAAACTGGGAAGCCATGCGCCTGGCATTAGACTCACTCCCTAAAAAGAGGGGCAATGCTGTCTTACGCCATGAGATCTACCGCCTGAGAATGACTCGATCATACAACAGAAAAGTGCACAGGCGTCCACTCAAAGTGGGGGACTTTGTACTTAGAAAAATGGAAGCTGTTGGTAGGGCTAACGAGTCTGGCAAGCTAACTCCCAACTGGGAAGGTCCCTACCGAATCTATGAAGAGGTTAGAGACGGTACCTACCGTCTGGAAACACCAGACGGCCAACCGTTGCCTCGAACTTGGAACGTAGATAATCTTAAGAAATATTTCTTTTGAAAAATGTAAAGTCAAGGACTACTTGAATAAAGCTTGCATACTTAATATTCAACTTTGTATTGAGGGGCATGCCAACTGACAATCAGTCGGCTACTCTCCATGTTTAAATCTTCATTCTTATTTTAAGAGGGGCATGCCAACTGACAAACAGTCGGCTACTCTCTATGTTTAATTTAAGAGGGGCACGCCGCCTGTTTCACTCAACCGGCTACCCTCACATAATACAGTTCACCAAGAACTATCAAAAACACATGATCAGACCAGGCATCAAGCCAACTGATCAAATTATAAAAATTCAATTCGACCTGTCCCAACATTATAGCAGGCGTCCGACGGCATCCATCCGGATGAAATTCGTCGCAGAGAGCAGCTCCCTTTTGGGTGGAACATTGTTCTATAAAATCATTACACGGCACCTATACGACTGTCTAAACACGACAACCACGTAGCCGTTCCCCGGACAAGGATATCTCACTTAAACTGACTAATAATGTCAAGCAAGTGTTCGCAATAACCATCCGGGTCATCTGACCGACTGAACTACTTGGGATAAGAACAGTTGGTATTTTATGAGTTAATAGCCAACAAACATTGGCGAATAAAGGGGAACAACCGGTACCCACCGCTTGATACCTCTACTACTCATCACTCGGCGACTAGGTAACAGTCATATTTACTTGGTCACCCCTTAAAAATTTTAAGTATGAAATTAAAAAGTTCATACAACACCTATTCAAACTGATTATGATAGGAAACAGTCGTCCTAGACTGCCTATAGCTTAAAAAACTCAAGTAAGAAAACCTTTTCCTACTTGGTTAATTTTACAAATGAAAGGACCGCCTGCCTAAGGTGATCCAGTCTTAAACAAATCGAATACCGATTGGATAAATGGTCGACTGATCGCCTAACTTGGAAACAGACAACCAGTCGTCCAGGGGCATAGGCGGCGTGACTAACCATCCGTACCTGTCACTAACCATTTGTACCTGTCTACAATCGGCCATGCAAAACAGTCGGTATAGTGTACAATTCATTACCAAATATTCAATACTTAGACAAATTTGAAGAGCAAAACAAAAATTCATTAAAAAGAGGTTTCCTTAAAAAGAAGCCAAAATATTCAGAACCCCGGCCCCCTGGCCGGGTTAATACAAACAAACGGCACGCAGGTCGTGAAAAGAAGACTTTAAGCTTAAGAAGGGGGCAGGTCTTCAACATTAGCAGTTGCCGCCTGGTCAGCATTCTTCTTGCTGGACTCGGCTTCAGCTGCATCCTTCTTCGATGCTTTACCCCCAAGCGGCACAAGCGCCACCACCGGCTGCTCCCGCATCTCCAAGGCCTCCTCAAACGCCTCGTCCTCAGCAGCCGCCAGGATCTCTTGATTATATGTATCAGAACACTGGCGGTACGTTTTTTCCCATGAGGCAAAGTCGGCACTGGGGAAGAGGCGGCTCCAGGTCATGCGCTGGATCTGAGAAGAGTCTTCCATCATCTCTCGGACGAGCTATTTCTTCTCTTGCTCGGCCTTCTCCAAGAGCTCCTTAGTGTGACTCTTCTCCTGGGTTACCAGGCGTTCTTTTACGTTAGCCAAGGATTTCTCCAAGGCTTCGTATGAGAGCATCTTTTGGCGGAGAGGTTTAAGCTCGGCCTTGAGGTTGGTGACGGTCGCCTCCAGCTCGCTGTTCCTCTTCTGGGCCGCCTCTAACTGAGCCCGGACAGCGGCGGTAGCCTGCGCCTGATAATAAAGAATATCAATTGTCAGAACTTCATTTTGGGCAATTTGAAACATTGCCTTATCACAGTCAGAGGCGGCCATAGCTTTAGCAGCCTTTACCTCTTTGTTCTTCCGATCAAGCGGCTTGCGAAGGCCGTTCACTCGGAGCAGGGCCTAAGTAAAGAGAAAACAGGCGTCAGTTTCCAAGCAAAAAAGATAACAGGCGTCCTGGAATTCAAATACTCAAAAAATGCTAAGTATACCTCAGCAAGGACCCCTGCAATCCCATCTAGGTCAAGGGTGCCGACACCCCTGACCGCCTCCCTTTCAGATGGAGGAACTGCCTTGATCATCGACTTGGCTACCTCAACCAAGTCAGGCTCCTGAGGGCCGGCTGCATCAAGCATAAAAAAGCAGATTAGACTTAGTCAAGAAGGAAACAAGTCTAAAAAAAAAAAAAAAAAAAAAAAAAATTACAAGGACAATTCCATACTTCTAGGCGGCCCCGCTGGAGCTTTAGAAGGAGTGGCCGGCTGTTTCTCAGCCGCCACCTGTTTCCTGGAAGAACCAGGAGAGCTTGCAACAGTCGTCTTCCGGGCCTTGGAGTCCGGCTGTTGTGAGGAAGAAGCTCTTGGAGTGCCCGACTAAAAAAAAAAAAAAAAGAAGTTAGTATATGCAAAAGACAACTCCAAAAAGAGGAAGAGGTTCGAAGCCCACCAAGGGTGCCCCCTTGTTGGGGGAGTCGGTTGAAGACTGTTGCATGATAGAGGCCCGCAACATGGCCGCCGCAGTCTTGGATGCGGTGATTTTACTCATGGCGTCAGCTGCAAAAAACAAACAGCAAAATTAGTAAAAGTCCCAAGTAAACAAAGCGTGGAAAAAACAGAGTATTCGACAGGCCGGCTACCTCTAGAGCACCGACTGCTGAGGCCACAGGCGGCCAAGAAGTACTCGTCATAGAGCCACTTGAAGCTCGGGACGCAGTGTAGGGGTACTTGCTCTCGTACCCCTGAAGCAGAGTTCACCCTAGACTCTACTTTGAAGAGTCCTTTGTCTAGGATCTCTTTTTTAGCCTTTGGGGGTACAGGCGGCATGCTTCGGCCGCCTGCAAGGAGAGGCGGATTCCTATTCCACCTGTTAAAACGTTTGTTCAGCTCTATGTCTGAACTCTCAATAATAAGGAAGGTGTTCCGCCAATCCTTCCACTTGTTCGCCTTACCTCTCGTCATGAGGTAGCCCCTGTGGCTCGTCAATTGATACCAGCCGGTACCGCCCGACTTAGGGGTCCGGCGGAGGTAGTTCATGTGGGCGAAAGCCTCAAAGCTTGGCTCCACCCCGTACATTTCGCACCCGGCCACATAGCCGAGTACGTTGACCCAAGAGTTGGGGGCTAGCTGCCATAACCCCAAATCATACCCATCCAAAATCCGCTGAACAGCCGGATGTAATGGGAAGCGCAGTCCAGCCTTGATGGCCGCCACATAGCAGCCAAAACAGGCGCCATCGTAGCTGGTACCAGCCGGCCAGACGACTGTGTCTTCTGGATCCGGCACGAACAGTAGAAATCCGGGGCCCATCTTGTGGTTAGCGATAAAGCTCTCCACTTTGTCTTGCATGGCCGTGATCCGGCCCCGGGGTACCGTGCAGTAGTAGGGGGTGTTTTCCTCTCGATAAGAGGCGGATGGTTCCGCCCAATTATCCCCCTTCTCAACTGCATGAGAAAGCCTCGCCTCTTGAAGGCGGTTGTTTCTTTCTTCTGTGCCTGGAGAAGCGTGGCCAGAAGAGCTGGACTCGGACTCGTCCTCTGACGAGTCCGAAGAGGACGACTCCTTCCCTCTCCCAGAGGGGCCCGCCTCCTCTCCTTTAGAGGGAGCAGGAGAAAATGTAGACATGTCCATTGTAAAATGGGAAGGGACCACCTTGACCCCTCCCTCAGAACTGTCGGCTTGACAGCCGCTTTGCTTCACTTCTACATCTGGCGCCTGGTCAGATGTTTCACTAATTGGCACCCTTTGGGAGGAGCCGTCAGAGTTCGAGATCCTAGCAGTCTTTTTTGTTCTGGCCATCACGTTCTGCATAGACACATATACAGTCGGACTTTGTATAAAGGGCAAAGATGGGTCCAGAAAAGGGCAGGCGGCACTCCTAGTCCTAGATTCAGCCGTCCCCGGTGACGGCTGATCACTAACTTAGGTCGTGTCGTGTGCTTCCATGGTGCCATTTCAAAAAAAATAATAATAAAGAAAAAATTAAGAGTAAGAGAACCGACGGTTACCTGAACGAGTGACGATTGATGAAATTCTGAAATCCTTTGCAAACGGCTTGTCAGAACAGGCGGTAGGCAGAAAAAGTCCAAAGTGTCAGAGCAAGTTCAGGGGTCCGAATGTTCTCTCACAAAGTTCTCAAATGTGAAAATGACCGAAGTCAGCACTCCCTTATATAGGCAAAGTGATAAGGCGAAGGGTCACTTCCAAATTCAAAATTTGGGCGGGAAAATCTCTCGGCCATTTGCAAGGTGACACCTGTAGCAGGCCGTCGCCTGTCACCATGCGACACCTGTCACAGGCGACACGTGACCAGTCACGTGCCACCTGTGAGGGGCAAATGATTAGGGGATTTTTATCCACCAATCACCGCATGACAAGTGGACCAACCAGGTTCAGCCACGTGTCCTTCACGTAGGCCAATAGGAGCCTGCCACGTGTCAATCGCAGATTCGTCCTCTACGGACCAATTGAGGCACGACACGTGTCCTTCCCTTGACACATGGGAAAATCAGCCAACAAGGCCCAATCCTGTTTAGAGGCCCAGTCAGCCCTAGGTTTACCCTAAACCTAGAGAGTGGCACGCTTCCCGAGGTTATAAATACCCCCCTTAATCCTCATTAAGGGGAGAACACGAAAAAACACACGGATTACGCATTAAACACTCTCACCTAGAGAGACCAAACCACTTTAATTTCCGCATTAATTACTCCTTAATCAGGTACTAACTTGACCGTTGGAGGCGGAGCTCCCACCACCAGGAGTCTCCGTTGTTTTGCAGGTACAGGCGTCCGGTTCCAGTCTCGGTGTTGTAACTCTCCCGCAGGACATCAGAAAACCCCGAAACACTTATCATCAATTTTAACATCTAAATTACGCAAATCAAGTAAAATAGAGTTAAGTTTTTCGATCTAGATGTTCCCGTAAGGGAGTACCTGACTGCATTCGGAGGCTAAACAACCGCTGCTTCAGTAATAATTTGTAGGTCAACGACTTAGTCATGTACAATGACTCCAGCTTCATCCACAATTCAGCCGCCGTTCCCTGATCAGCAACCTCCGTGATGATGTGATCATCAAGGCTAAGTAATATGGTAGAGTGAGCCTTCTCTTCCATAACTTCTAATTGCAAGTCAGTCAGTCCGTCTCTTGTAGTAGTACTCTTTGGAGCCAACGGACGCCATATCTGCTGTTGTTTTAACAGAGCCTTCATCTTAATTTGCCATAGCCCGAAACTATTTTTCCCGAAAAACTTCTCAATTCTTATTGTTTGCATTGAATTTCTTTGTTGTTTTCTTTAATGTTTTCGATCTTTGCTTCTGCTGTCGCACAACAAATACCTCGTTTGGATAGTGAGTTGAAATATATAGGGAATAAATAACAATTTTATAAATTTACCCTTACTAATATTTCCTTTCATTGTTTTCATTAATGGCAAAAATGTCATTTTAAACTTATTTCCATTCCTATCCATTTATTACCTACCCTCCCAAAGTAATAAAATGGTGGGAATTCTCCCCTAAAAGTTTCCATTCCCATTCCCAAATCTATTTTTATTCCCATTCCTTCAAACAAACAAACTTTTTTCTTGAATTGGGATTAAAACTCTCAATCCCACCCTCAATTCCCACATACCAAACACCCTAGGAGTTAGTCCCCTAATCCAAATTCGAGCTTACCCTTAATCCAAATTCGAGCTTACCCAAAATCCTCACTTCACAAAATTTATCTCATAACTTCATCTTCTTCCTCTAAACTTCCACCACTTTCTTTCTTTCTTTCTCATAATTTTGAAAAAAAAAAACTTCAAATTAAGATAAATTTGCCATAAATAAAATTGAAATGTCAAAGAAAGGAGGTGGAGTAGGGCTTCAAAAGGATGCTCCTTGGAGGGCTTCTCAAGGGAAACCCATTCCCAAAATTCACCATTCCCCTGTTCTTCGCATTCCTCAAAATCCCTTTTCCAATTACGCTGTTTCCATTATGAGGGTATTATTTTGTTTCCTTTTTCCCTTATTTTTTCTGTGTTTTTTCTTTCATAATTTTTAATCAATGAATTTGGGATTAAATTTGGGTTATTGGGTTGTAATTTTGTTAGTTATTTATCTATTTTTTTTTTTTTCATGTAATTTGATTTTGCAGGACTCAAATCCAGTGGGAAATGGGTTAGCTGTAGATGCTGTATTGGAGTCTGCAGGACCAGATTGCATTGTTCCTGGTCAGGCTACACCTGTTAAATTGCTTGGTTTAAAGGTGTTTTTTCTGTTTTTTACTTTTAATTTTGTTTTGTTTTGATTAATTAACTTCTTATTTAATCAATTATTGATGTTTTACTGTTAACTTCTTTGATAAATGTACAAAATATATCAAGATTTTGCAATTCTATGTTCAACAATTATGACTGTGTATATCTTTATGTATTGGTTTTGTTACAAAATTACTAATCTATGTACGCTTCCTGTTTAATAAGGAAATAGATTGGGAGTTTTTCGTGCACAATATTAGAAAATAAGTTAGGCTTTTGTCTATTTGATATAGCTTTGTTATGGAATTCTTTTTGTTTTATGTACAATGTGTGGAGTTATGGGAAAATCTCTTTCCCTTGTTTGTTGTATAGTACTTTCTTCTTATATGGCGATGATTGATATCTTTATGGCGTTATATGTGTCTCACTTTAGGCATTATTTGTGTCTCAATGGGTTGGTGTATTGATGACTTCGTGTATGCTTCGAATGGTTAAGTGATGATACCCATAAAGCTACGTCAAAAGGATCACCAAAATATCTTGAGGTTTTATGTAATTGGAGTAGTAATAAGGTAGCTTGATCTCCGAATAACATTTGCTTGGTATTTTCTACAGCCTCCGATAAGTGATTAGTAGGAGGATTACAAAAAGGTACACTTTTAGAGATCCCAGTCTCTGCGAGTTTGAGGAGAAAACACCTCTTAAGTTGAATGTAATTTGTTTGGGTTTTGAGATATGGAAATTGAATGTAAAGATTGAGAAGTGTAAAACATGCATAAAGTTGCATAATTTTTTATCCATGTGTGTCTTTGTAGTTTGTACAATGAATTTGACAAGCTAGTGTTTTTTCCTTTATAGCTACAGTGAACTGAAGTTTTTTTTTTTTTTTTTTTTTTTTGAGGAAACAGTGAACTGAAGTTAGAAAATGTTTTGACGCTATGTTTTTAAGGAAAGGTTGGATGCAGTTTCTGTCCACCACTAATTTTCTGTTGTTCAATTTATTTATTTCTGAGAAAAGTTAGCTTGTATCAAACAAAACAAAGCTGTACAACATACAGCCATTGATCCAGATGTGCTCAGGGAATCACAAAATTAGTTGAGGGAGATTAGTTTCCATGGATCCTGTTATACTTGGGGAATCACGAAATTAGTTGAGAGAGATTAAGTTTCTTATATATGTATCAATACTCCCTATTATCTGTCAACAATCAACACCAAGGCATAATACCATATTTAAGTATTCAACCCCCTGTAGCCAAGTCCAAATCTTGGAAAGAGTCCATGTGTCCTAATTTTTTGGAATTTCCATACCGGACGCTCGGATCCGTACATATACTCGACACCCCTAGGCAAGTCCATGAAATGTTGATTTAATGTATTAATGAATCAATGATTATCTCTATAAAAGTCTACTGCTACCTATTTTGCTTCAAAATATCATCTTTCTGTAGTCTTGCATGTAACACATGTAACTGTCGTTACATGCAGTGTCAATCTAGCTGCTCTCATATTCCAAATTGTTGTTTAATTTTTTGCTTTACCTCACTGTCTTGTAACCATTGATTCCTAATAAGCTTGGAATAAGTCTGCATCCATTTCATAGCACCTTCTGTAGGCTTGTTTCAAAACAATTTTAAAATCGGTGCTTGAACTATTCCACATTGCTTGCAAGTCTGATATTCTATCAACTTATCAAGGCAACCATTCTTTCCATAGTAAATATATAACACGGTGAGCCAACAGATAAAATTTCCAGTTTCTGGCTCTGAAGGTCTGAAATAAAGGTGTGTACCTGTGTAGACTGTTTCTTTTATAGGATCTCTCGCATGCTTCTAGTCTTGGGAGGACCCATGTAGCTCTGTTGTATATTCTTTCTTCTCTAGCCCAAGCTTTCCATAATGACTCAAACCATTTTCTTTTTCCCGTACAATTTTTGCTTTGGAAGGCCTTGTTCCAAGCCAGCACTTCCTTAAGTCCTAGACCTCCTTCCTTCCTTGGCATAGTTACATTGCTTCAGGCCACTTATCTTTCTCTGTTAGTCTCAAGTTCATTCTATAAGAATAACTAGCTAAAGCTTAAATATTCTAAACAATGGCAAGAATACTGCACCAGCAATGTTGAGTTCCACATAAAACCTAATGTATATCCCAAGCCTGTTCTGGTTGTAATGCTAGAAATTAAGCTTACTCTGTTTGCTCTCCTTTAGTTAGAAGGGCGTAAAGGGAACTCTTGATTTCCAGATGGGAAATATCCCCTGATTGAAGCCAGGAAGCTAACTGATTTCTGTCATGTCTTCATATTAATGTCCCCAGTAAACATCAAACTCCTAAAAACTATGCATGACATAAAATTTTGTCAACTAGCTTCCTTAAGTTTGCAGCTGAATATAATTTTTATCTTTACTATAAATTATCTACTCATTCTCAAATCTTGGATGGGCCAGCTTGAGTTCTTTACATCCTTGATGTAATGTAAACTCCTAGTTTTTTTTATTATTCTTTGAACTCTCTTGAGACAAACTCCATTACCAATACAAAGAGATAAGAAGTAAGGAGACTATGAGGCTCCCTACCTCAAGTCTTTTGCGCCTTGGATATAGAATTCCATTTTCCCTATGACTAATATTGAGAACTTGGCTGAGCTGAAACAAAGCATGTCACAAAACAGTTGGGGAAGTGAAGGCCTTGTATTTGTAGTACCTTTTAAAGAAATTCTTAGCTTATGGAACTGTAAGCTTTCAAATTCACTTTTAAGGGACACATTAGGGTGCTCTTCCAATTATAGATTTTCCAAGAGACATCTACTAGCTTTGACAAGGTGGCTTTCATTCATTCAGCGATAATTTTGTAATGGCTTGTTATTGATACTTGTAGCAGGAGAGGGGTCTGAAATCCTGTAGATGAGCAAGGTAAGTATCTGAAATCAGTCAAGTTGAATTGTTATCGACTTGATTACGGAGCTTCCTTCTTAAGAAATTCTTAATGGTTTCAGTGATTTTGCATTATGCCAGCACTTGTTGAACGTGTGATAAAAGGCTTCTTGATCTCCCTGTTTTTGACTGGTTTGATGAGTTATGCACTGATTCTTTGGTAGCAAGGATCTGTGGCACTTGCCTTCTTTTTGAATTTAGACTCCAAAGATCTTTGTGAAACGTCACTATGTCTTCCTATCTTCTGTTATCAGTGAACTTCTACCAGCATCATTTTTCAGCATATATTGATTGAGAGGTTATTCTTTGCTTAGCAGAAGTGTCAAAAAGGAGAAGCATTTATCTTCAAATCTTAGAGATTTGATATAAGCTTCTTGTCTGATAAGGTTGTTCCAAAGCCTCTGTTCAAGCTAAAAGCTTTTCTTGATGGACAGCAATAAATCTTACTTTGAGTTCATAGGGTTCAAACTAGAGATGTACACTTGTAATCTCGTAACTGAGTGGCATGGGGTTAAGTTCAAGGTTAGGACATATGTTGACTCTAATGGAATGGGTTCCAATGGATGGCAGTTCACAGATTGCAAGTTTTCCACAATAGCAGTTCATTATTATTTCCAAGTGTAAGTGCGAGAGTGTGTGTTGGGGGGGGGGGGGGGAATGTGTTCCGTTTCAAGTCCTTTGACGTCTAATTGCATGTATGTGCTGCTTAACTTTATCTTCAGCCTCGTTCGTTTCATCTTCTTCTGCAATTCTGCTACTTATTGTTTTCTGAAATTTTCACGAGGTCTTTTCAAAAGATTTGCTTATTGGTGAGAGATTTGTCTTTTAACACCATCTCTCATATCTTTAGTAATTTGCTGCTAACGACCTGTTGCACTTCATCCCTATCGTGTGCTTCTAGATGGGGCGAAGTTGCTTTGTGCAGATTGTATTTTCTAGGTGTTCCCTTTTTTTCTTTTTTTTTTTTTTTTTTTAATTTTTTAAATTTTTATGTCTAATATCTTAACCTTAACCTGTTGATTATAATGGTCTTTTTCTAGTTTTGCATATCATCCTCGCCCTTATATTTGCAATTTGCTCTGTGTTCAGGTGTGGCCTATAGAAGTTGATTTGAAATTCATGGAGCCAGTTGGGCGGGAACTCAAGAATATTGGGAAGGTAAAATACTGAATTATTATATATATGCCTTTGCTACTATTAAGTTTATTAAAGGCATAATTTGTCATGGAAAACATCTAGGTTGCTGTGTGTGATCAGATAACTAGTTCCCTATTCTATATCTTTGTGAGTTGAAAGTACTAAGTGGAGACTTGTAGTCAGGGATAGTGTACTCTAGGGAAAGTTGTTGTAGAATTGTTTCAAAGGTGAAACTATCTGGTTAGAGGTTTTGTTGTTAGTAGTGAGGATTAGCTGATTTCCTGGTTAGTTGGTGGTGACTTCTAATATGTTGGTTAGTTTAATGCATCCTCATGGAAAAATGATCTCAAATTCTGTGAGTCTGGAAGACTTTGCTTGTGGATTTATTTGGCCCTCATTTTACACTATGTTTGTTGCACCTCTATTCTTATGCCATGGATCGGAAGAAAATAGTGGGAGGTTATGTACAGCATGCCTATGTGGTTCTACTTGTAGTTGTTGAAGGGTTGACTTTAGTTTATAAGGCTTGTATTGCTGTTCCCCAAGGGTTAGACTCAAGAGTGCCCATGCATATGTAGTGTTGGTATGGTGACTACCCTCTTAAGAATATGATCTTTAGTTTAAAGTGGCATGAATAATTTGATTTGAAGATGTTGCTTCTTTCCACAATAAAAAAAAAAAAAAAAAAAAAATTAAAATAAAATGTTGATCCAATTGGAAGGACCTTGGCCCAAAGTTTTAGATCTCAACACAGGAGTTGGAATTGAGTGTTCCTAAGGCCTGATTTTTCACTCTTATTGAAGATTGATCATGTTTCATTGCTGATAGATGCAAAGCAAACCATTCGCATATGATATATGCTCTATGCTGCAGAAGTTTCACTTCTTTATGCTACAAGAAAACTATACATCATATAACAGAGAAGGAATCATGTGCTCAGTCTTTGTAACCTTCATGTTTTTCTTCGAGATTTTCATCACCTTCTTTAGCTAGCCAGCTTCATTTGTCATATCTTCATGACCCCCCCCCCCCCCTCCTAGTAGCCCAAGGTAACAATGCCACTTATTAGATTTTTCAGTTATTGTTGCAGTTAGAAACAAGCTAACAGCTTCTGTATGCAGTTTATGTTTTATTTCATGCTATTGCCTGAACTTCTATTGATGACTATGTATGCAGTTTATGGATTCTGCGGTGGATCTGATGAACAAGTCATTCATTGATCGTTAATGATTATTTAACATTGAGAAATAAGAATTATTGCGGAGGTCCTCATCTTATTGGCTGACTCTTGGTTGCTGGTACTGCATATTTTTTTTCAAGTAGATGAGCTGTGGGTTACAAAGCTGAAGATAATATAACCTGTCAGGTATACTTGAAGAGGCTATTGTTTCAATATGGAGTTACTTGTTTATCTGTTTATCTCTGTCATCTGTCAAGGAATTTTCTCAGCGTGATGTTACATAAATGTAATATGCTATTATTTGAATTACGATGGTGAAATTTTGTTGGTAAATATGTTCTGCCCTGAATCACTAGGCATCTTTTAATTACTCCATATTATCATTAAGCAATCACTTCCCCCCCAAACTATCGTAAGCTCCTTTTAAATATACCAAATGTTTTTGTTAAAGACAATGAGTTGCTGTATTGTTGATGTAAAATGTCTTGATTGGAATTTAAATGTTTGGTTAAGTAAGCTTCTTGTAGGCTGTTCCCATTCTTGGTTTATGGGTAGATTAAGCCGCGGAGTAATCAAATGGTTTTGGTGGTGTAAGGGTGCCTTAATTATGGTATGCGTGACTGCAGTTCTTGTCTTCGATTCTGACACAGGTCCTTGCAAAATGGGTTGGGTTCTAAGGGCAGAGCCTCTGATGCCCACCTTGTACATTTGAAAGTACTTGAGGGAGTGAGTTTTCTTCTTGTAAGGATGACCTCCCTTACTTTTGCTCCTAAGGGGTTATAGACTTGTAGTAACTATATGGGCATTGATAATCTATTTGGGTTACCTTTTTGGGTTGAATCGTAATGTTTGTTGACATCATGATATGATAGGCTTATATATGAGCTTTGGTCACGTTAGGCCAAAATGTTACTCTGTTTTTTTAACTTAATTTTGGGCAATGATCAAAGAAAAAGGGTAACCTGCTTTCCTGGCTTATTTTGGCAAATTGTGAGTGCCAGCTACGTTGACTATATTGCAAAGTAGTTTGGGTTAAGAAAAGTGCTTTTTTTTTATTTATTTTTTTTATTTTACTTTTTATCTGGGCGTTTGGTATGTGAGAATAGAGGTGTCAAAGCCACATCCGATTCGTAATCGACCTGAAAAATATCCGATTCAGATTTGGACTCGCGTAGACACAATATTTTAGCATGACTCAACTTTAAAATATGACTCGATCCGATCGGGCCTCATCAGACATGATCCGATCATCCAAATTGACACCTCTATGTGAGAACGAGATTTTAAAAAATATAGATTGGGATTAGGAATTGGAATTTGTAGTTGGAAATCTATAAAAATTAGACCGATTTATTATTTGGTAGTAAATGGTAATATGTGGAGAATATATTAAAAATTTACAAAATTATCCGTACTAAATTTCTCCTCTTACCCATTCATTAATGACATTTTAGGTATTTTCCACCTCTCAATCCTCATCCTCTAATAATACTTACCCCCCCGGTAATATATTGTTGGGAATCGAGGGCATATATTCCCAACCTCTTTCCTGGTCTCTACTCTCAAACCCATGAAACAAAAATGTGAGTTCCTTCTACTTGCCTACTTGGCATTATAAGTGACATAATACCTATTTTTATAATTTGTACATTTAAAAAAATAAAAAAATTGGCTATTATACATGAATATAAATAAGAATTATAAACCTTATACAAATTTTGT
The DNA here is from genome assembly GCA_034703905.1 of Chenopodium berlandieri. Lineage (NCBI taxonomy): Eukaryota > Viridiplantae > Streptophyta > Magnoliopsida > Caryophyllales > Amaranthaceae > Chenopodium > Chenopodium berlandieri. The sequence goes on from CM068289.1 coordinate 48,137,441, forward strand.
TATTTAAAAATTTAGATTTTCATCAAAATTATGATATAGTAATGTTTAACGTCGTCTAATACATTTTCAATGCAAGAGGTCATTTATTAGTGTGTTACTGTTTAAAATTGTTTCAATTTCTTAGGATAAATTTATAAGTTGTAGTTGTATTGTAGAATTCGAAGCTTCTAATATTCAAATTTCAAAAATGTTAAATATAGTAGCTCAAAAAAAATAAAAAATAAAATGATATCATCCTTGCATTTAGACGGCAAAACATTTATTAAAAGAGTGACATGTGAACACTGATAACGTCAACCTACTCTGTTTTAGTAATAGTTAATAGATTCCCGTCCTAAACTTTTGACATACCAAACAACCCCCTCGATAGGATGAGCAATATTTGATTACGATTGTTGCTACTACAGTACGACCCACTGACCTTTTAATCTATAAAGGGGTATTTGGTCAAATTTACCCCTTTCTTTTTCCTCATTACATTATGTTGGTAGTGAGTTGGGTGACTACAAAGTACGCAGCATAGGCGGCTGCTAGAAAACAATTACGGGTTTTGGCGTCTACCATTGCTTGCTACAAAACCCTTTTATTTTGGTGAGATTCGTCCCATAATCATGTTTGAAAGTCAGAGAGTTAGCTATTTGCTCTAACCTCTTATCTCAATTAGTCCCAATTAACATCATGGGCTGAATTAACAATTATAATTCAACATGAAAAATTTAAAGCGATAATAAATTAAGGAAGCACAATGACTACTAACATTGTTGAATATTTTTGGATAGGCAATGATCTTGGAATTCCAATCTCTAATAACACAATTTCTTAATAACACAATTTCACAAGCAATGCCCTAGCTAGCTCATCAAATCTATCCATTTCAGATAATTTCTTAATAAAGAAATGACGGAAGCACATAAGATCAGATTTCGTAGATTCGGTATTAGCTCTTCAAATCGCCAGTGGCTCATCATTCATTGAATATTATCCTAAGCTATCTTATCTCAATTTTATAATTTCTTACACTTTCATATCATATGTTAGTATTAAACAATATGGTTTAAAGTGTCAAGTGGACTACCAAATATACGCAATCTTTAAAGAGCTGTGGAGCTTACATCACTTAATTAAGTACCTAAGTACACGAAAAATTCGCTAATTAACATTATATTACACAACATCAATAGCCAAAAGCGACAATGGATGATGCAAAAAGGAAGCTAATCTAATAATGTTTATGTACTAGTCCATGTCCAAAAGATGACATACTAGATAATTAATGTATGATTATCACCATGAGTTCAATTTGAGCCAATTGGGTACCTTTTTATTTATGTATTCATATTAATTTGGGTGTTAATCCACCTATAATTGTTGCCAGGTAAGATTACCGAGTCTTAATAACTCTTTTGTGATATTCTTTGCCATTATCTCGTATGTATAAATAGCGAAACTAGCTCCTAGCTAAGCATCTTCATCTGCGAGTTCAATTTATTACGACGATTCATAGTCATTGTTTTCTACTACATACTATAGATATTTGTTTTATTAACCAACAATGGGGGAAGAAAATCTACGTAAGGGTCCTTGGTACGAAGAGGAAGATGAACGGCTCAAAACTTTTGTCGCGGTTTTGGGTGCACGGCGATGGGATACAGTGGCTAAGATATCAGGTTAGTGTTTCCTAATGCATCAACTCATCAAGGCATCACTGTAAATAATATTGGTTTTTTTAACTAAATGATATTGGTTCATGTAGTATTATTGAAACTCCTTTGTTGTGAAATTACCACTTTAGAAGTTAGAGGAAGTACTCTTACTATCACCAATTAGGTCTTGTACACTTAAATATATATATATATATATATATATATATATATATATATATATATATATATATATATATATATATATATATATATATATATATATATATATATATATATATATATATTAATAAAACTAATTTCAGTTCAGCAAAAATAATAACTTCAACAAAGAAATATAAAACAGAATCAACAAAAATAGTTTCAGTTCAGCAAAAATAATTTCAGCTCAGAAATAAGGTGAAAAGTATATTGAACTTTCTTCTGTATCGGGTTGCCTACCCAAATCTCCTTTATTTTATTTATTTTTAAAAAATCTACAAGCGTTGTTGATATGGATGATTTATATTTCAATGTTTTGCAGGGTTAAGTAGGAGTGGGAAAAGCTGTAGGTTAAGATGGTTGAACTATCTTAGACCTTGTCTAAAGCATGGCTCTATAACTCCACAAGAGGAGTTGCTAATACTTCAGCTACATGAGAGATGGGGTAACAAGTAAGTTTTATGTTTTAAGTATCTATGAAAGTGTGTTCGACAACAATTTTTAGAGTGTCACATGTTTTATGTTTTACCTCCATGCCTACTTATACGAAATTTCATGTAGAATTTTATTAAATTGGTTTAAATTGTTTTGTGATAGATGGGCTAAGATTGCTCGAAGATTACCAGGAAGAACTGACAACGAGGTAAAGAATTACTGGAGAACTCATCTGAGGAAGAAAATGCAAATGCAAATTTCAATTTTGAACCACTCAATCTCATCCCCTACATGTAACGTTTCATCGTCGATAGAAACATCTTCAAGTGAGGAAACAAACAATTATTCCAACCAGTTAGATGTGTTGATCCAAGAAGGCAATATGATCACTCCACAAATAAGTAGTAACAATCCTAACACGAAATCTACCGATGAAAACATTGAAGCCGTAACTAGTCATTATTATGTTGATTGTAATGACAAACTGAAGGGACTAACTGATTGTATGAACACAAACTCGTCCTATGCAAACCGATTATCCGATTTTATGATAGCAAGCTCGCCCTACGAAAACCGGGTATCGGATTGGTTGAACACGGTATTAAGGGATGTGGATCAAACTGATAAATACAATCCAGGTTGTTGCGAGATTAGCTATGGTTTACCAGATTTAAGTTTACATTATCCAACGACGTGGTGTATTGAAGATGCAAGTGCATGGGATTTCCTAGATACCACGTGGGATATGGATTTGTTCAATTAATGTAAATCATCTATACTTTTATTTATACTAGGGTGACTAACACGCACAATGCGCGCACCATAATTAGTCTTGTTTGGGAGCTTTTCAGTTGTTGGTTACATTAATGAGGAAAAATATATAAACAAATATTTTACGGGTATAATTGTCCGTACATTATTCTAATTAGTTTTTTTTTTATTTTTTTTAAAGAGCAACTAACATTAATGAAGGCAAAAAAGAAAAAAAAAAAAAAAAAAAAAAAAAAAAAAAAAAAGAAGGGGCCCATTAACTTTAATGAAGGCAAAATAACAAGTTGTACATATTAATGACTATAATGACGGTAAACATGTAAATGTACATTTTGAAGGATATAATTGAGAACACACTATTCATAAGAGTAATCTCATATTTTTTTTATAAGATAGGGATATTAAAAAACATGTTAAAGAAAGTTTATATATCATGTGACGACACTCTCTTCTCATACAAATTATACAATGTACATGTCAGCTTTTCATTTAAAAAATTCAGCATAGTTAGTACAATGTTTTTAACACGTAATCTATAGAATGAAAAATGAATACATAGCAATCACCATTTATTAGTTCAGGGCCCGTTTGGTTTTATGGAAAACATAATTTCAAGTAAAACCAAATTTACAAATTAGTTTTACTTTGTTTGCTTTCATCAAGAAAAGTTATAGAGAAATTAAAAATAGGGGTAGAAATGTGAGGATGGAAGAGGGAAGGAAAATGTGGCTTCCTTTTGATTTATAAAGGAAAATGTTTTCCACTATACTTCCTCTATTCCACAAATATTGCAACAAGGATGAAATTACGCATCCCAAAACACGTTTTATATGTTATATATCTATAATTATATAACAGTAAAAATTATAAAAAGTTGATATTGTGAAAGTATTTTACGAGACGAATCTAACAAAACCCCACATGACTATATTTTATATTACGTATAAATCATAATTGTGGTCAAACAAGCATGATGAATAGTGCAAAAGTCCAGTTGCTGCAATATTACTAGAACGCGGGGAAGTATAAGATATAATATTAATTTTCCACCATTGGGAAAATTGTTTTTCACCCCTTCACAAACCAAACAAAGGAAAATGAAAAAAAAATAAATAGAAAAATCGTTTTTCATAAAAATATTTTACATCAAACCAAGCGGACCCTACATCATTGTTAATTGGTTAAAAAACAAAAAAAAAAAAAAAGGTTATTATTATATATTTTCTTACAAATTTACTACTCCATAATTAATTATGCCTTTACCACATTTACCGCAATAACAATAAAGTATTTTATACTTTTTTTTTTTTTTTTAAATAGTTATCAAATAGCATGCAATCACTTATCACATCATAATTTGAACATTTTCTCATATACAAAAAATCTGGAAAATAACAATTCGGAACATTGTCTGAAATATACACTAGTTAGAGCTTTAAATAAGTAAAATTGGAATGAATTAGATATATAATGTACCAATTTGTATGGATGAAATCGTTTGAATGCCAAAATTGTCCAACTGGATGAGTTGAGAACACTAAAAAAAATCAAGAGTTTTATTTATTTACTTTTTTTTTATTATTATTTTTATTTTGTAGTTTAGTAGAGTTCTCTTTTCCTCTCTCCCTTTGGAGAAGAATATTGTATATATCAAGGAAATCAAAACATGGAAGGCTATCAATTAGCTTCTAGTAAGAATGATAAAAGAATGGTAAGTTCATAATGGATAGCAATCAAGAGGCAATAAGCTTAGTAAGAAGTTAACCAGGCTTAAATGGGGCAATTGATGCATTAGTTACACAATTTATACCATTGGTTACGCTCCAAAACTATGATACAAAGTATTAAATTAATCAGGATTATTAAACAACGCCTACATTTTATCAGCTACGCACGCATTTTAAACTTAAACGGACAAATATACCCTCGTGTGTATTCCGTGCTTCACCCCTCTAACTCATTCTAATATTCTCTCCTCGCAACAAACCGCCACCGACCACCGACCACCATTGGACGAAGAGTATTAAAGTCGTGGTTTATTTTATTTTATTTTATTTTATTTTATTTAAATTTTTGGGTGGTGGCCAAATTCCGGGGATTTAGAATTAACCACTACTGTATAAAACAATGACTTATATAGTAGTGTTTGGCGATCCAGGTGTTTGATTTCGATTTGTTATATATTAATGTATGGTGTATAGGATAGAAAATTTTGTCAGAAACTACCATAAAGATGAACAATTACTGTTGTTTTTTTTTAAAAAATTTGTAAACAACTATCCCTAAGATGCGAAAACTTTGTCTAGAACAACCCACTAACAGTTTCCGTCCAATAAGGCCCACACTAACGTTTTCCCACCCAATTAACTCCCTTCCCACTTATTTAAATTTGTACAATTAATCTTTTCCTCCCAAACACAACCAAAAATCCAATAGCCCATGATTTGGACAATTGAAGACAAATACTCATCAAGTCAGGTAACGTTTGAAGTTATTGCTATAAATCGTGGACAATTTTTACGGTTTAGGGTTTTAATTTCATCAATTATCATAACAGGGATTAATTTAACAATGGTTTATGATTTCAATTGAATGAGGGGATTTGAATTTCTAGGGTTGGGGTTTGAATTATATTAGGGATTTTGCATTATTGGGGCTTAGGGTTTGAATTGAATAGGGGTTTTAGGTTATTACTACATTGTACCTCCTAGGTCCTTGTTTTCCTTCAGTATTTTCTGCATTAACTTTTCCAATACCTTTAGCCATTGCATCAATTTGATCCTCTAACATGAAATTACCTAACATAGTAGGAAAGATGAGTAGGAAAGAGAGAGGCAATGTATGAGAGGAAAGGAAAGAGTTTTTAATTGCCTTATTTATTGAAAAAGGGAAAGAATTTGGAGTTGTAAGATTCGCTTAGGTCTAAAAAAAGACGGTGAAAGGTTAAAAGCGGAGGAAAAATGGAGGGAAAGTTAATGAAGAAGAAGAGAGGTAGTCGGGAAGGGAGTTAATTAGGTGGGAAAACATTAGTGTGACCCCACAAACGGCTAAAGTGGGAAACTGTTAGTGCGTAGTGCTAGACAAAGTTTTCGCATCTTAGGGGTAGTTGTCAACAATTTTTTTTTTTTTTTTTTTTTTATTTTTTTTTTATTTTTTACAAGGGGTAGTTGTTCACAAAACTCCCCATCTTTACGGTTAGTTACTGACAAAATATAATTAGATTTAAGGTTAAGGTTTAGTGTTTAGGGTTAGATTAACCTTAACCCTAACTGTAACCTTATACAAATCAAAGGAGTTAAAGTTAGGGTTTAGTGTATAGGCCAGGATATAATCCATCCTTTTGAAAATGTAGGATTTTTTTAACATACGATATCATTGATTTATGTAGTAGTGTTTGGGGATTTAGACATATGATAACCACCTCTAAAAGCACACTATTTAGTACTAACCACCCCTTTGTACGAAATGGTAAAATTCCACCCCTCACTACTAGAAAACAGCCAATCAACGACGGAAAAAATCGCTCGGAAAACCCTGAAATTCCGTTGGAAAGCACCGTCGCATTACAGTTTGTAGGAAATTCGCGATATTCCGAGGGAATTTCCGTCGGAATAGTCCGTTCCGATGGATTTACAACGGATTTAGTTCTGTCGGAGTCAAGTTTGACTTAATTGGGAAGTCCGTCACAAGTTTCCGACGGAACAGTTTCCGTCGGTATGAGTTACCTTCCGACGGAAAATTCCGTCGTAAAAAGCCAAGCTTCCGACGGAATTTTCCGTCGGAAGGTTTCGAACCTTCCTACGGAATTTGTATTCGTCGGAAGTTTCCAACGGATTATTCCGTCGGAACGTGGGCAATGTTGCGACAGAAAATTCCGTAGGAAGTTTACGATGGAAATGTCCGTCGAGAAGTATTGTGCGTTGCGACGGAAATAAATTCCGTAGGAAAGTTACGACGGAATTTCCGACGGAATTAGACAATGTAATTGTTTTTTTTTGGCGGGAAATTGCTACCATTTGATACCTATACCTCCTGCACCTAATATCACGACAAAACTAAATTATTGATATTCTTACAAAAATATTTATATATATATACTAATAATTCCGCTGTATACAACCATAAAACGTAATCCAAATTTAGTACATATAAACACTACATAAAATAAAGCTAAGCAACTGCCAAAGTACCCTGCCCTGCTCCGCCACTACCCGGGTCGTCGTCCCTGGGGTCTCGATGAGGAGGTCGCAAGGTGGAACATGTGTCATTAGGGAAACGACTCATCCACTGTTCCCACCTCTCCTGGTTTCTCCTCTCCATGGCTTCCATTTAGGCTTGAAGTGAGGCTTGAAGTCGGGCTTCCATCTCGACTTCCAATTCACTCCGGATTTTACTCCAAAGAGCCTGCACCCTATTTTCCATCTGATCCTGCATCTGAGAAACAAGGGAGGGCGTGTACTGCTGGGAAGATGTGGAAAGTCGACCCATCTGGCTGCCATAGTAAGGGTCTGCACTTCTGCCAAGTCCCTTCACACGCCCCTTTTTGTTCCGACCACCCACAGTCTCCCAGTACAGCTCATTCAGACTCTTCTGAGTCCTTTGAGTGCTAGCCTGCTCAACCCTCTTTTGGTAGGCCTCCTACAAGATATACATATGAAAAGGAGCAAACGAGTTAGTAAGTTATATAAATAAGCTTTGGGTACAATGAATCAAGTGTGGCATAGGTGACTTCTACTTAGCCCAATTTCTTCATTTCTTAGCAAATGAGCTCTTTTTTTCTCATTCCATATCAATTATACATAGTTTTAGGTGTATAGATGACCAAAAAAAAAAACTAAGTAACTAAGTTTTGGGAACCATGTTCATGCTAAATGAACCAAGTGTGGCATAGGTGATGACTTCTATGTTGCTCATTTTCTTCATTTCTTAGCTAATGTTCTCAATTTTCCTCCTAACATGTCAATTGTAGATAGTTTTAGGTGTGTAGGGCTTGAAATGATAAAAAAAAAACAAAGAAACTAAGTTTCGGTACCATATTCATGAAAAATGCACCAAGTATGGCCTAGTGACTTCTATGTTGCCCATTTTCTTCATGTCTTAGCAAATGAGCTCCATTTTTTTCATTACATGTCAATTATTAATAGTTTTAGGTGTATAGTGCTTGAAATCACCAAAAAAAAAAGTAACTAAGTTTTGAGTACCATATTCATGAAAAAACAACAAAGTATGCCCTAGGTGACTTCTATGTTGCCCCTTTTCTCCATTTCTTAGCTAATGTTCTCATTTTCCCTCCTAACATGTCAATTGTAGATAGTTTTAGGTGTGTAGGGCTTGAAATGATAAAAAAAAAACAATTATACATAGTTTCGGTACCATATGCATGAAAAATGCACCAAGTATGGCCTAGGTGACTTCTATGTTGCCCATTTTGTTCATGTCTTAGCAAATGAGCTCCATTTTTTTTCATTAAATGTCAATTATTGATATTTTTAGCTGTATAGTGCTTGAAATGACCAAAAAAAACAAAGTAACTAAGTTTTGGGTACCATATTCATGAAAAAACAACAAAGTATATGCCCTAGGTGACTTCTATGTTGCCCATTTTCTCTATTTCTTAGCTAATGTTCTCATTTTTCCTACTAACATGTCAATTATTGATAGTTTTATGTGTATAGTTCTTTAAATCACCAAAAAAAACAAAGTAACTAAGTTTTGGGTACCATATTCATGAAAAATGCACCAAGTGTGGCCTATGACACTTCTATGTTGCCCATTTTCTCCATTTCTTTACTAATGTTCTCATTTTTCCTACTAACATGTCAATTATTGATAGTTTTAGGTGTATAGTGCTTGAATTGACCAAAAAAAAACAAAGTAACTAAGTTTTGGGTACCATATTCATGAAAAATGCACCAAGTGTGGCCTATGACACTTCTATGTTGCCCATTTTCTCCATTTCTTAACTAATGTTCTCATTTTTCCTACTAACATGTCAATTATTGATAGCTTTAGGTGTATAGTGCTTGAAATGACCAAAAAAACAAAGTGACTAAGTTTTGGGAAGCATATTCATGAAAAATGCACCAAGTGTGGCCTATGACACTTCTATGTTGCCCATTTTCTCCATTTCTTAACTAATGTTCTCATTTTTCCTCATAACGTCTCAATTATACATAGTTTTAGGTGTAAAGTGCTTGAATTGACAAAAAAAAACTAAGTAACTAAGTTTTGGGAAGCATATTCATGAAAAATGCACCAAGTGTGGCCTATGTCACTTCTATGTTGCCCATTTTCTCCATTTCTTAACTAATGTTCTCATTTTTCCTCCTAACATGTCAATTATACATAGTTTTAGGTGTATAGTGGTTGAAATGACCAAAAAAACCTAAGTAACTAAGTTTTGGGAACCATATTCATGAAAAAACCACCAGGACTAAGTTTTGGGAAATTGTTACCGCAATTTGCTTAGCTTTGGGGTTTACTGGCACTGTGCGTTTCCCAGGCAGCTCCTTGAAGTGCGTCTTCAGAAAGAGCTCAGGAGTTGGCCTTTGCTCTTCGCCGCCTTTGAAAAAACAAAATAGAAAAACAACGTTAAACATGTCACACCCCCGTTACAATTGTAACACACAAATGCCTTCTATTATACTTGCTTTATAAACAAACTTACCATCCTTTTTGCATGTTGGACAGCTGACAAAGAACCCTGAAAGTGGGTTCCTTCGATGTGATTTTCCATCGAACTGGCCCTTCTATTATTTTTGTTTTGGGCCGACCTTTTCTTGTACGTTGGATCCGTGGCAACAATGTCCATCATCTTCTAGTGGAACTCCTCATTCAGCCAACTTGGCTTGGCGCCATTCATTTTGTGCGTGACTGTGTGGAACATGTCACGCAGTCGTGTTGCTGCCCTCCTCCGAAATGTGACCTTCACTTGCTCGTTCAACGGAGGTGCCCATCTGAATTGTGCCTGCAAATGATAAAACATAAAAGTTATAAACTCAACTAAATCAATACAATTAATAAAACATCTATAATCTAAGTTAAAAGTAACATACGCTGAACAAGTTCCACCAGTGTTCTTTCGTAGCTTCATCCACTTCTCCAAAGTTCCTCCAAGGGGCTCGGTAGTATCCAGTAATCGTACCGGATACCGCACTCCTCACCTTTTGATCATCAAACATACATGAAAATAGAAACAACATGATATATTCTTGTTAGAAGTAATAAATAGGTTACAATTTCAAAAATAATAACATAAGTCTTGTATCTGATCCACCATATCATGATATGTACGTACCAGAGCGTAGTAGGTCCAAAACCCGTAGCTCTGACTCATCCTGTGACTGATCATCGGTAGGGGTGGAGGGGGGCGACTGATCGGCACCCAAATCATGTGCCTCTGCATCGACCATTTCCTCATCAGGGTTGTCTATGAAAATGGCGGCAGGTTTCTTTTTCGCCTTTCTTTTCCTCGACGATTCTCTAGTTTGTTTTCCGGCCATGACCACCTAAAATACATGTTAGTAAAATGACATGATATTATAAATGACAAGTGTAGTGCAATGTAATATGCCTTTTATACAAACAGTAAAAACTTAACATAAGACCAATTCATTTATATTTTACAATAAGAAGCACATTCTTAAAAGAAATTAACATATTCTCCTACTCAGTAATCTCATCACTACTATCACTACTAGAGTCATCACTACTATCATCTAATAATACATCCATGTCATCATCCTCGTCCCTATCACTAGAGCCGATACTAGATTTATCATCTTCATCGCTTGAGATAATAAAGCCATCGTCATCTTCTTCCTCATTATCATCTCTGGCGTAGTCTGGAATGTCATTTGGTGGGCATAGTGTTGCATGTACTTGTGGGGATGGTGCTTGTAAAAACTCTAAGTCCACCGGAGCATCAACCACTGACCTTGTATGTGTTTTAAACACAGACCACTATTGAACTCGGTCCTGTTTCAGGCTAGGGTATGATGCGTAGTACACTTGAGTTGCTTGGTAAGATAAGACAAATGGATCATACTTGGGGTATTTCTTAGTATGATTTACTTCAACAAGCTTGTATTGTTCATGTATGTTCATTCCTCTACCACAATCCATCCAATTACACTTAAACAAAATTGTGTTGTACTGTTTTTCGGGACCAGTGTAGACAAGTTCAATTATGTCGTCTAAAATGTCAAAGTACACTCCACCATCCTCACTGGATATACACACACCATAATTCATTGTTGATTTGTGCTTGCCATGGGCATGTGTATGGAAATTAAATCCACCGACAAAAATCTGCCTCCAAGTTCGAACTCGCTTAAAAGGACGCATGCACAACGCTCGCAGGACATCCGACTTTGGATTCTCATCAACCACCTATGAACGTTTTGAATATCAACGTCACATTTCATGAATTGAATGAATTGAAGTGCAAGAAGTAAAATTCATAATTATGTCACGGTTAGACCGCTTATATCACCTTGTGATGAAACCAATCAGAGAATTCAGCTTTGCATTTCTCCATGACTTTTTCTCTACGCAGATACGGTCGAGCTCTAAGAATGTAATCCTCAAACTTCCTACGAGGCCAAAGACACAATGTAAATCAATATTGTAATCATTGTAGTTGTTTGTAAATATGAATACACTGCATACCTAAACCAAATATACCTTTCACATTCGCCAAGAATGCCGGTGTTTCATTACACGAACAAATGTGCACACTCGAGTTCTTTGTCATCTAAGAACCGAGTTTTACCCTCATTTGACACACGACCGCTATCCTCCTTGAACAACTCTTGAATTTCAGCGTCGTCCAATGTGGAGTCGACGTCGGCATTCACATTTCGACCGAGATCTCGTGTTTTAGTGTCAATTGTCGACTGAAAGTAATTGGAGCAGAAGTTTGCTATTTCTTCACTGAGATAAGCATTGCATATGGACCCTTCAACTCGAGCCTTGTTCCCAATTTACCGTTTCAAATGATTGAGGAACTTGCAATTATAGTTTGTAAATTTTTGAACAAGTCATGCCAGTGAATAGGATGTAAAACATAAGATGTGAAAGGGTCTTTGATTTACCTTTCGAAGGGATACATCCATCTGTATTGAACAGGACCACATAACTTCCCCTCATATGGCAAATGTATAGGTAAATGTTCCATGGAGTTAAGGAATGCAGGAGGGAAGACCTTTTCCAGCTTGTAAAGGATCTCAGCTATGTTTTTCTCCAATCGCTCCATGTCACTAACTGATGTTGTATAACAACACAAGTCGGGGAAGAATTGGCTGATCTCTGTAATTGCATTCCAAATATGGCAAAGGAGCAATTCCCTCAAAGCAGTGGGCAACAGCCTCTCCATGAACACGTGACAGTCATGGCTTTTCATTCCGTGGAGCTTACATGCTTGCAAATCTACGCATCTGCTCAAATTGGAGGTGTAACCATCAGGAAACCGCAGTTGTTTAACCCACTCACACAAAACTTTTCTCTGAGCCTTGTCAAGAGCGAATGGAGCCTTTGGCATGAACTCTTTTCCTCTATCATCCTCCTGAAGATGAAGCCGCGGACGTTTACAATATCTGGCAATGTCATTCCGAGCTGATGGCGTGTCACACGTATGCTTTTTCACATCCATTACAGTGTGAATTAATTGATCAAAGAAGTTCTTTTCAATGTGCATGACATCTAAGTTGTGATGAATGAGCAAATGCTTCCAATATGGGAGCTCCCACAGTGTGCTTTGCTTGAACCACCCCTTCTTTTCCTTTTTTAGCCGTTTAAGTGAATCGGGCCCATCTTTCGCCTTCGCAAGGTCCTTCACACGTTCTCACAGCTCCTCTCCTGACATGATGTGTGGAGGGGCACCTTTTTCGACTTTGTTTTTGCAGAATGCAGTTTTACTAGTCCGAAAAGGGTGATCTGCCGGAAGGAATTGGCGGTGGCAATCAAACCAAGAAACTTTACCACCATGTTCGAGCCAAAATGCTTTGCTTTTCTCCATGCAATGTGGAAAAACTTTCTTACCAGCTGTGGCCCAACCAGACAACATACCATAAGCCGGGAAGTCAATAACAGTCCATAGGATGGCTGCTCGATTGAAATTCTGTTTCATTGAAATATCGTAAGTAGCCGCACCAACTTCCCACAACAGTTTCAACTCCTCTATCAACGGTTGCATGTACACATCCAAGTTGCCCTTAGGTTTTTTAGGACCAAGAATGAGCAATGAAAAGAACATGAATTGTCTTTTCATACACATTGAGGGAGGCAGGTTATAAGGGGTCAAAATGATAGGCCAACAAGAATATTGTCCCCCAAACTTACCATGAGGAGCAAAACCATCTGTACACAAGCTAAGTCTCACATTACGAGGCTCGGAGGCAAACTCTGGAAAGAGACTGTTGAGGTGTTTCCAAGCTTCACTGTCACTAGGGTGTGCCATTGTGCCTTGAACACGAGGATTTTTCGAATGCCATGTCATTTCCTCCGAGATGTTCTTGGTTGCAAACAGTCTTTGCAACCTGGGTATGATCGGGAAATAAAACAGAACATTCAAAGGCACTACGCTACCTTTGGAAGTCTGCTTGTATCGGTCGCTGCCACACACCTTACATGCAGACAGCTGAGCATCATCCTTCCTAAACAACATACACCCTTTCGGGCATGCATGAATCTTTTGATGAGACAGTTCCAACCCCTTCACAATCTTCTTCACCTCATAGAATGTCTCAGCCATATGGCTGTTGTTCGGAATCGCTTCACTTAGCAAAGAAGCAAACCCATCAACACATCTGTGGGGAAAATTATACTCACACTTTAGACTAGTGATTCTAGCGGCCATCTCTAACACAGACAAAGAACTCCCTTCGTATAATGGCCTTTAAGAAGCCTGCAACAAATCCATAAATTGCTTAGATGTTGCATTAGGCTCCTCCTCCGATGAAACACTAGCCTGCTCGGAGTGCCCCTGATCTTGACTATGACCAAAAGCATCGAAAACCATTTCACGATATTCATTAAACCGCCGTTCAGGAGCTCCCGGAAACTCTTCCCCGTGACACATCCACTCATAGTAGTTAGGTATGAAACCCCTGCGGTACAGATGAATTTTAACCGTATCCGCATCCCAAAGCAGTTTGTTCTTACATTTGACACATGGAGACCTAACTTCATTCGGGTTACTACTCTCGGGATGATCTGTGACGTACTCAATGAATTCATCAACCCCTTTCACGAACTCTAGATTAATATCTTGCCCAACCTTCCGTTTATACATCCAGCTACGTTATCTTCGTTTCATGATTACAACTTCTACACAACTCACGCATATGTATAATCACATTTGTCATAAACCGTATTTTGTAATCATTATCCATCAAAGTGTTATGGGAATGCAAATGAGATTTGAAATGCTTCCAAAGGGTCCTTATCACTCCAACCTAACCCATCCTTGTACATACGTTTAATCTCACTAGTGAATGTAAGCCAGGTTTTCAATTCTATGGAAAATTCGCCAGCATTTCCCTACAGTTCTCCAAGTACACGATGTAGGCGATAAAACACACCTACATATGTACCTAGAGAGCATTGTAGAGAAATGAAAAGGCAGGATTTTCCCTAGAATAAAAAACAAGGCTTACATTCACCACCTAAGTGAGAATAAGCGTACAAGGACAATCCCAACAGGGGACTATTCAAGACATACTCCTAATGTGTATGCCTTAAACGGGTATCTAGGCATATGATTATGCAAATGATTCATTTATTAAATATATAAAGTAAAGGACACATGCATTATACTAAACAAAGATATATCATAATTAAACTAAACTAAGCAAATAAATGAGCACAATTATTAAATATTATATTAAACATTATATCAAACAAAAATATTAAACTAAATAAACTAACATACACTATATTAAACTAAACTAAACTAAAATAAACTAAACTAACATACATTATTATATTAAACTAAACCAAACTAAACTAACATGTTATAATACAACAATTAAAAACTAAACTTAAATAAACTAAACTAAACTAACATATCATAACACAAACACATTCATTTCAAATATTTCAACATATTAAAATATAAATACAACAAATTGTATACACTACACTAAAAACAATAATAAACTGACATATATCTACATACAATTAGTCAATAACATGCCAAGTATAAACTAAACTTATAATTTTAGGTTTTATATACTCTCTAACCTGTAGATCTGCACTTGTTATTGCCAAAGAACCAAGTAAATCTACAAATCCTACAAATAATTCAAATTAAAAACTTAGTAACTAAGTTTATGATGTCAATTAATATAGAAAAATGAAAAAATGCTGTCAAGTTATATAAAAGAGTAAAAAAAAAAAAAATATTAAAGAGAGACAACAACCTGCTGTCTGCGGCAGGCTGGGCGTCGTTCTGGTTGCAGATCAGCGGGCAGCTGGTTTCCGGGACTGTGGGTTTCAGATCTGAGGTTAGTTTACAATTCCAAAAAAAAAAAAACAGAAAAAGGGCAAAAAACGAAAACATTTACTTAAAAAAAAAAAAAAAAAAGGAACACCACTTACCACTCGACGGCGGTGGCTTTGAGGTGAAATCCGGTGGTGGTTGTGGTGAAAGTTGGTGGTGATTGTGGTGAAATCCGGTGGTGGCTAGGTGACATGGTGGTGGTGGTTAGGGTTTTCCGGAAATTTTAAATTAAAAAAAAAAAAACAAAATAGCTTCACTTACCTACACCGATGGCGTACTTGCGGCGGAGAGGTGGTGCCGGTTGCTCTTTCTCCTTCTCTCTCTTTCTCTCTTCCTTTTTCTCCTTCTCCTTCTCCCTTTCTCTCTCTTCCTCTTTCTGTTTCTGTGCGAATTATGGTCGTTATTTTTTTTTAAGTGTTTTAACTTTCCGACGAAAATTATTCCCTCGGAATTTTCATCTTTCGACGGAATATTCCGTCGGAACATATTTTTCCGACGGAATATTCCGTCGGAAGATGAAAATTCCGAGGGAAACAAAATCCGTCAGAATATTTCCGACGGATTTTCCGTCGGAACGTACCTTTTCCGACGGATTTTCCCACAACCCAAATTCCGTCGGAAAATTCGAATTTTCCGGGGGAATTTAAGTCCGTCGGAGCAAGTCCGTTGGAAAACGGCCTATTTCTAGTAGTGCCTTCAATTAAAAAGTATTAGCGATCACCACCCTTTCTCAAATTTCAGCCACAATTCTGACCTGAGGGCCCACAAGTTTACTTGAAAAACAAGTAGGAAATAGGTTATGAAAAGTATTAAATTGTATGATGATCATAAATATGGTTTAAGGAATAAAAGGTTTACGTGGAGAATAAGTAGAGGAGACTTAATATCAAAATATATATGACTAAATATAAGTAAGATATTGAAATAGGAACATCTCGAGATTTAATTAATATAAAGTAAGATAATTCAATCTATCAAAATCCATTTTTATATATTTTCCAAATTTTCGGACCAAATCATTTAATAAAAATCAGATTTTATTTTTCAAAAATCCGAAAAGCATATATTAATTTTCAAGTTTAATAAAATAATAAGTTTAACAAATCCTTTTAATAAAATTCGAACAAAATTATATTTTGCATAAAAATATGAAATTATATACTATAAGTATATAATTTTCGGTTTTGTAATCAATTTATATGTATAATTAATTTTATCCAAAATCCAAAATAATAATGAAGTTTGAAAATATACTTGGCGCCAAAATTCGAATACTCTTTTGGCTCCAAAATTTAAATTACTAATCAAATTACCAAAATATCCTTTTTAAGAAATATTATAATAATTAATTTATTAATTGAAAAATACTTATAAAAAAACAGAGTATTAATAAACACCCCCTTCCCCTTGAACCACCATCCCCCCACCCTAAATTCCCCTACACACCCTCCCGCACGAAACCCTTTAAAAAAACCCTTCCCCCACCCTTAAAACGCCTAACCACCTACCCCTCCCCTACCCCCCAAAACCCTAGCGGCTAGGGTTTTCGAGGATAGGGCTGGGGGAGGGGCGGTTGGGGAGTTCAGGGGTGGGGGTGGGGTTTAGGTCCTATTCTTTAGAGCTGCTTTGTTATGCTAAAATCTGCTTTGCTATAGTGAAATATGCTTTGCTATAATGAAATCTGCTCTACTCTGCTGAGCCCTACTTTGCTCTGCTTAGTGTGAGGAGGGTAGCCTGTCATTCCGGATCCCACTTCCTTTATGCCCATGACCCTTTAAAGCTTAGTAGTTTACACTTTTTTAAGGTGTATTAGGATTTGAATTCCCGACTTTTTGGGGGACCTTGAATTAGAATTGATTCTATCATTACGCTTTTTTGTAAGAAACTAATAAGAAGTCGCCAATGAGTTTAAGGAAAACTCATAAACCTTGTTCATGCCTTTCTCCCAAGTAGGGTTCAAGGGATATTTAGCATGAATCATAAGTTTATCCATGCCCAAATTGGTCTAGTTGTACCAGAAATGAGTTCGGGAGCGAGGGTACTACAATAACGTTCCTTTTAGGGAGGAATCGCTATTCTAGCCCAAGTGCGGCCTCTACAAGCTCTTCCTTTTTCACAATTTCATCACCAAAAAATATATGCAACGCGATTCCTAAATACTAAGTTAGTTGATTTTATTTACAAACATTAATCTCAAAAAGTCTACATTGCAACGAATGTCGTTATTCTTTTTTTTAATCAAATTCGTGAAAGGAACAAAAAATAAACAATATTCGACTTAAGTGATAAAACAACAATTAATTATTCCAATCCTAGTCTTATATTAACGCAAGATACTATGTGAAATTAGTTAATTAAAATTTTGTTTAAAGTGATCAAACAACACTAATTAATCAATTAAAGGTATTTAAACAATAAAAGAAAAGTGATTTATCTAAGTGCTCAGGAAACTTCCGCTATTTTTTGTATGCTAAATCTTCGTTTTATGCGCTTATGGACTTTCCTCCTTCTTCATACCTCCAAGGACTTCAATGGAATGGATTAGGGTTGAACAATATTTGGGAAGAGAGGGGAAAAGTAATATGATATTAAGAGGGTTTGAGAGATAAAGGATTTCAGAATTTAGGGTTTTAATTCTGATTTTTCTGTTGTGATTAGGGCTAACGAAGACCCCTATTTATAGGCGTAGGAATCTAGGTTTAGGGTTTTAGAGCCGCAGCGTCAGGTGGCGCGTGCAACAGAGTCGCGCTGGATTGCGGTGCGCAACTCTAGGACTTGAGCACGCCAGGCGCGCGCAACTTAGTGAGTTGCGCGCCGTGCGGTTTATCTTATACGAAAACGTGTTTTTAAAATTTTCATAATTTTTTATTGCGAAGTCGGATTAAGGCAAATAAGATATCATTGGAAATCTCTGGATGTCTAATTTTCAATTCCATTAGAGTTAGGTTAAAATCTATAATGGATAAAAAAGATATGGCCGTCTGAGTGTAAGGGTGTCAACTTTAGGACCCGGTTTAGTATTTTAATGATAACTTCTTCGTTTTAACTCGGAATTGAGCTTATAATATACCGTTGGAAAGCTCTTTGAAAGGACTATCCATTTTTATAGGATTTTTATGGATATTTGGTGGTTAAATATTCTGGTTGACTCAGTTTTTAACAATGTAAGATCCATTTGATCAAATCATTGCATTTGACGCATTTAGGTTTGTCATTAATCATGATTAAACACGTATGAACACGTTTTAGGCCTTATTAGTAATAGGATTAGGCTCTAAGATAATATGGTCTCAAATACGGGTTTTAACTTACTTTATAATGGATTTCGAAGTCCATAAACACTTTAAGTTTGATCTAGCATGAAGAACAAGTTTTTGTAACATCATTGCACTTCCTGTCGGGACAAGAGGCCAAAAGTAGGTGTCTACACTTAGTAATAATCCCTCTATTTTTTTTTTAAATGCATCACTTTCCTTTTATGGGTGTTTTTTTTAAATGCATCACTTCTATATTTGGTAACTTATACTATATATATTTTATCATTTCTCTATCTTACTTTAAACCCCACTTAAATTATTTTATCATTTTTCTCTCGCTCAGGACCCCACTTAAATAATAAAAATATCTACTCTCTCACATATTTTCTCTTTCATGGTCACAATCTTATTTTTACTATAATAAATTATTCACCCACTCACAATATAGTATTACTCTTATAAAACTCCGCGCATCACCAACTAATGCATTTTAAAAAAAGCAAAGGGAGTAAAAATAATAATAATTAATAAAATAAATAAATAAATAATTTAATAAAATTAATAAATAGTAATTAGTAAAGCCAATAAATAATGAAATTAATAATTAGTAAATAACAATTAATAGTAAATTAGTAATAATAATAATAATAATAATAATAATAATAATAATGATAATTTCTCCGCTCTACTCTGCTAAAATCTGATGTGCTATGCTGACACCTGCTGTGCTCGGCTCTACTAAAATCTGCTCTACTTTGCTCAGAAGCTCAAAAGAACAGAGCCTTAATGGGTGTTGAAGTGGGACAATGGTGGTTTAAGGTGAAGAAGGAGACTGCCGCAGCGGGGTCCTAGGCGGGGTACGGTGGGTGGTCTGGGCTAGTGGGTGAGGGGGTATTTTTTTTTAAGGGTTTTGGGCTGGAGGGAGGGGGAATTCGGGGTGAGGTATGGTGGTTCGAGGAAAAGGGGTGGGCAGAGGCACGGGGTTATAAGGGAAGGGCGGTGCTAGCGCGGGGGAGTTTTAGGCGCCGGTGGGGTGGGGGGCATGGGTCGGGGAGGGGGTGGTTGGGATGTGGTAGTGGGTTATTTATTTATTTTTTTTATAATTAGTTTTTTAAAAAGTCCTTATTAATTAATTAAAATTTTAAATAAGAATAAATCAGAGGCTGGCACGTGGAATAATTAACCTTAATAACTAACGGAGCTAATGACTTTAGGTTATTACGGTTATTTGATGACATTTTTGGGAAACTCATGGGTATATGGTGAATTTGAAAATCTTGGTGGATATATGGTAAATTAAGTGATAGCTCAGGGGTTATTTTGTGAAAAATCCATATTGGTTATCCTTCTTTAGCAGGTTGAGTACAATGTATATGTTAATTCATGTTGGAAATGTTAACACTAAGTGACATGTTTAATTAAACACTAACTTAAATCTCATGCTGTGCACGGTTTTACTTAACCCAATTATGAATTACAATGTTAATTTAACAATAATTTGCAAAAAAGTATCTATATTTTATTGAAGCAATGAAAAATAACTTGAATTTCTTTTCAAAAAAAAACATGAATTTTATATGTATATTGATATCAAAAATTATTGTTCATTTTTTTAAAATTTTTTTTTTAATGATTATAAGAATGATAATACATGTTAATTACTACCCGTGCAATGTACTTATATACCCCATTCGTCCCTATATATATATATATATATATATATATATATATATATATATATATATATATATTTATTTATATATAGTTTTTGAATAGTGTTGTTATTATAATATGTCACCTTATATATATGTAGTATATGTATGTTATTTTTATAAAAAAGTGCCTAGTATAAAATATATGAAAATTATGTTAAATATTTTCGTTGAATGCAAAATTATGTTAAATATTTTTCGTTAAATATTATGTTAGCTTCGTATATATATAGTTGCCAAATTAAAAGTAAAATATTATAGGATACAAATCTTTTCATGAAGATTTGGTTAAAAAAAAATAAAAATAAAAAAGAGGAAAGTAAAAATGGCGGGAAAATATTTAACCAGAGGATGACATGTGCCATCTTTGGTTTCGCATTTAGTATATAGTTATTGATATTTCATGTCATGTTGACTCACCTAATTAAATTAGTCGTAACTCTTTGTGTTGTAGCCAAGCCTAACAACTTGGTTATGGACATTTCTTTGGTTCAAGACATAGCATCATGTATTGGTGCTATGCGTTCTATCCTTGGGCAGCAAGATATTCAACCCCTTGAATTTCTTGTTGTTCTTATTAACTAGTTTATTTTAGTTCTTTTTATGCTTTGAATAAATTGTAAACTTTAGTCATTTTAAGTTTGCAAATTAGTTATATTTTTTCTTAGTTCTTTTTATCTGATTTTAGTTCGAAAACTATTGTCACATTCACACAAAAGTACAAGTACAAAGATACATCAATCGTGTGCCTAGCAAGACAACAGGTTTGAGTCCTTTTGAAGTGGTGTATGGATTCAATCCGTGCACTCCTATTGATCTCACTCCCATTCCCTCACCAAACAAGTTCAGCAATGATGCCGAGGTGCGCGCAAAAGAAATCAAGTCTATGCATGAGCAAGTTCGTTCCAAAATTGAACAAGCTAATGCAAAGACAAAGGCATACTATGACAAGAAAAGAAGGGAGGTCCGTTTTCAGCCCAGTGACTTAGTTTGGATTCATCTTCGAAAGGAAAGATTTCCTTCCAAAAGGCGGTCCAAGGTTAGTCCTCGTAGTGATGGTCCATTTGCTATTGTTGAAAAGGTGAATGATAATGCTTACAAAGTTGAGTTGCCCGGAGATTATGGTGTTTCTAGCACCTTTAATGTGGCTGATTTATCACCTTACTATGATGAGTTTGAAGAGTTGCCGAGTTTGAGGGCAAACTCTTTTCAAGAAGGGGGGAATGTTGTAGCCAAGCCTAACAAATTGGTTATGGACATTTCTTTGGTTCAAGACGTAGCATCATGTATTGGTGCTATGCGTTCTATCCTTGGGCAGCAAGATATTCAACCCCTTGAATTTCTTGTTGTTCTTATTAACTAGTTTATTTTAGTTCTTTTTATGCTTTGAATAAATTGTAAACTTTAGTCATTTTAAGTTTGCAAATTAGTTATATTTTTTCTTAGTTCTTTTTATCTGATTTTAGTTCGAAAACTATTGTCACATTCACACAAAAGTACAAGTACAAAGATACATCAATATGGCAGCTGTTTGGGGTAAAAATACCCTAAACACGTGGCCCAATGGCCTGGTGACACGTGGCACCCAGCCGTTGGTCAACAGGGCTCCAACCCTCTGCTGACACGTGTCCTCCAAACCCTAAAGGGGGAACCATCCCTTCCCCACTATAAATAGTGGAATGACCCTCATTAATGGGCATTTGGAACATTCATTACTCACATTGAATACTCCTCTAAAAAGAAAAACACTAACCCCGAGCAATATTAATTGCGGAATTCTCCCATTACGCGAGAAGTAACTCCTACATTACGTGTATCCTACCTCCCGTATCTGTACTAACTTGATCGTCGGAGGCGGAGCTCCTACCCCCAGGAGTCTTCGTGATTTTGCAGGCACAGGCGTTGGAGGGCATTCTTGGAATTGTAACTCTCCCGCAGGACACATCAAAAAACCCCGAAACATTTGGCGCCGTCTGTGGGGAGAGTACTTCTAAGATGACTTCTGATACTGTGTCACCGACTCAGGGCAAACGGCCTGTGGTCGAGCCTGAGGTCCAGACGGACCATGAAAGTGGAGATGAAATTGAAACATATGTGGCCCCGGAAGGATCCTTCAGAACGAAGCACACTCGTGCTAAAGATAGAAGAGAGCGGGAAATCAGCCAAGGTGCTCCCAGCAACCCAGCCAGGCAACCGGATGGAATTGCTCAGACGGTGGAGGGCTCAGCTCCCGTCACCAGAAACGAACTCATGTCATTCATGAATAGTTTCAAGGGTGAGATCAAGAGCCTCATCCGGTCAGCGACTCCAAAGAAGGGTCAGCCGGCCAAGAAGCCTTCTGCAAAGAAGGCGGTCAAAGAACGAGTGCCTACCCCTCATCCAAAGCCAAAGGAGGGGGAGGGCTTAAGGTTTGACCCAAGCAGACTCCGTTTTCCTCAAGGGGAGCTGCGAAAGGCCATCCGGCACGTACAGCCGGATGGCTCCAAGAAAACATTCTCGGACGCCCGCACGTTTCTCCAAGAGAAGCGAGGTCAGGCGTCTGCGTCGGCTTCAACGTCGACCTTCCCGGACAGTTTCAATGACGTCTCACAAAGGCGTACGGGAACGAATCCCGGGAGCCAGACGGGCGAAGCTTCTGCCCGGTCTGGACCCAAAGTGATCCAGCCTAGTCCATTCGGCACACCGAATGGGTTGGGTGGATCCCCTTTTATGTCACCGGGTCTTTTCGGTGGGCAAGTGCAGCAGCCGTACCAACCCACGGACTGGCAGCTGCGCCTGCTAAACTTGGGGGAACAGCCAACGGCGTTCTCACCTGAGATAACCCAGGCGACACAGCCGCCTAAGATCAAAAATGTTTTGGTGGGAGCCTATGACGGCACCACCAACCCAGAAGACCATCTAATGGCCTACTCTAACCTCATGTACCTTCAGGGGTTAGATGATGCCGTCTGGTGTCGATGCTTCCCGGCTACCCTCAAGGGCATAGCCCAGCGGTGGTTTGGTAACCTACCAGCCGGTTGCATCAACAGCTTCTGAACTTTGGCGTACTTGTTTACGTCAAATTTCTCAATGAATATTCCTGCTAATAACTAGCCTCGACCTAGGGGCAATCCAGCAGGGCGACCGGGAGGGCCTCCGGTCATACGTCCGACGGTTCAATGTGATGAGAATTCAGATTCCAGGACTATCAGACGAAGTGGCCTATACAGACTTCTTTCGAGGTCTGAAGGACGGGTCGACCTTCAAGTTAAACCTCGTCCGGAAGAGGGTTTCTACCCTCCAAGAGGCGTTAATTGAAGCTGAAGCCTATATACAGGCGACGGAGCTTTGTGCTGTCAAGCAGCCGTCAGACTCTAAAAAGTCTGACAAAAAAGAGAGCTGGCAACAGCATCAGCCGGCAAGAAAGGAAGAAAAGAGAAAAGGGGTTTGGGCAGCTGACCGATCAGGACAGCCGGCCCAGAAGACCAGGCGGAAGTCAGAACCGTATGTCCCCAAATACGAGTTCACAAAAGATTGCTCCACCATCCTCCTGGAAATCAAAGACCGGATGTCTCTCGACAAACCGGCTGAAATGAAAAGCCCCGTGAATAAACGGGACAAGAGCAAGTACTGCCAATACCACGAGGATGTTGGCCACAACACCAATGGCTGCTATAGCCTCAGGCGGCTATTGGACCGTCTGGCAGATGAGGGGGCCCTAAAATCCTACCTACCCAAGGCTAAGGGTAATACCCAGGCCAAGAAAGGGCAAGCGGCAAAAACCGGTCCTGTAAACTCCGAGACGGATGAAGAGGCCATCTTCACCATAGCAGGCGGTTTTGCCGGAGGGGGTCCCACCATCCGGGGTACGAAAGACAACATCAGGAAGCTGGTCAACTCAGTGGATGAGGGCCAGGCGTCGAAAGACATCTTTCCTGAGGTCCTTATTTCTGAAAAGGACCGGGGCAAGGTCAGGCGGCCTCATGACGACCCCATCGTCATCGAATAAAAGGTTGCCAACCAGAAGGTTAGCCGGATCCTAATAGACACCGGGAGCTCGTCTGACCTAATCAGTTACCAGTGCTTGACCAAGCTCAAGTACACATCCGGTAACATGCATCAGGCTCCACACCCCCTAGTCGGTTTTGGGGGTGGAGTAGTGCATCCGGTTGGAAGCATAGATCTTCCGATCCGGCTGGGTGAAAAGGGGGAAGGACGCCACATGATAGTCAAGTTTTTGGTTGTGGAGGAACTGTCCGCCTACAACATGATATTTGGCCGTCCTACCCTCAACGCATCTAAGGCTGTTATCATCCCGTCCCTCATGCTGGTCAAGTTTCAAAAGGATGATGGAACAGTCGGTGCCCTAAGCGGGGACCAGAAGGCGGCCAGAGAGTGCTATCTCTCTGACGTCAAGACCACTATGGGTGCAGCCGGCAAGGGTGAGCCCATAGATGTTGATAACTGCGACCCAGCAGTCCCGGCTCCAAGGGCAGCCGGTAAGAAAAGAAAGGCGGACCAATTGGCACCCGTAAAAAAGGAGAAATAGCAATCACTAGCCGGGGAAAGGTCAGATGACCAACGACCTCAGCCGGCTGGTGACTGCCTCGATGTCATCTTAGATGACAGCCGTCCCGAAAGAACAGTCAAGGTCGGGACGGTAGCCTTCGAACGGTTGGGAGAAGGCTTGCTCCAGCTGCTGAAGGAATTCAAAGACATCTTTGCCTTTGAAGTGGAAGAGATGCCAGGCGTCAGCCCGGATCTTGCTGTCCACAAGCTAGCCGTAGATCCCAGAAAGCAGCTGGTTAGGCAGAAAAAGAGGGATCATGGTGGAGAAAGATCTCAAGCGGCAGCGGCTGAGGTCAAAAAGCTGTTGGATGCTGGGTTCATTAGGCAATGCTACTACCCGGATTGGGTGGCAAATGTCGTTCTAGTAAGGAAGCTGAACGGTACTTGGCGGATGTGTGTAGATTACACCGATCTGAACAAAGCATGCCCAAAAGATAGCTACCCGCTTCCAAAGATCGACAGCCTAGTTGACTCAACAGCCGGCCATGCGCTTATGAGCTTTATGGATGCCTATTCCGGCTTCCATCAAATACCCCTCTGGAAGAAAGATCAGGAAAAGACGGCTTTCGTCACTGATCAAGGGTTATTCTGCTATACGGTGATGCCGTTTGGGTTGAAGAATGCACCGGCTACATTCCAGCGCATGATAAACACCGTTTTTATCAACCAGATTGGCAGGAATGTAGAGGCGTATATCGATGACATGATAGTCAAATCCAAGCTACAGACGGATCACCTAACAGACCTGCGAGAAACCTTCACCACACTCAGGCGGCACTGGGTCATGCTTAACCCAAAGAAATGTGTATTCGGTGTTGAGTCTGGGAAGTTTCTCGGATTCTTAATTGACCAAAGAGGCATTGAAGCTAATCCGGAAAAAATACAGGCGGTAATTGACATGAAATCTCCCCGCACTGTAAAAGAGGCCCAGAAGTTGACCGGTTGCCTGGCGGCATTGGGGAGGTTCCTCAGCCGGTCAGGTGACAAATGCCTCTATTTCTTCCAGGCAATCAGGAAGAGGTCAAGGTTCGAATGGGGTGAAGAAGCAGAGGCGGCATTCCAGAGGCTTAAGCAGCACTTGCATTCTCTGCCAAGGCTAGTGAGCCCCCTACCCCGGGAGGTTCTGTATATGTACCTAGCCGTCTCTGATCACGCCCTTAGTGCTGTTCTCCTCGCTGAGAGAGACGGCATTTAGCTGCCGGTGTATTTCATCAGCCATGTTCTTAAAAATGCTGAACTCCGGTACCCCATGATCGAAAAATTTGGGTTGGCCTTATTCGTGGCAGTCAAGCGGTTGAAGCCTTATTTTTTGGCACATCCGGTTGTGGTATACACAGATCAGCCGCTCAAGCGCACGATGACGGCTATAGAGTCATCCGGTAGAATGATCAAGTGGGCTGTTGAAATACAAGGCCTTGAGATAACTTTTGAACCCAGGCGGGCAGTGAAAGGTCAGGCGTTTGCCGACTTCATTGTCGAGATGACTAGGCCGGTGCAACCGGAAAATCCTGATCAGGTCTGGAAGTTATTTGTAGACGGCAGCTCTACGGTGAACGGCTGTGGTGCAGGTGTTATCTGTCATTCCCCGGAAGGGGATAAGTTTGAATATGCACTACGGTTTAAGTTCCAAGCCTCCAACAATGAGGCAGAGTATGAAGCTCTACTAGCCGGGTTGCGCATGTGTAAGGCAGCCGGTGCAAGAAAAGTTGACGCCTGCTCAGATTCACAGCTGATCGTTAGCCAATACCTTGGTGACTACGAAGCCACCCATCCGGCTATGATCAAATATTTGCAGGCGGTCAAGGAAGAGGCTGGGTCCTTCGATGAATTTCATCTGCGACAGGTGCCCCGGTCTGAAAACAATCAGGCGGATGCCCTCTCAAAGTTGGCATCATCAGCCTCCTGTGATTCACCTAGGACGGTCTTTTGGGAAGTTATTGAAAAACGAAGTATTCAGAATGATCCCATTGGAGTCCTGGATAGAAGTGCTACTTGGATGGATCCCATTCGGTCTTTCTTGACGGATGGTACCTTACCGGATGACCCTTCAGAAGCATAAGCGCTCAAGAAGCGTGCTTCAAGTTTTGTTATGCATCAAGGGGAACTCCTCCGGAAGGGTTACCTGCAGCCGTTTTTGAAATGTGTAACCCCGGCTAGGGGGAGAGAAGTTTTGGAGGACCTGCATGCGGGATTTTGTGCTTCGCATATTGGCGGCAGGTCCCTGGTCAGAAGAACCAGGCGGCAAGGGTACTTCTGGCCCACTCTTGAAGCGGATGCCATGGATCTAGTAAAGAGATGTGATAAGTGCCAAAAATTCGCCAAGTTGATACATCAACCGGCCACAGATCTCACGGCAATCCATAGTCCGGTTCCGTTTGCTAAATGGGGCATGGACATTTTGGGACCTTATACACCTGCGACAGGCGGCCGCCGCTACATTCTTGTAGCGGTGGACTACTTCACCAAATGGGTTGAGGCAGAGGCGGTAAAAGGGATCAAAACGAAAGACGTGATTTCTTTCATCTGGAGAAACGTCATCACCTTTGGGGTTCCAATGTCCATGGTTTTTGACAACGGACCGCAGTTCAAAACGCCTGTTCTCAAGACCTGGTTGGGAGACCAAGGAATTTCCCATTTCTTTGCATCCGTTGGCCGTCCTCAGGCAAACGGTCAAGTTGAGGCTTTTAATAAGTTGATCTCAGACGGGATAAAGAAGAAAGTAGAGAGAGCCGGTGGGCTATGGGCAGAGGAACTACCTCATGTCCTTTGGGCTATCCGAACAACCGAAAAGGGGGCAACCGGAGAGACCCCATTTCTCATGGCATACGGCACTGAAGCAGTTCTTCCCATTGAGCATTATGAGCCTACTCTACGCATTATGTTATATGACGAGGAGGCTAACTGGGAAGCCATGCGGTTGGCATTAGATGCTCTCCCAGAGCGAAGGGGGAATGCTGCCCTGCGTCATGAGATCTACCGTCTGCGTATGACAAGAGCCTACAACAAGCGGGTTCGTAAAAGACCTTTGAAAGAAGGAGATTTTGTGCTTCGCAAAATGGAGGCAACCGGTAGGGCCAATGAGCAAGGCAAATTAACCCCAAATTGGGAAGGACCCTACCGGATCTTTGAAGAGGTACGAGACGGCACTTACCGCCTGGAAACTCCAGACGGAAGAAAGTTGCCTAGAACTTGGAATGTAGATAACCTCAAAAAATACTACTTCTAAGTATTGTACATCTTTTGTAAATTTTTAATGATTAATGAGAATTACATTCAATTTTGTATACAGCCGCCACGTCTTGTGCCTACCACAAGCGGCGCCAGAAACTAATGTTTGCATCCGGTGACACCCATACGGGTGAATTCATCGAGGAGAACATCTCCCATTTGGGTGGTAAATTGTTCTAAGCGATCACACTGGCGGACAAATCCGCCTGACGATCCCTCGCACCAAAAAAGGGCAGGCTAGCACCCCTAAAACTTGCAGCCTGCCCACTTTTTGGAAGTACGGCGCTCCAAAACGCAGCCGGTACTCAATATCGCCGCCTGACTCTCTAAGAGAAGGTTGGCTTCAAAACATTCGCAAAACATTTGGTCCAGGCCATAATTCATTCAGGGGTATGCTTGCAAAAGCCCAACCGGTGAATGGACATCCTAATCTGGCGTGATTCTTTTGCGAAGTCCCAACCGGTAATTCAGTATAAACCGACTGGCTCCCGAATCTAATGTTGGCACTTAGTGTATATATTCAAGTTATATCATATGGATAGCCGCCTGGCTTGCAAAGACCCAGACCGCTATCTAGGGGCAATTACCCAGACGCCATCCGGTTTGGTTTTTGGTCGAAATTTCTTCGCCTAGTTTGCGAAGACCCAGACGGCAGTGTTACCGGTGGGGTCTTCGTGGCAATCCTTGCAAATTTCTTCGCCTAGTTTGCGAAGACCCAGACGGCAGTGTTACCGGTGGGGTCTTCGTGGCAATCCTTGCAAGTTTCTTCGCCTAGTTTGCGAAGACCCAGACGGCAGTGTTACCGGTGGGGTCTTCGTGGCAATCCTTGCAAATTTCTTCGCCTAGTTTGCGAAGACCCAGACGGCAGTGTTACCGGTGGGGTCTTCGTGGTAATCCTTGCAAATTTCTTCGCCTAGTTTGCGAAGACCCAGACGGCAGTGTTACCGGTGGGGTCTTCGTGGCAATCCTTGCAAGTTTCTTCGCCTAGTTTGCGAAGACCCAGACGGCAGTGTTACCGGTGGGGTCTTCGTGGCAATCCTTGCAAATTTCTTCGCCTAGTTTGCGAAGACCCAGACGGCAGTGTTACCGGTGGGGTCTTCAAGGCAACCCTTGCAAATTTCTTTGTTTAGTATGCGAAGACCCAAGCGGTAGTGTTACCGGCGGGGTTCTTTTGGTTATCCTCGCAGAAAGATGTAAAAAAAAATAGCAAGAATTCTAGCATTGAAGTGCAGAAACTTTAAAAGCATTCAAAAGCAAGTGTGAAAGGCAGAAGTGCATTCAAAAGCCGGCTCAGCCGGTGAAAATGATAATATTCAAAATAAAATGTACAAACCGGCGCAGCCGGTGGAAATGTTAATATTCAAAATGAAAAATTACAGCCGAGTAGCCCATCTCATCCGGCGCTATTACAAAATAATGCAAGGTGCGCAGGCCGGGAGGTAGTTGCTACTCGAGGCGAACAGTGAACCGGTCCTCTTCCGGTTGGTTTGGGGTAGGATCAGTGTGAGCGGCTGCGTCGGCTTCAGGAACAACTTCTTCCTCTTCAGCAGCCTCCGCCTGCCTTCGTGCAATCTCCCCCTTAACCCAAGCGTCATAGGGTCCGGGACCCGGCTCATTCGCCTCCTCGGCCAGAATGGCAAGATCAGAATATTTGAAGGCGAGTTCCCAGACGGTGAAGTCCGCCTCCGGGTGGATAAGGGAAAACGCCCGTTGCATCCGGTTTGCACAGTCATGCTCATTCTCTTCAATGAGCCTCTCCTGCTCCGCCTCCAAGGTGGCCTTGAATTTTTTGCTGGCAGCAGCCGCCTCTTTGAGCAGGCGCTCATTCTCTTTGGCAAGGCGGCCATTTTCAGTCTCCGCCTTGCTCAGCCGTTGGAGGGGCTCTTTCTGTTCCTCCAACTGTTTATTGGCATCATCCAGGGACGCCTGCAGATGGTCAACTTGGCTTTTCAGTTGATCAATCTGCTGTTGGAGGGCCTTGGTCTTCTCCGCCTGTTGCATGCGTAGAGATTTAGTTTCTAAGCCATGCATGTACAAAGAGTATTCAGCAACGCTATGGGCGTCATCAACAGCCCGTTTTCCTCTCCTTACCTCTTCATCCTTGCGGGTATAAGCTCGTTTGAGCCCCTCTACGCGCAGCATAGCCTGCAAGAATACAGCCGGTTAATACCACATTTAAAAAATGCATGCCAAAATAATTACCGAATGGTTGCTGGAGCATACGTCGACCAGGTCGACCAGCACCCGATCGGCATTAAAGGAGTTGATCCCAGGGATCGCTTCCTTCTCGTCCCTGGGGACGGCTTTTAGCATGGCCCGGGCATATTGTGCCCCGTCCGGCCAGCGGGGAGAATTATCTGCACCAGAAACAGACGGTGAGAAAGTCGCATATGCTCTGCCTATAGATTGCCGGCTGATTGGAGAATCCCCCGGCTGCGATCGAGACTGTGAATAAGACTTGACCCGCATGGGCAGGTCAAGCAGTGTAAGGTCGAAGTTACCTTTGTGGCCCGAGCGGCCTTCAGAGGTACCGGCGGTCCTCAATGGGATGGCAGAAAGCACATCCGCAGATCCGGGCCCGCCTGGGACCTTTATTGATTTGCCGCCGGTAGTTGGCCGGTCGGCTGTCTTCTGCACCTTCGATGCAGACTCTTGTTGGGTCGGCGGTGGCCTGACCTGTTTTTGAAGGGACCGGGGCATCTACTTCCCGTCCTGAAAACGAGAAATTATAAGTAATGGAATAAAAAGATTAGAGTCAATAGGGATCAGACGGTTATACCTTCCTCGCCGCCTGGGCAGCAAGCTTTTTCTCGAGATTGGCTTTCCGGATGTCGACAGCCGATCTAGCCGGTGTCTTCTCGGTGGGCAGCATTTTCTTGGCTTCTTCTGCAAAGGCAGGCACTCGGTTAGAATAATAAACAAGCAAGGAAATAAAAGTATCCGGTTCGATAGAAACCGGATGAGTTTCGAATACATACGTTTTTTAAACATGCTGCTTAGACCACAAGCGGACAAAAAGCATTCGTCCCTAAAAAATTCATGTTTGGGCACCCAGTTTCTGGGTACCCTTATTATCTCTCCGGATGAGAGGGTGTCAGGAACTAACTCAAAAAATCCGGAGTCGAGAATGGTCTCTCTATCATCCTCCGGGACAGGGGGCAGGCGGCACTTGGTTCCCAAGAGTTCCGGTTTCCGGTTGTAGATCCGGAGTTCTCTGTTCTCTGCTGTAGTTGGGGCCTTAACCAAGTAAAACCGGTGCTTCCAGTCTGACCATTTGGATGGCTTGTCCAAGGTCATAAGGTATTTGGGCTGGGTGGTTAAGGTATACCAGGCTCTCCAGCCGCCTGGGCTCCTACTCAAGTAGTGCATATGGGCAAACGCCTCCCAGCCGGGGTTGAGGCCCTGCATCTCGCAGGCGGCGATATACCCCAAAATATTTACCCATGAGTTGGGGGTTAATTGCCAGAGACCCAGGCCATACCCCCTAAGAATGGCCTTTATTATGTCGTGGAGAGGGAAGCGGACACCGGCCAAGAAGGCCGCCTCATAGCACCCGAACCAAGCGTTCGCGTTCGGCTGTTCATCCTCCCACCATATTGTTCCCAGAGCAGCCGGGATTTTTATTGTGTAATCACCCCCCAGCGGCCGCCGTTTGATAAAATCTGGCAGCGCAGCCCGCATGAGCTCGCGGTCCTTAGAGGAGACGGCGATCATGAGAGGATCGTTCCTATTATCCCAAGAAGGCCTCTCCGCCTCCTCGCTATCCTCAGACTCGGTTAAGTAGCTGCTACTGCTACTTTGAACGAGACCGGCATCAGAGCCGGCTGGGGAGTTGGAGACCTTATCAGAGCCTGCCTGCTCTCTGGTCTCATTGAGGGGAGCAGCCTCCTCATTTAAAATGCTATCACTCGGGGTGCTAGGAGTGCCCCCGGGTGAGCCTCTCTGCTCTACCCCTCCTTGCTCTACTTCACCGCCTGAAGCTGGGACCTCAGGCGGCTGCTCATCTGAGCTCCCACTTCTGTAGTTGGGATCTCTGGCAGTGGACCGGATTCTGGCCATTGTGTCCTGCACAGACACAGAGTCGGTCGATATGGGTGTTGAAAAAGGGTTGTCCCAAAGAACAGAGGTGGCAGACCCAGTTCTAGACTCAGCCGTACTAATAAACCGGCTGAGTTCATAGCTAGGTTCCGGGTATGGGTATAAGGGGTCCATCTACTTATGGGACCAATGAACAAAAATGCGAGTAAAAGACTCAAACGGAAATACATGAAAAAGCTAGAAAGAATAGAGACGGTACCTAGAAGAAAATCTGGAAATTCTTTGGGATGCTTGCGAAGACTCAGGCGGTTCAAAATCCGGCTGGGTTTCTCTGATTACCCTCGCGGAAACCTTTGGCTAGCTTGCAACGACCCAGACGGTCTGTAGACCGGTTGCTCTCAACAAATCTCAACTCCGAATGCTCTCAACTCTCAAATTGCCGGCTGCTCTCAACTTTTCTGAAATTTTGCAAGGTTTGTAAATGAGAGCTCGGGGGGCATCCTCTCCTATTTATAGGATTTGTCCCAGAAGGTGAAGAGTCGTGACTCTTCGCCTTCTGCTTTTCCCTCCTTCAAAAAGAATTTGAAGAGTTGCAAAAAAAAAAAAAAAAACCTTTCACTGGTGCCACGTGGCACCTTGCCACGTCAGCACCAGTGAGGGGCAAATGTTTGGGGTAAAAATACCCTAAACACGTGGCCCAATGGCCTGGTGACACGTGGCACCCAGCCGTTGGTCAGCAGGGCTCCAATCCTCTGCTGACACGTGTCCTCCAAACCCTAAAGGGGGAACCATCCCTTCCCCACTATAAATAGTGGAATGACCCTCATTAATGGGCATCTGGAATATTCATTACTCACATTGAATACTCCTCTAAAAAGAAAAACACTAACCCCGAGCAATATTAATTGCGGAATTCTCCCATTACGCGAGAAGTAACTCCTACATTACGTGTATCCTACCTCCCGTATCTGTACTAACTTGATCGTCGGAGGCGGAGCTCCTACCCCCAGGAGTCTTCGTGATTTTGCAGGCACAGGCGTTGGAGGGCATTCTTGGAATTGTAACTCTCCCGCAGGACACATCAAAAAACCCCGAAACAGCAGCCATTTAAGCTTGGAATCTGAAATTCTTTTACAAGGAATTTCAAAGCTTTGACTTGGGAGTTACAATCAGTTTTCAAAGAGGAATTACAAGCCATTACGAGCCTTAACTTCAGCCTTCAAGTGGCCGTTGATATCAGTCAACATTGGAGCATCTTAAGCCTTAATTTCAGCCTTCAATTGGCTGTTTAATTCAGTCAGCTTTTGGAGCAACTAAAGGGCGTCCAAGTACACCCTTGTCCACATACATTCAAGCTAATTTCAAGGCTTGAACCAAGGAGGAGTTACACTTCTTTGCTGTTTGAATTTGGGCGTGAAAATTGGAGGAAATACATCTCCAACTTGCTGCTTGGATGGGCGTGAATTAAGGGGTGTTACACTCTCTTAATTCTGATTTTATTTCAGCCTTAATTTGGAGGTTATAAGCCACCATTTTCTCTTTGATGTATCTAGTTAAATAAGGCTTCTTTTATTAATGTATCTAGACAACAAAAGCTGATTTGTACTTAGCTTTAGCTTAGGCGTGTAACAAGTGAGCTGAACAACCACTTAAAGTTAGCTTGTACTTAAGGATGCTTGTTTACTATAAATAGCAAGCAAATGTGAATGAAAAAAGGCAGATTATTCAAACAAAAAACTTGTCTTACATTCGTTTCTTGGATTAGAAACAAAAACCTGAAATTCTTGGATTTGGAATTTCGTTTCCTTTGCTTAGTTAGCTAGTTTAGGCTACTAGTTGGCTTGTGATCTTAGGAATCCAAACCGTTTCTTAGTGGTGTGACTTTATCTAAGAAGACTTTGGTTCTTTAGCCTTATCTATCCCTTGGTTTATCCCTTGTGTATTTCGAGTGTTACTCCAAATATACAACACTTTGGCACTAACCTGTTTTTCGTGTTCGGTTCCCTTTGTATTGTCGTATCGTTTTAACTTTTGTCAACTCTACCTCCAATGTACTATGTTATGTAACTGTACACCCTAACCAGTGACGGATCCAGGATTTCTAACCAGGGGTAGCATATAATAATAAGGAAAAAAAAAAAGAAAAAAAAAGTAGAAAAGTTCTATAGTATGTATATCATTTAACTAATTAGCCTTTAACATTTGAACATTCAATTTGGTAGATAAATTTTCAATTTACAAATATGGAATAATTTATATTCTAGTTACCAATAAGATTAAATTTAAAATTATTCCATATGTTTAATAGGGGTAGTACATACAAAGTATACTATGAAATTATTTTACTTAATATAAATTATTGTTTTACTCATATAAAACAAAAGGTAAATATATTACTTAATTAGCAAGTAGATATGTGCATTGAAAAATGCAACAAAAATGGGAAGAGTTTCATCAAATAAAGGAGTTTTTAAGAATAATAAGTTACTCATTTCATTTTTTTGGTTATGTTTGGTATCATGTATAGTGATTAAAAAAATAATTAAAGTATAAGTATATATATTTTATAATTTTAAAATCATAAATTCGACTAATTTATGATAATTTTTTTTATAAATTAAATGAGTCTTTAAAAAAAATAAAAAGAAATTACATACAAATATAAGTAAAAGTAAAACCTATAAGCTAGGAGACTTGTTTTATACGTAACTGGTGTCTTATATTTTTAACAATGCATATAGCGCGCTTGATTTTAATTTGATATGGGCCTTATGGCAACCTCTAAGATGTTATCTAAGATAACTAGTCTCTTTGAACAATTTTTTTTTTCCTCTCTTGTGCCTTCGTGGGTCTGCCCCTGACCCTAACACCCGCATTATACAATGAGTACTTTCCATTTGTACGGTCATCGGCTTGGATGTATAGTTTTATTCTATCTAATCATATGCAACTTATCAAGTATATCTTAGGTACATTAGTTTTATAATCCAAACTTTATATCCGGTTTTGTTTTGGACGTCAGAGATTGGTCCTCAAAGCTACGTACACTTCCTAAAAAGGGGAAAAGAAAGCTATTCAATGTGATTATAAATTAAAGAAGGATAAAATATGGATAACATAAGATGCAAATTAATTATTTTTAGATCACCAAACATATCCACTATATCCAAGATCATTCAGTTCATTTAGACACCAAATTATGTGCAAATATATATATATTTTGGAATTATCCTTCTAGCTTGCCCATGCATGCTCACGCTTGACCAACTTCAATAATCGTATAAATAATTAAAGTGCAACCATCACTTATATTACATAGTCATGGGAAATATCTGGTTTTACGCAAAAATTAGAAGCTTATTAATTTGTAGTTGCTTATATATATTCAAGAAGATAGAGCCTTTTTCAAAGAACAATTTACCTAGTTTTGGAATGTGAAGATTTGAATGGAAATAGAAAATGTGGCCTAATTATTTGATATCCTTCTCATCCTTTGTCAATATGAATACATTTAATACCTTTGTGGTCAAGTTATAAATTTATAACTAGTGTGTGGTGCGGGTGATGCCTCGGCATGCTAGTTTGTACTTAATTAGTTTGCTAATCATATCCGGCTGTTTTTTCTTAGTGTTTTGATAATTATCTTGAAATTTCATAACTTGAAAAAAGATTTGTGAACACTAATTATCTAATCTACGTTAACTATAATTTTGTTTGATAGAAAAGCACAATAAATGAATAGCTAAGATGGTAATACTTGTAACTTAAGACTTGTTGGTCTTGAGTTCAAGTCTTGTTATAAGCATTTAATAGTTACTTTGTTCAAATCTAATACATGTTGTGGAGGTGACATATCATCTTAGTGTTTAAAGGTGTGACATGTGGCACATATTGCTGACATGTCATGCTTATAGTTCTTAAATAAGGTGACACGTGGCACATATATTGTTTTAGGAACGTTTTTTTAATATATAAGTATAGATAGACAGATTGTTAGTTGATGTATTGATTCTTGCCAACGCATGGTTTGTATCATTATATAGAAGAGGGAAAGGTGGTAAAAATAAATGAGATGGAGAAGGAAGCTATAGTAGAAGAAATAGGAGACTAAAGAATTTTTTTTGAAAGATATAAATTTTAAAAATAAGTTATGTTGACCTTATTTTACTTATTTCAGACTTTATAAATTCAGGAAAAATAATTTTTTAATAAGGGTTGATGATGGTCACCCAAATTCATATTACAATTAAAATAAGTTAAAATAATTTTAGATAAGATAAAATAAGTTCATATCAATAAAAATTAGGTGAGTAAAACACACCTTATATATGTCTTCATGTTCAACGTAATTTTTTTTTAATTCACATATTCTATTCTCTTCTTTTAATATTTTATCAAAGATAAATCAAAATAATTAATTTAAGTGCCACGTCTCATATCACATTTTTTTTAAGAGAGCCACAAGGACGAGTGATGAAAATCGATCCTAAGAACACCTAGAAGCGGAGGGGCGCTCAATCTAATTTTGCAACATGAGTGGAGGACATAAATTTCAAGAAGAGGAGAGATATAGAGAAGAATAAAGATATGGACTTGGGGTGAAAGTAATTCAGTTTAAATTCGAACCGAACCATATAACTGATCGGGTTTTTTAAATTTTTATTATTATTTTTTTTTTTATAAAATAATACGGTTTGGTTTGGGAATATTAAAAAATATGTTTACGGTTTAGTTAAATAAACCAAAATTGAATTATATACATAAGCCCAAATATTAAGCCCAAATGCCCATTACCTTAAAAAACCTAGGTATATATGCCTAAAAAAACACTAATAGTAATTTGATTTGGTTTGGTTTGAAAAATTCCACATAGGTGAAAACTACACTAGGTCCAAAAAATTTCGGTTTGGTTTGGTTTATTTTTTAAAAATTGAATTAGAAATCGTTTGGTTTGGATTGGACCGAATAGTAATTTGGTTTGGTTTGGTTTGGTTTGGTTTGAAAAATCCCAAACCGAATTAATATGGTTTGGTTTTGATTTAAGCTATAAACCAAACTTTCACCCTTAATATGGCTCATGTGATAAGGAGAGAGACCATGCATGTACAAACAGTAAAATGTTGCAATATTTGTGAAACTTCCTAAAGTGTGCAGTGGTAATTGTTGTAATATTTGTTGAATGGAAGAAGTATAAGCCAAGGAGGGAGAGGAGTAAAAAGTTGGTCTCTAACTTTTGAAATACCCAAATTGCCGCTAAAAGTTTAATATAATAATAATAATAATAATAATAATAATAATAATAATAATAATAATAAAGTTCATTTGAAGGTCAATGTAATGGAGTACCAAACTTTACTCCTATTGTATATTTTCGTTGATTATTAGGGCAGCTAATGAGCGTAATGCTCTCGCCATAGCTAGTCACATCTAAGAAGCTCTTTTGGTTTGATTTTATGTCATAACTAGTGTGTGGCCAGGGCGTTACGCCGGGTTGTTACTTTGAAACATAACGTTAATAAAAAAAGAGGATTTAAAGAGAATAATCCTCCATTATCTTGGAATTGCTGAGGCTATTCCGCTTTATTCATTTATTCTGGGCTACATAATTATTCTTTATCTTTTTTGTAAAGATATATTTTTGTATCTGTAAATTGAGGACATAAATTACCATTGGATAAGATGGTAAGAAATGTGATCTTACATTCATGAGGTTCAGTATTCAAAACTTGTAGGATGCTTTTGACAAGTTAATATACATGGAATAATTGTTGCAATGCAAGTGGTGACATGGCACAATGCTAGTTAGATGATGATGTGGCACAACGCTATGCAGAACTACTTGACACATAAGCGTTTTAAGAACGCTTTTTAATATATAAGTATAGATATAAATTTTAATTGTTAATATCATTAATGAGGGAAAATATGTAAACAAAGGGAGAATAGAATTAATATATCTTCTAGAATTATCCCCTCTCCTCTTTCCTCTCTTCTAAACCCTAGCCTCCACTGTTGATTTTTGAGGGGCTTCCATCGGTTTCAACTGTGGAAAGCCCCAATTCTTGTTTCGCTTCTTTTTTTTCTTTCTTTCTTTTAGGTTTACAATAATGGTTCCTCTTTTGAGAGGAACTTTTTCTCCCTCGAAAGAAACGGTTTCCGATCTCCTTCGAAAGACAAGGGTTTTTCAACATCCTTCTAAAGACAAGGTTTATCTCCTCTTTTCGAGGGAAAAATTTATAATAAGGTTATCAAGTTTTCAAATACAATTGGATGAATCAGAAGGAAAACATCCTCTCGGCTACAAAAGATCGTTAGATTGTCTCTCCAACAAGGCTGTATTTTCCAGCGATATAAGCGGGAGATGCTCCACAGTGCAATATCTACTCGACGATTGTAGTTTTTATGAAGGAATTTTTTATTTGATTCAATATCTTATGTATTTGTTAAAATCAATTCTCCATGTCGTATGACAATTTATTAATGAATTAATTTTACTATTAAAAAAAATGTAAACAAAGGGATATAAATGTCTAAACATTTCTTAAGAGTATATAAAAAAAAAAGCCAATTAACATTAATGAGGAAAAATAAATAAATAGACATTTTATAGATTATAATTGTCCAAACACTATTTATAAGAGTTATCTCAAAATTTTAAAAAGGTAGGAAACATATGTCTCAAAAAAAAACGTGATACTACCTCCATAACTATTATGCGCAACATTTGCCAAAAACGGAAGCTACCTATTATGTGCAACACATTCTTTTTCCTCTTTTAGTAAGTTTTTTGTATGCAATGACCAACCTGCCCTCACTTAAACAACTTACCTCCTTAATCATTTCACTAACCATACTCTATTATAACCCTAATTAAATTGATTAAAACTAATGATTCCCACCAAAATCAATCCCTATTTATCAGATTCACTCACCTCCTCAACTACCACATTCATTGATCATTCAATGCAATTCATCAAAATGCTTCCCCTTCTTTAATTCTGGACATTTCTCCAGATTAAAAACCCTAGAAACTCTTCTACTTCTCCATTCTCTCTCCTCTTGCGATCTGGGTTTTCCTTCCAAGTGTCGAAGGAAAAACCCTAATCCTAATTCTTCATCCAAAATCATGAGTTCCTCCAGCAATGGCGATGACGATCTGTTCTATTATGAGTCCTTGGACTCTGGTTCAGGTAATCGAAGATTGTTTAGCCCAAGAAAAAGTACAAGGCGCAGCGTGGAACCACTACAAAAAATAAGCTATTTTGCGACAGCCATAATTTGTCGCAAAACATAGCAAAAACAATCGCAAAAAATTGTTATGACAGTCAACTGTCGTAAGCGTTTGTTGCAGTGTCATTCGTCGTAGAAATTTATTTTTACGACAGTCTATTATTACGATGGTTTTACTAATTTCAACAAAAGTTTATATTTTTTCATTGGAATTAATCTACGACGCAAAAAAAAAACCGTCGTAAAATAGGGTTTTAGCGACGGCTGACCGCCGCAAAAAACTGCCCCACCCACTACTGACACCAACTCGCCCTTCCCACCAGCCCACCACCACCGACAACCCCCTCACCTTTACACATTAGAAAAAAAAAATACTAAGATCTAAAAATAAACTCCAACAAACAAAAAAACAAAGATAAAAAAAATATAAAACAAAAATACATAAAAATAACAAAACATCAAACAAGAAATACAAATATACATCAAATAATCAAAAACCCAAAGAAAAAAAAAACGGGAAAAAAATGAATGAAGAAACATAAATTATCGAGAACAGTACAAATTTCGAATAAATAAGCCATAAAAAATCGAACAACAAAACCACAAAAATCCATCAAATCAAAAATTAAATGAAATTAAACCCCAAAACAATAATAATTAATAAATAAATGAAATTCACCTCCAAAAATCAAAGTTAATTTAAAATAACTGAAAATAAACACAAATAACCAAGATAAGACGAAAAAAAAACGGCATTACAAACTTCAGATCTGGGTTTTTTATAGTTCGGAAAAATAATACAACAATACGAAAAATACAAAAAAGAAATAAATAATTAACATACCTTTTAAAATTTCCTCTTTCTTGGGTTTTCATGGTCAAATTCGACCATAAAAACTCCAAATTTGGAATTTATATGGTCGAATTTGACCAAATGAACTCCAACATCACTAAATTGGACCTCAAAACATGATGTTTAATTAACCCAAAGAAATTCGACCATGAATTCATTTCTTAATGCATGAGAAACAAAGAGGAGAGAGTAACATAGAGATGAGAGGTGAAAGAAACTAAGAGAAGGTGGAGAAGAAGAGAGAGAAATAGAGAAAGAAGGAGAGGAGAGAGAAACTGATTAGAGAGGAAAGGAGAGGAGAGA
Source organism: Chenopodium berlandieri (assembly GCA_034703905.1). Lineage (NCBI taxonomy): Eukaryota > Viridiplantae > Streptophyta > Magnoliopsida > Caryophyllales > Amaranthaceae > Chenopodium > Chenopodium berlandieri. The sequence continues at coordinate 48,178,180 of CM068289.1, forward strand.
GAAACAGAGGAGATGAAACGGCGGAAAATGATTTAGGATTTGGTGAGGGCTTGATGAATTGGGTATTTAAATACCATTAATTAAAAAAAAAATCAACTCTACGACAGTCATAAACTGTCAGAAATATGTAATTTTTTTTTTATAATTAGTTTTAGTGTCTATTACGATAGTTTTATTGGCTAAAAACTGTCGTAACTCAACAATGGTTTAAAAAACCGTCGTAATATTACGACAGCTATAAAAACCGTCATAAAATTAAAATATTACGACAGTTTTGCTAGCTGTCGTAAAAACAACTGTCGTTATTTACCCAGATTTTAGTAGTGAACTGGGGTTCTCAAACCAGTTCGCCGTGCTTCCTTGACAACTATGAGGAGGATACGTGGTGCGAAACTAGTGGAGTATATTTCAAGTGATGAGGAGAAAGTGAAGCCTGAAAGGGGAGCTGTGGTGAAGGAGGAGCCTGTTGAGTTAGATCTGGTTAAGGAGGAGCCTGTGATGGTAGATCTGACTTCGGTGGGTGCTTTGGTTGTTATTCCTAAGGTTTTAGCCACATATCTGGCCAAAAAAGGCGAGTTCCTTGAATCTGCTAACCCGGAGCCACCTGTTCCGGTTGTCGCTAATCCACTGCCTGCTCTACCAACTATGGTTGGTGCCGGTGAACCTGTTGCTGCTCCTCCAGTGGATGGTCTTTCAGAGGGGGAGGGAAGCGTGTGCGTGCTGGCCCTTCTGTTGAAGTAAGCGACTTTGATGATGGGTTACTTGTTTACTTACAGGCGAACTATATATATCCTGAGTTCTACCCCTCTACCACCTTATTTCGTAGTGTAACTATTCTCAAACCCTAATTTTTATTCCATATCTGTTGTTTTTGGTTTCTTTACTTGGATTTTGTTGCTTTGTTGTTTTGTTGTTGGTGACGTTAAATAATTCATACCTTAATAACATGTTACTTACCCATATTATGAGCATGGAGTCCCTGTCCTTTTGATGCAAGTTGTTGATGATGTTATTGGTTTGTCATGGTTGTGCTACTTGATGTTGTTGTCGGTTTGGCATGCTTGTTTTTTACTATGCAACGGCTGCTAGCAATACTATGATGAAGCTATGTTTTGTCTAGACCAGAGTCCCTGTGTTGTGCTTGACCTACACTATGTACTGATTGACCATGGTGATTTAAACATTTATGAGTGGAGTCCCTTTGTTGATTGATTCATGTGTGTGTGTTGTCAATGCTGTGTTAGCTTATGGTTTTGAATCCCAACCATTTGCTATGTAAGATAATGCTAGTTAAAAAAAAATCCAAATGATAAAGGGATCCATATGTAACATGATGATTAAGTTGTTTTGCTCCCACATATTTGGCTCAAAGACGTGGTTGAGGTAACACTTATGTGATCAATTTGACATAAAAACATAACCCTTACTGATAGTCACAAGTCAATTATAACCCTTACATTCAAAAGATTACATAGTGAGTTCCAAATAAAATATGGCCTACTACATGACTGCCTTCAATGTTTCTATGCTGTGTACACAAAAGACAAATAACTAACACTTAAACATGTAGAACTTTGTAAGGACAATATTTACCAAAAGTGTGTTTCTTTTGAGTTGGTTATTTGTGGCAGTCTATGCGTGCCTTATTTCTTGGCTAGTACGATGTCACCCTAATCTACATCCACCTTCATTTGAGCCTCCTCTGCCCGACCTTCTGTTTCTAGGATGAACATTGTGTTCAAATAGTTCACTAATTAATTGACAAGTTCCTTGTCCCCTTGTATCTGTTCTGGTAGTAGCCCCAATCTTTCTAACTTTGTCTTACCCATGTGAGGTATCTTGTAGTTGTTCCCTCCTTGCTTCTTCAGTATCTCCACCATACATATCTGCAATGTGATCCATGTGTATTTGTTGATAATAGGATCAAAATTATCATAAGCTTCTTGCACCTTTTAGATGAGCTCATCTAAGGTATGTCTTTGGAAAAGATTGATACTGCAATGACTGTATGACTCTGAACAGAACTTGGTCTAGCACATTTAGATCAGGGGATTGTGGTGGCTAAAATATCATCTGGATGTTGAACCCATTAGCCTTGAAAGCATCAACGAATTCCTGATCTCTTGGAATTTGATGTGGCCTTGCATTATTCAATTGAATGAATACATTCTGAGGCACACCATGAGGCCACTGTGATTGTATTAAAGGGATAATGTATTCCATAAGCATTGTTCAGATAGCATCTTTGTTGACACTTTGAACTACTTTTGTTTCCCAAGAGCCTGCATCTCTGTTTTTGCTTTTCTTCTTAGCCTGCTGTTTGAAAACAAATGGGAATATGCCATACTTTTCACTATGCAGAAGGTTGTCATTCTAATCAAACAATGGTTTGCCCACCATTCCCATAAACATGGCTTTCACCGTGAACCTTTTGGATTGCTGCATTTGGTATGGTCCTCTTCCTTGGGTAGAAGGTAAGACCTTCTAGTTTCAAGATTCAGATAGAACCACTTCTCATCAATGTGGATAACTTGCTGCATATTATGGAATCTAGGGTTTCCCTCATGTGGAGATGGGTTGATATGAGCTAAAGCCCACTTCAATCTAGCAATCTTATGGTTTGATGTTAATGCTGGATGGTTGTTGCTTGTGTGTATTTTTAACCTGCCCTTTTTTTCAGCTTGTGAAGTAACACATGAGAGATTTTGAGAGCTGCAGCATAGCTTCTCTCTATGATCCTTAAATAAAGGGGTACTAATTATAACCATTCATCAGAGTATTCTTTTACTTTTGGACCAGTTTTCCCAAGTTTCTTGCTCCTGACATCTATGACATTCCCCTCTGCCATTTGCTTCTTAATGTCTTGAAATAATCTAGCTGTAGTTGATCTGTGTAGGCCATATTTTCTTGCTAACTATGACAGAAAACCCCAAGGCATTGAACCATCATGCAAGTTGAATAGAATTTCATCCACAAGTTCTTTTTTTTTGTATCATATTCAGTTGGTTTTTACCCCTGCCTTCATTGTCAGCATCTTGTTGTTGATCTTCATTGCCTGTTGCATTATCTACTTCCTGGTTTTGTTCCATGCTGTCATCATCAGAATCCGATTCCATGATTCCATCATCAGTATTTGGCATCATTATTATCTCTTCCATTAAGAGCTGCTCTATGCCAAAAAAAACCTTCATCAAAGAAATAATCCATTTTCTTTGTGTATGGGTCCCTTTTTTTGCAAATTTCAAGGAAGATGATGAAATTTTTTGGCTACTAGTTTTTTAAAGTGGTGAAGCTGAATCTGATGGTGCTAATGACCAACCACTGACTGTTAATTAGGGAGATAGTTTAGGCTTAAGTTGAATTAATTGCTTGTAGAAATAGGCCTCTCTTTTGGTTAAAAAACTTTCTGTAATTAAAGCTAATTTTGGTATGTAATATTGCTAAGTGTTCTCATGGTGGTCTATTGAAACAATGAATGCTTTGTCCATCCTTATATACGGTGTGAAACTATTAAAATTTGTAAAAAGTGGATGGAATTTGAATGGACGGAAAATAATTTGGGTGAAAACACCAAACATTTGAATTTAAAACACCAAACATTTGAATTTTCATGAAAATTTGGGTGTGAAAAGTCACTAAAAATTCTGCTTTTGGCAGATTTTAAAGGGATTTGTTAAACATCGCCCACAAATTACTACATAAAGCCCGCAAAATATACTTGGTTTGACACTTTTGCCCATTTGTGAATTCTTACCCAAAACGAAAAATTATGACATCGAAAAATCAAATTAAAAAAGACACTTGGTTTGACAGTTTTGGCCATTTGTGAAATCTTACCAAAAACGAAAAATTTTGACATCGAAAAATCGAATTGAAAAAGACACTTGGTTTGACACTTTTTGCCCATTTGTGAAATCTTACCAAAAAACGAAAAATTCTAACATCGAAAAATGTGGAGCCTTACTGGGTCCGCGCGGGAGACCGGAGAGCCGAGGGACGCCAAAGAGCCGTCGTCGTCGCAGCAAAACGAGGTAAAACATCGTCGGAGGCGTGAGCATGGACCACCACCGTCATGGTCGGGGCGCATGGCTAGGACGCCGGTGCCATGGCGGTGGCGCCTTGGCTAGGACCTGGCCAGGACGCCAGAACCGTGGTGGTGGCTTCCAGGCTAGGCGCCACTCACACGATTCTGGCGTCCTGGCCAGGCGCCACTCCCACCGTGGCGGCGTCCTGGCCAGGCGCCACTGCCATGGTTGTGGTGGTCCAGCTAGGCGCCACTGCCTTTTATTTTATTTTTTTAAACTTTTTTGTTTTTTTTTTTTTTTGTTTATAAATTTGATTAATTGAAATTCTTAAAAAAAAAAAAGAAAATGTTTAATAGATTTTTATAATTTGTTAATAAATTTATTTTATAATTTTGTATGTGGAAATTAGATTTTTAATTTTTTTTGTTTTTTTTTTAAATTAATTTGAGAAATTCAAATTGTAAAAAAAAAATGTATAACTTGAAATGATGTTTTACATATTTGCTAATAAATTTATTTTATAATTTTGTATGTGGAAATTAGATTTGTGTTAATAATTTACAAAAAAATTGATTATGTTTTAATTTTGTTTGTGTATGAATACTTTAACACATAATTATGTTTTAATTTTGTATGTGTATGAATACTTTTATAAATGATTATGTTTCAATTTTGTATGTGTATGAATATTGTTATACATAATTATGTTTTTAATTTTGTGTTAATTTACGCTTTACATAATTATATGTATTTAAATATAATATCTAATTGATGCAGGATTATGGTGGAGACGGAAATGATTACAGTGGGATATTTGTACATGATGGTCCCTTCGAAGATGCTCAACAAGCGATTGATTGGGCTAAACAGGTTGCAATTACTTCTGGTTTTTGCTTGGTAGTAATAAGTCATAAATCTCGACGGGATGGTAGAATGGACCGCATTTTGAGATGCGACCGTTATCGCAAAAGAGAAGAAAGATATTTCAGTACAGCCACTCGGTTTGATACAAAGCGGAAAGGTTGTGGGTGTGAGTTCAGAGTAAAGGTTCGGCAACTAGAGAGTCGTGAAGGTTGGGAAGTGAAGGGTTACTCCAAATGGGGGTATCACAACCATGAGATGATAGTATATGAAGTGGGTCATCGACAGTTGAGCGGCTTAAGTCCTGCTGCAAAACTGGTTGTCAAAGAAATGAGTGATGCTCAAGTGAAGCCTGCTAAAATATTAGCATATATGCTAGAGAAATTTCCTGAAGACCAGCCAAACCGAAGACACATCTACAACGTCAGACAACAACTGAGGTTTGAACGGTCAGAGGGAAGGAACCCTATACAGCAGCTTCTACACCAGGCACAAGCACGTGGTTACCTGTTCTGGTATGATTCTGATGAAGATACAGCGGAGGTGACTCATCTATTCCTTGTGCATCCTGATTGTGCTGATATGATCAAGTCTTAGCCATCTGTGATTTTGATCGATTCACCGTACAAGACAAACAAGTACAGGTTCCCACTGGTTGAGATGATTGGGATGACTCCAACGAACCAGAACTTTCTGATTGGCCATGCAGTTATCAAGGATGAGATGGCTGCGAGTTATCATTGGGTCTTGGAGAAGCTGAGAAACTACATCGACCCTGATGTTCAGCCATCAGCCATCGTCAGTGATTGTGAGGGAGGTCTCTTTGCCCCCATAGCAAAGCTGTTTCCAAAATCGAAGCACTTATTATGCACATGGCACATCAACAACTGTGTGAAAGTGAAAGCTTACAACCTCTTCAACAAGAATTTGGAAAGTGCAAAGAGATTGGTAAATGGTAAGTGGCGGAAGATCCTGCAAGCTACCACGGAGGCAGAGTACGATCGAGCCTTGGCTAACTTCAGGGATTTGTACCAATGGTGTCCGGCACTGATAAACTATGTGATGCAGCAGTGGGTACCTCACAGGGAAAAGTTTGTCAAATATTGGACAAACCAAGTACTTCATTTTGGAAACACTACAACATGCAGAGTTGAGAGTGCTTATAGAGCTAGAAGGACTGGACTGATTCTTCCATCGCTGCTTTGGATACATTGTTCGAGAGAATAAACAAGGCAATTGAAACTTAGAAGAACGGCATCAGGAACTCTCTGGAGGACTCTAGGCGGCGACATGGTACGATGTATAGCCATTTCATATTTAAGATTCTACATGGGCGTGTGTCACACTATTGCTTGGGGTTGATTCTGGCCGAGCATAACAGGATGAGGGAGTTGGCGGATGAAGTTGATGTTCGGTGTGGATGTGCTATATCAGTAACTCATGGATTACCTTGCGTATGCACCATTCACCGCGTAATTACCCAAGATAGGACGTCGTTACACGTTGATGAGGTTCATCCATTCTGGCGGATGCTCGTTATTGGTGAGCATGAAGATACGCAGACGGTCGACCGCGAACAGGAGGAGTTGGAGCAGTTTCGTTCAATGTACGACCGAGTATCCTCCAGTCATCCTTCCATTATTCGTGATGCTACTCACGTACTGCATGACATGTTCAACACGTCCTGCTTAGATCACGAGGAACCTGAAGGGGTCGAGCGACCTAGAGGTCGTCAACGGCGGAACAGGAGTGCGTTTGAGTACATTCGTGGTCGTGGTCGTACATCGTCATCCAGTCGTAGCCAGTCTTCTTCATCTGTGAATATGCCCGGCACTGGTACAATAGCTTACTTTAATTTACATTTTATAATGGTTTTGAGTTTACTGACTTGTTCACTGTGTTTAATGATATGTTCAACAGGAAGATTTGATATTGACCAGTTTCCATACAAGGATAGAATACCTAACATCATCATGTCATACTTGGACGGCTGGAATGATATAGTTGGAGATGGTAACTGCGGATTCTGGGTCATGACTGATGTGTTTCAGATGGGCGAAGACAACTACGGTTTAGTGCGTCAGTTGATGTACAGTGAAATTGCCTCTAACCGAGATGTTTATCGTCATGTGTACCAGGACGGCTTGGATAGTGCTCTGCGGCGTATCCAGTGGGGAGGAGGACCTTGCGGTCTAAATCACTATTTTGACGAGCCACTAGATCTCTTTACCGTTGCAAACATTTACAAGTGCGCAGTAATGCATTTCGGGCTGGGATTGCATAGTCGAGCTTATTATCCTTGTACAACGATTCTCCCTTGGTCATCGCGTGAGACCGTCACTACACCGGTCAGAGAGTTAGCTATTGCATTTCTTGAGTCGTCATACAAACATTTCATCCGGCTGGACCTGTCATCCGATTTTCCTGTCCCACCAATCATACCTAGGTGGTACGACATTCGCACAGCAAGCATAGAGGGTTTGGATGCGCTGTATCATGACCGGATCCATCAATGGAACACCCTAGCAGCTTTTTAGTTTTTCTTTTGTACACTATTTCTATGTAACCTTATTTTTGCGTTGCTTATTATGCTCGTATTGTACTGTTGATTACATTTATATCTTACATGCATACTTTCAAATGTTAAAAACTAAAACGATTAATTCAAATGTTAGAACCTAAAACGATAATTTCAAATGTTAGAAACTAAAACGATAATTTCAAATGTTAGAAACTAAAACGATAATTTCAAATGTTATAAACATCAACGATAATTTCAAATGTTAAAAAACTAAAACGATAATTTCAAATGTTATAAACATCAACGATAATTTCAAATGTTAAAAACTAAAACGATAATTTCAAATGTTAAAACTAAAACGATAATTTCAAATGTTAAAAACTAAAACGATAATTTCAAATGTTAGAAACTAAAACAATAATTTCAAATGTTAGAAACTAAAACAATAATTTCAAATTATCATGACTAAAACGATAATTTTAAATGTTAAAAACTAAAACGATAATTGCAAATGTTAGAAACTAAAACGATAATTTTAAATGTTTAAAACTAAAACGCGTTCTTTAAATTCTGCAAACTACAAAGATAATGTCCTATTTCACAAACTAATTTGATAATGTAAAAAATGTTCAACAAACAAAATGCCAATAACATCAGTAATCCCTCTTTGCCGCCGACTCCCAATGCGCAAGGATTTTTTCCAACTCATCAACAGCAGCTCTCCCTGCTGCACTCATGTTGTCCTTCTCCAGGGAGAGTTTTTGTACGCCTTGCATTATCTTTTCCATCCACTACACAGAAGAAAAAATAAAACATGAAATTGAATAACGATATATAAAACTTTAAAAAAACGCAACAATAATTTTTTGTTAGACATACCGCATCTACGGCAGTTGGCGGTGGCATATCATGATCATCGGCGTCGTCGCCATGGTCGAGGTCTCTAATCAACCTCGGGTGCGAATACCGGTTGTACCATTCCATGTAGTGCTGGTCACACATGGGAGGCACCCCAGTAGGCGGCCTCTGCAACTCCGCAGTCCATAAGCAGGCAACCATCGGGAACTGCTCCCACGTGGCAATCATGTTATCCGGCCATTGAACGACGTACTCCTTCGACGACGCAAATCGGACCGCCTTACTCGACCATACCGGTGGAGGAGGGACAACTTGGACGAACCCAAGCTGGCGAAGACAGCGCTGGGGCATGTACGCCTCCACGATCTCACGATACTGTATGAGTCCCGTGTAGAGGGTCCTGGGTACCCTATTACTAGGGTTCTGGCCGAAAGGCATCCATTTCACCTGCAAAAAAGGTTTCAAATTAGTAAGATTCATATAATAAATGCATTACAGTACAAATTTTGAAATAATTTATACACTTTACCTCTAAGGGGGACATCCTGTCAAGCGATAACCGTATCGATCGGAGGCGGTCAACAGACTTCTTCTCCAACCGCGGACTCCACGCACAGGCACGGGGCATCCCATCACCAATAGGAATCGGGTCACGGTGTGGTCGAAATGCAGGAAAATACTCGTATATCCAGGTCTGCAATAAAGTCAGTCATCCAGTGATACCTGCCGCATCAGCCCGACTACAGATACGCCAACGTAGCCGACCCCTAAGAAAACTGACCAACACTGTCCGGCTCACACGCATCAACTATGTCGCGTGGCCTGAGCTTGTTTCCGCTCTTATCCGGAAACAAGGTACACCCGAGGAGAAGAAAAACATAAGCAGCCAGCTGTGCATCGTGCGTCCTACGTGCACCGGGGTGCAAACAACGCTGCAAGACGGACGCGATCTTCACACCGCCGTGGTCCCAAACACCAAGCGCCCCGGTGTACAGCGCAGCCCTGTCCACCGCCAACAGCTCCGCCAGCAAATCTGCCTGATCCGCATTAGTCATAACAGAAAGGCGTTTACCCTCTGCGCGAATCCCAAGAATGGCCTCGACGTCATGCAACATGATCGTCATCTCACCGAATGGAAGGTGGAAAGAGTTCGTATCCAGCTGCCATCGCTCAACGAAAGCCGTGATCAGCGTCCAATCAATCTTATCGTGCATGGTGGCAGGAAGGTGATTCACCCCAGTGCCCTGCAGTCGGTCGAACATCTCGCTCTCCACCGGCCAAGCCTCAGCCCATCTGCTCAAAACGCTACAAGTCTTTTCCCGGGTTTGGCATTTCAAAATGCCCGTCACCAAACCCCTCTCCTGGTCCTCCCAGATACGGGTAGCTGTGTGTCTTAGAAAGCTTGGAATCTCACTCCCGTCTACAGGCCCCCCAGGCACCGCACCCTTAACCACCCAAGAATCATTAACGGCCCTCGACTGTTTTCTGCTTGCCCCAGACACGGTGGACGCAGATGATATGCCAGATCTACTCACAAACCTACCATCCCTACCCTTACGCACATCTACCCTATGCATCTCGTACATGTCATCTAGCCTCTGACTGAATGGACCGTAATCATCATATGGTCCACTCCCATCGTCCACATCCTCATATGCGTCCTCCTCCTCCTCCTCATCATCATCATCATCATCATCTTCATCCTCATCCCGATGGTGAACCCGTTCTCTACGAGCCGAGGCCGAAATACCACGGGATTTAAGATGTCTGGGCCCCGAGCTCTCCATTGAGTAGTTTCCAGACCTAATAAGGTCTGGATTATTCCCCGTACCATGACGAAAATGCGACACCTTCAAGAAATTAAAAAATGTATACACATTAAAAAATTATAAGAAAAATAACTACCAAAAACCAAATCAAATGAACTAAAAAAATACTAGCAAACTAACTTGAAAAAGAAATTAACAGAACACTTAAAATAAATTACAGAATAAAATATACACAAACAAAGAAAAAAAAACCAACACATACAAAATTTATATAAACATAGAAGAAAAAAAAATAACCTAAACGAAAATATATCAACTAAACAGAAAAACATAATAACAAATTGCAATAACAAATATAAAAAAAAATTGTACAAAACAAACATACAAAGAAATGTAAAGGAAGTATAAACGAAAAAAAAATACAACAAAATTGAAAAAAACATAAAACACAAACAAAATTTTAATTTAAAAAAGAAATTACTGAAAAAAACAAAAAACAAAAATACAATAAAATTATGATTTTCAAAACAATAAACAAAAAAAAAAAAAAAAAAAACTGATTTTAAAAAAAAACCATAAAAAAACAAAAAACCAAAAAAAATTACTTAAAAAAACAAAAAACAAAAAAAAAATTCCGATTTTCAAAAAAAATATTTTGATTTTCAAAAAAAAAATGATTTTAAAAAAAAAAACAAAAAAAAGGAAAAAAAAAAAGGGGCGCATGGCTGGGACGCCACACCATGGGTGGCGGCGCCTGGCTAGGACGCCACACCGGTGGTGGCGGCGCCAGATCCAGACGCCATGGTCGTGGTTCCGGCGTCTGATTCTGGCGCACCGTCGTGGCGTCCTCCCCAGGCGCCCCGCCTTGCCTCAGTCGTTTTTTTTTTTTTTTTTTTTAAACGGAAAAAAACCTACCTTTCCACCGTGAGACCTCCTTCCCTCCGCCGCCGCCGCCGCCGCCGCTAATTCCTTGCCTTGCCGCCTTGACATTGCCAGACTTTGAATTTTTTTTTTAAAAAAACATAGAATGAAAGTGGCACTGATTTTTTTTTGGGTGATGAGAGAGAGTTTCTTTTTTTTGGGTCAAGGACAATATTGTCAATTCAATGGAAATTTGTGGGCTTTAGTTGGTAATTTGTAGGCGATGTTTAGCAATCCACATTTTAAAACCCCACGTGGATCCCTACCCTTTCCCTCCTCTTTTTACTTAATTGCATCTCAAATTTTTTGATTAACCCTCCTTAAAACTTTTACCTAAGAGTCCGGGTGCAACTCATTTGTTGCACATAATAGTTAACAGAGGTAGTATTTGTATTGGGATAAAGGGGAAATTGATTAATTCCAAGGTATGGTGACATTCTAAGGCACAATAAATATAAACACTTGTAGTTGATAAAAGGCAAAGTTATAACAGAAAGCTTGTAATGCCAAAGAGCCCTAGTGAGACATAAAGAGTTTTACTCATTAATGTCAAAGTTAGAAGTAACAGACAAGAATTAATTCGATTTCAAGATGTTTGTCATAGAAAATTGACGTTAGGGATGACATACAAATAACAAAATGATAACATCAACAAAAGAAATAGAAGAGTGTAAGTTGGGGATGAATTTGTTGGTGTGGCTCCATCATAATCATCGCTGTAATCATAATCATCTGAGTCTAATCCTGTTTTGTCACCTGGTCCAGCACTCCACTTGCCTAAGCTGTGTCTACTGCATTGTTTAAACGCAACATATTCATTACGTAGTACATGATATGAGATAACACAAAACGACACAACATACAAACGTAAAGAACTTCAAAACAATATAAGGAAAATACATTCTAAAACATATGGTATCTTTAGCAAAATTGTAAGTCAATAAATTATAAAGTTATAACGATATAACATATCTATGTCATTTATGTTGGCTACAATTCAATTTTCAGTTTTTAAACATATTTTCGATCCGTATAAATTCCTTAAAGTTTAACTCATCTATTATTCAGTAGTCCGTATTATATCACTCTATGTATTTGATTATCATAGCCTCCTAGTAAGTATCACACACAATTACCATATAAAATTAAGTTTAATTAGTAAAAGTCAATTTTAATTACGAAAATAATAATAATGTGAAGATGAATAGATGATTAATAAAAAAAGAAAAAGAAAGGGAAAGATGAAAAACCTGTCGCCAAGAACGCCAGCATGCATGACAAGTTGGTCAATGAAGGCAGAAGATTTGGGCTCCACACTGTAAGCTTTCTCATATTGGACTTCAACAGCCGCTCCTGACGCCACAAAATATGCGCCGTTCACCATTTCGTCTCCTTCTGATCTCCAATTCCACCCCTTCCAATCTTTCTCGTCTGTTCCTACTCTCTTTGTTACCTGCATCCATTAATTCCCAATTTATCCCCACTTAATGTACTCGTGTTCAATATACTATCATATTAGAATGTACTGGTGTAAACGCACATGATATTGTATTGTGCAGAATGATATACGTAGTATAATTTGCTACAAAGTGTGTTTCTTGTATTGCTATGATGGACAATTGACTTTAATATATCACTATAATGAAGATATATTATTTTTTAAATGTTTAATTGATGTGATTATTGGGTTAAGGCAGTTATTGCCTTTTTTTTTTTTTTTTTTTGAGGAATTAAGATAGCTTTTGATTTTTTAATCGGTAATTTGATAATTCATAATATACCCATAAAACTTTTCAAATACATCATATACTCCCGAGTTTAATAACAATGTCACGAAATGCCCAAATGACTAACGGATGTCAACTCCGTTACTCATTAAGGCTTAATTGTGCCACGAGGCAATTTCTAATTGGTTTTCTTTTAAATCGTTTAATTACTTATTTACTTAAATTAATTAAATAAAACTTTTAAAAATTAAAAAAAAAAAACCACCACCCCTTAGCCCAGCCACCTCCGGCCTGGGCCCCACAACCGCCACCTGGTTGAGCCTCCCGTCACCGGCGCCCAAACCCTCCTCCTTACCGCGCCGGCGCCGGTCCTTACCCCACCGTGTCAGTGCCTGCCCCCTCCCTTGAACCGCCATTAACCCTTAACATCCTCTCCCCCAATAGCCCTTCCACCTTAGCTGAACCCACCACCCCAAAACCCCTCGCCGACGGCCTAGACCCCTTTCTCCCACGTCGCCGCCGCCCACATCAGCCAAAAATCACCAGCCCGAAATCCTAAGTACCAAAATCGAAACCCTAGATTTTGGTTTTTAGATTTCGATTTTGATTTTAAGACTTCAGCGTACTGGTTCAAGGAGAAAGGGGGAGGAGATTGTTGGGGGAGGGGCGAATTAAGTTCGCCGGTGCAGGGGAGGGAGTGTGAGCGCCGACGAGTTGTGATAAATGGTTTTTCGGAGGGGGGAGGTGGTTATTGGGTAAAGAGGAATGACGGTTAAGGGGAAGGGGAGGAGAGAGGCAGCAACGAAAACCGAGGGTTCGGGGTGGCGCCACCGGCACGGGGTTCAGGGGCAGAATGCGCCGGCAGGGGGTGATGGTGGTGGGGGCAAGGTGGTAGTACGGTGGTTGGGGTTTTTTTAATTTATTATTTTTTTTTTTATATTTTTGAATAATAAAACAAATAATCATTTTAAAAATTAATAATTTGAAAGGAAAACCAATCAGAAGGCTCTACGTGGCATAATTAGCTTTAATGACTAATGGAGTTAGCCGCCGTTAGTCATTAAGGGTATTTGATGACATTGTTGTTAAACTCAGGGGCATATGGTGTATTTGGAAAGTTTCATGGGTTTATTGTGAATTATCAAATTACTCAGGGGTATTTGGTAAAATAACCGTTTTTTAATTGATTTTGGAAAAATGGCTTAGAAGGCTCTACTCCGTCCTAGTTAAAACTAACATTCTTACTCCGCACTATTGTATAAGGCTACTCTACTTTTTACAATTTTATATTAAGGTTAATCTAATTAGTTACAAGGCAAAACTCAATGTATCAACTGAGTATCTAAAAAAAATACATTATTAATTGATTAGGGGATTTTTATCCACCAATCACCGTCTGACAAGTGGACCAACCAGGTTCCGCCACGTGTCCTTCACGTAGGCCAATAGGAGCCTGCCACGTGTCAGTCGCAGATTCGTCCTTTACGGACCAATTGAGACACGCCACGTGTCCTTACCATGCCAAATGGGAAGACCGGCCAACAAGGCCCAATCCTGTTTAGAAGCCCAGTCAGCCCTAGGTTTACCCCAAACCTAGATAGTGGCACGCTTCCCGAGGTTATAAATACCCCTCTTAATCCTCATTAAGAGGGGGGACACGGAAAAACACACGGATTACGCATTAAACACTCTCACCTAGAGAGACCAAACTACTTTAATTTCCGCATTAATTACTCCTTAATCAAGTACTAACTTGACCGTTGGAGGCGGAACTCCCACCACCAGGAGTCTCCGTTGTTTTGCAGGTACAGGCGTCCGGTTCCAGTCTCGGTGTTATAACTCTCCCGCAGGACATCAGAAAACCCCGAAACATCAATAACGTATTATATATTCATATTTATACAATAATATGCAACATTTTAGATTACAAAAAATTTCAAAATAATTGCTAACATTACTTTATACACTTTATAATAGTTTCACCTTATTACTGGTCTTGTCATGACACAGGCTAAACAAAACTAACATGTTCCACTTATATTGTAATCATCAATAAAGAAAGGAAGATTTATATTATGATCAGCATGTAAATAAAACATTTAATTAAAAAGTTAAACATGCATGCAAATAGCTCACTAGCTAGCCGAGTAATTGATAATTTTGGATCAGTGGAAATGCTAATGCATGTTCACACTCCACTTTACTCATACGTAGGAGGCAGGACAACAGAGTTCAGTGTTATTGGAAAAAATGGTATCCAATGATAATTTAGGTCCTACTATCAGATACGGGACCTTCCATTTCATACAAAGTCAAAAACAGATGACTTTTAATCATATCATGGGGCCCATATCAAAGTTAGTTATCATTCTGCCTATTGGCGAACTTCATAAATTAAAATTTAATACCTCCTCCATTTTTCTTAAAACCTGCGGTATTTACTTTTTAGTTATCCGTTTTTTTAAATTTTAATCACTTTTACACTATTCTTTTTACAATAAACTTTTAATAATTTTGTGGGGTGTAGTTAGTTTTATTTAAAAATATTTTATTCTCTATTTCTCTCCTATTAATACAAAAGTGTTTATATAAAGTCTCTATTTACACTTTTCTTAATTTACATATAAACAGTAATTGAGTAGGACTCAAGAAAATGGAGCGAGTAATTAGTGGAATTTGTACCAAAAGACATTAAGTGCTTTTTGAGATTTTTCCCACGGTTTTTGCTTTGAATTAAACAAATTCACCTCGCCTTCAGACTTGTCATACACATAGTTTAGATTACACTTTTACTTGGACTAATGAATAATTATTACAGTATTTGGCTACAGAACCTTTTACTTTGGTACCTGTATATAATTCAAGCCACAAACAACGGAGAAATATGATAAATCAAATAAGATACGTGGTCTAGGACTCTGGTTGTCACCTCCGATTTCACAAGTTAAATAACATGAAATCTAATACAGTGTAATATCAAATCAAATCAGAAATTAGCAAGAAAATGAAGACATTAGTTAGAGGCTTAGCTTAGAGCAAATATTACCTCTTTGGCATAACGATCAAAAGGAGCAATAAAACGATTTCCTTGGCTATTAATGGTTGGATTTCCACTACCACCAATTGCGTACATCTCCCATTGTGTAAAATCATTATTCACAACATGTATATACCCTTTTCTACACCTTGGCATCCTCTGTACTAATTTCGGTCCAAAATGGTTGAACGCGATTGTAACCTGTGTAACATTTATAAATCTCGTAATTAGTAGTCACATTGATCTCACATGATAATGTCTTTTTTTTTTCTTGGTGTTATAAAATATTACGTACCTGCATTCCTGTATCAGGCTCGTACGTGTCACTATGCCCTAGAAGCATAACCTCATTATGGTGAGAGAAATGGTTGTTGGACACCGTGATAGCGGTTGAGCCCATTACAATGTCGATGAGCCCATCCTTACAATGAGACAGCGAGCAGTGGTCGATCCAAAGATCCTTAGATCCAAATATAGAGATCCCATCTCCATCGGACAAACTTCGATAACCATAATGGGTTGGGCTGTCTCGGACCATGGTGTTACCGGATTGGTGGCAGTGGTGGACGTGGATGTTGGTGATAATTACATTGCTAATATATTGCAAGGTTATGCATCCTCCTCCTGTTATGTGTACATCCACCCCTCTCCCATCTACTGTCTTGTAACTATTGAAGATTAGCTCCTACAACAGAATATAATAACTAGCAGAAATTAAATCTTGGAACTAAGATTATGCTTACAATGAAATTTAGATAGTTGAAATTGGTAAAGAATTTTGCTAAGCATGTATGTCTTGCTTTATTAGAATAAAGCCTCAATTTGGCTTAAAGCTTTACCTCGTTAATTTCGACATCTTATCAGGTCCAGCCAACTTATTAATTTTAATTAATTTATCAGTTTCAGCTCATTTCAAATATTGTTGCCTAACATAGCCAAAATATTTTGTCATGTACTCCGTATTATATTAGGCAATTGTCACATTTTGATTATATAAGATTTTCTAAGTAATTGTTTTTTTAAAAAAAGAAAAAAAGATTTTCTAAGTAAAACTCTAATCAAAATTGAGAAATGGTAAGAATGTTGGATTAAAATGATTGATACAAACTATTATATGAAATTCTAATGAAATCATAAATTGGATTACTCTTATTACATATGCTATATATGCATGAATGCAATTAAAAAAATTTAATATTAGGAGAGCATACAAGAATTACAAACCTGAGAAAGGTGGATAACCATATTAGAAGCGAAGATGATCCAAAGAGGTTCAGTTCGTATAACAGCATAACGTAGTGTACCAGGCTTTGGATTAACAACGTCATCGTCAGAAGGGTCAGTGACTATGTAATACTCACCACCTTTGCCACCTAACGCATATTGCCCAAACCCGATGCCACAATCGGCCAACCTTTGACGGTCGTTTCCCCAATTCGGGTCACATCGCCAGCAATCATCGATTGGATTGCCGGTGGCGCAGTTTGAAGCATCTTCAAGTAAATGTCTTCTAGTTACTGAAACATTCACCAGCCTGTATAGGATAACAGAAATGTTTATTTTCGTGAGACAGTTTAACTAATTAAACAATTTTAATACTGATAAACTGAGAAATTGTCATTAATATTCAACTTAATATATATTCTTATTGCAAATGTGTACATATACAGCCATAATATCGTTGGCAACTTTCTATGTTCATATTACTAATGTCCATTTTGCTTGAATAAATGTAATGACTCATTTAGGCAAAAGTCTTTGATGAGTACACTAGGTGTACAAAATTTTTGTTATTACATTTAGTTTTAGCTTAACTTCTGACCAGCTTTCAGGTAACTTTTACTTTGCTAAGCTAGGATCTCATACACTTTATTTAGAGATGTCAAAATTGAACCGACCTAAAAATAACCTAATTCAAATTTCGTTTTGTATGGACAAAATAATTTAACATGACTCAAATTTGAATTAAATCCGCTCCAACTTAATTTAACCAAACCTGACCAAGTTATCTGAATGGTCACCTTTAACTTTATCCCATCACATATGCATTTTATGATTTTTATCCCAATAACAATCCATGCATGTTCACACTATAATTTCATCTATGTGTCCCTATAAGGGGCACTATATTGGGACTTAGAGATTATAAATTTATAAGTTGGCCTTAACAATTATTGGAATGTGGCCAAAATTAGCTTCTCTTCCCGACTCTTTTGGTTCTCCAAGAGTACTAATGTTGTTATAAACTACGTAACAAGTTGTAGTTAAACTATTAAAATAAGTTTGCACAAAGTGAAATACGAAGCTAAAGAAAAGCCAAAATCAAAAGAAAAAGAGGCATTTACAGATTCCAAGTGCATCCACTTTTTCTTCCCATGTTTTGACTTTAATATACGTATTAGGCAAACATCCTGTCCCACCCTCGATTATTATATAGAAATGTATGTATTAAGATATAATCACTTAGCATAATTATTCCCCATTAGTAACTTTTATTTCAAGGAACGTGGCTTTTCTCATTAGTAACATAAGAAATGCAATAAAAAAAATAAATCATTAAAGACAAAAATCCATGTTTTCTCCTTTAGAAATGTGCAATATTCTATAGTTTATTAAAGAGACTAGCAGTTTTAATTAACAAGTTTTAAAAGATGATATTCAATACCTTAAATGAATCACAAATTCTTATGTGGCCGGATCAGTGTTACAAAAATTACTTTATCAGTGCTATAGCGGTTATTCATTCAGTGTTATAGGGGTTAATCAATCAGTATTATAAGGATTTTTTAGCCAGTTTATAAGAGTTATTTTGCTCTTTTACAAGCGACCACAACTCACACGTAACACGCTGATCTTAATTTTTTTTTTTTCTTTCTTCTTCTAGGTGAGAAGAAAGCTCAGCCCTATTAAACTACCTCTCACAATTCAATCTAGCCCGTGATAGTGGGCAAGATTCCTTAAAAGTGCAGGAAAGGGTAATAAACTACTCCGTACTCGTACACCTGGATAGAAGAAGAAAGAACAGGGTGGGAATGTTGTCGCATAAAAGACAGTGAAAATGTAGAATACTAAGGCTATAGCTAGTCCTCGACTCTGCTGATGAAATTAGCTTAGACATTTCATGATATTACACTGCTCAAAGAAACATGGAGTTGCCCATTGCCCCATGTAGGGTAGCTAAGCTCACATTCCAACCTCAAACACACTATACAGTATACACTACTTATACGTTTTTTTTTCTTTCTCTTTTTTCTCATCATTTTTATATAATAAAATAAAATGTTTGATTCATAAATCCATAATCCAATAAAGATATTAATTAACACTATTCTATTATCCTAAACATAACCCAAAGCTAAAAGTTAAAGTAACATACTACATACGAAATATTAAATAAATACTAAGTAGCTCAAATAAAAAGCAGAAAATTATATATCTAGAATTTGTTTGCAAATTGATTAACATTATGTTTTCCTCCACTTATTTTTGTTTAACTTAAGTATACGAGTAATATTAAGCCTTGTTGGTATTAACTTTTTTTTTTTGTCATGTACTCAACTTATTTTGGTTGATATGAAGTTTTTTTTTTTTTTTTTTTTTATTTTGTTTTTTTTCCTTGAATTTTCTTATTTTTCTACATTTACGTCTGGTTGATTTCACCTTATTTTTGCTAAACTGAATTAATATTTCCTGAACTTAAATTATTTTTACTGAACTGAAATTATTTCTGATGAACTAAAATTATTTTACTGAATTGAAATTATTTGAAATTATTTATAGTGATTCTTTTTAAAAGTTACTGATTTTAATTGAACTAAAATTATCGTTACTGAACTTAACTTAACTTATTTTTATTAAACTGAAATTATTTTTACTAAACATTTTTTTTTTTTAGGGTGAAGTGAAAAGAGTCTTAATGTTTTTGTACCAATGTTCTACTGACTAAAATTACTTTTAGATTTTGGTGAGCCAATAATAAACATGTATGAAATTTAATGTCTCATATAAACTTTAGATTTGTACATTATTAGATTACTCATCTCTTTATAAATTGGCACTACTTTTCTTTGTAAGGCTGGACATTTTTTTTAATATCTTTGTATCAAATCTATACCCAAATGTATATTCTAAAAAGTTTCAATTATCTTTTTATAAAGAAACTTTATCTCTCTATCTATCCTCACAATTTCAGTAACTTTTCAATTTACATTACACACTAGACAGTAGACACTACTTTTAAATTTGTACAAACCAAAGTTATATTTTTATGGATGGAAGTTGAGGATTATAGTTTTGATATTACATTGGTTTTATATGTATACACTTTCGTTTCATATTATTTGTAATGATTAGACATTTTTTATTGACACTTAATGTTAAATCGTTGTAAATAACATAAAATCGAGGTAGTAGTACATTATTATTTACAGAGTACATTTTTGTTTTAAATATAAAATGAAAAACATATACTTGTTTGTAAACTAAGGAATAAAGTAGAACACTACTAATCAAGGTATCCTTTCGTAAAGACACTAAACATACAACCAAGACTATCTTTTAAAAACAAATGAACAAAGAAATAACCAAAATATCTTAAAAATGGGATGACAATCAGCATTTAGAAAATGTATGTAGAATGAACACACAACAACTTGATTAAAAAAGATTAGGAAACCAGATTTTATAAAAATGGTAAGAAAATGCCCCTTATATGTCGCTAAAACTACGTTTGCATATGTATGTGGTGAATATTTCTTAGAATTCAACAATGTAGCCAATAATAAGTCGATTTATTCATAACAAAAGATGTTATGCAACGTAAAGTACTAAAATAATGTTGAAGAATGAAAAAATGATACTCTTACCTATGAACTTCTCGGGCGACGGCTTCCGGGTCCGGGTGCTGGCCCGGGATAGTGAAGTTGTACAGGCCCGAACCAAGTGTAAAAACTGAACATAGAGCCAATATTTGAACAATGTACCTTCTTTGAACCATATTTCTAGTAGAAATGAACGGGCCGGGTAATCGGGTTCAATGTGAAAATGTAATGGTGGATTAAGGCTACTATAGTTGAAGAAGGTACATTATTTTGTTTTTGTTATCCTCTAGTGAGGAGTGAATGAGTGAGTGAGGCAGTGAGGCTACACTTAGGGAGTGTGATGTGATAATGTCTAGAATTTATAATGATTTATAATTTGAACCTTTTTTTACATAGTGAAAGAAGAATCACTGCGAAAAAAGAGAGAAAAAGAAAAAAGAATTTAGAATTATGGAGGATAGTGAACTTTGACTGTTTGGTGACTTTGGTCCTCTCCCTCGAATTTGTTGATATTATGGTGGATTAAACGGGAAAAGTATTGGCGCATTGTGTTTAGAAAGTGTATAGCATGACACTTGTTTTCTAGTAGTACAATTTATAGTACAAAACGTACGTATCACTTTGATTAAATGTACCAATGTGATTTCAGTGGTACATTTTCGGATTATTAAATGTACCACTAGTACAGTTAAGTGGAATATTTAAGTTTTCTAATGCCTGGTAAATTACGCTTCTGCCCTCCTATACACTTCGTTTGTCAATAGGTGCTATGCGTTGATATGCACTCGATTAACGGGTTTCTTCAATAATTATCCTTTTTTTTTAAACCTTTTTTGTTTTTTTTTTGTTCTCATCATATTTTTGTTAGTGGTGGTAATCTAAACATATTTTTTCCATTGTTCATTTCCTGTTAATTTTATTAAGCTAAAATTATTTTTACTAAACTTAAATTATTTTTACTGAATTGAAATTAATTATATTAAGCTGAATTATTTTTGCCGAATTGAAATTATTTTTACTGATTTTCTATTATATTTCTTCTTTAAAGTTACTTATTTTTATTGAGCTAAACTTTTTTTTACTGAACTAAAATTATTTTTACTTAATATTATTTTTTATGGTGGAGTGAAAAGGGCCTAATATTTGTTAATCACACTTTGCATTTATCAAATTCCTATCTTATTTTTATTTTAATTATATTATTAAAACATTCAAACTTTACACTATTCACACACTTTTTTAACTCTATGATTTTTGTAAAAGTTTTCCTTAATTATACTTAGAGATAATGGTATAATGACATACAATGAACAAAACATAAGCAGTATTTTAGGGTTGGTCATTACTTTTTGGTGAACTTAAATCATTTTTGGTAAGCTTAAATTATTTCTAATCAACCTATATTATTTTCACTAAATTAAATTACTTTTATTGAACTTAAAATATTGAATTAAGCTTGAATTATATATGTTGAATGAACTAATTTACTGTATGATTAAACTTAATTATACAGCTAAATGTTATATTTGTTCTTTAAAAATATTGAATTTTACTAGCTCCCACCATATTTTATTACTTGCTATACTTTCCTTTTGCCGCCGTATATTATTACTTGCTCCATTTCTTTTTTTGAAACTTTTAATAATATTTTACTATTTTTCTCCCCACTAGTGATTCTCTAATATCATATTTTCATATTTTTCACATTCTCTCTCCCCCCCACTTATACTCATTTTCGCTTTTTCAGATTTTTTAATCTTCAATCAACTCCAGTTTCATCATAAAATTATAATCTTTACTATTCCTCTTAAAACTCCGTGTCCGGAGAAATTAAACAATAAATAAAATACGGAGGGAGTATTGATTGAGGCCATTTTTTTCTTCACCTTATTTAGATAATATTCAAGAAACATAATCTTAGTTTAGTGAAAATAAGTGAAGTTTAGGCCCTATTCACTTCACTATACAAAAATAATATTCAGCAAAAATAATTTCAACTCAGTAAAATAATTTTATTTCAGTAAAAATAACTTCAGTTTAGTAAAAATAATTTAAGTTTAGTAAAAATAATTTCGGTTTAGTAAAAACAGTAACTTTAAAAAAGGAATATAATAGAGAATCAGTAAAAATAATTGCAGTTCAGCAAAAATAATTTCAGTTCAGTAAAATAATTTCTATTCAGTAAATATAATGTTGAAGTATTTAGATTATTATCTTTACTAGATATAGCTAAAATTATGTTTCTAAATGAAGTTTAAATTGAGGAATTACACGTTTTTACAAATAGCATTTTGATTAGGTTAAACTAAACAACAATTAAGCCATGTACTGTTCACTTCACCTTACAAAAATAATATTCAGTAAAAATAATTTTTGTTCTGTAAAATTAATTTGAGTTCAATAAAAATAATTTCATATCAGTAAAAATAAGTTCTATTTAGTAAAAAATAAAATCAATTCAGTAAAAATAAGTTCAGTTCAGCAAAAATAATTTCACTTCAATGAAAATAATTTCATATCAGTAAAAATAAGTTCTATTCAGTAAAAATAATATCAATTCAGTAAAAATATGTTTAGTTCAGCAAATATAATTTTAGTTTAGTAAAAACAAGTTCAATTCAGTAAAAATAATTTCAATTCGGTAAAAATAAGTTCAATTCAGTAAAAACCATCAGTAACTTCAAAAAAGAATTTTAGATTTGTAAATCAGTAAAAATAATTTTAGTTTACTAAATCAGTAAAAATAATTTTAGATTAGTAAATCAGTAAAAATAATTTTAGTTCAATAAAACTAATTTCAGTTGTAGGCGTCAATTGAAGCACGCCTACTTAAACATGTTATAAATATACAAGAAATCATAGGAAGTGGGATTTGACATTATGTGATTAAGGACAAAAAATAGGGAGCCGCCAACAAGTTTTTAAGGAAGCTGTAAATCGTTCATGGATCATTAAAGGGCACCATGAAATGGACAAACAACAACGGTTATTTGATCCATTAAGGTTACATCCATTCATAATCCATGAGATTACTAACTCCATATGATTACGAACCACGAATGAGGGATCGGGGATGATGGTACGAAGTTGAGTCATGGAAGTCAATTTCGCCCGTATTGGCTTTCTACTCGATTCTTATTGTGAAAGTACTATTTGCGATTCGAAAGACATACGAACAAAAATTCAATTTGTTCCAAACTAGTATTATTAAGTTGGTTGAATATTTAGTGCACATAAAATTCTAAGTATCGAGATCACTTATTAAAGTTCTCAAGATTAAAAGGGAACCTAATCCGGTTGTCCAAATTATCTTATTACGCGTGATTTTAAATTACATATTCCTAATTAAATATGCAAAAGGGTGAACAAAAAAAATAAAATAATACAACATAAATATTGGAAGCAACGTCACAATATTAATAGTCAAAGCTAACAAACCAATCCCATCATGGTAATAGAAAAATAAAAATAAAATAATAAGTAATTAAATAAATTAATTACTCACATTGCACGTGCTCCTTTAAATTGTTACATCAAGTATAAATTGTTATATTAGTAACTTCAATAATAACAAAAAATTAAATTCAATCAAAATAAAATAAAGTTTAGATTTGTCCAAACTTTCAAAAATTCAACCTTTTACGCCTAAGTTGATGAGTAGAACTCCAAGTATTGCAAAGGAACTTCGAATTGCTTGAAAACGCTGATTAGAAAAAGTATAATGATGAGAAAAGAGTTGAATTATTGTGTTTAGGCTCGTATATATTGATGTGTTCTGCTTGTTCTCTATCTGAAACCCTAGAATTTGAGTACCGTGACACAGTGCTTTGTATCATGCCACAACGCACTGTACTGTGCCACGTTGTTTTGTGCCGAGTTTTAGTATTTTCCTCTTATCGTTTTCGTTTAAAATTGGAGTTTGGCTTATGATATATCGTTGCAAAAATTATTTCAAGGCCTATTCAACCAAATAATATTTAAATCAAAGCTATGCTTGGCTATGGGCTGTGGTCACGAAAAGAGAAAATTGTGTTATGGTTTGTGAACTTGGGCTAGGAAAAGGGTTTGATGGATGTTTGGGGTAGGAATGGATTGGATTGGATTAGGTGGATTGAAACAAAATGGGTTAGGGCTTCAAGCAATTCTTAATTCCGATCGCAACCAGACCAATTGGCGGTAAAAAGGTCATTCATCACCGAGTTTGGGTTTGGGGATACACAATTAGGTGACTACATCAAGTCAATAAAAATAATTTATGTTCAGCAAAAATAATTTCAGTTCAGTAAAAATAATTTCAATTCAGCAAAAATATGGTGAAGTGAAGAGGGTCTTACTTCCTCTTTTTACACACTTTCATTTTAGTCCCCCCCCCACCTTTTTCTATTCACTTTGTTTTATTATACTTCCTACGATATTTTTTTTTTTTTTTTTTTTTTTTTTTTTTTTTTTTTGGCATCGATCACTTTCTTAGTAAAACGAGAGTTTAAAATTAGTTGCATCACTTTCCTTTTTACTTAATAAAATATCTTTATCTCTCTCCAATCACATTGGTCCATTTTTTATTCTCTCTATCTCTCTCATTATAGGCGTCATTTGAAGCACGCCTACTTAAGCATGTTGTGAATATGCTTGGCACTCATAGGAAGTGGGAATTGACATACGATAAGGGACACGATTAGGGACAAAGCAAAGTAGGGAGCCGCCAACAAGTTTTTAAGGAACTTGTAAACCATTCACTGATCATTATAAGGCAACCACGATAAGGGACAACGAAAGGCAACAACGATTGACCCGTGAAGGTACACCCCATTCATAATCCATGAGATTACTAACTCCATATGGTTCGGAACCACGAAAGGAGGATCGGGGATGATGGTACGAAGTGAGTCATGGAGTCACATTCGCCCGTATTGGCCTCTACTCGATTCTTATTCTGAAAAGCATTTCCTGCGATCTCAAAGGCACACAAACAAAGATTTAATTTTCTCCAAACTAAATTAGGCTAAATTGGTTGAATATTAATGCACAAATATAATTCTAAATATCGTGATCACTTGATTAAACAATAAGATTAAAAAGGAACCTAAATCGATCGTCCAAATTATCTTATTAGGCGTTATATTCAATTACATATTCGCTTTAACATGCAATATGGTGATAAAAAATAATAATAGAATAAACATCAACATCGGAAGCAATTTAACCGTAAAAATAACAATTGGTATATGAAAAACATAACAAAAATCGTTAGAAATATAATAGGAACAAAAGCAACATGATTCCTTACTTTGATTACGTTTCTTGCAACTATAAAACAATAAACGCGTCAGTAATTTCAAGGAAAATAATAAAATAGAAATTAATTCAAATGAAAGTAAAGTTGATTTGGGGCCAAACCCTCAAATAACTCTACCTTTCACGCCTTGGTTTAAGTTTAGAAATTCGGATAAAGTATTGACTCCGGGGAGTGCTTAAGGGATGTATTGTGAAAAAATAGGGAAGGCTAGTGTTTAGGCTACAACATAAGAGAGAAAGAGAGAATGATTTTTTTGGTGTATAAAAGAGAAAGAGGGAATTATTTGGTGCCCTAAAACTGAGAATTCAACCTCGTATTTATAGAGAAAATGTGAGGGGTGAAGTACGGAACCATAGAATTGAAGGCGCCGCGAAACAAAACCCAAGAAAATTGCCGTGTCACAGCAGAATTGCTGTGACGCGGCAGATTTTGCCGTTTCGCGGCATTTGTGTTTTCTGGAATTTCTTCTAGGTTCAATTTTATCTTTTATTTTGCATTAAGTACGGGATAATCTAGGCGTCGTTTCAGTGTTCCGAACTTATTTTAGGTTTAGGGTTTTATTATTTATTAATCGGGCTTAATTAATAAATAAAATGAAATGAATTAAAAAGGGTTTGGGTTGAAATGTGAGTTGGACTGAGTTTGAATAAATGTTTGGACTGAACATATGTTTGACAGAATATGGATTTTAAGCACTCCCGAGATTAAATACTTGACCCGACCAATAATGGCGGTGAAAGGTTGTTCATCATCGGGTTTGGTTTTGGGGAGACATTTTAGGTGTCTACAAAAGTGATGGAACTAAAAAAAAAATAGAGGAAGGTTTTTTATTTTATTTTATTTTATTTTATTTTATTTTATTTTATTTTTATCTACACCTTAGAGTCTTAGAGTATATTATGTCTGCATCCCATAATAGCTACACATTTCGACACCTTCTCTATTACTTTATTCACTTTTTAATACTATCTCCATTCTTGAATGTGTGACACACTCTGACTTTAAGCACAAATTTGACCATTAGTTTTGCTATTATGTTTAATAAAATGTTAATCTGTTAGATATTGTTGGATTTATCTCAATATGTTTCTTAGAATATCAATTTATAATACTATACTAAAGAGATTCCTTTTATTTTTTCCCTCCAAAAAGTCTTAACATCCCGCCCATTCCTTCTTGTGTGTTTTTTTATTACCTTTATCACCTACTTATTTTTTTTTTTGGTTAAGAGATATGTATGGTTGGGTTTTTTTAATTTTTTTTTTTTTTTTATCTTTATCACCTACCTATTTTTTTGGTTAAGAGATACAGAGTATTTATTATTGTTTGGCTTCTAATATAATGCTATAAATATTATTACTACTGTATTATACCAGCCAAAACTACGATATTCCATCGATAGTATATTGAAGTAGGATTTTTTTTTTTTTTTTTTTTTTTTTTTTTGCATATATTCTAGGAAAAATTGTGAGGAACGTCCTTTTATGTAGACCTTTTTGTGAGGAAGGTCCTTTTATAAAAAAAGGTGACACAAAGGGTCCTTATATCGTGTTTGGGTTGTGGGGAGGATCCTTTGACCAAATTCCAACGTTAACTTTTTTTTCGGGCCAAAAATAGTCATGTGCACAGCACGTGACCATTTAAGTTCCCTTTTTTTTCCTTTTCTTCTTTTCCCACGTTTTACGCAGCTACAATCTACAAAAAACCAAAGAGAAAATTCAAGTTGCAAAATTAAACTTCAAATTGACAAAGGGTTTTCACCTTACCTTCTTTCTTTAGCCTTGAATTACTTTGAATTGCCTTCAATTTTAATTTCAGGGATTACAATTAAAGTTTTGGGGTTAATTGTGTTCAGAAATTAGGGTTTAATAGGGAGGGAAAGGGGAGAAAAAGGGAAAACGAGGGAAAAGAGAGAAAAAAAAAAGGGGGGAAAAAAAGGGAACTTAAGTGGTCACGGCTGTACAGGTGACTATTTTTGGCCGAAAAAAAGTCAATGCCGTAATTTGGTCAAAGGACCGTTCCCACAACCCAAACACGATATAAGGACCTTTTGTGCCACCTTTTTTTAAAAAAGGACCTTTCTCACAAATTTCCTATATTCTAATAACAATTAATCTGAATATGTTAACATTAACCTTTTTTGGACATAGATGTACTAAGTTAACATCATGGGCATCGCACGGGTATTACCTAGTTTTTTGTAATATTTAATTGTATCAATACATGATTAAAATATTTATAGCCTAAGATGATATGATTTAATACAAAGCGTGTCAGATATTCGGGAACAAACGAGTACATAAAACCACCTTTCACATTCTTTTTCGTATGTTATCTTATTTTCTACACCTCCACACATTATTCAATACTTGTATATTCTTAAATTGTGTATTTGCACTACATGGTATAAAAAAACTGGAGGGAGTACTTTGACATAGGGATTGTATGCCTTTAGATATTTTGGTATAACTACAAAATAGATCAATGAATTTGGGATAAATTAACAAAGAAATTTAAAACCAAAAAGGCTTTTCTTGAGAAGGTTCTTTAATGTATTTTGGTATTTTCTTCTTTAGTTTTGGAAAAATTGCATTAAATAATACGACCTTTGCTCCGTCCGCTAAAAACAAGTTGACCTTTTGTTTATTTCAAAATAATATGACCTTTAGGTGTACTCCGCTATAAACAAGTTATTTTACCTACAACCTGAATAACCGGTTAAAATTTTCAATAAATTCGTTTAATAATCTAATTAACACTTAATTAAAACTTTAATTATGGTTAATTAATAATTAAAGTAATTAAAATCTTAAAAAAAATAAAAATTTACCCACCTCCACCACCAGCCACCCTTTCCCCTTCCCCAGCGACCTTTCCACCCACTTAACCACCCCCCTCCCCTGTCGCACTACCGGTTACAACCCCCTCACTCTCCCCACCACCGAAGTCGCCTCCCTTCCCAACCCACACCGCCGAATAAAACCGCCACCACCTTCCTCGTAACCCCCTTCCCTCCCCTCGAAACCACTCCCACCTCCACCTTGACCAGCAACTAGCTTGCTGCTGAGAAGCCACCACCCTACCCAGCCGCAACCCCCAAAATTATCTCACCACCACCAGCCGCTACCACCCCTTTAACCCCTGAAAACCTCTCACCCACCATCAAAAGGTGGTTGTCGTTGGTTTCGTGGGTGGGGTTCAATGGTTAGGGTTTCAAGGAGCGATAGGGGGTTCAACGGTGAGGGTTTTGAGGGTGAGTGTTGCGTGGGTGGGGTTGTCGCGGTTTCGTGGGGGTGGCCGAAAATCGAAAAGCTTTTAGGGTGGGGTGGCCGGAATCGGAAGGTGCGGGGAAGGGGGGTTAAGGTCGCACAATCTGATGGCTCGCGCAAGGTCGCTGTTGTTGGTCGGGTGAGGAAGGGAGGTGGCCGGAAAGATAAGTGGTGTGAGGGGAGGTGGCCTAAAAGGAAAGTGGGCAAGAGAGGAGGTGGTCTGAAGCTATGGAGAGGGAAAGGGAAGAAGAAGAAGAAAGGGTGATAAAGTTTTTTTTTTTTTTTTTTTTTTTAAAAAAAATAAAAATAAATTAAGGGTAGGTTAGTAAATTTAATATATTGAGTTAAAAGGTTAGTAAATTAATAATCTTTAAAAAATTAAAAACATTAAAAAAATTTAAAAAACAAATAAAATTTTCAAACTAATCAAACAATGACACGTTTCCATATAACCTGTAAATCAAGTTGATAACCGGTCATAACTTGTTTAAAGCAGACACTCCCTAAAGGTCGTATTATTCTGAAATAAACAAAAGGTCAACTTGTTTTTAACGAACGAAGCAAAGGTCGTATTATTTAATGCAATTTTCCCTTTAGTTTTTGGTGTTCCGATAATTATTTATTTTTTGGGTATTTGTAAAATAACAGTATGAGATTATGTAGTAAAGAAAGAGAATTGTGCCTACTTATTGGCCATATTGGGTGCTCATAACTGCAGCTGATGTGTCCCTTTCGGAGCCTTTTTTGGCTGGGATTAGAGGGGTCTGAATGTCAACTTTTCAAACTAAAAACGGATTTTGGTCGTTCAGCTTTGTTTTCTTTTCTGTTTTTTTGTATTGTTTTCCTTTTTGGTTTTGTAGTTTCTTAAGTAATTACTTCCCTCTCACAAAATATATCGAACACTTTTATATGTAACAAAAAACATAATCAAGATAGGTTGCATTTGATTCTGTCTCAATATGTACCTTTCGAATATTAACTTTTATAATTAATCATATTTCTTACCATCGTATAATTAGAAATTTCACGACTTAAAATATGAATTGAAAAATATGTTAAAAGGAAAAGCATGGAAAAAACTTAAGGAAAAATTCACTTTAATAATCCAAACTTTGGTCGATTTATTTTGAATAATTTCAATTTTCGATTATTATCCAAGAAGCGGAATTTGATATGTGTTTTCCTCCAGCAAACTAATTGAACGATAACTAGATAAATTGGTATTATTTTTTATTTTTTAATGTGACACGTGTCACATGTTCATTGGTAAAAAAATAAAAAAAAAAGGAAAACATTTCCTAGCCACCCCCCATCCCCACCCTTTCCCCACCAAAAAATACAACTATCCCCTTTCTCCACCCCTTCCCTTTCCTACCAATAAAGTTGCATCCCCATGCAAAACTACCCCTCCTACCACGAGACTCGAAATCGACTGAAAACGACCACTTCCCACCCCAACCCTGACACCACCATCCTTCCTTTCCCCTTCCTTAGATAAGAACCCCCTCCAAACAAGGCCCTCGTGGGTGATTTGGGGGGGGGGGTGGGGGAGGGAGGGAGGGGGAGTAGTTATTGGGGGTTGGAGCGCAAGGGAGGGGATCGTTATCCGGCAAGGGGGGAAGGAAGGGATGTTTTTTCATGGGTGGGTTGGCCGGCTTTTTTCAGGGGTTAAGGGGGGTAGCCGGCTGGTTTCCAATGGGGTTGGGGCTAGGGTGTACATACAATAGGGGAAAGGGAGGGGGGTAATGGCCTGGCTTGTAAGGGTTTGGGGTTTTTTTTTAATTTTTTTTTTGTATTTAAATTTTGGACGAATCACGTGTTGACACGTATCATGGTTACTTGTTATAACATGTCGTTGACCGGTTGGGTCTGCTGGAGGAAAACACATATCAAAATTTAGATTATTAGAAGAGCGATAGTATAGACATATGAGATTTTGTTGAATTCGTCTCATTATATGTTTTATTAATATCTAGTTTTCGTAATTTTTACAAATTTAAAAATGGATATTAAAGAGTTTTAAAATGCGTTTTGGAGACCGTGATAAGTCAAATGAGGCAATATTTCTAGGATATAGTGTCGCTCGATCAAGCTACGGGACACCTAATCAGCCCGTGTCATTAACGTACATGAGTAACGTTTGGTTTCTTTTCGATCTCCACCGATCAAGCCGGGCGGTCTTGCCCGACAAGCTAGGGTGCACGTTATTATTATGTGTTGTTTGGATCTAATTACTCAGCTCCTTCAGGCTCGCGGTCCCTTAATTTTCTACCCCATTACAAAATATTTGGTAAAACTTTAAAATCTTTTAATTTGCCATAAAATAACGTTAATTTATACTCTCTCTGTATTTTATTACTTGCTCCATTTCTCCGTATACGAAGTTTTAGGTGGAATAGTAGAAAGCATTGCTTTATGACGATGGAAATGAAGTTGGTTGAAGAATAAAAAAAAATCTAAAAAAGAAAAAGTGAGTATAAATGAGTAGGAGAAATAATACATGTGAAAAATATTAAAATATGATATGAGGGGACCACTATTGAGGAGGAAAATAGTAAAATATTGTTCAAAGTTTCCAAAAAAAAAGAAAATTTGAAACTAATAATCTCTCTCTTCCCTCATCTTCTCTAAACAATTCTACCTTTTTTAAATTCTGGAAACAATCTCACCTTTATACTCCATTCCTCAAAATGAGCTCTTTTACCTACAATCTGTTTAACAGGTTAATTTTTTTTCTTTAATCTGTCTCCTCCCATTTAACCACCCTTCCATAACCACCACCACATCACCACCCAACCCCCACTCCCACGACTGACACGCCACCCACGAGCAAAAAAAAGCTCCAGGATCACTCCAATAGCATCCTCAAACTACCAGAAATTCCCCTTTTCTTCATCCTGACTATCATCAACAACAACAAAATCATCATCTTCATACATCCCACTTCACTAAACACAGCTCTGATTCTTTTGGGGTTGATGCCGGAACATAGAAATTTTCCGGTCAATCCGAAACCCCATAACCCGACCACCCTGTTCAACCTCAGCCACCTCTAAACCCGACCACCATTCCGTTCAACCCCAGCCACCCTGAAACCCATAAACCCAACTACCCGTTCAACCTCAGCCACCCACAAAATCCCCCTAACCACGACCACCCCAGCCACCCACTAAACAATTTGGGAGGAAAAGTGGGGATCGTAAGGGGGTATGGCTTCTCCGGCAAGGAAGAGGCGGTTTAGGTGTGTGTCGGGAAAAAGAAATGGAAACGGGAAAGAAGGTGCTGTTTTTTTTTTTTTTCAAAATTAATTGTTTTGTTTTTTTATTAAATTGTTACAAAATTAAAAATAGCCCGGTCCGAAAATGACACGTGACAACTAACCTTCTTTACCAGCCCAGGTCACTAGTTTAATTATGCGGTTAAAGTCAGCTTTGAGAATATGGGGTATAAAGGTGGGTTTGTTTCCAAAATTCGAAAAGGTGGGATTGCTTTGAGAAGATGAAGTAATGGTGGGATTGTTTTGAGAAGATAAGGCAAATGTGGGATTATTAGGTTCATTTTTTCTTAAAAGAAATGGAGCAAGTAATAAAATATGACCGCAAATAAAAAGTGGAGCAAGTAATAAGATACAGAGGGAGTAAGAGATACGAAGTATTAAAAACATGTGAGATCTGATAAGTTTCGTCTAATTGTATACTTTGTATTTGATTGTAGTTTTTATAATTTTTGCATGTATAAAATGGATCTAAAATCATTATAACACGCGTCTTAAAGATCGTAAAAAGTTAAATAAGAGAGATAGAGGGAGTATATCTCTGCCGCACTTATAAGGCTTGTTTCTCCAATTAGCTGGCACCATGCCTTTACGATACTTTTGCACAATTTTGGGCTTCATGAACCTTAAAAGTTCGAGACACGGGCTTCTACCCTCGACCTTCAAATGTGTTCCAAGGTTCTAATTTCCTTGTTGAAATCTAACACGGACGGGAATGTGCACCAAAAATGCTAATTCCTATAAAATACAATATGCATTACAAAAGCGTTACAAAAGCACATATTCCGTATTAATTAAAAAAGTTGGTTCCTGGAATACAAATAAGTTCAAATAAGCCAAAGGATGATGGTAAAACAATCATTATATAAATAAACACATTAGGTAACCCCAGTTGTCTAGCTAACCCCATTTGATCATCATTGAGAGCGTGTGACCCCCATTACTCAATTTGTTACCCTATATGCATGTGAATTGATCACTCAGAGATCAACCTCTTACAGGTTAATCTGAACCGAATTTGTGGACATTTTCTTGTAAGGATGGGTAACATGGGAGAAGGGTAGAAAATTCCTCACCTCTAAAATGTTTCCTAATATGTGTGTTTGATCCCACAATCTTCTAGTATATATGAATATGAGATATAAAATTTAATAGGCAAAACATTTCTCAGTATATATAATATATTTTTTGATGTAAGAAGGGGACTCAATATAGTGGTGAAATAAATAAGATTGATTCCTGAAACGCGGTAATCTCTAATGTGGAGCTTTAATTAGGTGTTTGACAGTTACTCATACAATATGTTGAGGTATATATATATTTTCTTGATCAACAAGTAGGAGATGATGCGTGTCATTCCTGGTTTCGCCTTTAGTATAAAGTTATAGATCATATTGACATTCTTAATTAACACGTCCTTAGTTTACTTGTGATATATAATTACTTCATATAGAGTTTGAAATTTCAGAAGGTGTCCAAATCTTAGCTCCTAAACCAATACTCCATCATTGACACGGTTGAAAGATTAAAAGGCAAATAAACCAGTTTGTATATGAACCCTTCCTACGGTGCTTTGAACAATTGCACTAGAGTGTTACATTCTGGACCTACACACATCATCTTCTATGCAATAATTCTACTACTTACAGCTTGATAATTATCACCATATAACTAGTTGAGTACTTGAGTGACTCTTCACCACGAGTCCATAAGTATAATATGGTATAGAGATTGTCCCATTTATTTCATATATCACATCTCAACTATCTTTATATATTACCCTTGTTTCATATTATGTGCATTAAAGTGCTTGACACGGACTCCTAGGCAATATTTGTTTGTCAATGTTAAATAAAATGAGTAAGATAAAGATTTATGTGATGAGGAGAAAGATAGAGAGAAATGACACAATTAAAAAAGAAAATAAAAAAATATTTGTTACGCATAATGTGTAGCAATTAAGTTAGCAACCAATTCAAATTCAGCAAATATTACACATAATATGAAACAGATGTAGTATTTCTACGACTTTCTAAGTGTGTAAAACCATAGTAATTGATTTGAACATTATGACATGTAAAGTCGTAAACTATGTAAATCGTGTATATAGACTAGATTAGACGTGACACAAATTGGATCTTATAACCCAAGTCTCACCTTAACTTGAAGCCCTAAATAACTAAGAGATAATCTTATGATTATCTTTTCCTTATTTACCTTTGTCTTCTGTTTTCATTTTCCCAGTCAATATTTTCCTAAGTTAGTTCCTTTATTCTAGCCGTAATCTTAGGCTTAGTATTTGCTACTGTTTCCTTCTATATTGCTGTTTGTATATTGTAAATATGGCTTTCTTGCCTTGTGAATATCATCAATACAAATTATAATTCTTATATGGTATCCTTGTGCCGAAGTATAAATTACGAATTCTTCAAAGAAATAATGGTAAGCACAATGAGCATATTAATATAGTTAAAGATTGCATGCATACAATAAAAATGGGACGTATATATGGTGGAAACTAATAATTGGAATAATTGCCAATCTTTTCATGGGGTGGTCGGTGGGCTCTGGATAAGTGGATATCCATGGACCATGGTCAATCTAACTCCATTTACAAGTAACGTAAACTTTTCAAATGCTCCAACAAGGGGATGATTTATTGAAAAAATTGTACGTAAGTAAGAAAAGCTCAATCATGAGATAAGAGAGATGATATTAAAATATACAGAGTATTAGTTATTTGCCAAATAAGAAAGTGTAACATTTAAAAATTGTAAACACAAAAGAAAGTGTAACTTTTTAAAAAAATAGAATATGTACCTTATTTTCACTTTGAATGAAATGAAAGATTGTGGATTTACTGGACTAGTAGTTAAATTTACAATATTTTTCATAAAGCTAATAATCTCATAATGTATTTTTGTAATAAAAAAAAATAAATAAATAAATTCATATATATCTTTAAATTACTAAATTAAGGGCCAAATTTTAAAAAGTATTTTGTCATCGTCAATATCCTTAGTTTTGCCCCTTTCTATATTGTACAAATTCTACATAAAAGATGACCAATTGACTGATTGTCAATAACAAGTTACTTTCATTTTCTTTTATTATTATTATTATTTTTTTACATGAGTTGATGAGTTTAAACAATTATGGAGTAACAAGTTACTTGAAGACAGGGAAAGGTGCATGACATTGATCCAATTAAAGTTTGGAAATTATTGTAATTACTAATAAAGTTTCATTTGCCCCACTAATTCAGAGATTAGAATAAAGACATGCGTGGATACTTTACTCTTCTTTTCATGGATTATATGCGTTATAACCAGCGCGGAGAAATTGCGCTATAATAAGAGATAAAAATAGATTTTGTAACACAAACATTGGTTATTTGGTTGTCTTTTAATTTGTCTTTCATTGTTGGTTGGCATATAAAAAAAAATTACAAATTTTCTTGATCTTGAACGTAAAATTTGTACCATTCATTTTTACAATATACGCCGTACTTCTCATATTTCATTAAAATGATTGTAGTGGTTTCTTGTTTGATTTATTCTATAACCACATATTAGCTTTTCATTTGACCGTAATGTAGAAATAAGAAAGAGGACCTAAGTCCTTCATAGCACTCAGAGCTGAGAAGAGCGATGATACGTTGCCTAAGAGTCAGAAGAAAAACTTGCAAGAATAATATCATCAACATATAAGAGAAGGTAGGCAGTCTCAGTACCTCGGCAAAAAATGAACAAAGAAGTGTCACTCTTGCTGTTAACAAAACCCAAGGATAGGATGTAAGTAGCAAACCGCTGATACCAGGCCCGTGGAGCCTATTTAAGACCATACAGAGACTTACGAAGAAGACAAACATGCTTTGGTTTGTCGGGATGAACAAACCCGGGAGGCTGATGCATGTACATTGTTTCGTGTAAATGACCATGAAGAAAGACATTCTTTACATCAAGCTGATGAATAGACCATTTACGAGAGAAAGCCAAACTCAAAACAGTACGAATCGTAGCCGGTTTCACAACCGGGTTAAATGTCTCATCGTACCACAATCGATACCAATTTCCTGACCCTTAATGTTAGCAACCAACCGAGCCTTGTGGCGCTCAAAATCACCATTAGACTTCTCCTTATGCGTAAACACCCATAAACACCGAATTACATTCGCATTCGGAGGACGCGGTGCCAAATGCCAAGTATAAGTATCAATCATGGCATATACTCATCGTACATGGCGTTATACCAGTTAGGGTCCTATATGGCATGTAAAGGAGACCGAGGAAGAGGAGATCACTTTGGCAAGGACGAAGATACAAATGCTAGACTTGCATACTTCGAATTTGGCTTAAAAATCCCATCCTAGGAACGGGTTTGCATAGAGTGAGTGGGTTGGAGTGGAGGATGAGGGAGAGAAGAAGGGATTATTAAGAAGACGAATGTGATCATAAGATGGAGCTTTGTTAAAGAGAATATGTACCGGTGTAAGATTATTAATAAGACGAGTGGGACAAATATTAAGCAAATAAGTGACCGTATGTAATGATTCAACCCAAAAGGTAGGAGGGAGAGATGCATGAAACAAGAGAGAACGACATATATTATTAATAGTCCGTATCATATGCTCGGCTTTCCCATTTTGAGGGGAGGTATTTGGACATGAGTGTCTCCAAATCATGCCATGAGTGTGAGAAAATAAGGTGATGCTATCTGTGAGGAGGGTGTGCCCATCGTAGAAGATCATTCTCCTCTATACCTACGACCCTTTAAAAGCCTAGGACTTTACACTTTTTAAGGTGTGTTAGGATTTGAATTCCTGACTATTTGGGGGACCTTGAATTAGAGTTGATCCTATCATTACACTTTTTTTGTAAGAAACTAATAAGGAGTCGCTAATGAGTTTTAGGAAAACTCATAAACCTCGTTCATGCCTTTCTCCCAAGTAGGGTTCAAGGGAGATTTAGAATGAATCATAAGTTTACCCGTGCCCAAATTGGTCTACTTGTACCAGAAATGAGTTCGGGAGTGAGGGTACTAATATAGCGTTCCTTTTAGAGAGGAATCGCTATTCTAGCCCAAGTGCGATCTGTACTAGCTCTTCCTTTTTCACGATATCATCACCAAATAATATATGCAACGTGATACCTAAAAGTAAGTTAGTTGATTTTATATACAAGCATTAATCACATAAGGATTACACTACAACGAAATGTCGTTATTCTTTGTTATTTAAATTCGTGAAAAGAACAAGAAATAAATAATATTCACCTTGACTTAAGTGACAAAACAATAATTAATTATACCAATTCTAGTATTTAATAAATACAAGATACAATGTGAAATTAATTAATTAAAAGTTTTTTTAAAGTGATCAAACTGAAAGGAATGGTGTCCTTCGAACAAGTGTATTATTCTGATAAAGGGTTCGGAAGTAATTAGAAAACTAATTATTTAGTGAGGTCAAGTGATCGGAATGCCTAGCCGGAGGTCGCTTCCGATCAGTAATATTAATGACTAATTAGTATTACAGCTTAATCTTGACTGAACCCTTCGGGTCACACCCAATCGTGTAATCAAACCGAAGCGACAAATTAATCCGAAGGATTAAATGAGTCGATTAGAGATTTTATGAACTAAGACGTTGCATTTCGAGCTTAGAGCGTCGAAGCCGAGCGTCGTAAGTCGAGTCGAATTTAGAAATCGATGAGACAGAAAAATCAGTCAAACAACAAGTCAACGCGCGTGAAAATCCTAGCCTCGATGTGGCCTAGCCAATCGAGGGCTGGGTAGGCTAGCATAGCTAGCCGAGCACCTTGCTGCAAGGCAATGCTTGGCCGCAAGCCCAGTATTTCTAGCAAGGCATGGTAGCATGCCCGAGAATGCATGCGGGGAGAAGCGCCAACAAGGCAAGCAGCAAGCAAGGCATCCTAGGCCTCGCTGGCAGTAACAACAGCACCAGCATCATACAGCGCAGCAGCTCCCATTGCGTGCGAGGCCTGCTGGCTGGGCTGTGCGTGTGTGCAGGCTGGCTGGTAGGTCTAGCCGAGCACCAAGCAGCCAGCAAGGCATGCCTTGGTGCCCAAGGCTGGGCGCCAGCTGGCGCTACATGGCTATGAGGGGCAATTTGCCTTGGGGAACAAGGGAAGGTGGTCCTTCTCTTGTGGTCCTCACCTACTCCCTTGCTCTCCTTGCGCCAGTTGTTGTTAGATGATTGGTTTGGCATTTTAGTTTAATTTAGAATTAATTAAACATTGTTTTTGCTTTATACCAACTATCCCACATTGAAAGATGATGGGAATTCTTGGGGATATTTCCCTGTAAATACCCATCATTAGGTATTGGGAA
Organism: Chenopodium berlandieri; assembly: GCA_034703905.1. Classification (NCBI taxonomy): domain Eukaryota; kingdom Viridiplantae; phylum Streptophyta; class Magnoliopsida; order Caryophyllales; family Amaranthaceae; genus Chenopodium; species Chenopodium berlandieri. The sequence continues at coordinate 48,216,909 of CM068289.1, forward strand.
TTTCACTTGATTTGGTGAACTTTAAGGGATCTCCGAAAGCGAGAAAATCTCTGTTCGTAAACTCTAAGTTATTTTTGGTCTAGCCCCGACTAAGCTTCGGGGTAGGGACCGGTTACGGTTCGGTAGTGAGGGTGTGAGCTGTTGGAAGTTCTCGCACTTGCGGAACTTGAAACTTTCAAGTCCGAGCTCAATGGTTGAGCAAAGCACACTACAAGGGTGAGCATCCTTTCTCTCTCTTCTCTTATGTTTATGTTTATTTTGCATGCTTTTTTTTATGTTGTAATTATTATACATGCGATTCGGTTATAAGGTTTTGTTTCCGCGCGGTGTCGGACACCGCAAAACCCAACACAAATAACACTAAATAACTAATTAAAAGTTGTTTAAGAAAGAAAAGAAAGATTATTTATCTAAGTATTCTGGAATTTACCACTTTTCCTTGCTAGATCTTCGTTTGGAACACCTATGGACTTCTTGTTCGAGAACCTACATCGTAAGAACAAACAATTAAAAGGGTGAGTGTTTAGGACAAGGGGGATGATTAGTGCATAAGTTCACAAAGTTTCTGCTGACTTTTGGGTTAATTTCTGTGTCTTCAAAGCTTCGTTTGGAACCTCTATTTATAGGGAATGAGTGAATTTAGGGTTTTGAACATTCTGCCGCGGTAGGTGGCGTGTGCATCTCGACAGGCCGGGCGCGCCTGTTTCGTGCAAGTGATTAAGTTGCACTGCAATGTACAACGCAACCTATTGTCTTGCGCGTGGCTTTATGGTAAGATTTGATTCAGTATACTTGTGAAATTCTGAATCTTTCTCGAGCGCACCACTGGAGGTTGCGCTGGATGTCACGCGCAACCTTGTGGATTGCGCGTGCTAGGCCAGCACGACTCCTTGAGTTGCGCGCAGTTTTTTCCTGCAGCAGCCTCGGATTTTAACCTAGGCAAATCTAAATCCGTCAAAATTAGGTTTAGTCTCGGGATTAGGCCTAATTACTTATTGGGCTTAGTTTTAATAAGCTTTGGTTCATTTCGTATTGGGTCAAGCTAGTTGTTTAATGTGTTTAAGCCTTAATCAGTAGTCCATAAGCATTCCTCACTTTGATCCAGCACAAAGATGGTTTCATTTATCGTCATAGCACTTCCGGTTGGGATAGGGGACCAAAAGCAGATGTCTACAATTAGCCCTCACTTTGATCGAGTCTAGGATAGACGATGATCAAAGTAGCCAAGGAAATAAATACGAGACTCATTCTGCGAAGTTCCTTTAGGATAAGGAATCTTTCAGTAATGTTGAGAATGTCAAAACTATTCTCTATTCGCTAAGTGTGCAAGACAAGTAGCTGCTAAGACCAAAAAGTATTTTTTGGTTTTAGTGCTCTAAAGAATCTAGAAGACCCTTTGCTAATGTAGAACGCTTTTACAAGTAAAGGCTGTCCTGGTTGATGTCATGTTATGAGAAGGTACCGAGTTTAAAAAGAGTAAAGAGGATGATACCCTCTCAATATGCCATCGGCAGTCTAAATCCCTCGATTTGTCATTAAAAACTTTAGTCCATGATCTTAACAAAGTAAAAGATGATAAAAAGGGGTGTGTTTTGGCATTTGTAGCCTAACACTTGAATAAACTCGATGTCCACAAGATAGAAATACATGTCTCAGGACTGGAGGCACATATCCAAATCCAGTGAGAGAGAAGAAAATCGGCAACTCTCTCAGCAGTTTTGTCAACAAGATGAAAACACGCGTCTCAGGGCTAGGGGCACGTGTCTAAATAGGTGCGACTTCAGTTGGGGCTGCTCTTTATACAGGGGGTGGACGGACACCCTAACTGTCCTGTAAAGCTAGAGTGCTTCCAAGCTAACCGTATTTGCTTCCAATCAGGGGGCGTCTGGCCCCGATGGTTCGGCGCGTCTGTCGACTCGTTAAGCTAACACTTGATGACAGTAACAGAAGTTCTACCGTTTTCGAACGGGAGGTAAATCACGTTGCTAGTGCAATTTTACGCAACACATACGCCATACAATTTTACGCTGTACGATACGCTGTATTTTTGCTTTGTATGACAAAAAATATTAAAAACGTGACATTTCTAAAAGGGCAGTACAGGAAAATGCCAAACCGTCTGTGGGAGCTTTTACGTAAAGCACCACTACAGGATATTTTAAGACGCTTTAGGAAAAACATCCAAAATGTATGCTTGGGGCAGGCACAAAGCACGATGTACATGCAGGATGATACAAAAAAATTATCAAAGAAGAAAATAAACTACAAAAATGCAAAGCAGATAAAAGGATTTCGATGAATCGCGCGTTATTACATTTAACAGCGCACAAAACCGCTAGAAAAACTTCAAAACAGATTAAAATCCAGGTATAGGTCTTTTAAGTGACCAGTATCCGCGCGCAACTCAATGGGTCTCGCTGGCCGCGCGCGCGCAAGTTTCTAAGTTGCGCTGGGTTGTCACGCGCAAGTTCCTGAGTTACGCTGGGCTGTCACGTGAAATTGATTGAGTTGCGCGCAACATTTAAGTTAGTAAAAGAAAATCGCTGAGCGCGATTTTTCATTTCGCTCTCTCTTCTTCTTCCTTCGCCATTTTCGCCTCTTTCTCTCTCTAAAAAGCTTGCTTTTCTTTGTTTTTAAAGGCTAAAGGAAGTAGATCTCGTTCCCTATTCACATTTGCCATAATCCAATGTAAGTATTTTGTTGTTTTCGCTTGTTTCTTGGCCGAATTTGGGGAAAATCGAACCGAAGAACCCTAAATTTTGAATTTGGGTTTTTTTTTTTATTCGATTTGTAATTCTTGAAATTGTTTGTTCCATGTTGTTATGCTATGTTTGAGGAGTGTTTTGCAACAAATTGCATGAAAAATGGTTAAGTATTGCACCTTGTATGAGCATGTTTTTGTTCAAGTTCATTCTTTGTATTTTCCTTTGATTTTAGCTCGAATCTGTTGTTTTTTGCTTGCTCATTTGGTCATACATGTTCATTATGAAGTGAATTATAGTGTTATGCCTATAAATATGTTCATGAATCATGTTTTTTGAAAATTTTGATTTCGAGAAATGGCGCAAAATATATGTTTTTTTTTCTTTTCTATTTTTGCCATTTTCATGCTTCAAAATAATTGTTTGGTAGATGATAACAATATTTGGGTAATCGTTATTCACCTACAAACTGCTAATTTCCAAGATTTATAGAAATAATCTTTAGAATAGTTAGTTGAACTGGTACAGGTTGGCTTTGTGGGTGTTCGAGCCCCCATTTACCGAGTTCAATTGCAGGTGTCGTAGCCCACAAGTATTGGGTGGCATTCGACGCAACGTTTTTCCCTTTTTGTAGACGTTGTGCTGCCGAAAAGGGTCTAAAATTTGTCCTTGTATTTTTTTAGGACTTTAGAAAACGTTCTTAATCGTGTATATATTTTTTTTAAAAAAATCGCATCGATTGTAGCATGGATTCTCCTCAGTTTATCGACGCCGAGGACGTTCTAGGAAGACCAGTTCAAGACGAGGCAGTTCTCCTCCGAAAGAGGGTGACACGCCCTCGCGAGGAAGGTCGAGAGCGACGCGTCGGTGCTGAGCGACGTCGTCATGAGAAGGTGGTTTGGGAGGCTCCTCCCAACTGGGATCCACAGGTCCTCAAATGGGACCCGTACCACCATGTTTCGGTTCAAAGTTGGCGCGGCATCGTGAGTTTCTTTGCGTTTTTATTTCCTCTTCTTTTTTGTTTCTTCTCGAGACATGTCATAATCGAATTTCTTTTTTATTTTAGAGTGAGCCTAGAATGCGCCGTATGACTCAGATGACCTGAGAGGTCGTTTTGAGAGCTTGCCCGAGGTAGCGAAGGAGGTGATAGAGCTTTCGGGGATCGGTCCCCAGCTAGCAGCGCTTCGGGATCTATCGAGTCAGCCTGCGTCACTGGCTTTCCTTCGCGGGTTGTTAGAGTTTTGGTGGGATTCCACCAATACTTTTCACTTCCCGTGGGGAGAGATGACGGTTACCCCTTATGACTTCTCTATGATCACAGGTTTTCATTTCGGAGGCGAGCTTGTGGTTATGGAGAGTGTAAAAGGGTCAGACGAGAGACTGCGTGACCTCATGGGGGATCGTCTTGCGGCAATCCTCCATGTGTATGCGCAGTCTTGTCCGCACTCGGTTCTTGCCGATGAGTTGTCGGCTAATGAGGTTGACTGGCAGTGTACTCCTGAGCAGTTGGCTCGGATATACATTGCTCACATTCTCTCCATCACTATTCTGAGTGATCGGGGAGAATGTTTCGCCATCGAATTACTTATTTGCCTCAGTGATGCAGGGCAAGTGGGTAACCTGAGCTTGGCGAAGGTGTCGTATGCCCGTATGCTTACTGCTACAGGCAAGGCGACCCGGGTGAGGGATTCCGCGGCAGCTGCTGAGGTGCCCCAGATCTCCATTTCATGGCACCACCGTATCCTTGAGGTACGTGTTCCTTTTATATATACTTTTCGTTTTCTCTTTCATTTTTTTTAGTTTGATCACGTGTTGTTTTTGTCTCTTCTTTTTAGGCTTAGGGTATTCGTACCTGCCTTTCTTAGCCCCCAAGACGCTCGGGCCAAGTCGTTTCCCTATTGGCCATCGCTTGGCCGTAATAAAGAGGAAACGAGCTACTGTAGCCGGCAACTTCCGCCAGAGGATTCTTTCGGCGACTCGTGCGTCGGTGAGTATGGTTTTAACAACATATGTCTTTTATTTCTTTAGTTGTCTTCATTTTTGACATAAAGTTGTGTTTTGTAGGTCGACCTTCGCCCTTGGGGCTTAGTCGTAGGGGTCCATGAGGCCGTCCGAGAAGGCGCTATTCGCTGCCGTTTTCGGGCACTTTATCAGGGACTCTTCGTGCTTCACCGGACGAACACGTGGTTTTTAGGCGAGCGCGTCGCCTGGCAATTCTCGTCCGAGGAGCCTTTGGTTTCTGCGGATCCTCCGATCCGGATGCTGCGTCCGGATTTGCTTTCTACCGAGGACCAAGCTCAAGCGGTCCTTCGTTATCTAGCGGAGCAGCTGGTGTTGCATGGAGCGTCTTACCAGGCATTAGTCGCATCCAGTTTGACTCCATTTCCAACTTTCCTTTCGGTTAGCCTTTCTTTCTCTAGATTCTATTATGTTTTTTTGGCGTTCGAATATTTGACCCCTTATTTGTTTTTGCTTTATTTTCTTTTTAGAGGGTCGAGCTGGGCGGTTGGGTGCCTCCCGTGGCAGAGATCTCATATACCGATGCCATCGGATCAGTGATTCACGAGACTCTTCCGGCAGCAAAGGATGAGGACATACCGTTCGTTCCAGAGACGGACGAGTCGGTATGTTTTGTTTCGCATATGTACATAAGTTTTTTATTTATCATATACGTTTTATAACTGTCCTATTTATGGAACAGGTTCTGCGGGAGACCGTGAACGGCATGGTGAGGACCCTATGTGCTTTCTGAGATGCTTATCAGAGAGCCCTCGTGGCTTTGTCATGCCGAGATCATCGGATGGTTGCGGTAATCTTTATTTTCTCTCTCTCTTGTTTTTTTTTATTTATTTATTTTTTTTTTATTTTTAATTTTTTTTTTTATTTTCATTAAAGTTATTACATGTATGCGTATTAATCTTTGATTTGGATTTTGCAGGATGTACAGCAGCCTTCCAGGAGCCGCCGAGCATCTTGATTCCATTGTATATTTTTCTTTTGATTTATGGAAAATGTATATATTTTCATTTTATTTTATACATACGATGACGTATTTTGTATATATCGCCAACTGTCTTTCATCGTATTTTATTTTACATAAATATGTATGTAAAAAAATTGCAAAATAATAAGAAAAAAATTTCGAGGGAGGGAAAGGGTTTCCGACTTACTCCCCTCGAAAAAAGAACGAAAAAAGGAAAAAGATAAAAATTAAGAAGGAAAGAAAAGAAAAGGAAAGAAAAGAAAAAAGAAAAAGGGGAAAAATATAAAAAGAAAAAAAGAATAAAGAAAAATAAAAATAAAAAGAAAAAGAAAAAGATAAGGAAATAAAAAAAAGAAAAGGAAGTAAAATTAAAAAAAGGCAAGCGTATGAGTTAATCATAAGAACCGTAATAATGTTTCCATTATTCGCTAAACGAAATACGGAAGTAACCAAAAATGTGATGCGACAGATTAGGCGTGCGCAACTCTGAGCGCGTCACTTGCGGGTGAACTTTCCTTCGAGCGAATTTTGCCAAAAAATAGACTGTTTTGGTCTATTTAAACACGGTTACGTCTAGGCTTTTAATCATCTCACATTCATTTGACACCAAAACAATAGTATCATTAAAAAGAATTTTATTACTCTCTCTTTTAATTATTATAATGGTGAAAACTTTTGAACAACAATTGAAACAATGGGTGACCTCCCTTTCTAGTGAGGAAAAGTTAGCTTTCAAAATATACCACCTAGATGCCCTATTAAGCTACATGAAACTCAACATTAACTTTGATTTCCTTCATGCTGTCGTTAACCATTGGGACTCAAAACATCATCTTTATATGTTTAAAGGGGATGAAATAATCCCATTACCCGGCGAGTTTGAAGCTCTACTAGGCTTCCCTACAAATAATCTCCATGTGACTTATGCACCTAACTTGTCAGATTCTAAACCTGCTTTTCAGCGATTTTTTGGCTTGAATGACAGTGATATAGCCACGATTGATACGGAGCATGGCGTGAATTTGATTCAATTCATCGAACATTTTGTAACTCCTCAAAACAATTTGACTAAACAACGTTTTAAAATTCGTGCATTATGTTTTTGTCTTGTTATCAATTGTTTACTTAGGACAGGCAAAGAATATGGAGATTATTCGATGGTGTCCATAGTAGAGAAAATAGAGGGATGTCACTCACCCGCCTCATTGGCTTTGGCGGAAACCGTACTTTGCTTGAACCGGCTTAGAGGGGATCCAAACGAGAACGGCTTTACCGGAAGTCCACTCCTTTAACACGTACGCTTTTTTTGTTTTGTTTTTTTTGTTAACATACTCGTCAATGCGCGCAACTCTAGAAGTTGCGCCGGTATGTCCAGTGCAATCTTCATTGTTGCGCGCGAATGGCGTGCGCGACTACTTTTCTTGCGCGCGCCACCTGTTGTTGTAATGTTCACAATCTGACTTTTGTTATTTTTTTTTTCAGATTTGGCTCATGGAGCACTTACGAATTGTTGATCAGCCACAAAACCTTGAGGCTAATGGAGTGAGATCGTTCCCTGGTCATCGTATTCTTTACAAGCAGAAGAACGAAGAAGAATGGACGACCTTTTTCTGTCACGGGTTTCCTAACATACGCTTTGTGATTCCTTGGTGGAACATAAGTAGTATGGTTGGGAATAGTTCTAATTGTCCCTATATGTTTCAAGATATTTCTAAGTAGTATGGTTGGGAATAGTTCTAATTAGGCCTTAGAAATATGTAAGTTTCAAGATGTATTATTGAATAATTTTATGTTTTGAATAAAAGAGCACCGGATCAAAGATTGCCTACGTAATCGTATCACGAAATCAAGTCTTTCGTAGTTCTTGTGAAATTTTACTTTTTTGTTTTTTAATTTCTATTTTTCTTTAATCCTACTTGTAGGAATTAAAAGAAAAATTAATCAAATTTTTTTTAATAATTAAAAGAAAAGTTTAATTTTGTTTTCCGAGATATATATGAGTTTAAACACACCTTCATTTTTTCACTAGTGAAAATCGTAACTAATTTTCTTCAAGCGTATAATTTTAAATTCGCAATCTGTTGTCAGGTGGCGCGCACAACGTCAGAGGTTGCGTGTGCCTACTGCGCGCAACTAGATTTGTTGCGCGCGGCAGCCAGGCACAACCTTTTGAGTTGTGTGGCAGCTGTGCTGCGAGTGTTATTTTTTCGACCAAAGTTCTGAAACGAGTGAGTGTTTTTTTATATCTTATTACTCTCCCCCCAAGTGAGGAATTTTTCGTAGAGTTTGAAAAAATCCGAACACTTGAATGGCTCGTTTTGAATGATATATTTTTTGGTCTACTCCCCCAAGTGTTGTGAATCTTACTGTGGAGTAAGGTAAAATTTAGAACACTTAAGTGAGAATATTTATTTATTTATTTTTCGTTTACCCCCCAAGTGTTATGAATTTTACCATGGAGTTCAGTGAATTTATAACACTTAGAATATTTTATTTGAATGCTATGAAATTTGATTTGGCATATTTGAATGAACGAGTTTGTCCGAAATTTATATGTAACATTTTTTAAGGCGATCAACATTTATTAGTTGACGGATTTCATCGCCACCAATATCCATTAATTTAACTGCTCCTTATGATAGAATTTCAATTACACGGTATGGTCCTATCCAATTGGGTTTGAATTTCCCTGGTGAATCAGTTGGAGGACCTCTAACCTCTTTTAGTACAAATTCACCTTCTTTAATATTACGGGGTCGTACCCGTTTGTTAAAATGTCGCGTGATGCGTAGTTGGTAGACTTATACATGATGCAAAGCTTTTAATTGTCGTTCATTGTGGGATAAAAGCTCTTTATACCTAGCTCGCACCTATTTAGCTTCCTGTAGCTTACTTTCGAGTACGGTGCATAGGGATGGTATTCCAGTTCAACTGTTTGAACTGCGTCCATGCCGAAAACTAAGGAGTATGGGTTTACCCCTATTGATGTTCGTATGGATGTTTTATAACCCCAAAGAGCAAAGTGTAGTTTATTCGGCCAATATTTATAATGTTCTACTATTTTCTTAATGATGACGGTTATGTTTTTATTTGCCGATTTTACTGCTCCATTCATTTGAGGTCGATATGGGGAAGAATGGTGATGTTTTACTTTGTAACGAGCTAAGAGGGTTTCAACTTCTTCTTTGAATTGAGATCCATGGTCACTAATTAGTTCGTGGGGAACTCCATATCTACAAAATATGTTTCGTTCGAGAAACTTTGTGATATGTTTAGAAGTGATATTAATGTAAGAAGCGGCCTCGATCCATTTGGTGAACTAGTCGATGGCTACTAATACGTACTCGTGTCCTCCCATTCCCGTTGGAGAAATTTTACCAATAATGTCAATTCCCCAAGTTGAGAATGGCCAAGGGGAATTGAGATTATATAGTTCGGATGGTGGAAGGTGTTGTAAATTAGCAAACATTTGGCACTCTGGACATTTCTTGACATATTGGACGCAATCATGTTCCATTGTGGACCAAAAGTACCCTAAACGTGAGATTATTTTAGCAAGCATTTTTCCATTCATGTGAGGTCCACAAAAACCTTTGTGAGTATCCTCCATAAGGCGTGTGGACTCGGGTTGGTCTATACATAATAGGCTTTGACCATTGGGTCCCTTTTTACACAATCGGCCATTTACCATCCCATATTGGGCTGCGAGCGTTCTCAAAGCGCGCTGGTCTTTTGATGAAGTATTTGCAGGATATGTGCCATGAGTAATGTAATAGAGGATATGATCATACTAGGGATTTTCCCCTGCGATGTCATTTAATTCCTCTATTGCGTTGCAATAAGCTGGTTCATTTCTTTTTTCAACGCATAATGGCATCATATTTAATTAATCAGGAATATTGATCATTAAGGCTAATTTTGCTAGCGCATCGGCAAATTGATTTTCGTCCCTCGAGAGATATTTAAAATTAATATAATCACATTACTCGATGAGTTGCTCTAGGCGTGCTTGGTATAATATCATTGTGGAGTTTTTTATTTTCCATTTTTTGAGTATATGATTTATTATTAAACTAGAATCTCCATATACCTCTAATTTTTGCACACCTATGCTAGCTGTTGCTTCCAATCCAATAATGCACGCTTCAGATTTCGCGGCATTATCAGTAGCCTCAAAGTCTAGTTTGGCACAAATTGGAGTATGTGATCCCTCTGGACTTATGAGTAACACTCCTACGCCACACCCCTTTTGGTTAGATGCGCCGTTGAAGTACATTACCCATTTGTCGTCTTGTGTCATGAGAATCTCATCATCCGGAAGATGAGTGGTTTTTGCACGAATTGTTTGAATAGGGTGTTGAGCCAGAAAATCAGATATTACTTTTCCTTTTATTGAGTTTTTAGGAATATATTTGAGTTCGAATTCGGCCAACATTACGAACCAGTTAGATATTCTTCCTTGTATGGGTGGTTGTTTCAAGCAAATACTTTATTGGATTGTGTTAAAAAATCACATGAGTGGTGTGGGGAAGCATATAATGTCGTAGTTTTTTAGTTGCCCACACTATGCTAAGCACGTTTTTTCTAAAGTGTTATACTTTGTTTCATATTGAATAAACTTTTTACTTATGTAGTATATTGCACGTTCTATTTTATCTACCTCCTGTGCGAGCATGGCCCCTGTGGTAGTGTCTGTGACATTGATATAAAGTCTAAGAGGTAGTTTAGGTACTGGTGGTGCTAAAACTGGAGGACTTTTGAGATAGTTTTTAACTTTCTCAAAAGCCTCTTGATATTGGTCGTCCCATTCATGTTTTTCTTCTTTTTTCAATTTTTGAATATTGGCTCACAAGTCATCGTCAATTTACTAATGAATCGACTAATGTACTGCAATTTGCCAAGAAACCCCCTTAATTTGTTTTTCTAGTTTCTAGGGGAGGAATGTCAATAATTGCCTTTATTTTTGAGGAACTTGCTACGTGTGCTTACTACGTATCCGAGTAACTTGCTTGAAGTTACTCCGAAGCGCATTTTTGTGGGTTTAATCTCATTTTGTACTCTTTTATTCGAGTAAAAATTTGCGTAAAGCTTTTACTTTCCCCATTCTATCTTTGGATTTTACGATCATATCATCCACATATATCTCTATTTCTTTGTGCATCATATCATGCAAGAGAGTTGTAGCCGTTTTTGGTACGTAGCTTCTGCATTTTTAAGGCCAAATGGCATGACTGTGTAGCAATAAGTACCCCAAAGGGTAATAAAGCATGTCTTTTCTTCATCTTCTCTAGCCATTAGAATTTGGCTATAACATGCATATCCATCCATAAATGATAACATCGCGTGTTCAGCATTAGTATCTACCAAAATATCAATATGTGGTAGAGGGAAATTGTCTTTGGGACTAGCTTTGTTGAGGTCCCTAAAGTCGACACACATGCGAACTCGTCTATCCTTTTTAGGGACTGGGACGATGTTTGCTACCCATTCCGAGTAATTACATACGCGAATGAAACTTGCGTCCAATCGTTTTTGTACTTCTTTTATTTTTAAAGCAACGTTAGGTTTCATTCATCGGAGTTTTTGTTTTACTGGTTGAGACATAGGGTTCAAAGGAATGGTATGTTCCGCAATTTCCCTATCTATTCCAAGCATGTCCTTGTATGACTAAGCAAACACATCTTCGAATTCTTTAAGCATAGATATAAGAATCGATCGCTCTTACGGATTTAAATTTAAGCCAAATTTGATTTCTTTCTTATTTTCATTCGTTCTTATATTGATTGTTTCAGTTTCTTCGATCACAGGATTCTTTTGTTCTCGTTCATTCATTAATTTAATCAATTTATTAATATCAATATCTTGATTAGGTTGATTATTATAGCATTCAAAAGATTCTAGAGAAGGCGTATACTCAAAAAATAGAGCTCATATTATTGACATCAAAAGAAAGTACATCAAGAAAGGAATCCTTTTTGGGATCCTCGTCCTTAGAACTAGAAAGTAAAAACTTAGTAATGGCCACGAGGCCTAAATTCTCAGCTTCCTTAAAATTTAAACTAGACTCATCGTCGGATTCTTTAAACATTTGTCCTTCGCCTGTGGTGATTTCCAGCTTGTCACCCTTGTGGTTAATCCATTTGAAGGTTTTTCTCCATCCATGCTCAAAAGTGTTATTGGAAGGGGTGATCAATGAGGTTGGGTCGAAGGCTTCATCTTGAATGTCATTTTGATTGGTCATGGTGGCAACATGATTTTGCTCTAGTCAAAATAGCAAGTTAAAGGCTTTCCTATCATAGCACCCTGGGGTTGGGTGTTTTGATCGAATGACACTTAAGTCATCATTCAAGAAGTAGAAATCGTGAAAAATCTCGAATCCAAGCTTCTTGATACCTTGAAGAACTAATGGTTCTGGAAAGTCATAGCATGGATAGTTTTCCCCTTCCCTAATGAATTGTCCATTAAGGGTTTGAATATAGGATGGTGGTAAGGAAATTATCCTTTTCTTGTTATTGTTCCTACGTGCCCTTATTTTGGCATCGTGAGCTTCAAGCTCTTCTTTGGTTGGCTTATATCCCAATCCAAAGGAGAAACTTTTATTTTGGGTAGGAAGTAAGATAGATTTCTTCTTTCCTATTCCCAAAGGCATCCCAGGAAAGTAACTACTCTTGAATAAGATGTTGTTTACTATTGGGGTGGAATATGGATCAAGCTTGAAAGGCACTTTAAGATCATCCATTTCTAGTGCGCAGATAGCCTCCGCTGCAAATCCCCACATATCTTCTTCATTATTGTCATGCTTTACCTCCATAAGAGATTGATCGTTTATTGCGACTTTGAGGGGAGAAGCATGTATAGTCATAGGAAGACCTTGATAGTTCAACCTAATCATTTGATGGAGCGAAGATGGTATTGCTCCAAGTTCATGTATTGAAGGACGTCTAAGAAGAAGGTTAAATGTAGGTTTTATGTCCATGACATGGAATTCGACCATCTTTTGTATTGGGCCTGTGGTAATTGGTAGCTTAACAGTCTTACACACTGATCTCCTTGAATTATCATTGGCCCTAATGCTTTGTGTTGTTGCATGGAAATCATTTTCTAGGTCTAGGCCTAGATATTTTGCGGTTCGTAATGGGCACACATTGACAGCGGACCCATTGTCGACTAAAGTAAGACGAATGTTGTATCCTTTGCACCCCACAGTTAAATATAATGCGTTATTGTGAGTGGTGTCTGTTGATGGCAAATCATCACTAGTAAAGGTGATTGATTTGTCGGATTTCTCGTTAGTAAGCAAGCTAACGAGATCATGGAGAGTTGTGTCCATACTTACATATAAAGCAGTTTGAGCATTCATTAGAGAATTCCTATGTTCCTTAGAGGTACTTAGGAGTTCCTAAATGCTAACATTCGCCTTAGATTGACGAAGTTGTTTGACCAATGGATCTTCTACCTCAAGTGGAGGTGGTGTTGGATTTTGAGTTTGACCTTGATTAGTTGAAGGTCCATTAGGTTGCATTTGATAGACTCGCCGTGAACGGGTGATCAATCTCGCTTGGATTAGTCTTGGCACTCGTGAACCAATTTTCTTCTAGAGGCGTTGAACGTGCCTCCATTTCTAAATGTTCCATGAGTTGTGCTTGATGCCATTGTTCATCTAGTGAAAGGTTTGACAAATCATGTGATTTTCCCAAAAAATGATCCCAATCATGCGCTCCACTTGTTTCAACTTGGAGACAAGGTGGAGGTGGGACGACGACATATTTTGAGACATATAATTCTTTAAAGTCGTCGTCCCATAATCCACACACTTCATTAGTTGCTCCTATGAGTGTTGTGGCTAGAGGTTTCTCTATGGGAGTGATGTAATCCAAGAGATTGAACACATCGCTTCTCCCATGATCCTTGTCGATATGAAATATTCCCAATGGGGAAACATTATTATTAGGTTTAGGCTTAGGAATTCTCCCATCGTCTACTAAATCTTGAATCTTGTTTTTCAAAACAAAGATACGTTTAGTATCATGCCCAACACCCCTATGATATGTACAATAAGCATCGCCATCCCATTAGGGATGTCTTCTTTCTATAGGATCAGGAGCTGGTGGCCCTATTAATGAGAGTAATCCTTTTTCATTTAGTTTTTCCAATAATTCTTTATAACTTGTAGGGATTGCGTGAATTTTCTTTCTTTTGTCCACCTTTTCCGAGGATCATTATATTTTTGTATTATTATTATATTGTGTGGATGTTGCAAAAACATCAATAGAGGATGAAGTGTTATCGTTCCCCATCTTGTAGTTGTTCTTAGGTTGATGATGATGAGGCTTATTTGCCTTTTCTTTAGCAAGATCATCTTCAATCCTAGTGGCCACGGAATAGACCTTTTGAAAGGTGTCTAGACCAAGGTAGCGTAGATGCTTGTTGTACTTTTCATGACAACTATCAATGAACTTTTGTACTAACTTGAGTTCGGGCGGCCTTTGGGCAAGGTGAGCCGCTTTTTCACGCCATCTGCCATAGAAAACAAGGAAACCTTCATCGTCGCCTTGCTTAAGCATTTTAAGTTCGCGCAGAGTTGATTTGAACTCTACGTTACTCTCATATTAGGTGATAAAAGCCGAAACTACATCTTCCCATGTGTTTTTGAACTTGGCATCTAGCCCATAGTACCTCTCTCTTACGGCTGGGTCTAGAGATAAAGGGAATGTCAAAGCATAGAGCTTAGGATCAACTCCCTTTAGAGCTATGGTGCTAGTAAAACTCATTAAATGATTTTTTGGACTATTGGTCATCTTAAATATTGGTAAGTCTGTAGCTACAAACTTTTTCAGGTAGAGTAAGTCCCACAGGGAGAGCAAACATTTCTGCGTCAAAGTACTTATTCCCAATTGTGGAACGAAGAACAAGTTTCTCTAACGTCTTTTCTCGTTCGGCTAGAGCATCCATTTTTTGTTTCATAGCTAAAGGCTCGGCCTCTTTCTTTTCGGCTTTTTTGAGTTTCTTAATCCTTATAACCTCGGCTTCTTGAGCCTTTTCCTCTCTCATGCAAATAATCTCTTCTTGGAGTTGTTCGATGGTTGACATTGTTGGACTAGGATGAGTTGACAAAGGGAGATGGCTCGAAAGGGGTGGATTGTTTGATGGTAAACGTAGAATGCGAGTGCCCGGGTGTTTTCGTTCCCAAGCTTGGTGACCAGCCCTAAAGGAAAGTACGAGAAGTTAAGAAAACTGACACGCTTACTTTAAAAGGAAAAGAAAAGAAGAGAAAGAGAAAAGAAGACGCAAATAATGTCCAAAGGGATATCATGGCCTTTCAACGATTCATTAGTAATGATATTATTTGACGAGTCAATAGTTCATGAAGAATCAAAATGGTCTCATAGCAGAAGGTGTGCGCAAGCTACTAGGTCGCGCGCTGTTGGTACGCGCAGCCTTTGCACTTGCGCGGGGTGTGGTTGAGCAACTCAATGAGTTGCATGTGCCACCTGTTCGAGCAGGATTTTTTTTTTTAAACGTTTTTTTTAAGACATATGATATCCCTTGAACGTGACTCAAAACTAAAAAAGGACAACTTTGTAGTTAGGAACCTAAGTTAAGACTAAAAGAAAAAGGCTATCCTAAACACATCACAATTACTCATGTAATCATATAAGCATAGAAGAGAACTATTAACCACATAATGCCATTCTAAGGTCAAGGTTTTGGGTGTCCAAAGGTACCATATCTTAAGAAACGATGCATGAATCAATCATTCAACGTGTTGACTCAGGACATAGCTCTTTGAACATTTTGTTGGCGATATAGGTGGGATGATTGTTATTGATTTTGGGATAGAAGCCTGGTGTTGGCGACCCCTAGTGAATGAGCCAATCCCCAATGGTTATAAGGAACTTATGATTATGCAAGATGCAATGTTGCTCGTTTGGTTTTTACTTTAGAAAAAACAGGAAGATATTATGCGTTCAAGTCTCGCTCTCTAACTAGAGATTATTAGCCCTTGTTACAACTCATAGGTAACCTAAGTTGACAAACCTTGAACCACAACTAAGAACTAATCTTGTAACCTCTAAGTCCCCAGTGGATTCGCCACTATGAGGAGGGTGTGCCCATCATAGGGGATCCTTCTCCTCTATGCCCATGGCCCTTTAAAAGAAAAGGACTTTACACTTTTTAAGGTGTGTTAGGATTTGAATTCTTGATTGTTTGGGGTACCTTGAATTAGAGTTGATCTTATCATTACGCTTTTTTTGTAAGAAACTAATAAGGAGTCGCCAATGAGTTTTAGGAAAACTCATAAACCTCGTTCATGCCTTTCTCCCAAGTAGGGTTCAAGGGATATTTAGCATGAATCAAGATTACCCATGCCTAAATTGGTCTACTTGTACCAGAAATGAGTTCGGGAGCAAGGGTACTAAAATAACGTTCCTTTTAGGGAGGAATCGCTATTCTAGCCCAAGTGCGGCCTCTACTAGCTCTTTCTTTTTCACAATTTTATCACCAAACAATATATGGAACGTGATACCTAAAACTAAGTTAGTTGATTTTATTTACAAGCATTAATCACCTAAGGAGTACATTATAACGAATGTCGTTATTCTTTGTTATTCAAATTCGTGAAAAGAACAAGAAATAAACAATATTCGCCTTGACTTAAGTGATAAAACAACAATTAATTATTCCAAATCTAGTCTTGAATTAATAAAAAAAACTATGTGTAATTAATTAATTAAAAGTTTGTTTAAAGTGATTAAACAACACTAATTAATTAATTAAAAGTTGTTTAAGCAAGAAAAGAAAGGTGATTTATCTAAGTGCTCGGGAATTTACCACTTTTCCTTGCTAGATCTTCGTTTGGAATACTTATGGACTCCTTCTTGTTCGGGAACCTCCACCATAAGAACAAACAATTAAAAGGGTAAGTGTTTAGGACAAAGGGGGATGACTAATGCATAAGTTCACAAAGTTTCTGCTGACTTTTCGGGTTAATTTATGTGTCTTCAAAGCTTCATATGGAACCTCAATTAATAGGGAATGGGTGAGTTTAGGGTTTTGAACATTCTGCCGTAGCAGGTGGCGCGCGCATCTGGACAGGTCGCGCACACCTGCTTCGCACAAGTGACTAAGTTGCGCTGCAATGTGTAGCTCAACCTATTGTCTTGCGCGTGGCTTTATGGTAAGATTCGATTTAGTATACTTGTGAAATTTTGAATCTTCCGCGAGCGCACCACTGAAGGTTGCGCTTCATGTCATGCGCAACCTTGTGAGTTGCGCGCACCAAGCCAGCGCGACTCCTTGAGTTTAGGGTTTTGAACATTCTTCCGTAGCAGGTGGCGCGCGCATCTGGACAGGTCGCGCACACCTGCTTCGCACAAGTGACTAAGTTGCGCTGCAATGTATAGCGCAACCTATTGTCTTACGCGTGGCTTTATGGTAAGATTCGATTTAGTATACTTGTTAAATTTTGAATCTTCCGCGAGCGCACCACTGAAGGTTGCGTTTGATGTCATGCGCAACCTTGTGAGTTGCGCGCACCAAGCCAGCGCGACTCCTTGAGTTACGTGCGGTTTTATCGTTTGGCAGCCTTGGATTTTAACCTAAGCATCTCTAAATTTGTTAAAATTAGGTTTAGTCTCGGGATTAGGCCTAATTACAGATCAGGCTTAGTTTTAACAAGCTTTGGTTCATTTCGTATTAGGTCAAGCTAGTTGTTTTATGTGTTTAAGCCTTAATCAGTAGTTTTTAAGCATTCCTCACTTTGATCCAGCACAAAGATGGTTTCATTTATCGTCATAGCACTTTCGGTTGGGACAGGGGACCAAAAGCAGATCTCTACACTATCATTATCATATTTCCGACCATTATCACATTGCAAAGCCTTAATGGACACATTAAATTGAGTCTTGACATAAGTATAAAATTGCATAAAAGTAGGAAACACATCAGATTTGTTTTTGTGAGGAAATACCCATAAGTAATGTGAGTAGTTATCAAGGAAAAGTAAATAACACTTATAGCCAGTATAACTATTTAGTGGATAGGTAAACAAGTCTGTGTGAATTATATCAAAAGGAGCACAAGTCTTAGAAGACGAAATGTGAAGGACCTCCGGACGGGGAGAATAGTGATGAGGTGCAATAGTGTCGGGAATATTTATCCCTTATCTTCCATCACACCATCATCATCATCTTCTGCCTTTGCGGCCCTCTCTTCTCAAGTATGGAATAATCGTTTGAGACATCCGGGAGAACAAATTCTTAGTTGTCTTAGACATAATCAGCTTATTAAATGTAATAAGGGAGTCCCCTCACTATTTATCATGGATGTCAAGATGGCAAGCATTGTAGACTGCCGTTTTTGGTACCCTCCACAAAAATGTTGGAATTTTTTTTGCTTTTCTGCATTTTCGAGTTGCACGAACACAATCACAACACAATGCACACACGAAACATTCACAATCATGTCATGTTACCACATCGAGTTGAGTCTACACACATGAGTTGTGCACTATAAGTCATTTCGCGTCAAATCTTATTTAGTCGAGTTGAATACATATGAGTCAATACATAAGAGTCGATAAATATATAAAAACATGAGCAAAGTCCTATAGTCCAAAGTACAGATGTCGGTACACTAAGGCCCTGGTGGACGAGGCTTCCGATAAACTTACATAGATCAATGAAGAAGATAAAAAATTTGAACTTTTGCAACAGATTTGAGACGATTTGAATTGAGCGCAGACGAGCAAAAACGCATGAGCAGAGGCAGTGAAATGAAACTGGAAAGAGGAAGAAGAAATAGTTTAACTCTGAATCAGATTCCAACACGGCACAACAAATCCAACGCGACGCGATAAATATAACGCGGCGCGACAGGCACTGACATAGCGGGTTAGATTTGAGATCTTGCAGAACGATCTATTGGATGATAATTATTCTATTTGAAGCCTCGTGATGAGCAATTGATTCTTTCTTTCGAAGTCTCATGATGAGCAAACCATTCTTCCTTACGCCTCGTGATGAGCGGTTTATCAAAAATCTCGATTCAATTTGTGATCAGCCAGATTGCGATCACATTGATTACTTTTATTAGTGATCGGCCTGACTACGATCACATTGATTAGTGATCGGCTCGATTACGATCACATTGAGTAAATGATCGGCCCGATTATGATCACATTGATTACTTCGATTGGTGCGTCCGATTACGATCACATTGATTACCTTGATTGGTGATTGGCCTGATTACGATCACATTGAGAAGTATTCAACCCGATTATGATCATATTGAGAAGATGTGATAGGCCCGATTACGATCACGATTTTATAAGATGGTTCGATAGGACTCTCAAGGCGAGATATAACCATTGAAGAAGATTTCTACGGAAATTAATTCGAGCTCGGTAAAATCTTAAGGAGTAAGGTTTTACGATAGGTTTTCTAAGACACGAGAAGCTGTCACTTCTAAGGCGTGAAGACGAGAAGATATGAGAAGACGACTCAAGGCGAAGTAGTCTTTGACAGCGGTCCCTAAGAATGAGGAGGTTGTCACCTGATTTGAGAAAGCGGCTCAAGGCAAAGCGGTGTTCGACAGTGCTCCCTAAGAATGAGGAGGTTGTCACATGATTTGAGAAGATGGCTCAAGGCGAAGTGATCTTCGATAACGCTCCCTGATAATGAGGAGGTTATCAACAACAAGTTCGAATTGACGAGAAGTCCTTTAGAGACGTGTACCCGACGATGTCAGATACGCGTTTCTTCCCCTAAAACTCCTTTATTTGTAGAACTGACGTTTTCTGCAGGTATCGGCGTTGAAAGGATGATTTAGGATTGCAGAACATTCTAGCTCATTCTCCGTCCCTATCGACTTACATTGAATTTTTTTTTCGAAACTTACGTTTCTCCAAACTCAGTCAAAGTGGGGGCTTCTATAGACACCTGATTGTGTTTCCCCAAACACCAGACCTAGTGATGAGTACCTTTCACACTTTGATTGATGAGTCTGGCAAAGAGTTGAGGAGTCGCGCAAAGTTTCCTTAAACCTTGACCATATTTCTAACCCACTCTTAAAATGTTTTTAATCCAAACCATTCATTTCGTGTCCTAAAATCGTTTATTTCGTGCCCAAATTATAAAAAAGTCCAACCTGATTATTTTGGACCATGTTCACAATCCAATTATTGTATAGATGGATGGGGCTTGAAAAGATCTTTCCAACGATATATTATAAGCCCAAATCTGACTTTAAACGAATGAGTTATGGCCAAAATACAAAACCGAGCCTAAGTCCACCTTTAGTACGACCCAGTGATTATATGGAGTCCAAATATTTAATTTAGGCCCCATATGATTATATTCCTAATACTAAATTAGTTAGGATCCTCTAGAAGGTTCTAATCTATCCTTTCCAAAAAGATAAAGATCAAAGAAATTCGAGATCTAATAAAATTTCTCATATGATTTTCCTTATCCTATTCAAATTCGAAGATGTTCGGATATACTTTGCATAGAAAACTCATCAGAACCCAAACTAGTTTGATATCTTTTAGAGCCATCACACAACGACAGGTCCAACGCGCCGCGACAGAGGCCAACGCTCCGTGACAAACCTGTTGCATCGCGTTAGAGGAGTTCTATTGCGTCCAGAATTTCTGATCTTTTTCTGATCGCTTCAACCCTCTTTTTCCCTTATAAATAGAGGTCATTTTCCCCATTTTCAAATCGGTCACAATCAGTCACAACCATCAACAATCCTGATCAACAATCTATCACAATCACCGACAATCATCAATATTCATCTATACATAAGTTCCTAAACACCCATGCTCTTAGCCTAAACACACCCCAATCATCCACCATACTTCCCTTGCGCGATTCAAATACTCCAAACCATACTCAATGTTGTCTTCGACCTCGACATGAAAGGTTGATATTTCTGAGGGTTTGGTCCCAAATCTATATTTCAATTCTTAATTAATTATTTACTTTATTGATTTTTACTTTCTTGAAGTTTACTAACGTGTGTATTGATTTTATAACAAGAAGGTTGAGCATCTAAGTAAGTAATTTGATTATTTAATTACTCTTTTGATTTTGAATAGAAATCATGTTTAGGATAATGCTTTGATTATTAGTATCATGTTTAGGATAATGTGTTGATTTTGTTATTAGTGACATGCTAGGATTGTTATTAATCTGTTTAGTATCATGCCTAGGATCTTACTACTAACTATGTTTTAACTCTATTTTTTATGATGATGATTACGGTTATTTTATGATGATGATTGTTATATTAATCATATGTTGTTTGATTATCGATAATTTATTGTTATTGCTTGATCACGCTCCTTTTTACAGGTTTAAAGGGAATTTGTACTTGAAATCACGCCTAATAAGATAATTAATAATAGGATTTAAGTTTAATGTGATTTTAATTCCAGTGATCACCAATATTAGATTTGATTGTGCATTAATAATCAACTAACTTAGATTAAATAGGTTTAGGATCAATTTGATGTGTGTATGTTAATTGAAAAGCGCGCATGAATATCAATAAGAATCAAGTAGATGACTATTTAGGGCGGGTTTAACCTGTTTAGGTTGGATTCGTACCATCATTCCCAAAAATTCAGTCATGGTTTCGGTTCACTATGGAGTTAGCAATCTCTGTGATTTTGAATGGGGTGTAACTTTCACAATCGTGAAAGGTTTACAAGTTCATAAAGCTTGTTGGCGACTCTTTTTCTCTAGCTTATTTTCCTAGGAGCGCCGCCATGCTTAAAAACATGACCCACGTGTAGGGTGGAGGTGAAAAATTCCCTACACTATCCCTAATTCTTTTGAAGTAGGGGCTCACGCCGCTTACCTGTTAAGGAACTACATTCTGCCAAAAATCGATCCTGGGAGAAAGTCAAATGCCGCCTTGGTGTGCAAAGGCTAGGCTAGAGAAATTAGAGTTGTTTATTTTCTTGCCTTTGGTAAGCAACTAATGAACGGAATGGTTGCTTATTTCTGCAAGTGCTACAAAGTCAAGGTGATACGTGGGACTGAAGAGGAGATTCACAGCTTGTAGTAAGAGTGTGCATGCTAGTGCTGGGTAACGAAATTAACCTTCACAACACAGTAAATTGGGAATTGGTAGAGCCTAAGGATGATGAATTTGAAGGGTATCTTGAAGACCCTAAGTTTAAGGATGTAGTAGACAAGATTACTAATTGTTGGTGTAGGGTTTTAGGTACTATATTGCGGAATTTCACGAATCATATTCCTTTGCACCTAAACATGATCTACAAGCATAACACATAAATAATCACATAATTCATACCTTTGACGTGTGATTTCCAAGATGCGATTGACTATCAATTAGGGAGAGAATAGAGCCCCAAGCGTTGCTCCTCTACTCAGTCCGCGGGATTTGAATGAGTCGTCCACCAATGCTATGTTGGTCGGATGAAGGAGGAATGCACAACAATCACCACCTTTGCGGACAATTGGCCACCACGAACCACCACCACCACCGTGCACACCACCGGCGCAAGGAGAGAGAGAGAGAGAGACGTGTGAGAGGGAGTATGAGAGGGGTTGGTTTGTGTTTGCTAATTAGGGTTTGATCAAAAGATCACTTAATGTTTTGTTCAACCCTAGGCACCTAGTCTATTTATAATCATATTATAATTAGACTAGGAAGAAAAGGCTAAACCCTACAATACTACCCACATAGCTGGCCACCTAGAGGAAGAAGGCTCATTTTATTAGTCCAAAGATCGTAAGTACCTCTAGCTATGATAAAACAATGACCCAAATGAACGAATTTAATTATCTCCATAATTTGATCCATTATATATCTAGTAATTGCACATGACCAAAATCTTTACATATATCAATAGATTCATAATCTAATGATATTGAAAGTCCGTCCCTTTAGATCTTCCGTATGAAATGTTCATTTTCATTTGAATCAATTGACACTTTAGGAAAAAATTGTATATGTAGAAATGGTTCATCTATATCTACCATATAGAACTTTAAACCTATTTAGCTATTCAAAACACATTGTGACTCAATAAAGCATAGAATAACACTTTCTCCATATTTTTTAATCTTTAATGCTTAGTCATTAAAACATTGAATGGTGTATGTTTTGATAATGACAAAAATAAAAAATATTTACTTAATTCTAGCCAATTTCTAAGTAAGGTGAAATGTAAGTTCTACTTGTAAAGTTGCAACTTTTTTCTTCTAAACTTGTAGATTCTACTTGTGAAGTAGCAACATTTGCTTCTAAACTTGTAGGTTTATTTCTCCCTTAGCTACTTCTTTTATTAGTTCAACCAAATTCTCAATGAGTGAGCTAAACATGACATCACATGTCCAAGAAGTAGTAATATGCTAAATTAATTTCTATAATATACTTCTTAAACTGGAACATTTCCATTCTTTTACCTTCCAACTATATGAGGTAGTTTCTAATGAATTGGAATTGGTCCATTTAATTGGATACATTTGTGGTTCATAACAACTTTTAGCATATAAGTTGTTTAGGTTTTAGAAGTAGCAACTTATTTGCATTTCTTAGCCTATAGATCCTTAATGCCGCCCTTATATATTCTTAAACCTTTCCCTTTTGAGCCACTTAGAACATTTCTCTTAGGTTAAAAAATAATATTTTTCTTAACTTCTTTAAGAACTTTTCATGATTTTGCTAAGTTTACTTAATCCTTATTCATATTAGAGTTTAATTAACTATTTAACTCCATATGAAATGGATGAAGAATAATGTCAGTTGATCAAATTTTGATCATAGCTACTTCCAATCATTTTCTTATATTCAATCACATTGAAGACCTGAGATTTTATAGGGTTTCCATAATTGTCTTTTAGAGGGTTCATACCTCGCATCTCATTATATCCTTTAAAACACTTTTCAAAATGAAGATAGTGTAGGCGTTTTACTCAAACATTTTATGTTGAAGAAAACCAACCTTAGACATGTAACATAGGTTTCTAAAACTTGTCCTTTTAGAGACATCTTAGGAAAATTGGAATATAGGTTTATGGATTATCTTTTAACTTTTGAGAACGTTTCTCAATTCTATTTCAATCGAGGAGATATTAAATTATTAAAAAACTAGAATGTATATTACTTACTTAATAAACGCAAAATTCAACTATATTTATCTATGAAGCACCTAAATTAAAACCATTGGCAACTTTAACACTATATTAAAAATAAAATAATAAAAAAATTGTCCCATTTGAATTAAGTGATTCCAAGATCCTTTATTCGTGTAATAGTTTACCAGACTGCCCTACCATCAAGCATTACATTTTCAAGCTAAGTAAACTCTTTACTAATTATAACTCTTGCAACTCTTGGTTAAATAATTAACCATCTCATGTTTAATTATTACCCTTTGCTTCAAGAATCTAAACTCTTTAGGCAATCTTATTGAGCACAACCAATTAAAATTGTAATACTTGATTTACCCCAAGTTACCTAAGATAAAAAATGACACCCAGCTTTGGCATGACCCATCATTAATTATCAAAGGGTTGTTGGGTTTTAATTGGAAAAACAATATTACCGGGACCTAGATTTATTATGTTGTGATTAATTTAGTGAACTCTAGTACATAATCGTCAATATCAATAAAAACTAGCAGGCATAATCTACTAAATGCATAAACAAGACATAGTATGGCCCCTGATCCTAATAAGAAAACTAATAAAGTAAATGCTCCCACTTGAACCTTCATGGATCTCCATCCACCTTGCTCCTTTGGGCCCTCACTTTACGAGCTTCTTGAATTAACTGCAACTTATAATTCTACCATATTCTATTTACTACTTAAACAAAATAAATAAAATTACAAAAATACTTTATTGGTGTGCAGACCGAACTTAGATTACAAAAATACATCACGATGCGTAGATCGTATTTAGTAATTTACTGGGCCATACTAGTCATTATATAGCAACATAATATCATATATTATAAAATTGCCACATAAATAAATTACGTGAACATGCTTGCCTAAAATACTACATGAAATGTTCATAATTAAGGCAACATAATTCTTAAAATATCTTATATTTTATCATATAATTAGATAATATCATATATCATTCATGACATTCAATAAAATATCTTATATTTTAAATTAGGTATGAGATAAAATCAAATCTTATTTTAATCTTAAAAAAGATAAAACATATTTATCCTCAAAGATTATCCTAACTAACTTAGGAGATTCCATCCTAATTACTAAATTACCAACCAATCAAATAATTTTAAATCAATTACCTAACTAATTATGGATAATCAAATTACCAAGTCATTCCTTATCTTTTGGAATCTTGCTCAATTATCCTAAAATATTTCAAAGACCAAAACAAATTTTAAAATTTGAAGCTATCTTAGAAAAAATCTTAAATTTGATTCTATCTAAAATTAAATAAAATAAGTTTTTTTTTTTATAAAAAATTTGGGGAAACCGTGACTGAGCTGCTGCCCAGGCACGTCACAGCCGTTGCCGCTGCCGCAGCCAGATTCACAGCCCAGCCACCACATCAGCCTGCCACCGCAACCAAGCTGCAAGCTCAGCCACGCAGCCAGTAGGGCAGCAGCTAGGTAGTGCAACGCTTGCACCGTCCAGCCACCACCCCACCTCTAAACTCCAAGTATGTTACCTCCGCGCCTGAGCACCCTGCTCAGCCACACCGCAGCTCCTGCCGAAGCCAACTATAATATATGAGAACTAATCACAACCATTATATTCTACAAGATCCAACTGTTAAGATTGCTCACATAATAATGGCAAAAATGCAATTTATAACCAAACAAACCTTCCTTCAAAAAAAAAAAAAAAATATCACACATTACTTCTTTCTCTCTCCAGAAAAAAATTACCCACCTTCTTTCTTTCTCTCCAAAGCTTAAAGGTAGACATTAATGGCTTGAAACTTGAAGGATCGCTACTTTATCCCTCCTCTTATTCACTCATATATAATTTTGGTTAGTAAATTTCGAATTTCATGCTCTTAATCTTGGTTTTTCGTCATAATTTTCATTTTGATATGAAGTTGTAATTACATTGTTCGGTTTATGTTAGATTGCTGATTTCATTCGGTTTATGTTAATTTTGTTTCGAGATGACCTGTATTTTCTTATTTGATTGCTCATTTTCGAATTTTATTGAGTGAAATTTCTTAGGTTTAATTTATGTGAAATTTTTAAAGAGTGTGTTACTGTAATTAAATTCTAATGAGCGAGAAGAGTATGTTACTGTATTTGGATGTTGTTATTTCTAAAATTGATTATATGGAAGGATTAAGGTATATATATGCCTAAATAGTTCTCAGAACTCTCAATTGTCATGAAATTAGCCATATAAATGAAAGATGATATGTACATAAATTAAGTCTCATGTATCAAATGAGCAAATAATTCTTTGCTCGTGTATCAAATGAGCAACAATTCTTTGCTCATTTATCAAATGAGCAGCAATTCTTTGCTCATTTATCAAATGAGAAAATAATTTTTTCCTCATTTATGAAATGAACAAACAATTCTAATAAATGAGCAATAATATTTTGTTCATTTATCAAATGAGTAAACAATTCTTTGCTCATTTATCAAATGAGCAACAATTCTTTTTAATTTATCAATTGCCAACATAAGGTGAAAAAATTTAGAACATAGAAATAAAATTTAAGACATATTTTTAGAGCTTAGGTAGAAAATTCTAGAGCATAAGCAAAAAATTTCAGAATGGTTACAATAAATTTTGGAACATATTCAGTAAATTTTAGAACATATGCAAAAACTATTTATAACATATGATAAAACCTATTAGCTCAACTAGTATAGCACTATGCAAATGCATAGGATGTAGGTTCAATTCCTACATAGGTTATAACTATAAATAACTAAAAAAAAATTAATTAAAAATAAAGAAAATCAAATTAGCAAAAAATATATGAGTGAAAAATTAGCTTGAAATGATTAATAACTATAGAAACTTTGTTACAACTAAACTCTCATATAAACGCTTTGTCTCCTCATTACACAAATGAACCTACGTGGAATTCGAACTCACATCTTTTGTGCATTTGCACAATGCTCTATCTGTTGAGCTTGTAGGTTAATGCAAACTAAATTCAAATGAGAAAATTGACATAAATGAGCAAACTAAATTAAAATGAGCAATGTGAAATTAAAATGAGCAAACTAAATTAAAATTAAAATGAGAAAACTGAAATAAAATGAGCAAAAGCACATATAGTAAAAATGCACAAATGAAAATGAAATGAGAAAAGGTAAGAGAATCTTAGAGAGAGGAAGTAATTAATGCTATGGGAAGAAGAAGAATTAGCAACAATTTTTTTCTCATTTATCAAATGAGCAAACAATTCTTTACTCATTTGTCGAATGAACAAACATTTCTTTGTTCATTTATCAAATGAGCAAACAATTCTTTACTCATTTGTCGAATGAACAAACATTTCTTTGTTCATTTATCAAATGAGCAAACAATTTTTTACTCATTTGTCAAAAGAGCAAAAATTTCTTTATCCATTTATCAAATGAGCAAACAATTTTTTTCTCATTTATTAAATGAGCAACAATTCTTTGTTCATTTATCAAATGAGTAAACAATGAGTAAACAATTCTCAACTAGTACAAAGTTTACCTGATACCAACCCGCCTCAGGCTTCTCCAATTTTTGCACAACACTAGTAGCACCCAGATCAATAATTGATGTAGCTTCATTGGCTTTCTCATACTCTCCAATTATGCTCATAGCTTTTTGTTGAATCCCAGCTAGATCAACCATCTTCCCTTCAAAATTCCAAGCAATTCTTTGCAACCATATACCCAAAAGTAGACTCCAGAACACGCTCTACCATTCAATATCAGTGTGCACCATCTCCAGCTCTAAGATCCAACCTTAAAAGTGCTAAGCTAGAGTCTTAGTGGAGAAGTATACCAAACAAACACTGCACTGTTACATAATGCAAGAGTATGAAGAGTTGTCTCACTCTCTTCGCCACATATAGGACACAAAATATCAACCGTAATTCCCCTCCCAACCATAGTGATGGTAGTAGGCAGAAAGTAGAGACCAAGGAAAATATACAAGTACCAAGGGCATTTGATAAATTAACGAGAGCCTGTTCTGTACACCTGGGTGTACCGTACACCCGGGTGTATAAAACAAATTCTATAAATTAACAAGAATTGTTGCTAAAATATATATGTTTTAAATTAGTTTTCTATGTCAATCTATGAAATGAGCAAATATTTTGCTCATCTATGAAATGAGCAAAAATATATTTGCTTATTTATGAAATGATTAAAAATATTTTGCTCAATTACGAAATGAGCAAAATATGTAATGAGCAACATTGTTTTGCTCTTTTGCATCAACCGGCTAAAATGAGCAATATTTGTTTACTCATTTTAAGAAAAGGTTAATCGATCATAAGGCAAAGTTTGACAACTAGAAAAAAGTAACAGTTGAAAATTCATAACATAAAGTATGTACTAGTTGTTCAGAATTGGAAGAATAGTATTTATTGTGCCCCTATGAAGGTTCAAGCTGGGTATGGGTAAAAAACCTTAGAAGTAAAAAAAAAAAAAAATACAGCCCAATATGGTTCACAACAGCTATGAAAAAAAGAGGCTAAAATCAACCATACATGGAGTGATGCAGCAACTCTTCCAAATGTACCGAGTTTGGTTGACTGCGTGCCTGTGTGCCTGTGTTGCAGGGAGCCAGGTATCTCTGAATGGCACCAAAACTAGAGCCACCAGGCCAACACAACCTAAATGGCTGAAAGTCTGAAACAACACACCCCACACTTTTTTTTTCTAATACTCCATTCTGAATTGTTGAGCAATACATTCATTACCTCTGTTTTTTTTATAAGCCAGTAAGTTGTTATTGTCAGCACATTGAAGAAGATGTACACAGATATCAGATAACACACATGATTGTGATTAGTAGCATATCTGACTATACAAAAAGGCCAACTTCCTTACTACAATGAGGTATTAGTGAAAGCATAAAAGAAAACTAGCTAGTAAATGCTTGGATGATCATGGCTAAGAAGCTATAAGCAAAATCATTTTGGCTAACGGTTAAGGTCGAGCAGATCTAAGACAATGGTCAGCAAATAATATTCAGATTCAGGCCGAGCCACATTTGTTAAATGAGCAAATAATTAGTTACTCATTTGTAAAAGAAGCAAACATTTCTTTGATCATTTGGGAAATAAGCAATCAATTTTTTGCTTATTTAGCAAATGAGCAAATAGTTAGTTTCTCATTTGTCAAATGAGCAAATACTTAGTACTAATTTAACAAATGACTACAACTCCAAACAAAACATACATTTCATTAGATATGCTATACAAAATAAAAAAACTCATATTTCATAAATGAGCAGCAAAACATAAAATGAGCTCAAAGAGTGAGAAAGACAAAATATTTTTTTTTAAAAAAAAAAAAAAATGCAAAACATGTTATTTTCTACTTGGCATTTCGTCTAACAGGTGGTGGGCAATATCAAAAATAATGGATAAAGCACAAAACTTCAACTATAGCTCAAATATTCATAAGATTAAATAAATTTGAGTACTCATTGCATAACCAGTATCAATACATTATAAATTCGACAACCATATTTGAAAAAATCTGAAACAAACAACGATTCTCTAGAGATTGAGAAAAAATGTAGCTCTTGAAGCATATATAGAATCAGATTAATCATCAAAATACCCTATCCAATCGGTTCAATATATAAACCAAATTCAAATAAACCTAAAATCAAACTAAAATCAGCGTAAGTTTGTATCAAATTTAAGCAAATTACGTAAAATAATTGAATTTTGAAAACAAATTAGATCATAATACTGATAAACATACTTCAAATTGGTATAAAATTTCCCAAAAAACACTAATCTGAGAAGAGAGGGAGCAGCAAAAAGGTTAGAGAGAGAAAGAGATAAACGTGAAAGCCAAGAAGAATAGGAAAGAGAGAAGGAGGTGTAATTCACGAAATTACGAAAATGCCATTACTATGTTTTTTTTGGACCATTAGATTTAATTTGATCAATGGTCTAGATTTGTTCTCATATAGATATAGTTCTTACATAAGGAATGTGTTCTCACATGATATATATATATATATATATATATATATATATATATATATATATATATATATATATATATATATATATATACACACACACACATATATATATATAGACACACACACACACACACACACACACACATATATATATATATATATATATATACGGGGTGGTTCCGCTAAAAACAACAAATCTCAACCATTCATTATTAGCACAAAAGATCAGACGGTTTAAAAGCCCTAAGATCATTCCAACCTTACATATAATCAATTCAACTGTTTTAAAGGCCACTACATGCTAAAATAAGGTAATTTTATCTAAATTGACGACATTTACATAAAGTCACTACATATAAAAATAACGTAACTATATAAATTTTGACGACATTTACACAAAGGTCATTATATACAAAAATAAGGTAATTATATCAATTTTTACAACATTTACATTTAGGTCACTATATACAAAAATAGGGTAAGTACATCAATTCTGATCATATTCTCATAGAAATCACTATATACAAAAGTAGGGTAACTATATCAATTTTGACCAGATTTACATAAAAGTCACTATATACAAAGATAAGATAACTATATTAATTTTGATGGTAACCTCCAACCATAGACAAGCAACACCCAATCTATGAGCCACTTGGATTCCATACCTTGCTGCCGCGGCTTCCTGCCATATGTCGTACAAGAACCGAATGGTTTATTGCAATTAAAAACCAGGAAATAAATGACAAGACAAGACTTGTAGAGATTAATACTGTAGAAAGTTCCATGGAATAATCTGCCCTGCTACACCAATTGGTTCATGCAGAGTCTGTACATGATACGGTCCATCAGCAGGAATGGTGAGACAATGTATCTTATCTGCCCAACCTGAGGATCAGAAATCAAAATAAGTTCTCTGACAGTAGCTTGTTCTAGGGCCAAAAAATAATAAGAAATTCAACCTCACTATATTAGTTACTTATTTACAAGAAAATGCCATAGCTTAGGGTAATCTTGGTTATGGAGTATTTACTTAACAGCATAGTGCCGGAAAAGGCGTGCAACCATAGGTATTTCAATATTGGCAGCTTGCTCATAAGGCTTTCCATTATCCCATGTTTCTAAAGCAGCAATTGCATCATTATGCTTTTCAATAAGATCTGCAAACTTCAAAAGGATTTTTTATCTTTCCTGCAGTAGATCAACAGTAAAGTTGGCTTAAGGAATATTTACAACGTAAAATCGAAGTATAATTTCACAAATTTTCGGAAATTTAGTTACATAAGCAGTCATCTTTGGCCATGGTCCTTCATCAAATGCTTTCTGAGCAGCAGATACTACTCTGTTCATATATATGTATACTAATTTATTTATATATATATATATGTATATATATATATATATATATATATATATACATATATATATATATATATATATATATATATATATATATATAATGCACTTGAGGTAAAGGGTGACACATGACACTATCATGTTGTCTATTTGAGTTTTAATAATATTATAGATGTGATGTATTTTATTTTAATATCCAAAAAAATTTACATATTAATTATAAATAACTTCCCACATAACCAACATAAATTAGTAAGGTCACATTATAAATTATATAAAATTAATAAAAAAATTATTCTATACATACAATCGCAAATTAATCAAAATATTATATGGTTTAATTAAGAAATTTATCTTTTCGTACAATTTATGTATAAAAATACAGTACATCGCACGGGCTTTCATCTATTTTAATAATATATAAAAATAAAATAAAAAAAATTAATCACATAAATACATAACATACGTAGTATTAGTTTTTAAAAATACAAATAAATTCTGTATCACACAAATTTCATCCAGTTAGTTTAACATAAACTCTTGTACATTGACCGAGATCCTTATTTGAATTTTGTTTATGGACTCTTATTAGACAACTTAGTAAGGGAGTAAGGGAGTCGACACGGTCACACGAGCTCTCTAAGTGACCGTAAATTAGTGGGCTATAATAAAATGGACTTAAAACATATTTCTTGTCGTGCATTTTATTGTTCTTAAATATTCTATTTTTAGAAAATTGCTTTTGTTATCAAATTTCCCAAAACCTACAATATCCACGTTTTTTATGCACTCAGTCACCTTTTTATTCTCTCTTTCTTATAGTTACTTCCTTCGTGTTTAAATAAGTAAAACATTTTGAATTATACGTAGTTTTAGGAAGTTTAGTTGAATTTATTAAAATAATAGGTAGTTGGGTATAAGTTTGAAGAGAGAAGAAAATAAGGAGTTTTGTGAGGATCATTAATTAGTAGAATATTATTAAAAAGTAGAGAGAATATTATTAAAAAAAAAATAGAAAGAAGGTACTATAAAAAGAAATGTTTCATTTATTTAAACGTTTCTGTAAAAAGAAAACATTTCATTTATCTAAACACGGATGCCGAAGGGGGTACTTTACCTATTTTTTTCTCACCCGCCCGCCTTTATTACTCTAACTCAACTCTCCTTTACGTTATTTCTTTTGCAAATAGTAAATGGAACTAATAACATTATTTAAAACTATTCTAAATTACATCTTTTTTTTTAAAAGTAATCATAAAAGTCAATAATATTATGGTGTAAGAAATTTTTCCAAGTTTTGCTGATATTATATATAACTCATAAAAATGTAACAAAAAATCCTAGCTAGCCCAAAATATAATAAATGAATAAATAAATTAAATTGAATTAAAAATAAATAAAATAAAACTGTATAGGAATTTTGAAAAATTACGATGCAAGAAATGTCTTACCACAAACAAAAGCAAAGTCATAAGGCAGCATATTCTAGCAAAAGGACACAAAATCAGAATACAATACATTTATGGCATGATAAAATAAACATAGTTTGTTCGAATTATGACTTTATTTGCTTCTTTTAGCTTGGGAAAAATACCTTATTCTATTACAGTACATTGCTTTCAATTAAGAATACCAACTTAGGAATTAGGCTTCTACTAGAAAAAAGTGAGGTTTAATTATTCTATTACCTTACTCTACTAGAATTTGGCTTCTACTAGAAAAAAGTAAAGCCAACTAAACTCACTCTATAAATAGCTCCAACAAATGAGTGTGAAACATAGAGTTTGTATAATTTCTTACTTGTATATTTGTTCCTAGTGAAGTATACTCAATTCCAATTTCCATATATTTTTTGTTACGGCGAAAATGGCAAGCAAGGCCTTGGCATGTTCAGCAACTACTCTGGTGTCAAGCAGGGCATTTACCAGCCCGTTGCCTGTTGGGTTGATCCCGCAACCTTCTGTGGTATCGGCTGCTCCATCAAAGAAACCTTCTTCAAGGTCGTCTTTGATTGTCCGTGCCCAACAGGCTGGTGGGCAGCCAATTGACCCTGTCCATCCTATGACTGGTGAACCCTTTCACAAAAAGGTCGCCCTCCTTGAAACCTCTCCTTACGGTAAATACTCTCACTTCTAGCAGTTTTATCAAGATTATTATTGGCATTGTGACACTTTTAATTCAAAGGGTTAACCAAACATTTTTCCGTGTGATATAATTATGGAATGCTTTAATTTATTTGCAGTCCGAACTCCCTGGAATACTAGTGAGGATGAACACGAGATCAGGATGTGGTTCGACATGCCAGGAACTGCAGCAGAAAACATCGAGGTTGAAGTGGTGGATAACTTGCTAGTGATCAAAGGAGAAGGTGGAATTGATGCTTTTGGAAGAAAGATCTTTAGCCCCTATGATAGCAGGGTTCAATTGCCTTCGAATTCATGGAACGAAGAGATTACGGCCGTGTTTAAAAACGGTGTTCTCTACATTACTGTGCCAAAGATAACCAAATTTGAGCACAAAATCATCCACATTCCAGTTAGAGCTGCTTAAACGTAACTCGTTACACAAGCTAAGAATATTAATTGTCTCTCAATCTGTCTGTGAGAGAAGTTATCTTATGTTTATCTTTTCATTGAAACACTATACGTAAATAAAATGCTTTACTTTGTTTGCAATGTTATTAATCAGTATGGTTCAATTACGATAGTGTACGAACAACAAGGGTTCACAAACTTTATGTCATAATATAAATTTGAAATTGATCTATATGACCCAACTTAATGTATGAATGATCATCAATATTATTATACTCCATCGCACACATGGTTTACTTATGATGTCTCGATCATTTATATACTATATATGTCCTAAAAATATTGCATCAGCTAGATTAGTGTCTGTACGATGCACGGTAGTAATAATCTTTTTTTCATAATTAATTGTAATATAATATAAATATGAGGCAATTCATGTGGAATATACGACAAATACAATGCATATAGAAAAATAAAATAATAAGGCAAAAATTATTAAAACTACAATTGAGAAAAAAATTCAATAATACTTCGTCTAAAAGATGTCCGCGCGGTAATGATAGTATCTTGTACCTACTTTTTCTACAATTAAAAAAAGAGTTGGAATAATATTGAATTAAGAACACAAAATAAAAAGAAATACATTTTATGTAAAGATAATATATAAGATTGGAAATAATATTGTTATAGCTGTATTATTATGCAAATATTCAAAAAATAAATTTTTTTTTGCTAAAAGGGGAGGGAGAGTTTTAGAGGGAAAAGACAGCACCAGGAATGACATGGTGTCTGTTTTGATATTATGTTATTGATTCTTTTCTAAGGTAGTTTTACAAAGATTACATGATACTCCCATTGCCTTTTAGTATTTACATCACTTTGACTCACACATTTACTGAGACATAACTTTGACATATAATACATTCAATTATTAACTAGTAAAAATTATAAAAAAAAGTAAATTTTGAGAATAGACATTATGAACAATCTAGTGATATATTACATAATAATATATATTCATTTTATAATAATAGCAAAAATATTAATTCAACAAGAGTATGGCCCTGTTCTTTAGGGCTGCTTTGCTCTGTTGAGCCCTGCTATGCTCTACTGAAATCTGCTCTGTTCTGGATTAAAAATAATAATTAATAATATCTTTAAAATAAATAATTAATAATAACAACAACAACAACAACAACAATAATAATAATAATAATAATAATAATAATAAGTATAAAATAATAATAAAAAATTAATAATTTCACAATAAAAATAATAATAATTATAATAATATTAATTAATAATAATGTATAACAATTTCTAAATATATATTGATCATAATAATAACACATAATATTTTTTTTTTGAGGGAATAATAATACTTCATATTTAATAATAATACTAAAATATTATTTTATAATAATAAGTAATGATAAAAAAAAGTAATATATTTCACTGATATGTTACCCTTTTTTTATTTAAAGAAAAAAGTAAATTGGATTAATTAACAATCAAATCTAAAAGCTACCCAAAAATGTACAATGCATTTAATCAGAAGCTTCAACCAATATCTTTGTGGTCAAATGTTGCCAAAACCAATTCACAATATTATCCCCAATTACCCATACAATTGGAAAAAAAAAAATTAAAAAAATAAGGAGGATATTAGATAACATGCCACAAGTGTCACAAAAGAGTCAAATGTCAATCATTGTAGCCACTTGCACACTACATAATTTTATTCGGATGCATACGCTTGGCTTACCAATCATTCAACATGATGCGAATATAGGAGTAGCAGATTCAACTATGTTTGCACAATGGCGCAAAGATAGTATGGCCAAAGTGCGACATCGTATAGCACGCCGAATTTGGAGGGCAAATCGATCGGAAAGCGACAATGAAGGTGATGACAATGAAGATCAAAGCGATAATAAAGATGATTAAAATGAAGATCATATGAAAGTAGATGGTTAATTCACCATGGTGTTAAACTCTTATCTAGTTATGTTCCTATTTTGATATGTGGTTGTAATAATTTGAAAATGTTAAACTATTGTCTTTTATCTTTCTACTATTAACTTATGTTAAAGATGGTACATATCTATTTATGTTTTCATTCACCTAAATCAATGGTATGCACTTGTATAGCAATAATAATTATTATTATTATTCCGGGTGTATTTCCGGAACCTAGCTGGTGGCTGGACTTGGGTGTTGGCTAGGATTACCTGCATAATGAACAGTGATTATGCCCTCGGGGGTGGCTTCGAGTAACCCCCCTCTGAAGCTTAAGGTAGTAAGGTTTTGGATAATAATGAGCAAGTGATGAAAAATGAGTGTCTTTAACCTCTTTTTCGTTGTACTTGGATTACTATTTATAGTTGTTCTATTCTCGGTGTTGCAGGCTGAAGCCTGCTGAGGCCAGCCTTGGGGTCGAGCTCTTGGAAGATTATCCCTAGGGGTGAGCAAAGAACCAGGGTACCCGGTACTGGACTCAGAACTGGTTCGGACCCTCCGGGTCCAGAACCGGATCCGGTCTCACCGGTTCCGGGACCAGTTCCAAAATTCTGGACCCGGTAGGAACCGGTTCCGAGTCCAGTACCGGGTACCCTGGTTCTTTGCTCACCCCTAGGGATAATCTTCCAAGAGCTCGACCCCAAGGCTGGCCTCAGCAGGCTTCAGCCTGCAACACCGAGAATAGAACAACTATAAATAGTAATCCAAGTACAACGAAAAAGAGGTTAAAGACACTCATTTTTCATCACTTGCTCATTATTATCCAAAACCTTACTACCTTAAGCTTCGGAGGGGGGTTACTCGAAGCCACCCCCGAGGGCATAATCACTGTTCATTATGCAGGTAATCCTAGCCAACACCCAAGTCCAGCCACCAGCTAGGTTCCGGAAATACAATTCCAGGTCCTGAAAATTTGGACCCGGTACCCACTGGTTACCCGGTTCATGAATTTAAATATTTTTATAGACCCAATACTCATATATGGAGCCCAACATATTTCTGACCATAGTCCATATATATGCATGTTATATGACAGGCCCAACTTATTCCTAACCCTAATCCATATTTATCACCGCCCTCCCCCCTCTTACCCTCTCTATTCTCTCTCTCCTCTTCACTGTCTCCAATCTTTAGTGAAGACTCTTCACTGTCTCCAATCTTCAGTGAAGACTCTTCACTTCATATTCATTAGATCTTCTTCTTTCTCCTTTTCTCTTTCTCTTCATCATCTTATCTAAATCTCTATATATATTTTTCCACCCTCCTCCCGTCATATTTTCTCCTCTCTTTCTCTTTCCTCTTCCACATACTTCCACTCAATCCTCTTCTTAAAACCCCACTGTCCAACCACCTTTGGAATGAACAAGCCGAGCGAGTTGAGTAACAAGCATCGTTGAGCCACCGCAAGCACACTTGAGCCACCGCTAAGCCGCTGCAATCAAGTTTCTAAATTAAAGATCTAATTTTAATTTAGGTTAAACTTTAAATCTAGTTTTATTTTGTTAAAATTTCAGATTATTTTTTTTATGTTTTGGTTGTAATTTTAGATCATAATTTTTGTTGTTTATAATTTTTTAAAGAATTGTTTATTTTTGCTACATCATTCTAGAATTGCAAAGAATGAAGCAATGGAATATATTTGGAGATTTATATTTTTTATTTCATATGAAATTATAATGGTTTACTTTTTTTTTTTCTTTTATTGATAGTGTTTACTGAATTTTAACTTTGGGAAATAATTGAAATAAGAACTGGGTACCCGGTCTAGGAACCGGTTCCCACCAGTTTCGGGACCAGTTCCGCCACTACGAGACCCGGTTACAACCAGTTCCATTCTGGTTCCAAAATCTCGGACCCGGTTAGTTCAGGGTCCATTAAAATTGACCGGGTACCCGGTTTTGCTCACCCCTAATTATCCCTGACTTTGAGATGGAGCCCTCTGGGGTCAACCGTGAGGTTGAGCCCCTAGGAGGGCCTTCCATTGCCTTGGACTAGATTGGCACGGTGTGCACCCCTCAAGCAATGCTAGAAGCGCAGGGCAGCTCGGCGGGAGCTACCCTATACAACTAGCCCCTCAAGAGGTGGCTTGAGGCACTCAGGCCAGCTCTTGCTGACTTATGACGTTCCTCTGCCTTGAGGTTAGGAGCATGGGAAGAGCTCTGCCGAAGCTATCCCATACAACTAGTCCCCCAAGAGGTGGTACGAGGGATTTGTGCCAGTTCTTCCAAGTGTGTGACTTTTGCTGGTCATTACTTGGTTGGATTTGCTGACCGAAATCATCCTCATACAACTAGCCCCCCTGAGTCTCATATCTGCAATCCGGTGATTTAAGGCTCAGAGAGTTCCGCTAGTGAGGTGCGTCGTGCTGGATTGTCTAGGTGAGGAGCTTTGATTACTCCTGCTGAAGTTATTTCAAAGCGACGAGCTGAGGTTGAGCGAGGAGCTTTGATTTTGTCAGATTGATTTTTCTCTCTTCTTCTTCTTTTTTCCTTTTTTTTTTTTTTTTTTTTTTTTTTTTTTTTTTTTTTTTACACGACCTGGCTATGTTTAGTGGGTAGTTACCTCTCTTTGTTGGGTAGGTAACTGCCATTTAATGCCATTATTCCGTTTTCCCTCTCTTCTTTTCGTATTCCACGTTTCCACTAAACCGGTTTTCATCTTATTGCTCTTCTTCTTTTCCCATTCACTCACTTGCTTTTTTCCAGTTACTCTCTCCTTGCTCTAATTTTCACTTCCTTCTCTTTCACTATTCTTCTTGCTCTGAGTTTCGCAATTTGCTTGGGTATCGCTCGCCGCAAGTTCGCCGTGAACTAGCCTGTGTTTGCTACACATTTGTTGTCGTTCTTCACAAGGTACCGTCCTTAAACCTTCTTCCACCATTTTTGTACTTTCATATGTAAAATTAAGTATGCATTTTTCCAAAGATCGTTCTTTTTCCCTTTGTTGTGTTGTTAATTAGCCCCTATATATTTCCTTTCTTGTTTATAGACCGATTCTTGCCTTGTTGTTGTCATTTTTGACGCCATTGAATTTCCAGTGTTCATTCTTTTATTGGTTATTTATGTTGCCTCTTTATTGGAAATTTTTGCTCTTTTTTCTTTTTCTAAGTTTTGATATTTTTTGGCCATGTCGAACGCTTTTGATAGTCAAAATGATTCCGCCCGCTCTTACGGAGATGGTGGTGAGTCCGAGTCTGCTTCTTCTGCCGAGTCGACTCGCTCAGGTGAGCTTTCTAGGCCATCTGTCTCTTTTTCTTCTCCCATTTCCTGTTCCCCTCTCCAAGTTGTGTTTCCTTCCAACTACAATGTTCCAGTGGGGAGTGTG
Organism: Chenopodium berlandieri; assembly: GCA_034703905.1. Classification (NCBI taxonomy): domain Eukaryota; kingdom Viridiplantae; phylum Streptophyta; class Magnoliopsida; order Caryophyllales; family Amaranthaceae; genus Chenopodium; species Chenopodium berlandieri. The sequence goes on from CM068289.1 coordinate 48,255,987, forward strand.
CCCGTCGCTGGCGCTTCTGCTCGCGTTGCTGAGCCTAGCGGCGGACACTCTGATCCTAGTGCGTTCCATCCTTACTTTCGTGGTAGGGTGCGCAGCGATACTTTTGAACCTTATTGTGAGAGGGTCTTGATGACCAGGGGGGTTGCGCTGCCTCACTTGTTGCGTCTGCGGCTGTGCCCTGCTCGCCATGCACAATTTGCAGCCGAGGTCAGGGCTAACCCTCCTGTCGATAACCCTAGGAGCCCTTTTCTAGATGTACTTCCTTTGCGTGAATTTTCTTGGTTGGATGATATATCTAATGTGCACCGTTTTGACCATTATGTAGAGTAAAGCTCCACTCCTGTTGATACTTCAATGATTGCTCATCCTCCAGCGGGCCACATTGCCCATCCTCCAGCGGGCCACATTGCCGTTTGTGCTTCCCAGCTAAACATAGGACTAAGGTTTCCTTTGGATCCAACTCTAGACAAGCTGCTGCGTGCCTTCAACATTTCTCTCTCATTGATTTTGCCTGTGTCTCTACATATGTTGATCTGTTTCTTTAGACGGTGTGTTTCAAGCGCTTTCTAGAGTCTCTTTCTCTGTTTCATTGGTTATTCAGTTTTAAACGGAGTGCTTCAGGTGCTGACTCTGGATAGTTCTATCTTGCTCCGAAACCCAAAAGAGTCTTGTCTTACCCCAAACTAGGCCGCTTTAGGGATTGGCAAGGAAAATTCTTGTGGCTGCGTGTTTCGGCTGACTTTGGGTGCCCTCGCTCTTTTTATTGTGTTAGATCAAATATGGGTGGCGTCACTCTGCATTCAGCCGACTCTGCCAAAGAAGCTCAGGCCTTTGACCATTTTGAGGGTGAATCCTATTCCCCCAAAACATGGCTTCCTAACGGGCTATATGTTATAGGGAATGTTCTGCTCTCTGCCATGCGTTTATGCTCAACTCATGAGTCTGGTAAGATTCAGCTCGCCTCGCCGTCATTCATTTTTTATTTTTTATTTTTTAGTGTTAGTATGACTGACTTGTTTTTCTCCTTTCTAGGTTATGAAAATTGGACAAGGCTCTGCTAGGTGTGGATGATACTTAGAAGCTTATTGTTAGGATTCTAGGATATCCTTCCTTTCCCCTTGAAGTAATAGAAGTTTATGTTGCTGCCCGCCTAGGTGAATCACGTCCACTCCCTCATGAGTTCAAACAAGGTTCCACCAATGCTGGGGCTTCTGCTCGTTCTACTCCTACTATCCGGGCAGAAACTGAGCTTGAAGTTTCTACTATTGTCAGTGATCAAGTTAGGGGGAATGCTGAGTCCCCTCAAAAGTCTAGGTCGTTGATGGCGCCGAGTTCTTCGACTCTGGTCTCCGGTTAGTGGACAACCTAGACTGTCGATGAGAATAAGGATGAGGTCTATAATCGTGAAGTCTCGAATGCTGCAGATACCTCAGATCGCGTAGGGCACAGCAACAATGAGTTCACAGATTCTCTGTTTAACGCTGCCTCTTTCGGTGTTGGTGGGGTATTTGAGTCTGTGCAAGTCAATGCATCTTTTGGACTTGAACCCTAGGGTTCTATTTCAATTGGGCATGTTCTGCCCTCCTCTAATGAAGCTTTACCTCCTATTTCGGAAGGTCTACCTCTCTCCTCTTCCACTTCTGCCGAGCATGTTCTGCTCGAATTTTCTATTACTACGGGCTTAACTGTTAAGATCCCTACTTCAACTTCTGTATTTTCTGGCGTTGCTGTGATTCACCGCCCTATTCCTCAAGCAAGGTCTTACCGTTATCGTCTGCGCAGCCGTCGTCGTGGGGGTCACGCAACCAGCATTTCTGGCCAAGAGGTTCCTACCCCTATTATTGACTTGGAGTCTATCTTTCCTCCGCCTGAGCCTTCTCCCAAAAGGGCTAGAGTTCCTACTGTGAATTTAGGGTATTTTTGCTCGATTTTCAGCAGCTTTTGTAGTTTTAATTTCGTGGGGTTTAAGGGTCGATTTTTTGCTCGAAACTAGAGGGTTTTGGTTCGAATTTGCTCGAACATGGAGGGTTTTGCTTTAGATTTACCGTGTTTTTCAAAAAGTGGTCAAATATGTTGCTTTTGGGGTCGAATTTCTCAAGATTTTGCTGTTGAATTCGCTGGGAATTGGGCTTCGAACGACAGCAAGTCGGCATTGTATTATTGCTGGCCGAGTTTCTGATCGAATTTGGGTCTAATTTATGACGTTTTGCTATTGAATTTCTAGTCGATTTGGGGTTGAATTTTGCTGGGGTTTTGGGATTTGGGGGTTCAAATGGAAGCAGCACTGCAACAAGCTAAGGCAGCAAGAGGTTATTTTTTTTTTTATTTTTTTTTTGTATAAAGAGCTAAGTGGATCTAAAATAGCAGAGTGAGTACTAAATGTAATACTCATTTGCGCTACTCCATGATGAAAGAAGCGACGCAATTAACTTACCATGTCATTTGCGTCACTTTTTAATAAATGAGTGACGCTAATAATATTATCATATGTGTCGTTCCTATTTATAAATGCGACGCAAATACAAGTAAGTCCAAAAAATATCAGCCTTTTGCTTCGCTTTGTAGCTAATGTCCAACACATATTACTTATAATGAAGCTAAAATATCTCATTTGCGTCATTTGTTTCTACGAGTGACGCAAATAAGGCGACACAAATGAGCATTTTTCTACTAGTGCACAGCGCAGCGCGGCATTTGTGCTGTGGCATGGCTAATAGGTTTTCCTAAATTCGGTCTAAATTGATTTTATCTTTTTATTAAGCATTAAGCACGTGATAAATTAGGCATTGTTTCAGTATTACGGACTTATTTTAGGCTTAGGGTTTTAAAATTTATTAATTGGGCTTAATTAATAAACATAACGAAATGGATTAAAATGGTTTGGGCTGAAATGAGAGTTGGACTGTGCTTTGACTAAACATTTGGACTAATCTGTTGTCTGATTTGTAAGCTGTGTTTGACTGAATATGGATTTTAAGCACTCCCGAGATTAAATACTCAACCCAACCAATAATGGCGGTATCATCGGGTTTGGTTTTGGGGAGATATGTTTAGATGTCTACACTTATCATACACTCGAAATCAATAAAGCAATAACACAAAAAAACTATCAATAACTACACTGATTAATAGCATACATACACTTACGTTACGTAATATCCACACCCGATACTATCATTGAGCTATCATGCGCGTTGCGCGCGATAGAGCAACTAGTATTATAAAATAGAGGGAGTACACATTTTAAGAAATAGAACATTTCTTTCCCCAAATCAAACCTAACCTAAATTCATGGGACTTGAGAAATATAAGAACTAAACTTGATCGGAAACTGACGTAAAATAAATTGAATTTGGGTAAGTGGGTTTTTTTTTAAATAATTTTGGATTCTCCTTTTTTTACAAAAATAAAAAGGTAAAATTGGCCTCAACATCCTCAACTATAGCTTGGATATAGCAAATACTCCAAACTTTGACTAGTAGCTAGCTAACACTATAGCACACCACCAATTATTGATTTGGGTGTAACGCATGCCATTATATTAATAGCAATTTTGGGCACTTGAACTAAGACACCTCTGGCAAATTAAGGGTAATTGATAGCACGCGTTGCACCCTAATCAATAGTTAAGTTCGAGGTGTTGGCTGCACTCAAATTACTATATAATGTAATATTTCCATGTGGGACAAAGATGAAACTTGATTAGGGGATTTTTTCCCCGCCACGTGGACCAATCAGAGTTCGCCACGTGTCATCCACGTGGACCAATTAGAGTCCGCCACGTGTCACTTCGTGAGAGGTCCAAGGTGGACCAATCAGGCCACGACACGTGGCAAACAGATAGCCAACCAGGAAAGCTGGCCTTTTACGGCCCAAATTCCCAAGCAAAGCCCAGTTAGCCCTAGGTTTACTAAAACCTAGTACTGGGCACATTTCTCAACACCCTATAAAAGGGAAATGTTTCCCTTTGAGGAACATCTATTCAGAAATATTTAATTCACATTAACTCTCCATTAGAGAAAGTCAGACACCTGACACCTCGAACTGAGCAATTACACATTGCAGATTCTCTCTTGGATCCGAGAGAGACCCTTTACTTTTCGCACTTTACTCCTCATACATGTTCTAACTTGATCGTTAGAGGCGGAGCTCCCACCCATCGGAGTCTCCGTTATTTTGCAGGTACAGGCGTCCAGAAGTCAGTCTTGGAATTGTATCTCTCCCGAAGGACATCAAAAAACCCCGAAACATTTGGCGCCATCTGTGGGGAGAGTACTTCTAAGATGACTTTGCAAGAACCTGTATCGCCTCATAATTAGAAACGACCTATGGCCGACGTCCAGGTCTACTCAGACCAAGATACTGATGACGACTATGAAGTCGCCACTCATACGGCCCCTGACAGGTCTCTCAGGACACGACGTATCCGTCCCACCGAAAGGAGGGAATGGAACACTGACCAGGCAGGCACCAGTGAAACAGTCGGCCAGCCGACAGGTCAGCCCCAAGCGGCTGAAGGATCCACCCCCATCACTAGAAACGAGCTCATTACTCTTATGACAAGTTTCAAAGGGGAGATAAAGGATCTTATTGATAAACGAACGGCTGTCCTTGCCAAGGAACAGTCGGCCAAGAAGCCTTCTCATTCTGGGAGGAAAAAGCCGGTCAAGGACCGAGAGGCCACTTCTTACCCTAAATCAAGGGACGGGCAGAAGCCCTTGATAAACTTGGCTGGACTTCAGTTTCCTGAGCCAAGGAAGAGGAAAGCCATCCAGTATATAAAGACGGATGGTTCTAAGAAAACATATTCCGATGCTCGGATGATAATCCAGCAAAAGAAAAATATGCAACTGTCAAAGTCGGCCTCAACGTCGAACTTCAATGACAGCTTTCAAAATACCTCAATGAGGTATTCTCAATCAAACTGAGAGGACCCGACAGGCGGCATGTCCGCTCACTCTAGTCCAGAGATGTTCCAGGCGGCCTCGTATGCGCCTCAACAATCATACATGCCGTATGGACAACCATATATGTAGTCTACCCTCTTCGGGGGGCAGGCGGCACATAATTTCCAGCCTTTGGACTGGAAGCTCCGACTGCTTAGAATTGGAGAATAGCCTTCAGCTTTCTCCAAGGAAATAACTGAGGCCGCACAGTCGGCCAAGGTGAAGAATGTGTTGGTAGGCACTTATTATGGTACCTCCAGCCCAGAAGACCACCTGATGGCATACACCAACCTTATGTATCTTTAAGGGTTGGACGATGCCACATGGTGTAGATGCTTCTCGGCCACATTGAAGGGTGTCGCCCAGCTATGGTTCGACAACTTGCCAGCCGGATGCATCAATAATTTCAAGACGCTCGCATACTCGTTCGTGTCAAACTTCTCAATGAATATCCCTACAAAGAAGACAAGTCTTGACTTGGGAGCCATACAGCAGGGAGAGAAGGAGGGGCTGCGCTCATACATCAAGCGCTTCAATCTGATGAAAATTCAGATTCAAGGGCTGTCTGATGAGGTAGCCTACACAGAATTTTTCAAAGGTTTGAAGGATGGGTCGGCTTTCAAGGTCGACCTCGTCAGAAAGAGAGGGGCTACCCTCCAAGAGGCATTGATGGAGGCAGACGCCTATATACAGGCGACCGAGCTTTGTAACATCAGTAAGCAGTCGGACTCAAAAAGGTCTGACAAAAAAGAGAGTCGTCCATCACAGCCGGCTAAGAAAGAAGAAAAGAAAAGAAAACAAGTCTGGGTGACCGAAACTTCTGAACAACCATCCCAGAAGAAAGAGAGAGAAGCAAAGACGTACTCCCCAAAGTACGAATTCAATAAGGACTGCTACTCCATCTTCATGGAGATTAAGGATCGGGTCTCTATTGATAAGCCGACTCCTATGAAAGGTTCCGCCAAAAATCGGAACAAAAACAAATACTGCCACTACCATGAGGATATTGGCCACGACACCAACAAATGCTATAGCCTCAAGCGGCTGTTGGACCGTCTGGCCGATAAAGGAGTCCTCAAGTCTTATATCTTAAGGTCCAAGGTTACCTTGCAGACTAACCCTGGACAATTGCCCAAAAAGAAGCCCCACTCTGCTAATAGCTCGGATACGGATGAAACTCTGATCTATACAATAGCAGGCGACTTCGCTGGAGGCGGCCCTACCATCCGGGGCAATAAAGACTATGTCAGGCGTCTCGATGTTAACTCAGTCGACGAGGGACAGGCGTCCAAGGACTACTTCCTCGAAGTCGTTATTACTGAGGATGACAAGGGCAAAATCAGGAGGTCGCATGATAACCCTATTGTCATCGAATGCAAAGTGGCCAACCAAAGAGTTGGCCGAATCCTCATTGACACTGGGAGCTCGTCTGATCTCATCAGTCACAAGTGCTTGGCCAAGCTCAGTTACAAGCCCGAGAGTATGCACCAGGTCTCTCATCCCTTAGTGGGATTTGGGGGTGGTGTGGTACATCCGGTAGGTCGAATAGACTTACCCATTCGTCTGGGCGAGAAAGGGGAGGGATGCCACATGGTGGTCCGGTTCATAGTTGTTGAAGAACTAACGGCCTACAACATGATTTTGGGGCGCCCCACCTTGAATGAATCCAAAGCTGTTATCATCCTTTCTATTATGCTTCTCAAGTTTGAGAGGGATGATGGAACATTCGGCTCCCTATGGGGAGACCAGAAAATGGCCAGGGAGTGATACCTCTCTTATATCAAACCCACTGTGGTTGCAGCCGGCCCTAGTGGAGAAACCACTGACCTTGACCAAGTCAAGGAAGCCGCGCCTGCTGCAACAACAGCCGGCAAGAAGAGAAAGGCCAACCAAATGATGGCCGAGAAAAAAGACATGCAATAGCAATCACTTACCGGTCAAAGGCCGAATAAACTCCGTCCCCAGCCGGCTGGTGAACACATGGACATTGTCCTAGATGACTCTCGTCTTGACCGGACTGTTAAGGTTAGGACGACTGCTTTTGCTAAACTCGGTGCAGACTTGCACCACTTGTTGAAAGAATTCAAAGACATCTTTGCCTTTGAAGTGGACGAGATGTCAGGTATCAGCCCGGATCTAGCCGTCCACAAACTTGCTGTGGATCCTAAAAAGAAGCCGGTAAGGAAAAAGAAGAGGAACCATGGTGAAGAAAGAAGCCAGACGGCAGTCGCCGAGGTGAAAAAATTGTTAGATGCTGGTTTCATTCGACAATGCTACTTCCCTAACTGGGTTGCCAATGTTGTCCTAGTAAAAAAGCCGAATGGAACCTGGCGCATGTGTGTAGACTACACAGACTTGAACAAGGCATGTCCGAAGGATAGCTATCCTCTCCTAAAGACCGACAGTCTAGTCGACTCTACAGCCGGCCATGCCTTGATGAGCTTCATCGACGCCTATTCAGGCTTTCACCAGATACCCTTGTGGAAGAAAGATCAAGAAAAGACGGCATTCGTCACTGATCAGGGGTTATTCTGCTACACTGTGATGCCGTTTGGTTTGAAGAAAGCGCCTGCTACCTTCCAGATAATGATTAATACAGTCTTCGTTAATCAAATAGGAAGGAATGTGGAAGCATATATTGATGATATGATTGTTAAATCCAAACTCCAGACGGACCATCTTACAGATCTCCGAGAAACATTCGCCACACTCAGGCGGCACCAGGTCATGCTAAATCCTAAGAAATGTGTTTTTGGTGTTGAGTCTGGGAAGTTCCTCGGATTTCTGATTGATCAAAGGGAGATAGAGGCCAATTTAGAGAATATACAGGTGGTCATAGACATGCAGTCGCCTCGCACTGTAAAGGATGTTCAAAAATTAACAGGTTATCTAGCGGCATTGGGGAGATTCCTAAGTCGGTCAGGCGACAAGTGCCTCTATTTCTTCCAAACAATCAAGAAGAAGACTATGTTTGAATAGGGGACGGATACAGAGGCGGCCTCCAAAAGTTGAAGGAACACTTTCACTCTTTGCCAAGGCTCGTCAGCTCTCTGTCAAAGGAAGTGTTATACATGTACTTGGCTGTCTCTGATCATGCTCTCAGTGCCGTTCTCCTTGCTGAAAGAGACGGCTGCCAGCTCCCCGTCCATTTCATCATCCATGTCCTGTAGAATGTTGAGTTACGGTACCCCATGGTTGAAAAAATTTGGCTTGGCCCTCTTCATGGCAGTTAAGAAGCTGAAGCCTTACTTCTTGGCACATCCGGTCGTGGTCTACACTGACGAGCCAATCAAGCGGCCACTAACAACCATGGAATCATCCGGCCGGATGATGAAATGGGCAATTAAAATGCAAAGCTTAGAAATTACTTTTGAGCCAAGGAAAGCAGTGAAGGGGTAGGCACTTGCCGACTTCATTGTTGAAATGACTAGGCCGGCTGATCCAGATGATCCTGACCAAGTCTGGAAGGTATATATGGACGGGAGCTGCACAATGAACGGCTGTGGTGCAGGTGTCATATGTCAGTCTCCCGAGGGAGACAAGTATGAGTATGCACTACGTTTCAAGTTCCAAGCCTCAAACAATGAGGCAGAATATGAAGCCCTACTAGCCGGCATCCGCAAGTGCAAGGCGGTCGAGGCAAAGAAAGTGGACGCCTGTTCTGACTCACAACTGATTGTTAGCCAATATCATGGTGACTATGAAGCCACACATCCGGCTATGATCAAGTATCTACAGGCGGTAAAAGAACAAGCCGGAACACTTGAAGAATTCCACCTAAGTCAAGTGCCCAGGTCCGAGAATAACCAGGCGGATGCCCTCTCCAAATTGGCATCATCTGCCTCCTATGACACACCAAGGTCTGTTTTCTGGGAGGTGATGGGAAAAAGGAGCATTAAAGAGGAACCTATTGGAGTCCATGATCGAAGCTCAACCTGGATGGATGGCATCCGGGCATACTTAACAGACGGCACCCTGCCGGATACTTACCCAGAGATGATCATAATGAAAAAACGTGCGTCTAACTTTGAGATTCACAAAGGGGAACTATTCAAGAAAAGTTATCTACAACCTCTTTTGAAGTGTGTTACCGCAGAAAAGGGCCGAGAGGTCCTCGAAGATTTACATTCAGGGTTATGTGCCTCCCATATAGGCAGCAGGACACTAGCAAAGAGAGTCAGGCGGCAGGGCTACTTCTGGCCTACCCTAGAAGCAGACTCCATGGAGATTCTGGATCCCTATACGCCTGGTACAGGCGGACGGAGATATATTTTGGTAGCAGTCGACTACTTCACCAAGTGGGTAGAAGCGGAGGCAATCAAAGGCATCAAAACCAAAGATGTCATCTCTTTCATTTGGAGATATGTCATCACTCGGTATGGGGTACCCATGTCTATGGTTTTTGACAATGGATCTCTATTCGAGACGCCTGCTCTCAAGAACTGGTTGGAAGACCAAGGGATCTCTCATTGTTTTGCATCAGTCGGCCGCCCCCAAGCAAACGGTCAGGTTGAACCATTCAACAAGTTAATCTCTGATGGCATCAAAAAGAAAATTGAAAGAGCCGGCGGCCTATGGGCTGACGAGCTACCGCATGTTCTGTGGGCCATCAGGACGACTGAAAAAGGGGCGACTGGTGAAACTCCGTTTCTCATGGTTTATGGGGCAGAGGTTGTTCTGCCTATTGAGCACTATGAGCCGACTCTTCGAGTCATGCTTTATGACGAAGAGGCCAACTAGGAAGCCATGCGGCTAGCATTATATTCACTTCCAGAACGCAGGGGCAATGCAGCCTTGCGCCATGAGATCTATCGTCTGAGAATGACAAAAGCTCACAATAAAAGAGTGCACAAGCGGCCCTTAAAAGTAGGGGACTTTGTGTTATGAAAGATGGAAGCAGTCGGTAGGGCCAACGAGCAGGGAAAGTTGACTCCTAACTGGGATGGCCCCTACCAAATTTATGAAGAAGTTAGAGGCGACACCTACCGCTTGGAAACACCAGACGGCAGGTAGCTAGCCAGAACTTGGAATGTAGACAACTTAAAAAAGGTACTACTTCTGAGATTTGTAAATTATTTGTAAACATATCAATAAAGTTTGCAATTTATTTCAATTTTTGTACAAGTCTCCTCAGTAGGGCAAGCCGCCTGTGCAAAACTTAGTCGGCCGTATTTCTTTTAAGTACTTGAGTAAAAAACGTTAAGTCTAGACAACTTAGCAATCTGTTCTTTCACTAGGCGAAAAAGGCAAATAGGCACTGGTTCAAACCCCCTCTTTGGCACCGGTTTTGAACCGTTGGATATTTGAGGGATGCCAAATCTCTGAAGATTTGGCACTGGTTCAAAACCGGTGGCAATTAAGAGATTTAGCACCGGTTAACCGGTATTAACTACAAACTTTGGCACCAGTTAACCGGTGCCAAAAGTAAGTGCCGCGCTGTTTTTTTTTTTTAATTTTAACTACAATTGGCACCAACTGTTGCCAATTATGCCTTCAAAAAATTAAAAAATAAAATTCGCAATTTCATCACTGGAAAATTCAACATACAATGAAACAAAACACCAAAAATCAAAATTCCCTAAGAAAAAAAAAACACCAAAATCGTAATATAAAATCACAAATAAATATATATTCATCATATAAATTGTTATTTTACAATTTATTAAAAAAAAAAAACAGAAAAATTGTTGAATTTGTAATTTTACAATTTACAATCACTACAGTTGTTATTTACAATTTACAATCATTAAAGTTGTAATTTTAAACCCAGAAACTTCGAACTTCAAACTCAAAAAAATCACGAACTTCAAACTGAAAATTAAAAAATCAAAAACGTCCAACTTGCATCAATTAAAACAATAAAATCAGATAACAATGCTACTAACAACATAAAAAATCAACCCAACACAACATAAATCACTCAAATTCAACCCAAAAAAACCACCACAAAATCGAACAAGGCACTAAAATTCAACCCAGATAAATTCAACCAAAAAAACAAAAAATAAATAGAACAAATAAACCCCAAAAAAAATCAAAAATCAATCGAACAAATGAACCCAAAAAATCAACCACAAATTGATCAAATAAACCCCCGTTAAAAACGAAACGATTTCGCACAAATACACCCACAAAGATTTAACCCACAAAACGTAGAAACCTAGAAAAAAAAAACAAAAAAACCCAGAAAACCAAAGAACATAGAAAAACCCATCAAAAATCGTGAAAAACCCAGAACCCAGAAACGCGAAAACCCAGAGATTACCCATAACCAAGAAACCGAAACGCAAAGCTAAAGAACCGAGAAACCCTAACCTCAAATTTCTGATTTTAGGCGACGGCGATGTTTGTTGTGGTTGACGGCGGCGGCTTGGTTGTTGTGCTTGGTTGTTGTTGACAAGAGGATAAAGAACGAGAGATCGATCAAAGAAGCACAGAGAGATCAGAGATGAATGAAAGATGGGAGAGAAGAACAGAGATGAGAGGGATCAAAGAAGAAGAACGAGAATCAGAGAAGAACGAGAATCAGAGAAGAGATGAAAGAGAAGAACGACAAAGAAGAAGAACAGATCGAGATGAGAGATAAGGAGAGAGAGAAGGAGAGCATGCATTTCAGAGAGAGGGGGTTATTATATATGGGTTTATAAGATTAAGGGCACCGGTTAACCGGTGCCTATTCTTTCTTTTTTTGTTTTCATTTTCTAAAACAAAATGCACCGGTTAACCGGTGCCATTATATTTTTGCCCACCGGTTTTCAAGAACCGGTGCTATATTGTCGATGCTAATTTGTGTTTTTCTACTATTGTTTTCTGAACAATCTAATGAGGCCACGGGCCGGATGATCAACCTAAGGCCCATGGCCGGATGATCTTTTTTAAAATTAAACTAATACGTCTGTCCCAAAACTTGAGCAGGTGTCCGGCGACATCCATCCGGGTCCATTCGTCGCAAAGAGCATCTCCCATTTGGGTGGCACATTGTTCTATAAACCTAAAACAAACGGCCCTGCCGAGTGTTTCATACCAAAACCTCGCAGTTGTTTGACGTGAGACAAAGATAAACGTACAGCTATACTATAAACATGCGGTAGATAGTTAAAATCTAAGTCAGAAACCGCCTGTTATAGCTTGAAAATACAGTCGGCATAATTTGAGTAAATAGCTAAGCAAAACTTGGCGAATAAAGGGGTACCATGTGGCCAAAGGCACCTGATTCTTCTACTCACTCAAATCAGTGACAAAGATTGATTAGCCCCAAGGGTTCTCATAGTCACTCTGGCAAACTTGAGATGGAACCTAAATGGTGCGAACCAAGCCACCTATTTTTTCGCAAAAAGACGGTATTCGGCCACTATTCCTCTAAGTTGCAAACACAACAGACGGCCACAGCCGACTATTTCTTTTGATCACTCAAGTACAAGTGACGGAGATTGATCAACCTAAAAAGTTCATAGTCACTCAACAATCTTACATTTGGAATCTAAAAGGTATGAATAAAACCGCCTGTTTTTTGGCAAACAGGCGGCCTTCGGCCACTGTTCCTATTATTGTTAGCACACCGTGGAAGCTACCTTAATTAAAAACGTAGAGATTGGCGCCTGTTCTACACAAGCACCAAGCAGACGGACTATTTACAATCAATAAAATAACCTAAGAACGAAACTTAGTGACAAAACCAAGGTTCGTCAAGAACTATATTAAGGTCAAAAGCCGAATTATGCTAGTTGCCGCCTGGGCAATGGCCGACTGACCGCCAAGTTTGGGGCAATCACCATAGTGATTGATTGACCTAGAATTAGTAATACTCAAAAGTATCAAAAATTCCAAGTCAATTAACTCACCTTTGAAAACCAGGCACCAGTCGCCCAGGGGCAAGAACAGTTGGTATAAAAAGCATTCATTAAACCAAGAAGCAAGCTACATACACTTAGCAAAATTCATGAAAAGAAAAAATTCAAAAAATTCAAAATTTGAAGAATACCGGTAAAAATAGCCGGATGGTTAATATAAACAGTTGGCCAGATGACCGACTGGAAATGTTGAAATTTAAAATTGTATATAAACCCCGACCCCTTGGTCGGGTAATGATACAAAGAAATTGGCACGCAGGCCAAGGAATAGACTAAGCTTCTAGAGGAGGCTTCTCAGATTCAGGAGCCGCATCCTTCTGATCCACGGCCGGCTCCTCCTTTTTCTCGCCATCCGCCTCCTCCTCCTCCTGGTTCGACTCCCCAGAGGTGGAATTAGACGACTCGCCACCCTCCTTTTCTTCATCATGGTCTTGCCCCATGATGTTGTCATTGTACTCTCGGGTACTGGTGGCGAATTGATTCCTCTAGCTGTCATAGATGGTCCATGGGAAGAGAGCTGCCCAGGTCATCTCCATGATGAAGTTGTGTCCTCCATCATGTCCTTGACCAGCGCCTGTTTCTCCTCGTCGGCCTGAGAAGTGTATTTTTGGGCAAGCTGGGTCTCTTGGTTGGCAAGCTTCTGCTTTAGCTTGTCTACCCGGCCGCGAAGGCCGGCTGCTTCATTGTCCGCTTCCCTTAGAGGCCTGAGCTCAGCCTTGAGGTCCAATACGGACTTCTCTAGCTTAGAGATCCTCTTTCGGGCCGCCTCCAAGTCGCTCTTGACCTGCAAATTGGCAGACGCCTGATAATACAGTATGTCAGTGGTCAGAATTTCGTTTTGAGCAATTTGGAACATAGCTTTGTCATAATCAGAGGCGGCCCGGGCCTTCGCAGCCTTTACCTCTTTGTTATTTTCGTTCAAGGGCTTGCAAAGACCATACACTCGCAACATTGATTGCACTTGGCAAAAAAACAGTCGTCAGTAACATTCGCTAAGCAATTTTTTAAACAAAGGAAAAATTACTAAGTATATAACGGCTAGGAGAGCCAAGATGGCCTCAAGGTTTAGGGTGTCGACTCCCTTAACAGACTTCCTATCCTCGACAAGGATGGCCTTCAGCATGGACCTAGCCATCTGAACCAGGTCCGGCCTTTGAGGGACATCTGCACAATCAATACCCTGTAAGTACTTGGTGTAAATGCAGCAAATAGACCGACTGCTCTTAGAGGTGCTAGGCGACTGCCGATTGAATTTTACCCCCAAAGGGTAAGGGAAAGGACACAAGTCCTTGACACCTTCAGTGGCCGCCTCTTTCTCCTTCTCCTTCCCTTGCCGACTGCCACCAGGGACGGCTGGAGATTTTTGGGGTACATGGCCTCCTGGCCTTGAGGCCACGTGCTTCTTGGTTCTCCCGAGAGTCGTCACGTCACCAGCCATCTGTTTCCTAACCTTAGGATCCGGCTGGGTGGAAAAGGAAGGCTTTGCTGGAGTGCCCTGCAAAATAATAACAATAAGTAAAAAAAAAAAACAGGCGGCAGAAAAACTAAATGAAGCTGTTTAGTCCAAAGTTCAAAGTTCACCTTTGACGCCTGTACAACAGGCGACTCTTCAGCGGGCCGCTTGCCAAGGATGGCCGAGCGGTACTGAGCAGCGGCTTTTTTAGGGGCCGAGAGTCTCTCCATGGCTTTGTCTGCAAAAGATGAATTAAGAGTTAGTTTGATACAAAACAAAATAAGTTTCACAAGACATTCAAACAGGCGGTCAGCTACCTCTCGGCATCTCATCACTTAGGCCACAGGCGGCCAGATATGTCCCATCGTATGACTACTTTGAAGAGTCCTCTGTCAAGGATCTCTTCTTTGGCTTTATGGGGAACAGGCGGCAGCTTAGAGCCGCCTGTTAGGAAAGGTTGGTTCTTATTCCACCTGTTAAATTTTTTGTTCCTAAATGTGTCAGGACTGGAGATGATGTAGAAAGTGTTCCTCCAATCTTTCCACTTATTCTCCTTCCCCACAATCATCAGATAGCCGTTGTGGCTAGACAGCTGATACCAGCCGGTCCCGCTTGTTTTTGGGGTCCGGCTGAGGTAGTTCATATGGGCGAATGCCTCAAAGCTTGGTTCTACCTCATGCATTTCACAGCCGGCAACATAGCCCAAAATGTTGAACCAAGAGTTAGGGGCTAGTTGCCAGACACCCAGCTGGTATCCATCCAAAATCTTCTCTACAGCCGGATGTAGAGGAAATCTCAAGCCAGCCTTAATTGCCGCCTCATAGCAGCCAAAACAGGCGTCCTCGTAGCTGGACTGCTCGGGCCAGACTACCGTGTCCTCGGCATCCGGTGCGCAGATTACGTACCCATGTCCCATGACATGTTCAGTTCTAAAGCTCTCCATTTTTTCAGCCATCATCTTCCGCCTGCCCTTTGGAACATGATGATAGTAGGCGGTGTATTGTTCTCGGTTAGAAGCAGACGGCTCCGCGCAACTTGGTCCCAAGTCTACTGAAAAGGAATCTCGCGCAGTCTCTAGCCGAGAGTGCCTCTCTTCAGATTCATCCAAAACTCTGTTTGAAGTACTTGGCTCAGAATCGCTATCTGAGCTCTCGGATGAAGGGTCTGCTTGTCTTGCCAGATCAACAAAGGCTGGCATTACGTTGTCAACTTCTTCCCCTAATTCGTCTAAAATGGAATCACTAGGGGTACTTGGGGCAGGAGGCACGTCAGACAACTCGCTGACAGGCGCATGAAAGAAGGAGCCGTCTGAATTTGTCACCCTTGTTGTTCTTTTAGTTCTGGCCATGGTGTCCTGCAAAGACACATAGATAGTCGGACTTGGGGCAGTTCGAAAAGAGTGATCCAGCAAGGGGCAGTCGGCACTCGTAGTTCTAGATTCAGCCGTCCCCGGTGACTGGCTGATCACTAACCTAGGTCGTGCCGTATGCTTTTGGGAAACCATTTTCAAAAGGAAAAAACAAAGTACGAAAAAATAAAAGTAAACAGACGGTTACCTTTAGTTGATGAAGATGGAAGAACTTGAAAGTCTACGGCGACTGTAAATACAGGTGGTCTGTAAAACAGGCGGTTTGGTGCAGTCGGAAGTTCTCTCTCAAATAAAGAAAAAGCTCTCTAGAAATTTTTTGAAAAACGTCCAAACAAATGATTTGGACATCTCCAATTTATAGGGGGGTGAATTCCAAGAAACAGTGAAAAAAAAACGGTAAAAACCGTTACCCAATCATGGCATGACACCTGTCGCAGGCGCCACGTGGCATGCCGCGTCACGCAAATGATTAGGGGATTTTTTCCCCGCCACGTGGACCAATCAGAGTCCGCCAAGTGTCATCCACGTGGACCAATCAGAGTCCACCACGTGTCACTACGTGAGAGGTCCAAGGTGGAATAATCAGGCCATGACACGTGGCAGACAGATAGCCAACCAGGAAAGCTGGCCTTTTACGGCCCAAATTCCCAGGCAAAGCCCAGTTAGCTCTAGGTTTACTATAACCTAGTACTGGGCATGTTTCTCAACACCCTATAAAAGGGAGATGTTTCCCTCTGAGGAACATCTATTCAGAAATATTTAATTCACATTAACTCTCCATCAGAGAAAGTCAGACACTTGACACCTCGAACTGAGCAATCACACATTGCAAATTCTCTCTTGGAATCCTAGAGAGACCCTTTACTTTTCGCACTTTACTCCTCATACACGTTCTAACTTGATCGTCGGAGGCGGAGCTCCCACCCACTGGAGTCTCCGTTGTTTTGCAGGTACAATTGTCCAGAAGTCAGTCTTGGAATTGTAACTCTCCCGAAGGATATCAAAAAACCCCGAAACAAAACTCTTTTCTTTTGAAACACAACTTATTTGGACTTCTTTGTTAAAACTCCAAAACTCTATTCTTTTGAAGCACACCTTATTTGGACTTCTTTACTAAAACTCCAACATGTACTCCATCTGTCCCTAAATTTTTGCCACATTGTTAATATTTGGACCATATATTCTCATTAATCTGTATGAGATAACATAATCATGTGGGATCTTGTTGAATTTCGTCTCATTGCATATTTTATTAACATCAAGATTATTTTTAATTTTTACTGGTATGGAAATGGAGATATATACACCCTTAACCCAGTCAAATTTTGCACATATGTCAATACACTAGTTTGATCTTATTTTTATATAAAAAAATAATAATGAACGAAACAACAGACACCGCACCCGTAACCCCCTAAATCTCCAGCCCACAACCCTCTCACAAATGAATCCATTGACATCCCACCCGTAACATCCCTCAATCTCTAACTTGAAACCCCCCTCGTTGAACCTGACACGAAAAGGAGTAGGGGCTAGGTAGGCTTCGCCGAAAGAAGAAGGGGTGGGGTTTGGGTGGTTTCGGCATTGAGGACTAAGTGGGGGTTCATGGCTAGGTTCGTCACCAGCAAGCGTGGGTTGCGTGGGTTCACCCACTATGGTGGGTTGCGTGGGTTCACCGAATGGGATTAGGGTGGATCTAATGGGGACCGTGGGGTTGGGGGCTGGCTGGGGCGAGGGGTTAGCTGGTTTTTCTTTTTTTCCTTTTTGTTTTTTCCTTTTTTTGAATAGATGTCAATTAATTAGATTAGTTAGGTTCTAATTAAGATTTAATTAATTTTTTTTTAAAATAAATTTTAATTTTGTATTAATAACTAGACTAATTAGGATTATAAATTATTTATACATATAATCTGTACGTAACCTGTCATTGTAGTTTTGTGTCTTGTTCAAAGAATTTACGTGTCAAAGTTTTGCTTGTTCATGAATGATTTAAAGTTTGTCTTGTTTAAAGAAGGTTACCCAAAATATATATTATTCTTGGGAATTTTATTATGGTACTTTAGTTATCTAACAACATATTTTATGATAAAGTATGTTGTTATTCTATTAATAAAAAATTATAGTCAAAGTTAATAAATGAATAGTAAAAAAAAGTCTTACGTCTCAATTATTTTGGGACGAAGTGAGTACATTTAAGGACACATCTCAAAGACGTAAAAGTCAAATGGGATACAAAATAGGACAAAGGGAATAACAATTATGCTTTTGGTATCATGATAATTTCTTTGGTTTATACAGAGTGATTTCCCACATTATTGTTAAAACAAAAATAAATTCCCTTTGTGTGTGTTTAAAAACAAATTTTCTAAATACCACCCACTTAGGATTGGTGCTGGGTGTCAATTTTCTTGATTTGGTCCAGCTTAAAACCGCTAATTTCAATAGCGGTTTCAGGAAAGTGACCGCCTTTTACTATTAACAATTCTCTTTTCCTCCTTACGTTGTGTAAGGTAAGTACGGAGGAAAAGAGAGTGTTAATAGTAAAAGGCGGTCTTTTTTCCTCCTTATTTAATTTGCAACTAAGAGAGCGCCAAGCTGCCAACATTAATATTGCTAAGTTCAAAGAGACTAGATTTCAGTAATAACCGGTCTCTTTGCCCCTTTTTTAAAAAAAAATTACAAAACCGCTAATATTGTTAGTAGTATGGTTTTAACATAAGACCGTTGATGACATTAGTGGTTTTAAGCAAAATCAAATACCAATCCTACCTAAACGGTATTTTGGAAATTTGTTTTTAAATTGGTGCATAATGGGAATTTATTTTTATTTCAACAATATTGAGGGAAATCACTTATACTATACATTAAAACAAAAGCGATCTTAAATTTTAAAAATTAATTGATTACAAGTGGAGTATATCACCAAACTTATACCTATATTTTCTATCCTCTATTAGTTTTTATTTTAATTTTACTTTTTACAATAGCGAAAACTAAATTTGTTTTTCAATGGAAACAAATTAATTATAACTCACATAATCTGGGTTATTTTTTTATTTATATTGTTGGAGATCGTTTTGCTCCGTTCTGTTTTAATTTTTGTTTTGCATGGAAGTGACATACGTACAAAACAAAAAGGGTTGCATGTACAAAATTATTTTGCTTGATCTATATATACATCTTGACTAATACACAATATATGATTTGATTTGTATATATTTTTTTCTTTCTTTCTTTTTTAATGTTGCAAGTGATGTCTTACCACCAACCAAAGCAAAGTAACGAGGCATCATATTCCAGTAAAATGACGGAAGCAAAATATGTACAACAATTCTATCCGTATTAACTAAAACATATAAATAATGTTACAACCAGGTTTTGTACTGTTTATGTGCATCATTTTGTTAGGAAAAAGGCCTCATTTTATAATTTTGTTTTCAATAAAGAGCATCAATCTAGGAATGAACTATGAGGCTTCTTATAGAATATAGAGAAACATACAAAGAAGACAAGTAAAGGTAAACAAAAGAATTCTATATATAAGCTCCAGTGAATGAGTTAATAACATAGAACATTCTTACAATAATTACACTAAAATTTGAATCTCCATCAATTACCAAATTTGTTCGCTACAACGAGAATGGCTAGCAAGGCATTGGTGGCGTGCTCATCTTCAACTCTCATGTCGAGTAAGCCCTTTACTAACCCATTACCAATTGGGTTGATCCCACAATCTTCTGTCGTGTCCGCTACACCATCAAACAAACCTTCAAGGTCGTCTATGATGGTGCGAGCCCAACAGGCAGGTGGTCAGCCAATTGACCCTGTCCATCCCGTGACAGGTTCACCTTTCCACAAAAAAGTTGCCCTCCTTGAAACCTCCCCTTACGGTAAATATTCCACTTATATAACTATTTTTCCTTGTCTCATGCTAATATATATAGTACGTACATAATATACTTAATATTTTTCCTTGTTACATGCTAATATATATAGTACGTACGTAACATACTTAATTATTAGAGCGAGTCACATATTCAAACACGAACATAAATAAATTTAGTGCACTTTCATAAATGTCATAGGCTCTATTAACAACTAAATTTATAATTAACATTTTCTCTTGAAGAGTAAACCAAGATGTTATATCCAATCATATACAAGTTATATATATGCTTTGACATAATACTTGTAACATGTTTGCAGTACGAACTCCCTGGAACACTACAGAGGACGAGCACGAAATCAGGATGTGGTTTGACATGCCGGGGACTAATGCAGAAAACATTGAAGTGGACGTTGTGGATAACTTGCTAGTGATCAAGGGAGAAGGTGGAATTGATGCATTTGGGAAGAAGATCTTTAGCCCCTATGACAGCAGGGTTCAATTGCCTCCAAATTCTTGGAAGGAAGAGATCACGGCCGCGTTTAAAAATGGAGTTCTTTACATAACCGTGCCAAAGATTACCAAATTTGAGCACAAAATAATCCAAATTCCAGTTCGATCTGCTTAATTATAACCAGTTACAAATGAACCGCCTCTCTTAATCCGTAGTTGATGTGTGTTATACTTACATTATACTATGAAAATAAGCTCTGTTTACAATATATTTAAATGGAATGACCTATATGTGTAATGAAACACTTACAATAACCATATATTATATATGTTCCTTTTATTTACAGAGTATTTTCCTTTTCTTTTTTTTTTATTATTTTTTTTTTATTTTTTTTTTGTCTTATTTTCTTTTGATAAATATTAAACCATTAAATAAAGGGTGATAATGGGAACAAATAAAGCACATTATGTGAACAAATAGCATTCATTATCTAAGGCATTTATATTTTGTCGGTAATAAAGCATATTAGATGGATAGCTAAAGGCATCTCAAACAGTTGTAGCTAGAGACTTGCTTGTAATTTAAAAAATTCCCTAACTAATTGATTTACCATTGGAGCTAAAAATGAAATTAGATTGGTCATCAAGCAAAACTAATTTGCTTGAGAAGAAACTTGTCAAAAAGAGGGTTTGATATATTAAAAAAATTAAATTTAAAAAGTGATGAAGTAAGTCAGCAACTTAGAATTTGCACCAGCTTAAACAAGCATGAGAATCCATTAATGGCAGTCGAACATTCTAGAAGAAGAAGAAGAAGAAGAGAAAAGAGAGAGGAAATGTAGGAGAAGGAATTTATGATTCTCATTAATTGATCCAACTATTACAGAAATACCTATATATAGGGAGTTATTGTCATAACAACTTTCTAACAACCAAATGTTTGTTTGTAACAAACCGAATGACGTGGCATGCTGACTAGGATGAAGAGTAATTATCTATAATACCCCCCTTCAAGCTAGAGGGTGATTGAGAATCAATCATTCCTAGCTTGGAACTAAGCTCGGAATGCTACAGAACAAGCAAATTCTTAGTAAATAAATCTACCAGTTGCTCATGACTTGGAACATAGGACAATTCTATCAAGCCTACAAAAACTTTCTCCCTAGTGAAATAGCAATCAAGCTCGATGTGTTTG
Organism: Chenopodium berlandieri; assembly: GCA_034703905.1. NCBI lineage: Eukaryota > Viridiplantae > Streptophyta > Magnoliopsida > Caryophyllales > Amaranthaceae > Chenopodium > Chenopodium berlandieri. The sequence goes on from CM068289.1 coordinate 48,277,139, forward strand.
GTCTTTTCATGGAAAACAGGATTCTTGCCTATGTGAATTGCAGCTTGATTATCATAGTTGAGTTGAACAGGCAATAGGTTATCCACCCCAAGCTCCTGCAGAAGCCTGACTAACCAAGTGATCTCAGATGTTGTTGCCATAGCTTTGTACTCTACTTCAGAGGAAGACTTTGAAATGGTTCCCTGCTTCTTAAACTTCCAAGAAATAGGAGACTTGCCAGGGAGCATGACATAACCTGTAACTGATCTTCTGGTGTTGGGACAGGAAGCCCAGTCAGAGTCAGAATATGCCTATAAAGTGAGTTGATCACTGGCGTGCAACAAAATGCCTTGGCCAATAGTGCTAGCAATGTATCTTAGAACATGTTGTAGAGCTTGAAGATGAGGTATTCGTGGCTGCTGTAAAAATTGACTCAAGGTTTGTACAGCAAATAAAATATCGTGTCTGGTATGTGTAAGAAAGTTTAATTTGCCAACCAAATACCTGTAGTGGATAGGAACACAACAAAAATCACCAGAGTCTGTATATAACTTCAAGTTGACTGGTAATTGAGTTTTTGCAATTTTAGAGACATCAAAATTGCAATCCTAAATCAACTCCTTAGAAAACTTTCTCTGAGTTAAAATGATGCCCAGAGAAACATGACAGACCTTAATGCCAAAGAAATTCAGCTCCCCCAAGTCTTTTTTGCTAAAAACCTCATGCAAATGACCCTTTAAATGCAGAATTTTAGCAACATTATTACCAGTAAGGATGATATCATCCACATAAACAGCAGCAACAATCAAATGAGTGTTTGATCTTTTTATGAAAAGAGAATAGTCATTCTTGGACTGAGTGAAACTTCTTGTTAGTAACTCTAAGTTTAATCTAGTAAACCATTATCTAGATGCTTGTTTCAGGCCATATAATGACCTCTTGAGCTTAGAAACAAGACCATATGGATTAGGAATGCCTTTAGGGACTTGCATGTATACTTCTTCTGTCAAGCTGCCATGCATAAAAGCATTGTTGATGTTTAACTGGTGTAATTCCCAATGATTACTAGCAGCCAAAGAAAGGAGACATCTCACAATTGCCATCTTTATAACAGGTGAGAAGGTTTCCTCAAAGTTAATGCCATATCTTTGAGTGAAACCTTTAGCTACAAGCCTTGCCTTAAACCTCTCTATAGTCCCATCTGCCTTAAGCTTCACTTTGTAAACTCATTTGCAGCCAATTGCCTTTTTTCCTTTAGGGAGGAGCACTAAATCCCAAGCATCATTGGCAGTGGGAGCTTAAATTTCCTTTTGCATTGCATCAACCCATTCTTGACTCTCAGAAGCTTCTAGATAGCTTTTAGGCTCAGAAACAGTATTAAGATGAGTGAACAAGGCTTTGTGTATGGCAGGAACATCATCAAACATGACCATATTGTACCAATGATGAGCAATAGTATTGACACAATCAACCATCCAACATGGAGGTTTGCTAGGCCTATTTGATTTCCTGGCTGGGAATGGAACAGGCTTATGAACAAGGTGAGAAGAAGAGGAAGGTTGAGAAGTAGAGCTGTGAGGATCTGAACAATGAGGTGAAGTTTGAGAAGAACACTGTGAAGAGAAAGTAGATTAAGAAATGGAGTCTGAATCAGAAGCAGAAGAAGTTTGGGAATGATCATCTAAAATGAAGGGTTCAGAAACATAAAGGTCAGTGTCAAAGGTTAAAGGTGTGGATGCAAGTAAGAAAATAGGATTAGGATTTGTGACAGAAGGTGAAAAATGGAAAGGAAGATGTTTCTCATGAAAGATAATATCTCTGGAGATAAAGACTTTTCTGCTTTCTAGATCAAAAAGTTTATATGCCTTTTGTCCTAGTGGATAACCAATCAAGGTGCAGGGGATAGCTCTAGGATAAAAAAATTCCTGTTAGCCTTAATAGTTGAAGCATAGGACAAGCTTCCAAACACTTTAAGATGATCTAGGTTAGGTTTTGAACCAAATAGTTTCTCATAGGGACTGACAAGACCAATAGCACCCAATAGCATCCTATTTATAAGGTGAGTGGCTGCAAATAAACATTCACCCCAAAGATGTGCAGGTACCTTAGACTGAAAGTATAGAGCTCTTGCTGTTTTAAGCAAGTGTCTATGCTTCCTCTCAACAACACCATTTTGTTGAGGTGTGTCTGTGAAACTTTTCTAATGTGAAATACCATGCTTCTCGTAAAACAACAACATATCTCCTTCACACAACTCTTTGGTGTTATCTGATCTAACAAACTTAATATGTGTATTGAACTGATTCTGAACAAGGACAACAAAATTCTCCATGATTTTCACACCATCAGACTTGTTTTACATAAAAAAAAAAGTCCATGTGTTTCTTGAGTAATCATCAACAATAGTAAGGAACAAACTAAAACCATCACGAGTTGCTAACTTATAAGGGCCCCAAGTATCAATATGTAACAGTTCAAAGCATGCTGTGGATTTTATACTCCTCTTAGGAAAATAAAAGTCTAGTTTTTCTAGCCTTGGGACAGACTTGAAAAATGCTATCATTTTCTATATTACAAGAAAAAAAAAACCTTTCACATGATGCAATTTATTGAAAGGCATGTGACCAAGTCTTAAATGCCAAAGTTTAGCTTCTTCTGAACTAGAAACAGAAATCATACCAGATTTGCTTACTTTATTCTTTTGCAAACTTTTATTGACATCCTCTACTGCATAAAGACCAGATTCCAACTTACCAAGAACCAGGGAACAGTTCTGAATTGGATCCAAGATCACACAAGTGTCATGTGTAAACTTAATATCACATCCAAGATCCTTGCACAACTTGTGTATTGAGATCAAGTTGAACTGGAAATCAAGAACATAGAGTACATTTTTCAGTTCTATGCGATTCTGAAATTTTACATTCCCAATAATTTCAACTACAACTTGTTTGCCATCAACTACTATTATAGTGTTTGGATACTTACTGTATTTCTGATAAGTATCAAATAGATATAGTGATGAACACATGTGATCTGTAGCACCACTATCTATCATCCACCTTGTATTGAAACTTGTAAGAAGCAAGGCAAGTACCTGCTACATGAGCTGAAGCATTAGAGAGTGTAGCATTCTGAGTACTTGTATTGTCTGTTGTGCGCTGCTCCTCTTGATTTACAAGCTGCAAGAACTGATTATACTGTCCCATTGAGATATGAGCAGTTTCAATGTTATTGTCATCTCCACTTTCTTCATCTCCATGGACAATTGCTGTGATTTTTCTTTCTTTGTATCTGTTCTGTCCAAAACCGGGAGGATATCCATGAATCTTGAAACACTTTTCCACTGTATGGCTTGACATTTTACAGTGCTCACAAAACATACTAGAGTGTTAGAGTAACTTGGCCTTATTTGTCCTTGCTGAAACCTATAGTTTCCTGTAGGTCTTGGTGTTGAAAAATTCTGATTGAATCTTTTAGCTTCTGTTGCAAAAGCCATATTACTGCCATCATCTAGCATAGTAGCCTGTGTTTCTCTTTCTGTATTAACAATTTGTATGCCTTGTATACATTTGAGAGAGGTTGCATCATAAGTATATTAGTCCTTACTCCAGCATATTTACCATCCAGCTTTATCAACATCTGAACCAACCTTTCTTCTTGCTGTTGCATCACAATCTTCAGAGTCAATTTACATGTACAACCACTACATGTACATACAGGAACAGGATTCACACGATTTATTTCATCCCAAATTGCTTTGATCTTAGTGAAAAATTCAGCAACTAAGCTCAATCCTTGAGACAAATCATTCAGTGATTGTTGAAGAGTATACAACTGTGGTCCCGAGCTCTAAGAATACCAGTCTTCCAAATCCTCCTATATCTCTCTGGCTGAGGTAAAATACGGAACACTTCGAGCTATACTGCTATCAACTGAGTGCAAAATATAGCTAGTAATCATTTCATTGCAACGATCCCAAGCCTGTACTTCTGGTCCAGAAACAGGCCTCAACAATGTTCCATCTATGAAACTCAACTTGTTCTTAGCTGAAAGAGCAATGATCATACTTCTCTTCCATTCATTATAACCTTCACCACTAAATTTTTCAGTAACCAAGAATTAGCTGGATTTTCATAAGGATGAATGAAATAGATGCTTGAAGGATCATTGGTTAGTGTGAGATTGTTTGTTTCGGGCATATTTGATGTCAAGAAAGTTATAGCAATCACAGATTTCAAATCGAAATAAGAAAATAAGAATCAACTGAGTAATAACTCCAAAAACTACTTCAAATAATCTAGAGTTCAACAATTCTACTCAAGAAATCAAATCAAAACTTCGATTCACAACAATTCAATCAACTGATGATAAAACTTCTCCAGCAATTCAAACTACACAAAAATTCATCAAAAAAAAAAACTAAAAGAAATAAATCGATTAACGAGCTCACCCGCTTTGATACCATGATGAAGTAAGTCAGCAACTCAGAATTTAGTCCAGCTTAAACGAGCTTGAGAATCCATTAATGGCAGTCGAACTTTCTAGAAGATGTAAGAGGAAGAAGAAAAAGAGAGAAAGAGAGAGGAAAAGTAGGAGGAGGAATTTAATTATGTTTCTCATCAATTGATCCAACTATTACACAAATAGCTATATATAAGGAGTTATTGTCATAACAACTTTCTAACAACCAAAGTGTGTTTGTAACAAACTGAATGACGTGGCACGCTGACTAGGATCAAGAGTAATTATCTGTAATAAAAATTTAATTATGAAATTAAGACTCATTTAAATCACAAGCTATAAGCTAACCATCGGCCGAAATTAAATACAAAAGAGATTAGTTTGAAATCATATGTGACATAACAAGCAAATTTGCTAATTAGCTTACCATTAAAGTTGACATAAAACTTGTTGGTCTAAAATTCAACGCTTAGTATAAGCAATTTTTGTTTGTCACATATAATAATTATTATAGTAATCCTGCTAACGAGCATCTCGGGCATTAGATAACTACTCCCTTTGTTCCTAATTAATTTACACAATCAAATTTGGCAAGTATGGCAATGCACTAATTTGACATTAGATATATATGACCAAATATCAACAAAATAAATTAAAACAAATTTGATTTTATTGAAACTTTATATTAATATCTACTCCCTCCGCTCTTAATATTTTGCCCCATTGCTAATTTATGGGTTAAACAATTAAAAGTTGGACTATTAATTGTCACTAAGCTATAAGAAGTAATATAGTCATTTGTAATCTTGTCGGATTCATCTCATTGTATATTTTATTAATATCATGTTTTTACTACGTACAATTTTTCCGCGCATAGAAATAGACATATATACTCCCTCGGCATTTTATTACTTGCTCCATTTCTCCATACGTGGAGTTTTGAGAGAAATAGTAGAAAATAATAAATTATGAAGGAAGTGGGGTTGGTGGAAGATTATATAAACCATCCATGATAGTAGGGAGGAAAGAGAACATGAAAATGTTGTGAAAGGTTTTCAAAAAAGAAATGGAACAAGTAATAAAATATGGGCTGCAAAAGGAAAGTGAAGCAAGTAATAAAATACGGAGGGAGCATACGCTTTAAGACGCGTGTTGGAGACTGTAAAAAGTCAAATGGAGCTAAATAAAAATGGGAAAGAGGGGGGGGGGGGGGGGGGGGGGGTGGTCATATATTTAACAATATATATCATGATTTTAATACATTACTAATAAACGAAGGTTAAACTTAATATATGAAGTGGAAAAAAGTCAAACATATCAATTAACCAGGTTGAGAGAGAGTAATTAATATATTAACAAGAGTAGTTGTTTTTGGATTTATTTATTTTTTTTTTCAAAAAAAAATTATCTAAAATAGTATTTAGTTTATAATACATCTCAAAATCATACATATAAATCAGTGTAATATATATTTAATTTAGTTTAATATTTTCAGTTTTACATCTTCTATCTAAAGCTTCAGGGACATTCGTAAGCTTTTACCTAATCGTTTTTGTTTTTGAACTCATCGTTTTTGTTTTAGAAATCTATAGAGTATACCCAGCCGTTAACCATTTAGGAAGGTTATTAGGAGAGAGAGTGTAAAAATATTATAAACAATTATAGAGAGAGAAAAAAGAGGAGTGAGAAAATAATAATCTAGTTTTATAACCGGTTATTGTAACATGGTTATTGAATAAAATATTCTTCCCACTTTTGCAAGATTCTCCACTCATTAAATAGCTGATGACATTTATAATTGACACACATTATCATGATTAATGTTCAAGATGCATTTATAATTTATAACCATTGGGCAACCATTGAAATACAGGGGTTATGAAATAGTTATAAAAATGGTTACAAATGAGATGGAAAAGAGAAAAATAAATAAAAACAAATAATAACCATAATAATTGTGGTTAACCATTGGCTATACTCTTAGACAAGCAAAATTTATTGGTTTGCACTTATTAATAACTGTACCTAGGGGGCATAATACTCGTAGATGTTTTGGTTGCTCCTTTGTCAAACAACAATAAATTCTAAGTTTCTAACGTGTTTTTGCTCCCTATTTCTTAGAATTTCCCTTTTTCCTTTTCCTTTTCCTATTTTTTTTTACTTTTTGTTTGCATAATGATGTAATTGTAACTTTCTACTTTCTAGAAAGCGGTCTATATTTTCCTGGTAAGGCCCTTCTATAGTACCAACGAACTTGAATTGGTTCGATTTTGAAAAAATCAACAACGCAAAAATGTAAAATTTCAAAGGGGTTGGTCCAAAGAAAAATATGTATCTAGTCATGCGTTCACTTCAAGAACGTTATTGGAAGCTTCATCTATTATTTTTCTAGTAATAGCAAGAAACTATAACCACATTAATTTAATGGTAACACCGTAAAATCTTCAATAATAATAATAATAATAATAATAATAATAATAATAATAATAATAATACACAACTTTACAATAAATTCTAGATGGTGTATGATTGCAAGGATGGGTTTTTGTTTTGGAGCCCTCACAACAACTAAATCTTTATTAGGCCATGTTCAGTTCACCTTAATAAAATAATATTCAGTAAAATTAATTTTAGTTCATTAAAAATAATTTCAGTTTGGTAAAGATAAGTTTGGTTTAGTAAAAATAATTTCAGTTCAGTCAAATTCAATAAGTATAAAGAAGAAATATAATAGAGAATCAGTAAAACTAATTTCAATTCAGCAAAACTAAGGTGAAGTGAACAGAGCTTTAGTATACAAATACATACCAATTTATGTATTGAAATTGTGCACCAAACAAATGTATTAATTAAAATTCAAGGAAACTTATAATTGCCTTTAAGTCATTAATCAAGAAGAAGAATAGCTTATTTCCTCTATGGAATGACTATGTTTTTTCTTTAAACATAAATTAAATCACAAAAGATGGTTAAAAATTAGAGTGTGTGCAACATTAAACCATACAAATTTCAAACCTGCGAATGTTTGGTAGTAGGGAGGTGATGGGGTCTTTGTGACTTATTCCATATGAGCCTTGTAAGGAGGAGATGGGGTCTTTATGACTAATTCCATTCAAGCCTCTTAAAACCCTAAAAACGACGATCTTTATATAGAGAGTCATACATGATAATTATAAAATAATCTATGAGATATTGAAGATAAATATCTTATATTTTTTTTTATATTATCTCTTATTATTTACGACACTTAAAAATTAACAAAATTTCGGTCACCAGTGTCAAACTCTAATGCCTGATGTGTGCACCCAGGTGCACCATGCGCATGGTCGCATGGTGCACCCAGTTAAACAAATTAAACGGCGGAAAGAACATCCTGTATTTGAGAAAGAACATGCATTATCAAAAAACATAAAGACATCACAAAAATAACGTGATAAAAACTTTATTAAAATTTTTTGAAAAATTACTCAAAAAACATATTTATAATGTAAAGAACATATAGCTCATACTCAAAGAACACACTGACCAAACTCTAAGAACATACGATAATACAAATAATTTAAATATGACATATGATAATAAAAATAGAATTTGTGCGTCACTACCTCAACGAACATACGAGCCTAATTCAAAGAACATACTTTGTATTATTTAAACCCAAAACTCATGTTTAATCAACACATGCTAAATAACATAAGTTATAATGTAAAGAACATAGAGTTGATACCCAAAGAACACATTGATCACACTCAAAGAACATATTACAAGTATGTTCTTTATCAAACACATGTATGTTATTTGTCAACTACAAATATGTTCTTTTTCAAGAATTTGTATGTTCTTTCCGCCTTTTTTAATTTTTTTTAACCGGGTGCACCATGTGCATGATGCACCCGAGTGTACTATCCTATTTTCAGTCAAACTCTCAACTTTAAACCATCCCTTCCACCGTGGCCAATAATCATTTATACACATTCTCCTTTTAAAAATCAAAAAGAAAAATTAATTGAATAAATCAATTTACTAGAAGGGGATGATGTAATTAAGCAGTTATTACAATTAAATTATCAATAGCAAATTTGACACATGCATATAATGGATCTAAACTTCTTTTCTTCAACTCTTACCTCATTTGAAGTATTATACTACTCCCTTTTTTTTTAGTTGACACGTTTTGATTTTAGCACTATTCACTCACTTCCCTTTGACCGTATTTTGTGATTTATATGTAATAAAAAATATAGTCATGTGGGGTCGTGTTAGATTCGTCACGATATATGTTTTCAAAATATCAACTTTTTATAATTTTTGCTTTTTAATTATTAAAGATATTAACGATTGAATATGTGCATTGGCAAACGTGACTAAAGAAACGTGTCAACTAAAAAAAACGGAGGAAGTATTAGCCAAGTTCAAAGCGGCTGCGCATACTGTCCAATTTCCAAACATCATCCATTATTTCAGCCCTTTCTGGTAACCTACTAGATTTCCCTAATTAGCTTTTTAAATATAACTAATACACAACATATTGGTGTAAATGGAATTTTAATATCATAGACTTTATTTCATATATTTAATCAATTAATGTTTACTGTTGGTCCAAAATCTTGACTACTTCACACGGAAGGATGACTATATATATAGAAACGAATGCCTTCTAATTAATAAATTAATTACATTGAAAATGTTTATTAAGATGGAAAGAAGCAAAACACCAATGCTATGGTTTTCTCTCTTTTTTCTTGTTATTCTTTGCTCATTCTCAATACCCATTTTAGCTCAAGAAGTTGGTAAGATTTACTACATGATTTCGCTCTCTAATTTTGCTCATCGTACTAGTCGCTTGTAACCATTCATCAGCTTCTAATCCCTCGAATTTCTATTTTAACATCTTTTAAGATTATGCACATAGTCGCTTTTTTACATTAGTAACTAAAGTTTACAAGTAATTATACATTGATATGTTATGTGTTAGGTTTATATGTTAACAAAGTTATAATCATTGTAAATTATTTTACGATGGATGTTAGATGACGAAAGAGATTTCGATTACGTGAAAGGGAGCAAAAGGGGGCCGGAACACTGGGGGGAACTAAGGCCAGCATGGGCGAAATGTAAGACAGGAGAAATGCAATCACCCATTGATCTATTGCACAGGAGAGTGAAATTAACACCAAAATCAGAAGAAATAACAAGGTTCTATAAACCCGGTAAAGCAATACTCAAAAACAGAGGTCATGATATTGAGGTATTTATCTTTTATATATTATTTTTACACAAATTATTGTATGTAGCTGATCACACAGTGTGACCGGGGTTACTAGGTTCGTCATAGGTTACTCGGTTAGGGATTACTTGGTTAGTTAAGATTTACCCAATTAGTGTTTTTGATGTGTGTTACCTTGACGTACGATGCGGCTGACTACACCAAAAAAGCACTATTATTATTATGTTCACAGTTTTGCGGGAATTATTGTTAAAATAAAAATGACAATTCAATACAAAATTGTCACTAGTTTATGCCTATTCATTAGCACGAATCTTTAAAAATAAAGTAAATTAAAATAATACTCCCTTTGTTCCTATTTTTTTGTCCCATTACAAATAATTGGGTTAAACTTCAATTTTTTTGACATAGATTCCCATTAATCAATAAAAAATAATATTTTTTTGGCGAACATCAATAAAAGATAATATAGTTATGTGGGCTATTGTTAGATTCGTATCATTGTATATTTTATGAATATTACGTTTTACGCGTATAAAAATGAAGTTATATACATTGCAAAACATGACTTAAAAACCGTGTAAAGTCCATAAAAAAAAAAAAAAAAAAAAAAAAAAAAAAAAAGGAACAGAGAGAGTACTAATTTTAAAAGTAACTTGTTTATCCAAATATTTAATTCTATTACCCTATTTACAGCACAATTACACTCCTGCCGTCGTTCTTCTCCCTTTCCATTCTTTTCATCATATCTTGACTTCAATTATTACAAAAAAATCAATTTCCCTTAGATAGTCAAATTTTGAACCAATGGAATATTTTATTCTCTTTAATAATGGTTCTCAATATTTCCTTGCTGGCATCATGAAATTTCTATTCCATTCGATATTTTTTTTTATTATTTTTTTTTTTATCTTAGATATGACATTTATAGTGCTTAATGTTTTCATTGTGTGAAGTATATTGTCAAATATGACCCTGATCATTTCACCTTAAAAAAAAATAATATTTAGTAAAAATAATTTCAATTCAGTAAAATTAATTTCACTTCAGTAAAAATAAGTTCAGTTCAGTAAAAATAATTTCAATTCAGTAAAAATCAGTAAATTTAGATAAGAAATATAATAGAAAATTAGTAAAATTAATTTCAGTTTAGAAAAAATAATTTCAATTTAGTAAAATTAATTTCAGTTCAGTAAAAATAATTTAAGTTCAGCAAAAATAATTTCATTTCAGTAAAAATAATTTCAATTTAGCAAAAATAAGTTGAAGTGAACGGAATTGTTTCATCAAAAAATTATCTTATCCTCTTTTTAATCTAACTGTATTCTATTTATTGTGACAATAAATTTCATTTAAGCTTTGACATTTATTGTGCATGCATGTATACTAATTTTAATGGAGTGAAATGATGTGGCGTTAAAGAAGATGATATGAGTATAACTTAGGAGGTAGGGATTAGGCTTTATAAAATTACGTTTCACAAAAAAAAAAAAAAAAAAAAAAAAGCCTTTATAAATTTAACGATAATAATCAACATAATAACTTAAATGTGAAATAGATAATCCAGATAAAAAGAGATCAATTCTTTCAGTTATACCGTTAATAAATGAGACTTAATCATTCCTTTTATAGATTGATTGGATTGGTGATCAAGATGTACTTAACTTGGTTACGTTGGCGAAACTAGAAAATTTGTATTAGGGAGGCAACGGTTATTTTTTTCCTTTTACACAAGGCCAAATTTTATGGGCCATTGCACAAATATTTTTCAAAGCTAATACTTAAAAAACCAAAACTAAGTAAAACAAGTGTGTAAAACTTAATTGTTTGGTTGTTTGAGTTGTTAGTGTAGTCTGCACATTTATATCAAGAGAAATGAGAAAAACTAAAAGTTATCTATAAAGCCTAAAGCCCATTAACTAAATTCTTATGGTGATTAATACATATGGAATTGAATGATTTGAGTTTAATGTGAGTAGTGAAATTGGCAATACAAGGCCAAAAAAAAAAAAAAAAAAAAAAAAAAAAGGATTTGAAAGTAATAGCAAGCTTCTCTTTAAAAATACCAAAAAGCCAACTGAGCTATTAAAAACAACAATTTACGAAAATTGTTGACAAATTAAGCCAAGGGAAGGTCATGGCCTATCCCAGCCCCCTGATTCCGCCCTTGCACATGTTACTATGATTTACTTCCGTGATTGACATTTATCATCTTATTTATTTTAATTGGATGGTGATTGACGATGCTATCAGTACGTTGGTTTCCTTATTAATGAAAGTGACGTTTCTCTTTCCCTCTGATTTAATCCCAAGGAAAAATGTATAAATTAGGGGAATTCTTAACCCTATAGAGTAAGTGTTGTGTTTGTTTGTGAGGTTTCTCTTTCCCTCTGATTTCACCATCGAAGATGGATGTCAACTTCTTCATTCATGCGTCTCTCTTCTTGAATACTTTGTGAAATGGTGATAGTGGCAGAAATCATTGCTGTCACATAGTAGACATGGATGCTACAAACATAGCTACACTTTGCCACGTGAATTTTCTCTTTCTACCAAGGTAAACTAAATAAGGGGGCATTAGGGGAGGGAATACCCTTATCTCTGCCCCCAAAGTAACTCTGGTCCGATTGAGCCTTTTATTTTGCCTACATACTAATATTAAAAAATACATGTTTTTATTGTACAGTCGTATTCTATGTGGCAGGGTTACTCGGTCGGCCAAGAGTTACTTATTCTAGAGTTACTCGATTAGTAAGTGCGTTTTCTGTGTGGCTAGCTGACACACACCAAAACAGTTAACGAGTAACCCCTGGCCGATTAAGTAATCATTGTCCGAGTAATCTATGACTGAGTAACCCCCGACTAAGTAACCCTGTCCAACTGAGTAATCCCTGACCGAGTAACTCCTTAATAAGTAACTCCTGAATAAATAACCTCAGTTACGTGGTGTGGCCAGCCACATCTGAAAATTTGTGTTTATTACTTTGTATATCTCAAAAAGTCATGTGTCAAAGTCGTATTTGCAATATCGTCATAAATTCAAATATAAAACATTGAAAATTAATTTCTTTTTTAATGTTAGGTCGAGTGGAAAGATGAAAGCAGCAAAATTCAAATCAATGGAACAGATTATATTTTACAGCAATCCCACTGGCATTCACCATCAGAGCATACTATCAATGGAAAGAGGTATGTGCCATCATTAATATACAGCTAGCAATACCGTGTTTTGGCTCAATCCATTTTCAAATTCTTTGATTATATTGGTTGAGCACTTGAGCATTAAGAATTATATGTTACGGAGTACTGGAAAGTCAATACAGGTATCCAAAAGGAGGAACCTAGCTGAGGCATTTGTTTATGATGAATTCCCCATTTTGCAATATCCTACACTAGTCCTTAACCCTAAACAAGTAAATTAATAATTTTTTTTTTTTTTTAATTCTCCCTAAATAAGTAATTACAAATTAAAAAAAAAGTAGAAAAGATTCAAACTTGAATTACTAATTTTGTCACTAGATCAAGACCTAATTGTTCCCTACAAAAATGAAATTATGGTCTTGAGCATAAAGTTTGTTAAAGTTTATGTATTAAAATTCAATATACATAATTTGTTTATGACCAAAATTAGGTATGATATGGAGGCGCACATTGTTCATCAAAGCAAAGACGGCAAGATTGCTGTAATAGGACGTCTTTACAAGATTGGCAAGCCTAATAAATTCCTCAAAAAGGTAATTATTCATCATGCAAACAAATTATTATCAAAGCCAATTAAAGAAAAATAAAATAATTCATTAAAGCAATTTCACTCCTTTGACTTGATCAAAGTAAATTCTTTTTTTACTGCAGCTAGAAAAGCAAATTAAGTTAATATCTGATACAACATTGGAGATAGATGTTGGCATTGTAAACCCGGCGAAGATCAAGATGAGAGGGAAGAGGTTTTACAGGTACACAGGCTCACTCACCACCCCTCCTTGTACGGAAGGTGTCATTTGGTCTGTCAACACTCAGGTACACCTCATAACTTTTTCGCTTTCTATTACATATTCATAACTGAAGTATATTAGAGTGTGAATAAAGAAATGTGGCCTATTATTCAAGGACAGAAAAATTATAGCATGGAAAGCCGCGAGCTGCTACTTGAGCAGCTCGTGCAGGGCCATAGGTGTAAGCTAGAACTTAACATGAAAAGGATCAATGTGACCATAGTTTCTATATGACAGCATTGTGTGACCATTTTTCTCAGACAGAGATATATGTGAGAATTTCTATGATCAGGTATAACTTACTGCTGAAATTTTGCTGCTGTATTTTCCACAGATTGGAACTGTTTCGAAAAATCAAGTAGATATGCTGCGGGAGGCTGTTCATGATGTAAGTTGCAACTTCCTTATACAAGATTTTATTGATTCGACAATCATCGATACGAGTACATTTCTACTGCGGATTGCAATTTGAATAATATTACCTAGTCCCTGTTTGTTTCGACAAAAATGATCAGTATGTTGCTTCTGTTTCATAACAGCATGCAGAGAAAAACGCGAGACCCTTGCAGCGCATTCATGGAAGGAAGGTGAACCTATATGCCCACATGATCAAGAATCGTCATGATTAAAGCACAACTATACCCACATGATCAAGAATCGTCAAGATCAAAGCACAATTATACCCACATGATCAAGAATCGTCAAGATTATAGCACAATGATTACAGATATCTCATATCTTTATCACATAATTTACTAGACGTTTTTAAATTTACAATAAGAGTACATATCTTTTTTTTTTTTTTTTTGATAAAAAGAGTACATATCATTAGTAACCTTTCATTCACACATTTTCAAACAGTCTGAGTACTGATTCAAATTAATGTCACATTATTTGTGACAAAAAATTAGATTTAAAATGTTCATTGATTGATTATACAACATAGTAAATTTGTAATCACATTTATTTGTTATTGTACTTTATTTTTATCCTCTTCAAAATTCGTTACACATGAAAGTATGCAACTAGGATGATAGTTCCACATTACCTTGTCAATTCAAATAGCATCTCCAATGTGTTTAATAAGATTTTCCCTGTAAATGGAGGCTACGATAGCAAGTATTAAATCTAGTAATATAGCCATTTAAGAAAATAGTTTCACATTACCTTGTCAAAAATGATTTTTGAATCCGGCACTTGCTCAATTATGGTATGGGAAGAACCGAAGGACCATTGCCTTGCTAAGCCATCCATGATCCCAAGTCCTATACTTTTGAAGATCCAAAATGATAAATTTATTTAGAATTGAAGTTACGTAAGATCCACTCGAGGAGCATGAAAGCAGAGACAACGTGTGTTTGCCTTGTGCCCTTGTATTGTAGGACTTGCAGCTTGAACATTGGTGATATGATAATTTATTAGTGGTGAAATTTCACCACAATCATTGCAAAAGATCACTAGCTGAAAATTCAGGGCATAGTTGAAGTAAGGCCAATGACTTAGGTTTTATAGTGAGATAATTTACAATTCTAAATTCCAATACATATCTATGCACCTCTGGGTCCAGCCTCCCCAAACAAGGGACATATCGTGATATGACTTTGACCATACTAGATTATCGGGTCGAAGCATCTGCAAGATCAGAATGACATTTCATCAAGGACCAATAGTCACATATTATCTCATAATAAGACATTAAAATCGTTACCTTATAAATATATATATTATACTCTAAAATATCATTCAAATGATACAGTAAGGTACGTAACATATGAACTTATCAACTAACAATAATATAAAATTGTAAACATTCAATAAACTGCCATAGTTTGTATTGGATTGCAATTTAATTGCTTTTAACATTTGGTTACATTGGACTTACAACTTGCTTTGTCACGTACACAAAATGCATATAACATGAAAACACATGTACAAAGCAGTATTCAGAATGATTAACAAGTATTTAAAATCTCAAACAATGGATGATTTAGAATGTTCCAAAACTTTTTACTCATGATGAGTTTGATGACAGTAACTAAACAATCAAATAGTTATGTTTCTCTATAACTTTTCATTTAAGCTACTAAATGTACAAGGTCTCGTGTTCATCTTTGCACTAGTACATTTCTAAACTCATTTTCCAAAAGATATTACACTTCTTGAACATTTATAACTTTTTTCTCCTCATTGAAGCTACAATAATAAGAATGTTACAAAAGTTTATATATATATATATATATATATATATATATATATGTGTGTGTGTGTGTCTGTGTGTGTGTATATATATATATATTGTATATTGCAATGGAAAGATAACAATTGTTCATTCATATAATCACAAGTAAGAAAATCATTATTTATACTACTGTAGACACCTGATTGTGTTTCCCCAAAAACCAAACCCGGTGATGAGTACCTTTCACGTCTTTGATTAACGAGTTCGGTGAAGAGTTGAAGAGTCTCGTGAAGTTCCCTTAGGCCTTGACCATACCCCTAACCTTTTCTAAAATGTTTTAATCTAAAATCATTCATTTCGTGTCTTTAAACCCAAAAATCATTCATTTCGTATCCACAAAATTATTCATTTCGTGTCCAACTCATAAAAACGTCCAAACCAGATTATTTTGGTCCATATTCCTGTCCAATTATTTCTTGGTTAGATGAAGGTTGAAAAGAGCTTTCCAACGATATATTATAACCCCAAATCTGACTTAAAACGAATAAATTTTGGCTAAAATACTAAACTGAGCCCAAACCGGACTTAGGTCCACCTTTTTTATGACCCAATGATCATGTGGAGAGTCCAAATACCTTAATCCCAATCCTAAACCAATTAAGGTTTTTTAGTAGCTTCTAGAATCCTATAGAAGGTTCTAATTTATCCATTTTAGATAAAGATTAAGGAGTTCGAAATTGAATAAAACTCCTCTTTTTGATAATCCTTGTTCTATTAGAATTTAAAGACGTTCTAATATGATTTTTATTCCTCATAATTTTTATCAATATCAGATGATTGGATAGCCCTTGAAATTATCTCTCCAATGATATATCATGATCCCAATTTCGAGCTATAACACAAAAGATATGAACGAAATACCAAACTCTATCCAAAACTGACACTGTTCCACTATTTTGGCCATATCTTTTATTCTACAAATGATATTAATTAAGTTCTAATTGGCTTGGAAAGTAGACTTCTATAAATTTCAAACAATATATTATTTATCTTATTCCAATTTCTGGATCAAAAATTATGATAAATACAAAATCTGCAAAACTGTAGGATCACCGCGCCGCGATGAACCTGTTTTATTCCGATTCGGATTCTGATCTTTTCCGATGCTTCGACTCTCTTTTTTCCCTATAAATAGTGGTCGTATCACCCCGTTTCAAACACCAACAATCATCATCAATACCCTTTCTAATACTCTCTCTCTCGCTCTTGATTCTTCATATTCTTAGCCTAGCCTAAATACATCCTTGATACGTTCCCCAATCAGACACCATTCCTCATTCACGAGATTCGAATACTACTTACGCTCCTCGACGTTGCCTTCGACCTCGACGTGAAAGGTTGATAGTTCTGAGGGTTTGGTCCCAAATCTATATTTCAATTATTATTTGATTTATATACTTTGTTGATTTTATCTTTCTTGAAGTTACTAACGTGTTTAGCAAGAAGGGAGGAACATCAACGCAAGTAATTCAATTACTTTAATCCTTGATTTTTGAGTAGAAATCATGTTTCCTAGTATCATGTTAGGATGTTTTTATGATTCCTAGTGTCATGTTAAGATGTTTTTATGATTCCTAGTATCATGTTAAGATGTTTTTATGTTTAGTATCATGTTTAGGATAATGATTTTGTTATGATTTTTATTAGTGACATGATAGGATTTGTTATTAATCCGTTTAGTATCTTGCCTAGGATCTTACTAACGATGTTTTGATGATGATATTATGAAGATGATTGTTGTGTCAATTATATGTTGCTTGATTATTCATGATTGATTGTTATTGCTTGATCACGCCCATTTTGCAGGTTTAAAGGGAATTTGTACTTGAAATCACGCCTAATAACATAACTAATAATTGAATTTAGGTTTAATATGATTTTAATTCAAGTGATCACCAATAATAGATTTGATTGTGCATTAATAATCAACCAATATAGATTAAACAGGTTTAAGGCTAACTTGATCTATGTATGTTGATTAAAAAGCGCACATGAATATCATAAGAATTAATTAGAGGCCAATTTAGGGCGGGTTCAATCTCTTTTAGGTTGGATTTGTACCATCATCCCCAAATATCTAGTCATGGTTCCGGACCACTATGGAGTTACGATCTCCGTGATCGTGAATGGGGTGTAACCTTCATTCGCACCCGTGAACGGTTTACAAGTTCCTAAAACTTGTTGACGACTCTTCTATCTCTAGCTTCCTTCCCTTGGAACGCCGCCATGCCTAAAAGCATGAACACAGTGGGGCTCATCAAAAGGTTGAGTTTGAAAAATTCCCTACAGTTTTTGGCGACTCCACTAGGGAGGATTTCTAGATTGATTCCTAAAATTTATTTTGGCAATTGATTTAGAATGATTGGATGAGACTTGAAAATTCTAGATACTCATTGTGCGTAATTTTGATTAACATTGTGGCATAAGCATAAAAAGGTTCGCATTGGAAAGATCATCCTTAATGCATCAAAAACATAAGATTTTATACACGTAGGAAAATCCGGAAATATCTTTCACAACTAGAACCGAAAAAACACAACAAAAAATCGGAAAAATTTCGAACATAGAAACTGCCTCAGAATATCAGAACCGGCGCAATACGCCAGGAAGCATCGCAAGAAGATAGCTTCATCGCGCCGCGATGGAGCTATCGCTGCGCGACAGTTCCTGTCTTCCAGCGATGGATCTAGCGATTCTGCGCCAGAGTTCTATCTTCTTGTTTTACCCGATTCTAGTACTTTTTCAACGATTCTACTTCTTGATTGAGTTTTTTCGACTTTTCTAAACCCATATGTGTTCTACATATGGTTTTAGCCCTTGGGAATTCACGCTCCATCCACCCTAATGAACACTACGTGCAACAATGGGTGCATCCGAGTTTGTTGAATTCACCAAACCATGGAAGCGAGTTTAACTTGCAGGGTCCCATCCATTGTGCCAACCCTTCTAAGGTAAGGCTTCCACGCGATGCATCCGGACTCATAACCATGAACCCTCTTGGACACTAAAATTGTTGACCTTAGAGAACTAGAGCCATGGTTAGGTTGCAAACTCATTGCATCATAGTGTGACTACTTGACTACTTGTGCATATCTCACCTGTGCATAACTTGTTTGTGATTAAACTAACCTTTGGTTTGATTTGTTTCTTGTACATATGCCTATACTACCTAACCCTTTGTCTTAACTTGGTTCTTGTACATTTGACTTGACTTGTATATACTAACCCAAAGGACTTTGCTTAATTAAATTGGTTAATTAATTTGATCTTAAAGTCTAAATATGCTTGACTTAGAAGACTTTAGGCTTAAACCCTTGAAAGAACGATTGAAAACAAGTTACAGTGATGCTCTAGTCTCGGCGCACTACTTCGGCTTGTGGCGCAGAACGATGGTGACCATCGCATCGCGATAGACTTATCGCACCGCAATGGGATCATCGTCCTGCGATAGTTCCATCGCCATGCGATGGTTCAGTTTTTCTTCCCGAGTCTTCGCTTCGAGTCTCACTATCACGATTAATCAATTTAATGTACATATGTGGTCTTTACCTCTGTCTTGTTTGAGTCAAACCGCATGTCTAGTCACATGGTCATGACACGAGTCTTGTAATTATCACTTTCACTCACGAGTCTTTGCACACACTTTGTACATACTTTTTTTTTTCACCATGACCATGTCTTAGGTCCATGCATGAGTCATCCTTTAATTTCCATCATTCGAGTTGAGGGTCCATCCTATTCCCGGATTTTTTCCATATCTTTCCACAAATACATTCTTTCCCTTTACATCACTTTCCATATGTTACATGCCTTATACCTTTCTTCTTAAACACCTTCCACCATTACATAATTTCCTCTTTCATGCTTTCCATACATATCATTCCCCTCATACGCAATGATCTTTCCCCATCTATGCATGTTGAATCGAGTTCGAGTCTGGTCAAGGAAGGAAGGGCGCTTAATTCGAGATAACACCTTCGTACAAGTACTCCTTTTCCAGAGCCCGATTTGAACAAGAAGAAAGGTGAAACCTATGGCAGCTAAACAAGAAGATGTTGATAGAATCCAAAAGATCGTAGATGATCTTGTTGAATTGGTCAAAAGACTCATCACTCGAATGGAGAAGGCCGAAGACCCTAACAAATATGTTCCACTTGAGACTATAAATACATTGATAGGAGTACCAAGGGAATCTTATTGGAAGATGATCTTCTTCCGCACAAGTTCTCTGCCACTGACATTCTCAAGTTCAAACCCACATATAACCCTTACTTCCACCTGAGATCTTTTGAGACAGTCATGGGAATCAAGGGGGTTGATAAGAAATCTTTCCCCTCACTTTTCTCTCTTTCCTTAGTACCAGTATGTCAACAACGATTCTTTTCTATGGACTCTGAGAAAATGGCTACTTGGGATGGTATTACGAATACTTTCATCGACAGGTACAAATGCAACATACAAGTAGAAACTGATCACAAAGAGCTTAACATTCTTAAACAAAAGGAAAATGAAGGCTTCAATGCATTTTACCATAGGTGGAAGGAAACTTTTGCCAAAATGATTGAAGTTCCAAGTGAGAGAGAATCTGTGAGAATGTTCATTAGAAATCTCCAAGAAAAGTATCCAAACCACTTGAAATACCGAACATTGAACACTTTCAAGGCTACCTATGACATAGGCATTGATATTGAAGATGACCTTATGAAATCGAATGCTGCTAAAAACAATAACAACAATGGCTGGAAAGGAAAGAAGAACGACACTCCTTCTTCTTCTGAAAACACCTACTCTAGTAACAATGTTAGCACCTACGATCTTAATGATGTCTTAGCCATAGACAATCAAGGACCAAGAAGACAACAAAAGAAAGAGTTCACCCCTATTGGGATGAGATATGATACTGCCTTTGATCGTCTCCATGCCAAGGGGCTTATCACTCCCATTAGACCTATTTAAGATCCGACGCCTGAAAATAGATCACCCAATTGGAATCCTAATGCTCATTGCAAATACTACCAAGGTAGAGGTCATACTACCGAGAGTTGATGGAAATTAAAGGAAGCCATCCAATATTTGATTGATAATAACAAGCTTCTCGTTCCCCGGCCCCCTGCCGGCAAAAAGACCGAGTGATAATGTGACAAGGCACAAGGCGCTGGATCTTTAGGATTTTCATGATTTTTTTTTCTTATTTTTGATTTCCCTTTTCCCCAATAAGTCTAGCATAGGAATTCCCCTTCTTTTTCCTTTAGATTTACTTCATGAGTTTGTTTTTATCCTTTCCATTTTAATAAAATGAGCATTTATTTCTTTGCATATGATCGTTTTATTACATTGCATCAAAAAAAAATCAACGCCGAACTAAACATAAGGTACACCAATGATTTGAGACACCCTTTGTAGCCACATCATATTACCTTTACCCTTTCAAATACATGATCCTTTCTTGATAAACCACTTTGAGCCTCGTCTGACGATAGACCTTCATTTTTTCAACCCACATCTATCTAACCTTGGGATGGGATAGTGTGTAACTTATGCAATTTTCAAAGAAAAAGGTTGAGTGATTGTTACTAAAATTCCAAAAGTTCAAAAAAGCAATAAAACTGTGCAAAAGGGCAAGTGTTCTAATGTCTTTGACATGAACACGTCTCGAATTGCGCCTCTTATCGAGTGCTCGACACCATGCCTGAGAAACATGCATGCCAAGTGAGTGATAGACCGCATGATCGGGATTGCCCACACTTATCCAAAGAAGATTCAAATACAAAAACAAGAGTTCAAAAGTGAGAAACCTCATGCATACAATACCAAGATTTAAATGCAAGGTTGCACACCTTGGGGGGCTTACTTTGGGTCTTGAGCCTTTATTCCTTTTTCTTCAACCTTTATCCTAACCCCGTTACAACCCTTAAAAGACCTCCTTTTGGTGTACACACACTTGTGCGAGGTACGGTTAGAGCTACGTTCGACCTGATTCTTAACGGATATGTAAGCAACCTCACATTGGGGTGCGGCCGCAGTAATAATTATTTATTCACATTCATGCATGATCATATCAAGGGGTCTCCAATGCTCATCCTTATCCATTTAGAGCAAGACTTGGGGGTTTGATCCCTACATCATTAGCCTGCGCAGCCTAAGAGTCACCATTATTTGACTCTTCTCAAAAATATATTTTCCACACCCTTAGCCTTTGCAGCCTAATCTCAGTGTCACTCTCACACACATCACGAATACACAACCAAATAATCCTTCCCTTAGGATCCCTTTGTGGTGAAACCCTGATTAAACTTTGAAGCACGCCTTGTCATCATTATCATAATCATCGCACCACAAAGTATGAGGTACTTAGCCTTTGTACCAAAGTTACCCAAATACTTTCGTTATCGAATCATCAATTTTTAGGGTTTCGTCGTGACCCGACACTACGCGAAAGGAAACCCACCAAGACTCACCCCTTAATTAAAGCAATTAAACAAGCATAATAAACTTAATCAAACAAGATTAAGGACAAGAATTATACCTTTGACGCGTGCTTCGCTCCCAAATAGCTCTTACTTCAAAATCCCGAAAAGACGAGACCTCCGACTGATCGTACCCTCGACCCGACCCGAGCGTCCTAAGTCTTGAAGGTTAGTCAAGACCCGGACAAAATAACTATGAGTTTTACGAATCAAAGGTTTACTCTTTCTTAGAGTTGCCTTTTTAATTCCACTCAAGGTTGTTTATTTCCCAATACCCAAGCTTGGTATATATAGGGAAATAAACCCTTGCATTTCATTCCCCAACCAATGTGGGAGAATGTTTTATTTGCTAATTAATTTATTTCTAAAATAAATCAATAAATAAATGCAATCACAATTCGACAAGTGTCAAAGGGAGAGAGAGTATTAGGTGAGGACCATGGAGAGGTGGGGGGGGGACCAATGCCTTGCTCCCCAAGGCATTCACAAAGCCTTGGTCCCCACTCTCCTCACAAACCGCCTCAACCAAGGCTGCTGGCCAGCTGCCAGCTAGCACAAGCCCAGCAGCGCTGGTGCTTGCTGGTGCGTGCTGGCGCTGGTGCTGGCTGGTGCGTGCTGGCGCTGGTGCTGGCTGGTGCGTGCTGGCGCTGGTGCCAGCATCCAACGCATCATCGCTGCTTGCATGGCCCAGCATGCGTGCTGCTAGCGAGCCACGCATGCTGGCCTCTCGCTTCGCACCACACTCGCACATCATGCGCGCCACGCATCAGCCTCACTCTCGCACGCAATGCCTAGCATGCGTGCTGCTAGCAAGCCACGCATGCTTAGCTTGACGTTGCTAGCTTGATAGCCCCTCGCACATCCACACGCATCAGCCTCGGCCATGCACCGTGCACCATGCACGCACATGCCTCGCCCAAGCACCACGCACCACGCATGCGCCAGTGCCTAGCACTAGCTGTGCTTGGTGTGTGTGGTCCTGCCATGCGCCCAGCATTATGCTAGGGTTGCTATGGCATCAGGCCATCCTAGGGCATGCATGGTGCACCTAGTGATGTTGCTTGGGCTGCGATGGTGCCCAGCCATCCTAGGGCACGCATGGTGCGCCTAGTGATGCTGTTGGCTTGCGATGGGCTGCGATGGCGCCCAGCATCATGCTAGGGCTGCGATAGCGCCTAGGCATGATTCCAGGGCTGTGTTGGCGCGCCTAGTGCTAGCGATAACCAGCCATGGTGCCTAGCCATCACGCTAAGGCTGCGATAGCGCCTAGGCATGATGCTAGGGATGCTATGGCGCGCCTAGTGCCTATGATGAGCTAGCCTAGCCTAGCTATGGCTACGCTCATACTTGTCGATTGTGATTTTGCGACGCTCGGTCTCGACGCCCTAGGCTCGATGTCCGACGTCTGTATTCGTAAAACTCTGTCGACTCATTAAATCCTTTCGCATTAATTCGTCGTCTCGGATCGGTGATTCGATTGGGTTCGACCCGAAGGGTTCAGTTAAGATTAAGCTGTAATATCAATTGTACCTCGATATTACTGATCGGAAGCGGCCTCCACCTAAGCATTCCGATCACTTGACCTTACTGAAGAATTAGCTCCGTAATAATTCTGAACCCTCTATCGAAAGAATACACTTGTTGGAAGGACACCATTCCTTTCACAATTGAGATAGTCTAGGATACTATAATCCTTGCACCATGAGATACAATGATTAATTTAATGCATAAACCTAATTAAGTTTACTTAACATACACCATAACTTGATTCATTCTTCTCATCTCGAGGAAGTTCAAAAGATTCATTTTTTCATCAACACTTACACCTACACTTCATCCTTTTTTTCACGTTTTTCTTTTCGGGGGAAAGTCGGTACCCTCCACAAAAATGACGGAAATTTTTTCCTTTTTTGCATTTTTGAGTTGCACAAGCACAATCACCACACAATGCACACACGAGTCATGCACATTGAGTCATGTCATATCACCACATCGAGTTGAGTCATCACAATATACACACGAGTCATGCACATTGAGTCATGTAGTGTCACCACATCAAGTTGAGCTTACACACACGAGCCATACACACGACATACACTTCAAGTCATAGCACATCGAATCGAGTTGAGTACATTGAGTCACACAATAGGTCAAGTAATACCAAGCCTTGGGTCAACCTCAAGAAAACTATAAACACGAGCAAAGTCCTATAGTCTAAAAAAGATGCAGGTACACTAAGTCCCTGGCGGACGAGTAACCTTTCCAAAGATTTGAGGCGATTTGATTCAGTACAAATAAGTAAAAGGGATGAGCAATAGCAGCGAAAGAGTTCAAAAGCTCTGACCCGATTCCAGCGCATCACGACATAACCATCGCGGTGTTATAAAACCTGCTGTATCGCGATAGTCCTGTCGTCGCGCGATAAAACCCGACGTGGCATGTCGGACTTGAATTCCTGTAGATCGATTTACTGGACGAAAATTATTTACTCGAGCCTCGTGATAAGCAATGGATTCTTTCCAAAGTAGATGATGCTCGTGATGAGCAGTTGATTTTTTCCTGAAGTCTTGTGATGATCAATTGATGAGTGAATTATGCTTCCTAAAACCTCGTGATGGGCAATTGATGAATAAATTATTCTTCCTTAAGCCTTATGATGAAAAATTTACCAAAAGATCTTGATCTGATTGATGATTGGCCTGATGACGATCACATTTTTTTATTACGCATTGAGTGAACACCTTTGAAATCACATCTTTGATAAGAGATCGACCCAATTGCGATCACATTTGATTGATGATCGGCCTGACGATGATCACATTATTGGTTACCTATTGATTGAACACATTTGAGTATTGATTGAGAACATTTTAGTAGTGATTGAGATCATTTTAGTAGTGATTGATTATAATCACAAATTTCCTAAGATGGAAGATTTCCACAAAAATCAACTTGAGCTTGGTAAAATCTTGAAGAGTAAGGTTTTACGATAGGATTTGAGAAGACAACTTAGAGAAAAGTGGTCTTCGACAGCGCTACCTGAGAATGTGGAGGTTGTCACCCTTGATTTGAGAAGATGGCTTGAAGTGTAGCGGTCTTTGACGGCGCTCACCTGAGAATGTGGAGGTTGTCACCCTTGATTTGAGAAGATGGCTCGAATTGTAGCGATTTTCGACGGCTCCCCCTGAGAATGTGGAGGTTGTCATCCTTGATTTGAAAAGACAGTTCAAGATGAAGTGGTCTTCGACGTGCTCCCTGAGAATGAGGAGGTTGTCCTTGATTTGAGAAGATGGCACGAGGTGTAGCGGTCTTCGACAGCGCTCCCTGAGAATGCGGAGGTTGTCAAACGAAAAAACTTTGGTTCGACAAGATATCATCCTGGAGACGTGTGCCCGACGGTGCAAGATACGCGTTTCTTTCCCTTTACTCCTTTATTTGTAGAACTGACGTTTTCTGTAGGTATCGGCGTTAAAAAGAATAATTTAGGATCGCAGAACGTTCTGAATCATTCTCCGTCCCTTTCGGTCTAATTTGACTTTTGTTTTCGAAACTTATGTTTCTCCAAACTTAGTTAAAGTGGGGGCTTCTGTAGACACCTGATTGTGTCTCCCCAAAAATCAAACCAATGATGAGTACCTTTGACGTCTTTGATTAACGAGTTCAGTGATGAGTTGAAGAGTCTCGTGAAGTTCCCTTCGCCTTGACCATACCCTTAACCTTTCCTAAAATGTTTTTTTAATCTAAAATCATTCATTTCGTGTCGTTAAACCCAAAATCATTCATTTCGTGTCCTCAAAATTATTCATTTCGTGTCCAACTCATAAAAATGTTCAAACCAGATTATTTTGGTCCATAGTCCTGGTCCAATTATTGCTTAGTTGGATGGGGCTTGAAAAGGGCATATTCTTAGATGCACCCTTGCGCATCTAAGCTGGTTGCACCACTCATCAAATACCCCCTTTTATACACCAAATATACATATATACTATGTACTATTGGAGTACTGGTGTGTATTACTTCATCTCCTTCCTTCAATCTTCTTCCTATTTCATTTCTTTCCTTATTTCTTAATTTTTACATAAATTTTTCTCTTTTTTCCAAATTCTTAACTTAATTCTTAATTTTGGTTGAAATTTTCTCTCTCCACTTGATTTGTAATTTGGTTTAATTGGTTATATTTTCTAAATTTGTGATTGATATTGCATATATGATTTTTGGGTAATTTGCCAATTTGTAATAGGTGATAAGCACAAATTGATGGTAGTACTTTTTTCTTCACTTTTCTTTCCTTTAATAATTTTAATCAATATTCTCCTCTGTTTTTTCCTCTTCCGTTCTTCATTTTAACTCTCCTCTGTAATTGTATTTTGTTTAATTTCTATCAATTTGATCTATGTATGAATTTCGATATTTTTTTTTTTGTGTGGTGATTTTGTAATGAATTTTGATCAATTTGATTAGGTTTGTGAACATGCAATTCATATGAATTGAATTTACGGCCCTTAATTATGAATATAAGAAAATTGAAGAAATAAAAAATAAAATGACGATTATTAAACATACGCATTTTAAGTATGAAAAATATGAACATATGCACTAAAAATATGAATATATGCATTTTAGAAAATGAACATACGCATTCAAAATATGAACATATGCATTGGTTCATTTTTTGAATGCATATGAACATAATTAAACATTTTAGAAGGTGAACATATACATAAAAAAATATGAACATATAGATTTCAGAAAGTGAACATATGCATTTCAAAAAGTTTACATAAGCATTTCAGAAAACAAAAGGATTCAAAAAATGAACATAAGCATTTAAGAACGAAAGTGAACATATGCATAAAAAAATATGAACTTAAGCATTTAAGAACGAAAGTGAACATATGCATAAAAAAATATGAACATATGCATTTCTGAAATGAACATTAGCATTCAGAATATGAACACAAGCATAAACAGACAAAATGAGAACATTTTATGAACATTAAGAATATATATCATATGAACAACAAATAATAATATTATGAACATTTCAAAACATTTTATGAAAATAAGTTATCCGTTTGATTTCACTAAATTTTTTAACAATTCGAATAAAAATTTCGAACAACAGACTATCAAGCAATATTCAAACAAAATTAAGTGATATTCATACAAATCAAACAAAATAAAGTGAAATTTACATAAAATTACCTTTTTTGGGAGAATCCGTTTGATTTTCATCTCATCTCAAATATCCACGGTTGTTTTGGTGGAGAGAGAGTGAGTTGTGTTGGATTGTAAGAGAGAGTAAATCAAAGAGAGGAGTAATAACTTTTAGAAATTTAAGTTTGAGAGTGACGATTTTTTAAAAAAAAATTATATTTATAAAAAAATAGTTGTTGGAAGTGACGGTTTTGTATTAATGACAATTGGATGGCCTGCATAAAGATATGTTCAGTTTTTTTTGGTGGGCTAGTTTTGGTTTAGGCCTTTTTTTAATGGGGCGCGTTTGAAATTGAACTTGTGGGCTTGTGTTGCAGATAGAATAGCTGCACAAGGGTGCAGCTTAGACCAATCGGGTTGAAAAGAGCTTTCCAACAATATATTATAAGCCCAAATCCGACTTAAAATGAATAAGTTATAGCCAAAATACTAAATCGAGCCCAAACCGGACTTAGGTCCACCTTACCTACGACCCAATGATCATGTGGAGGGTCTTAATACCTTAATCCCAATCCTAAACCAATTAGGATTTGTTAGGAGTTTCTAAACTCCTATAGAAGGTTGTAATTTATCCTTTTTGAAAAGATAAAGATTAAGGATTTCGAGATTGAATAAAACTCCTTTTTTGATAATCCTTGTTCTATTCGAATTTAAAGACGTTCTAATATGATTTTTCGTGAAAAGAACGGTGTCCTTCCAACAAGTGTACTATTCTGATAGAGGGTTCAGAATTATTAGAAAGTTAATTCTTCAGTGAGGTCAATTGATCAGAATGCTTAGGTGGAGGCCGCTTCCGATCAGTAATATTAATGTGTAATTAATATTACAGCTTAATCTTGACTGAATACTTGGGTCACACCCAATCGAGTAATTGATCTGAGGCGACGAATCAATCCAAAGGATTAGATGAGTCGTTAGAGTATTACGAACAAAGACGTCGGATGTCGAGCTTAGAGCGTCGAAACCGAGCGTCGCAAGTCGAGTCGAGTTTGGAATTCGACGAGATGAGAAATCAAGCAAATGACAAGTTTAAGAAAGTCTTAGCTTTGCAATGGCCTAGCCATGCGAAGGCTAGGCTAGCATAGGGCAACAACCGCATACATGGCTATTCCGCAAGCCAAGCATGCATGTGCGTGCTAGACTTGCTAGCCGAGCATGCTTGCAGGGCTATTGCGGCTAATCGCATGCTAGCTAGCACCAGCACGCATGGATGGGCTAGCGGGGGCGTGGCAGCAGGTGCCTTATGGGCAGCGAGGACCTAGCAAGCATGCTAGGCCATGCGAGCAGCAATGCCACACAGCACAAGGCGCAGCATGCAAGCTGGCCAATGCGTGTGCTGGCTGTGCCGCACAACAGGGCTAGAAGCCAACCAAGCCTTGCGTCAATGCCCATCATGCGCGTATGCTGTGGGCTGTGCGAGCTGTGCACCGCATAGCGCAAGCAGCAACTAGCAAGTGAAAGGTAGCAATGCCAGCACAACGTGTGCGTGTACCGCACAACGAGGCTGGCAGCCAGCCACGCATTGCGCCTATGCCCAACCACACCATGTGCGTGAGCCAGCGTATGCATGTAGCACATGTGTGTGTGGTTGATCTTGCATGTGGTTGGATATGCATGTGAGAGGCATGTGAGTGTGGGTTTGCTTGGGGAGCAAGGGGAGAATGGTCCCCCCTTGTGGTCCTCAGTTAACCCTTTGCTCACCTCTTGACACTTGTCATTTGTTGATTCACTTGCATTTCAATTTGATTTTTGAATTAAAAATAAATTAGATAAAATGCATTTTACCAACTCTCCCACATGGATGGGAGATTGAAGTTCAAGAGCTCCCTTCCTTATAAATACCCATCATTTGGGATTGGGAAGGGACACTTGAGTTGAATTCAATAAGGCATCTCCCTATAGGTGAGAAAACCTTTAATTTCGTAATACTCTAGTCTTTTCTTGGTCTAGGCCCAACTAACCTTCGGGGTAGAGGCCATTCGTGTCAGGTCTCGAGGGTGGACTCCGTCGGAGGCTCTCGCACTTGCGGAGTTAAGGCTTTGAAGTCCGAGCTCTATAGGAGCGAAGCACGCATCGAGGGTAAGAATGTCATTTCCCTTTCTATCTTTTATGTTGTTCATTATGTGATTAAATATTTAGTTGCTTTAATTAGTGAACGGGTCTTGGGCGGGTTTTGTTCTCTTCCGCGTAGCGTTGGACGCTACGAAACCCAACAGCGGTATTAGAGTCGCGCTCATTTTAATTATTGTAACTAATAATTAATTGAAGTGATTTAAAATGGATTTAAATTCTGGTTTTGCTTTCTAATTAGATTAGAAGTTCGTTTTAATTAGTTTTAATCTTGTATTTTACTAAGTTTGGCCAACGAACCCAGATTTCGAGTCAAAAATAGTGATTTTTTGGTGGAATCGATGTTCTAAATCGTTTTTTTTTACCCTTTTGAGGACTGTCCAGAAGCCAAAATCCACCTAGAAACATGTTTTTCGAGGGGTTTTTCGTTTTTGACGAAAAATTTTAAATCTTTAAACCTTGATTAATTATGAGTTGTTAAAGGTAGATTAAATGTATGATTGCATCACTAATCTACTGCAATTATAAACCTTATTAAGCATGTTTATAAAGTCATAATAAGTGCTTAATTTGGTGAGTTCATTTTCACATAAACTTGAAATTTTCACATTTTTGCAAATAAATTGCTTCAAGTGTGAATGTTTATGGTGAACTTGTAATTTAGAAGTCCCTAATATTTTAAAGATCAAATCTTTAATTGTTTATTTGGTTGGAACTTTGATTGCTAAATTCCATGTTGAACTAATTTTCGGATTTAATCATTTTTAAGTTGATTTAAGTCTAAAGTTCAAAACTTGTCATTGAAATTTAATTAATCTTCATATTGGAAGATGTAATTTTTCAATTATACACAAGTTATTGTTGGAAATTTTTCATTGGATGAAAGGGTTTATTTTTCCAACCTCCTTAATTTTGTCAAATGCCATTATTAATTTATATTTGATTAAATTAATTTTGAGTGTAGCCCTTAAATTTGGAAGCATCAAGATAGACCTAAATTGATTTAAAGAATGGTTCTTGAATAATTTAGGCTTGTGCACTACTAAAATTGAATTTAATTAAGTTGGACTTGTTTTATTTTCATTTTGCTCTAAATTGGTTCTAAAATAAATTTAGAATTAATTTTTATCACACATAAATCGGGAATTAAAATCCTGAGCCAAGTGCACGCAAGTCGAGGCAAAATCTCCCAAGTCACGCCCTTAGGCTAGCCAGGCTGCTCAAGTAGCCCACATGTGGCTGCCAAGGTGCGTGGTGGGTTGCCTTGCCTCGTTGGTGCGCTAGTGTGTGTGTGTAAGTGTGTGGTGCATGGTGCTACGATGTATATGCAAGGCTGCACTTGGTGTTATGGCTGTGCGAGAAGATGCGTGTGGTGTGTGAAGGTGCCCGCATGCTGCTGGGCAGTAAGGCAACAAGCCCTAGCCAGCCCAGCACACGCTGCCAGCACGAGCATGCACGCAAGCATGCGAAGCTTGCTGCATTGCGTGTGGTGCCAGCAAGCATGGCGCGCTCTGCTAGGCAGGCAGGCTAGCAAGCTCAGCTACATCACCTAGGGGCTGCTAGGCAGTCATGGTGCGCAGCCCAGCACCCTAGGCTAGCAAGCCTCGGCCTTAGTGCCTAGCAAGCCTAACCCCGTGGCTTTAATGCTAGGCACTTGGGGTATGTTGTGGGCTATTGTTTTGCATAATTGGGGCCATTTTAATTATTTTATTTATTTATTTTAACGAGGCTAGTCCTCGGTTCTTCCGGCTCTTGCAAAAATATTTTTTTACAAAATTTGGGTTAACCGACTTAATTAGTTGGATTAATTAAGTTTGATGCGGAATTTAGTGGGAGCTTCGTTAATTGCATGAACTAATTGCGTTTTAATCACATAAATTATTTAACTACTTTGACTAGTTTTAATTAGGCGCGTTAATTGGATTAACCACCTAAGTTAGTTACTAGTTTGTGCGTGTTATGCATTGTTACTTGTTTATCGTTGTAAAATGCATTGGGTCATTCACATATAGTGAATGGATGAATGGAATGTATATATTGTTTCACAGGTTTTGTGAAAATGGCAACTAGTGGGGCCCGACTAGGATAGTAAATACGGGCTTCGATCCATTATGTATTTTTGTAAATCTAAATACGGTCTGCGTACCGTTGCGTATTTTTGTACCTTAATATTTAGATTATTTCTAGTCGTAGTAGCTAGTAGATGCTTAGTTGGCAGAGATGTCTCGAAGACGGCGTTTCTAAGAAGGCAAGCCAAAGAAGTTGCGTCGGAGACCCTTGAAGATTTGAAGACTCAAGGGGTCATGCTAGTTGCCAAATGCATCTTATATTTGTGATTTATATATATATTGTGTTTATATATGATTGAATTGTATGATAGATGCATGTTTAGGATTTCAAATGTTGTGATGATTAATTAAGTTCACTTAAATCAACCAACATAGAAACCCTAGGTCCCTATAATATTGAGCCAAATTTTCCATTCCAAGAACGACACTTACCGAACTAATGCGCGTGGTGATGGGCTACGCCAAAGCGAGGCATCACAGTTTCCCTAGGAACGTAAGGTATACTAGGTATACAAGTCGTCTTGGTTAAGCTCAACGATATCAGTAAGGAGTCCTTCGATTTTGTGGCAATGGAGATAAAATGTCAAGGAAGCATTAGATGCGACGTTTTATCGAACTAAGGGTAGCTTAGAGCTATTAGCAATTGGATTGCTTACCCTAAAATGTTAAGTGTTAAGACAAGCCAAAGCATGCTTAATCACTTTTTGATTTTTGGGATCTTGGAATCGTTTTATTCTCGCCTAAAAAGGACAATTTTTAATGCGTGGATAAGACGCGTAATAAGATTGAAAGTTTGCATGTATGCTGTAAATTTCAAACTTATTAAGATATGAACTTGGTAAATGGTTATACTTTGCACTTATATTTGTAGAATTCTAAATCAAAATATATTGTTTTCAATGATTGGTAAAGAAAATCTTTTGAGAATGGTTCTAAAAGAATGGAAAGGCATTTCTAAAATACAACCTCACATAATTGACTTTTATGACTTAAGTCCGAAAGGACGATTGGATATCATGTATTCAAAATACTGGGTAATTTTGATGAACATGAAATATTGAGTTGAAAAACTCAAATTGTCAATAGTTGAAAACCAACATATCCTTTCGCTTCATACACTAATGAGTAGGACTCATTGATGTAGTAATTCAAGTACGAGTTGAAGGAAAAGATGAAACTTTATTTCATGGCGCATTAGATGCTTAATTATGCCTAACAAAGTGTAAATGTCAAAGTACTTAAAGAAATGGTTCTTAAAGTTATGAGATGGCGTATGATAAGAAATATAGGAAACAAGGAACAGAAGAAAGGAATAAGATTCCTTTTCTACCCATGAGTTCATGTTATTATGGTTAACAACTTAGCAATTCGATATCTTCACAAGTTGGATACTGCTTGAGTGTTCCACTTTGAAAGTGACCTCAAACCATTGAAGACAAGCTAAGTTATTGACTTACAAGCTTAGAATGAAGCAAGTAGTGCTACATCAGTTGTAAGGTAATTTGTTTTGTTTAAAGTCCTTTTAAGCCAAGGCTGGAACGAATAATGGTTATTGTGTTCCATAATCAGCAAACGATCCGTTTACACATGGAAAGACTCACATTCAATAAAAGCGCAATAGTTGCGGGTTTAATTTGAATGGCATGGTTATCTAAGCCATGAGTCAAGAATGTTAGATTATAAACAAACATTTCCCTAACATGAAAACTCACAAGGTTCAAGTCATGGACATGATTTGTGTTCCAAACATCTTTAGCAATGTCACATCGACAAGAACATACTCAAGGCTCTATTAGATAAACTCTTAATAGTTTATCAATTCGGAGTCGTTCTAAGACAAGCAAGTCTTACTTGTTGAAATCGACAAAGAAAGGAGCTATTGTGCTTGGCATAGGCAATTAAATCCAAAAGCGAAAAAGGATTCCATTACTTCAATGTCCCACAAGAATTTGAATGAATGTGGCTACATTCATCAAATGTGAACAAATTGGACCTTGAGTAGCTCAAATGTTCAGTGAAGTATATAATCAACTTGGCAAGATATCAAAACGTCTAGATTAGATCGAGCGATGTTTGCTTGAGCCAAGAGTGATCATATCAAAGTTATGAAATTGAAATTTCATAATGAGCTCCACAAAGAACATATTGTGTCTTGATAGAGACCTCGATGCCATTTGGAAAAGACTCGAACAATGATGGATCACATCCCTTCCTATAAAGTTCTTAAAGATTTGCATAAATGACTAGTGTTACACTAAACAAAATTGTCGAAGCTAAGAAAGGACACCATATTCAGTTATGGATAGAATTAGTTTCTAGCGTCTTTTCAAGTATATGTCTAGGGCTCTTAGCTCAGTGGGAGTTCATTGACTCAGTGGGAGCTAAGTAGCTCAATAAGGGCTAAGGTAGCTCGAGAGGGAGGTAACTGTTTGTTTCACAACGAACTTTTACCCAAAGACAATATACATGTCTCTTTTTAAATATTCAAGTGAGACTACGGGCATTACTCCCACAACCTAATTGAGAACATAGTATATGTTGCTCTAAGTGGTGTCTTTCTGGAAAATAACACATTTCCAAAACGACAAGTGGGAGGAAAATGAACTCGATGACCATCGAGATTAGCAACAAACTAGAAATGAGAATCTTCGAAGACTTTAGAAGGGCTTCATGAGAATGATTGATCAAGAATACTCAAAGGACTTTACAAGTGCCTTAAATGAGAATTCAATACTCACAAAACTTTAGAAGTGGTGGAGTAAGATCAATATAATCAAAGGGCTTTAAAAGCACCTTGAAAATCAGTGTTTGATGCAATTACCCCGTATAGGTATAGAATTCACCAAAGGCTTGGATTGAATCCTGTAAATTTCTATTAAGTTAGAAATAAACCTAAAACTTACAAGCATACTATTTACCATTGGATGGCGAAGGAATAGTGTCTTGTAAATTAGCTACGACAAATCCAAATTCCAAATAATGGTTAGAGGCCATAAAATCCGAAATAGACTCCATGTTTGTAAATCATGTTTGGAACTTGTTTCATTTGCATTAAGGGTGAAAGACCCATCAATCGCAAATAAGTTTTCAAGTAGAAAACTAACAAATGTGGAAATGCATAAGCATACAAAGCTAGATTGGTTGAAAAGGATACAATTAATTCACGACGTTGATTTTAATAAAAACCTATTCACCAATCGAAACGCTTAAGTCTTTTCGTGATTATTCTAGCAAATTGCGCATATGAAATATGGAAAAATAGATAATGAAACCGCCTTCTTAAAATGGGATTTTAGGAAGAGACTATGGAAATAGTCTAAAGATTTTAAGAATCTAAATAATGCTAGATTTGAAAGCAAGCTCAAGAAATCCATTGTGGGATTAAGTGAATCATTGCATGTAGGAATTGGAACATGTATTCTCATAAAGTTAATAAAAGGTTTGGCTTGTGGAGAATCATAGAAATTCTTATGAACAAGAAGTTTAGTGGGAGCAAGAGTTAATCTTACATGATCCAACAAGAAGTTTACGAACTCTATTGTGAAATGACTGTCAAATGCTAAATGCTTAGATTTGAAAGGATTTTGACAATGGACCAAGGAAAAGGTGATACTTAGTACATAGTGGGTATTAAGATCTATTGGATAGACTTAATGAAATGTTTAAACGAGTAGAGGAATTTACCGTGTTAAACATGAAGGACTTGAAAAGGCTTTCGACCCATATGTATAAAACTAAGTAAATGTTTGAACTAAGTATAAGCTAGGCAAATAATAAGTCAAACAAGAAAGACTCTAGTAGAGACTTTCAACCGCATCACATAGCAAATAGTTTAGCAAGACTCAGTGAAACCGGATGAGCTAAAAGGTCACATAAATGGAACACATTGGGAATAATTCTTCAATTAAAATCATCATGTATGCTATGATATGGAGTCGTCACTCAAATTACATGCTTAGAGCATGAGAAGTATAAAATTCCAATCAATTTAAATCTAAGTGTTGAATTGTTAGATTATGATCAAGAAAATCCAAAGTACTTTGATAAGTAAAAGGGGTAAGTTCTTGACGCATGGAAACAAATGTAATTTGAGAATTGATGTTGCAAGCACATCCTTAGCAAGGATTAGATCCTTAATAAGGAAGTCGTTTATAAGCACGAGCTAGAATGCGTCGTGGCTTGAGAATGGTAACGTGGACGCGCATCCATGTATAATGTGCGAAAATTTAAGGTAAATTTCCATAATCACAAGTGATTAAGGTCTCCCAAATCATTGTGAGCCGTTTGGAATGAAATCCGAGCAAAGCACCATCAGAATGTCTACTGAAATATATGTTGAGAATATTGTTGCCTGGAAGGAAATAATAAGAAAGTGTTCAATGAAAAGTTCGTTGTCGAACATTGATTGTAGGTTGTCAAGTTGAAAGATCTCAAGTCATGAAAATGAGTGGGAGCCATCGCTTGGACAATAAATCCTAAATCATATATGATCCACAACACTCTCAAAATTTTATCATCTTATTATGAAATTGTTCGACAATGAAGATGCTAAGATTTGCAAAGTAATAATAGCTAAACCTATGCAATAATTGAACAAAAACATTTACCAGAATTGCATGAAAGAAATCAGCATATTAAATATGGGTGTGATTTCTATAAATGTTTTGTGAAGAGCGTTACTCTTAAAACATTTGGGGAAAACCATTTATCATAAGATGAAACGTTTGGAAGTTTCATAGTGGAATAAAATTTTACTAATTCCACAAACTATTTAATTGTGGTTTAGAATTAAATAATGAGTCCATTCGATTACTGAGAATATTCAAAACAGGGTATCAAGACCATGTCTTAGATAAAGAAACACCTGCTAAGTGAACATTGAATATTACAATCGAAAATTATCCCTAATCAAGGTCATTTAAATGATGAATGATTAATGACCACTTGAGATTAGTGTGTAGTATGATTTATAGCACCGTTTCTTGTGCTACGAGGACATGATAGTCATAAATCATTTGCACAGGTACTAGTTTGGAACTGTACCGGATCGACCTATGAGAGTACTTTAAGAGATTTAAAAATCGTCATAAGTATATTTCTCATTATAGCTATCGGAACCTTTTTCCTCGACCATGAGTAATGTAAGTTCTCTTGTTTGAGTACTAGTCCGTTTTGATGTTGTCAAACGTCTGCTGTAAATAGGGATTATAACGGCAACACTCGGGCGGCTAGGTCCTCTTAGTAAGGGAAGCTAACATTGGAAGACTGGGATTGTCCCCCTACTAACAATAGGGAACATGTCTTTGTTATTTACAAGGCCTCTCGAAGAGCGAGACTATGAAAATGCATGGCCGTGCTTAGATGGATTTTGGAAATCATCTGCTTATTGACAGTCAAACTCGGGAATCGAGAAACACTTTTGGACGTAATAAGGATAGCAAAGAATCTTACCTTATAGTTCATGAAGATACATTAAGTGACATAGGAAAAGGGCTATACACTAACTGCACACTTGTCCGGAAGGACAAGTGGGAGATTGAATGTAATAGTGTCCTTCCAACAAGTGTATTATTCTAATAGAGGGTTCAGAATTATTAGAAATCTAATTCTTCAGTGAGGTCAAGCGAAGGCTAGGCTAGCATAGGGCACCAACCGCATACATGGCTATGCCGCAAGCCAAGCATGCATGTGTGTGCTAGACTTGCTGGCCGAGCGTGCTTGCAGGGCTATTGCGCCTAATTGCATGCTAGCTAGCACCAGCATGCATGGCTGGGCTAGCAAGGGCGTGGAAGCAGGTGCCTTATGGGCAGCGAGGACCTAGCAAGCATGCTAGGCCATGCGAGCAGCAATGCCACACAGTACAAGGCCCAGCACGCAAGCTGGCCTGTGCGTGTGCTGGCAGCGAAGACCTAGCAAGCATGCTAGGCCATGCGAGCAGCAATGCCACACAGCACAAGGCCCAGCACGCAAGCTGGCCTGTGCGTGTGCTGGCTGTGCCACACAGCAGGGCTGGCAGCAAGCCAAGCCTTGCGTCAATGCCCATCATGCGCGTATGATGTGGGTTGTGCGAGTTGTGCAACGCATAGCGCAAGCAGCAGCTATCTAGTGAAAGCTAGCAATGCCAGCACAACGTGTGCGTGTACCGCATAGCGAAGCTGGCAGCCAGCCACGCATTGCGCCTATGCCGAGCCACACCATGTGCGTGAGCCAGCGTATGCGTGTAGCACATGTGTGTGGTTGATCTTGCATGTGGTTGGATATGCATGTGAGAGGCATGTGAGTGTGGGTTTGCTTGGGGAGAAAGGGGAGAATTATCCCCCCTTGTGGTCCTCACCGAACCCTTTGCTCACCTCTTGACACTTGTCATTTGTTAATTCACTTGTATTTCAATTTGATTTTTGAATTAAAAATAAATTGGATAAAATGCATTTTAACAAATCTCCCACATGGATGGGAGATTTAAGTTCAAGAGCTCCCTTCCCTATAAATACCCATCATTTGAGATTGGGAAGGGACACTTGAGTTGAACTCAATAAGGCATCTCCATATAGGTGAGAAAACCTTTAAGTTCGTAATACTCTAGTCTTTTCTTGGTCTAGCCCCGACTAACCTTCGGGGTAGAGGCCGTTTTTGTCGGGTCTAGATGGTGGACTCCGTCGGAGGCTCTTGCGCTTGCGGAGCTAAGGCTTTGAAGTCCGAGCTCTAAAAGAGCGAAGCACGCGTCGAGGGTAAGAATGTCATTTCCCTTTCTTTCTTTTATGTTGTTAATTATGTGATTAAATATTTAGTTGCTTTAATTAGTGAGCGGGACTTGAGCGGGTTTCTCTTCCGTGTAGCGTTGGACGCTACGAAACCCAACATTTCGTGCCTCGTAATTTTTATACAAATATTAGATGATTGGATAGCCCTTGAAATTATCTCTCTAACGATATATCAAGATCCCAATTCCGTGCTAAACATAAAAGATATGAACGAAAGACCAAACTTTATCCAAAATTGACACTATTCCACTATTTCCGCCATATAATTTATTCTACAAACGATATTAATTTGGTTCCAATTGGCTTGGAAAGTAGACTTCTATATCTTTCCAACAATATATTATTTATCTTATTCCAATTTCTGGATCAAAAGTTATGATAAATACAAAATCTGCAAAACTGCAGGACCATTGCGCCGCGATAATCGTATTGCGTCGCGATGAACATATTTTATTCCGATTAGAATTCTGATCTTTTTCGATGCTTCGACTCTCTTTTTTCCCTATAAATACAGGTCAGATCATCCGTTTTTAAACACCAACAATAATCATCAATACCCTTTCTAATACTCTTTCTCGCTCTTGATTCTTCATATTCTTAGCCTAGCTTAAACACATCCTTGATACTTTCCCCAATCAGACACCATTCCTCTTTCACGATATTCGAATGCTCCTTGCCCTCCTCGACGTTGCCTTCGACCTCGACGTAAAATGTTGATAGTTTTGAGGGTTTGGTCCTAAATCTATATTTCAATTATTTTTTGATTCATATACTTTGTTGATTTAATCTTTCTTAAAGTTATTAACGTGTTTATTCTTTTAATAGCAAGAAGGGAGGAATATCAACGTAAGTAATTCAATTACTTAATCCTTGATTTTGGAGTAGAAATCATGTTTAGAATATTATTTTAATTCCTAGTATCATGTTAGGATGTTTTTATGATTCCTAATATCCAGTTACCCCTTTTTCTCCTTGTCCATCCCTTTGCACCATCATCTCCGAATATCCAGTCATGAATCTAGACCACTATGGAGTTAGTGATCTCCGTGATCGTGAATGGGATGTAACCTTCGCACCCGTGAACGGTTTACAAGTTACTAAAACTTGTTTGCAACTCTTCTATCTCTAGCTTCTTTCCTTTGGAGCGCCGCCATGCCTAAAAGCATGAACACAGTGGGGCTCAAAAGGTTGAGTTTGAAAAATTCCCTACAACTACTATAAATTTTAATGTGTCCGCTAATTCCTTAATGTATGTAGCTAATTAATTAAAGTTTTATTTTTAATTTGTTTTTGCTAATTTAATTCATTGTGCGTTATGCCTATTTTATTATATTACTCTGTATTATTTTCAATTAAAACGTTTTGACTTTTTGCATTATTAACCTGAAGAAAAAAAAAATTACTTTTGTGGGTATTGGTTAGAATCGTCTCAATGAATAATTTTTGTAAATTAATTGTTATAGTTTTTACTTATTGAAAATTAAAGTTATTATTGACATTGGTCAAAGTGTTACATTGACATATGTGTAGGAAAGTAAAATTTTAAAAAAAAAAAAAAAAAAAACGGTGTATTTATTTTTTGCTCCCAAATCTAATACTTCTTTTTTTTCTACTAACATTGCAACAACTGGACTTTTGCTCTATTCATCACCCTTGTTTGACCATATATTGGTTTATACGTAAATTAAAATATAGTCACGTGGGGTCTTGTGAGATTCGTCTCGTAAAATATTTTCACAATATTAACTTTTTAAAAATTTTACTTTTACATAATTATGGATATTTAGCATATAAAATGTGTTTTGGGATGCGTGATTTCATCTTTGTTGTAATATTTGTGGAACAGAGGAAGTATATATATAAAGGGGAGTTTTTTCCCGAGTTTTTAGAGCGCCACGTAGGATTTAAATTTTTAAAAAATTATTAGAGCACCACTTAGCATTAATATTTTTAAAAGCTACAATAGGATTTTGCCACGTAAGATTTTTTTTTTTTTTAAAGCGCTACGTATGATTATAATAAAAAATCGCCACGTAGAATTAATAATTTTATAACGCTATAATAGGATTATGCCACATAAGTTTAATTTTAGAGCGTCACATAGGAAAATGTTTTATTTTAGCCAATAAAAAAAAGAATTGCAATTTATTTTAGATCAAAAATTTTATATTAATTGTAAAATAAAATCAGTGCGTTTTTTGTGTGGCAGGCCATATCATGTGGCCCAACTAAGACACACCTAAACACTAACCGAGTAACCCCTAACCATCCGAGTAACTGTTGGGTTTTGTAGTGTTCGACACTACGCGGAATGAAACCTTTCCAAGACCCGCACACAAATTAATGTAACTAAACATGCATATTAAATAATAATCCCATAATTAATTAACTAAGAGAGAGAGAAAAGACGATCTTACCCTCGACGCGTGCTTCGCTCCTTTAGAGCTCGTACTTGAAAGCGCTAGCTCCGCAAGTGCGTGAGCCTCCGACAGCTCACACCCTCGAGACTTGACCCGAATGGTCCCTATCCCGAAGGTTAGTCGGGGCTAGACCAAGAACTTAGAATATTAGAATTAAGGTATTCTCTTCTTGGAGATCCCTTTAAATTCTCAACTCAAGTGTCCCTTCCCAATCCCAAATGATGGGTATTTATAGGGAAGGGAGCCTTGAGTTCCAATCTCCCATCAATGTGGGAGAGTTGGTTAAAATGCAATTTATTCAATTTATTTTAATTCAAAAAACAAATTAAAATGCAAGTGAATCAACAAACAACAAGTGTCAAGTGTAGAGCAATAGGTTAGGTGAGGACCACAAGGGGGGGAGAACATCCACCCCTTACTCCTCAGCAACCCACAAAAACCGGCTCCCCACACACACAACCAATGTTCGCGCGCCAGCAGGTGCTGCCAGGGTGCCAAGGCTGCCTTGCTGGCAGCCTGGCCCTTTGGCTAGGGCTGCTAGCTGGGCGCTGTGCGTGCATGCAGCCCACGCACGCTAGCACGCACACACGCAACCCACGCACACATTGCGTGCTGCTGCTGCGTTGCTCATGCTGGCGAGGCCGAGCAAGCACTTACGTGCTGCTGGCCATACGATGGTACGACTAGTGTTGCTATGTGCGAGGCACTAGCATGCTAGCACGCCTAGTGCGCCAGCAATGCTGGCCATGTCCCACTAGCTAGCTAGCCAGCGCTGCTAGCTAGCTCGGCATGGTGCGGTTGCCTTAGCTAGCTATATTGCCCTTGGCTCTCGGATTTCTCGGGGCATTCCGAGCCTAGGGGTATAGTTGTAATTTTTTGTTTGCTTGATTCCTCGTCTCGTCGAATTCTAAATTCGACTCGAATTACGACGCTCGGTTTCGACGTTTTAAGCTCGATATCCGACGTCTTTGTTCGTAATATTCTAATGACTCATTTAATCCTTCGGATTGATTCGTCGCCTCGGATCGGTTACTCGATTGGGGTGTGACCCGAAGGGTTCAGTTAAGATTAAGCTGTAATACTAATTATACTTTAATATTACTGATTGGAAGCGGCCTCCACCTAGACATTCCAATCACTTGACATCACTGAATAATTAGGTTTCTAATAATTACGAACCCTCTATCGGAATAATACACTTGTTGGAAGGACACCATTCATTTCAATCTTCCACTTGTCCTTCCGGACAAGTGTGCAGTTAGTGTACAACCCATTTCCTATGTCACATAATGTCTCTGTATGAACTATAAGGTAAGATTCTTCGTCATCATCATTACGTCCAGCAGTGTTTCTCGATTTCTGAGTTCGACTGTCAATAAGAAGATTATTTCTAAAATCCATCTGAGCACGACCATGCATTTTCACAGTCTCGCTCTTCGAGAGGCCTTATAAACGAAAAAGACATATTCCCTATTGTTAACAGGGGGTCATTCCCAGTCTTGTATTGTTAGCTTCCCTTACTAAGAGGACCCAGCCGCCCGAGTGTTGCCATTATAATCCCCATTTACGGTAGACGTTTGATAACATCAAAACGGACTAGTACTTAAACAAGGGAACTTATAATACTCATGGTCAAGGAAAAAGGTTCCGATAGCTATAATGGGAAATATACTTATGACAATTTTAATTCTCTTAAAGTATTCTCATAGGTCGATCTGGTATAGTTCCAAACCAATATCTGTGCAAATGATTTATGACAACCATGTCCTTGTAGCACAAGAAACGGTGCTATAAATCATACTACACACTGATCTCAAGGGGTCATTAATCGTCCATCATTTAAGTGACCTTGATTAGGGATAATTTTCGATTGAAATATTCAGTGTTCACTTAACAGGTGTTTCTTTATCCAAGACATGGTCTTGATACCCTGTTTTAAATATTCTCAGAAATCGAATAGACTCATTATTTAATTCTAAACCACAATTAAATAGTAATGGAGTGATTATAATTTTGCAGAAAATTTGATTACCCTAAAAACGAAAGGTTCAACATAGTGTTTTACCTTAAAAACCTTAAATTTAATTAAAACACATGAATAGGGAAATCAAAGCCAATCTCCAACGTGCCTGATTCCCATTGCCTCAACGTGCTTGTTGTGTTTCACTTGAAGCAAAGGTTTTGTGAGTGGATCGGCTACATTGTCGTTCGTTCCAATCTTACAA
Source organism: Chenopodium berlandieri (assembly GCA_034703905.1). NCBI lineage: Eukaryota > Viridiplantae > Streptophyta > Magnoliopsida > Caryophyllales > Amaranthaceae > Chenopodium > Chenopodium berlandieri. Next base: position 48,320,269 of record CM068289.1, read on the forward strand.
ATTCTTATTTCACCCTCGGACTTCCATTCCCTTATCATGTGAAATCGCCTCTTGACATGTTTGACCTTCTGATGTTCCCTTGGCTCCCTAGCCTAAGAAATAGCTCCAGTGTTATCACAATAGAGGTCTATCGGACCCTTGATGGAGGGTACAACATCAAGTTCACCAATGAACTTACGAATCCAAACTGTCTCCTTAGCTGAATCCGAATATGCCAAGTATTCGGCTTCAATTGTAAAATCTGCAGTTGTGCTTTGCTTAGCACTCTTCCAACTAAACGCTCCTCTATTTAGGCAGAATATGTACCTTGACTGCAACATGGAGTCGTCTCTGTCTGTTTAGAAGCTTGCGTCGGTATAACCTTCAACAACCAAATCATTACTCCCACCATAGACCAGAAATTTATCCTTGTTCCTTTTTAGATACTTTAGGATGTCCTTGGTCATAGTCCAATGCGCCTCTCCTGGGTCTGATTGGTATCGGCTCGTAGCACTCAAGGCATACGATACATCCGGCCCATTACATATCATGGCATACATGATTGATTAAATAAGCGAAGCATATGGAATCTGATTCATCCTTTCTCCCTCATCAGGTGTCTGTGGACACTGCTTCTTGCTGAGAATTATACCATGTGACATGGGTAGGTGCCCTCTTTTGGCGCCTTCCTTTTTGAATCTTGCTAGTACCTTATCAATATAAGTACTTTGGCTCAATCCAATCATCCTTTTAGATCTATCCCGATAGATCTTGATGCCCAATATGTACTGTGCCTCCCCTAAGTCTTTCATTGAAAAACACTTTCCAAGCCAAGTCTTTACAAACTCCAACTTTGGAATGTTGTTTCCAATGAGCATTATGTCATCGACATATAAGACTAGGAATGCGATGTCACTCCCACTGACCTTCTTCTAAACACAAGACTCATCTGGATTCTTGATAAAACCAAACTTACTAATGGCTTCATCGAATCGCAGGTTCCAACTTCTACTCGCCTGCTTTAATCCATAAATGGACTTCTTAAGCTTGCATACCTTCCCAGCAATTCTTGGATCAACAAAACTTCTAGCAGTGTCATATACACAGTTTCTTCCAAAATCTCATTAAGGAAGGTGGTTTTGACATCCATTTGCCATATATCATAATCATTATATGCGACAATTGCTAGGATAATCCGGACGAACTTAAGGGCGACTGGCGAAAAATTTTCATCATAATCAACGCCGTGAAGTTGCCTGTAACCTTTTGCCACCAGTCTAGCTTTATATACAGATACATCTCTATCTCTGTTGGTTTTCAACTAAAAATCCATTTGCAACCGATAGGTGTGAAGCCTTCGGGCCAAATCAACCAAGTCCAACACTTAATTTTCAAACATGGAGTCCATCTCAGATTTCATTGCCTCTTGCCATTGCGCAGTGTCGGGGTTTGTCATAGCTTGTTTGTACGTCGCTGGCTCATCTCCATCCATAATTAGGATTTCTTTATCTTCGGTTAAGACAACACCGAGGTATCTGTCTGGTTGAGATCTTAGCCGTTGCGACCTACGTAGGGTAATAGGTTAAGCATTTGCATTGTTGGTTTGACTCTGACCAATGTCATTAGCTGCTTCTAAAGCACTTTGATTGTCAGTTTTGTCAGGTTAACTTTGTTGCTCGTCCTCTCGAACTTCATCGAGTTCGATTTTCCTCCCACTTGTCATTTTGGAAAGGTGTTCCTTCTCCAAAAAGACACCATCACGAGTAACAAATACTTTGTTTTCGGATTTAGTGTAGAAGTAATACCCCTTAATTTGTTTTGGGTATCCCATAAGGAAACACTTGTCTGATTTTGGGTGAAATTTGTCAGAAATTAATCTCTTGACATATGCTTCGCAATCCCAAATCTTAAGAAAATACAACCGTGGAGGTTTCTTCGTCCATTATTCATATGGAGTCTTTTCGACAGCTTTTGACGGAGCTCGGTTCAGAGTTAGTGCTACGGTTAGAAGTGCGTGTCCCAGAAAGAGATAGGAAGTTCACTAAGACGTCATTGATCGGACCATGTCTAACAAGGTTCGATTCCTCCTCTCGGACACTCGTTCTATTGTGGAGTTCCGAGAGGTGTCAATTCTGAGAGTTATACCATTTTCTTTCAGAAGATCGTCGAATTCGTGGCTCAAATACAAGCCACGTCGATCTGATTGAATCACTTTGATTTTCTTGCCTAGCTGATTTTCCACTTCACTCTAAAACTCTTGGAATTTCTCAAAAGATTCAGATTTGTTCAACATAAGGTAGATATATCCATATCTACTATAGTCGTTCGTGGAGGTGATGAAATATCGATGACGATGCCTTGCCGGTGTACCGTATGTATAAGACCCAATAAGTCACTAGCCCTTTCTCCTAACTTGGAGAATGGTTGCTTTATCATCTTGCCTAATAAAAATCCTTCGCAATTTTCAAACGACTCTAAGTCGAATGAGTCAAGAATACCTTCATTAAGAAGTTTCTTGATGCGTTTAATGTTAATGTGGTTAAGACGACAATGCCACAAGTAGGTTTGATTCGACTCAATGGTCTTAGCTCTTTTGGCGGTATTATCAACATTATAAACTTGTTTGTCTAGAGAAAGCACATAAAGACTATTTTCTGAATATGCCTTACCATATAAAACATTATCGCAATAAAACGAACAACTATTTTCTTTTATCCGAAATTCATATCGAAATTGAAATAATGTTTTTAGTAACTCTTGGAACATGCTAGCAATTGTCAAGTTCTAAAACAAGTCTAAAGGGCAAAGACAAACCGAGAGTTCCAACGGATACCGCTGACATCTTGGCTCCATTGCCAACCCGTAGTTCGACCTCTCCTTTCTCTAGCCTCCTATTTTTCCTTAGTCCCTGAGCATTGGAACAAAGGTGTAAGCCACATCCGGTATCTAATACCCATGATGCTTTGCAAGCGAAGTTTAAGTTTATAACAAAAATACCTGATACAGAAGCAACGGTGTCGTTCTTCTTATCTTCCTTGAATTTGAGGCAATCCCACTTCCAATGTCCCTTCTTCTTGCAATAGAAACATTCGGAATCATATTTAGAAGAGGTTACCTTCTTGTTGTTGCTCTTGGTAGCGCTTGACTTAGGCGAAAAAGTCTTTTTCTTTTTACCTTTAAAGCCTTTCTTCTTGCGTGAGTGCTTAAATGGCTTGCCCTTTTTTATCATGATCATGTCATGCTTCCCTTCATCCTTGAGCATTTGCTCGGCCTGCTTTAACATTCCATGAAACTCGGTGAGGGTTTTCTCCATGCTGTGCATATTATATTTCATCTTGAACTGATCATAGCCTTTGTGTATCGAATGGAGAATAATGTCAATTGTCATCTCGGTTGAATACCCGGCATCAAGTCTTTCCATGTTCTCTAATAATCCGATCATTTTAAGTACATGTGAGCTGACTAGCTCTCCTTTCTTGACCTTGCTCTCAAGGATCTGCCTGTGGGTTTTAAACCTTTCAGTTTGGGCCTGCTCTTGGAACATGTTCTGAAGTTCAGAAATGATCTCAAAAGCCGTCTCCCTTTCAAACAAAATCTTTTGGAGTTCCGGAGACATCGTGGCAAACATGATGCACTTGACATCCCGATTGACAGTTTGCCATCGGTTAAGGGCAGCCTGAGTGACCTCCTCATTGGGAGCGTCGGGTATTTCCTCATCAAGGACATATTCCTTTTGCTCTTGCATGAGAACTATACACAAGTTCCTTTGACAATCAAGAAAATTTGGCCCACTTAACATCTCCTTGTCGAGAATTGAGCGTAACGAAAATTGGTTGTTTGAGTTATTTGCAGACATGATATTACAATTGAAAGAATTTGAAATGAAAAACCATTCATAAAACCATTAAGATGAAATCTAAAGCATACATGCACATTTTCAATCTTATTGAGCGTTTTATCCACGCATTAATATTTGTCTCTTTTAGGCGAGAATAAAAGGATTCCAAGATCCCTAAAATCAAAAAGTGATTAAGCATGCTTTGGCTTGTCTTAACACTTAATTTTTTAGGGTAAGCAATCCAATTGCAAATAGATCTAAGCTACTCTTGGTTCGATAAAATGTCGCATCTAATGCTTCCTTGACGTTTTATCTCCATTGCCACGACATCTAAGGACTCCTTATTGATATCGTTGAGCTTAACCAAGACCAACTTGTAACCTAGTATACCCTACGTTCCTAGGGAAGTAGTGATGCCTCGCTTTGGCGTAGCCCATCACTATGCGCATTAGTTCGGTAAGTGTTGTTCTTGGAATGGCAAATTTGGCTCAATTTTATAGGGACCTAAGGTTTCTATGTTGGTTGATTTAAGTGAACTTAATTAATCATCACAACATTCGAAATCCTAATCATGCATCTAACATACCATTCATTCATATATAAACATAATTATATATAGAAAACATAAGTAAAAGATGCATTTGGCAACTAGCATGACCCCTTGAGTCTTCAAGTCTTCAAGGGTCTTCGATGCATCCTCTTGGCTTATCTTCTTAGAAACGCCGTCTTCAAGACATCTCCACCAATTATGCATCTACTAGTTATTATGACTAGGACTAATCTAAATATTTAGGTACAAAAATACGTAATGGTACGCAGACCATATTTAGATTTACAAAAATACATAACAGATCGCAGCCGTATTTACTATCCTAATCGGGCCCCACTAGTTGCCAATTTCACAAAACCTGTGATAGAATATACATTCCATTCATCCATTCACTATATGTGAATGGCCCATGCTTTTTACAACGAAAAACAAGTAACAATGCATAACACACGAAAACTACTAACTAAGTTAGGTGGTTAATCCGATTAACGCACCTAATTAAAACTAGTCAAAGTTGTTAACAGATTATGTGATTAAAACGCAATAAAAGTAGCTTAAGTAATTAACGAAGCTCCCACTGAATTCTGCATCCAACTTAATTAATTAAATTAATTAAGCCGGTTAACCCAAATTTTGCCAAATTATTTTGCATGTGCCGGCAACACTGAGGTCTAATCTCGTTAAATAATTAATAAAATAAATAAAACGACAAAGACGCAAAATTGTATAGCCCTTCGATGCCCGAGTGCCTAGCACCAACCCCGAGGCTCGGTGTGCTAGGCACCAAGGTCCAGCTGCCATGCTGGCTGCTACCCCTCGCACACCCCTTGCTGCGCCAAGCACGTGGGAATGGCTGACAGCATCGCTTACGCGTCATGTTGGCCACATCAGCGTGCTTGCGTGCAAGCAAGACGTGCCCTCAAAGGCCCTAGAGTGTGCGGGATTGTGCTGCCCACTACCGCACATTGCAGCACCCCACGCATTGCCACGCTAGCTGGCACCAGCAGCCTCGCAACATTGCTACGCATGCTTACATGTTGTTGGTGCTGGCAACGTGTGGCTGGCCTGCTCGCACTCGCAAGCTTCGCTGCCTGGCAGCACTTGCGGGTAGGCTCCAGCTCCATGCAACACCCCACATCGAAGCACCAAGCGTGCACCTAGCTCGCACATACCACATAGCAGCGCTTTTTGAGGCATGAGCAGCCCACACACGCACCTTGGCAGCCACATGTGGGCTGCGTGAGCAGCCCAGCTAGCCGAAGAGTGTGCTTGGGCGGTCTTTGCCTTGATTTGCGTGCTCTTAGCTTGGGATATAATCCCGATTTATGTGTGATATAAAATCAATTCTAAATTTATTTTAGAAGCAATTTTGAGCAAAAATTAAAATAAATCAAGTCTAACTTAAATAAATTCAATTTTAGTGCATAAACCAAAATCAATTCAAGAACCATTCTTTACATTATTTTGGTTCATCTTGGTGCTACAAAATTGAAGGGCTATACTCTCAATTAATTTAACCAAATATAAATTAATAATGAGATTTGCCAAAATTAAAAGGGTTACACAATCATCCAATGATAAATTTCCAACACTAAATTGTGTAAACTTGAAAAATTACATCTTCCAATATGAAGATTAAGTAAATTTCAATCACAAGTTTTGAACTTTCATGACTTTAATCAAGTCAAAAATGATTAAATCCAAAATTAGTTCAACATAGAATTTAGAAAGTTAAGTTCCAACCAAATAAACAATTAAAGATTGGATCTTTAACACTTTTAGGGATTTCAAAATTACAAATTCACCAAAAACATTCACACTTGAAGCAATTAATTTGCAAAAATGTGAAATCACAAGTTCATGTGAAAAAATGATCTCACCAAATTAAGCACCAAATATGACTTCATTAACATGCTTAATAAGGGTTATTATTGCTATTTTGAGTACTCATAACAATTGTTACTATTTTTATAATTATTAATAAAGAAAGAGTTTGAGTTTTCGCTGCAAACTTTTATTATTAAGTTAGTAGTTTGAGTAGCCTTGCGTTATCACGCGGCGGTAATACACCTAAATCTATCTCTAAGGATAATTATACGTTCCGTAGAGGGAGATTTGGGGGTGTTACAAAATGGTATCAGTTTTTCGGGTCTTAAAAAGATTAAAATTGATGGGGAAGACATTAAGAGGGCATATAGAATAGAAATTCGCATTTGTGTGTGAAGGTCAAAAGCATTATTTTTAAATTAAAAAAAATAAATAAGTAAAATAAAATAAAATAAAAAATTATTTGGAAATATGATTGAAAAAAGGATTCTCGTGTACGACTCTCTCTCTAAGTAAGGCTCACCTCGACTCTATAGGTAACTTACCTTGAAGACGCATGCTCGACCGTCTAATATCATGATTCAAGTACATTATTATTATTTTCGAAAACGAAAAGAATTGAAATTCTTTAAAAGCTTGAGTCTACGCGATTGGATGTGCATTAAGTTGCTGTTTTAACACCTTAGTTGAGGTCAAGGGGTCCGAATTGTTTTTTCTTTTTGAGTTTATTGCCCATAGTTGGGTGATCTTGAGTTATACTTGGTTTATTATTGAGTTTAGTATTGCTTTATGCAAATGGAATTTATGAGTTGAGTTGCTTATATGAAATAGCATTGAATTGATAAATTTATATGTGTAGACAAGATAAAAATGATGGATGATATGAGGAAGGAATTCTTTGATTCGTAAGGTGATGGGAGGTCTGAAATTTTGGTGTTTCGATGCTCATAGTTGAGTCATCTTAAGTTATATTTGTTGATTTATACGTATTGCTTTATACAAATGGAATTCATTGAGTTTTGATTTGAATTGCTTATGTGGAATAGCATTCTTGTGTTTACTGAAGTGATTTATTTAAATATTGTTAAACAGATGTTGGATGAAATAAGAAAGAAATTCTTTAATATTTATTACTTGAAAGGTGAAGGGATTAGTACGTGTTAATGATTTTGTGACTAGAATAACCACCCTTGCTCTAGCTCTTTATGAGAAGTTTGACCTTGAAGTGTTTACTCAACCACCATGTCTAATACTATTATCTCTAGTCCATTTGCCTAAAGTTAAGAAGCATGAACCTCTCTTTGAGAAATATGGGGATGTGGTTAAGGGTGATGGGTTGTGGAATGATTATGAACTTCTAATAAGTTGTTTTGGTTAACCTATGTGAGTATGAATTTTTATAAGTTAGATATAATATATTGATTAGTTTAAACCTTGTATGGTATAATTAACTAAGTGATATGTGGAAAGTATTTGAATCGTACGAAGTTTACATGTGGCCACGATGGGTGAGTTTGTTACTTTGATGAGGTTAAAGGATTTGCTGATTACCATGTGATAAATGAGGAGTTATTTTGGCTTGTTGAAGACCTTTATCAAGAATATTTTGAGGATTGTGTTGACAAGTCTTAACAAATTTTGGAATATGATTTATGTTTAGTGTGGAAATATATTATTTGTGGTAACGATAAGTTAAAAATTTTATATAAATGATGAAGTAAATGATACCTTTTGGGAGATATGAACTATGAATTGAGATTTGCATTTTTTTATGATTGTCTGTATCTAAAGGTGGAAAGTATCTACAATGTGATGATGAATATTGTAATGATTATTTAAAGAAACAATTGTTAAAGATTGAAATTTTTAATGAACTAAATACAAGTTAGAGGATTTTGAGTTAATTGAAGTGAAAGGAAGTATGAGGAATATATTTGAGATAGGGGAATTTGTTTGAAACTGAAGCTGTTTTGAAGAAATAATACCATGTGAAGGGACATATTTAATGAAGTTAGCTAGGAAATGATTGTTTGGATGGTTACTTAAAAGATTTTACTCTAAGTGATTGACAACAAAGTTAATTGATTAAGAAAAGTTATTAATGATGTTGGAAGAACCAATGATTGTATTTTGTTCAATTGAGTCATATGATAAGTTATGGATTATAACAACTAGATTAAAATATTTGAAGTTATGAAAAAAGATGATCGAGTTATTGGAAATTTTAAAAGTGAAATGTTGTTTGAAGTAATCAAGAGTTAATGATTACGATTAAAGGTTGTATTACAAAGAATCATGAATTTGGGGGAAAATTGTCAATACTTTTGAAAGATACCCTGAGACAAGTTACTAATTTACAAGCGATTAGAGGGTACGGTCAAGATGAGATATGTTTTTTTTTTTTCTTGGTTGGTACCTATGACAGTCCTTGATGTGAAGTTGAATTTGTGGTTATTGTAGTTATAGAGTTTCTTTATGAAGAAGTAAGTCTTTTCTTCAAAAGAGTATTTTTTTTATAAGTATGCAAAAATGAATTTACAAATAATTAATTTTCAGAGTAAAGTTTTGTTTTCCTTGTTAAATTTTTTTCAAGAAATTATTTAGACTTAGAATTTTCAGATACAAATATTTTTTATTCTTTTGTTAAATCTTTTGATATTTGAAATTTCATACTTCATAATCAAATATATGAGACTATTACAATATTTTAACATTTTCTTCTAATATAAGTTCCTTAAATTAAAACAATTTTCAAATGGCGTGTAAATGTATTTTCTAGTTTTCCACTACTTTTGATCAAATCAGATCATATTGAAATCTAAGTTCTTTTGGATGTTTAAATTGAATAGTAGTGTGTTGAAAAACTTGTTGGTTTTCCTAACTTGGCTTGATGCTTGTTGATAAAGTGTTAATATAATTGATTTAATGAGTTAATGTTTTAGTCGAGTTACGGGGACGTAACTCCTTTTTAAGGGGGGTAGAGTGTGATAGATTTCCGAGCATTTACTTTTCGAGTTATTTTTGAATATTTTTTAGTCTTTCTTGAATTAGTTATTGTAGGGAATTTTTCAACTCGAGCCCTACTATGGTGTCATGTTTTTAAGCATGGCAGCGCTCCAAGGAAAAGAAGCTAGAGAAAAAGAGTCGCCAACAAGTTTAGGGAACTTCTAAATTGTTCACGGGTGTGAAGGTTACACCCCATTCACAATCACAGAGATTGCTAACTCCATAGTGGTCCGGAATCATGACTGGATATTTGAGGATGATGGTACGAATTTAATTTAAGAGAAGTCAAACCGGCCCTAAATAGGCCTCTACTTAATTCTTTTGATATTCATGCGCACTTTCAATCAACATACATACATCAATTTTATCCTAAACTTGTTTAATCTATGTTGGTTGATTATTAATGCACAATCAAATCTATTTATTGGTGATCACTTGAATTAAAATCATATTAAGCCTAAATCAAATTATTAATTATCTTATTAGGCGTGATTTCAAGTACAAATTCCCTTTAAAACCTGCAAGAAAAGGGCATGATCAAGCAATAGCAATAAATCATGAATAATCAAGCAACATAACATTAATACAACAATCATCATCATAAGAACATCATCAAAACACCGTTAGTAGTAAGATCCTAGGCATGATACTAAACGGATTAATAACAAATCCTAGCATGTCACTAATAACAAAATCAACACATTATCCTAAACATGATACTAGAAATCATAATAACATCCTAAACATGATACTAGGAATTAATATAACATTGTAAACATGATTTCTATTCCAAAATCGAAAGAATAATAATAAGAGTGATTGAATTACTCACCTTGATGCCTCAACCTTCTTGCTATTAAAACAATACACGCGTCAGTAAACTTCAAGAAAGTTAAATGAATAAAGTAAATAATTAAATATGAATTGAAATATAGATTTCTGACCAAACCCTCAGAACTATCAACCTTCCACGTCGAGGTCGAAGGCAACGTTGAGTATGGCTTAGAGTATACGAATCTCGTGAATGAGGTATTGTGTTGGATGGGGAGAATATCAATGATGTGTTTAGGCTAAGGCTAAGAACATATATGTTTAAAATAGAGAGGTGTTTGCTGATTAATGATAGGTGTTTGATAAGGCTTGTTGATGATGATTGGATTTAGGTAGTTATAGCTTATGATTGATGGTTCTAGCTCAGGATTATAATGGTTGTTAATGATCTGAAACGGGGAAAACAACCTCTATATACAGGGAAAAAAGAGAGTCTAGACGATCTGAAAAGATCAGAAGTTCTAAATAAAATAGAACAACTTTTGACGCGACGCGACAAGGATGTAGCGACGCGCTGAAAGCTGACGCATCGCGTCAGGACTGTCGCAGTGCGATCTTGCAGTTTTGCGGGTTTTATTTTTATCATAACTTTTGATCCAGAAATCGGAATAAGATAAATAATATATCGTTGGAAAGCTCTGAAAGTCTACTTTTCAATCCGATTGAAATCATACTGATATCTTTTACAGAATTTAAGTATGATCGAAATAGTGGGATGGCGTCAATTTTGGATACAGTTTAGTATTTTAATCATATCTTTTTTGGTTCTAATCGAAATTGGCATTATGATATATCATTGCAATGATAATTTCAAGGGCTATCTAACCATTCAAGATTTAGATAGAAATTATGAGGCACGAAATTCAGAATGACTCGGTTTGGGCAATAACTTATTCGTTTTAAATCGGATTTGGGCTTATAATATATTGTTGGAAAGCTCTTTTCAAGCCCCATCCAACTAAGCAATAATTGGAATGAGATTATGGACCAAAATAATCTGGTTTGAACGTTTTTATGAGTTGGACACGATATAAATGATTTTAAGGATACAAAATAAATGATTTTGGGTTTAAAAACACGAAATGAATGATTTTGGATTAAAACATTTTAGGAAAGGTTAGAAATATAGTCAAGGCTTAAGGGAACTTTGCGAGATTCACTAACACTTTACCGAACTTGTAAATCAGAACGTGAAAGGTACTCATCACTGGGTTTGATTTTTGGGGAGACACAATCAGGTGTCTACAGTTATGATCTTGAGTTTAGTTAGGATGTGCATGAGTCTAAAAATTAAAATTAATTTCTTTATTAATTTTACTAAGTTTCGGCACAAAACTTCTTTTAAGGGGGTTAGACTATAATACCTCGTATTTTTTAAAAGTATTTTCTAATTAATTAATTATTAATTATTTTTTTCAAAGGATATTTTGGTAATTTAGTTATACATTTGAATTATGAAGCCAAAAGATTATTTGAATTTTGGTGTCAAATATATTTTCAATCCTATTTATTATATTAGATTTTGGATAAAACATTTATCCATTTAATTAATTTAGAAAAATCGGAATTATGTATTTAAAATATATATTTTCGTATATTTTAAAGAATATAAAAATCTGATTTTATAAATAAATTATATATATTATTTGTTCCGATTTTATTAAAATATATTATTTGTTCCGATTTTATTAAAATAATTTCCTTAAATATTTATATTATTAAACCAAAAATTAATAATTAATTTTCGGATTTTCTAGAAAATAAAAATCTGATTTTTATTAATATATATTGGTCCAAATTTTTATCAAATTTCCTAATTTATTTGTTTTCATAAAACCGAGAATTAATATGTAATTTTCAGATTTTTGAGAAAATAAAAAATATTTTATTTGGTTTGAAAATTTAGAAAATAAAAACGAGTTTTGGAAGTTTAAATAATTTCGGATTTTATGAGGAAAATAAAATAGATTTTGTTTGATTTAATTATATTACCTTAAATTAATTAAATTCCTAAGTTTTCCTATTTTTATAAAATAATATCTTACTTATATTTGATCATATATATTTTGATACTAAATCTCTCATACTTATTTTTCAAGCAAGCTTTTATTTACTTAAACTATTTTCATGATTATATTACTATTTAACACTTTCCATAATCTATTTTCTTAATTATTCTCCAAGTAAGCTCACTTGTCATCTTTTATTTCATGATCAAACTACTTACCTTATTTCCTTATTTCTTAATGACCATAAACTAAATCTTCCTTAATTCTTAAACTCTCTTTTCCAAGTAATTCCTTAAACTAAAATTACCATATTTCTTCCTACACTTAATTGTCTTGATTCTTACATTCATGAGCCTATAAATACCCCTTCATACCTCTCATATTCTTCACACCAAAACCCAATTCTCTTCTTCTCTCTTATTCTTCTTTTCCCTAAACCTTTACCTACTTTTCTTCTCCTCTTTTCATACATAATCAGCTCGTATACCTTTGAAGCCAATTTTTGGGCACTTATGGTCGGTTTTAGGGTTTTTCTATTTCACAAAAGCTTGTTCCTCTAGAAAAATACTTGAGGTTAGGCTCGAAAATCACCCGATTTGGAGTTATATTGAAGGAGTTACCCGCCCCGACCCAAAAGGTTTACCTGAAACCAAACTGTTTTCAAACTAGTTGGATTCGGGTATTTTTTATCTGAATTCGATCTGAAGTCGACCCGACGTCATCTCGAAACTAACTCCATCCAGTAATTTATGATCCAAACCCAACTTGGAATCGACTCATATTTAATCCAAAACCAATAAGACCCAATAATATAAAATCCGAATTCGATCTAGCCCGAAACGAAATCTACCCGAAACCATTTAGACCCAAACAATACCTCTTTTTACCCGATTTGAAACTTCCCATGACCCAATTAAAACAGAACCGAAATTACTCATGATCCAATTAAACCCGACATATTATTAAACTAACTAAAAATTTTCCATGACGATAACCTGACATGAATAAGGTAATTGGTAATAGGGCACCAATAATAACTCATAATCCAAGTTGTGAATTATAGAGAGAACAAAGAAGGGAGACAGAGAATGGAATAGTAATTGGTAATAAAATTGTTTTAAAAAAACTTTAATTTATAGTAAACATTGAGATACTACAGAGGTAAAGAGTGGTGTGGCAAAGCAATAAGAGTGTTTGAATGGAGTCAACATTATAGGGACGGTACAATGATCAATATATTAGTCCATGATTACTCTAAAGTCAAACAATCCTAAATTATCATTATTCCATAAAATATAAGTTCCTAAAATGTATAAAATTTGCAATTAGTTCCTAGAATGTATAAAATATGAAATTTATAACATAAATATGTGATTAGGTGTGTTATATTCACCTAATTTTGACGAATCTGATATTTCAACATAATTGAACTTATCTGAATTTATATAAACAACTCTGAAATTTATCTGATTTTATATAAACATATTTGAATTTATCTGAACTCGTAACAATCTGAACCTATCTGAATTTATTTGTATTTATCTGAACTTATTTGAAATTATAAGTAAATATCTGAAATAATCTGAACTTATATTAATTTATCTGCACTAATTCAAATTTATTTGAAATTATCTAAACTTATATTAATTTATCATTAATTATCTGAACTAATCTGAATATTTCAAAAATTATCTGAACTTTTCAAAATGTATCTGAATTTATTTGAACTAATTTGAATTTATCTGAACTAATCTGAATTTGTATAAACCTATCTAAAATTATATGATATTATCTGAACTTATAGTCTTGAAATAAGAGAAAAAAAGGTGAATTGAACAAATCCTTATTTAAACATACTTTAACTTTTTTTTTCTTTGAATGGAATAAGGAGAGGTGATTTCATTAAATAATAATAATCATTCGCCACTTATAATCATCCCTTAAGAGATCTAAATTCTCAATAACATACTTTAACTTATTAGACCTTATTATAGCTTATTTTAGTTGTAATTTATTTAAATTCGCCTAAGCTTTATAAAAACTTATTTTAGTTATACGTCAAACTCAAGTAACATTTATTCATTATTGATCCTTAGTAATGTGGCCTTACTAAATAAGGTATTAGAATTAGTATGAAACCAACATATAATAAATGTGTTGTGATTATTACGAAGGAGTGGTATAACTTCATTAACAATAACAAAATTCAAACATTACTAAAATTTGAAAATCTTGTATTCTTAATCACGATTTAGATGATAGTGTATAATGAACAATCTTAATACTTCTAATAATCAAGTTGCCAATGAATTGACAATGATAAATAGCCGCAAAGACGACGATAAACGCAAAACAGAAAAGAAAAAGACATTTTACAATGATGTGATAATCACCCGATCAAGGGGATAAATAGTCATTTTCTGTAATAACTTGAGTTGTCAATCTTATAACAATTCTAATAAGCCAATACGAAACTTAATTAAATTGAACCCAACAGACTATATATGGATGAAAATCTCTAATAACAAAAATGACATGACATGTATTTTAATATAGCTAAAACGACTTGAAATGAGATTGACCTGAATTCAAATTAGTCGACCCGAAACCAAAACTAGCTAAAGTAAATTTAACTGAGAATGAGGTAATAATTGAAGTAACCATATTCAAATTTTAACTGGAACTGAATTGATTTAAACCAAGATCTAATCGAATTCGAAATGACCCGATCCAAAGTCAAATAAGTCCATTTTGTCCCAAATAAACCCGATAAAATACGGATCCGACTTCATCTTAACTCGATATGACTCAACCCGAATTTGACTTGACCCAAGTTTGATTTGTATCCGACCATGCTTGAACTCAACTTTAACCCGAATTTGATTAAGCTTAACCCGATTTGATTTGATTTGTTAGATTTAAATGACCCATCATTACCCGACCCAAACATCCCGACCCGTCGTGGGTCTACCCAAACTCCATCTGGGTACCCGATTTGACACCTCTATATGTAATCTTAAATTTTTAAGAATTTACACAATAAAATAAAATTCAAATCAATGACAAATTAAAAGTTATCCTTGATTAAAGTAACCATAAAAATAGTTAAAGTTAATCTGAAACTCACCGTCTTACAATAAAATTAACGTACACCTGCCTTACACAAGACTTATTGTTATTTTATTCACAAAATATCCTCAAGTACAACTTTCCTCTTAATGTCTTCATTTTTAATTCTATCCTCTTTAAGGTTTTTTCACACATCCATCACAACATACGCGACTCTACTACTTCCATCTTCCTAATATAATATGATTAATTTTGAATGCCCATTTTTCTGACCCATATAACATTTGACAAAACTCTTTACATAAATCATTTGAAAATTCGCAAGGTATTTCTTTTTCTTTTTTAAAAGTACATTCAATGGCTTACCGCAAATGCAATAATATTATTTTATTTATTTATTTATTAATGAGACATCGTATAATATATATTTGTGAGGATATCTTTTGGCAAATATTATCTATTGTATTTTAGTTAACTTCCTAGGATTCTAGCATATCTTTTGATTTTATTGTTAGGAGGTGTAACTATTATATATATGACATTAAGATCAATGAGAAATTCAAGCCATTCAATTCTATTTTCTATCTAATTTATCATTTTTTTTTTTTTTTTTTTTTTGGTGTGCAATAATATTATTATGATTATCAATTTCAACCAATATTTATTCAAAATATCATAGAATGTTCCATTTAACTTTCATCTAAGAAGGCTACAATTAGTCAAAATTAATAACATTAGAATATTCAATTAAAGATTAGCTTCAACGGTGTAACCTGAAGAATAGTCACCGAGTAGTTAAGACCCAACACCAAAATAATTATAAAAATCAACATAATAATATGAAGGTGCGCAGATTGTACTACATTTTTTATTTTAATACTGAAATGGCAGGACTACAAGTATTCTTATTTATTCTATAAATTCAAACATAAGAACATCTCAAAGATTTGTACACTTAATCTTTTAAAATACAAAAATGAAGTACCCTTCAATGCTAATATCCTCTCTAATCTTCTCCCTCCTCATCTTGCTCGTCATCGAATCAACTATCGCTCAAGAAGTTGGTAATATATCCACCTTCCATTCTATTTTATTTTGAAGTACTCCGTATTATATAAACTTTTTATATAGCATAATATTTAATATTTTTTAAGATCCGATTGGAAGGGCCGTCGCTCAACGTATAAAAGTGGATAAAAGTTATACAAGGGTAAGTTTTTGTGTACTTATTTTTAAATTTTGATTGGCAGATGATGAAACAGAATTTGACTATATAAGAGGAAGTGAAAGAGGACCAGATAAATGGGGACACATAAAGGAAGAATGGGCGACTTGTAAAACGGGTAAATTACAATCGCCAATTGATTTATTACATCGGCGAGTTCAAGTATTGCCCAGATCTGAAGAAATTGTCAAGTTTTATAGGGCTGGTAATGCTACCGTCAAAAACAGGGGACATGATATTATGGTAATTTTCTAATCCTCTTTTTGGCTTTTCTTTTTGAAGCAATTTTATTTTATTTTATTTTATAATATCTTACCTTTTCAAAATTAGATTCTTTATGATTGCAAATTTTTTTTTACAGTATTTTTTTTGTATCGTAGAAAAATCTGTCAAAGAGTTATATTGTAGATTTGTACTAGTAGTCGTAGAAAAGTATGTTTACTCTGTTATGTCTACAATATATTTCGTTTTTCACGTATGGCAACCAATTTTAAGTTGGGCACCGGCTGTAACATGTAGGCCCATGTGTTACGTTTTGTGCCCAACTGCCCATGCATAGTCTAAGCCGCGTGCCGTGTCATGCAACTGAGCCCTGTTAATAGTTACATTTTTGTCAACTTGGAAAAAAAAAAAACAGAGGGTTGGCAAGTTGTTCTCGTGACGGGTTCACGCCAAATTTCATTCGAAAATGATATCCATGCATGGCCCATCGACAGGTCTCTCATGTTATGTCAAGCATTTTTGTGCCATGCCTAATCGATCTTTATGTTAGCCTAGCCCATGTCCATCATATTTACCAATTATATATGACAAGTAGAATCCAAACATAAATCAATAGAGGATCTTTTATTTTACTCAACACGAAGTAACTTATTTGCTTCACTACATCTTCATGGGAATTGGGAAACCCCATACTCCCAAGCATATACAAATGATGGGGCTCGAACTTGTGACCTAAAGGTGATTCCTCACCATTTCCACCAAACAAACTCTGTTGTTGCTTCTCTCCACTGGCCTAATAGTAATTTTTTTTTCATTTTAAAGTCAGGGGAACCTTGATCAGATCTAAAAACTTTAAGATAATTAATTATACTCCTAACAAACTCTTAAATCTTACCCCCATTTTAAAGTGTATTAAATCATGTGAACTCCACTTTTTAAAGGCTGTGAAAAAATGTGTGTTGTAAGTATTAAATTACGGATAAAGTATATTACAATACAAAACTATATTAATATCTTTAACTACTCCGTGTTTGAATAAATGAAAGTTCAATCCTTTCTTAGCTAGTTGCCTGGTATGAAGTATCTTATTCCATATCTCAATTTTTTTTTTTTTAATCAAATTTTCAAAATTTTGTAACAAGAGAAATAATTTTGTATTGCCAGATTGAGTGGGAGGATGGACACAGTACAATTGAGATGAATGGCACTACTTATATCCTTAGGCAATGCCATTGGCACTCCCCATCAGAGCATACTATTAATGGCATTAGGTATAACTACTCATTACTGTATTCAAATTATATTTTTTCTTATACATATTTTTGCATGTTGATTGGTAATAAACTCTTTTTTCTCACAAAAGTGAATATTAATAAATTAATGAATTGTGTTGGAACAACGAACCTAGGTTTGCTGCAGAGTTGCACTTGGTACATCAAAGCTTAGATAACAAGATTGCTGTTATTGGACTTCTTTACAAGCTTGGCAAGCCTAATCTTTTCCTTACAAAGGTACGGAATTGAAATCATATATTTATACTCCATTTGTTCAAAATTAATTTTTTTAAGTGGAGCAAGCTAAGTAAATAGTAGAAAACTTAATACAAACTCTATATGGTACTATTGGTTTATAATTTTATATGCAATACTTTCCAGATAAAAAAACATATGAGATCTAGCTTGTTGGACTCACATCAGCAAATATTTATAACAACCAATTTTTTATAAATTTTTTTTTATATAATTTCTTTATGCTGAACAATATAAATTATGTATTAATAAGGGGGGAAAAAAATAAAAAAGTCCTCTCAAAAAAAAATAAAAATAAATAAATAAATAATTCCTAAGTCATAAACGGAGAAAATATTTCTTATATGCTACAAAAGTTATTAAAGGGTTGATTTGCAATATTCCATCATTTTAAAAATCGTGAAAAAGATGGTTTTATTTTATTTATTTTTTATTTTTTATTTTTTTGGTATTTTAGTGGCTATCATGGTTATGCTTAATAATTCATCTTATCTTATGTGGTTTGAGTTGAATATTTGATTTGGCAAAACTTTGACATCAATTGTCCATTCAATCTGAATATATTTAGTTTCGATTGTATTAATCTATATTGGCCAAATATGTAACCTTCATTATTTTTACATATATTCAATTTTTTTTTTACAGCTAATGAAAAAACTGGAATTAGTACCTCATGCTCTAGACAAGACAAACGCCGGTGAAATTAATCCAGGTGAAATAAAGTTTAGAGGAAATAAGTATTACAGATACATGGGCTCATTAACCACTCCTCCTTGTACTGAAGGTGTCATTTGGACTGTCGATAAACGGGTATGTAAACTTTATCAAAAACTATGTACGTTTTTCTTTAATATTTGGAACATAAATAATTTATATGCAAGTTTTATAAAATAATTTCCTTTTCTACAGGTTGCCACAATTTCGGAACATCAAGTAGCAATGATGCGAGAAGTTGTTCATGACGTAAGTTAAGAGTACAAATATATTTTGTAGATGTAGTATATATGATGCTTTATAAATGAATTGATCTTCTTTCATACACAAAGTTTCTAGCTTTATAAGACAGGGAAGAACTAGCTGAGTTGATAACTACTTGCATATAATAAATGGATGTTAATTCTATTTTCCTTTGTTTTGGGTAGGATGCGGAGAAAAATGCAAGACCAGTGCATCCAAAGAATGGAAGGAAGATTCGCCTTTATACAACAACTATTAAGAGCCATAACGGAGATAATTAGGAGTAAATTACCATTATTTTTTGGTACAATATTTTGTCATATTCGGTATCCAATTGTTGGGTGTACATCTATTGCGAGTATTAAAATTACAAATTGTGCGAGGTTTTAACTCGGCAGAGCTTTCACTTAAACTTTAAATAAAAATAAAAGAGTGCATTATTTTGAATATATGTGTGATTATGGTAACAAATATCAAATTGGTTTGACTATACACAACAAATTTGGTATTCATAACGGATTGAATCTAGTCGTGCCCGCTTTTAAAACTTTTCTAGCTTTGTAAAACTTCAGAGAAGGTATTAATAAATAATTAAATATTTCATTTGTTTCCTTTTACTAAAAACATTTGAAAATTCCATTATTCATTAATTTTCATTTAATCTCCTTTGCTAATTTATATGTTTGGTAAAAATGTAAAATGTAGCTTAGTCATGTGAGATCTTGTTACATACATTTATATTATTAATCTTTATATTTTTACTTATTAATAATGTATAAGAAGTGGGAAGGGTTGAAAAATTCAAAACATTGCAATGAAATGAGAGTCAATGAAGTAAATAATTATTAAAAATTGAGGATGTAAACATGTGAGAAGATAGAATAATGTAAGATTCATTGAGGAAAGTACATATAAATCAAGTGAAAATTACAAAGTGAAAACTAAAAAATATCCTATTTGGATATTATCTCTATTATATAAGTGATATAGGAGGGAGGTGGAGTAGATAGTTGGTGTCCAAAGCATAAACAACCAACAATATCTTCTTTCGCTTTATAAAATGATATATTCATTGTCAATGTTTGATAAATCTTAACATAATTTAAAGGACTAAGCCAACGAACTAAAAGCTTAAGCTGATAGTTGAAACCCAGGAATATGTTTTATACTCTATCACGTCTCTTATACTCAGCACTTAATATTCCACTTGAAAGTAAGGGGTGGATGAGATTTGAACCCTTGACATTAAAGTCAAGCTGACTCCGATACCATGTTAGAGGACCATTTCAACCAAAAGCTTAAGATTTGAACCCTTGACCTTGGAATCAAGCTGACTTCGATACCATGTTAAAGGACCATCTCAACCAAAAGCTTAAGCTTTTTGTCGAGTTGGTCCTCTAACATGGTATTAGAGCCTGGTCCACGGTTTGGGACCTTTAATAGCTTGAGTATATTGTTAGGCCCATGATTTGGGACCTTTGATGGCATTAAAGTATTCTGGGCCAAATTGAATTGGATTATGTGATCCTTGTGTTAAAAAGGACCTTACATGTGAGGGGGAGATATATCCAACCAAATAACACATGTAAGCGTCCCACATTAATAAAAGTTGAGAGAGTCAAACACTTTATAAGGCTAAAGGTCGGGGCTAAACCTCCTATTTTCATACGGTTTTGGATGGAACCTCCTTTAGACTTGTGAAAACCATATGGCTATAGGAGGTTTAGCCCCTTAACCTTATAAAGTATTTGACTCTCTCAACTTTTATCAACGTATGTAGAACGCTTACATGTGTTATGTGGTAGGATATACTTCAACACTCCCTTTCACATGTTAGGTCCTTTTAATTAACTCAAGGATCACATGATCCAATTTAATTTGGACCAGAATACTTAATACCATTAAAGGTCCCAAACCATGGGTCTGGCTCTGATACCATGTTAAATACAGATCTGGGCCGCACCCGCAAACCAAGAGAGAGAGTCCATTTCGCAAGTCCAAAGGAGGTTGCATCCCAAAACCATATGGCTATAGGAGGTTTAGCCCCTTAACCTTATAAAGTGTTTGACTCTTTCAACTTTTATCAATGTAGGACGCTTACATGTGTTATGTGATAGGATATACTTCAACCCATAATTAGAGGAGTTTAACTATTGATAATTAATTAATTGAAAGAGGAAACAATATTAGGGCAATAATAAAAAATGCTCCTACTATAATATTGTCAAACCTATACCCGATACTATAGAAACCAAAATTTGTCTTCCTACAACACAGTTTGTTGACGAAGCTAGGGGTGAAAGTTCGATGTTCGGATGGATTAAGGCCCAAACCAAAACCAAACCGAATTAATTCGCTTTTGGATTTTCTAAACCGAATCCAAACCAAATTATAATTCGGTCCAATCCAAACCGAACCGAATTTCAAACAAGCAAACCAAATCCAATCCAGAAACCGAAATTTTTTTAATTACCTTAATTTTTTAGGTTTACGAAATTATAAAGAAAAATGAACAAATTATATCATTTTGATGATAAATAAACTAAGATCCGATAATTGACATTCTCAAAATTTAATTTATTACATTAGTTTTTACAAAGCCTTAACTAACAATATAAATATATAATGTAAGACTAATATTGAATACAAATTACATAAAAAATATATTCAAATGCCGTCCTTATATATTGTTCTTCCTTGCAAACGACTTTTCCTCATCGAGAACTTCAAATCTATGTTCAACATTACCAACAAAAAAAAAAAAAAAAAAAAAAAGTACCCCTTTGTTCTTCCGTGGGTCTACATCCGTACCCAAATAACTATTCATCCGTGGATCTCAAGCCGAATTCGTGCTAACTCACAGATTGTATTACTTCGGATGAAGTTTTTTATTAACCCGATCGTTGATCGAATCTGCGATGTAACTAGTTCTAAGGTGATTTGTACTTGTGTTGGAATTTTAGATTTTTAGAAATTATTTGTAAGTTCCATTTGGCTATCTTTCATTAATGAAATCCTTTTTTTTCTTGTCAAAAAAAAAAAAAAAAAAAAAAAAAGAAAGAAGGTAAGTCTAATACATCATTTGTAAAATAATAATTTTTTAATTATTTCCTCTTTTAAAAATTTTCCAAATATCTCTCAATTTATTTTAACAGTGCCTAAGAGAATTTTTTTTTTTATTATAATGAAAATAAAACATAGTATTAGTTGGCTTACCGCCTAACTTTCAGAGAAGAATGAAATTATATAGTTTGTCCCCTAATTTTTACAGAGAAATGACGTGAAAATAATTTGCTAGCTTATTTCATCCTCCAGAAGCATATGCATAATTTCATCCTTTCTTCTTGCACACAATAAATAATGTATAATATTTTGTTTATTGAACTAAGCAATAGCAATCTTATCAAGACATTAATCATGCAATCTACATTAATCTTACTTTTCTTAGATGTTATTTTGGTGGTAATTTATTTTGTAATTCATTTGCATGTTCCTATTTAAGCAATAATCTAACTTGTATTTTGGTCTACTAATAATGGTGACTATTCAATGTGATATGCTTTAATGTACATAGTACTATATAATGGTGCCTTAATGTACGTAGTAATAATTCATGTGTTGTTTAACTTTAACAATGATGTCTAAGCTTGGTTAAGACTTAAGACTGAGGTCTATGTACGATATTGATGTCATAGGTTTAAATTCGCTCATCCGCAGTTGTAATTTGCATTGTCATTGTCGCTCATTCGCACAAAAAAATATATTGTTTGACTTTGTATTATTTTTTTCCCTATCAATCTTTTTAAAAGAATAGAATATATAAAAAAAAAAAATGTAATAAATCACAATATGCTTACTACAAGATTTTTTTTAAGCAAATGAGCCCTCCACTTTATATAACAAAAGCTTTTGTATACATTGGGTTTACAATAATATTATTGTGTGGCGTAAAAATAAGTTACCTTTAATTTCATAATATAAAGTTACCCTTTTTCTTATAAAAGTTACCCTTAACTCACGTAAAGTTACTCTTTTTCTTATAAAAATACCCTTTACTCACCTAAATTAAAGTTTCCCTTACTACATTCACCAATACTTTCTTTAATCAATTGAAAGTTACCCAATAAGCACCTAAAAATTAATTGAAAATTACCCAATAAGAACCAGAAAACTAAAGTACTCAACCATTTACTCGAGAGTCCTGAATTAGCCATTGATTTGGTGAACTTCATCAATCACTATCTTCCCCAAATCAACCCAGATAAGTGAATAAATAAAACCTAATTACTGTAGTGTATTTTCTTACCGGGAGACAGGAGGAGAGAGAAAGTGGGAGGGATTATGAAATTTTCTTTATCACCTTATTTAGCATTGAAATTGGAGGAAAAGAAGATTGAATAGTTGGATGAATTTCAGAGTAACGCTATTGAAGTGGAGGAAGATGTCGATCTCGTCATGTTTTTGTTTTCAGTAGTTGTCATAGGCCTTGAAAGAGAAGGAGAAATAAGTTGTCAGCAGCCCGCCATTCAATAATTAATGTAAACCGGGTTTTTTTGAAAAGTTTGTGTTTATATAATGTGTCGCGTATTTTAGGAGGTTGGATGAAATAATTTAGTCAACAAATTATTCTTATGTAAGAGTTGGGCGCATTTCATAAATGAAGCATATTGTTTTAAGAAATTTTAATATTACAAAGTTTAATAAAATAGATAAAGAAATATTTGGAATAAAATGTGGTATTGTGGTAAATCTTGTAATAGAGGAGATAATGAAATCTTTATTATTTTTTAAAAACAAACTTTTATATGTGACTGGCCAAACCGTTTGATCAATCATTATGGTGGTTACCTTAATTTGTTAGTGTTATAGGGGGTACTCACTTCGTCAGGGGCTACTAAGTCGGTCAGAAGTTACTTGGTTGGTTAGGGGTTATTCGATTGATCTGTCATGGGGTTACTTGGTCAAGGATTTACTCGGTCAGGGGTTGTTCACATGGTCAGGGGCTACTAAGTCGGTCAGGGGTTACTAAGTTGGTCAGGGGTTACTTGGTCGGTCAGGGGTTACTTGGTCGGTTAGGAGTTACTCGATTACAGGTTACTCGTCGATCAAGGGTTACTTGGTGTGTGTTAGCTGACCACACGGTGTAGCTAGCCGCACACAAAAGTTGTTGTTTTTTAAATGATATATTTGACCTACCGTTTTAAGCTTGTAATATTCCTCAAATATTTATTAGGAATATTTTTTTTAATGTGTGCTCATAGGCACACGTTAGAAAAATCGATATTTTATACATGATTGTGTAAAAAGTTACATCCTAACATTAATATACACTATATTTTTATGATTAAATAATATAATAAACTATATTAAACAAAAGATAGTAATTGATCTTATATAATATTTTTGCCAAAAAATACAAAATTATTGATATTATATGATATAGTTATTTATTGTGTAAAATGTGTGACGATTTTATTTATATACATGATATTTCTTGTCACCCTAATATACAAGAATCAAATGTTTGAATGATATACAATTAAATTCTAAAGGCATACATCATGTTTAACGATATCACCCCTCTTAAAGAAAATTGGAAGATCAAAGTTAGGATTGTGAGACTTTAAAGCATTTCAAACTACATTAAACCTGAAATTTCCGGTTTAATTGAGTTGGTTTGGTTGATGAAAAGGTAGATTTTTATTTATATTTATTTATTTTATTCAAATTAATAATGCATTCTTTTTATTTATGCATAATTATTTACAACAAGTTTTATCATAGGGATCAAAGATGGAAGCCAATATTAAACAAACATTTGATTCAGCAATTTGAAAAACTTGGGAATGAAGGCTCAATTTGCACATCATTTCTAACTTTGGAATAGGGAAAGATTTTGGAAAGTAGAGCAACTGGTCATACTTACCAAAATCAATTTATTTTAATAAGACTCCATAAAAGATTGCGAAGAAGTTGGACTCTCCCTGCATGGATTGGAATAGTCCCTTTTGACAAAATACATGAAAAACAATGACATGTATTTAGTCGGTAAATTTCACGGTTACAACGAATTTCACGGTTACAACGAAATGGCATGTATATGTCCCTTTTAATCACTATTTATTTAAAAATTTAATTTATTGGAACGATTACAGGAATAGGTAAGATGACAAATGAGTTGAAAGGTTCTACACCAAACTACAAGTTGCCACTTGAAATAGAAGCTAAGATCAACAGTACATTGATATAGAAGAACAAATTGAGAACTACTATATGGGGCAAGTATGTTGAACAAGTGTCAAATTTTGTAAAGATCACATTCAAGGACTCAATATTATTATAATACAGTTTGCTATATATGATTAAGATCTTTAGAGGTAATTTAATTTTCTGTAAAATTAGGGATATTCTCAATGGTAACCCCCTACAATTGCTACGCACCAACGGTAACTCCTCTTTTTTTGGATTATACGAAATGACCTTAGTTATTTTTTTTCTCCTAATAATGACATTAATGATGGTGTTTTAACATAAAATTAAACCATGGTTAACCTAAATAGCGAAATGACAAAAATGCCCCCTTTTATTTGACAGATTTTATTTATGAAAAAAAAAATATAATAAAAAAAAAACTACTCTGGCAGCCCCCCATCCAGCCCCAACCCCTGCCACCTCCAGCCCCTAAAGCCGCCCAACCTCCGGCAGCCCACACATCACCAATCCAGCCATCTCAACCTCGCACACACCAACCACCTAACCAGCCGCCAACAATACCACCGAACCGCCGCAACATACCACCAATTAACCACCACTCCACCTTCGCACCACCATTCAACCTAAACCACCCTAAATCGCCACCACTCGTTGTCTAATTGGCGTGATATTGGTGGTTTGGTGGTGGTGGTTTAGTCGGCCTCACCCTCACAGCATCCCACGCACGACCATTGCTCCACCAACACCCAAAACCCACAACCCCCAATATCCACCGAAACCCACCGCCAACAAAAACCCCAATATCCACTGCTGCCGCCGTCAAACCTTGAAACCAACACCCAAACGTACCACAATACCACCGCCAACACCCAAACCTACCACCGACCCACCAACACCACCTTGCGAAGCCATCGACCCACCCAACAATGACGAACTCACCCAACCTCCATCCCACGAAATCAAATGAGAGGAGAGAGAAAGGAGAGATGTCGCGGTGGTTGTTGCGATGGGGATTGATGGTGTGCGGTGGAAAAAAATTGAGATGGAGGTGTGAATTGTGAGGCTGCTGCAGTGACTGGGTGGGGGCATCGGGTTTAGGGAATGAGAGGAGGGTAGGGCGAAGGAGGTTGGGCGTCGCCGGCGTCGGCCGGGGGTGGAGGGTGCTTGGCGCCGGTAGGGAGAGGGATGGTGGCTGGCTGGTGGGTGGGAGAGGGTTTGAGTTTTTTTTTTTATAAATATTTTTATAATTATTAATTATTAAAAAAAAAACTAACCATAGTTAATTTTAATTGACTATTTTATGTTAAAACACCATTATTAATGTCATATTTTGGAGAAAAAATAAAAGTAGTGTCATTTTGTATAATCCAAAAAAAAGAGGGTTACCATTGGTGCGTAGCAATAATAGAGGGTTACCATTGAGAATATCCCGTAAAATTATACTTTATATGTTTTCAAAATTTATATAATTTTCTTTTTGATTTTTGTCATTTAATTGAAGTTACTCAATCAAATTTATTCTTTGCAACAAAAGTATTACTTAATGAAGACAAATCCAAAGTGCGTGATTTTAGGAGTAGGTATTACCCAAACATATGAAATGGGGCAAAAAATTAGAGACAGAATGAGTCGTTCGACATGTCTAGCAAAAACCATGTCTTTTAAAAAATGATACAATACTTAATCTTTTTAAGGCAAAAAAAAAAAAAAAAAAAAGGATGCTACAAAATAACTTAAGTACCTAAAAAAATGACATTTAGATTTTAAAGTATAATTTAACAATGTAAATTATACGATTTCCATTAAATGGACAACTTTTATTCATAAATGAGTAAATTTAGTTTATCTTGGGGACAACTTAAGAAAAATTTTGTGACCACATTAAGGGATGGAGAAAGTAATTTATATATGTTGATTAAATTAACCAAAAGTACACATAAGGATAATGTATGACAGTATGAGATATATGAATGGACATAAGTCATTCTGATCTAAATGGTAAAATATGTAATTATGTAAAGACCATAAACCTTTTTATATCTCTCAATTTTAAGTTTTTTATTCAATATTGAATTAAATTATAATACGCATTACTATGATACACATTATTGTGAATGAATAATCATATAATGTAAAAAATATAGCTATTATGCATTAACCTAACTTTGCTTTCTATTTTGTGAGATTTAATATTTGAACTTTCAAAACCGTACAATTGCACGAATACTATACTAATTTTTTACTACTCTTATAATTCCTAATAGAATTATATTACACTTTAGAAGATTACTTTATTTAAATACTCTTGTAACTCCTACATATTGATAGTCAAATATATGTTTTAATAAGTATAAGAAAAGCAAATGTATCAATGAAAAACTGGATTGAAAAAAAACTATTACCTCCATTAACTGTTATGTGCAACTTTTACTATTTTGTCCGCTAAACATTATGTGCAACTTTCTATTTTCTTTCTATTTTTAGTAAACAAAAACCCTAGAAATTACATATTTACCCTTACTTAAAAATTTAGATTTTCTTAATGTTATCTTATCTTATGTTAATCACATTAACCTAAAACTAATCAGATTACCCTAATCTAATTACTCCCTCCATTTATTATCCCATTTCCCCCCAACTACACTCATTTACTCACGCACATTCCCAACCACCAAAAATTAAATTCTGATGGTTGGGCTTCCTTTTATTTTCTGGAGAGTTCTCCATATGAACCCAAGTTCATCTTCTTCGTCTTTCTCTCTCCTATTCGTCCCTAAGTTTCTCCAATCTTACTCTCTAGATCTTACCTTAAGATATCAGATCTTGAAAAAAACGAGTCCCCCATCCCAAGAACATGATTAACCTTGATCCCTTTCACGAGGCTTTCATGGCCACCGACAACGTTGGTGAGGGTAATTTGATTGTGTCCCTAATTCAATCTATTGAGATCAAATCTCCTTTTCCTCGCCAATTTTATGAGTCTGGTAAGGCTAGTCCTTACTGTACATTGACTACTTACAAGGCTTTGGGTAATGTCCTTGAAGCCATTGTGGAGGAGGAGCGTTTGTTAAGGGCTGAAGGTCAAGCGGAGTCCCGTGGCAAGAAAAAACTTGATTTTAGTGCAGAAGCTGTAGATCCAACCCTTTAAATTGGTGAGGGGAGTTCGGTGCCCACCAAAAAGCCCAGATCTAAGAGAGCTAGGCCACCCCCAAAGATCCGCGCAAAAAGGAAGGCGGCGTTGGTGGCTTTAAGTCGGATGTGTGACCTGCTAAGTCATGAGATAATCTTGTTGTCCTCTGATGATGAGCCAGAAAAGGAGGAGGGTTCATCACCTCCTTCAAAGAAGGTTGGCCCTCTAGTTGAAGATGGTGAAGTGCAGGGCCCTCCTTTGAAGCACTGTGCGAGGAGGATGAACCCAAAGGTTCAACCCTCCAAGTGACTACTTGCGTAACGATTCCTAACCCTAAATTATTTAATTTTTGATTTGAGTCCTTTTCCATTGGATTTTTTTTTTTTGGTAGTATGTTGATTTGATCTGGTGGCTTGTTGGCTTTGTTGCTTATTTCTAATTGTTTTGAGTTGTTGTACCTGTTGGATGTTTGGTTGTGTTGAGTTCATTTGTCTGATCTTTTGGATTCTTGGCTATGTTCGCAAATTTTGATTATGTTGGCTTCATGTATGTGTTGGTGTTTTTGTCTGATCTGGTGGGTTGTTGGAATATGCTGGCTTGTTGGACTTGAGATCCTATACTAGTAATTGTTGTTGATTATTGGCTTGTTGGAATTCTTGTAGCCTTGTTCTGAAGGATTATGTTTCCAGGTTGGATTATTATTGTTTGATTTGATGGATTATGTTGGCTTGTTGTTGCTTCATGCTGCATGTTTTGGTTTTATTGGCTTGTATGATTGGTTTGGTGTTGCCAAAATGACATATGGTGCCTATGGGGGTTTGATTGATGAAAGATGAGGCTTCTGTGTGCTTTCTTTTTTAATGCTGGCATGGGTATACCTTACAGTGTTCTCAATGATCATCTGGGAAGAAAACACATGTCAGTCCCTTACTGTTTTTAAACATTTCTTAAAGGAGTCCCCATTGATTATCTTTTATAGCTTGATTTGTATTGAGTCCCCCATTTAACTATGTTGTTTACTTTGTCAAATCCAAATGATGAAGGGACTCCATTGAATTTCACTAAACACAAGTGTTTTGCTCCAACAATTTCTTTTATGCTGTTGTTGTTGAGGTAACTTTGTGACTTAGTTTGTATTGAACAATGACATACAAAGCTACTAATGGATTGAGTGCCCACATAACAGCGGATTCTTTTTCATTTCTATTCCATTCAAAATGTGGGTACAAAAGGACCATACCTTCATCAAAAGACCTTACATAAGACCGCCTTACACGTTTACATCATTGTAATCAACAAAATACACCTAACAACCTAATAAGTGAATGAAAAAAAAAGGATTAAAAAAGCTAAGTGGTTATGTGTGGCAGTCCATGTGTTTCTTCATTGTTGTGATGAGTCCCCTAGTCTGCATCTACCTCCATATCTTTTGTTGCTTGTTCAGTGCCTTGATTTGCTTGCCTAAACATAGTGTTTAGGTACTCCACAGCCTCCATCACTACTTCCTTCTGCACTTCTACTTGATTTGGTAGAATGCCAAGATTTTTCAAGTTTTTTTTGTTCATGTGGGGTATTTTGTACTTGTTCCCACCTTATGCCTCGAGGATCTTTATCATGCATTTTTGCAAAGTCACCCAAATGTACTTGTTAACTTGAGGATTGAATGTGTCATAAGAGTCTATCACTTTTTCAACTAGCTCATCTAGGTTTCTAGAAAAAGACTGATATTCCAAAGATTGAATAGACCTAAATAACCCTAAATCAAGCACATTCAAATCAGGTGACTGTGGTGGCTGAAAAACAAATTAAATGTTGAACCCATTTGCTTTGGTTGCTGCCATAAACTCTTCATCCTTAGGAACTTGGTGAGGCCTTGCATTGTCCCATTGGATGACAACATTTTTGGCCAGACTTTCAGGCCACTTTGAGATAATTGCTGGTATGACCTTTGTCAGCAACATATCTCTAATCACTTCTCTGTTTACATTTAGCAGTGCCTTTGTTTCCCAAGTTCATGCTGCTTTGTTTTTGCTCGATTTCTTTGCTAATTGTTTGACAGTGAATGGGAATATGCTATACTTCCCATCATGGAGTAGTTCCCTATTTGTGTCATACAATGGCTTCCCAATTAAGGCCATAAACATTGCCTTGAGCTTGAATCTTCTAGACTGTATTTCCCTGTATGGATCTTCCACACTTGGTAGGAGATAAAACCTCCTCTTATCAGGGTTCAGATAGAATCATTTCTCATCTATGTGTATGACATGGTTCATATCAACAAATGTGGGATCCTCATTACCTGTAATTAGATTAATATGTGACAAAACCCATTTTAGTCTGGCTACCTTGTGGTCTGATGACAGTGCTGGCTTGTTGTTGCTTGTGTGTGTTCTTAGCCTTTCCTTTTTCTTCAAATTGTGAAGAGTAACATGAGAGATCTTCAATGCTGCTACATAACTCCTTTCTGTCTGCCTTAAATGCAAAGGGACTGATTGTAGAAATTCATCAGAAAATTTCATTAGCTTTGGACCTGTTTTGCCATACTTCTTAGTCTTGACATCAATCAAATTCCCTTGTGACATCTGTTTTTTTATGTTTGTGAATATTCTTGTGATGGTGGATTTGTGAACATTGAATTGAACTGATAAATGTTTCATGTGACCTCTTGGTAAGTTTCCCTCATGCATTTTAACCAACTGTGCATCAACAATTTCTCTTTTCTTTTGCATGGTGTGTTGCTTTCTTTGTGGAACTTGAGTCCCTTGTTCAATTGGTTGTTGCATTTCTAGGGAATCCACCTCAGCTTGTGTGTTTTGCTGGCCATGTTCATCTTCTTGGTTGTCTTGCATGTTCTCATCTTCATATCCATAGTACTCCAAGCCTAGATCTTGCATATCTTCTTCATGGTCATAGTACAATTCTGCCAGCTCTTCTTCTGTTAGTATTTAATCAACATCGAAAAATAGAGCTTCAACAAATTCAGCCATGTGTTGTCTGAATTGTTTTTCTTCAGCTTCAGCTTGATGATGTAGGGGTGGCTGATGATTTTTCTTGGAGGAGATGAAGGATGTTAGGAGATGCAGCTTATGAACATTGATGATGTGCAACACTAATTTCAGTTACGGATTTTTTTTGGGTTTTAATGGGCTAATCATGTGTATTTAGTGCTAACTTTTGGATTAACGAAGGTAGTACAATTTATGAAAGGTACCAAAATTTAAAAATAAAAAAAAACAACTATAAGTAACTGATATTGAAACAATCCTTGGCTCAATATATTAATAGAATTAGTTGGATACCATCATTCTATTTTTTAAATCTTTTAAAATTTTATGATCATATAAAGTGACCTAATATAATATTGTATTTTGTGACCCAATATATATATGTGTAAAAAATGTTTTGTTTCTTTTTTTTTTTTTTTTTTTTTTACTATTATTGAGGTGATTGGAAACCGAAAAAAAAAGGTAACAATGCTTATATAAATTGTTACATGTAATTAACAGGTGTGAGCAAAAAATATGGGTACCTGGTATTGGACCCGAAACCGGTGGATCCGAACCCGAAATTGGATCATCCAAGACCAGTTCCAAATCTGAATTTTAAGACCCGATCTTAACCGGTTCCAATTCCTGTTCTTGAGATTTTGGACCCGGTACCCACTGGGTACCCGGTAGTGCAATTCTGGATCCTAGTTGTGGGTCTAAATCCAAGTTACCTAGCAATCTGATAAGCAAATTAAGCCCAGCTCATTTAATTTAATACAAAGTTTGAAACATTACTGACAATTACTATGTTTACCAAAACAAGAAAGTAAAAAAAAAAAAAAAAAAAAAACAAAAAAAAAACATTTAACCCTAATTTCTTACTTTACACAGCCGCACAACCACCCATTTACCCTCACATTTGCTTAACCACCCACTCACCCTTGTTTCCTCACCATTCAAGCAGGCAACCAACACCATTTTTCTCATATTTTGTCAACAATCACTAGGCGAAAATATGAATTCCCCACCGGTTCAAACCCCCCATTTTGCACCGGTTTTGAACCGGGTCGGATTTGGGGGGTGATAAAACCCCATAGATTTCGCACCGGTTCAAAACGGTGGGAAAAATTACTTTTCGCACCGGTTCTAGGGGAAAACCGGTGCCAAAAACTGAATTTTTTGCACCGGTTTTTAATTAGAACCGGTGCTAAAAGTCCCAAAAAATATTTTTTTTAAAAACTTTTAGCACCGGTTCTTTCCAAAACCGGTGCCAAAAGTGCCCAAAAAAAAAAAAAAAAATTTTTTTGCATTTTTTTCACTTAAACTGATGTATAACAACTAACATATATATTATATATAAAGTTACATATTTTGATTAAAAAAGCTGTAATATTACAATTTTTGTCTAAAAAATAAGATGTAATATAGACAATGAAAATTCCTTTTCTTTCTTTCAAGGGACGGAACTGACCAGTTAGGAACTTAGGATTTTTCCCAGCGAAACAAAAAGGTGTGACAGCAAAGACTTACTATAGTAAGTAACTAGTATGAGCTGAGGTCTCATTTTCTATATTTATACTCTCTCCTTGGGATGGAACAGCCGATGCAGAAGCATCAACAGCCTTCTTGCTGACGATACAATGGATCTAACCTCAGTGAAAGCCAGCTCCACATTAGTTGCTTCAAGAGCAGAAGTCTCCATGAAGACGAGACCCTCCTGCTCTACAAAAGCCTTCGTTCCCTTCATCAGTAGTAATAGCAACCAGATGCCGAAGATCTGACTTGTTACCAATTAGCATGACCACAACATTCTGATCAGTGTGCTCCCGTAGCTCTCTCAACCACCTTGCAGCATTCTCAAATGTTGACATCATACGCAAGCAAAGCACCCACAGCTCCTCGATAGTAGGCACTGGTTATGGCACGATACCTATTTCAACAATAAAGATAGGTCCAATTTAGTTAATTGCTGTCATTCACAAATTGGATAAGAGATAATATTAATTAACTCATAGCAAAGAACTCACAGAAATTAAAAGAAAAGAATCGAGTTGTGAGTTCTAGAAAATGGAAGGGAAATAAATCTATATATTAAAAAAAATAGTTGAGTGAGATTACATTTTAAAAAAGCTTATTCCAGGGCTTGTTAGCCATGAGAGTGAGAAATGGGCTAAGCATCGAAAGCTGATCAATCCTGCTTTTCGTGTTGAGAAATTGAAGGTCATTTCCTTAAACTCTTCACTTTTATCTTAGTATTGATTAAAGATGGTATCAAGATCAAGATGGTCCACAACATGACATGTTACTGTGCATGCCAAGTTTATTTTATGCCAGACATAGGCCAATATTAAGTAAAGGCACAACAAGACACGACACAACTCACACAACAAAGCAGTCTTAAGTATTTATATTTGTATTAGGCATAGGATTATTAAACTGTCAATTTAATAGTGATTTGTCATGCCTTTGAATTAGATAATAAGTGATTCAAGAAATCACTTCCACAAGTAATAAACTAATTGAATATATGAACTATCAAACTACTAGGAAGTAATTAATTTACTTTTGATGCTTGTAACAGCTTATGTTACCGGCATTTCGTGATAGTTGTGAGGAGATAATCAACAAATGGGAGAAGATAGTAGCTAAAAGGGGTTCAGGTGAGCTAGATGTGTACCCGGATTTGATGCAACTCAGTTCAGATGTGATCTCTAGA
Organism: Chenopodium berlandieri; assembly: GCA_034703905.1. Taxonomy (NCBI): domain Eukaryota; kingdom Viridiplantae; phylum Streptophyta; class Magnoliopsida; order Caryophyllales; family Amaranthaceae; genus Chenopodium; species Chenopodium berlandieri. The sequence goes on from CM068289.1 coordinate 48,354,357, forward strand.
GCAGCATTTGGTAGTAACTATGAAGAGGGACAGAAAATATTTGAACTTCTTAAGGAGCAGACTGATTTAGGCCTCCTTATGTTACAATCAGTATATATCCCAGGAATGAGGTAATTTATACATAGAATCCACTTCTCAAATTAAAACCATGAATAACTTTGTATATTCTGTACTATAGTGTAATAATTACCTGCTGGCTGAGAATGTGAGGAACTCTAACTCTCTTGGATCCATCAGCCATTCGTTTGCTTAGTAAATGGCTTTCTGATGGAGCATTTTCAATCTGCAAGAATTTTAGCATGGAAACAGAAAATGTCAAGGTAGCATAATCAAATCCAAACAAGGAATAGAAATTTACTTGAAGTAATATCAAGGTAGCATAATCAAATCAAATCCATAATTTGTCATAGTCCAATAACCCACTGGCAAATGAACTGTCAATTCTAAATGAGTGAAAAAATGAAAAACCGAGCATAAATTCTTTGCATCAAACAGATGGTTCAGAACTTTCAGCTCTCCACATTCAGTTAATTACAGATAAAATTCCACTTTACCAATATCATTATCAGTTATCAATTATAAAAATAATGCCAAACCATATGTGATTCCATTTATCATGTAGTTGTCACGTTACTGGTTTAAATCACACTATCAACGCGACTACTAATTCAAGACAGATGTAATAAGCAGAAAAAGACAAGGAGTGAGGAATCATATACCTTCTGTGAAGAAAGTGAGGGTTTAGCTATATTTGGAGGTGCATTTTCAAGCACAAGCTCTTGCTCAGCCTTTAATTTCGGAAAATTAGTTTCATGTGGCTGCAAATACGAAAACTACAACCAATTAGTTAATGGAAAAACAACACATACACTCCACACCTTCTAAAGTGGAAATTTTAAGCTTAATTCAAACACTAATTACACGATTCGACCCCTGATTTTATCATTCATCATACACCATAATCACTAATAACACTAATAAAAACTACGTATAAGATTGTTATAACAAAATTACCAAACAAACAAACAAAAAATATGCACTTTTAGAAGTTACCCATCATTATACATAAAATATTATCACCCCATTAAAAATTTAATATCATACTTCTTCAAAGGAAACAAATCACTCATTAATGGAAATTAACTAACAATAATATATAAATTTTAATTACACCCATTTTTAAAAAAAAAAGAAAGAAAGAAAAAAGAGGAGAGAGAAAAAAACCGTGGGAAGTTTGTAGGGATCAGGAAGCTTAGGAATACGGGGGACATGAACAGAGAAGAGGGCCAATAATCCAATTGTACAAATAAACTAGAAACAAAGCAGTAACATTTACAGAACCTTGAAGCAGTAACATTTCTTTCTCCAAAATGTTACCATTCAAAACTATCCATATATCGGTGAAGAGACCACGAATCATCTCTCTATCCATATATCGGTGAAGAGACCACGAATCATCTCTCATGTAAGTCATGTATGCCTTCTGCTTTTCTTGAAAGGGATGATCAACACATCTAGAAAAAAGGAAGTAAACATGATTCAATATCACCCATTAAGAGTCAAACTTAATATCCCTATATATTTCAGGTAACCAACAAAAATACATGTTGCAAGCAACAATAAAGTTTGGGAGGAACTAGGTTCGTCAAGTTTGATTATCACATAACTAGTTTAAATTTTGCTATAAAAGTGAAGACAAAAAATGAGAATAGCAAATAATATTATAGCTAAAGAAAAAAGCTAAACCTCTCAGAGACCAAGCAAAATGTGACATAAAAAGGTTCTATTCCAAAATGCTCTATAACAACTTCTCAACCCCAAATAATTGCTCTGGCCTAAGATTCACACCCCTTACACAGAACCTAGACTAAATCACGCTCCACCTACGCCGACCACTCTTAACAAGCTCAGCAACATAGACAATTACTAATCAGTATCGTATATTGCATAATTCATGTTCAAACTAATAATCATCTAGACATCTAATGCATAACTCACTATCAATGATATAGCATTGGCATCATAGTAAAAGCAACTATTAATCACATAGCATGATAAACATACCAACGAAAAGAGACATGGCAATAGAATATCAATAGTTAATCTACATTCTAAATATGAATCATAACCAAAAACAAGTTAGAAAAGAACCCTATATGTAATATGTTAAGTAGTTCTTGCTAAGCATTAAACTAACATAAAATCGAAAACAATTGCAATCTTTAAGTAGAAATCACTTACTATCTATTGATATTCAACATAGCCTTAGCTTTAGTCTGCTCCTCCAACAAATTTCTCGAATTACCCCAAATTTTCCTCACAATTAAAAACCCTTAATCTCGAATCACAAACAAAAATAACTTAATTAGTAGAAATCAAACCGAATTGAAGAAAAAATCATACTTAAATAAGCAGGCAGCAATTAAAGATTAATAAATTCAACCAATTAAGGAGAGAGAAATTCGAGTATGAAAATGAAGTAGAGCTAAATTTGTAGTGTTGTATTGAAAAATCCGGGAAAAAGAATCAGTATGATAAAAACAAACACCATTCAAAACATTGCATAGCCACTCAACAATATATAGATATCATTAAAAACATAATAAAACCCAGACAATAAAAGTCTACCAAAAAAAACCAACATTGCAACCAAGGATAACACTTTCAATCAAACAAAAATTTCCAAAAAAAATAAAAATAAAACCCAAATTCAGACATTTGAACCCAACCCATTATTGGAGTTAAGTAAATAAACAATAAAAAAGGTCAAATTTTTTGAGAAAAAAGATTCATAGTATAAAAGTACTAAAAATGGATTCAGAATCATACTCTCGGATAAAACTATCTCCTTTCTCACATAGGTCAACAATTTTAGCTTTGGGCTTGCATTCTGCGACAACTACCTGCAAAGCTCCTACGAAAACAAAAAATTGAACAAAATTAATTTCACATTTCAGATTGAAAATGATCAATAAATTTAATAAATATATCATAAAAATAAACAAAAATAGGATGAAGAAAATTACTGTTGACAATGTCAGCAGCGCTCTTGTATTTGGTGACAATTTCAGGATAGCTAAGATCCAGCTCCTTCTCCTCTCTCTCATCGTCCAACATGATTCTTCAACAATCTAATCAAAATGTTTATCGCTTTCGGTTGAAAATAACTGAAACAATGAAAAATAAATTCAAAAAAAAAAAAATCAACACTATTGCAATCAATCAATCAATTAATAGATTATACGAATAATCTGATACAGAGCGAATTAACGAAAGATGGAAAATCGAAAAATTAGGGCAAAGAGAAGAGGATGGAGAAAAGAAAAATTAGGGTTTATGAGGAGAGAGAAAAATACCAGGAATAGGGGAAAAATGGAAATGGATTGTGCAGCGGAAGAAAGAAGAAGTGAGTTACCACCTCCAACAAATCGAAACCCCAACTTTCCACCACCAAGGAAATAAATCGAAATCCCACCTCACCACCACAAAGATCTGAGGACGGGGAGAGGCCAAGAGATAAAAGGAGATTATAGAGGGAATTGAGATGAAAGAGAAAAGCGGGATATGGTTTGAGATTATACAGGGGTTTGAGATGAAAGAGGGACTACGGAAGAGGAAAAGTAAGAGTGGAGACCAATTTTTTTTTTAATTTAACAATTGCTTTAACACCGGTTCGAACCGGTGCGAAAAGTCTTTTCTCCAATCCTACCCCTTTCTTTTGCCACCGGTTTTCAAGAACAGGTGGGAAAAGTACGGTGCTTTATTCATTTTTTCTACTAGTGAATTCTCCACTGTTGGCTTCGAGTTTTTTTCGAATTTAATGTGTGGAGGATGAAATCGGGATGTGAGAGAAAGTGAAGATGATATGAGATAAAGTTTTGGTGGAGTATTGATATTGAATCTATTTCTTGAAGTAGATCGTGAACCCATTGTTCATTACCTTTTATTCTTGGTTATTGAATTGGCTTCAATATTCTGTCAACATTTCTCCATTGCTCAGTAGCATTTTTAATTTTACTATTTTGAATAAGACCGGGTACCCGGTTTTGGAACTGGTTCCTACTGGTTCCGGGACCAGTTCCAAGAAACTTGGATCCGGTATTAACTGGTTCCAAAACCAATTCCAATTCTTGGGACCCGGTCATAACCGGTTCCGGATCCGGGTCCGGATCTTGAGAATATGACCGGGTACCCGGTTTTGCTCACCCCTAGTAGTTAAGGCATGAATGTTTAAAATTAGAAGGCTTAATACATAGTTGTATGTTACAAATTTATATTTTGACCAATAAATTTCAAAAGATTAGCAGTTGCATACGTTATATACCTCTCTTTCTCAAAAGTAGAGTTGTTAATTAATAAATTTTTAGTTGAAAATTAGCAAATTGGAAAAATTGGTATTATTAATCCCAACTTTGGACCATTTACTTTAATTAATCCAAACTATCGATTATTTCTGAATAATCCCAACTTTGGGGGCATTTTCTTTTATCAGGCCCAAACCGGTCAACAAAAGTCAATAACCTGATATACCAGGTTATTGAACATGTGTCAACACGTGATTTTCCAAAAATTAAAAAGAAAAAAAAAAATCAAAGTTTTAAAAAATAAAATCGAAAAAATGAAAAAAAAATTATTAAACCACCCAGCCCAGCCCCACAGCCAACGCCAACCTAACCAAGCCCCTCACCCGAAACCACCCTCCCCCTCACCTCGCCAGAAACTGACCCCTTCCCCTAGCCCCACTAAGAACCTAACCTCAACCTGAAGGCTGAAGCCCACCCAAAAATTAAGGATGTGGTGGTTTCGGCACTCAAAACACCCTGAAAATGAATGGGTGTGGTGGTTTCGAGGGAAGGGACATAAGGCTATTGTGTTTTTGACGAAGGGGGGTGGGGGTGGGTATGCAGTGGTTTCGGGGGAAGAGAGGGGTGAAAATGGTGGCTTTGATGGAAGGGGGTTGGGATACTGGTGCTTTCACGAGAAGGGTGTAAGGCTGTAGACCTTGTGGGTGGTTCCAAATGAAGGGGGTGGGGCTGTGGTGGTTTCTCGATAGGGTTGGGGAGGGAGATGGTGGTTTCCTGTAGGGGCTAGAGAAAGAGGGGGTGGGGCTGCGGTGGGATGGAGGTGGATGGGTTAGTTTTTTATTTTTTATTTATTTAAGAAAAAATAAAAAAAGTTACCTTTTAATCAAGACATCAATCTTTTGACCTGATAAAAGAAAATGCCCCTCCAAAGCTGGAATTATTAAGGAATAATCGATAGTTGGGATTATTTAGAGTAAATGGTCTGGTTTAATAATTAATTTTTAGTTGAAAAGAAGCCAAAAACAATATGAACGTAAGAAAAGGCCGTTGACAAGCAGTTTATTGTAATTGGCAGTTGCTTATTTTGTCCTATAAATGTAAGTGATCACATCCTTTTAAACTATTCCTATGTTCCAATTGCAAAAGAAATTGAAGTGGTTGTTCAAGGTCAATTTTTGTTTTATCTCTTTTGGTTTTACTAATCAAAGTTATATTTTTTATTCATCTGTGATCATGCATGGAAGGATTCTTCTAAAGGCATTTATAAATTTACCTAGTTTATACCTAGAGTTATACAATTATATAGAGTTATGTATAAATAATCTCTGTATACCTAAAATGCCTTAGTTTATAAAGAGGATGGCTAAATCCTTATGATTTATATATGTGCATGTGGTTTATGCTGATTCATAAGAATCAAATTATTGTGTTGTTGATTCTGATTAATCTGATGATGGTAAAGGTACTAATTTTTTTTCAGAGAATGTGTTTGGACTAGAGTGTGAAGAATCTATTTTCTGCATATATATTTTTTTTAATGTTTGTAGTATATAGGATAATAGATTGAACATTTAACATTAGTCTTAGTCTTTTAATCAGTTCAGGTATTTGTTATTTGTATTTTGGTTAGTTTCTCAGTGTAATTGTTTTTGTTTTGTAATTCAAAAGGTATTTTTGTTAGTGAACTTAAAACATCAATGATTTAATCTGCATCAGGTTGTTAACATTGTTCTTCCCTTTTGATTTTGTTATGATGTGCTTCCTAGGATGTACAACGATTTACCAAGCTATCAAGTCACTTTTGGAGATGAATGTAGGCACGGTTTGGTACGTATCTTGTTTTTCATTATATTGTTTGAGTTATGCTCTGTGGGTAACTAACATTGCCTTTTGAAATTGGTAGGAGTTGCCACAAAATTGGACAGCTATGTTGGTTGGTGTTTTAAATCATGTGCAGGTTCTCCGTGGGCCTAACAGTCGAGTGTGGACTGTGCAGTTGCTTAAAATTACAGAGGGTACAAGGAGTTATATATATGTATCTTGATTTTGGCTAGCAATTATTTGTGAATGAAAACAAATCAGGAGATGGTGAAGTGATACTCCTGTATTACGCTGGTAATGGGATATTTTATGCAAGAGTACTTTCTAGTTCAATGACTGAAAGGTTTCCATTGAACCTATTCAAAGGCATGTCAAAGGTTAAACTGAAGGTGCATCAAGTTCTAATGCTGCACAGTTATTGGGTTTTGAAAATAGGTTGTATCTTCCTATATTTATACCCCCCGGGTATCTAGAAAGAGATTGTTTGGTATGTATAGTTTTAGATTTGTTAATTTTTGCAAGTAACAAGGTTTATCTGTCAGTGTTTTAATTCATGTGTTTTGGGTGTAGGATTTTCTGTTTGATTTTGTGCAACATGCCTTCTCTCAGGTTGATTTGGCTTCACCAGTTCAAATTCGCTACGATGAAAGGAATTGGGATGCATCAGTAGAGACTATGCAGCATGCTAATGGCAGTGTTCATGGCTTCAGAGTAAATGGCTGTGTAGAAATACTTATTGATGCAGAATTAGGAGTGTGTAGAGTTGGTGTTATGTTTGTTAGGAGCTATGACTCTGTTGTTTTAAAAAAAAACATTGCATCGAAGTTGAAGGTAGAGGTGTTTCTAATATGGTGTGAATTAGGCTGCTTATAATAAAAAGACTACTAAGATTATTGTAAGAATCTGGGTTAAGTGTTTTGTTGATTGGATAAGTATTTAATCAGGAACTTTTATAGTGTGATATATGCATTTACTTTTCTACGTATGCTAAATAAAAAAAGATTTGGTGATAATGTGATTATCATATAATTTGCATCTTAGACAGTAGTACCTTATGTAGTAGTCTTAACATGGTTGATGTTTTATTTCATTGAATTTGCAAGAATGGCTGTTGGAATTCAAATTACCCTTTTTTTTCCTGCTATGTTGCAAATTTAAAACAATAAGGTAATTGCTCGAGCATGAATATCAATATTACAAGGCATAGAATGTATTGATTCAGGTCTTTTTTTTCAGAACTAGCGGAAAAATGTGTGAAGATATTAAATATAATTACAGATACTTGATATAATAAACTAATGTAGCATTCTTAGAGTGAAAGTCCTTGTTCACTTATAAGAAACATTTAATTATACACTATGTTAGCAAAAGGTACTCCTAAAGGGAGGACATGTTAAATTACAAAACATGTAGTCGAAAGGTTTCTGCAATAATGATGTGAAAATACTAATGTTAGATGCACCAAACATCAATAGATAATAAGGTCCTCTATAAGTTGACAAAATAAGAAGGCAATTAGTACAAGAGGAATGTGTGCAGTTATCTTCCAAATATGCACACTAAGCATGTTTTATGCGCTTGACAAGAGTTTCTAATTCAGGGAGGCCAGTCACCAATAGGGCTGACATGTTTGTACCTGAAGAACCTGCTCTGCCAGAAGGGAAACGACCTCTACGTTTTTATAATCTGGGGAGAAGGCAGCTTCAAGGTAGATTTGTTGTGCACATTAGTTCTTAGAGGTGCCTTCCTTTGATCAAATGTGCAAGTTTTAGATGTAGATGCAGCCTCTTATTTTACAAGCCTTGATTTAAATGCTAAATAAGCTCCCCTTACTCGAGCACATTCTATATCTAGGCCTGCTGCATCTCCATAATTCACATCCATAATCTCTTAATTGTACTGGATCGCCAAGTAGAAGATTGTTTTCTAAACATGGTTGCCTGGTCCACGGTTATGGATTCTGGAATTCCATATCTCGTAAATATTTTCTCCTCCAAGAACAAGAATACTGCTCTTGCATTTAAGCTTTTGAAGGCTTGAACCTCATCCTACTTATTGGTCTAAAGCATTGACATTGTTTACAACCTTTTGCATACTGCAAACCATCATGTCCAACTGAAGGCCAATAAAATCCCATGTGATGGATTAACCACCTCATCTTAGTGCCTACTTGGTGTGACCCACAAATTCCATGATGGACCTCTGCTAAAATGGTTAACACTTTCTTTGTGCTAACGCACCTTAGTAAGACGCCTTTAGGATCTTTCCTAAACTGCTTACTTCCCATAAGAAAGTATTTAGTAGTTTCTAGCCTAACTTTTGCTGGCACTTTTCCTTTTGAAGGGTCTTTCAAGTATTCCTTAATCACTTCCCTTTAGTCTATGTCTTGAGCAAAGATACTGTACTGATGTACTTCTACCTTCACTTTTTCATCTAAAGATTTCAATTTTCATGTGTTTATATGGATAACTGATTCATCGAAACCTTCAGGATCAGGCAGCGATGCTTGTTGTGCCAAAAAATCAGCCTCTCTGTTTTCTTCTCTTGGAATATGAGAGACTTGGATAAATTCAAAAGCATTGATAAGCTCTTGAACGATAGATGAAAAAGTCATCGCCAAAGATGAAATTCCTTTGTATTCTTTGTTTACTTGGGCTATCACCCATTGCCAATCGCCTAACACCTTTACCCTTGTAACTCCCATATCTTTTAGAGTCCTCAAACCAATCACTAAGGCTTCAAACTCTACTCTACTATTTGTGCATTAAGTTGAGAAAGTGATTGTCATCTTAGTCACTACACTAGAAGGTGAGTAAATCACAATTTCAGCTCCAGCTTACTCTCTTCTTCTAGATCCATCACAGAACATTATCCATGGTTTCTCTTCTTGGACCATAACATTCTCCATAGGTGGATGGTCAGCCAAAAATTCAACCAGCGCCTGTCCTTTCACAGCTTTTTGAGGTATATAAGTCAGCTTGAATTGTGATAGATGCATACTCCATTTACACAACCTTCCTTTGATGAAAGCATGATTCAACAAACTCAAGCACCACTTCGCATCATTAGTATATCTAGTTTCAGTATCATGTAGGATTTTACATAGATTGAAAATTCCCTGTTCATGACCTTGTTCATTTTCTTGGGTTAAAATGCTTGTATTCGAATCTTTTGTAGCTGAAAGATACAACCTTAATGGTTTTCCGTTTTGTTTGGTATGAATTAATATTGGTGGAGTAGACAACCTCCTTTTAACTTGTTCAAAGGCCTCTTGATGTTTTGGTTCCCACTTAGACTCTTCTCCTTGTCTAATTTAAGAAGAGGAGAAAACACTTTCGTTTTCACGGCCAGAATAATAGTGATAAACCTTCGAACATAATTAATATTTCCTAGAAACTTTCGGAGCTCCTTTTTATTGGTTGGAGATGATGCTTCAAGAACAACCTTATCTTTGTTCTAATCAACCTCAATGCCATTCTTATGGACCAGGAATCCCAAAAAGTTACTGGCTTTAACCTCAAAGGCACATTTAAGGGGGTTCAACTTTAGATTGAACTTCCTCATCCTTTCAAAATCCCGAATGAGATGTTTCAAATGCATTGATAAGTCATGGACTCATGGGAATTTACCAAAACATCGTCTATGTAAACCTCCATAAAGTCGCCAATCATTTCATCAAATATGAGATTCATAGCTCTTTGATCATTGGCCCTGCGTTCATAAGTTCAAATGGCATCGACACATATTCATAGAGTCCCCATGAGCCTGGGCATCTAAATGTCGTCTTTGAGCGATCATCTTCAGCTACCCTTATTTGGTGATACCCAACAAAACCATCTAGCGTTGATACAAACTCATGTCTTGACGAAGCGTCTATCAACATATTTGCTACAAGCATGGGGTAATGATCCTTTGGGGATGCACTATTGATATCTCTATAATCTATGCATATCCTGATCTTGCCATTCTTTTTAATCACAGGAACAATGTTAGTTATCCACTCCGCATATTTTGTGGGTTGTATAAATCCTGCCTCCAAGAGTTTAGCAATTTCTTACTTTATTTTTGGAATTAATTCTGGTGATAAACGTCTTGGATTCTGGACTACAGAATTATAGCCAAGTTTAATAAGAAGCCTATGCTTGATGATAGAAGGGTTTATACCAGGCATTTTGTGATGCTCCCATGCGGAACAATCCTTATATTTATGAAGTATGTCAATCAATAATGACCTGTCCTTGTCGAGTAATTTCTTATTTACATAAGTGAATCTACGACAGTCATTCGTTCCAAGATTGACTTCTTTTAGAGGATCATGGACTTCCTGTTTGATATCTTTACTCTTAGCCCATACTTTTTCATTCTCTTCTCCACCATAAAACTCCTTGTCTGAGTTTGGCGATGATCGAGTATGGTCATCAGAGTTTGAGTAGTCAGATAAACATTCAGTAGTCTCCTTGTTTGTGTTAACCTATATATTATGTTGCGAGTAATAATTTGAATATAAATGTTGCAGAGCTAATAAAGTACCAGATCTCAGTTTGTTTTTTATGTAATTATCCATAATATTTGTTCAAACTACAATTGTACGTAGAAAAGGTACTAAACATATCCAATCTTAAGTACTCTAAATTCAGAGTTTGACTCTACAGGTGAGTTGTGTTTATCTTCATCTCCATCTCCCTCTTCTATCTTGGCGATTGCACTTAATAACACCTTCAGTTTGGGAACTGATTGGGAGTCAAGTTTGAGTACAATCTCATCTGTCTTTGGTGTTGACTTCACAAGAACCCTGAGAAAATGTTGGTTAGCATCAATCAGAATAGCCTCTACATCAGCAGAAACTACCATGTATTCATCAGCATTTCATAATATTATTTACTAATGCAAAGATGAAGTAATAGCATACGTTTGATGCAACCATGCATTCTCTACCTAGGATAGCATTACAAGATGCTTCTCCTCTTACTATAAAAAATGTTGAAATAGTCCTAGTGTTACCTACCTGGATTTCAATACATGCCAACCCTTCAGTACGTTCAGACTTGCCATTGAAACCAACTATATTAATCTTAACAAAAGCCAAATCTTTCTTGCTCTTACCAATGTTATGAAGAACAGACAAAGGCATTAGATTTATAGTGGCCCCAGTATCGACTATTACATTTCTTAGCTCAAACCCTTCGACATTCACAGTCAGAAAAAGAGGTTTGTTATGCGCATTATTAACATTGTAATCTCTTAACAAATGTCAAATGATTATCTACTCCTGATCATGTGTTACTGTTTCTCTACTAGGTGAACTAGATGTTGCTTTATTCAACTCAATACTTACCTACAACGTCTGCCTGATCCACTTCATTTGCCATGAACTGGTACCAGATTTCACCACCTGAGCTCTAAACTCCACTGGTAAAGTCATAGTATTGCAATCTGCCTCGCAATCCTCCTCTGAATACTTTGACAAAAATTCCAGATCTGATCTCGAAACTTCCAAATCAAGACCTTCTAGGTCATAGTCTACTAACTGAGATGCAGGTTGATCTGTGGCCATCAGATCCTCACCTAAGCATCCTCCTTATGATGTTCTAGAGCTTTGTCTTTCTCTGGAATACTTTCCATCAGGTCCTTCACTATGGGATGATTTTGAATATTATCGCTAGGCATTTTTATGGATTTCCTTTTCTCCTTGAGCTTCTGATTATCATTTTTTGCCACTTTATCCTTCAACACTCCTTCTGTTCTTATTTTCATGCTCACATAGTTGTCTCGTTTGTCCATGGGCAAGAAGATCTCCATTCCTTCATTCTCCTTATGATACCCCAGCCTGTTCTTCATAGAAGGGGTTAGATTACGAATCTCTATTCTCTTCTTATGATAAACTCTTTGGTGTTTAGGTATCCAATCCGGATCATTTGGGATGGTCTAGTCCTGACCAGTTCAAAATGCAACAGATCCACACAGGAATGACAAAGATTGTGTCACAAATTTTTAAGTCTCTTTACTGCCTTAACCTGCAGAGGAAACAACTGAATTGCCTCTTTGTAAGACTGTGCCTTTTGTTTGTAATTAATTATTTTTTCAAGTGACTTGTGAGCTTTTTGACCACTCTCAGAGGACTTAGCTTTATCTTTCTTCCCTTTAGGATTGAATTCAGTAAGGTTCATCACCTGATATTCTTTCTCTGAAATTCTTATTGCATTTGTTTTGATCTTTTTGTTCAGAAACCCTTTGAAGGTCAAACATTCACTAGTAGCATGAGCAGAACTAAAGTGCCATCTACATATCATCATATCTTTATATTCATCATCCTGGCATTAAGGTGACACATGTACTACTTCCTTGACTAGTCTCTCATACAATCCGACTGCAACGGTAACCTCTTTCAGCCATTGTATGTTATCCTGCACAATATCCATGTCAGCACTTACCATAAAACAATTCATTTCATAGACTTCAGACTCTGGTGCAGACTCTGACTCTATTTCGCAAGAGCTAACTTTCTCATCAAGGAAATTTAAGTGCTTTTTATCAATTACATCCTAAATATTATTTCTAAATATTATGCAATCGCTAGTCTTATGAGTAAGAGCATCATGCCATTTACAATAGTTCTTTCCTTTAACCTCGTCAGGACTTCTAGTTTTATGTCTCCCTGCTCATCACATCTCCTAATATCGAAGGTGTGTTCCCTCTTATAATTAGATTTTAAATCTTTTTATAAGTAAACTTCTTATTAGTTAGAGGAGGACATTCAAATGAAGGACCCTGTACAAACTTGGCTATTGCCGCTTCATACACATAATCTTCCTGATCATACTCTTCAGCCAAGCTAGCATAATACTTATGTTTAGATCTAGACTCTTCTTCTAAGCATCTCTCATAAGCCATTACAACGCTAGACAAAGCAACAAAATTAGGGAAGTATTGTCCTTCAAACTTTTTCCTGAAAGGAAAAGACAAACCCTTTTCGACGATAGACACAAACTCTGATTCAGGTAAATCTGTGAATGTAATCTCCTATAGGCTCCCCATTTAGTGCACTATCTTGGCTAAATCACCTATAATGACCCTTGTTTCAACTATAGTGAAATGGCGAAGAAATTGTGTTTGCATATCTTGCCAATTTTGAATTGAATCTGGTGGTTAGTGAGTAAACCAAGAGAATGCAGTACTAATGAGAGAACTGAAAAACATTCTAAGCTTAAGGAATTCATTATTTGCTACCTCTCTACACTGGCAATTGAATCTGACCAAGTGTTCCTCGGCAGACATTGTACTGTTGCCAGAGAAAATAGGAGAAAATTTAGGAACCTTGAACCCTCTTGGAAATGGATGCATCCTATCAATCCACTCAGGATATAGACTGCAGGTTCCCCTTCTAGAATATCCATCGTTCTGGCCCACAACTCTCTATATCATTTCCTCAACTTGTCTGAGCAGGGGTTCCTGTCCCATTTGTGGAGGTTGACCTTGCATTGATCCACTAGGTTGAACTGGTGTATCTTGCATATGAAAAAGATTATGTTGGCTCCCTTGAGGATTGTGGAAACCCCTATACCCAACTCCAGTCCCTCCTAAAGTATTAAGATTGAGTTAAGATATCGATGGATATCTTTCTCCATATAGACCACTAGTTTGACCCTGGTTCCATGAGGAACCTTGTGTAGGGCGGACAGAGTGTTGATATCCATATGGGTATTGGTTATAATCCCTAGGTTGTGTAGATGATTGTTGGCCATTCATGCTAATAGGTTGAGAGGACATCCTTTGTGCAGATACAACAGCTTGTGTTTGGCATGCTAGATCTGATAGATTTCCAATACCATAGTTGGCATAACTGACACCAATCTCTACTCCTAAAGGAGGTATGTTACCCATTGAAGTGGTTAATGGGTATGTGGTAACCGGTGAAGGCAAGGAGGAAGAAGATGGACCCTGACCATTATGGTTATAGCCTGACTCATAACCTGGCCATGAACCATTAATTCTCCCTTGACTCCTATACCCCTCATCAGAACTTATAGGAGATATACTTCGTCACTAGTAGAAAAACTTAAATGAGCACCACCAAAAGCGCACCGGTTTTTAAAAATCGGTAGGAAAAAAAATAGGCGAGATTGAGGGAAAGAGTATTCGCATCGGTTCTAACCAAACCGGTGCGAAAATGAGTTAATCGCACCGGTTCGGTTTGAGCCGGTGCGAATGCTATTGTAAAATAAAAATAAAAACCGGTCTATATAATCTTCTTTCTTTCTCTTTCCTTGATATTTCCTCCACTCTCATCTGCCTCTCTCTCCTTCTCTGTCCTTCGGTTTAATAATGGAGGTTCAGCACTTTCCTCAAACTCCTTCTCTCTCCTTCGATCTCCTTCTCCATAACCACCACTTTCCATTTCCTTTCCTCTCTCCTTCTCCATAACTGCGCCACAAGCAACACCGCTTTCCTTCTCCTTCTCAATCCGAAATCGGCGTCATTAGAACCAAGCACAACCACCATCGCCGCCGCCAATTTGAACCAAATACAACAACAACTACAAACTTGAATCAATTATCGATTCAAAAATCACAAATTCGAGGTATGTGCTCTTCGATTTGAAATCTAGGTTTTATGAATTTTTTTTTTATTTTTTATTAATGATGAACAATTGAAATTTTGATTGAATTTAATGGTGAGAATGAGAGATGATAGGATTTCTGATTTTTATTTATTTTTTTGTGATTATGGTGACGGTGGTCGATGCTAGTGGTGGTGGGTTCTTGGGTGTAGTGGTGGTGGTGGTATCGTGGGTGCGATGGTGATTTTGTGGTTGCGGTGGTGGTTTCGTGGGTCATGAGCTGCTGCTACGAGTCTAGTGGTGGTGGTTTTGCATTATATTCACGATTTGGTTGGATTTTCTTTTCTTTTTTCTAGGTTCTTGTTGTTTTTTTTTTCTAGAATCTTCCAAGCCTTGGCTGAGAAGTTGCGCTCTGACTATAAGTTTGGTCACACTATTGATGCAAAGCTCCTACCAAGGGGTGAGTCATCTGTGAAGAAGCCCACCCTTAGGTTGTTCAAGCCTTTTAACGAGCTTGTGGTTGACTCTCAGGTATAGCAAGTTACTTATTTCAAATTTCTTACAACATAGCATGTTCTTATGGTAATTCCGTGTGCTGATGAAACCTTGTGATAATATGTAGGATTTTAATGCGGAAGCTTTAGAGAAGTTTGTTTAAGAATCCAGTATTCTTACTGTGATTATCTTCAGCAAGGACCAAGCACACCATCCCTATGTTATTAAGTTTTTTAACTCTCCCAATGCTAAGGTATATGTTTTGTTTCTTCTGTACAAACTTGATGGAATTGTCCATGAATGGTTTTGTAATGAATCATCACATGTTTGGTCATAACTAATTTTTCTGATGGATGTGAGCATTTTAAGTATCACATAGAACATTGATTCTGATATGCACATGTGGAGTGTGCAATTTCGCGTAGTTATCTTATTGCTTTCAACCACCAGCAATTTGGCTAACAATAGAAAATTTTGTTAAAAACCCTTTTTTGTCCATGATTAAATTTTGTATTTTGAAGTTAAAAGTACCTAAGTATCCACCAAGTTGGATCTTTATCTGCGCTGTGAGGCACTGCCTCCTCTGTTTGGATTGATGCTTTTGTATTGTATGTCTGGATTTTCTATTGCTTTTATTTATAATTCTCTTCTTAATCTGTGTGGAGATATGATGTTATTGAGGTTCATTAGTAGTTGTAGTCATTGTAGTGTCAGAATCGTAATTTAAATGTTTACTTAATGACTTTCTAGTTTTGCTTTTGTATAATATCTTTACCAGAATTGTAGTCTAAACTGGGGGTATCTTTTTCATCACCACCCGTCTCCTCACGGGGCAGTGCCACAAGTGAACTTAATTTGTGCACACTTCTAGCGGACTAAATGTTTATTATGTTGAATTTTTGACTAATTTTTCTGCTGTGCCGACTGTTATCCTGTTATTTCCATCACTTTACCTTTTGTAGATTTCTCCTCATTGTTTTATGGCTTACACAGGTTGTTTTGAATTGGATTAGGCCTTGTTGTTCATGAACTTCAGCATTGATTTTGATTCATACAAGTCAAAATATGAACAAGTTGCCAAAGAATACAAATCAAAGGGTATTAGCTTTTTGTAGGGAGACCTTGATGTCAGTTCTGGAGCACTCTAGGTAAATTCAAATTTCTGTATTTTCTTGCTAATTTTGTGTTGTCATTGTCATTGACACTATGAATTAACTGGTATCATTTTTTATTTCAGTATTTTGGACTTAACGAGGATCAAGTACCTCTCATTATTGTCCAGACCAACAATGAGAAGAAATACGTTAAAGATAAAGTAGAGGCTGAATTGCATCATGGATCTAGGATTACAGTATACTTTATTTTCTATTAGCATTTTTAGTTTTTTTTGCTCTAGTTAAGGTTTTGCGAGTAAAAGTTATTTATGCGTGAATAAGTGCATAACTGGACAATGATGTGATATCGCAGGAAGGCAAGGTGGCCACACACAAGAAGTCAGAACCCATCCCCAGAAGCAATGATGAACCTGTGAAGGTGGTTATTGCAGAGACCCTTTAGGATATAGTTTTCAACTCTGGCAAAAATGGTAAGGATGTTTGTGTGCCGTATTTTGTTTCCTTATTGAGGCCCATGTTTATTTTTACATGTATTTATCATATTTAATTACTACAGTTCTTTTGGAGTTTTACGCACCCTGGTGTGGACATTGCCAAAAGTTGGCTTCGATCTTGGATGAAGTTGTCGTTTCCTTTGAATATGATAAAGATATTGTCATTGCCAAGCTTGTAAGAATATCTCCTTGTCACTTGATGTAGTCTTCATGATAGCTATCATGCAAAGCAAGAGAACAAATTGAAGTGTATCACACATTATATAGGAGGACTTGTTCTGACCAAGTGGTGTGTCCAGGTAGAACCTTCCTTCTTTAAATGATTACCTTTCATTAAGTACTAGAGCTCTACAGGGAATATTCTGCATGACATTGCATATGACACTGCTCTCCTAAACCTTTTGTTTCTCCTTCCCCACCCTTGATTACTACTACGTGTTTTCATATTTGTTTGATATATATTAGGTGTGGTGCACAGAATGCTATGAGCCCATGACCAACTATTTTCTCCCCCCTTTTTTTCTTGGGGGATTGGGGGAAATACTACGTGTTTAAATATTTGTTTGATGAGGTTGGTGACATAACTTCTAATTTTTGTAGGGAGGTTAACAAGGCAAGTTATGGAAGTCACTGAAGATGGTACTGCAAAAGGGTTTTTACCCAGTGAGGAATTGTTTGCAATCCACTACCCTGCATATCCTTCATCCATGTCGCGTGCTGTTGAAAGCAGGCAGCCCTAGAGCAAGCAAGTGATGATTCTAGTTTTGTTGAATTAGAAATTTTCTCAAGCTCGAGCTCACCTGCATTGAATCGAGACATGATAATTCCCGATAGTCATTCAACTGTTAATGAACTTCGAAGGAGCTTGAGCTCCCCTACACTGAATCCAGAAACAACCCTTCTTAATAGTTATTATACCTAAAGAAATAGTGTTATATATATAAAAATATATATATGTATTAGTGTATTTCTATATCAATTAAAGTGAAAAAAAGGCAAAAAAAAATATATATTTTTTTTATTTTTTTGGGGCATTAGAGGCACCGGTTTTGGTTTTGAACCGGTGCCAAAAGTTTTATTTTTTTATTTTTCTGGGCCATTATTCGCACCGGTTCTGAACCGGTGCTAATTCTTTTTTTTTTTGGCATCCCTCAAATCTACGTCGGTTCAAAACCGGTGCTGTATAGGGGTTTTAAACCGGTGCCCTTTTATATTTTTCTACTAGTGCTTGGAACTGACCGAGGGGGCAGATTTGCATGAGATCTTGTCATATTCTCTACTCTAGGGTATCTTAGAGGGGCGTTATCCCTTTGATTTACTTCAGTAATCCCACTACCTAATGCGGTTAAAACATTCATCAACTTCTCATTAAGTTGGTTATGTTTCTCCACTAAAGGTTCAAGCCTTATAACTACTTCGGTTGATACACTCTTTGATAATGTCACGTTAGTAGCGTTTAGAGTATCATTAATATCTAGAATAATCCTATCTACCTACCTGGTAACTGCTTGTTGGGTAATAGAGTCAAAGTTTCTCAACTACTCGACCATTACCACTCTGGCGGTTTCTTCTACCATGACGCGATAGTAATTATCAAACTGCTCTCTATTATTTTCCTTTAAATCTTCCATCAGACTCTTCACGATTTTCACATATTTAGTGTAAATTGTGTTGCGTAAGGGTTTGGTAGGAGATTGACCCTTTACTCCTTCTAGAACCAATTCTTCTTGCCTTTGTGTATGAGGCTCGAATGGTTCGAAAGAGTGTGCCATGTGTTCTATTGGCAGTTGATTTTCTAGATTTGGTTGATCCTCTAAAATAGTCTAAGGATTGTGTTCAGATGAATTAACATCTTCCCGAGTGTTTCCTTTACGTGCTCAACGCTTAGAAGCCATGTAAAATACTTCCAAATAAACAAAGTTAAATGGATTTAGTTTTGTATTCTCCCACTATGGTCGCCAAAAAACTTGTTAAGGTAAATATTGTTCTTTACTAACAAGTTAAATATTCTATCTTATTCTAGAGTATTAGGAGGCTGCCCCTTGAGTTACCGGTTTCAAATATTGATAACGAACCTTGCTAACCTAAATACAAAGCAATAAGAAACCTTTCCCAAAAGAAGTAAAACAAGTTAGATTGCTCAAAGAAACGAGTAGATAAATATATGACAAAAGATACAGATGCATTCCATTAATTAAAGCATAGAGTCAGGTCTACAATCGTACAAGTTGAAGGAGAGGTTACCTCCATGATCATACAATTGGAAAAGATGAACAATATTCAATACATGCTACGTGATAAACTTCACTATCGCTTGGCTATTAAGCCAAGGGAAATTACGAAAGCTAAGAAGAAAGATTAAAAGAAATGAAATGCTTATTGTTGATTGATTTGCTGATGTCCTCTTTTAATCCTTGCACTTCTATTTATAGGCGAAATGGAGCAGTTATGGCTGACTCCCATAACTGTTGTACTGTTATGCTTCTTGGCACCAACACTTCTTTGAAAATTAAAATCATCCACTAGCCTCCTAAACTGGCCTCTATGTTATTGGGCCTCTAAGTGATATCAGTCCATTTGTTTTTTTGTCTTGACCAATTTGGCCTAAAGACCTTTTACTGACTCTAGAAACCTCATAACTCGGTCAAAGTCAAGAAAATCAGACAAAAGTAAAAAATCTGGTTTTTGGGTGTAACAATCGTGCACTAAAATAACACAAACAAGAATAACTTTAAAACCACCTAGAAGTTGTGCCTCCATAGCAGAGAATATCTGACCTAAACAAGCAAATGCAGAGCAACCAGCAGCTGCATTGTCTTGATTCACATGAACAATTACTGTAAGCACAACTCACCACTGAATACCGAATGTAGACCTAGCTTCTACATAAAGAGGTTCTCTCAGAGCCATTAAAATCTGTGGTTTCCTATGCACACAACCTCAAAAACTAATACCAGTACTGAACACATACATTATTCCACCCAAAAATGCTTCAATACAAGTACACTTCACCGCATCAATTGAAATTGCCTCTTCACGGAGACAAACATTTTAAAAGTCTATGGAAAACACTCGCAGAAGACAAGAAGCAAATTAAGCAAAAATATATTAAGTAAAGACGGAGAGTGACAAAATAGCGTACATCAATTTTTGGAATCGTCTAAAGAAACCAGCATTCTTGAAAACTACAATTACAATAATTCATTGAACTAAGGCGTCAGCTCAAAGCCTACTGTGTCAAACAAAAGGGAAAAGCAATCCGTCCCAAATACAAAACAAGCAATGCCTACCAGCAACAAAGCCAAAACTAACACCCAACCTAAAAGCCTCTTGGGACACAAGTTACAAAAAAAAAAAATTCTAAGCACGACAAAGGGAATCCAAGGCAGCACCCCTAAACAATCCTTACACGTTTAAAGAATGTCTCTAACTCTTGAAGTTCAACCACAAAAGGCTCAGTTGCATAGGAATCAGGCACTACTAGACGAGCTGCAGGCCGGAGTGCCCTTTCACGTACTGGAACAGTAGGTGGGGCAACTGCTACAGGAATTCGTGACCATTCATCTTCAGGTGTCACACACTCAGGCACAGCCAAACAATACCCTTTAGTACATTTTTCCTCCTCAACCGCAAAGTGGGTCTTCAAAGCTGAATACTTGTCCCTCCACATGATAGAAACAGAAGCATTATTTGCACTGCTCCCACGATTTGCATCAATTATCTCTAGATTAAACCTATTCACCAGGGCATATATAGCTTTCTTTGCAACTCTTTACTCAGCAGCACTAGCCTCTGAACAAGGGTCACTGAAAATGCACTCCACACCACCTGCATTCTTTAAACAACTCATCATAATCCAAGAAATGAAACCCAGTCTATCAACACATACAGTCTCAAACGAAGTCATGGAAGCGTCAGTTCTGGCAACGACAGCAAGTAAGAAGGCAACATAGTTTACTGAGACATGCACAACACCACCGAAAGCTTGTTTACCACAGCTGACGTGAAAAAAGGTGAACTCTATCCTCTTTCCCAGACATCACTTCATCACACTTCTGCACAAAAGCCTCCCACAATACTCATACATCTTGACCCGATCAAATGTGAAGTCCTCAACACAGACCCCAAAATGGGTTAATAAAGCTATTAGGAAGAATAATAGCAACCAGGGCGTGTTTCTTGTCGCACATGCACATAAGAACTATTCTTTTCGACATGTCTAAGTCCGTGTAGACACCTAAAAATGTCTCCCCAAAACTAAACCCGATTATGAACAACCTTTCACTGTCATTATTGGACACTATTATTAGACGGGTTGAGTATTTAATCTTTGGAGTGCTTAAAATCCATAGTCAGTCTAATACATTTTCATAAACCAGTCCACATTTTAGATCAAGCATTTATTTAATCCTTGTCTAAACCTCATTTCTAGCCTGAACAATTTTTAATCCATTTCCTTATTAATTGAGCCCAATTAATAAATTTACAAAACCCTAAAATGAGTCCAAAATGACAAAAACGAAGCATAATTATCACATGTATAATGAAAAAATCAGATAAAATTAGATTTAAACAGAAGTTTCCAGAAAAAAGGGCGCCGCATCACGGTACCTAGTGCCCTGCCACGGTGCCTGTATCATGACACGATACCTACTTTCCTTAGTCTTATCTTTTTTCAAGTATTTTGACTTTCTGAAATGATAATATTTGATACCGCGTCACGTCACAACTACCGTGACACGGTACCTATGCCATGACATGGTACTGAGTATCGTGACACAACACCTATGTCGTGACGCGGTATCTTTTCTCTTCCACGGCGCCTCATTTTTCTCTATAAATACGAGGTTTATTTACAAGTCTCAAGGCACCAATACATAGTGTCTTTCTTTCTCATTTTCTCTCTCAATACTCTAGGATTAAACACCATCCTCCTAATTAACTACATCATTCATTCCCTAAGCACTCCCTGAAATCCGTACTTTACCCGAAGTTCCATACTTAAATCAAGGCATGAAAGGCAGAATTGTTTGAGGGTTTGGCCCCAAATCAATTTATCTGATTTCCATTATATTTATTATTTTCCTTGATGTTACTAACGTGTTTATTGTTTTATAGTTGCATCCAAAAACAAACAAAGTAAGAATCATGTTCCTTTTGTTCTTATTATATTTCTAACGGTTTTTAGTTTATTTTTCATACATTAATTGTTAGATTATTATGGTTAAATTGCTTCCAATATTATTGTTATTCTATTATATTTACTGATCACCATATTGCATGTTTAAAGGGAATATGTAATTGAAAATCACGACTAGTAAGATAATTTGGATGACTGGTTTAGATTCCTTTTTAATCTTGTTGCTTAATCAAGTGATCACGAATATTTAGAATTACGTGTGCATTAATATTCAACCAATTTAGCTTAATTTAGTTTAAAGCAAATTGAATTTTTGTTTGTATGCCATTGAGATTGCAGGAAATGTTTTTTTTTTAATAAGAATCGAGTAGAGGCCAATACGAGTAGGGATGTCAGTGGGGCGGGTCTGGGGCGGTGATGGGTCATGGGTCTCGGTTTGGTGGGTGGTGGGGCGGGGATGGGGGTGAAAACCATACCCACCATGGGTGATGGGGTGGGGGTGAATTTTAGGTTGTACCCGCCCCGCCCCACTTCATATTCGCCCCATCCCCACCCTATACCCACATCTATTTAATTTTAAAAACAAAATTATATGCTTTTATAAAAAAATTATGTCAAATAAAATATTAAATATATTACTTTAAAATAAACTTATATTATAAACAAAAAATGTGTAATATTGACATTAATTTTTTTTTTTTTTAAAAATGTATTCTATATTAATTATGTAGGATTGTGTATATGTGAAGCGGGGATTAGGCTGGTCTTGGGTGGGGATTAGGTGGAGGTGGATATCTAAGTGGGGGTGGGGCGAGGATGGTTTTGGAATTGTACCCGTCGGGGCGGGTGAGGATGAATTTTGGACCCTCCGCGAGGACGAGGATGGGGATGGGGATGAAAATCTTAGGTGGGGATGGGGATGGGAAAGCCAACATTCACCTCGACCCGCCCCATTGACATCCCTAAATACGAGCGAAGTGACTTCTATGACTCACTTCGTACCATCGTCGTCGATCCTCCTTTTGTGATTCTGGACCTTATGGAGTTAGTAATCTCATGGAATATGAATGGGGTTTAACCTTCACGGGTCAATCGTTGTTGCTTATCATTGTCTCTTATCGTGGTTGCCTTTTATGATCCGTGAACGGTTTACAAGTTCCTTTAAAGACTTGTTAGTTTGCGGCTCTCTACTTTTTTGTCCCTAATCGTATATGTGAAATCCCACTTCCTATGATTGCCAAGCATATTCACACATGCTTAGGTAGGCGCGTTTCGAATGACGCCTATAGTCCGTAAACAGGTTTTTGGAATTAGAGACAATCAGTTAGTTGCTCCAAGCTAGAGTGGCTGGAAAGGAATGACAATCTTGTTCGATTCACAAGGCATAACTTGTAACTGTCAAAAGTCACATTGCAACCATAATCCAAAAGCACCAAAAACACAAAGGAGAGATAACCCAATCAAAAAGAACCTAAGAGCTCTACACAAAGTCCACAAATCTAGCCACTAATGCAACCCTCACAATTAGCAAAGCTATATAATCAAACACCCTCGTAAACATGCAAACAAAACTCTTAACAGGCATGAGTAAACAACATTTCATAAAAAGCTACACAAAATTAAACGTAATAAATCTAAATAAAGAAACTGCAAATGCAATCACAATAAAAACAGGAGATGTGTCTAGGAAAACTACAGACCAACATCATTCGACACAACAATGTAAGAAGTAAAAGATAAAAGACTACACAAAATGACAAACACAAGACACATCAAGCGTGAAGTACCTATAATACTGAACAATAAGTAAGGTGGAATAAACGTATACCTTAAACAATCTTTGCAAAGCAGCAAGCACTTGACAACTCAAACAATCAACAACAAAGCAACCTGAAACGAGGAATTCTAGGACTCTAGCTATTAGAGTCATCCATGACTCTAATAAGGGCAAAAAGGTAAATTCAAAAAAAGCAATTTTAAAAAACATGTAGTAAAACAAAAAAGAAAAGGCAAAACAAAATCTGTAAAAAAAAATGCCCTTTTCAATTTTTTGTTTAGTTAGAACAAAAATTAATTTCTCAAAAAAGAAATTCTAGTAAATTGAGTTCTTCATTCTGCTATTTTCTCAACTGGAGATCACAAAATGTGACATTTTGGCGCCAAAACATGGCGGGAACAACCGTTAGTGCAATCCTTATTCTATCTTTTGCTGTTGATGGTATTTTATTATGATACCATCGAACTTCTTGATGGTATTCTTTTAGATACTAGCAACCCTTGATGGTATTCTCCAACAATTCTTGATGGTAAAGAAATTCTGGCAGATGGAGTTTTTAGTTCTGCTATTTCCTCAAATGGAGTTCTCAGCACGTGACAAATTTTTGCGCCAAAACATGGCGGGAACAAACCTTAGTGCCATTCTTCTTCTATCTTTTGTTGTTGATGGTATTTTTTATGATACCAACAAACTTCTTGATGGTATTCTTTTAGATACCAACAACCCTTGATGGTATTCTTAAACAATTCTTGTACATACCAACAGCCCTTGATAGTATTCTCCAACGATCTTTGATGGTATTCCTTTTTTCTATTTGTCGTTGATGGTATTCTTTTAGATACCAAAACTTGACGAGATGTTACATGTAGGCTGTAATTGGTTTGGACTTGAGCTTAAATTTTGGCCGAAAAACAATCGTCTTTAACAGGAATGTCGCCGGAGATATTCAAGCATTATATATAGAGAGAGAGCAAACTTTTAGAGAGAGGGCGTAATTTTAGAGAGAGAAACTACGGGGAAAGTACCAAGGCTTAATGTGTTGTCGTTTTCCCTTTTTTTGTTTTTCTTTAATTTAACGAGCTGTCCTATTCCACTTTTTTTTAACACTGTCCTTTTTCCAGCCTTGGTTTTTGGTTTTTCTTTTCAATTTCCTTTTTTATTCAAGTGGTAAATAGTGAAAGGACGGCTATGCCCTTATTAGAGTCATAAATGACTCTAATAGCTAGAGTCCTAGAATTCCTCACCTAAAACAGCCAATCCCAAAAAACTATGCACAATTAAACCAACAAACAAATATAGACAAAATGAAAATAGCAACAAACCCAACTCAATTTTTGTTTATAAAACAGCAGTAATCACATTAGTCAGCGCACCCAAAGTCTTAGTGGTACAACCATAACCACCACGCCCCAAAGAAGAGTATGTTTACAGAAACCTTAATAACAGCATCCAAATGAAGGGTATAATTGTAAGAGGCTATTCTACTATCCATTACATAACCAGGAATTGACCTCTCCATTAAAGTGTATTTTGCACCTTAAACTCTGAAACCCCAAAGTATTTGTAAAAGCCACCTTAAACATGCATCACTATAGCAAGAAGACCATTACACCCGCAAACACAAACAATCCAATACCATTATTGTACTGGAATATGAGGTTTAATATACAAGTCACTCAATGTCAATAGCAAATTCAGTTTTGGAAAATCTTAGCTTTATACACTTAATTAAGCTCAACTTCATGTTCAAGGAATTTCAGCAAATTAACACTTAAACTCTGAAACCCAAACAATAATTTACAAAAACTAAAACTAATATCCAATAGAAAACCTTTACAAAAAGGACATTCTCAGCACACACACAGTACAACAACAACAGCCACAAAAAACAAAATAATATTGTAACACTCTCCACCGCAATAAATTCAACCGGCCATTAACAACCAATAATCCGTACTTAGTATTTAAAATATAAAGGACTGTTTAAACTAACCCATCAATAAAACAATCCCCAGCATACATAATTAAGGAACTAAGAAGCATCACTAACACAAAAACAACCAGACATTCTGCCTGTAAGACACCACGAGCCCTGAACGCCACCGTCGTCGGGCACAACAGATTTGCCGAACAAACAGAACTTCACTAGCCAAGCAAACAAAGAGTACCATTTTAAACCAAATTATATAGCAATTAATCCAGAATTCAAGAAGTAATGATTGCTGTCAACGCAGACGCCATTAAAACGCAAATTCAGAAAAGAGAAAACAAAGGAAAAAAGCGAAAAACTGACGTGGCGCAAAGAGGACCCAGCTTGCATTGAACTAACACCAAGCAACACACAAACAGATCAAGGAGTAAGGGTATGGGGGGACATTCACTATTCATATGCTACAGCAAAATTTATCTACAGTAACTTGCTACTCATATTTTAGGATTTAGGGATGTCGCTGGAAATAAGTGTCACATCCTCTTCGATCCAAATTTGGAGGCAATAAGTGTCAAAGTAAACCCACTTTTTACACACTTTAGTCCCCTAAATGGTGCCCGACCAAACCAAAAGGGACTGTCTCACATCAAGCCTCTTCTACCTTTTAGTTTGGTAGGAACAATTTGGCATCCGAAATGTGCAGAGTAAATCAAAAGTGTAAAATGATCAGCATGACAACAGGAAGCTGATGGTAGAATGGCTGCTCACCCAAACCAAGGAATGCAAAACAATTCGAAAGTGCGATGAAGGAAGCAAGAGTAATGTTCAACTATGGTCAGCAGCAAAGAAACAAGTTATGCAAGGAGAAAGCATGAATATCATCAACAACAACTCCAAGTGTGGAACAAAGAAGAAGTACATAAATTCTAGCGCAGTCAAGCTCATTCCATATCACAAACGAAGCAACATCAGAGCATTTGCAATAGCTATTGGTTTATCAAAGTTAACAGTTCATACACTGATAAAGGCAGGTTTGATAAAGCTAAATAGTAATGCATTCAAGCCAACACTTACAGATGAAAACATCAAGCAACGAATGGAATGATGTTTGCGAGCACTTGAAGAGAACACATTGGAAGAATAACCACAATTTTCTGACATTTACAACATTATACATGTCGATGAAAAGTGGTTTTACATGACTAAGGGCAATCAAAAATTTTACCTAGTTCCAAATGAACTTGAACCACGTAGAATATGTAAAAGCAGAAGGTTCATAATGGAAGTCATGTTTCTTGTAGTAATAGCAAGACCACCTTTCAATGCTGCAGGGAAGTGTACATTTGATGGTAAGTTGGGTATTATACCATTTGTAAGGTGGCCTCCAGCAAAGAGAAGCTAAAATCTACTAGTAAGGACTCCAGAACTAAAGCTAGTAAATTCAATTACAAAATTAAAGAAGCATACGAAAACATGTAGATTAACAAGGTGCTGCCAGTCATTCAAGAGAAGTGGCCAGCTGATGAACAAGGGCTAATCTACATTCAGCAAGACAATGCAAAGCCACACATATATACTAGCAAATGATGCAGAATTCATAGCATCAGTTCAAGAAACAGGTAAAGACATTAAGACATTAGGCTAGTTTGTCAACCTCCAAATAATTCTGACTTGAATGTTCTTAACTTGGGGTTTTTAAGGGCAATTCATTCCTAGAAGGACCAAACTGCTCCTAAAACATTTATAGATTCAGTTAAGTATGTCAAAGATGCATACAATCAATTATGTCCCATCAAAGGAAACAGAGTGTTTATGAGTATGCAACTAGGTATGATAGAGGTAATGAAAGTTTTTAAAAGCAATAGATTTAAACTAAAGTATGTAATGGCAACTCTTGAAAGGCTTGGTGTGCGTCTTTTCTCCACATCTTGATGATAGTGCACGAATGCATTGATAAGTCACTAGAAGAAAGTCAGTAGTGATCAAAAACCCTTTTGGAACAACATTTTGCTGGGAGCCTAACAGAAGTAGTCATCAAATCAAACAACTGAGTTTAACATAATGGGAGCTACACATTGTTAGGAAATATGATAAGTGATTTACGTTATCAAATTTAAGTTGGATATAGGTAAGTATGTAGGTTTCGTTAGTAGGAAAATGCTAACATAGAGCACAATTTATATCGTGCCACTTTTGTAAATTCTTTGTAAATCACTGATTGAACATATTTGAAGCAATGATTACACATTGTCTAGTATTTGCTAATTAAACCACTTTCTATCTTTTAACGAGTGCTGTACAGTTTTTTGAGGCAATTTACCACTCATAAAATAAGGAATGCTATGATGGATCAGAGATAGATAAGTTTGACAAAATAAAAAGGTTAACATAAATACCATTTATTAGCAACAACAATACATCTAACATTGTACACATAGGGTTAGGACTTAATCAATAACATAATACTAAAACTGACATAAAAAATAACACGTGTCACTTTCAAGTGCTTTATTTTCCCTTTAAAACTCCCCCTCCCCTTTTAGCAAAAAAATATTTTATCTTTACACATAATAAAAATATTTTATTTTGGAATATTTGTATAATACAACTATAATAAAAATTATTCCAAATCTTATATATTATCTTCACATAAAATGTATTTCTTTTTATTTTGTGTCTTAATTTTTCTATACACATTTACCTATAATATTATTCCATTTTTTTTTTCTAATTATAGAATAAGTGAGCCACTAATTTAGATACGCGATACTATCAACATTGTCTAGACATCTTTTAGACGGAGAATTATTGAATTTTGCCAAAAAGGTAAGAATAAACTTGATTCATATAAGTGATATTAAATAAAATACTTTAAAACATCACTTTTATTTTTTTTCAAATACCTCTAATATTTTGTTTCTTAGACTAATGGAGTATTAGATATGACTATAAAATAAATGTTGTGTTCGACAACTATATCATAGGTCTCTTTCTAGGAAAATGTGAAATATCAACCAATTTTTTGTTATTAAGTAATTAAATAAATTAACATCTTAGTAAATAAAAAAAAAAAATATCGTTTGCTGAAACATTTGATTGAGATACTAAATTTATTACCTTTGATATTATAAATAAGGTGCATATATAATAAAAGACACGTCAAACAAAGTGACAAGTGACATCTTCTTGTGTGTCCATTTTTTCGATCAATAGTTTTTATCTACAAATAAACTTTTAAGGTGATAAACAAACAATGATCAAACTACAATTATTAGATAGCTTCAAAACAAAGAGCGACAATATCATGTAGAGCATCAATTCATAAACAGATGATGTAGTACTATTGATAATATAGGTTAGTGTTGCCTAATTGTGGATAATTATTCCGTTAAATGATCCGAGTAGTATTTATTTCCATTGAAATTATTTTATTGGATATAAAGGTGATATATTATTTGTACTTAATATATTTACATGTATGTCGTGCTAATAGTTTTATTGTAGGTTTTATTCTATTGTTTTGATTAATATTTTCATGTATATTAGAAAGCATTTATAAATTAGTCTTTAGTCACATAGTCACTAGATTGTATAGTTTTATTGAGAAATAATATGCATCATTAATGTTATATAATGTATACTACTTTTTAATATTTTTAACACAGCTAATCAATAATATATTTTTTTTGTAGTTTAAATAATTTTTACTTTATTATTTTATTATTCTATATGCATTGCATTTGTTTATTCCACATGAATTTTCTTATTTTTGTATTATATCACAATTAATTATAAAAAAAAATTATTACTGCCGTGCATCGCACGGGCACTAATCTAATAACAATACATTTAACACATATACATCTAAATTAGTTAAATAAACTTAAACACAAAGGCCAATTTTTTAAGCAACGACCGAAATAAGTAGAGCAGAGCCAATTTCCATAATAACCCATAAATAAGGATTTCTTCTCAACCAAATACAAATTCATTTAATCATTAGGGATCATTATACGCTCAACTATAGGATAGTAGGCATGTATTATCTCAAAGTAATCATCTGCTGAAACGGACGAGATACGTTTCCTCTTCTTACCAGATTCACTCTCTTCGACCACAGGGAGAGGACCAATTTCCTTACCTTTCACCTTTGGATCTAGGTTTGAAGTGGGCTGGGTAACTAACTTTAACTTACCAGGAAAAGGACCCACTTCAATTCCACCGGAAGCAGTCACTGGAGTTACAAGATCGACGGAAAACTCTTCGGAGTCATGAAAATGAATGAGTAATCATCTTCTTGCGAATTAGGGACAACAGGAAAGAGATCTACAAAATCATCAACTCAAGCATTCAAATATTCGGCGTCAAGAAACATTGGGTCGATAGGATCAACAGTATCAGCGTCATCGAAAGAAGAATACGGTACGGTAGAGGCACACCGTCAGTGGGAAACTCGTTCGATTCAACAATGTTAGACGCCTTACCCTTTGAATCAATTAGAAAGAGATAAAACTTTGTTTGAAATTTGGACGAAATTTGGGTAAAAGGATACACTTTAATTTCCATATCTTGGGTTTATCTTCGGAGTCATAAAAAATGAATTTGATGAAAGGAATGGTGTCCTTCGAATAAATGTATTAGGAAAGCTAATTATTTAGTGAAGTCAAGTGATCAAAATTTCTAGCCGGAGACTGCTTCTGATCAGTGAGATTATTATAATTAATCTCACAGCTTCCTCTTGATTAAATCTTACGGGTCACACCCAATCGCGTAACCGAACTAAGGTGACGAATTAATCTAAAAGGGTTAAATATGTCAATAAAGATATTATGAACTCAAACGTCGTATTCCGGGCTTAGAGCGTCGAAATCGATCGACACACGCTGAGCCAACTCTAGGAACCAACAAGACAATAAAATAAGTTAAACAACATACCAAGGTCAACACCTAGTTGTAGCCTTGCAATGGCCTAGCTGGCACCTAGCCATGCAAGGGCTAGGCTAGGAGGGCTGCTACCTAACGCGCTAGCTAGGCCGCAAGCCCAACAGTCGCATGCGCGTGCTGCTGGGGCATGCTGGTCGAGCTCGCGTGGTAGCTAGGCCAGCCGCATGCTAGCGTGCTGGGCCTCGCTAGCTGTTGTTAGCGCTAGGAGCCTACACCACTCGCCTAGCGAGATCAGCAGTAGCAGCGCACAGCAGCCCTGACTTGCGTGCGAGGCTTGCTTGTGTGGGCAGCAAACATGGGCTGCTTGCAGGTCCAGCCAAGGGACCTGGCCGCCAGGGAGGCAGCCTTGGTGCCAAAGGCAGGCCATGCCAGTTGACGCGCGATGATTGGAGCCGGTTAGTGGAGTAGGGAGCAAGGGAGATGTGGTCATCCCCTTGTGGTTCTCACTTACCCTCTCCTTTTGGTGTTAACACATGTTGCTTGCTTATTTGTTTTGGTATTTAATTTATTTTAGAATTAAATTAATGCCACTTTTCTCATTTTATTACAAGTCCCATATTGGAAGAATTACAAGGGAGTAGGAGATGGTAAGGCTATAAATACCAATCTTAGGAATTGGGAAAAAGCACAAGAGTTGAACTTAAAAAAGGCATCTCTGATATAAACTGTGAGAAAACCTTCGGAGTTCGTAATACTCTTATTTTTGTTTGCGATTTCATCTAGCTACGAAATCCAACATTGTTCGGGCGCAAGGGTGTGCAAAGTGGGAGGAACTCGCGAATGTGGTTCTAAGGCTTTCGACATCAAAGATCATGTTCGTGTTCGAGGTGAACCACGCGTCAAGGGTAAGATAGTCTTTCTCTCTTATGTGTTAGATGTGTTTATTGCTTTATTTATTATATGCATGTTAGTCGTAATTATATATGCATGTGGTTAGGGGCAGCGTTTGGTTCCGCACGGTGTTTGGAACACTGTAAAACCCAAAAGCGGTATCACGAGTCTCTTGTATTTAATTTTTACGACTAAAATTAATTAAGGGGATTCAAAATGGATTTTAAATTTGGTTAAGCACCTAATTAGATTAGGATTTCGATTTTATTAGATAAATCAGATTAATGCTTGATTATGCTTACGAACCCAGATTTTGACGTGTAAGTAGTGAATTTTGGGTGGGAACAACATTCTAAATCAGATTGTACGCACAAAATGGTTTAAAAAAACAGCTTCTAGAGGCTAAAATTCACCCAGGAACATGTTTTTCGAGAGTTTTTTTGTTTAGAACTAGAAAATTTAAAATTTTTGGACCTAAATTATGGCATATAATGATTGATTGTGTGAGTAATTATGGATTTAATCTACTGCACTTATACTCCTTTTAATGCCTGAATTTGGTACTATTTGCATGATTAATTTGGAGTGCTCAAAATTTCACATAAACTTGAACTTGCTTAAATTTGCAATTGGATTGCTCTAAGTGACTTGGTTTACATTAGATTGTGATTAATGACCTCTAAAATGTTGAAAGAATAAATCTATATTAGATGATTGATTTGGATCTTGACTACTAGAACCCCAAATGAAAAAACTTTGAATTTTAATGATTTTGGAAATCGATTTGAGATTTATATGTTGTTCATGTTTGAATGTTGTTCTTCTTTGGATGGTTGAAATATTCAAACATGTTGAGTCCTAATTAAATAATAAATTATTTTTCATTGGCTGGTTAATTAATTAATTTGATTAGTTTGTCAAAATAATAATTAATTTAATCATTGAATGAATTAATTTAATTATGTTGCATTCCCTAAAAATTTGATTGATTCAAAATGACCTAAAATTATTAAAGAATGGTTCTTGGAAATAATTTTGGTTGTTGCACTTAACTTGGATTAATTTGGTTGGACCTAAACTTAAGTCGCTTAATTCAAAAATTGCTCAATATTTTAATTCAAAATTGGATTTAGAATTAAAAATAGTCACACATAAATGATTGAGGCTTGCACAAAGCTTGAGGCTTGGAACCTTGATAGTATACTCTTGGCTAGCAGGGGCTACTTGCGCAACCCACATAAATGCTGCTGCCCAAAGCAGTGCTTGTGGGTGCGGGTGAGTGTACAATCGAAGGAGTGTAAGGCAAGTGGCTGTGTTATGTGTTGCAAGGGGCAGGGGCTACTAGGCAGCACCCAGCCCGCAAGCGCGGGGCTGCTAGACAGCATCTGCTGCTAGCACTAGCATGCGCACAAGATCGCTGCTAGCACCAGCGACATGCAAGTATGCTGGGCATGTTTTGAGTGCGAGCTGCTAGGGCTACTAGACAGCACCCAGCCTGAGCTTTAGCATGGCTGCTCGGCTAGGCAGCCTAGCAGCACCCAGCCTTAGCGTAGGAGCTTAGGACCCGGTTTAGGCTTGCGTAGAGGCTTTGCCTCGGTTTTGCAGTTTTAATTAAAAACGAGGGATTGGCCTCAGTTTTTCACATGATTGCGTAATTTGAAAAAATTGACTTAGTGCGCCACTTAATTATATTTAATTAGATTATTTAAATTAAGATGGATACGGGTTTTATTGGGAGTGTCTCTAATCGCTTTTTTAGCGTCTAAAGCATTTTATTTATGCTTGATGATCCGCTAGTTCACATAATTGGTTAACAACTCGACTAGTTTTGATTAGGCGTGTTAATTGGATTAACGACTTAAGTTAGTAACTAGTGCGCGTTTTATTAATAAATGGTTTTGTATTATTACTCGTATTGCTTGTAAAATTTGTGTGGATTATTCACTTTAGAAAGTGAATGGGTGAATGGAATATTATACATGGTCTTATACAGGTTTTTACAAAAGTGGCTAGTATGGCCTGACTAGGATAGAAAATACGACTGCGATCCGTTACGTATTCTTGTAAATCTAAATACGGACTACATGACGTTAGGTATTTTTGTACTTAGTTTATTTTGATTATTAATTCCTAGTTTCTGTTTCTTGCATGCTTAATGGTGAAGTCAAAAGACGACGTTTCTTTGATGACGGAGCCAAAAGGTGCCAAGATGACCTTGAAAATTGAAGATTGGATGCTTCAAGATAATTTTCAAGGGGTCATGCTAGTTCACTATGCATTTAAATATATCTATTTATATTGCTTATATATCTTGATATTTAGATGCAAGTTTTAGGATTTCTCATGATGAATGGTTAGTTAAGTTCACTTTAATTAAACCAACATGGAAACCCTAAGTCCCAAAGAATATTGAGTTAAAATTGTCATTCTAAATTGACACTTATGAAAACCTCGAAAATAGATTGATGGGCTATGCTAAAGCGAGGCATCATCATTTTCTTTGGGAAGTAGGGTATGTTGATAGGTTATGCTAAAGCAAGGCATCACATACATGGTTTTGGTTAAACTCAACAGTATCAGTAAGGAGTCCTTAGATGTTGTGGCAAATGAGATAAGCATCAAGAAGCATTAGATGCGACGACTTATTAACCAAGAGTAGTTTGGAATTATTAGCAATTGGATTGCTTACATTAAAATAATAAGTATAAAGACAAACTAAAGCATGCTTAATTACTTGTTGATTTTGGGATCTTGGCCTGAAATCGTTTTATTCAAGCATATGGGAAAAATTAATTTGAATAAAACGTTAATAAGTTAATTGAAATTGCTAGTTTGCATGTATTTTAAAACTTATTATGTTGTCTTGATAAATAGTTATATTTTGCACGTATATTTATAGAATTCTAAATCAAATTATAATGTTTCCAACGATTGGTAAAGGAAACCTTTTGAGAATGGTTCTGAAAGAAAGAAAAGACATTTTTAAAATACTACTTCTCATATACGACTTTTTTGTTTAAGTCCAAAAGAACAATTGGAATCATGTATTCAAAATACTAGGTAGTTTTGATGAACATGAAGTATTGAGTTGGAAACTCAATTTGTCAATAGTTGACTACCAACATATCTTTCGCATCATACACTAATGAATAGGACTCTTTAATGTAATAATTCAAATACGAATTAAAGGAAAGGAACTTTGTTTTATGGCGCATTAGGTGCTTAAATATGCCTAACAAAGTGTAAAGGTCAAAACACTTAAATGATTATTAAAATTATGAGATGATGTATGATAAGAAATATAAGAAACAAGGAACAAAGGAAAGGAATTCAAGATTCTAATTTTACCTAAGAGTTCATGTTATCATAATTAACTTAGTAACTTATCTTCACAAGTATTGGATATTGCTTGAGTGTTCCACTTTTGAAGTGACCTCAAAACCATTGAAGTTAAGCTAAGATATTGAGCTATGAGCTTGGAATGAAGCAAGTGGTGCTACATCATCTCTAAGGTCATCTGCTTTATTTAAAGACCTTTTTAAAACTTAGACTGGAATAAATAATGGTTATTATGCTCCATAATCAGCAAACGTATTGTTTACACATAGAAAGACTCACATTCAAAATAAAAGAACAATAGTTGTTTTTTTTTTATTTTAATGGTATGGTCGTTTAAACCATGAGTCAAGGATGCTTGATTATAAACAAAAATTCCCTAACATAAACTTACAAAGTTCAAGTCATGGACATGATTTGTGTTCCGACTATCTTTAGCAATGTCACATCAACAAGAACATACTCAAAGCGCTATTAGATAGACTCTTGAAAGTTGACCGATACGAAATCGTTTTAAGGCAAGCAAGTCTTACTTGTTGCAACCGACAAGAAAGGAACTATTATGCTTGGTATAGATAATTGAGTCCGAAAGCTAAAGTGAATTCCATAACTCCAACGTTTTCACAACAATTTGAAAGAATATGGCTATATTCATCAAATGTGAAACAAACTGGATCTAGAGTAGCTCAAAAGTTCAGTGAAGTATAGAATTGACTTGGCAAGATATCAAAACATCTATTAGATCGAGCGATGTTTTCTTGAGCTGAGAGTGATCCTCTCAAGGTTATGAAATTGAAATTACGCAATCAGCTCCAAAAAGAATATAATATGTCACGATAAAGACCTCAAAGCCATTTGGAAATGTTTTGAACGATGATGGATCATATAACTTCTTATAAAGCTCTTCAAGATATGCACCAATGACTAATGTTACACTAAACAAAATTGTCGAAGCTAAGAAAAGACACCATATTCAGTTATGGATATAAATAGTTTCTAGTGTCTTTTCATGTATATGTCTAGGTGTGAGGAGGGTGGCCCTTTGTTGAGGATCCTATTTCCTCTATGCCCTTGGCTCTTTAAAAGCCTAGGACTTTACACCTTTTGGGGTGTGTTAGGATTTGAATTCCTGACTGTTTGGGAGACCTAGAATTAGAATTGAGTCCGTCATTACTTTTTTTTAATAAGGAACCAATAGAGAGTTGCCTATGAGTTTTAAGAAAACTCAAAAACCTCGTTTATACCTTCCTCCCAAGTATTTTTCAAGGGATATTTAGCATGAATCATAAGTTTACCCATGCCTAGATTGGTCTACTAAACCAAAAATGAATTTGAGAGCGAGGATACTAGAAAAACGTTCTCTCTGAGAATCGCAATCCTAGCCCTAGTGCAGCCTTTACTAGCTCTTCCTTTTTCACAATTTCATTACCAAATAATATATGCAACGCCATTTCTAAAAACTAAGTTAGTTGATTTCATTTACAAACATTAATCACAAAGAGTTACATTGCACCGAATGTCGTTATTCTTATTTAATTTAAATTCATGAAAGAACAATAATAAAAAAGATTCGCCTTGG
The DNA here is from genome assembly GCA_034703905.1 of Chenopodium berlandieri. NCBI lineage: Eukaryota > Viridiplantae > Streptophyta > Magnoliopsida > Caryophyllales > Amaranthaceae > Chenopodium > Chenopodium berlandieri. Next base: position 48,390,680 of record CM068289.1, read on the forward strand.
CTTAAGTGATAAAAAAACAATTAATTTGTCCATTTCTAGTCTTATTTTAACGAAAGAATACTATGTCAAATTAATTAATTATTAAATGTTTATTTTAATGTGATCAAACAACACTAATTAATCAATTTAAGTGATTTAGAACAAGAAAAATAATGTGATTTATCTAAGTGCTCGGGAATTACCACTTTTCCTTGCTATATCTTCGTTTAGATTTATGGACACCTTCTTGTTGAGGAACCTCCACCGTAATAAATAAATTAATTAAAAGGGTGAGTGTTTGGGACAAGAGCGTTGATTATTGCATACGTTCATAAAATGTTACTGCTGACCTTTTGGCTATTTTTCTGTGTGTTTGGATTTCGTATTGAACCTCTATTATAGGGAATGGGTAGGATTAAGGTTATGGAGATTTCACCGGAGCAGGTGGCGCGCGCAACTATGAAGGTTGTGCGCGGCATCCGCGCGCAAGTGAAAGAGTTACGCTGCTCCAGGCATCGCGAACTCTGATCTTGCGTGTGGCTCTATGGTAAGATTTGATTCAGTATTTGAAATTCTGAACTTCCGTAAGCACATCTCTGAAGGTTGCGTTGGCTGTTGCGGGCAACCTTATGAGTTGCGCACACAAGGCCAGCGCCACTTCATGAGTTGCGTGCGGATTTTCCTGCGGCAGCCCTATATTTTAACCTAGGCGCTCTAAATCCGTCCGAAATTAGGTTTAATCTCGAGATTAGGCCTAATTTTTAATTGAGCTCAGTGTTAATGAGCTTTAGTTTATTTCGTTTAGGTCAAGCTAGCTAGTTTTATGCGTTTAGGCCTTAATCAGTAGTCCATAAGCATTCCTTACTTCAATCTAGTATAAAGAAGGAATTATTTATCGTCATAGCACTTCGGTTGGGACAGGGGACCAAAAGTAGATGTCTACACTAGGGCTGTTTGAAATGAATGGTGTCCTTCGAACAAGTGTATTATTCCGATAAAGGGTTCAGAATTAATTAGGAAAGCTAATTATTCATTGAGGTCAAGTGATCGGAATGTGTAGCTGGAGGCCACTTCCGATCAGTAATATTAATGTATAATTAATATTATAGCTTACTCTTGACTGAACCTTTCGCTTCACACCCAATCGTGTAACCTAACCAAAGCGACGAATTAATTCGAAGGATTAAATGACTCGATAGAGATTTTACGAATTAAGACGTCGGATTCAGAGCTTAGAGCGTTGAAGTCGAGTGCCGAAAGTGGAGTCGAATTTAGGAATCGACGAGACGGAAAAATTAGTCAAACAACAAGTCAACTCGCGCGAAATTCCTAGCCTCGCAATGGCCAAGCCATGTGTAATACCCCGTATTTTTATACGTATTTTAATTTAAATTAGTATTTCATAAAGTATTTAAATAATTTGAAATGAATTATTTATGGTATTTCGTGAATTTTAAAAAGCCTATTTTATGTAAAGGTCCATTTTATTTATGTGATAGTTTTAAAATATTTAATTTCATGATTTGGAAACTTTGAGGCATATAATTATTAAAAGGAAATTTTAAAGTCAATGGGATTTTAAAGAAAGTCAAAAGACCAGTTTGAATAGGAGAAAGGATCATTAAGGGTAGAAAGGGGAATTTAAGTTTAGGAGGATTTAGAGAGCGGGTATAATTACCCATCACATGGGCAAATTAAACCTTGCCAAAGGTGGAGAATACCCAAAGGTAACTCTCTCTCTTTCTCCTCTTATTTTCTCTCCCTTAATTTTTCCCCTTCCCCTTTATTTTTTTTACACCATCACACGCACCACCGCGGTGAACGACCACCACCACCAGCAGCGGCGGCCACCAAGCGGGCGCGCGGCAGCAGCCTAGCCGTGGGTGGTCGTGCGCGCATATGTAAAAAAAAAAACTTCTCTTTCTTGTTTAAAATTAATCTAGCCTTGATTTAATTATTGTTTTTGGGTTGTGTGATGATTTTTATGATGTTTGATTATAAGTATTATTTATATAATTTTTAGATTTAGTTTTTAAATTAAAAAGCCCCAAATTGAAAACCCTAGGTTTCTAAATTAATGTATGTTGATGGAATTTGATTGTAGGCGACTGAAACAATTAAAATAGGTGTTTTAAAACACAATTACAACAATTTATTGTGTTTTTATAAGGTCGGAATTTTTATATAAAGGTTATAATAATGTTTCTTGAAAGGATTTCTAATTACCTATTAACTAGGAATAAAAGTAAGGGTTCTAAACTAATTTATAGCTTATATTAGAGGGATTATAAGTGATTTAAAGAGTGTATATATTGCTTGAAATTTATGTTGAATAAGTATTAATGTTTCTTTGTAATTTTGGGTTGTAGGAGAATTCCAAGTGAGTGACTTTATTTAGCCGTGGCGATTTTGAGATCATATTGAAGGTAAGTTCGCGTACTTGGTAACTATTTGAATATGTAGAAGCATGCTAGGCTTTGATTAATTATTTCCAAGGTAGTATCATGATAAATATTGATTGGAATTGTTGAATGGGTTGATGTTGGTGAATGATTTGTGAAGTATGGATTATTTGTGGTGAATTGATGATTGGAATTAATTATGTTGGCATGTTGAATATGAACCACATGTTTATTATTGGCATGATTGAGAGCATGTTTAATTAAACTACATGTTTAATTGAGTTTGGAATATTGAAAAGGAATTTTATTGTGGTTTATATAATTTTTATGGATGCTATAAGCATGGGAAAGGAGCTATTTAAGTGTCTATGTACACAAGGATTAAATTGTATGTTGGTGCCTTAGTGCACTTAAGGTGTTTCCAACATCGAGGGGTAGGATTTGTGGCGCATTATGCGTTTAAAGTGTCTTTGACACTGAGGTAGATTAAAAAGGGTTCAACATTAAAGATTATATGGTTACTAATTATTCAAGAATTAAATTGGTATGTTTGATTGCTTGAATAATTATAATGTTTGATTATGTTATGGTTTGAGAGTCATCACCAAGTATAATAATATGTAAAGTAACGTAAAGTGAAAGAGATTACGCACCAAAACTCTTGGAACGTATATACCTAGAGTATGAACATATGGGGGGAGTTATGCGACTTTATATTTGACCATAATTTCTATTGGGAGCACAAGACGTTGTATATTGGAATTCCGCCACTTAAGAGTGGTTCTTTTATACTAGCACGGTTAGCTCCCGTGTTAGTACTCCTTTATTGGGGCAGGTTAGGGGGAAACCCGTTCGATGCGTAATCAAGCTAATAAATAATTTAGATATTACTGATTGGTCATGTTGTAAGTTGTATGCTTGTAGCAGGTGCAACAAAGTAAGTTGCGTGATGTTAGGATGAAAGCATGCTAGTGTGTTTTGTTTACGCTTATGTACTCAGCATTGCTGATTGTGTGTTTGTATGTTTGTTTGGCCTTGTCTTTATCTTTTCCCAACAACGACCCATTTCTAATGGTGAGTAGTGAGGACAAAATAAAGAGAAGCTTTTTAGGTGATGAAGCATATTCATGATGGGCATGAGTGAAGAGCGAATCATGCTTAGTTTCCATAGAGATATGATGTGGTTTATTGCTTTAATTACATTATTATATTTTGCTTGTGAGACTAACGCGAAGGTTTTGAGTTTTATTTTGGTTTTAATAAGGGCCTACAATGGTTCAAAGTTGTGGGTTGACTTCGTTTGACTTTGGTTTGACTTTACTTTCGTTTGGTTGACTTTTAAGTTGACTAGTTTTGAATGGTTTTAAAGATTGTCTTCCACTGTATGTCTTTGATAATTGCCTTAGCCGTTTTCACAGTGGCAGTAATGTTTTAAATTTTCCTATTTCATATTTTAAAAAAACGGAAAACAGGTATTTTAAAGGAAAGGAAATTCTAGGGTCTTACACCATGCGTGGGCTAGGTGGGCTAGCATGGTTAGCCGGGCTCCTTGCCGCGAGGCAACGCTTGGCCACAAGCCAAGCATGCATTATATGTATTGGATGGGCGAGCTGGCCGAGCAGCCATGCGTGAAAGGCTCGCTAGCATGGCCGAGCAAGCATGCGGGGAGGCGCGCCAGCAAGGCTAGCAGCCAGTAAGGAGTGCTGGGCCTCGCTGGCAGCAGCAACACCTAGTGCAGCAGCCCGCATTGCGTGCGAGGCTTGCTGGCTGGGCCACGCGCATACGGGCTGGCTGGCAAGCCCAGCCAAACACTAGGTCGCCAACATGGCGCGCCTTGGTGCCCAAGGCTGGTCGCCAGCTAGTCATAGGGGTTGTATCCGGTTTATTAGAAAGGGTTTGCCTTGGGGAACAAGGGAGGTGTGGTCCTCCCTTGTGGTCCTCACCTAACCTATTTCTCTCCTTGTGACACTTGTTATTTGCTAATTGCTTTGCCATTTTTAATTTAAATTAGAATTATTAGAATTAAATAAATTCATTCTTTTGGCATTTCACCAATTCTCCCACATGGAAAGATGATGGGAAATCTTGGGAACAATTCCCTATAAATACCAATCATTGGCTATTGGGAATATCACTTGAGTTGGGTGAACTCTAAGGGATCTCCCAAAGTGTGAGAAAACCTTAGTTCGAAAACTCCAAGTAATTTTGGTCTAGCCCCGTCTAAGATACGGGGTAGGGGCTAGTTCGGTGATCGAGGGTCTGAGACGTAGGAGGTCTTGCATTTGCGGGGCATGATGTTTTCCAGTCCGAGCACGATTAGTGAGCGAAGCACGCATCAAGAGTAAGCTTCTTTCTCTATATTCCCTTTATGTGTTTCTGTTTTACTTATTTGCATGCTTTGTTTTATGTTGTAAGTATTATGCATGCGATCCGGTTTTCGGGTTTGAATCCGCGCGGTCTTGGACACTGCAAAACACAACAAGAGTATAAGAGCCTCTTGCATTTAATTTTTACAACTAAAAATCAATAAGGCGATTTAAGTGGATTTAAATTTCTGGTTTACCAGCCTAATTAGATTAGGACCTCGTTTTTAATTAGATTAAAATCGTATTTATGCTATTTTTAGCCTACGAACCCCGATTTCGACTCAAAATAGTGAATTTTGGGTGGAATCGACGTTCTAAATCATTATTAACTCACAAAGTGTTTAAAAATGACCTTCCAGAAGCCAAAATCCACCCAGAAAGTGGTTTTTCAAAGGGGTTTTCATTTGGAACGAAATATTTTAAATCTTTAAACCTTGATTAGTTATGGCATGCAATTGTTGGATTATGTGTTTGATTATACCATTAATCTTCTGCAATTTTACGCCTTATTAAGCATGTTTATGAAGTCATATTGGTTGCTTAATTTGGTGAGCTCTTATTTTCACATAAACTTGAATTTTCAAATTTCACATTTTGTAAATATATTGCTTGTAGTGTGAAAGTTTATGGTGAATATGACTTTTGAAGCCATTAAAATGTTAAAGATTCAATCTTTAATGGTTTATATGGTTGAATCTTAACTTGCTAAATTGCATAATAAACAAATTTTCGGTTTTAATTATTTCGAAAGTTGATTAAAATCATAAGTGTTCATACTTGTGCTTGAAATATCATTACTCTTCATATTGGAAGGTTGTAATGTTCATATGTGCATAATTAAGTAAGTGTTGGATAAATTTTTTCATTGGATGATTATTTATTTATTCATCTATTTTTGTCAAATCTCATTATTAATTTATGTTGGTTAAATTAATTATGAGAATAGCCCTCAATTTTTGTAGCATCAAGTTGAGCCAAAAATAATATAAAGAAGGAAAAATTCATGGCAATAATCCGACCTTTAGCACATTCTTTTTTAATAATCTGACCTTTCGATTATTATTTAATAATCTGACCTTTGGGTGCCTTTAATTTTTATTGGTCCCAACCGGTCTTGTAACCTGTTATAACAGGTTACATGACACGTGCCTGCCTGTGATTGGTTAAAAAAAAATTAAAACAAAAAAAATTAAAAAATCAAAAAAACAAAAAAACAAAAAAAAAACAAAAAATTAAATCAACCCCCACCCCTGGCAGCCACTCCCCTTCTCAGCCCCACCTACAAAACCACTTCCTCCTTCTCCCCACCGCCAAAACTGCCCCCTTCCCAACCCACACCACCGAAATCGCCACCCCTTCCCCGTAACCCCCTCCCATCCCCCCACGCAGCCACCACATAAACCTCTCCTCCACTCCCATAAACCTCAAGCCGCCCTTCCCCCTACCTAAAAACCCTAGCGGCTAGGGTTTTCGATGGTGGGGGAGGGGTGTTTGGAGGTATTCGGGAGTGATGGAGGTGGTTTTAAGGGAGTTTGACCATTTCAAGGAGATGCGATGATGGGGAGTTCGAAAAAGGAGGGAATTGAAGGAGTGCGGTGGGAGGGTGGGTCGCGTCACCGGCGTGGGGGAGGGGGGAAATCGGCGCGCAAGGGGAGGGGGCAAACCGGCATAGGGGGATGGTGGTTCTGGGGTTTGGGTGGTGGTTCTGGAGTAAGGCGGTTTTCGTGGTGGTGGTTGACGATGGGAGTAGGCTAGCTGGTGGAAGGTTGTGGCTGGGGTGGTTTTCGTGGTTGACCTGGATGGGGGCAACGATTTTGGTGGCTTAGTCGGTGGTGGGGGTTGCTGCCAAGGGAGGGGAAAAGGGAGTAGATGGCTAGTTGGTGGTAGGGGTGGTGGTGGGCTGGTGGCTGAATTATTTGTGTTTTTTATTTTTCTTTTTTGTTTTTTTTTTTACCAATTATGTAATGACACGTGTATTTTAAACCAAAAAAAAAATATTTACCTCTTCAACCGGTTTCTGGTCAAATGGGACCAATAAAAATTAAAGACCTCCAAAGGTCGGATTATTAAATAATAATCGAAAGGTCGGATTCTTAAAAAAGAATGGGCTAAAGGTCGGATTATTGCCATGAATTTTTCCTTTAAAGAATTGTTCTGGAATTAATTTTGGTTTGTGCACTAAAGTTGAATTTTATTTAAATTGGACTTTTTTTATTTTCAATATTGCTCAATATTAGTTCTAAAATCAATTTAGAATTAATTTTTATGTCACACAAAAATTCGGAATAAAATCCCGAAGCACAACAAGCACAAAATCGAAGCCAATGCTTAGAGCACCTAGGCTCGGCTAGCAGGGCTGCTTGCGCGGCCCGCATGTTGCTGCTGAGCCAAGGGGTGTGCTTGTGTGTGCGTTTTGTGCGAGCAAGTGTGCAGAGGGTGCGACAAGCCTGCCCGCTAGCACTGCCAAGAAGCGCTCAGCCTGCATAGACTAAAGCTTCCAAGCAGCGTATGATGCGAGCACTAGCAGGCAAGCCACGCACTACCAGCGCCAGCAACATGCGTATGTGCGTAGCATGCTGCAAGGCTGCTGGTGCTAGCAGGCGCGCTGTGCGCTGCTAGTTGGCCGTGCCAGCACCCGCACACATGGTTATTTGGCTAGGGTGCCTAGCAACCCTAGCCCTTTGGCTTGGATGCTTGGCACTTGGCCTTTTGGGGGTTTATTATTTTACGTTTTTGTTTAAATTAAAGCAAGGCCGGGCCTCGATTTTTCTCGGCGATTGCTTATTTGAAATTTTTTTGGGTTAACCGGCTTAATTAATTTTAATTGGATTAATTTTAATTAAGTTGTATGTGGAATTTAGTTGGAGGTTTATTAATCATTTGAGCTTAAATTAGCCTTGTTTGTGCTATTATTATTGCGTTAATTCACATAATCATATAATTACTTTGACTATTTTTAATTAGGTGCGTTAATTGGATTAACCACCTAAGTTAGTAACTTGTTTTGCGTTTGTTTTTAATTATTGCTTGAATTATTTGTAAGATGCATGGGCCATTTAGTTTAAAAGTGAATGGAAGAATGGAATAGAGGTTCTAATACAGGTTTTACTAAATGGCAACTAGTATGACTCGACAAGGATAGTAAATACGGACTTCGTTCCGTTTTGTATTTTTGTAAATCTAAATACAAACTGCGTGCCGTTAAGTAATTTTGTACATAAATTATTTAGATTAGTCCTAGTTTTTTTAGTAGTTGCATAGCTGGTGGTGATGTCTCAAATACGACGTTTCTAAGAAGATGAAGCCAAGAAGATGCAATGAAGGCCTTGAAAATTTGAAGATTCATGTACAAGGGGCTCATGCTAGCTTGCCAATGCATCTTTATTTATGCCTTATATATATTTTGCTTATGTATAATTGCAATATTAGATGCATGTTTAGGATTTGGAATGTTGAATGATTAATTTAGTTCACTTAAATCAACCAACATAGAAATCGTATGTCCCAAAGAATATTGAGTCAAAATTGTCATTCCAAAATGACACTTATGGTAATGAGAATAGTAATGGGCTATGCCAAAGCAAGGCATTACTACTTTCCTAGGGAAGTAAGGTATGTTGGTGGGCTTGCTAAAGTAAGGCATCATATACACGTTAGTTTTGGTGGAATTCAACGATATCAGTAAGGAGTCCTTAGATGTCGTGGAAAAGGAGATCAGATAATCGTCAAGGAAGTATTGGATGCGACGACTTATTGAACCAAGAATAGCTTAGATCTATTAGCAATTAGATTGCGTACCTTAAAATATTAAGTGTTAAGACAAGCCAAAGAATGCTTAATCACTTATTGATTTTTGGGATCTTGGAATCGATTTATTCTCGCCTAATTGGGACAAAGTTATAAATGTGTGAATAGAACGTTAATAAATTAATTGAAATTGCTAGTTTGCATGTATTTGAATGCTTAATATGTTATCTTGATAAATGGTTATACTTTGCACTTATATTTGAAGAATTCTAAATCAAATTATAATATTTCCAATGATTGGTAAAAGGAAATCTTTTAAGAATGGTTCTCAGGGAAAGAAGAGACATTTCTAAAATACAAATTCTCATAAATGACTTTTATGGCTTAAGTCCGAAAGGACGGTTGAACATCATGTATTCAAAATACTAGGTAGTTTTAATAAACATGAAGTATTGAGTTGAAAACTCAAATTGTCAATAGTTGACAACCAACATATCTTTTCGCTTTATACACTAATGAGTAGGACTCATTGATGTAGTAATTCAAGTTCGAATTAAGGGAAAAGATGAAACTTTGTTTTATGGCGCATTAGATATTTGATTAAAGAAAAGGTTCTTAAAGTTATGAGATGATGTATGATAAGAAATATAGGAAACAAGGAACAAAGAAAAAGACTTTGAGATTCCAATTCTACCTATGAATTCATGTTATCGTAGTTAACTTAGCAACTCATTATCTTCACAAGTATCAGATACTGCTCGAGTGTTCCATTTTAAAGTGACCTCAAACCATTGAAGTTAAGCTAAGTTATTAACAAGTGGTGCTACATCAGTTTTAAGGTCATTAGCTTTGTTTAAAGACCTTTTAAAGCTAAGGCTGGAATAAATAATGGTTATTGTGTTCCATAATCACTAAACGATCCGTTTACACACGGAAAAACTCACATTCAAAGTAAAAGAGAAATAGTTGGTTGTTTCATTTGAATGGCATGGTTGTCAATGCCATGAGTCAAGGATGCTTGATTATAAACAAACATTTCTCTAACATGAAAACTCATAAGGTTCAAGTCATGGACATGATTTGTGTTTAGAACATCTTTAGCAATGTCACATTTACAAGAACGTACTCAAGGTTCTATTAGATAGACTCTTGATCGATTCGAAATCGTTCTAAGACAAGCAAGTCTTACTTGTTGAAACCGACAAAGAAAGGAGTTATTGTGCTTGGTATAGACAATGGACTCTAAAAGCTAAAGGGGTTTCCATTACTTTAATGTTTTCACAAGAATGTGAAAGAATATGGCTATATTCATCAAATGTGAACAAATTGGATCTTGAATAGTTCAAAAGTTCAGTGAAGTATGAAATTAACTTGGCAAGATATCAAAACTTCTAGATTAGATCGAGTAATGTTTTCTTGAGCCAAGAGTGATCAGCTCAAAGTTATGAAATTGGAATTTCATAAATATCTCCACAAAGAATATAGTGTGTCTTGACGGATACCTCGATGCCATTTGGAAATGACTCGAACGATGATGGACCACATCCCTTCCTATATAGTTCTTAAAGATTTGTACAAATGACTAATGTTACACTAAACAAATTTGTCGAAACTAAGAAAGGACACCATATTCAGTTATGGAGAGAAATAATTTCTAACGTCTTTTCAAGTGTATATCTAAGGCTCTTACCCTAAGTGGGAGCTCTTTAGCTTAGTGGGAGATAAGTTGCTCAAAAGGGCTAGGGAAGCTCAAGTGGGAGCTAACTGTTTGTTTCACAACAAACTTTTACCCAAAGACAATATACATGTCTCTTTGTAAGCATTCAAGTGAGACTAAGGGCACTACTTCCACAACCAAAATTGAGAACATAGTAATTGTTGCTCTAAGTGGTGTCTTTCTGGAAAGTATCACATTTCCAAAACGACAAGTGGGAGGAAAATGAGCTCGATGACCATCGAGACGAGTAACAAACCGGAACTTGAGAATCTTGGAAGACTTTAGAAAGGCTTCATGAGAATCATTGATCAAGTATACTCAAAGGACTTTACAAATGCCTTAAAGAGAATTCATTACTTACAAAACTTTAAAAGTTTTAGAGTAAGATAAAAACAATTAAAAGGCTTTAGAAGCGCCTTAATACTTAGTGTTTGATGCAATTACCCCGTATAGGTATAGAATTCACTAAAATGCTTAGATTAAATCCTGTAAAGTTTCTATTAAATTAGAAATGAACCTAAGACTTACAAGTATACTATTTACTAATAGATAGTAAGGGAATAGTGTCTTGTAAGATAGCTACGACAAATCCGAATTTCAGAAATGGTTAGAGGCCATAAAATCCGAAAACAGACTCCATATATGTTTGAAAATCATGTTTAAAACTTGATTAATTTGCATAAAGGGCAAAGATCCATCAATTGCAACAAATATGGAAATGTATATGTATACATAGCTAGATTAGTTGAAAAAAAGATAATTAAATTCACTCCATTGATTTTAATAAAATATATTCACTAATCGGAATGCTTAAGCCTTTTCGTGATTATTCTAGAAATTATTCCGCGTATGAAATGTGGCAAAATAAATATCAAAACCGCCTTCCTAAAATGGAATTTTCGGAAGAGCCTATGGATATAGTCTAAAGGTTTTATGAATCTAAATAATACTAGATTTGAATACAAGCTCAAGAAATCCATTGGTGGATTGAGTGAAGCATGTAGGATTTCTTTTAGATAAGAAGTTTAGTAGAAACAAGAGTAAATTTTGTAAAGGTCCAAGAAGAAGTTTACAAACTCTATTGTGAAATCACTATCAAATGCTAAATTTTTAGATTTGAAAGTATATTTCAATAATGGACCAAGCTAAGACGACACTAGTACATAGCGGAAATTAAGATCTATTGTATAGACTTAATGAAGTGTTTGAATGAGTAAAGGAATTTACCGTATTAAACATGAAGGACTTGAAAAGGCTTTCGTTCCATATGTATAAGACTAAGTAATTGTTTGAACTAAGTATAAGCTAGGCAAATACTAAGTCAAACAAGAAAGACTCTAGTAGAGACTTTCAAACGTATCATATAGCAAACAGTTTAGCAAGACTCAGTGAAACTGGATGAGCTAAAAGTCACATGAATGGGATGAAATTGGGAATATTTCTGCAATTGAATCCATCATGTTTGCTACAATATGGAATCGTCACATGACCTGTGTGCTTAGAGCATGACAAGTATAAAATACCAATCGATTTGCTGGATCGTTGGATTATGATCAAGAACATTCAAAATACTTGGATCGTTGGATTATGACCAATGTGTGCTTAGAGCATGACAAGTATAAAATACCAATCGATTTGCTGAATCGTTGGATTATGAATTCTTAATGCATGGAAACAAATATAATTTGAGTATTGATGTTGCAAGCACAACCTTAACAAGGATTAGATTCTTAATTAGGAAGCCATTTATAAGCACGAGCTTAAATGTGTTGTGGCTTGAGAATGGCAACATGGACTTATGGCCATGTATATTGAGCGGAAATTTAAGATAAAATTCCATAATCACAAATGATCCCAAATCATTGTGAACTTGTTGGAGTAAAATCCAAGCAAAGCATCATCAAAAAATCTAATGAAATATATGTTGAGAACATTGTTGCCTTAAGGCAATGAAAGGGATGTTGTTCAATGGATAGTTCGTTGTTGAACTTTGATGATTATAGGTTGCCATGTTGAAGGTCTCAAATCATGAAAATGAGTGGGAGCCATCACTTGGGCAATAAATCCTAGTTCTCATGTAATTCATAACACACTCAAATTTTATCATCTTATTATGAAAGTGTTCGATAATGAAGATGCTAAGATTTGCAAACTAATGATAACTAAACCTATGCAATAAGTGAACCACAACATTCACAATTTCATAAAAGAAATCAAGCATATTAGTTATGGGTGTGATTTCTATAAATGTTTTATAAAGAATATTACTCTTAAAATATTTGGGTAAAACCATTTATTATAAGATGAAACGTTGAAAAGTTTCATAGTGGAATAAATTTATTTTTACTAATAATTCCACAACTTATTTAATTGTGGTTTAGAATTAAATAATGAGTCCATTCGATTTGAGAATATTCAAAGTAGGGTAACGAGACAATGTCTTGGATAAAGAAACACCTATTAAGTGAACGTTGAATATCATATCGAAATTATCCCTAATCAAGGTCATTTGAAAATTAGACGATCAAAGACCGTGTGAGTTTAGTGTGTAGAATGATTTAAAGCACAGTTTTTTGTGCTACAAGGACAAGAATGTCATAAATTATTTGCACAGGTATTAGTTTAAAACTATACCGGATCGACCTATGAGAATACTTTAAGAGATTTAACAATCGTCATAAGTATATTACTCATTATGGCTATCGGAACCTCTTTCCTCGACCATGAGTATTGTTAGTTCTCTTGTTTGAGTACTAGTCTAATTTGATGTTGTCAAACGTCTGCCATACAAGGGGTTTATAAAGGCAACACTCGGACAGCTAGGGCCTCTTAGTAAGGGAAATTAACAATGCAAGACTGGGAATGTCCCCCTATTAATAATAGGGAACATGTCTTTGTTGTTTACAAGGCCTCTCGAAGAGTGAGACTATGAAATTGCATGGTCGTGCTTAGATGGATTTTCGAAATCATCTGCTTATTGACAATTAAACTCGGGAATCCAAAAACACTTCTGGACGTAATAAGGATGACAAAGAATCTTACCTTATAGTTTATGAAGAGGCATTAAGTGACATAGGAAATAGGTTATACACAAACAGCACACTTGTCCAGAAGGACAAGTGGGAGATTGAAAGGAATGGTCCTTCGAATAAGTATATTATTTCAATAGAGGGTTCGGAATTAATTAGGAAAGCTAATTATTCAGTGAGGTCAAGTGATTGGAATGCCCAGCTGGAGGGCGCTTTCAATCAGTAATATTAATGTATAATTAATATTACAGCTTGCTCTTGACTGAACCCTTTAGGTCATACCAAATCGTGTAACTGAACCAAAGCAACAAATTAATCCAAAGGATTAAATGAGTCGATAGAGATTGTACGAACTAAGACGTCGGATTCCGAGCTAAGAGCGTCGAAGCCAAGCGTCGAAAGTCGAGTCGAATTTAGGAATCGACGAGACGGAAAAATTAGTTAAACAACAAGTCAACGCGTGCTTGACGTAGGGTGAACTAGGTCGTTGACTAATCCTCCCTAGAGCCAAAAAAAATTTATAATCATTTAACAAACCTATATACAAGTATAGAGGTAAGTCAAGGGTCGAGCCACTAGGAACGGTTATGCTTAATTGTTTCCAATATGCGCCTAAGCTAGATCGAAGTCAAAGGTGAAGAATAGAGTAGCTAATACTAATCAACTACCAAATAAAAGAAGCAAACAAATAAACACTAGGGAATGAGGATCAACAAGTAATATGATAATAGCAACAACTTCGAAAGGTCATGCTAATCAATGATTGTGAAGACTAAATAAGAGCTATCAATTGGAATCAAAGAGCTATCTCCTAATCGTTAAGCTAGGTTTCCTCTATGAATAACAAACTAGGAGAATCACGATCCAAACCAATGAACAATTACAAATACTACATCAAGTGGTCATGTCATTAGGAATCACAATGCAATCCAACATAGTTCTCAAGGCCTAATCAAACAACACACATGCAAACTTACATTAATCACTTTAATCTCAACAATCAATCAACATAATTCCCAAATCCATCACAAACAATCACCCATAAAAGTTTCACCCAAACCCTAGCAAAACAACTACTTAAGAATCATCATCTAATCAACAAGCATGTAAATGAAATCAACGATCAACAAAATATGAAGAACAACTACACTAATCGAGATTCAATCAACATGAAATTAAACCAAGCAATAAAATGAGATAGAGTTAGAAATGCTCATTGATAATTAAGAAGATCTTCAATACAATTGTCACCCTTGCATCATCAATCTCTCAAATCACCATTGAAATCTCTCACATTCTCTCTCTAAATCTACTCCTAAAACTAAACCTAAAACTAGAGAGAGAAACTCTCAACTAAGCTAAAATTATGAGGAAAATAATGTCTCAAAACTTCCTACAAAAATCGGTTAAATAAGTATTTATAAGAGGCGGGAAAAATGAAGTTAAAACAATCCGGAAAACAAGGAGACGCGCTCGTGCTGAGCAGGGTGACGCGCCCGCGCAGCTGTGTTGCGCGCCCGCGCAGCTGTGTTGCGCGCCCGCGCTCTTCCGGGTTTCTTCGAGTTCTTCGTAGCTTCGTGCGCTCGCAAATGTTTCCTCGTGTGCGCACGAAATGTCTTTATGATGTTCACTAAGCATGGCAGATTCAAATGGACTTGATGGTGGGTTCAACACCATGGATTCATGAGAGCGCAGCTTGAGAGCGCAAGAGCTAGAACTTGGAGCATGCCACTTTCTTAATTCTTGAGCTTTCCCAATGCTATAAGCTTAATACAAAGGCATCTTCCAACTTAGTAAGCCACCAATATCAAGACTCGAACCTCCTACAATACCTACAACCACAAAAAGAGAAGAAAAGAAGGAGAAACACTAGAAAATCCACAAAAACACAAAATAAGAGAGGATAAGGAAACTGAAGAGAACATGAACAAAACCAAGCATTTATTTAGAAAGAAAGCTGTAAATAGAAAGTAAAAAAACCTAAAAACTCATCAAATGAGTGCCATAAATGGCACTCATCAAAAAGTCCTAACCTCGCAATGGCCTAGCCATGCGAGGGCTAGATGGGCTAGCATGGTTTAGGCTCCTTGCTGCGAGGCAAGGCTTGGTCGCAAGCCCAACATGCATCATATACATTAGCTTGGCAAGCTGGCCGAGCATGTATGCGGGGAGGTGTGCCAGCAAGGCAAGCAGCCAGCAAGGCGTGCCGGGCCTCGCTGGTAGCAGCAGCACTCAGCGCAGTAGTTCGCATTGCGTGCGAGGCTTGCTAGTTGGGCCACGTACATACGGGCTGGCTGGCAGGCCTAGCCAAACACCAGGCCGCCAGCATGGCGCGCCTTTGTTCCCAAGCTTGGTTGCCAAATTGTCATAGGGGTTGGACCTAGTTTGTTGGAAAGCGTTTGCCTTAGGGAGCAAGGGAGGTGTGATCCTCCCTTGTGGTCCTCACCTAACCTCTTTCTCTCCTTGTGACACTTTCTATTTGCTAATTGCTTTGCCATTTTAATTTAATTTAGAATTAAATTAATTCATTCTTTTGGCATTTCACCAATTTTCCCACATGGAAAGATGATGGGAAATCATGGGAACAATTCCCTATAAATACCAATCATTGGGTATTGGGAATTTCACTTGAGTTGGCGAACTTTAAGGGATTTCCCTAAGTGTAAGAAAACCTTAATTCGTAAACTCTAATTAATTTTAGTCTAGCCCCGTCTAAGCTACGGGGTAGAGGCCGGTTCAATGATCGAGGGTGTGACATGTTGGAGGTCTTGCATTTGCGGGGCTTAAAGTTTTCCAAGTCTGAGCTCGATTAGTGAGTGAAGCATGTGTCAAGGGTGAGCTTTTTTCTCTCTCTTTTCTTTATGTGTTTGTGTTTTACTTATTTGCATGCTTTCATTTATGTCGCAATTATTATGCATGCGATCCGGTTTTCGGGTTTTGTTTCCGCGCGGTGTCAAGCACCGCAAAACCCAACACTCTTAGCCTTAGTGGGAGCTCATTGGCTCAGTGGGAGCTAAGTTTCTCAATAAGGGATATGGTAGTTTAAGTGGAAGCTAACTGTTTTTTTTCTAACAAATTTTTACCCAAAGACAATATACATGTCTCTTTTTAAGCATTAAAGTGAGAATAGGGGCATTACTTCCACAACCAAATTGAGAACACAACATTTGTTGCTCTAAGTGGTATCTTTTTGGAAAAGCAACACATTTCCAAAACGAAAAGTGGGAGAAAAATGAACTCGATAAGCATCGAGACGAGCAACAAACTAGAATTGAGAATCTTGGATGATAGATTTTAGAAGGGCTTCATGAGAATGATTGATCAAGAATACTCAAAGGACTTTATAAGTGCGTTAAGAGAATTATTTACTCACAAAACTTTAGAATTGTTGGAGTAAGATCAAAATAGTCCAAGGGCTTTAGAAGCGCCTTAAAACTCAGTGTTTGATGCAATTACCCCGTACAGGTATAGAATTCACCAAAGGCTAGGACTGAATCTTATAAAGTTTCTATAAAGTTAATAATGAATCTAAAACTTGCAAGCATGTTATTTACTATTGGATAGTAAGGGAATAATGTTTTGTAAGATATCTATGACAAATTCAAATTATGAAAATGGTTAGAGGCCATAAAATCCGAAATAGACTACATGTTTGAAAATTAGGTTTGGAACTTGATTAATTTGCATGAAGGGTAAAGACCTGATGGCCAGATAATAGGTCGTTATCTAATACCCTAAATCAAATCAAACAATTTATATTCCTACACTTATACTACCGAGGTAGTGATAAGCAAAGGGTCAAACCATAAAGGAAACGGGAAAATTGCATGATTATAGCGAGATCACGAATCTATTGCAAAGGGAAAAGGGAGTTTTTGTTGTTTTCAATGAGGGATTAAAACTACTACAATTAATGAAAGCAACTAAATGAAATGAAATCAATCTAAAAGAAATAAAATGAACTAGAAATACTAGATTAGGAAAATATGATCAAATCACTAGGGAGAGGGGGTTCCAATCATGATCAACTAAGGAAGCAATGATGATTAACATGGATAAATGCCAAGAAACATTAGTTCTACCTAAACAACTCATTTCCATGCAAATGTTCAGCAGATTGATGAAATATATCAACACCTAAACTAGATCATTCCCATGCATCCAATTTAAAAATCAAATAATGGAAGTAAAGGTGCACAACAATAATTCCAAGTAATTTAAGCACAAAATCATCAACTCAAAGCAATATCCAATCAATCATCACCATTATCCAAACTAATCATGATCTTCACCCCCTTCCCTAGCTAGAAATCTAAGCTAGAGAAGAGAAAATAGCCATCAAAACTACACTAAGCATGAATTCAATATTAACCAAACAAATACTAGTAGAAAAACTTAAATGGGCACCGTCAAATGCGCACCGATTTTTAAAAACCAGTGCGAAAAAAATTGGGCGGGATTGAGGGAAAAAGTTTTCGCACCGGTTCTAACCAAACCGGTGCGAAAGTTTGTTTTTCACACCGGTTCTAACAAAATCGGTGTGAAAAGTGAGTAAATCCCACTAGTTCGGTTCGAACTGGTGCGAAATCTATTGTTAAATAAAAAAAAAAAAAAAAAACGGGTCAATCTTCTTTTTTTCTCTTTCATTTCCTCGATCTTTCCTCCTCTCTCTCTCCTCCATTGAAGTGTACTCGAAATTCTCCATTGAAGGGGTTTATGAGCTTTCTCTCAGCACTTTCCTCAACCTCCTTCTCTCTCCTTCGATCTCCTTCTCCATAACCGCCACTTTCCCTTTCCTTTCTTCTCTCTTTCTATCTCCTTCTCCTTCTCCATAACCAAGCACAACCACCATCGCCGCCGCCGTCAATGTGAGCCAAATACAACAACAACAACAAACTTGAATTAATTATCGATTCAAAAATCACAAATTCAAGGTAATCAATTTACTTTCTGGGCTTTATCTATTTGTTTTTATAATCTTGGAGCGACTTTGATTGGAAATAAAACCCCAAATTTATGAAGATTTCACCTTACGCGATATCAGTGTTGACCGAGTTGAACCCCAACTCGTCGTCTGTTCATTCAGGTTCCCCCTAGACTCACTTTAAGTTTCACAAAAACTCCATTTCTTTCTTGTACAAATCAATTCAACTGATAATTTCATTTATATGGGTATTTTAGTTTACTTTCTAGGTTTTATCTATTTTTTTTATAATCTTGGAGCGACTTTGATTGGAAAAAAAAAACCCCAAATTTATAATTGTAGTTTGAATTTCACCTGATATTTCAGAAATTCTGTGTAATTCATATATTAGAGCAACTTAATACATCAAAGAAGTCTCAATCTTTAAAATTTATGAGATTCAATGCTGAAATGTTGTAACAAGAAAGAAGATAAAAATTGATGAGTAATACATGTTTGATTTCTTAATGGTCCAGGATAGAAATGGAAATTTAGCATCCGGCGCGATTGCGAACCTTGTCGATGAGCTTGGTGCTGTGGTTATTTACTGAGAAGGACTTCCAATGAATGTATCTGTCACCGTGTCTATCTCTTATGTGTCAACTTCCAAGGTTGATGTATGTGTAACTTCAATTCTTGAACTTCTTGTTATTGTTTATCATGCTGATCATACTTTGGTTTGTTGTATGAGAGACTTGTGATGGTTTGCTTCATTATGAATGTTAACATGAGCTATTTTGGCTCGGGCAAATGCTGGTGATACTACTCAAATTTAAGCTATTTTGTTGATACTAGTCTAGTTTAACTATTAAGTAGATTATTGGAATGACTTTTTAATCATAGCCAACAGGCTTTGCAAAACCAGGCCAACAACCAAACAGCAGCATCACAGCAGCTGAAAGAGCAGGCAACAGAACAAAAGCTACAAAGCCAGCAGCTGATAGAGAAGCTAACAGAGCAGACAACAAAACAACAGCAGCAAAAGTCATAACAACAGCAAGCAGAAGCAGAACAGCAGTAGCAGTGCAGAAGCTGGACAACAGTAGCAGTGCAGAAAGAAGACACACAGCAGCCAGAACACCTTGCAACACACTGCATACAGTACATTTGAATCCAAGTTGGCGGATTATATTCCCGTTGTAAAGACCTCTATTGGTGGGACTAGGATTAGTGGCCGAATGTGTGCAGGTAAGGATTACTGTTTTTTGCTGTATTCTCTTGTCTTCTATGAATGGAGCTGTTATTGGTTGATGTAGATGTTATTTATGCTTTCTTCGTTTCATGGCAGGAAACGAAAACGGGCTTCTTGTGCCTCACTCAACTACTGACCAGGGTGAGTGTGATTAATCGATAAGATGTGTCTATCTGTGCTTTGATTCTTCTTCAATGCTTTTATTTATGTTTGGATTTCCAGCTAGTTGCCATCATCAAATACCTAACTTGTGATCTTATCTTGTTGTATCTCTTAAGTACCATGTCTTTCTTCGGCTAAAATCTAGGTTTTATTTGTTTATGCCGTAATGTTCTAAGAGGAATGGTGACTTCTACCGATGAAGGAACTAAGTTTAAGAGGAGCCAAACCCTAACAAAAACCATGATCCCCAAATTTTAAGTACAAGAGTGGGATGTACTTGTTCGTCAAGTGTCCAAATATCTCAAGCTTTGAATGGTAACTAAACAACCTACTACTTTGCATCAATATTATGAAAAGATTCTTAAAAAGGTGGTTTTAACTTTATTTATTGTTTCTTCCTGTTTATAACAGGCATCCCTTCTCTATCACTTCTGCACCTGGTGATGCCTATCTGAGTGTACATATTAGAGCCTTGGGAGACTAGACTAATGCACTTCGGGATAGATTTGCCAAGGTAAAATCCATTTCTTGCACCTGTATCTGGTTTGGTAGAATCGAGTTCAAGTGTTTATTTTCCATAAAATTTTCTTATTGCTAGCTGGTTGGGTGAATGTGTGAGTTTCATCCGGTATCTTACATTCAATGCCATTGCAATGAAATGCAGACCTGTGAACCTCCAACAAGCCGTCCTGCAAGAGGGAGGCTCATGAGAATGGAAACTAAACAAATGAATGATTTTGATATACAACCACTAAGGTGAGAGCATAGCCTTCAGAATAATAAATTGATATATTTCTGCATGAAACTTTCCATTGCATCTGCAAATGGTTAATAAACTTGGATAGTAAAGCATCTCAGGGTCATACAAGAGATCATCTCATTCTGAAATCAATCCAAGGTCAAAGAAGAAAAAACAAATTCTGACTTCAATGTTCCTGTTCTATTGCAGTTTTCCACATATAATCATCAAAGGTCCATATGGAGCTCCAGCGCAAAATTACAAAAAGTATGACATTCTTTTGCTCATTGGACTCGGTATTGGAGCAACTCCCTTCATCAGCATCCTCAAGGATCTCTTAGATAACTTAAAAGAAAGCAGTTTAGAGGTACCAAACCTGATTAAGCTGCACAGTATCGATTCTTTGCACATTATTGTGAGATCTTCTAAAATCTGTTTGATTTGGTATTTACAACAAATGCAGGATATAGAAATCAAAAAGGGGCCTCAAAGAGCGTATTTCTATTGGTCTACAAGAAAACAAGCCTCCTTTGATTGGTTCAAGGGGGTCATGGATGATATTGCAGAATATGATACTGATGTGGGTATTATTAGACCATGAAACCAAATTCATTACCTGTTCACATTTATATGTTATATATGACTATTGACTAACTAACCACATTTCTTGCATTTATTGTGAATTATGATTTACAGAATGTGATAGAAATGCATAACTACTTGACTAGTGTGTATGAGGAAGGTGATGCTCGATTAGCACTTATTCAAATGGTGCAGTCATTGCAGCATGCTAAGAATGGAGTCGATGTGGTGTCTGAAAGCCGGGTATATATAACTTCTGTCATCAATACAGATTGATTTTCTTATTATTGATTACTTTGCAAGCTGCCGCGTCTAACATGAAATATGCACAGATAAGAACACATTTTGCAAGACCTAACTGGATGAAGGTGTTAACACAACTAGCTGCCTCACACGAATCACAGAGAATAGGTACAAAAAAAAAAGAGTTCAACATATAAAAAAATAGAATTTCTTTTTAAGACCTGTAAAATATTATAGGCAGTTAATAAATTTTGTTTATAAGATTTCAGAAGTTTATTGTATGATGTATATAGTAAGTTATATAATGAACACATATAGTAAGTACTGATTTTATTGTGCTGGACTACCAATGCTGAAATTTGTTGCATGATTATACTGCAAGAAGTGGTTAAGGGTGAGAGAATTACTGATCTGAACTTCCTTATCGGTCCCAAATTGTACGAAGCTAATTGGTTGGATTTGGTTAAGGGTGGCTACATTGCAAATGTACAGCGTGCTAAAGGTTTTTTTTTTTTTTTTTTTTTTTTTTTTTTCCAGTTTTTTAAAGTGTAATATTAGAAGTTATCGAATAAAATATATGTGTTTTATGTATATTATGATTATATATAAGTATTTGGTACAATTTAAGTGAAAAAAATGCAAAAAAAAAAAAAAATTATTTTTATTTTTTTGGGGCACTTTTGGCACCGGTTTTGAAACAGAACCAGTGCTAAAAGTTTTTTTTAAAATTTTTTGGGCCATTTTTCGCACCGGTTCACAGCAAAAACTGGTGCAAAATCTCAGTTTTCGTGCCGGATTTGAATCGGTGCGAAATCTTTTGGTTTTTGGCATCCTTCACATAGGGACCGTTTCAAAACCGATGCTAAATGGGGGTTTTGAACCAGTGCCCATTTGTATTTTTCGCCTAGTGAAAACATGATTCTAAATCAAAGAAAATCAATCGCAAATATTTTTTCAAGGAGAAAACTAACAAATATGGAAAT
This sequence comes from Chenopodium berlandieri, assembly GCA_034703905.1. Lineage (NCBI taxonomy): Eukaryota > Viridiplantae > Streptophyta > Magnoliopsida > Caryophyllales > Amaranthaceae > Chenopodium > Chenopodium berlandieri. Next base: position 48,412,784 of record CM068289.1, read on the forward strand.
GTATTTGCATACATAGCTAGGTTAGTTGAAAAGGTTACAATTAAATTCACGGCGTTGATTTTAATAAAACCTATTCACTAATCAAAATGCTTAAACCTTTTTCGGGATTATTCTAGCTGAAATTGCGCATATGAAATATGGCAAAATAGATATCAAAACCCCCTTCCTAGAATAGGATTTTGGAAGAGACTATGGATATAGTTTAAGGGTTTTGTTAATCTAGATTATGCTAGATTTAAAAGCAAGCTCAAGAAATCCATTGGTGGATTGAGGGAAGCATGTAGGAATTGGAATGTGATTTCTCATAAAGTTAATAAAAGGCTTGGCTTATTGAGAAACATAGAAATTCTTTTAGATAAAATGTTTTGCGGGAGCAAAAGTTGATTTTGTAAGGTTCAACATGAAGTTTACATCAAATGCTAAATGCTTAAATTTGAAAGTAATTTTCAATAATGGACCAAGCTAAGGCGGTACTTAGTACATATAGTGGGAAGTAAGATATATTGGATAGACTTAATAAAATGTTTGAATGAGTAAAGGAAGTTATCGTGTTGAACATGAAGGACTAGAAGAGGCTTTCAAACCATATGTATAAGACTAAATAAATATTTGAACTAAAAAAAAGCTAGGCAAATACTTAGTCAAACATGAAAGACTCTAATAAAGACTTTCAAACGTATCATATAACAAACAATTTAGCGAGACTTAGTGAAATTGGATGAACTTAAAGGATCGAATTGGGAATAGTTCTGCAATTGAATCCATCATGAATGCTACGATATAGAATTGTCACCTGACTTGCATGCTTAGAGCGTGCCAAGTATAAAGTACCAATAGACTTAAATCGAAGTAATGGATCGTTAGATGAGATCAAGAGCGTCCGATATACTTATTTAAGAAAGAGGACGAGTTACTGATGCATGGAAATAAATATAATTTGAAGTTTTGATGTTGTAAGCACAACCTTAGGAAGGGTTAGATCCTTAGTAAGGAATCCATTTATAAGCACAAGCTTAGATGCATCGTGGCTTAAGAATGGTAACATGGAATTGCATCCATATGTAATGTGCGGAAATTTATGGTGAATTTCCAGGATCACAAATGATTAGGTATCCCAAAATCATTGTGAACTTGTTGGAATAAAATCCAAGCAAAGAATCATTAGAAAGTCTATTAAATTATATGTTGAGAGCATTGTTAATAAAAGTGAAGTTGTTCAATAGATAGTTCTTTGATGAACTTTGATGATTATAGGTTGCCAAGTTGAAAGTCTCAAATAATGAAAATAAGTGAGAGCCATCACTTGGAAAATAAATCGTAAAATCACATGTAATCCATAACACACTTGAACTTTATCATCTTATTATGAAAGTGTTCGATAATAAAGATGCTAAGATTTGCAAAATAATCATAACTAAACCTGTGCAATAAGTGAACCACAACATTCACAATTGCACAAAAGAAATCAAGCAAATTAGATATGGGTGTGGTTTCTATAAATGTCTTATAAAGAGTATTACTCTTAAAACATTTGGGAAAACCATCTATCATAAGATGAAACGTTGAAAAGTTTCATAGTGGAATAAATATCGTTATTATTATTATTCCATGATCATTTGATTATGGTTTAGAATTAAATGGTAAGTTCATTCAATTTAACGATATTCAATATAGGGTATCAAGACAATGTCTTGGATAAAACACCTATTAAGTGAACATTGAATGTCATATCGAAATTATCCCTAATCGAGGTCATTTAAAATGATGGACGACTAATGACCATATGAGATTAGTGTGTAGTATGATTTATAGCACTGTTTCTTGTGCTACAAGGACATGAACGTCATAAATCATTTGCACGGGTATTGGTTTAGAACCGCACCAGATTAACCTGTGAGAATACTTTAAGAGATATTGAATCGTCATAAGTATTGATCTCATTAAGGCTATCGGTACCTTTTCCTTAACCATGATCAGTATTGTTAGTTTGCTTGTTTCAGCTAGTACTAGTCTGTTTTGATATTGTCAAACGTTTGCCATAATAGGGGATAATAAAGGCGACACTCAGGCGGCAAGGTCCCTTAGTAAGTGAAGCTTGACAAAACAAGATTGGGAATGTCCTCCTATTAACAATAGGAAATATGTCTTTGTTGTTAACAAGGCCTCTTGAAGAGCGAGACTGTGAAAATGAAAGAAATGGTGTACTTTGAACAAGTGTATTATTCCGATACAGGGTTCAAAACTAATTATGGAGTTAATTATTCAGTGAATTCAAGTGATCGGAAAGTCGGGCTAGAGGCCATCTCCGATCGGTGAGATTAATTATATTAATCTCACAGCTTTCCTTTGACGGAACCCTACGAGTCACACCCAAGCGTGCAACCGAACTAAGGCAATGAATTAAGCCGAAGGTCTTAATACGTCAAATAAGAGGATACTTACTCCGACGTCGGATTCCGAGCTTAGAGCGTTGAAGCCAAACGTCAAATGTCGAGTCAATTGAAGGAGTCGACGAGATGCAAAAATAACTCAAACAACAAAAAAATAAGTCAAAGTGTATAGCGCTAGCCTGGCATTGGCCTAGCCATGTGAGGGCTAGGCTAGAAAAGGCTACCACAAGCCAAGCAATGGCCGCAAGCCCAGCAAGTCGTGCGCACGTGGTAGCAGGGCGTGCTGGCCGAGTGCGTGCTACGCAAGCACTACTAGCAAGCCCAGCAGCTAACGCAACGTGCTTGGCCTCACTAGCAAGTGTTGTGCCTAGCCAAGCAGCCTACAAAGATGTAATGGGCTTGTGGCAAGGCAACAACATCACATAGCAACCCAGCAGGAATGCGGTGCATACTGGCCGGCCAGCCAAAGGCACTAGGCGTTGACTAGTCTTGCCTTGTTGCCTAAGGCCTTGGTCAGTCTTGCCTTGTTGTGATTGGTGGGTTTGGTGGCTTGGGGAACAAGGAGGCCCTGTGGTCCTCCTTGTGGTCCTCACCTAACCCCTCCCACTTGCTTGCCACTTATTGTTTGATTATTTGCTTCTTGCTTTTAATTTATTTTAGAATTAAGTTAAATGCATTTATTTCACAACTTTGCAAAAGTCCCACATTGATGAAATATCAAGGGGATGGAGATGCTTCTCCTATAAATACCCAAGGATGCCTTGGGATTTGAATTTCAAGAGTTGAACTCTATAAAAGACATCTCTATTAAGAAAACCTTATAAAGAGATCCTCTTGTCAGTAGTGTTGGTATTATCCTAGTCGATAATATCGATCAAGTATTCGGGCGCGTGGGTGGACCTCATTAGAGAAGTCGCATTTGAGGCTCTAGCTCTGTTCGTGGGTTCGTGTTCATGTTAGGTGAAAATCACGCTTCAAGGGTATAAATGTCTATTCCCCCCCCCCTCTCTCTCTCTCTTATGTGTTTATTGTTTTATTAATTATATGCATATTTTAGTTAATTTGTTTATGCGGTTTGGACCTCTAATATTCACTTAAATTTGGAAATTGTTCATTTTTTAAATTAGATTTGCTTGTAATGTATGAGTTTATGTTGAATGTGATTTTTGAACCCTTAAAATAGTCAAAGATTGAATCTTTAATGGTTTATTGATTAAATCATGACTTGCTAAAATCTAAAGTGAACATACTTTGAGTTTTAATCATTTTGGAAATTGATTAAAATCATGAGTGTTCATATTTATGCTTGAATAATATTCTTCATTGGAAGGTTGAAATATTCAAATATGCATGAGTATTTGTCGGATAAATTATTTTCATTGGATGATTGATTAAATTATATTCAACTATTTTTGTCAAATTCATAATTAATTTTAATCTTTGGATGAATTAATTATGTAGCAAGCCCTTAATTTTTTATTGCATCAAATTGACCTAAAATTATTATAGAATGGTTCATGGAAATAGTTTTAGTTTTTATACTAAACTTGGATTAATTAAGTTAGACTTGATATTAATTCAAAATTGCTCAAATGTTAATTCTAAAATTTAATTTGGAATTAATAAAAGTCACACAAATAATTGTGATTTCAAAATTCTAAAGCACACAAAAATTGAAGCTTGAAGCCTCAAGCAACTCACTCGGCGAGCAAGGGCTACTCGCACAGCTCGCATCAATGTTGCTGCTGAGGAGTGCGAGTGTGTACGGGGAGTGTGCGAGCAAACATGTGCGAAGGGGCGTGTGGTGCGGTGCGGCTAGCAGCAGCTGGAAGGGCTTCCAGGCAGCGCCTAGCCCGAAAGGGCAGGGCTGATACGCAGCACCTGCTGCGAGCACTAGCGCGCATAAGGGGCGCTGCTAGCACCAACAACACGCAAGCATGCTGAGCATGTTGTGCGGCAGCAGTGTTTGCAGCTGCCTTGGTGCGCTATTAGGCTCATGTTGACAGCCCCACACACAAGCCTTGTAAGGCAGCCTAGTTGCCCCTAGCCTTTGGTTTCGGAGCTAGGTGCTTGGCTGGGTTTTGCGATTTTGCGGTTTTGTTTAAAACGAGTATAGGCCTCGGTTTTTCGCGTACTTGCATATTTGTGACAAAATGACTCGATTCGCTTAATTAAAATTTAATTGGATTAAGTTAATTAAGTTGGATGTGGAATTTAGTGGGAGCTTCAATAATCGGATTTTGAGCTCCTTAAGCTTTAATTATGCTTATCGTTATTGCGTTAGTTCACATAATTGGATAAACACTTGACTAGTTTTAATTTGTCTTGTTAATCGGATTAGCAACCTAAGTTAGTAACTAGTGCACGCTTGTTAATACAAGTTTTGTATTATTGCTCGTTTTTTTTGTAAAATTGCATGGGTCATTCACTTTAGAAGTGAATGGGTGAATGAAATATTATAAATTTTCTTATGCAAGTTTTTTACAGAAGGTGACTAGTATGGTCCGACTAGGATAGAAAATACGGACTGCGCTCCATTATGTATTTTTGTAAATCTAAATACGGACTGCGTACGGTTAAGTATTTTGGTACTTAGATAATTTAGATTGCTCCTAGTATCTAGTTCTTGCATGCTTGATGGTGAAGTCAAGAAAGACGGCGTTTTCATGAAGACAAAGCCTTAAAGTGCCAAGATGACCTTGAATATTGAAGATTAGAGGCTTCAAGATAATTTTCAAAGGGTCATGCTAGTTCACTGTGTATTTTTATATATCTTTTTATATTGCTTATATATCTTGATATTTAAATGCACGTGTTAGGATTTCTTGTGTTGAATGATTAGTAAAGTTCACTCAAATCAAACCAACATAGAAATGCTAAGTCCCAAAGAAAATTGAGTTAAAATTACCATTCCAAAATGACACTTACTAAAACTTCGAAAGTAGGTGATGGGCTATGCCAAATCAAGGCATCATCACTTTCTTAGGGACGTAAGGTATGTTGATGGGTTTTCTAAACTAAGGCATCATATACAAGTCTGTTTTAGTTACGCTGAACAATATCAGTAAGGAGTCCTTAAATGTTTTGGCAAATGGGTTAAGCGTTAAGAAGGCATTATATGCGACAACTTATCAACCAATTAAGAGTAGTTTGGAACTATTAGCAATTGTTTTGCAAACCTTCAAACGGTAAGTGTTAAGACAAGCCAAAGCATGCTTAATCACTTATTGCTTTTTGGGATCTTGGAATCGTTTTATTCTCGCCAAAATGGGACAAACTTATGAATATGTGAATAAAATGTTAATAAGTTGTTTGAAATTGCTACTTTGCATGTATTTCAAAGGTTATTATGTTATCTTGATGAATGGTTATACGTTGCACATATATTTGTAGAATTCTAAATTGAATTATAATGTTTCCAACGATTGGTAAATAAAATCTTTTGAGAATGGTTCTCAAAGAAAGAAAAGGCATTTCTAAAATACAACTTCTCATAAATGACTTTTATGGCTAAGTCCGAAAGGACGATTGGATATCATGTGTTCAAAATACTAGGTAGTTTTGATAAACATGAAAAATTGAGTTGAGATCTCAATTTGTCAATAGTTGAAAACCAACATATCTTTTCGTTTTATACACTAATGAGTGGGACTCATTGATGTAGTAATTCAAGTACGAATTAAAGGAAAAGATGGAACTTTATTTTAGGGTGCATCAGATGCTGAATTATTCATAACAAAGTATAAAAGTCAAAACATTTACAGAAATGGTTCTTAAAGTAATTAGATGATGTATGATAAGAAGTATAGGAAACAAGGAACAAAGAAAAGGAATTTAAGATTCCAATTCTACCTAGGAGTTCATGTTATCATAGTTAACTTAGGAACTTATCTTCACAAGTATTAGATAATGCTTGAGTGTTCTACTTCTAAAGTGACATCAAATCATTGAAGTTAAGCTAAGTTATTGACTTAAGAGCTTGGAATGAAGCAAGTGGTGCTACAGAGTTGTAAGGTCACCTACTTTGTTTAAAGACATTTTAAAGCTAAGGCTGGAACAAATATTACATGGTTAATGTGTTCCAAAATCAGCATACATTCTCTTTACACAAGGAAGACTCACATTCAAAGTAAAAATAGTTGTTGGTCTTATTTGAATGACATGGTTGTTTAAGCCATGAGTTAAGAATGCTTGATTATAAACAAACATTTCCCTAACATAAACTCACAAGGATCAAATCATGGACATGATTTGTATTCCGACTATCTTTAGCAATGTCACATTAATAAGAACACACTCAAGTCTCTATCAGATAGACTCTTGAAAGTTGATCGATTCGAAATCGTTCTAAGGCAAGGAAGTCTTACTTGTCAAAACAGACAAAGAAATGAGCTATTATGCTAGGTATAGACAATTGAATCCGAAAACTTATGAGGATTCCATTACTTTAACGTTTTCATAAGAATTTGAATGAATATGTCTATATTCATCAAATGTGAAACAATTTAGTGAAGTATGGAATCAACTTGGCTAGATATCAAAACGTCTAGATTAGATCGAGTGATGTTTTCTTGTGACAAGAGTGATCATCTCAAGATTATGAAATTGGAATTTCATAATCAGCTCCACAAATAATATAGTATGTCTTGATGGAAACCTCAAAGCCATTTGGAAATGACTCGAACAAACGATAAATCACATCCCTTCCTATAATGTTCTTAAAAATATGCACCAATGACTAATGTTACACTAAACAAATTTTCGAAGCTAAGAGGACACCATATTCAGTTATAGATAAAAATAGTTTCCATCGTCTTTCCAAGTATATGTTTAGGGCTCGTAGCCTTAGTGGGAGTTCATTGGCTCAGTGGGAGCTAAGTGGCTCAATAAAGGCTAATGTAGCTCAAGTAGGAGCTAACTGTTTGTTTTGTAACAAACTTTTACCTAAAGACAATATACATGCCTCTTTGTAAGCATTCAAATGAGACTAAGGACATTACCTCCACAACCAAATTGAGAACATAGTACTTGTTGCTCTAAGTTGTGTCTTTCTGGAAAGTAATACATTTTCAAAACGACAAGTGAGAGGAAAATAAGCTCGACGACCATCGAGAAGAGCAACAAACCAGAACTGAGAATCTCGAAAGACTTTAGAAGGGTTTCATGACAATCATTGATCAATAATACTCAAAGGACTTTACAAATACCTTAAAGAGAATTTATTACTCACAAAACTTTAAAAGTGTTGGAGTAAGATCAAAACAATCAAAAGGCTTTAGAAGGGCCTTGAAACTCAGTGTTTGATGCAATTACCCTATATAAGTATAGAATTCACCAAAATCTTGGATTGAATCCTATAAAGTTTCTATAAATTAGAAATGAACCTAAACTTGCAAGCATATTACTTTCTATTGGATAGTAAGGGGAATAGTGTCTTGTAAGATAGCTACGACAAATCCAAATTTCGAAAAATAGACTCCATGTTTGTCATTCAGGTTTTGTACTTGATTAATTTGCATGAAGGGTAAAGACCCATCGATTGCAATTGAGTTTTCAAGGAGAAAACTAACAAATATGGAAATGTATATGCATACATAGCTAGATTGGTTGAGAAGGATACAATAAAATTCACGGCGTTGATTTTGATGAAACCTATTCACTAATCGTAAAATCTTAAAGTCTTTTTTGTGATTATTCAAGCAATTATTGCGCATATGGAATATGGAAAAATAGATATCAAAACCACCTTCCTAAATGGGATTTTTGAAGAGACTATGATATAGTCTAAGGGTTTTGTTAATATCTAAATAAAGCTAGATTTGAAGTTTAAGAAATCTGTTGGTGGATTGTGGGAAGCATTACATGAAGGAATTGGAACACGTTTTCTCATAAAGTTAATAAAAGGCTGGCTTATGGAGAAACATAGAAATTCTTTCAGGTAAGAAGTTTAGTGGGAGCAAAAGTTAATTTTATAAGGTCCAATAAGAAGTTTACGAACTCTATTGTAAAATGGCTATCAAATTCTAAATGCTTAGATTTGAAAGTAGTTTTCAATACTAGACCAAGCTAAAGGAAATACTAAATACATAGTGGGAATTAAGATATATTTGATAGACTTAATAAAATGTTTGAACGAGTAAAGGAATTTACCGTGTAAAACATAAAGGACTTGAAAAAGCTTTCCATCCATATGTATAAAACTAATTAAACGTTTGAAAAAAGTATAAGCTAGGAAAATACTAAGTCAAACATGAAAGACTCTTATAGAGAGTTTCAACCGTATCATATAGCAAACAAGTTTAGCGAGACTCAGTGAAACTGGATGAGCTAAAAGTCACATGAGTGGGATGAAATTGAGAATAGTTCTGCAATTGAATCCATCATGTATGCTACGATACGGAATCGTGAAATGACTTTCATGCTTAGAGCATGACAAGTATAAAGTACCAGTCGACTAGTAAATGATCATTAGATTATGATCAAGAACGTCCAAAATACTTGGTTAAGTAAAGAGGATGAGTTCTTGATGCATGAAAACAAATATAACTTGAGTATTGATGTTGCGAGCGCAACCATAATAAGGATTTGATCCTTATTAAGGAATCCATTCATAAGCACGAGATTAGATGCATCGTGGCTTGAGAATGGCAACAAAGAAATTTAAGGTAAAATTTCATGATCACAAATGATTAGGTATCCTAAATTATTGTGAACTGGTTGGAGTTAAATCCAAGTTAAACATCATTATGAAATCTATCAAAATTTATGTTGAGAGCATTGTTGCCTTAGAGGCAATAAAAGGGAAGTTGTTCAATGGATAGTTCGTTGTTTCTATAAATTTTTTATAAAGAGTATTACTCTTGAAACATTTGGAAAACCATTTATCAAAAGATGAAACGTTGAAAAGTTTCATGGTGGAATAAAATTTTGCTTATTATTCCATATCTATTTAATTGTGGTTTAGAATTAAATAATGAGTCCATTCGATTTGACGACATTCAAAATAGGGTATCAAGACAATGTATTTGATAAAGAAACACCTATTAAGTGAACATTGAATGTCATATCAAAACTATCCCTAATCAAGATCATATAAAATTAGGAAGACTAATGACCGCGCGAGATTAGTGTGTCATATGATTTATAGCATTGTTTCTTGTGCTACAAGTACAAGAATGTCATAAATCATTTGCACAGGTATTATTTAGAACTATACTAGATCGACCTATGAGAATACTTTAAGAGATTTAAAATCGTGATAAGTATATTTCACATTATTGTTATTGGTACCTTTTCCTCAACCATGAGTATTGTAAGTTCACTTGTTTGAGTACTAGTCTGTTTTTATGTTGTCAAACGTCTGCCGTAAAAATGGATTATAAAGGCGACACTCGAGTAACTAGGTCTCTTAGTAATAGAAGCTTGACAATACAAGATTGGGAATGTCCTCCTATTAACAATAAGAAATATGTCTTTGTTGTTTACAAGGCCTCTCGAAGAGCGAGACTTTGAAAATACATGGCAGTGCTCATATGGATTTTAGAAATCATCTTTACTTGACAGTTGAACTTGAAATTTCGGGGAACACCTCTGGACGTAATAAGGATGACGATAAATCTTACCTTATAGTTCATGAAGAGGCATTAAGCGACATAGGTAAGGGCAATACACATACTGCACACCTGTCTGGAAAGATAAGTGGGAGATTGAAAGGAATGGTGTCCTTAAAACGTTCAAAAATAATTACGAAGTTAATTTCAGTGAAGTCAAGTGATTGGAAAGTTAGGCTAGAGGCCATCTCCGATTGGTGAGATTAATTATATTAATCTCACAACTTTCCTTTGACTAACCCAGCGGGTCACAACGAAGCGTGCAACCGAACTAAGGCAACGAATTAAGCTGAAGGTTTTAATAAGTCAAACAAGGAGGATACGTACTCCGACGTCGGATTCCGAGCTTAGAACTTCGAAGCCGAACATCAAATGTCGAGTCAATTCAAGGAGTCGACCAGACGCACAAATAAGTCAAACAACAAATAATTAGTCAAAGCATATAGCGCTAGCCACGCATTGGACTAGCCATGCAAGGGCTAGGCTAGCAAAGGCTGCCACAAGCCAAGCATTAGCTGCAAGCCCAGCAAGTCGCGCACACGCGGTAACTGGGCGTGCTGGCTGAGTGCGTGTTACGCCATCACTACTAGCAAGGCCAGCAACTAGTGCAGCATGCTAGGCCTTGCTAGCAAGTGCTGCGCCCAGCCAAGCAACCTATGAAGATGCAATGGGCTTGCAGCAAGGCAGCCAGCAGCGCATAGCAGCCCTATACGCTTGCGGTGGGCTTGCGGTGCATGTTGGTCAGCCCAGCCAAAGGCACAAGGCCTTGACCGGTCTTGCCTTGTTGCCCAAGGCCTTGACCGGTCTTGACTTATTGTGATTAGTGGGTTTAGTGGCTGACAAGCGTTAAATCGGTCGCTACAATCTAACTCTTAATCAAACAATACTTATACGAACACCTTATAACCAGTATAATGGCAAATAAAGGTTCGGTCCACGAAGAACGGGAGTAACTGCTAATCAATCCTAAAACCTAAGCTAGTTCGAAATCAATGGAAGATGGTGTTCTAAAATACTACTAATAAGATGAAATAATCAATAAACTAAGACACTAGGGAGAACGGGAATCCGCCTAACCATTGGTAACTAAGCAACAAGGAATCACAGAGACAAACGGGATATGCAAAGACTATATGTCTGATCAATATCATGTGGTAGGAAGACAACGGGCAATACTAAGCTTGGATTTCTCATGCACTTAACATTACTCGATACATAATCAAACCACATTCAACAATGAAATACTCAATTCACAATCTCTTGTTCAAATCAAGAATATCATGCAATCAAATTCAAGATTCTAGGTTAGCTACTCCTATTATAATGAATTAACATGCAATCGCATATAATCAATTTAATCACAATCCGCTTATCAAAAATCAACCCTCAATTACATAGATTACCTAGGCCGGGTTTCATCCCGAAACCCTAGCTAGGAGACTACTCACACATAATCATAATCAAAGCAATAATGAATTCCAAAAGCATAATAGATCTAAACATGAATTCTGATTAAGGAATAATAAAGCTTGATTAATAAACAAGAATGAATAATACCAATTGTATTGATGCGAATCAATGACAAAGTTTGGAACTTTGATATCCGATGTCAATGAATAATACAAAGAATCCCAACGAATCTTGCTTCGAATCAATCCGGACAACTACGATTAACTAGATCAAATCTATGGAATCTCAACTACAGAAGTGCTCTCTACCTCTCTACCAAGTCTCTCTGAAAAATACGTCTATAATCTATTATGCTTTTGGAATATTTTATAGGGGGGTAAAGGGGGTGGGGGTCAAAATATTTTATCACAAAGTTTCATATGTGGTTGGGTGCACCGTGTGGCCGAAGTTACTTTTTCAGGCGCTACTCGGTCGATCAAGGGTTATTTGGTCAGGGGTTACTCGGTCGCTCAAGGGTTACTCGGCCAGGTGTTACTTGGTCGGGATTTACTCGGTCAGTTAGGGGTTACTCGGTTAGGGGTTGTTTGGTCAAGGGTTACTCGGTCAGGAGTTACTGAATTAGTTAGGGGTTACCCGTTAACTCTTTTGGTGTATGTCAACCGGCCATACGGTGTGGCCGGGCACACAGAATACGCGTTAAGTGGCCTAGTAACCCCAGAATAAGTAACCCTTGACCGACCGAGTAACCCTTGTATAAGTAACCCCACCCATACAGTGTGGCCAGACATGTAGAAAACGCACTGATTTTTTTCTATTATTTCCTAAAAAGTAGTGGGCCCATAGAGAGTATAGGAAAATAATTTTGTATTAATGGTCCCATTCTATATTTAGTAACGTCTCAGATATTATGGAATGGACTAAATTGAGAATTGTGTCAGTTAATGTGAGATGGAGGGAGTACATTGGAGTGATGACCAAAACTTTACATTCGTTACTTGTCACGTACGTATGCCTATGTCATAGTCTACTATCATGTTATGGTGACATGGAGAGATAACAGGCGGCTTTGCCTTGAAATTTTAATAATATATAAAGATAGGTATAGATATATAATAACATATGTTAAATGTTACAAGCGTGTGGATAGAGAAGATCAATACAAAGTATCCCAGTACAGGATTAATAAAAACAGAGTAGGAAAGAAAGGAAAATAAAAATTCCTATAAAATTATGTAGTTATCTCTATACAATAGAAATGTGAAATTAAATTTAAGATAACCTAAGAGAAAGGTACTAAAAAAGTCAGTTGTTAGATGCTTTAAAAAAAAAAGAAGTTATTTATTAGATTATTTTTTATTAGATTAGTTTTTATTTTTTATTTTGGCAAATAATAAATTAGCTAATAAAGACACTTAGGTCCATTCTCACCAACTAATTATGGTTTTTGGACGCAACAATGAATTTGACGAAGACAAATACAAACAATGATGTATAACACAAAATTTTAAATTTTTGTCGTTGACTGATTGGAGAAACATCACGAGGAGATCAGATATTACATTCCCTCTTCAATCGCACCATACAAGAAAAAAGTTGCGTTAACGTTATATTGAATATAGTGATATTAATTTTAATATAATAATTTTAATTTTATTATAGTAGACTTTATTAAAACTTGTGTGCCTTGAATATTATTGTGAATTTAAAGTACGACGTTATGTTAAACATAGTGACCCTAATTTTAACATAGTGACCTCTATTATTCATATCGACTAAATATATAAAAATTGTCATTGAAAAAAACATTAACTTCTTATAGTCTTTATGATGCTACAATGACTTTTATTTCAACAAATAACCTTTGTTTTAATATAGTGACTTTTTTTTATTAATAAAATAACCATATTGTCTCTAACATTAGTGATCCACAATAAATCTATATAAATCAGGTCAATTTAAGTGTTTATAACCATACAAAAAGCAAAAATCGTTGAAGGTATGTTGTTCTAAATAGGATTGAATTAAATGAATTTGTACTGTTTTGGACACTTCTAGTGATGTGCATTCTATGAAATATGTGCCGTGTATATATGTAATATAATGATCCAAATATCGACTAATCAATAAGAGTACTGCGTAGTACGATGTACATATGTTCACAAACAGACAAAAGGATATTATATGTGTGTATGAACACCCTTCGTCATTATTTGCTTGCCTTGTATTTTATTTGGATCGTTTCTTAAAAATTGTCCTTTTTATTAATAAAATAACTTAATTGATTACTATCATATCATATAGATATTAAATATAGAGAGAACAAATAGAGATAAAGAGAGTAAAATTTTAGTTCAAGTCTTAAATAAAGTTACAAATTAGGCTCTGTTCACTTCATCAAAAAAAAAAAATATTCAATAAAATTAAGTTTAGTTCAGTAAAAATTAGTTCTGTTCAGTAAAATTAATTTCATTTCACTAAAAATAAAAAATAATTTCAGTTCACAAAAAAACGGTAACTTTAAAGAAGAAATATAATAGAAATTCAGTAAAAAATAATTTCAATTCAGCAAAAATAATTTCAATTCAGTAAAATTAATTTAAGTTCAATAAAAATAATTTAAGTTCAGCAAAAATCATTTCAATTTAGTAAAAATAATTTCAGTTCAAAAAAATAAGGTGAAGTGAATGGGGCTTTAGATATTGCATATAGAAAAATACAAACAGAGACGGAGAAAGTAAAATAGTTGAATCGAAAAGTTATCCATCCCTAATTTGTCTATAAAAAGATTATGTTACATGTACATTTTCAAGCTCAAGATATTCTAAAACACAATTTATTCTATTTCTCAAGGAGAAATGAAGAAATCAACAATCCTTAAGTTTTCTCTTGTCCTTCTCTTGTCACATGCAACATCAATAATAGCTCAAGAAGTTGGTAAGTCACATACTTAAATGAAACTTGTTGATAGATCATCAAATAATTCATTTGTCCAAAATGTATTGTCACGATGATAGTGTAATTTTTAATATTATATTATTACTATAACTAATTTTAGACAGAGATTGTATATATACGATTTCCTATTATGTTGACGATGTTTTACAAAGTTTTATTGAACAATGGCAGAGGACGAGTCGGAATTCAACTACATTCCAGGGGATAAAAGGGGGCCGGAGAACTGGGGAAACATCAAAGAAGAATGGGCGAAATGTAACACTGGCAAAAAACAGTCACCCATCTTCATATATCCCCAGCTACCGGAAAGAATCCCGGAGTCGGAGAGGATCCTAAGGTTTTATAAACCCGGTCGTACAACTCTCAAAAATAGAGGCCACGATATTAAGGTTAGCTCAACTTTCTCAATCTTAGCAATCAATAATCGGGCTACGTTATAAAATCTAAGGGTTAATTAACATACGAAGTACATGTTTATAAATTGAACTAAAGCTCATGTTCATGTACTAACCACCTTCCTTTCGAGATTCATTGAAATTGTGCCTATGGTATTAGCCTATTGCCCTACCTCCACAGCTTCATACATGTAACGTTGTCAAGTAGGCTTATTGAATTGCCTTCAGTAAACAACTAACACAATAATATCAAAAGTAATAATTCTTTTATATTGAGTCACGTTACATAAAAAATTGATTGGTTAAAAAGTTGATTTGCAGTAAAAAAACAAAAAAAATGTGTTTGGTATTTAGCTTCTCACTATCTTTCATTTGATGTGGCCAACGATGGAGGTTACTTCGTTAGTGATATAGGAGATACTCTGTTAGTTAGTGTTACAGGGGTTACTTCATCTATATTATAGCGTTTACTCAATAAATATTATAAGGCTTATTTTTTCTTTTACAAGAGGCAACCATGGCCAGCCACGTACAAAACGGATTGATATATAGCTTATAAGAATAGAAGTTGATTTCATTAGTTAAATCAACCCTTATGCATAATTGTATCTAATTTAAATTTTTTTGTATTGCTATAACTCTTCTTGTAGCTTGACTGGACGAACGGAGGTGGAAGAATTCGAATCAATGGCACCGATTATATCCTACAACAATGCCACTGGCACTCTCCGTCGGAGCATGCTATCAATGGAAGGAGGTTTATGCAATGCATTGGCTAACATATTCTTTTCATTCGGAATTAGTTGTCATTAAATAATTAGCTTGACAATTAAATCCAAATATCTATTTTATTTCTAATTGTTTAACACGTAATTTACTAATATTTTTCTAACAATACAAGTTCGCTTTCTTTTGTTAAATTTTTATTTAACATAGGTACGCTTTGGAGGCACACTTTGTACATCAAAGCTTAGACAACAAAATCGCAGTAATTGGATTCCTTTACGATTTTGGGAATCCTGATCCTTTCCTTTCTTCGGTAATCAATTCATTAATAAATAAACATATGAGTAGTTATTCCTTCAAAATAAATAAAACATATATAGGAGTAGGTAATATAAATTGTATTTCTAATAACCAACAAATAAATATTACTAATCGTTCTCTTGACTCTTGTGAAGTTTATATGATCACAGATTGAAGAAGAATTAAGTTTGATCTCAGATAATTCATTGGACGAAATAATGGCTGGTACAGTTCATCCATCAGAGGTTCAAATGGAAGGAAGTAGTTATTATAGATACATGGGCTCACTCACAACCCCTCCTTGTGATGAAGGTATCATTTGGACAATTGAAACCAAGGTATGTGCCTATTTAATATGAAAACATTTTCGATCGTTCCAATATTTACATTTGTCATATAGATATATTCTTTTTACTCCGTATATACCTTAATTGTTTGCTCCATATTCTTATTTGAAGTCAAAGTTTATCAACTTTGACCAATAAACTTTGACTATAAATTTTTGCTGATTTATAAGAAAAAAATATGGTCAAAATTTTTATTTTCAAATTATCAAACGATATACCCGAGCTCAAACTTGAGTACTTGTTAATGACAAGCTAAGCTCAAAACGAACTTCTGATGAACCAATACTGATTTGTTAGCTAGCTAATATGGCTCAGCTCGGGACCACCCCTTACACTTGGGGTTAAAAAAAATGGTGAAACGTTTATAATGATCGTAGAGACTGACAATAAAAACAAAATACTTCGTACAATTATAGTTGGCCTATTCTTAGTCATTAGGAAACAATTTGAACACAAGTTGATTGAATAGATAGAATGATAAGGAAATAACACAATTCAATATTTTATTTATTTATTATTTATTTTTTTTTTTGACGTATGCAAAATGAGACAAGTATCAAAGGATGTGTAGAAAGAAATGTGAATAAGAATTTAAGAGAACTGAATGCCATAAAAATATATAAAATAATTAAATAAAGTAAACCTCTCTTTATTTAGGAACACTCTTCGTATTTTAAATAAATAAAACGTTTTGATTTTTTACATTTTTCATTTAATTCATTTTAACAAATTTTTGTGATTTATACATAAGAATAAATATAGTCTTGAGGATAATTATTTAAATCGTTTTAATGAATAGTTTATTACTCCCTCCGTTGTTTTTTTTTATTATTTATTTTTATTTTTTTATGCTAGAGTTGGAATTGCACGGAGTTTTAGAAGGTTTAATAAAATAAGATGTAGTGGGGTAGATAAGGTAATAAAAAAAAAAATTGTAAGAAAAGATAGTGGGTTATTATTTTATTGAAAAGTAAAGTGGCATAGAGTGAATGGGGACCATTGAAAGAGTGAGTGAGGACCATTAGTGAGTAAGGATATACGTTGTAATACAAAGGGAGTAACATTCAATTGTTATAATTTTTACTGATTCATAACTAAAGATATGACTAGTCAAAGTTTTACATTGACATATATATGAGCACAAGAGAAACATTTCACTTATTTAAATACGGAGGGACGGAGTAGATTTAAATTTGATAGATTGATAGTAGTATGATACAAGAAATATATTTTATAGACTTATATATGGTCTTCAACATTCATAATAAAAATGGTGGTAAAGATGAATAAGGAATGAACATAGATAATAAATTTAATGACCGGTTCAACTAAACAAATGAAACAATAAAGTCTTTGAGAGCGACTTTTTTTCATCAATCCTTCTCAATACCTTATAAATTAAGTTAGTTCGTGTAGAATTTAATGGAGAATAGACAAAATAGTCTTTGTTATACTTTTTCTATTTTTTTTACTTGATTTGTTTCTTTTATAACGTTTGTTGATGCACAATTTTAACCTTCTCTATGAGTAAAAAATATAAAAGTTATAAATTGTGATAATACTTATTGAGACGATTCTAACAAGATCTCAGATAAATATCTTTTTCCTTACATATAATTCATAAATACAGTCAAAGAAAGAGTAGTTAATAGTGTAAAAGTCAAAGCGGCCAAGTAAAACAGAACGGAGGAAGTATGTTATACCATACCAAATCATCTTATCACATATTCACATTACTCCCTTTTAAATAGGGTTTAATTATTATTTTATTTCATTTTTCACCAATTCGTTTCATAACATTGTAAATTGTCAATTTTTTGTATAAAAATTAAGGTAAATGAAAGAGAAACTAGTAATGTGGACTGGTTTAAGGAAAAAAAAAAAAAAAAAAGAATAAATAAGAGAGAAAAGTGAGTCGTTAAATGTGGCCAATGAGCGGGGCGGGTTTCCTGCCCCACTAATTAATATCCCTGCTAATTAATAATTTCATCTCTAATATCACTTCATCATATATATATATATATATATATATATATATATATATATATATCCTTAATAGAATGTGTTTAGCTAATGTTGTTATTTTTTTTTTCTCCATATTTTCCCATAACTTTATTTCAAATATACATAAGAAATACATGTATTCAATAATTTTTCACAAAATTTTATACGTTTTGCTATTATTTAGCTTATTCATCACTCAGAAGAAAAAGCTAGTGAAGTTTCATTTAGTACTCCTAGCTTGTGTCCATTTTACTTGGCCGATTATCCTTTAATTTGGAGTGTGTTAATTTATTTGTCATATTTTCTTTTTAAGATACTTTTTGATTCATAAATTTTCTCTAGATTTACATCTAAAACAACATTTTTTTCTCTCTCTAATTTTTAACTTGCATGAAGTATCCACATTAGTATGGGGTTAGTGTTATAAGTAGTTTTCAATATGTAAGTTTTTGTATGTGGAAATATTCTCCCACATGGAAAGAATAAGATGTTTTGGATGACTTTATTAACTCGTGTGTGCTATGTTTTTGGGTTTATTTGGTTGGACTTTGGTCACGGCTTTGTTAGTGGATGATTAGTAATATATTTATCAAAATATTTTCTAATCATAGACTAGCACGTGGCACGCGTGAGGGTTAACAATGCTGGTTATGTTAATTTATTTTTTTTTAATTAATTAAATTGATACGTTTGGATAAGATCATATATGACGGTTATTTTGAGATGAATAACTATAATATATATTAATCTCTATAAATATATCTTTTGGCAGTGTTAAAAAAAAAAATCAGTTTTTATCTTCTTCTTTCACTTTCAACGTTTCTCACAAAATATCATGTCCATGAAGAATGATGAATTTATGCTGTATTTTTCATTCTAAATAATAGGAGAATCCTGGGGTAAATTAGCATTATTGTTCCCAACAGCATTATATGGGAGGGCTAATATTATCCTAAGGACAGAGTAAACTCGTCCTATTTTTTTTTTTTTAGATAGTTTTAGTTTTCTGATTTGTAATTTTTATAACAGTAAGTAAATACATAGGAGATGGTGTAAGATAGAAAATATTAATAGAGAAAATTCTGTTCATGTTGAATAAAAAGATTGTTTATGTAAAGCATGATGCCTAAATTAAAGATTCATATGGTCAATATTTTAAAAGTATTGTGTTTCTTTTAAATAAGGGCCGAGTAAAATAATAAATACTTCGTATCTTATAATTTCTGTAATGTGAGCAACTCGGAAATCACACGAATAAGCTTCAATTGTATGTAACGTCTTTATAAAAGGCGTGTACATTGTACAAAGCATATTAGTATGTGGCAATTATTCATTGATTTTGCTCTAATGGTTTACTTGTCACTAACACAGCTTGGAACTGTTTCAAAAGAACAAGTGAAATTGCTGCGAGATGCTGTTAGTGATGTAAGTTCAAACCCTGATAAGTTAAACTTATTCTACTGCTCTTTTCATTTTGTGCATGAAGAGCCTAACGGTCATCAACTATTTTCCGCAATAAAAAGACTCAATAATGTAGACGTGATTTCATTATCCTAGGTTGGTCTTTTTGGTACAATCACAACACTTTCAATTTGATAAAAAATTGTCTCTTCTTCTACCCCTTTTATAGAATGCAAGAGAAAATGCAAGACCATTGCAGCCTTTGAATGGTAGAAGGGTGCGCCTCTTCGATGCAAGACTCCGTGTTGACGACGACAAGACTCTCCGCACACCATATGCAGCATCTATGTAAATAGGTCTGCTGGGCTAGCACCTTCCATGAAATATAATGGTTCAAAGTGAAAAATGGTATTTATGCTAATTTTACGTATGGATAAATAAAAGGGCATTGGTTGATTATAAACCCTATGCCGAAATATCAATAAGGAGACATCCTCTTCATGTATATAAAGTGTTATTGTGTACCACTACAACCATCTTTGTATCTAAGGGAAAACTTTTGGGAAACTATTTAAATTTTATTCGCTTTGTTGTTTATTAGTGTCCTAATTTGACTTGCCCTTTAACTAAAGTTTTTTGCATTACATATACTCATATATATAAGTTGCATGTGGTGGATTCAGGAATTTAGCTATGGAGGTATGGAATCAGACTTGTTAAAACAATTTATAACACAAAATTGGCATATACTAGAATTTCAATAATTTATTAATTCCACACTCTTTTTCTTATCTAGCATTGCATGTAATCCATCCCCCTTAAAATTTTGTTCATAATTGAACAAAACAAATAAACCAATTACTAGTATATAAATTAAAGATTACCCTTATATAAAGATTTCAACCATATAATTTTGAGTTAACGACTATACATATACACTTAGTATAAAAGAGGAAATTTCCTTTCTTTCTCTAAAAAACAAACGCTCTCCCTTCTCTCTTCAACAAAGAAAACTCCTTTTCCCTGTTTCACATGCCGCCGCTGGCCAGAGCAACGCTGCTGATCTACGGTCGTCGGCGGGCATCCTAAAAAGTCTTTGGTCAGGTTTAGCGACGCTTCTTCCCAAAGCTAACCCATATGCTTTGTTTTCCCGGAGTTAAGTTAGGGTTAGGGGTTTTTTTTTTTGGAGAAAATTTCTTTAGTCTTCTTTGAAGAACCTTACCAGGTCTTAAAGAAGCAGTAAGCAAATTTCAGTTCGCCACCATCGTCGCTTGTTATCGGCAAAACCAGAAGGTCGTGGGATTCGACAACCTTGGGTCCTTTTCAAAGCTTTCCCAATTGCCGCTGTTGATAATTTCACCGGTAAAGGTAAAGATTAGGGTAAGGGTTTCTTGTTTGGATTAGGATTTGTTTCTTACGGGCTGTCGAACTTGGTTAGACAAGGGTTTTGGTTTTAAATCGGAGCTAACTTCATCGCCGTCGTGTGTAATTTCGAATTGAACGAAATTAGCCGGTAAAGGTAAAGATTAGGTTAGGGTTTCTTCTTTGGTTTCTTAGCCTTTTTTCATCTTAGTTTACCTGTTACCATGTTTAGCTTCTTAGTGTGTATTAGTCTTCTTTTCAGTTTGTCGGAGTTAAGTTTGTGGTTTAGTATGTACTGTGGCTTTCTTGCTATTATGTATTGTCGAAAGTGTGATGTGCTTCGATGCAACCTTCATTGTTCCATTTGGGTTTGGTCATGTGTACTCTTGTGGTTTTACTAGGGTTTAGGGGAGCTAGGGGGGTGTGTTAACCTCTTCTTTTAGTGTTATGGCATTCGGGCTCAGATAATTTTGGCGTTTGTGGTTTCTTGTGGACTGTTTTGGTTTGTGAGATTGATCTTGGCTTGTTGTTTGTGTTGTTACCTCTTTTGATTTCTCTAATCAACAAATTTCACTAGAAGAAAACAGCTTGATTCCGACGGGAAAAAATCCATTGGAAACATCAGAAATTTCGTCGGAAACTAGGCTTCCGACGGAATTCCGTCGGAATTAGTCTGTCGCAAAACCCTTTGTAGGAAATTCGACCTTCCGTCGGAAGCCTAGTTTCCGAAAGAATTTCCGACGGATTTATTTATGTCGGCGCTTTTTTTACTTTAATTGAAATTCCATCGCAATTTTCTGACAGAAAATTCCGTTGGAGTTGGAGAGGTTTCCGACGAAAATTTTCGTCGGAAGAGGTGTATTTCGACGGAAATTTCCGTTGGAAAAGCTAATAAAAAAAACAAAAGCCCCACCCCTAATCCTTACCCCACCCAGATCCACCACTACCCACACCCCTGCTCACCACCCCAACCCACCCCACCCCACCGCCACCCCCTAACCCTTAACACCCACCAAACCCCTGCTCACCACCCCAACCCACCCTACCGCCACCACCAAACCCTTAACACCCACCACACACCTGCTCACCACCCCCACCCACCAGAGTCGTACCACCGTAACCCCACCCCACACCCTTAACCCACCCCCTAACCCACCACGACTACCACTGAACCCTAACCCACCTAGCCCAGATCTTTAAAATACCCACGACGACCCAGATCCTAACCCTAGAAACCCACTCTAACCCGTATTTCCACCTTGCCAACCCCCCCAAAAGCCGTACTCCAACAACCACCACCCACCACCACCATAAATAACCAAAAAAATCCGAAAAGTACAATAAACAAATTAAAAAAAAAAGAGATACATACCTGAATTCCACCGCACAAAACCTCGAAATTGGGTTTACGAGGCTAAATTCGACCATAAAAGCCCTTCATCTAGGGTTTTCATGGTCGAATTTCACTTGAAAACCTTGTGTTGTTGATGTTGATGGCGAAAATGGTGGTGCTTGTTGTTGTTGATGGCTAAAATGACCGTGAAAACGGTGGTGTTTGTTGTTGTTGAGGTCGACGTTGGTGGTGTCGGCGAAAATGACGGAAAAAGAAGAGCAACGAGAGAGGAGGAGGGGCGTAGAGGAAGAGAAGGAGAAGGAGAGAAAAAGAAGAGAAGGGCGTAGAGGAAGAGAAGGAGGAGGAGAGAGAAAAGATGGAATGAGAAAGGAGGAGGAGGAGAGAGATTAGAGAAGGAGCAGGAGAGAGATTCAGTAGAAGGAGAGAGGAAGAGAGGAGGAGGAGATAGAAATTGAAGGGGCGTATAGGAAGATTCCGGAGATTTAAGGGGTTTTTTTTATTATTATTATTATTTAATTATATTCCGACGGAATATTCTGGCGGAAATTTCCGACGGATTTTATTTCTGTCGGAAATTTAATGTTTCGATGGAATATTCCGTTGGAAGTTTCCGACGTATTTAATTTCTGTCGTAAATTTAATGTTTCGACGGAATATTTCGTCGGAAATTTCCGACGGATTTTATTTCCGTCGGAAAATTAATTCCGACGAATTTTTATTCCGTAGGAAATCCGTTGGAAATTTCCGATGAAATATAAATCCGTCGGAATATATAAGATTTCCGACAGAAATTTGTGTCCGTCGTAATTCGACCTATTTCTTGTAGTGTTTTTGGAAGGTTATCCCTTGGTATCCTTCATTTCAGCTTAGCAATGGATTTTCAATCCATTACTTTGAAAAACCTTTTATCTCAACCCTGCTCCCCAACATGGGGGCTCTCATAGTTTCTTGTGCGGGTTTTTAGTATGTTAATGATCTTTTCCTTAGAGAAGAGATCAAAGGTATCCACAGTTAAGGGTGCCGAGTCCCCTTTTACTTGTAAAAGTGACTCAGTTTGCGCTGTCAAGCCAAGGTCGTCTTATTTTCCTACCCTTTTTACCTACTATTCGGGACTATTCGTGTGATTTGGGGCTCGTGTTGTTGTTTGCCAAAAACTATGTGGTCTTTGTTGTTTCGTCTATTTTTCAGGTTTTATGGAATGAGGGATACGAAGCCAACAATGGTAAAATTTGGTATCTCCTTAGCAAGCTCGAAGTCTTCTACTTGGTGTTTTGGTTCAGCTGGTTCTTGTAACGAAGTTGTATTGTAGTTGTATTTGTAATGTTGGTAGCATTGAAGCTAGTAAGGCTTCATTGGGTTGTTTACCAAACTTACTTGTAAGTAGCATAATTTAATTCAGTTTAACTAATGACATACACTTAGTATAAAAGATTTGTAAACAAATGAAATAACATCAAAAGTAATTAATAGTATATACTTTAAAGTTTCAAATTACAAAATTGCCACCTTTCAAAAAAATTTACAAAATTGAGAGTTAATGATTGGTTATCTTTCTATGATGATCTACTGATTTAGATTGGTTCTTCCATGTTCTCATATATTTACTAACCCTATATATGCCAAAAATCATGTAATTTTAACATTTATTTTCTTTAACTATATATTAAATATTGTCACGCATATACATTGAGAGCTAATACACGTAAAAATTTAAAAATTAGACAAATGAAAAACTTAATTTAGAGCTTAGGGACATTAAACCTTTTTAGTATGATATGTAAGATCGGTTAAATTAGGGTCCGAATCCTCTATCCAACTATTGTATCCCATTTTATATCCCATTGAATTTAATTGGTACAAACCATTTACATAATTTATATACTAATTCTTATGTCTCTCTCTCTTTTTTTTTTCCCGAATACAATTATGTTTAATTCAACCCATTTTTTTCCTTTATACAATTACTTTTTTTTTCCCCTTGTATAAAATTAAACAAAAATATTCTCAATTTTTTGTTGTACAACTATGTTATATACCTTTAAAAAAGGTGTTGATCTTCTTGATCATTATATGTTTGTTGGGCTCCAATTGTTGACATTTGTCCCTATTGTGCCGTGTGAGCTCCAGTAACTTGTGTCTTGGGATTGGCAAAGGTTTATCGGTCAAATAAGCACCTGCATTGGCAATGTGGATTAGCTAACCTGGGGAATTATTCGGGGATAACCGCTCCGATGTTAAAGTTAGCAATTGATGAGAAGAGTAAGAAAGGATCGGAGACGAGAAAGTGTTTAAGAGATAGAGAGAGAGAGAGAGTGTGTGTTAGAGAGATAAAGATCGTACCTTAATCGTGAATTATGCTTGGGTATTTATGGGAAAACAACCAAGCTAGTGCCACCTATCGACGTAGGTGGCATATGGACTTAGTAAGTAACAGGTGCCTACTTGGTAATAAGCAGCTCTCCACGTGGATATAATAGGAGCTGTTACGGAGAGTATGTCGATAACAGTAATAGTAATAAAGTAATAATATTGAGTAATTTAGTTATAATCATGACGGTGTCAGAACCATCCTGTACAACTAGCCCCTCAAGTGAGGACGTCTGTGCAACTAACGTTCTCGCATGTCAGCGTCCTAGAAAGGATTGGTGGATGGTGTAAACATCAAGCAAAAATTTTATGAAAGAATATAATTTAAACAAATTCAATCATTTCATCCTTAGGAGACTGAGTTCTCAATGAACTCAATCATTTCAACCTTAGGAGACTGAGTTCTCAACAAACTTAATCATTTCAACTTTAGGAGACTGAGTTCTTAATGAACTCAATGAACTCGATGATTAGTTGCTATAAACTTCCTAAGATGATTAGGAAAGTTTTTAGTTAGTTAGAGTTTGATTAGGACTAAACTACCTAGCAATCTTATCTTTAATGGGATTGGAAATTCTATCTTATGTAGGATTATTAGAATCCTATCTAGGTTAGATCTCCTACTTCTAGGAGGACTAGGAGACCTCTTTTGAGGCCTATAAATAGTTATTTTCGTGGGTCTTCAAGGGACACACAACCAGAAAATTCAATACAAGTTAATTGTTTGTTTTGCTTAATTGCTTACAAATTCTTTTGCTAATTTTCAATTCAAGGAGTTGTTTTGATAATTAGAACGTTCAATTCTTAGTTCTAGGAGTAGCCTAAGTTTTGTTCATCAAAGTACTTAGTTCCAGGAGTGGTCTAGGTAATTTGAGAGGCGTTGAATTCGTTCCAGGAGTGGTCGTTTTCAAAGTCATATCCGGTTCGTTATTCTTAAGTTGTTCGATTTTCTTAGGAAATTCGAAGGGCTTGTGTTACTTGTGTGATTTTAGATTCTTTATTAAGTTAAGGGGTTTAAATCCACATCAACTGAGTTCTCAACAAACTTAATCATTTCAACTTTAGGAGACTGAGTTCTTAATGAACTCAATGAACTCGATCATGTCAACCTTAGGAGACTGAGTTCTCAATGAACTAAATCATTTTAACCTTAGGACACTGAGATGTTGCATTAAAAATCTTCGATTTGCCCACCAAGTGAGCATATCCAAAGTGGGATGTGCTCAATTGGAATAGTTAGGCTGGCATTAAAAAATCTCCGATTTGACCCCCTAGTGAGCATATCCGAAGTGGGATGTGCTCAATTGGAATAGCTAGGCCGGCACTAAAAATCTCCGATTTGCCCCCTAAGTGAGCATATCTGAAATGGGATGTGCTCATTGGATTAATGAGTTTGAGAGTAAAAAAGAAAGGGGTATAGTGGGACAGTGAAAAAATGAGCGGGAAAACGTTTGAAATAGTAAGGCACATGTCAAGGATCTAAAACGGGTTGTTGAAAAGACACTTTTTCCCAGCGATAGGATTACATGCAACAAATGTCACATCAACCGCCACTGCTTATTGATGTATAAATACCCAAAATGAATAATTTTCACACATTTCAACTCTCTTAGTTATAGTAAAAATTTTATCAAGTTGTACAAGCGATCAGCGAGCATAATTGCGCACCTAAGGATCAAATTTTAAAAGAAAAATCGAGCATTACGATTGATGCATGTTCACATGAAGTTTGCTAGTGGCTTGATTTCGTTGTATAACGAGGAATCAGAACTTTAAGAGGTAAAAACCCTAACTTTCATTTGTGTTTTAGTCAGTGCTTGCCATTTGCAATAAATTTTTGCAATTATTCCTTTTCTTTAATAATTTCCTGGATCCGGAAAAAATTCGAATGAAGGGTAAAGCCGAAGAGGCTTCCCGTTTACACCATTATCCTCATCCCACGAGAAGGAAGCTTCCTATTGGCATAAATTTCTTGGCGACACTGAAAAGTCTCTATGTCCTGATAATCCTGAGATTTTAGAAGACATGGAGATTGTTGATATTGAACCTCTAAGTTTGAGGAGGGTAGCCCGTCGTTAGGGATCTCACTTCCTCTATGCCCATGGCCCTTTAAAGCCTAGAACTTTACACTTTTAAAAGTGTGTTAGGATTTGAATTCCTGACTGTTTAGGGGACCTTGAATTAGAATTGATTCTTTCATTACGATGTTTTGTAAGAAACTAGTAAGGAGTAGCTAATGAGTTTTAGGAAAACTCATAAACCTCATTCATGCCTTTCTCCCAAGTAGAGTTCAAGGGACATTTAACATGAATCATAAGTTTACCCATGCCCAACTTGGTCTACTAAACAAAAAATGAGTTCGGGAGCGAGGGTACTAAAATAACGTTCCCTTTAGGGGGAAATCGCTATCCTAGCCCAAGTACGGGCTCTACTATCTCTTCCATTATCACAATTTCATCACCAAACAATATATGCAACGTGATACCTAAAACTAAGTTAGTTGATTTTATTTACAAGCATTAATAACATAAAGATTGCATCACAACGAATATCGTTATTCTTTGTTATTCAAATTCGTGAATAGAACAAGAAATAAACAATCAATTAATTATTTGCCTTGACTTAGGTGATAAAACAATCAATTAATTATTCAAACTCTAGTCTTGATTAACGCAAGAATACTATGTAAAATTAATTAATTAAAGTTTATTTAAGGTGATCAAACAACACTAATTAATTAATTAAAAGTTGTTTAAGTAAGAAAAGAAAGGTGATTTATCTAAGTGCTCAGGATTTTACCACTTCTCCTTGCTAGATCTTCGTTTAGGACACTTATAGACCGCTTCTTGTTCGGGAACCTCCACCGTAAGAACAAATAATAAAAGAGGTGAGTGTTTGGGAGAAGGGGATGATTAGTGCATAAGCTCACAAGTTCCTAATGACATCTTAGGTTAATTTCTGTGTCTTTCAAAGCTCACATTGAATTCCTGTTTTTAGGGAATGGGTGAGTTTAGGGTTTTGAACATTCTGCCGCAGAAAGTGGCGCGCGCAACTCAACAGGTTACGCAAGGCTTCTGCGCGCAAGTGATTAAGCTGCGCTGATCATGGCAGCGCATCCTATGGTCACGCGCGTGCCTTTAGGTAAGATTCGATTCAGTATATATTTATGAAATTCTGAATTATCCGCAAGCACACCAATAGAGGTTGTGCTGGGAATCACGCGCAACCTTCTTAGTTGCACGCGCCAGGCCAGCACAACTCCTTGAGTTACGCGTGGTTTTTCCTGCGACAGCCCTAGATTTTAACCTAGGCGCTTCTAATTCCGTCAAAATTAGGTTTAATCTCGGGATTAGGCCTAATTGCTGATCGGGCTTAGTATTAAGAAGCTTTAGTTCATTTTTTTTTGGTCAGGCTAGTTGGGTTATGTGTTTAGGCTTTAATCAGTAGTCCATAACCATTCCTCACTCCAATCCAACACAAAGATGGAATTATTTATCGTCATAGCACTTCCGGTCGGGACAAGGGATCAAAATTAGATGTCTACAGTTGGCCCCCACTTTGATCGAGTCTAGAATAGACGATGATCAAAGTAGCCAAGGAAATAAATCCAAGACTCATTATGCGAAGTTCGTTAAGGGTAAGGAATCTTTCAGTAGTGTTGAGAATGTCGAGACTATTTTCGATTCGCTAAGTGTTCAAGACAAGTAGCTGCTAAGATCAGAAAAGGTATCTTCTGGTTTTATTGCTAAAGAATCTAGATTGACCCTTTGCTAATGTAGAACGCTTTTACAAGTAAAGGCTGTCCAAGGTGATGTCATGTATGAAAAAGTACCGGGTTTAAAAAAGAGTAAAGAGGATGATACCCTCAATATGTCATCGGCGGTCTAAAGTCCCTCGATATGTCATTGAAACTTTAGTCCATAATTTTAACAAAGTAAAAGATGAAAAAATGAGAGTGTTTCGGCATTTGTAGCCTAGCACTTGAATAAAAGATTGACATACGCTGCCAAAACAGATACTCGACGTCCATAAGAGAGAAATACATGTCTCGGGGTTGGACGCAAATATCCAAATCTAGTGAGAGAAAAAAAATCAACAACTTTCTCAGCAGTTTTGTCCACAAGATGAAAACATGCGTCTTAGGTGTCGGGGCACGTGTCTAAATAGGTATGGTTTCAGCAGGGGCGGATTCTTTATACAGGGGGTGGACGGACACCCTAACTGTCCGGTAAAGCTAGAGTGCTTCCTAGCTAGCGGTATTTGCTCTCAACGAGGGGCGTTTGACCCTGATGGTTTGGCGCGCTCGTCGATTCGTTTAAGCTAACACCTAATGACAGAAACAAAATTTTTACCGTTTTTGAACGGGAAGCAGATCACGTTGCTAGTGCAATTTTACGCAGCACATACGCCATACAATTTTACGCTCTACGATACGCCATACAATTTAGGCTATATGATAACGCGGTATTTTTTTTATGGACGCCAAAAATACGAAAAACGTGACATTTCTAAAAAGGCAGTACAGGAAAATGCCAAATTGTCTATGGGAGCTTTTGCGTAAAACACCACTATGGGACATTTTAAGATGCTTCACAAAAAACATCCAAAACGTATGCTTGGGGCAGGCACAAAGCACGATGTGCATCATGATGCAAAAAACTATCAAAGAAGAAAAGAAACTACTGGATGCAAAGCAATAAAAGGTTTTTGAAGGTTTTAAAAACTTCGCGAGAAAACCTATCGAGGCGCGAATTAAACGAGCTAAAACGTTTGGTTTGGAAGACTAAACAAAAACCGGAAAAATGGTCATTTTGTCTAATTAGTATCCGCACGCAACTTTGAGGGTTGCGCTGGGGGTGTCGCGCGCAATATTCGAAGTTGCGCGCAGTTGACTCGCGCAACTTTGTGAGTTGCGCTCAGAACTTAAACAACGAACAATTCTAAAGAAACATGATCCGCGGCTCGTGCTCTTCTTCGTCATTCGCCATTTTCGATCTCTTTCTCTAGAGCTTCATTTTCGTTATCGTTTTGTAGCTAAGGTAAGTAAATCTTGGTCCTTGTTCATTGTACCAAATTTTGAATTAAGTCAGCAAAATGGGAAAAATCGAAAGAAGAACCCTAATTTTTGAAATTGGGGGTATTCGATTCGACTTGTTTTCATGAATTAGTTTGTTCTATGTCGTTGTGTCATGTTTAAGGAATATATTGCAACAAATTTCATGTGAAGTGGTCAAGTATCGAGTCATGTATGAGCATACACAAGCATATATGTTTTTTCTTCACTTGATTTCTGAAGTGCTTGAACTTATTTCTTTTTGCTCATATGGACTATACTTGTCAATTTTTATGTAAATTGAAGTGTTGGAATGACAATTATGCATTAAAATTAGGATTAAAGCTTTGAACTTTTATAATGGCATGAAATTGTTCTTGTGGCTAATGCTAAAGT
The DNA here is from genome assembly GCA_034703905.1 of Chenopodium berlandieri. Classification (NCBI taxonomy): domain Eukaryota; kingdom Viridiplantae; phylum Streptophyta; class Magnoliopsida; order Caryophyllales; family Amaranthaceae; genus Chenopodium; species Chenopodium berlandieri. The sequence goes on from CM068289.1 coordinate 48,442,854, forward strand.
TTCAAAATTGGCTTTATCAAGGCTAATTATAATCGATAGTTAATTTTTTTTTTGAGGGAATAATCGATAGTTATTATTATTCACTTGTAAAACTATGATTTTAAGATTTACATAAAACTAGTTAGTTTAGGAAATTCTTGAAGATATCATCGAACTGGTGTAATTTGGTTATATTTCGGGCTTATGAGCCCCATTTTAGAGTGTCGTAGCCCCCAATATTAGGTGGCTTCGATGACTTGTCTGTTTTTAAAATTAGACCCTTTCATGTTGCTCGAAATGGGTCTAGAAATCTCGTGTTTCGTCTTATTATGATAACAACTAGGATCTTGGAAACGATTAAACGAGTGTGTTTGAATTGTTTTCGACCATTTATAGTTTTAACAAAGGAAACTTTCTTAGTCTAGTATTATTGGCTGTTCGTTAGAACAAATAAGAGGGAAAATGAAATGTTGTTCAACTTTTTTCTCTATTCTCACTACTTTCGAATTCTTTCCTTTGAGCTCAAAAATTGATACTGATTGAAGCTCGAGAAAGTAGATATTATCCTCTTTGCGAAATTCCAATGTTTTCAATTTTTTTCATTCGTGCAACAATATGGAATTTAAAATGAAGACCCCTTAATTTTGAAGTTAGGAGTCTTTTACGTTTTAACACATAAAATTGTTTGTCTTATGTTAATAAAGTGTCTTGATATAATTTCATGATGAACTATTGAGTATTAAACTATCGTATGAGCAGGCATGTTGTATGCGTTTGAATTCCATTTTTATATGCATGATTTTGTTTCTTTTTCTCTATACTAGTCATACTCTCTAATCTTTAGAGTAAATTGAAGTATTGAAACAACAATTATGCACTAAGATTAGTTATTGAAGTTGAACTTGAAAATGGCTTGAATATGTGATATATTTGTAGTTTGTCCCATGGCCAAGTTCAGTTGCAAACTTAGTTTTCAAACTAACATAATGATTATTGAATAATTGTGATGCATTTGAAAATTATGAGGCTCAAGATCTACGTAAACTATTTATAGTTTAGGTGATTTTTGAATGTAGCTCGAATGACATGAATATCTCATTTTGTTTATTGTGGATATTGGAGCCCCCATGCATCGGGTTATGCGCATTCTTGTTATTTCTCAAGTCATGGAGACCCCAATTTGGGGTAGTTCTAATGTCTTGCTACTGTGTAGGCCATTCATATCATCATGATGTGGGAATGGGCCTATGTATCCCATGTTTTGTATTTTGAGAACATTTTAGGATAATGACATAGCTCATGCATTTTTAGTTAAAGTCATGTTTAAGGAAGAAAGTTAGTTCTTTGCTTGCTTATAAACCAAAAATAATTGTAGTTAAGGTTTAATAATCTTTACCTAATGTAAAAACGTTCGTAGAGATCATTGTGATAATATTATTCTCAAAGTTGATTTAGCACATCTAATATTTTCTTTGCTCTTATCAATCTTTGATTTTAGTCTTGTAGGTGGTTCATTTACCATCCCTAAGCAAATATTCGCTAGATACTAGGCGAGAACATGTTCGAGATAAGAAGAAGTCGAATCTTAGTTCATTCTTTTTGGAAATATTTATGTATATACATGTATTGTCCAAAAGGTTATGGAAAATCTGAAAATTTATTTATTTTGAGAAAATGAAACAAAATTCAGAAAGAAAATTTTGAACACTATATATATATATATATATATATATATATATATATATATATATATATATATATATATATATATATATATATATATTTATCTTTTTTTTTGAAAGAGTAGGAAACACGTTATTTCGAACTAGAATTCAAAATTTGGAGAGGGTCCAACAAATTTAATGAAAGTTTGTTTTGAAAATAAGGTGAAACTACTATTTCTAGTATGCAAAATACATAAACATGTTATTTTCGAAATTGGACTTGAAATGGAAAGAAAAGCCTAGCTCGTAATTGAGTGTGACTTTTTGTCCAAAATTGATGAAAGTAAGTTGTAATTTGTTGCTTATTTCAAAAATGATATGAAAATATGAGCAAAATTTTTAATCTTGTTATCTTTCGTTTTTAGTGTTTGTCATTATTGTCATATTTTGTTAATTGCAAGTGAAGTTCTTCCAATTAAACAGGCACCATGGTTTGAAAATGAATACTTATCAAACTTAGGTTTGATGGAGTGTTAGAATAATTTTTAAAATCATTCGAATCACTTTCCAAAATATGGTCTTAATACAAAAAAAAAGCTAGAATAGACCTATATTTTTGTAGCCCCCAAGTGTAGACTTAGGTGTTTTTTGCAATTCATGTATACATATACTGGGGATGTTTCTCATGTTCGAAGCCCCTAGATTTGTATTTCCAATTTGTCGGATTTTGCATATGTTATTATCATGAATTGTTTGATCAAGTAGGAAGTAATGTTCTTCCCTTTGTCATTTAAGTTATTAAGATGGTTCGTAATAAGCTTTGCATGACATTCATTTTGTAACATAATTAGCATGTTAAAATATGTAAATAGAGAGAAGTAGGGATGTTCTGGCTTTATTGAGCCCCCATTGAGGTAAAAAGAATTTTTTTTACCATTTTTGGAGTTTTTAGTTGCCAATGGGGAGGATCATCCTGACTTACCCCCCAAAAAAGAAATAAAAAAAAAAGGACGGATTTGCATAAAAAAGGAAGGGGAATCCAACTTTCCTATAGAAGTATAAAGATAGAAAAGTAGACATGTTTTCGAAAAGCAAGGATTATTGACTTAATAGTTGAATCATCGTGATGACTTGGCGGTGAGGTATATGTGTAATAGCGATAACGATCATTTTTTCATGTAGCAATTATGTTAATCAATGTTCCTTGCTTAGAGAGGATAAAGATATCCCACGCAGGCGGACATATTAATTGCTTATGATAAGTAAGATGGCCAATGCTCAAAAGTTGTAATAGACATCTAAAGTTGACATCAAGGTTGTCGATACATCAACTCTATTTATTGTATTCACTCGTTTTCTTTCTAGGCAATGTATATAGAACTTGAATCACCTTGGTAATAAATAGCCCTATTATTAAAAGAAAATAAGATGATTGTTTTTTTAAGTGATAGTCATCTTATTTTTCTTGGTAAAAGATATGGAAAACATCGAATTTAAATTGATTTGATTGCTTTATCAAAACGATGTAATCAAGCCAATGGCTATCAAATCATCCAAATTATTTTATTCTTTTATTTATATTTTTTTTTCGATTTTTGCTCAACATTTCATGCACTTTATGTATGGGCATAACTACTCAATAGTAGGTCCATATATGCAAAGGCCTAAGGTGGGCCATATTTTCGTAGAATGATGGTTTTTGTGGTACATGGTTATGGGCTACCTCAAGGACGACCTTTACAGGGTTGTAACGTGGCTAGGCTCAAAGTTATATAAAAAAAAATGGACAGGATCAAGTATACTCCCTTAATCCCTTACTTTTCGTGCTTCCCAAATTAAAACCTTTCTAGTTCATTTAACAACTCCTACATTAGGTGCCTTTCTCTTGCCTTTTTTTTTCCTTTTTTTGGCAAGTTTGGTTTTGGGTTTAGAACAATTTTTTTTACTTTTGCATTGGATTTTTCCTTTTTGGGTTTAGACTAACCTTGTGTCCCCCTCTTATATTTCGTTCCCCCAAATTTTTATTTGTATCTCTTTGCACCATTCCCATCCCAAGGTTTGGAATAATGTAGGTTGAATAAGTAAGACTCAATTGACGAGGCTCAAAAGGGTTGCCAAAAATGGATTTGTTCTAAGGTTAAAAAACATGGGATTATCTTCGTGGAGTTTCAAGTTGCCTCCTGTGTTCGTGTAATCATCATATCCTTTATTTGTGGGGCAAAGATGGACCTCTTTTCATTCGATAAATCTTGTAATCCAAAGCTCATTAAGATTCTTAAAGTGTTGAGTATGTATGCCTGTTTTGATATTGCCTGTTTGCATATATATTTCATTAAATTCGAGCGAATAACAACAAAGTGATCAAGAAGAGAATATAATAGACGTGCTTGAAAAAATAATTTTTATTCATTAATTAATGAGAGTACACAATAAGTAGATTCGACAGCATGAATCTCTTAGTTTATCATAAAGAAAACAAAAAAGGAACGAAACAAAACAAGACCTAAGGTGCTAAATCTTGAATTGTTGACAACTTCTTGAGATTGCGTCTTCGAGCTTTGTCCGTTTCCAACGTAGGTGAGATCCGCTCTAGATATCTAGTCCATCAATATGATTCATGGTTTCATTTATCAAGTCCCTTTCTATTAATGTCCCCATAGTATAGACTTTACGAAATGTGTCTAAACCAAGGTATTGTAAATGACACTTGTATGGTGGAGACATATTATCTATAAACTTTGGGAAAAGTTCATGACCTAGAGGTCTTTGTGAAAGAAGAGCAACCTTTGATCGCCACTTGGAAAAGAAGTCAATAAAGCCTTCTTCTTCTCCTTGCTTGAGCAATTCAAGATCGCGCAAGGTAGTTGTGAGCTCGATGTTATCTCTATATTGGGCTAAAAACGCTTTTACAACGTCCTCCCAAGTGGAAGTTTGATTCGCATTGAGGTTATAAAACCATGATCTAGCAGTTGGGTCCAATGAAAGAAGGAAAATACAAGCATATAAGCTATGCTCGACCTGTTTCATTGCCATCATTCCAAGAAAGCTCATTAAATGAGTCCTAGGATTGTCCGTAACCTTAAAGGTTGGTAAATCCGTAGTCAAGAACTTTTCTAGGAGAGTCTTGCCACTAGGTTGTGGTGCAAGCTAATAATTGAAGAACTTAGTCCCTGAACTAGCTCGAAGGAAAAGTTTCTCCAAGGCCTCTAGTCTTTCGACTCTTTCTTTTTCTTGCAACATTCTTTCTTTTTCTTTCTCTACTTTTATTTTATCCTTTTCTGCTTTTCTATGAGCCTTCATTTGGGCTTCTTCTTCTCGTAGGGCCTTTAGTTTTTGGAGTTCTTCTCTAAGTTTCTCCAATGCTACTTTGTCACCCATGATTGGACTAGGATGCGGATGTGGAATATGCATGATCTAGTAATATGTATCACGAGAAATTGAGCGTGTTCACTTAAAACTTTTTTTGCCAAGCATTCAAACAATGAACAAAAGTAAAAAATGTTTGTTTTTTTTTATCCTTCTAATACAAATTCACTTTAAGCAAGTTTGTTAATGAAAAATGTCAATAAATTCACGAACAATCATTAATGGAATGTCATGATTTATGTTGACTTCAACAAGGTAATCATCTAAGGATTTTACTTTAGGTGAACTGTGTTCGAAAAAGGTAGAAGAGAAAGAAAATAAAGTTGGATCGAATATGCTAATCAAATTTTTAGAAATATTAATCAACCTGAACATACTCCATAAATGATCAATGTACTAGAATATGATACTTGATCATTTAGATTACAATAAAGATCTTTAATTTTTAGATTCTCATATTGCTCATGTTTAAAGGATAACTACTATAAGTTTAAATAGAATGGTTAACTCCGAACATAAAACCCAAGTAATAATTAAATCATTTTATCGGATTTATCAATCATTATTTTCTCTTCTTTTTTTTTTTTTTTTTTTTTTTTTTGTTGAGAATAATAATTTTTTTTTTAGTTTCTCTTTTGCATCATACTTTCTTTTTTTTATTAGAACAATTTCTTGATTTTTTTTTCACTCTATTAATCATTATTTTTTTTTTGTGAGGAAATTATCCCAAGTAAGGTTCTTGGGATTTTCTTTTTAAACCATAGAAGAGATATATAAATAAATTATACTCTTAAATCAAGGTTGATTAATTATACTCTTAAATCAAGGTTGATTAATTACAACTAAAAGATGACGACCACGAAAATAGGCACGTTTAAAAATGGGAATATTGATGACGTCCTATTAAGGGATGCGAACATCTAATGACGAACCTTATAAGAAGTAATGTCATTAGTTCGATTAAAAAGTACGTAAACGAATCATCATAATCTAAAAGAGTATCGCGCGCAATTTTTCGTCTTGCACTAAGGTGGAGAGTGCAACTTCAAGTGTAGTGCCTGCCACATGCATTTTTTTTTTCGAAAATTAAGGATAATGCAAGATTTTTGAATTTTGAAAATAAGAGAAAGATGGAAGACATGTTTTTGGATATATTTTTTTAAAAAAAAAAAAGACCTGTTTTTTGATTTTTTTTTTTAAAAAAAGACCTGTTTTTTGATTTTTTTTTTTTAGAAAAGAAAAACAAAAAGTAAAAACAACGAACTAAGTTAGACAACATTGTTATTAGCACTAAATTAACAATTAACCTTGAAGCAGTAATATCGTTTTCTCGTAGGACGTTGCTCGTAACGAGTCAAAGTCAACATTGAACAGTAGGCTCGCGCAAGACTCAGAGTTACGCGAAAGAGCCGCGCGCAACTTCTGGACTTGCACTTGGAAGGTGCGCGCCACCTGGCAGGTTCGACATTTTTTTTTCAATCGAAACGATTTTTTTTAATCAAAATAGTTTTTATTTTTTATTTTTTATATTTTTTTTGTCAAACAACATTTTTTTGAATTTTTTTTTCAATATCTCTAGGTAACAAGTTGATTTAATTAGATTAGACACGAAGCATATAAGCACATAGACATGTAGTTCATAAGCACATAAAATGAACCGTCAAAGCATATAATGTCGTTCTATGGTCAAGGCTTGGGTGTCCAAAGGAACCATATCTTAAGAACGATGTATGAATCAATCACTCAACGTGTTGACCCCTGGCATGGTTCTCCCAACATATTGTTAGTGATATGGGTGGGATGATTGTTATTGATTTTGGGATAGAAGCCTAGTGTTGGCGACCCCTAGTCAATGAGCCAATCCCCAATGATTAGAAGGTGTTATGATTATGCATAATGCAATGTTGCTTGTTTGGATTTTACTTTTGTGAAGAAGGAAGATATTATGCGTTCAAGTCTCGTTCTCTAACTAGAGATCATCCAAGTTAGCCCTCGTTACAACTCATAGGTAACCTAAGTTGAAAACCTTGAACCATAACTAAGAACTAATCTTGTAACCTCTAAGTCCCAAGTTGAGTCGCCACTGTGAGGTGGGTAGCTCGTTGTAGGGGATCCCACTTCCTCTAAAGGTGTGTTAGGATTTGAATTCTTGACTGTGTTGGGAGACCTTGAATTTGAATTTATTCTATCATTACACTTTTTTGTAAGAAACTAGTAAGGAGTCGTCAATGAGTTTTGGAAAAACTCATTAACCTCATTCATTCCTTTCTCCCAAGTGGAGTTCAAGGGATATTTAGCATGAAACATAAGTTTACCCGTGCCCAAATTGGTCTACTAAACAAGAAATGAATTCGTGAGCGAGGGTACTAAAATAACATTCCATTTAGAGGGGGGAATCGCTCTCCAAGCCCAAGCGCGGCTGCTACTAGTTCTTCCTTTTTCACAATTTCATCACCAAAAAATATATGCAACGTGATACCTAAAACTAAGTTAGTTGATTTTATCTACAAGCATTAATCACATAAAGATTACATCGCAACAAATGTCGTTATTTTTTGTTATTTAAATTCGTGAAAAGAACAAGAAATAAACAATATTCGCCTTGACTTAGGTGATAAAACAATCAATTAATTATTCAAATTCTAGTCTTGATTAACGCAAGAATACTATGAGAAATTAATTAATTAAAGTTTATTTAAGGTGATCAAACAGCACTAATTAATTTAAAGTTGTTTAAGCAAGAAAAGAAAGGTGGTTTATCTAAGTGCTCAGGTTTTTACCACTTCTCCTTTCTAGATCTTCGTTTAAAACACTTATGGACTCCTTCCAGTTCGAGAACCTCCACCGTAAGAACAAATAAAAAAAAGGGTGAGTGTTTGGGAGAAAGGGATGATTAGTGCGTAAGCTCACAAGTTTCTGCTGACTTTTTAGGTTAATTTCCGTGTCTTTCAAAGCTCGTATTGAACCCTTATTTAAAGGGAATGGGTGAGTTTAGGGTTTTGAACATTCTACCACAGCAGGTGGTGCGCGCAACTTGTTTGCGCGTGGCTACTGCGCGTAAGTGATTAAGCTGCGCTGATCATGGCTGCGCAACCTATGGTCTTGCGCGCGCCTTTAGGTAAGATTCGATTCAGTATATTTATGAAATTCTGAATCTTCTACAAGCGCACCACTGGAGGTTGCGCTGGGTGTCACGCGCAACCTTCTGAGTTGCGCGCGCTAGGCCAGCACAACTCCTTGAGTTGAGCGCAGTTTCCCTGTGGCAGCCCTAGATTTTCACCTAGGCGCTTCTAATCCGTCAAAATTAGGTTTAATCTCGGGATTAGGCGTAATTACTGATCGGGCTTAGTACTAACAAGCCTTAGTTCATTTCGCTTTGCGTCAGGCTAGTTGGGTTTTGTCTTTAGGCTTTAATCACTAGTCCATAAGCATTCCTCTCTCCAATCCAACACAAAGATGGAATTATTTATCGTCATTGCACTTTCAGTCGGGACAAGGGACCAAAAGTAGATATCTACACTAAGCATCCGTTATCATTTACAAAGTTTTTCAGAATTCTACCTCGACTAGTATGGTACAAGTATTGGCAAAATAGGTGTAAAAAGTACAAGGATGCCGAGAACAAAACGTTCTAGTTTTGTGCCTGAGGAAGCAGAAAATGTTAGTCGGCGTCCTGGCAAAGAACCAATGGTAGAGCCAGATTCGCCGACATCTGATGTGCAAGATTAGGACGTGGAATGTGTTGAAAGAAGTATTGATAGTTCGAACGAGGAAGAAGATCAGAGTATAGGTGATGAGGAAGAGGGAGATGAGGAAGAGACGGATAAAGAGATAAACGAGGATGTTAATATTGCCGAGCAGTTGCTTAAAGAAGAAAGACTAAATGAGGGCTATAATTCAGAGGAGGATGATGATGAGCACCGACAGCCGCTTCGTTTACCTAGAGAACTGAAACTGATGAAGACAGTGGTAGATAAGAATTGGTTAAAGGTGGGGACCGATAAGGACTACTGCCATGTGGGTCAACATTTGTTTAAGCTATCGGATGGTTGTGAGTTGACACGACCCAAGGAGGGAAACACCGTCATGGATTGTCCTGAAGGGCATATAGCGGTATATGCGAAACACTTTGAATTTGGGCTTCGTTTTCCGCTGCATCATTTTATTGAAAATATATCTAAAGCATGGAATGTGTGCATTGCTCAATTGACGGTGACAACAATTTGGAATATTGTGTTGTTGATTTGGGTTTATGTTTTTCATGGGTTTTCCACTAACCCTTAATTTGGTCCGTAAGATACATTGGATCAAAAAGGACAGTCAATCACCAGGCTGGTGGTCTTTATACACAGCTTCTGGTAAGATTACGGTTTGGCCAAAATTAACAAGTTGTAAAAAATGGCAAAACCAGTTTTACTTCTTAAAATTACCAGACAATTTCGGTCTGCGTAGAACTTTCTACCTTTCCCATAGCAGGTTTGATTCAATTAGAAATAGAAAGCTAGGCACCAAAGAATTAAAGGCTTTTCGATTTTTCTCCTGTCTATATGTAAATGAAAGTGAAAAAATAATAGTTGTTCCAAGGGTGTGACTGCCTAACTGTAATTATATCTTGGGCAACGCCCCCTTTCTCATGTGGTTCTCTGCAAGACTGATGCATATGGTATGACTTTAACATATTATTTTTAAAGCGATAGTCGTTTTCATAACTGTGTATTCAAGTTACGTTATTACTTTTAGCGTATGAATGTGTACGTTAAGATCCTTAAACTCTTTTGTTTTTGTTTTGGTATTGACAAGCTTGATTATCCACGACTAGGGTTGAAACCTGACGCCACAGTGAAGTACCAGTGTCCACCAAATCCCTAATCAGCATACGATACCTTGCTAGTCTTTGCCACTAGAGCTTTAAAGGGAAAACAAAGGAGCAAGCACGATATGTCGTCGGCAGGGAAAAAAAGAACAGGGCCGAAGACTCTTCCCCTCAAAAGGAATGGTGGTGTCAGCACCGGCTCCAAGAGGTCAATTGACGTGACTGACCGGGATCATTCTAAGAAGCAAAAGACCATCCCATAAAAAAACCAACCATCAGACCAGCCCAAGGCTGTTCCAGTTGACACCAGGAACATTGTGAATATGGAGAAGGATGATGCCGACGAAGTTAAGAAGACAATGAATATCATTGCACCTAAACAGCCGGTCATTGGTGCCGACAACACAACTTCACTAAATAAGGATATGCAACACTCTGCTACATTGCAATCTGGCTCTAGTAGCAAAAATGCTCATTCTAGTGCTGACAAATGACTTTATTGAAATTCCCCATGTTAAAATTCCTGACGATATGATGGAGGAATTTTCGGTTCCTGCCGGCATGGCAGGTGAACCATGGCACCCTCACATTGAGGTAAACAGGGGAGAGTCTGTTATCATAGATGATCAGGCAAATGGTGGGAGCCTGGTTTAAAGGATGCTGAAAGACTTGGCGACGCCTGCCGACAAGCCTGTTAATCAGCTTTCTGCCCCCTGTGGCCAGTTAATGAATGATATGTTGAGGGTAAGTCATCAACAACTTGCAATTCGCATTTTATATGCTGATTTTCTCTCTCTTTTTTTTCTGTTTTTTTTTTTTATTTATACAAGTTAATGATTTGCCTTTATATGCAGACTGTCAACTCGGCTATGGAGGTTGTCCATATGTACAAGTATTATCAAAGGTATGTAGACAAGGCAGCCGATAAGGTGAAAAAGGCCGATGATGAGCTTAAGGCAGCCGTCCTCAAGGTCGAGGATTAAAAATTGAAGATGAAGGTTCTTGAAAATCAGCTTACCGACCAGGATGAGCTGAAGAAAAAGTTAGAGGATCAGAGCAAGCTTAAGACCTGAATTGCCGAATTGGAGAATAGCTTGAGGGCCGCGAAGAAGGATAAAGAGAAGTTGTTGAAAAACTTGGAGCAGGCTCGTCTTGAGAAGCCCGGTATAAGGCGCCAAGCTATCAACCGATTCATGAGGTCAGACTTATACCGAGACTAGTTCGTGGACCATTACACTAGTGGATGGGTAGCGGCACACCGTTGTGTGTGCAAAGCGGAGGGCTGGGAAGAGGAGAAATGGCAGGGAGTTGAGGATGCTTACGGCGAGGATAAGCACCATTCTCGTACCAGCTATGGGAAAACATATTTCTCTGACCTTCCATCTATTGAGACAATGACGAACGTGGAGCCACGAGACATGCCTGACAAGGAGTTTGACGATTCCACTCTTGCCAGCCCCCTAAGTGAGAAAGGACCAGAGAAAGAGTCCGAGAAGAAAAACGATAAAAGGGGCAGGCAATCATCACCAGCATCATCATGTGGATCCTCTTTTTCTTGCAATCGCTGCTGACCTTGTCATGTTAAAGTTTGTTTTTGTTTTTTAAACTAAGGTTTCTGTCTGTATAAACAATTTCACTTATCTGGTTTTCATCGGTCTGATCCTTGTGTTTTAAGGTGATGGTTGTCGGATTTTTTAGAATTTACTGTCGAAATACTTTTTAAGCTTTGCTGCTAGATATGTATAAAGTTTTTTATGCATTGACTTGGTTGGTTGAATTATCTTCACATTAGTTATGTTCACTTTGAATTAATACGTAGCATACTTAAGCCTACAGCAACTTTATCGTAGGTGCATTCTTGACCTTTTGGAAAAATAATATACAGTAATTTCTACTCAAATACCTTTTACTAACCACGCTATCGGCTGTCAGTACGTTACCGTATACTTATGCATAATCTTTACTTCAACATATTATTATCTAAACTTTATCAGCCCCGGTTATGATATAGGGTTTATTAATTTTATCATGGTTTGATTGTCTGCTAACGGCTTATACCCTTAATTCATAAAAGCCGCTTAGCAATAACCGTTATCAAACATGCATGGAAACAGTATTTTAAGTTGGTAAATTTTAAACCGAATAATTTTTCCATCAAAAAGTATTTATAGTTTTATTTTATATAGCCGCTATATTACCGGCTTGAATGTGCGCTTCGGTCCTCCAAATGGATTTAAGTTAAACTTACTCGAACACCTTTCGCGAAACGGCTATCAGCCACTATAACATGACCAACTTATAGGCCAATATTATAGCACGAATTCACCAGTAATATATTTATAGCCTCATTAGATTGAGTAAGGATGGTGGATCAGACCATCATTTAACTCGTCCAGTAGGTATGATTATCAATTAACGTCTTTCCTCACTTGAATGGGTTAGACAGCTAGCTAGGTATGATTGAGGGTGGCTAACTGCCGCGTAGGCAAATTTAATTTTGTATATGCTCAAGAAATTTTTGATCGGACCGTAGTCAAATTGAAAGCGTGATCAAACACCATTGCCATTGGCAACCCAAACCTAGTGAATATGCTCTTCCAGATGAACTTTCTAACTTCATTGGGCATTATTTTTGCTACAGGTTCAACCTCTATCCATTTTGTGAAGCAGTCTACCCCCACAATTAGGAACTTCCTTCCACCGGTAGCCAAGGTAAACAGCCAGACAATATCAATTCCCCATTGTGCAAAGGGCACCGGGTTAAGATATGTGTCAAGTCGTTTGGCGGTTGATTTATTGTCGGCCCAAACTTCTAGCAGTCGCGCACTTTTTCACGTATGTCAATGCAACTGCATTCATTGTCGGCCAATAATAACCTCTCTTCATTGCTTCCAGAGATATTGATCGGCCGCGAGCATGGTTTCCGCATTCTCCTTCGTGAATTTCTTCTATTAACCTAGCAAACTCAAAGGCCGTTATGCACCTTTGCAGAGGTCATGAAAAACCCTTTTGTAAAATCCCTCATGAAACTTTACGAAGCAAATACTGTCTTTTTTCACTTTTTGTGCGTGAAGTTTATCTGCAGGATGAACATCATACAACTTATAAGCCAAGATGTCATCATACCACTCTCGGCCTTCTTCGACGAAGTTAAACTCTGCATGAGTAATTTCAATACTCTTATGGTCAAGAATTTCCACCATCACCGTTCCCTGCAGTTCATTAAAGATTGATCTCGCCAATTTTGCCAAGGCGTCTGCCTGCGCATTCTGGGCACGTGGTACTAGATTGATTTCAAAATGTTCCAATTTTGCCGTTATTTCCTTCATTTTTGCTAGGTAAGCTATCATGGCTTGCTCTCGGGCTTCATAGTCACCACTAAATTGACTTGCAACTAATTGTGAGTCAATTGATAATTCGATCCGTTTTGCCTCAGCCGCTATGCATAACTGGATTTCGGCAATGGCTGCTTCATATCCAGCTTCATTATTTAAAGCTTTGAATTTGAACTTTATTGTTACTAGATAAGGTGGAGAGATCAATCATGCAAGAAGAAACTGGTTTCCTAAAAAAATATGTGCTTGAATTTGGCATCTTGAAATTGAACCCGTTGAGTTTGAAGAAAGGTGGAATAAGGTGATGGTTGAATACCACTTGGAAGAACATGAGTGGTTAGGTTATATGTACAAGATAAGGGACAAGTGGATTTCGGCGTATTTCAGAGATGTGTTCCTTGGAGGAATAATGCGTACAACATCAAGATCCGAAAGTGAAAATAACTTTTTCAGCTCCTTTATCAATCCTCGTGTATCACTTGTTGAGTTTTACTTGGGATATGAAGCTTCAATTGATGCCCAAAGATACACTCAAGGTCAGAATGATAATGATTCAAAGCACAAATATCCTGAGTGCAAAACACCACTATGGATAGAAAAGCATGCCTCACATTTATATACTAACTCTGTCTTTTATTAATTTCAATATGAGATTGAAATTGCTTATTTTTCTTGTGGTGTTGATGAATTGAAGAAAGAAATGGATTGGAAGTTGCAAAAGTAAGTGAAGGAAATCGGACTAGAACACTTGATGTTGTGTTTAATCCAACTAACTATGACACCACATGTTCTTGCAAGCTATTTTATAGACAAGGAATTCCATGTAGACATATGATTTGGGTTTGGAAAGCAAAAAAGTTTGAAACCATTCCTGAGCAGTATATGCTACATAGATGGACTACTATGGCATTGAAGAAACCAATTTTTGACTTGGGAGGAAACCTGTTGGAGCAATGTGCTAATATAATTGACAAGAAATAATTGTTAAATGATTTATGGTCTGAGATACACACTTGTGTAAGTTTGGCAGAAGGCAAAGATGAAGATATTCATGACCTTGTGATAAATCTTCAAGGAATAAGAAAGGATTTGGAGGCTAAGAGGATTGCAAGAAATAATGAAACAACAGCTGGAAGTACAAACAACAAAGAACAAGACATGTAGCTATTGATTGGAGCTAGTGTGCCAATTGAAATAATTGTCAAACCTCCAAAAATTTCAAAGAATAAAGAGACTGCAGTTCATGTATCAAATGAAGAGACTTCAAAAAAAGAAAGGGGCTGAGATTGATGTGTCAAATGTTGAAACACGAGGTAGAAGTGCAAAAAGGCTAAAGGGAGAAAAAGAAAAGCATGTTGAACAAAACCAGAAAAAGAAGAGATTATGTAGAGGTTGTGGTGAATTTAGTCATCATGATATTAGAAATTGTCCAAAAAAAGTGTAATGATACTTTTATATGAATATAAGATTGCTTTAGCAAAGGAAGGTAAAATTGCTTTAACTTTATTCAGATCAGACATACTTTGAGCTGTACTTTATTTTTGTTGATTGGGATCTCATCAAATTTTGAAGGGCATATATCATACTCTCTGTGTATAGGTCTTAATGAACTTGTATAAACTAGGTAATAAATCATGCTAGTCTGATCATTTTCACTTTCACATTCATATTAGTTCTAGGAACCAGTGACATTGCTCCTCTTTCATTCTTATTGGCTGAGCAAAAGAAGTAATTGTCCAACAAACATATATGAGGATACTTTGTGGAAAATATCACCATCCGTAATGGTTTATAGGTCAAATGAGCAAACAATTCTTTAATTTAATCATTCATTAAATCGGCAAGCATTTATTTGTCGATTAGTGAAATGAGCAATCAATTATTCGCTCACTTGACTTAGTATAAATAAACACTAGGTATAAATGACAAAGTATTTCAAGTAAAAAATATAAAAAGAAAGGTTATAAGAACAAGATTAACATAAACACATCTGTCAAATTTGATCATTTGTCCCATTGAGAACATCATAAGAACTAATACTTCTATTGTTCTATACAAATCCTAAGAACATCATAACAATTGTCTAACCTCTTAATATGCCCTCATTCCCCTATATACAATAATTACCAAAATGTGATTCTTCCTAAAGTCAACTTGTCTTATCAACTTCAGTCTTCAATTCTCTCCCTTGAATGCTCTTGGATTGCTGCCCCTAGCTTTCTTCAGTTGTAACACTAGCTTCCTCGGCCTTTTTTTTTCTTTTGAACAATTTGTTTAACAGATTTAATAGTATTTACTTCACTTAAAATAATTGAGAAGCTATACTTCAAACGAAGGTTTTCAATGATTATGACCTGCAAAGAGGAAAAAAATGAAGCAATAGTTCAGGGTAAGGGTCTATTAAATTATAAATAGATAGGTAAGTATAGGGAGGCAATAGTCCAGATTATTCAAAAGTTGTAGAAGGTCATCTTAGAAAGCAAAATTTTGATTGAGGTAGTAGCAAAATAGAATTAAAATGAGCAAAAGGCTGGTTGTTATGGTCTCCCTATGTATATAATTAATCTCATAGTCTTCCCTTCCTAGAAGGTGAGGCTTATTGAGATACTCAGATGAGATGAAAATGACCTGTAAGTTGACAAATGAGCAAATAATTGTTTGATAATTTGACAAATGAGCAAGAATTATTTGCTCATTTGACAAATGAGCAAAGAATTATTTGTTCATTTCGAAAGATTTGAAAGATTTGAAGCACCAACAGCAAGCATGAAATGTGAAAGACTTACATTATTTTTCTCGAAACCTGAATTCCACTTTTTCAAACCCATATATGTTTCCATATGCCTCATCATTGCAACTCCACAATGCAAATGATCATCATCTAAACACTTCCAGGGTAAGTCAATCACTACATACTCCATAGACTTGATCTCTTTCAACAAAACAACACTTTGTATAGTTCTTTTACCATCCATGAAATATGAAAATGCGCTTTTTTGAAAATGAACAAATAAATTAAAATAAGAACAAAAACAGGCAGAACAAATATAGGCAGAAAAAGACCAAGATAAACAACTAAACTCTAATCATTTTTCTGAAATAATCTAACAAAATCTTAAGCCATACCAGATTTTTAAGAAATTTCTTGTTTTCTCTAGAGCCTTCTCTATAATCAATAACCTCCATTGTACCACGCTCTGTGGTGTTGTTAAAACATACCAAAAAATAATGATCTTTTTCAAATACTGGGAAAAACAACAGCTCAATATCTTTTTTGGGATGACTGTTTTGCTGAATTCCGGCTCCACTATATCATAAAACATTTTATTCCTTTGTAGAGCACGATCACTTTCGTATTGAAAAAGGCATTCCAAAAAAAATACATAAAGAAAAATACATAAATAAGATGAATCTAAATGAAAAGAGTAAATATGAAATGAGCAAAGTCATACAAAATGAGTAAATTGAAATTTATTTGACAAATGAGCACTGAAGGTTTTGCTCATTTGACAAATGAGCAAAAAATTAACTGCTCATTTGACAAATGAGCAAAAAATAAATATTTATTTTCAATGAATGAGCAAGAATAGTTTGGCAAATGAGCATTGAATAGTTTGCTCATTTGACAAATGAGCAAAAAACTAATATTAGTTTTTGGAAATACAAACTAGATCTACATTCAAATATTAAAAATCATATGAAATGACCAAAGTGAATATGAACAAAATAAAACAAAATAAAATGAACGAGTTTAACTTACACTTGCCGTAAGACTGAAAAAGAAATATCCACGAGAATTGATATCTCTATATTTCTCATTATAATTCAGAATAGTAGACCATGCATTAATGATTTCTCAATGAATTTTGTTCTGATTTTTTAGCATTTCAAGTTGAAATATCATTACTTCGGTACCAGCCTCACCCTCACATGAAAACATTGGATCACTACATATAAGATTTAGGGAAGTTAATATAATTTCAATCGAAGGTATGTAAAATGAGAATACAGAGTTGGACTCGTTTTAAGAAAGAAACATAAGGGCAATTGCCAATTTCCAGAGGGGTACTTCAAAATGCAAGAGGCTACTGAAATTTCCATCACCCTTTACTCTGAAATGTATTTCTTAAAATAGGTCTAGCTCAGTATTTTTAAATAAGAAAATATTGCTCATTTTGAAAATGAGAAAAATTTAGATAAGTCAAGATAAACAATTATATGACTTAAATAAATACTTACAAACGATTTTTCTTCTCATGAAATACTGAATCCATATCATCTTTCTAAACTGCTGTTAATGGTGTGTAAATGTTGATAATCCGAGACTTAAAAAGAGATCTAATCTGCAACGATGGTTGCAATCTACGCTTCTTCTTCGGAATAGAACTCTCCTTTTCAGTATCTCCTTTTCTCTTAAGCACAATTGGATCTTCTTGAGCATTAGAAATGGACTCTTGGTGATTAGAATTCAGAGCATTTGCAACAACAACAACAACTGATATAGAAGCTATTGTAGAAGCACCAACTTGTGCACTGACAAGAGCAACTACAGGTTCATCAGTAGGTGCACTACTAGGGGACTTCTCCTGAGAATCAGTTTCTTGAGAAGAGATTCCTAAATTGAATGTGGGAGTTCCAGATCCTTTAGCAAGTGTACTTCTTAAACCATATCTGATACTTGAGTCTCCAAGTTTTTTAAACACATGTTCAGCAGCCCTAGGCTCTATGACAACGGACGGACATTCAACATCAGCGATACCACTTGCTATGTGAACACATTCAGCAGCAATCTTAGTAACATCAACGGGTTCCGATTCACTTAGATGAACAACCCTTAGTAGCGAATAATTTGATTCTTTTCTGCTTCTTTTCACTGAGCTTCTCTTCTGCCACTACAGCCCCTGATGAACCAACATTAGCAGCAGCCCCTGATGAACCGACATCGGCAGCACACTCCTTTTCAATAGAGTTCCTGCTCATACAAAATGATAAAAAAAAAAAAGTAAAATATCACATAGATTTTTTTTTTTTTGGAGGTGTACTTAAGGGGAGGGTCTAGAGTATGTTATGATAGAGAAGCATAGGCTGATAAATTATCTAATGAACAATTGTTAAATGAGAAATCAATATTTTGCTCATTTAGCAAATGAGCAAATAATTATTTGCTCATTTGTCAAATGAGCAAACACTTAGTTGCTAATTTAACAAATGAGGAAAAACATAGATGCTCATTTGTCAAATGATCAAATAGTTAATTGCTCATTTGTGAAATGAGAAAATGTTTGCTCATTTGTCAAATGAGCAAATAATTAGTTACTCATTTGTAAAATAAGCAAACATTAATTTAATCATTTAGGAAATGAACATCAGTTTTTTGCTCATTTAGCAAATAAGTAAATAGTTAGTTGCTCATTTGTCAAATGAGCAAACATTTCTTTAATAATTCATTAAATCAGCAAGCATTTAATAAGAAAACATAAAATGAGGAAATAAGAAAACATGCACATTATCCTTTCCATAGGTACATTCGTATAATCTTTAGCATTGGTAGAATCAATAGCAACTAAAGAATCCATAACACTGAACAATTCTACAATTATAAAAAAAAAACCCGAAAAAATGTAAACTAACTAAAACAAAGGAAAAGTCAAATTAAGAAGCAATTTTGTAAGAGAAATAAAGAGGGGGAAGGGGGGATTCACCACATTTCTAACAAGAAGCAGAGGATCCTAAATGTGAGAAAATAGTGTCCTACCAACCAAGATAAAGTAAGAAAATTAAATAGTCCATATAAACTATCAGAAGGTTCAATTCACAGCTCACATAACTTGGTTAGAGACTATTACTAACAGCCTCCCGACCAGTATTAGTATATCACAAGATTTTAGGAAATGATAGCAGTCCCTGTTTTCTCAAACAAGCAGCATGAAAATTATGCATGTGTTTATAAACCATAAATAGATCATCAATTTTAACCAAATACCAGCAGAGATATGTATTAATCCCAATTCTAACATGATCCAGTTCACCAACATGTTCTAAAGCAAGAATACATGTTAAAATCCATATGAAACTACAAATATCTAAATTTTGTACTGAAGGCAACTTAAAGGAAAAATCTGATGCAAGCAAGTCGGAACCTTACTACTGTCATAAATAAACTTCTAATCTTCATAAATCAGAAACTGAAGATTTGAAGAGGATAAAGAAGGCAGCAGAGCAAAATACAAATTTATTGCCAGCACTTAGTTTTGAAGCTACAACAAACACAGGCACTCACAGCTGACTGATGCACAACTCTAACACAATGCATTTTTAAGACATAACTGCTAGTCTGCCAGACAATTAAATGAATGATAAATAAAAAGTCTTACAGGAAGAATATGTCAACCTGAGGAAATATTCAATCTGGTCTCGAAATCATGTACTAATGGGAACCGAATATTAACAAATGCAAACCTTATAACAGTAGTGAGTAAAACCAAACACTTGTTGAGTTGCTCGATATCTTCCTTGCTAGCCATTAAATTGAAGTAAAAGTGGACAAGATGTGGCGGTGATGGACTTTGTAAAGAGGATGGAGGTTTCCTTGGATGTCTCGAGCCATATCAATCTACCCCTGGTCTTGACCAAGTGCTGCAATATTGAAACAAACGCACCTTTAATGACTTGAATCAACCTTAAACCATCTAGAAAGGAAGAAGAAAAAAAAAAGTAAAAAGAGTTTTTGAATTTTTTTTTTTTTTTAGAAATAAGTATTTATGGAAGGATACCATCCGGCGTACTCATAAAAGAAACGACGGAAAAAATAACACAAGACCATCCTAATGTACGATCATGAACTACATGGTGCATGACTTGAATAAAATAGCAAGTGTGTGGACTCAACTCGACTCGTGAGTGATTAAGTGAGGTTATGGGACGTGTTTTATAACCGTAAAACTAGACATGACGCTAGACGGGACACACAAACCACAGAAATATGCACGGAAGACCAAATAAAGACTGTAAGCAACATTCCCTAGGTACCCCGCCACGGTATAACTATCGTGGCATGGAAATCTGTACCGTGAAGCGATATAATTTGCCATGACACGGCACTGGTTGTCGTGACGTGGCATTTCTGCCGTGACATGGTAACCAGTTCCAGGTCCAGTTTGTGACTTTTTCAAGATTTTATTCAATTTTAAGGTCTGTACTAAGTACCATGTGGAATAAAAACCCTCGGTCATACATTAGTCAAAATAACAAGATAAACAAACACACTTGGGGTTCGCAACACAACAATAAAGCCAAGGAACACGTAGTCATGATGATGCAATGAAAAATTTCAGTTAAGTTTTATGTTCCACTATGGTCAAGCTTTTTGGTGTCAAAAGGGAACCATGGTTAAGAGTTTGGACATGTTAACAAGGAAGCCTCCCTTGAGAGTGTATGCCGACGGGCGGCTCCGCAAGTTCGTGATGAAATCGAACTTGACTCTATGGTTTGGGTGGATTTAATAACTTGGATGAACCCTTATTGTCATGAAAATTTTCGGGTTGATAGAGCTTAAATCCCCCGGGGCTAAAACATATGTAGAACACATACGGTTTTTCAGAAAAATCGAATGAAGCTAATAACGAGAAAAATGGCAAAACCACTGAAAAAAATTTCAAGACTACCGTGCCACGGCAGTAATTACCGTGTCATGATACAGATTATTGCGCCACGGTAATCTTTGTCGTGTCACGGGAATCCTGCCGTTGCGCGGTAGTCAAGAAATTAAATCAGTGCTTCTGTTTTTTCAATTTGCGATCAGGTTATTCAATTTCTCCTATGAGGAGAACCTAAATACGACGTTGAAACGTCAACGCATATGCAACAATGCCTAATTAATCACAGGAATACAATTCAAAAATCTTTCCAGTCTTATCCACTCATCTTAATTAAATATCGATCACTTAAATCGAAAAATAACCAAGAATCCTCCCCAGTGGAGTCACCAAATTGTAGGCGTCATTCGACATGCGCCTACATAAGCATGTTGTGAATATGCTTGGCACTCGTAGGAAGTGGGAATTGACATATGTTTAGGACACGATTAGGGACAAAGCAAAGTAGGGAACCACCAACAAGTTTGTAAGGAACTTGTAAACCGTTCATGGATCATTAAAAGGCAACCACGAAAAGGGACAACGATTGACCCGTGAGGAATACACCCTATTCATAATCCATGAGATTACTAACTCCATATGGTTCGGAACCACGAAAGGAGGATAGGGGATGATGGTACGAAGTGAGTCATGGAGTCACATTTGCCCGTATTGGCCTCTACTTGATTCTTATTGCGAAAAGTATTCCTTTGATCTCAAAGGCATACAAACAAATATTCAATTTGCTCCAAACTATTATTAAGCTAAATTGGTTTAATATTAATGCAACATATAATTCTAAATATCGTGATCTCTTGGTTAAACAATAAGATTATTAAAGGAACCTAAACCGGTCATCCAAATTATCTTATTAGGTTTTATGTTCAATTACATATTCCCTTTAACATGCAATATGGTGATCAACAATAAACAATAAAATAAACATCAACATTAGAAGCAATTTAACTATAATAACAACGATTAATAAGTGACAAACACAATAAAAATCGTTAGAAATACAATAGGAACAAAAGGAACATGATTCCTTACTTTGATTGTGTTTGCTTGCAACTATAAAACAATAAAACGCGTTAGTAACTTCAAGGAAAATAAAAAACAACAATGGGAACTAATTTAAATTAAAGTAGAGGTTATTTAGGGGCTAAACCCATAAACAGTTCTACCTTTCACGCCTTAGTTTAAGCGTAGAGTTGCGGGTAAAGTATGGACTCTGGGAACGCTTAATGGATGTATTGTGAAAGAATAGGGAAAGCTAGTGTTTAGGCTAGAGCATAAGAGAGAAAGAGAGAATGATTTGATGCACCGAAACTGAGTAATCTGCCTCGTATATATAGAGGAAATGAGCAGGGCGATGCACGAAACCCTACGCCAGAAATTGTCGTGACACGGCAAAGATTGTCATGGCACGACATTTCTGCCGTGACACGACAATTCTATTTTCCAGAATTCCGTCCAAATTCATTTTTATCTTTTGGTTTAACATTAAGCACGTGTTAATTAAGCGTCGTTTCAACTGTTCCGGACTTATATGAGGTTTAGGGTTCTAATATTTATTAATCGGCTTAATTAATAAATATAACGAAATGAATTAAAAAGGGTTTGGGCTAAAATGATGGTTGGACTATGCTTTGACTAAACATTAGGAATCATCTATTGACTTATTTGTAAGTTGTGTTTGACTGAATGTGGGTTTTAAGCAATCTCGAGATTAATATATACTTGACCTGATCAATAATGGCGGTGAAAGGTTGTTCATCATCGGGTTTGATTTTGGGGAGACATTTTTAGGTGTCTACAGGCACAAAAGCGACCACTTTTTTATATTAGGAGTTTTTATTTATTTTTATTTATTTTTTTTTTAATTTTTTTTTTTTTTACAAAATTTGGTGTCTCTCCTCTCATTTTCCCCACTAAAACACATTACTTCTTTTGTTTCTTCATCATTTCTATCCTCTTACTTATTACTTTTCAATATACTATTACCAACTTACACTATGTTTTTCTTGTAATTTTTTAATACCCAACTCTGCCACTTACATCTTATATTAAAGTTGATTATTTTACTTAAAACTGTAACACTTAAAAATAATGGAAAGAATATTCACATGATTCATGATCTGGTGCTAAAGTTCTTTATTCCTTATCTAAGCTATATTGGGTTAAGATGGAGCTATTTAACCCGCTTTAAGGGGTGTTTAGTATGCATAATGTATGGATGATGTATGAATTTAGAATGAATAAAATACATACCTAGTGTTTATTTTAAAAAAATATATTAAATTTCTAAAGTCATACCTCATACATATAAGGTATGAGGCTAAAAAATTTAAGGGGAAGTTGATGAGTGTGTCCTATATCTCATACCATACCTTAAATTTTATTTGTTACATCATTTTTATGAATAGTATTGAAACAATTATGTCCCTTATATATATTTTTGTATTTATCCTTAAATATAATTGTTCTATTTTTATGAATAATATTGAGACAATTATGTCTAATAATATATTTATTACTTATTTGCTCTCATTAATGTTAATTACCTCTTTTTTAAATTCTAAAAAAATAGTGTGCGAGCATTTATACGCTAAAATTCCGTATACACAATGGCGGATACATCGTGCGCTTTAGCCGCCCTAATTTATAATAAGCATCCCTATCCAACGTTTGATTAGACGACAATTTTGTCGCTACATTGTCAAGAAGTAAATGTCAAACAAGTGGGTTGAAATCTAATAAAAGTTTATTCTCATTAGGGTGGCTAACGCATGCGATGCACGTTTCATAACTAGCTAATCCAAGGAGCTTTTTCAGTTGTTGGCAACATAATGAGGGAAAATATGTAAACAAATATTTTTAGGGGTATAAATGTTCACACACTATTCTTAAGAGTTAAAAAATAAAAAAAGACAATTAACGTTAATGAGGACAAATAAGTAAATAAAGATTTTAGATGGTATAATTGTCTGAACGCTAATCATAAGATTTAAATCATTAAATCAGACAGGGAAAAGCTTAGCGGCAATTAACATCATATCAATAGGAATATGTAAACAAATATTTTTAGAGGTATAAATGTTCACACACTGTTCTTAAGAGTTAAAAAAGACAATTAATGTTAATGAGGGCAAATAAGTAAATAAAGATTTTAGATGGTATTATTGTCTGAACGCTATTCAAAAGAATTAAATCATTAAATCACACGAGGAAAAACTTAGAGGCAATTAACATCATAATAATATAGGCATATAGGTAAACAAACATTTTAAGGAGATAATTGTCTTTACACTATTCATAAGTGTTTTCTCATACTTTTTAAAAGGTAGGTATTAGTTGTACTACGTACATTAAATGCCATTATGCCAACTCAAATATGTTATTGAACTATAGAAGTACTCTTTATTTCATTTGTCAAGTCATGTAAATACACTACTTGACAATTGACACATACGTAAATATCCACATTCTATGTTATTCTACTTAAATTAACGAGAAAAATTGGATTAATACTTTCTTTAATTCCATTAGTCACCCAAAATAATAATGTTTAACTAGTGTGTGATCCAGGCTCCGATTTCTAGTTTGTACTTGTTTAGTTTGATAATTGTGTTCAACTGTTTTTTCTTAGTGTTTTGATAATTATCTTGAAAATTTTATAATTTGAAAACAGATTTGTATTAGGAGAACCATATTCAACATTTTGTATGTTATGATTTAAAGATATTTAACAACTATTGACTATTTTAAAAAAAAAATTATTATTTTTATCAAATCGAAAACTATATAGAGTGTTTTAAACTTCAAAATTAAAGTTGTAAAATCGTCTTATGATCATCATATGATGGGAACAAATAGTACAATTAAACACTAATTATCTTACCCAAGTTAACTATAATTTTGTTGGGTAATAAAACAATAACTAAGATGGTAAGACTTGTAACTTAATATTTATTGGTCTCAAGTTTAGGTCTTTGTACAATAAAACAATAGCTAACGTGACATGTTTATAGTACTTTCAAAAGGTGACATGTGATACGTATTTTATATTAGGAATGCTTTTTAATAAATAAAAATAAATAAAAGTTAAGATAGATGTGGTGTTACAAGAATGGCGTAATCGAGGTATGATTCTCAAAGTAAATTAATTAATATGAAAATAAATCATAAAATGGATTCCTTCATGGACCAAGATTTTTGTTTCATCGTCCCTTGCTTATCTAGCATGATTGTGCAAATTGGCCTCTAGATTTGGTTTGGTTCATATTCTTGTGATGAGTTATATTTTTCCGGTTCTCTTTTTATTGTAACCTATTCTTTTTCGATGAGTTGTAAAATAACTTCAGCGTTATTTATTTGGCCAAGGATGCTTATCTATCTCTTTGCTCATCACATGCTTCATATATATATATATATTTTATTTTTTTTTAAGTTTCTGTTCATTGCTTGAGTCTTTTTTTTTTTTTTTTTTTTTTTTTTTTTTTTTTTTTTTTTTTTTTTTTTTTTTTTTTTTTTCTATCTGCCTCCTCTCATAAAATATATTGTGCATTACCTACATGTTGTGATTAAAATACAAAGGAGGAAGTACATAATTTAACTTCTGTTTACTTATTTAGGGAACTAAGTCATATTCATATCTTTTCTATAAAAATACGTTTATGTTATAAAATTATTTAAATTAAAATACTAAGTCAAACACAAAGTATTCCTTTTATTATGAGTTAAGTAAATACTATTTTTACACAACTTAAATTAAGTAGGGAACCTCAATCAGTGGTCAGATAATTCTTGTAGCAAATTTTGCTCAATAAAATCTTCCCCCCCCCCCCCCCCCCCCAAAAAAAAAAAAAAAAAGGTTGCATTGTATTGGTTATGGACTTATGGGCCTATAGGGTGACGTTGACTTGATCAATTTGTTCAAGTGAATCTTACATGCTTATTTAAAGTCGCGTGTCATCCTAATTGAAACAACACCTCTTACATGTTACCCAATCCAGCTATATAGGTGAATGCTTGAGAGTTGAGACTTTGAGAATAAAAGGAGAGATTAGGGAATTGACCTACTCTCGTGCAAATATAAATGTTGGGACTCATGCGAACTTATAACCTTAAAGTAACAAGGTGTGTTTTCCACTATCTCCACCAAATTTGCTTAATATAATATCACATGTCATGTCCTAATTTAAACTTTTTTATGAGTTTTATCTTGTTCAAAAGTAGAACTTCCTATAGTCATTTCAATACAGAGATTCAATTTTCGAATTCTAAAACTATCTACTATTGACCCGTTGTAATTGAAAAATGATCGCGTTTGAGCTAGTCAAAAATTGAAATTTAACCTGACCTAATTATGTAGACTTGATCATGGTCTAGGCCGGAACTTGTGAAAAATGTTGGCCTATTGAGGCGAAAGTTTTGGGCCAGAATGGGCGAAAGTTTTGGGCAAATGATTTCAAGCGAGTAGATAAGTCTTGATTTATGAGGCTATGGAAACTTGCAAAGGCGGCAACTCTATTGTTAAAATTCTTCTATTTTCTGTTAGAATATACGCAGTACTCGTATGAACTATAAAGTGCTCCGCAATCCGTAATGTTTTTCAGCACAAATGTGCTACAAGTTGTATATACTCCGTAAGCTTTTAATTTTGTATTTGCCAATGATTAGTTTCAATCATATATACATCTTGTAATTTTAAACTAGTGTAGCACCCATAAAATGCACGGTTTATAAATCTTTATATTTATATTCATTTTACAAAAAATTAAAATTGAATATATAAGACTAATCATATACTACCTCTGTTTCGAATTAGTTGTAACTTTGAGCTCGACACGAATTTTAAGACAAATTTTCATAATGGTTCATTAATGAATTAAATGAAAGTAATTAAGCAAGGTAGGAGAGAGAAAGTAAAGATAATTATTAATTTAACCACCACACCAACAGCACCCACCGCACCATCGTCGGCCAACAACACCCCTCGCACCACCGTCGGCCAACAACACCCACCGCAAAACCACCCACCTCATAGCCTGAAATCACCGCATCTCAACCCGAAGCAGCCTAAAACTACCTCCACACACATGAACAACCGTAAAACCACTCCCTCTCCACCTGAACAACCCCGATTTCACCCTCTCTTAGCTCGGAAAACCCCAAAACCACCCCTTTTAGCTCAGACCACCTTAAAACTACCCTTTCTCAACTAAAACCACCTCAAAACCGTACCTTCTCAGCGCAAACCACCCTCACTCACCTCCAAAACCACCCACAATCACCCTAAATCGCTCGAAAACTACCCCTACTCACCCTAAACCACAACGAAACAACCTCAATCACCCTAATCCACCCAAAAATCGCCTCAAGCCACAAACTAGCCCGCCCACCCCTCAAAAAAAAAAGAAAAAAGAAAAGAAAGAGAGAAAGGAACGCGGGAGGAGGAGGAGGAGACGAATTTGACGGTGGTGATGAGCATTGACGACGTTGAAGATGGGTGTTGCGGTGGTATGATTTACGGTGGTTAGATGTAGCGGCGGCGACGGTAAAGGTGGGTGTTACGGTGGTCTGAAGATGGGGGATAATAATTTTTTTGGATGATTTTTTATTTAATAAGGTGACATAACTTATGTTAATAAGTTATATTAGGAATTTAATGAAATCTGAATTAGGTAGCTAATTGTGTTTATGAACTCTTTAGTAAGGGTACTTTCATTGAAAAAAAACTTACTAAAAAGAGAAAAAATGAAAAGTTGCAACTAATGTGTAGCACCCCTAAATGGCAAAAGTTGTAACTAATATATAACGGAGGTAATATTTTTAATAAGATCAAATAAACCACTCAAAATGATATGTTACTTGAAAAAAAAAATTATTTAATATTTTTTTTCTTCTTCTTCTTCTTGTAAATATTTTTTAAAAAATTAAATAATACAACACGACTTTTCCCCCTCTACGACCTCTAAGAACACTTGAAACTTAACATTTTACTTTTGAAAATGATTATTTTTTTATTTTCCCGTATAGAATGACTAATAGGTTTACCCGTGTAGGATATAAATTTTGATGTTATATCTTGCTCATGTATTTCATTTACCCGTGTAGGATATAAATTTTGATGTTATCCTGCCCTGTCACTCATTACCTTTCATTACGTCACCACATCTATTGCACCCTAGCTACACGTTTAAAATATTTACCTTACCCGTCCAAAAATAAACAATGTTAAGTAAAAATAATTTTAATTTAGTAATAAAATTAATGTACAGCAAAAATAAAGTGAAGTGAATAGAGTGGCCTTATATAATTTAATTTTTTTTTTTTTCAAAAAATGTAAGATCTTAATATGTCCTTAGAAAAATATGATTAGGTTTGTTTTCCCCTGAAATTCTTAATTTGGCCATGTCTTATTAGTGAATTTGATGATAATCAACGTTTAATATATAATCAACAATATCTATATATTACAATACGTACTACTAAAAGCAAAACTAAAAGGACACTTGGCACCATATTATTAAGTATTTTTCTCTCTAAAATTATTTTTAAAAAAAAAATTCATCAATCTATAAATACTATTAAAATAACAACTGCTGATGTCATCCTTGTCTATGTGTCACTCTATTATTAAATTTTTTTCCCACCTAAATGCAAGAATGATATTTTTTTTTCTTGAGCTACCCTATTTAACATTGCATTGAAAATTATAAAGCTTCTACAGTAAGAATACCACTTATCATCTTATTCTAGGAAATTGAAACAATTTTGAGTATCACAATAATAAATGACCTCCTACTCCCATCTTTCCCATTATTGTTTCATCTTTCCTTTGACAACAAAAATTTCCATTCTCTCATCTCCTTAAATTTTACTTTTGTACTTCAAATCTGCTCCATTTACTCAATTCTTAGCCTTATTAAAAAAAATAAAAATAAATAAATAAATCATTTTCCATTTGATGTATAATTAATTCATTTCATATTTTAAATAATCGTGCATCGCACGAGGCTAACCTAGTAGCATAATAATAAACAAACATCAGGAATGACACGTGTCAATTCTTGGTGTAGTTTTTTTCCCTCCAAAAACAACACTCCTTCCCCTTTTTTTTCCCAAAATTTTCTTTGAGAATTTTAGTACGGGTATCATATAACTATCATGATATTATTCTAAATCTTCCATGCATATCTTTTATAATAAATATATCCCCTATTTAGCCATCTTATATTCTTCCATTCACAAACACGTTTATAATAGTATCCCAAGATAGAGAATGAGAGAAACTCAAGCGAGAGAAAATGAGGAACTCTCCTAAGAGGAGACTGATTTGAAGAATACATCGAATAAGAAATTCAAATGCAAAGAAATTGAGGGTTCAATAGGAATAACTTCTTGTTCAATTTCTGGCTCATTAGGCATTCATGTTTCAAGATTGCACTACCAATCGAGAGTGGACAAGCAAAGGTGGGAGAATCTTACAGCAAAGCAGCGGGTGGTTATGGAGAGATGGTGAATGCTATAAACAACCATTTGGATTCTAATGGAGATATGGATGAAATTTCGGATGTGGAATTAGAAATTCAGGAAGATGATGATCCAAACTGCCCTGTTATTAAGTTGTCTAAAGAAGAAAAGCTCCGTTTGAGAAAACCATGGAGAAATGCATTGATTATCAAGTTATTTGATAGAAGGATGAGATATGAAGACTTCCTGAAACGCCTAAAATTTAATTGGTGCTTGAAGAAGACCTTTCATTGACTGATGTTGGATGCTCTTACTATATTGAAAGATTCACAAGCTTTGAGGATTACTCCTTCGTCATGACTCAAGGACCATGGTGAAGGATTTATGTCTTCGTCAAGTGCAATTACTAGATATAGCATAGATCAATATTATGGAGATAATAAGTTCATTCTTTTGAATCATCATTGTCTGTTGCTAGACATGATAAATGATCTTTGGGCTAATCAAATAGTCTAAAGCCTAATAGAATGGATCCTATAAGGTCACACATAAGGGTCATGGATT
This sequence comes from Chenopodium berlandieri, assembly GCA_034703905.1. NCBI lineage: Eukaryota > Viridiplantae > Streptophyta > Magnoliopsida > Caryophyllales > Amaranthaceae > Chenopodium > Chenopodium berlandieri. Next base: position 48,472,687 of record CM068289.1, read on the forward strand.
GAACAAAGCATGAAGCCCATTCATGGGCCTCATGAGGTAATGACAAGCCATATAAGAAGTAAAGCTAGAATAGTTTGGATTGGATTAGGAGTTTGGGCTTCACATGGACTCTAATTATATATGAGATATATAAATAGAGGCCTTGCCTAGGTTAAGCATACAAGTCACAATTAACCTAAGTAGTAAACAGTGAAGCAAGCAGCTAAACTTTCTCCTCCCATCTCTCACACGCCCATCTCTCTCTCCCCTTGTCTGTATAATACGGACCACCGGGGCAAGGTGGTTGCACGGTGGTGGTGGTGGTGGTTCATGGCTTGTTCGTTTCCTCTCCGCTCTATAGAAGGTAGATCGAATCGTTCGTTCTCAATTAACTAGCATTAGTGGAGGTTCAATCCTAGCCCGTGGACCAATTATTCTCCTAATCGTTCGTGGTCGATCGCTCGTGTAAATCACGCGTCAAAGGTGTCAATTATGTGATTCTTTATGTATTAAGCTTGTAGATCCTGTTTAGGTGCGAACGAATATGATTCGTGAAATTCTGCAATATAGTACCTAAAACCCTAGAGTGGTATTAGTTAGCCTCTTGCATTTACGCATATTGATCATAATTCTTTGATGTCAAAAATTTTTGTTTAATTAAGAGGGAGTAATTTAACTATGGGTCAATTATTATTTTAAATATGATTTAACATATGGAATCGTTAAATATGATTTAATTGCTCAATTATCTTATATGCCCTAGCCAAATTATTTTAAACCCTAAAGCCCTAATTAATTTTTTCGACAATTTTGTAGTGTTATGAACCCTAATTTTTCAAATTTTAATATGTTAATTTCATATAATTTGATCTAATTAATTTTTCATACTTAAAAGTGTTTGGTGTGATTAATTAATTCATGTAAATGAGTTTTACGTGAATTAAGGATTAAATTTTATGAAATCCCCAAAAATAATTGAAATAGAGATTTTAGATTAATTTTTTGAATTATGCATAAAAGAGTTTATGTTTAATTAACTAGATCACAAAATTAATTTTGCAAAAGTTGTAAAATTAATTTCATTCAAAAATAAATAAATAAATTAAAAGGTTGAGTGGGAGCAGCTGCGACTGGGTGGCGTAACTACATGCTGGTAGGCCATGGTGGCTACTCCGGTGGTTAGGTGGGGCGGAGGGCAGCAGGGAAGGTTGAGCTAGGGGAGGGCAGTGCAAAGCTGTTGTCCTAGATGGTTAACGTGGCTGGCCATAGCTGCGGCTAGGCTCCGATCTGGATGTGGCAGGAGCTGCAGTGTGGCTGGGCGGACTGTTCAATCATGGAAGAGCAGCACAGGTGTTTTGGGGCACGGTGGTGGCTGGACGGTGCAAGCGTTGCACGTCCTAGCTGTCGCCTTACTAGCTGCGTGGTTGGGCTTGTGGCCTGGCTGCGCCAACTGGCCCTGTTGAGGCTAGGCTTCGGCCAAGCCACGATGGCAGGGCTGCTTGTTAGGTTGGGCAGCAAGCTCAGTCACGGTTCAGCCCCTATTTTTCAAAAATTTTAAAAAAATGTTTATTTTATTTTAAAATTCAAAATAAAATAAAATTTTATTTTGGAGATAATATCAAATTTAAAAGGTTGTTATTTTGATAAGTTTTCGAAATTAAGTTGTTAATTTTGATAAGTTTGTTAGTATATTTGGAGCAAAAGATTCTGTATGGATAATAATTGATTTAATAATGTGATTGTTCCATAATTATTTTAAGAGATAATTGATTTAAAATTATGTGATTGGCTAGTAATTAGGATAGAATCTCCTAAGTTTGTTGGGATAATCTTTAAATATAAATATGATTTATCTTTTAACATTAAAATAAGATTTGATTCTATCTCATGCCTAATTTAAACTATATGATATTTTAAAGATGGTCATGAATAATATATGATATTATCTAATTACAGATTAAAATATGAGATATTTTGGAACCATGTTTCCTTAATTATCAACATTCGATGTTGTAGTTTAATCAAGCATGTTTACGTTATATTTATTATGTGGCAGTTTTATAATATATGATATTATGTTGTTATATAATGACTAGTATGGCCTAGTAGATTACTAAATGCGATATGCGCATCGTGATGTATTTTTGTAATCTAAGTACGGTTTGCGTACCGATTAAGTATTTTTGTAATTTTATATATTTTATTTATGTGGTAAATAGTTTAGTGTAAAATTATAGGTTACAGTTAATCTAAGAAGTCTATGAAGTGAAGGCCCAAGGTGAATCAGGGATGGTGATCCATTAAGATTGAAGTGGGAGCATTTACTTTATTAGTTTTCTTAAGATTAGGGGCCATACTATGTCTTGTTTATGCATTCAGTAGATTATGCATGCTAGTTTTATTGATGTTGATGATGATGCGCTAGAGTTCACTATATTAATCACAACATTATAAATCTAGGTCTCGGTAATATTGAGATTGCTTTTCCAATTAAAAAAACCCAACAACCCTTTGATATCATTTTAAATCTAGGTCATGCCAAAGCTAGGTGTCATTTTTATATCTTAGGTAACTTGGGGCAAGTTTTACAATTTTAATTGGTGGTTCTCAACAAGGTTACCTAAAGCGTTTAGAACCTTGAAGCAAAGGATAATAATTAGACATGAGATGATTAATTATTCAACCAAGAGTTGCAATCAGTAAAGAGTTTTCTCACCTTGAAAATGCAATGATTGATGGTAAGGCCAAAGTCCAGTCAATTATTACACATATAAAGGATCTTGAATCACTTAATTCATTTGGGATCATTTAATATTGAATAAAGTGTTAAAGTTGCCTACGATGTTAATTTAGGTGCTTTATGGATAAACATAGTTGAATTTTGCGTTTATTAAATAAGTAATATATATTCTAGTTTTGTGATTATATAATCTCCTTGATTGAAAATGAAGTTGAGAAACGTTCTCAAAAGTTAAAAGATAATCCGTAAACCTATTCCAATTTTGCTAAGATGGTTCTAAAAGGCAAGTTTTAGAAACCCATGTCACATGTCTAAGGTTGGTTTTCTTCAATTCAAAACTTTTGAGTAAAATTCCCACACCATCTTCATTTTGAAAAGTGTTTCAAAGGATATAATGAGATGGGAGGTACGAACCCGCTAAAAGACAAATATGAAATTCCAATAAAATCTCTTATCTTTAATGTGATTGAATATAAGAAAGTGATTGGAAGTCTCTATGGTCAAAAGTTGGTCAAATGACATTATTCTTCATTTATTTCGTATGGAGTTAAATAGTTGATCAAACTCTAATATGAATAATGATTGAATAGACTTAGCAAAATTATGAAAAGTGCTTAAAGCAGTTAGGCAAAGTATCATTTTGAACATAAGAGAAATATTCTAAGTGGATCAAAAGAAAAAGGTTTTAAAATATATGGGGATAACATTTAGGAGTTATAGGCTAAGAAATGCAAGCAAATTGCTACCTCTAAAGCCTAATACTACTTATATGCTAAAAATTATTATGAACGACAACAGTTTCAAATTAAATGGACTAATTCCAATTGATTAGAAACTACCTCATACAGTTGGAAGGTAATTTAAAAGAATGGAAATGTTCCAATTTAAAAAGTATATTTTAGAAATTGATTTAGCATATTACTACTTCTTGGACATACAATGTCTTGTTTAGTTCTCTCATTGAGAATGTGGTTGAACTAAAAGAAGAAGTATGACTAAGGGAGAAATAAATGTACAAGTTTAGAAGCAAATGTTGCTACTTCACAAGTAGAATCTACAAGTTTAGAAGCAAAAGTTGTAACTTTACAAGTAGAACTCACATTTCACCTTATCTAGTAATTGGCTAGAATTAAATAAATGTTAATTATTCTAGTCATTATCAAAACAACATTCAATGTTTTTTAATGACTAAGCATTGAAGATTCAAAAAACTTGGAGTAAATGTTATTCTATGCTTTATTGAGTCACAATGTATTTTGGAATAGCTAAATAGGTTAAGAATTCTATATGTTAGATATAGATAAACCAGTTCTATATGTATAAATTGTCTCTAAAATGTTAATTGATTCAAATGAAAATGAACATTGCATACAGAAGATTTAAAGGGGTGGACTTTCAATATCATTAGATTCTGAACCTATTGATCTATTTAAACATCAATCTAATTTGAAATTTTGACAAAGTCATCCTTTGGAGAAATGATGACGTGAACTTAAGGTCGAATACATATCGATGTAAGAAAACCTATGGTTCAGTGATTAGAGATGGACAATGAAACTTCATTTGTGATAAGATCACTTGTGCTTAGTTATAGCATTAGTGTGAGAGTTTTGAAAAGTTCAAAAGTCCAGTATGAAGTTCAGAATTAACCTGATAAAATAATAAATACATTACAATATGATTGTAATGGTGAAAGTTTGAGTCAAGACATTTACTTGGCAGTATATATTCAAAGTATTGCAATATGATTGTAATTTGTAATAATGATAATTTAAGCCAATACCTTGATAAACATCTACGAGTTGTGAAATCGTTTTACAACAAACTCCGAAATGAAACCTTGTTAAGTATTTATGAAAGAAGCTATCAATCTATATGAGATATATTTTGATAATGGATGAAAATACCCTATCTTCCAACCATTATTCAAGGGATATACTTTTCAGATGAGTTACAATACTAAACAAATATACATACGTCAAATCAAAATATAGCAAAGGCTTCATATTTGATATAGATAAGAAAATTTCTTATAAAGTCTTTCTACAAAGCAAGGAATAAAAGTTTCTTATATTAAATCATTTGATGCACGTTTGATTTTTATACAGAGCACGGGGTACTACTACACAAGTCATAATTAGTACAAATGTTTGTTGCTCAAGTAGATGCCCTTCTGGAAAAGATGCCATTTCCAAAAGGTCAAGTGGGAGTAGTGTAAATCTCGAAAGAGTTCAAGAAAAGCAACAAAGAAACATGGTTCAAACCATGATTGGTTCACCCCATGCTAATGTGCCTCTTCAAAAAAAAGGCAAGTGGGAGTATATGAATCTCAAAAGAGTTCGAAAGCCTCAAAGAGTTTAGAGAAAAGTTAATTCGAGAATCTTGAAGAAATTCGAGAAGTAATCGAATAAAGGCAACAATATGAGCATAATTCACCTCATATTATAAATGACAACGTGTGGTCTCATTAAGTGTAATGGGAATAATAACCATGCTTCGAAGGTAGCACATTCCAAGTGCACACCCTCCATTGTTGTTTCTCATTCAAAATTAAACAAAGTTATTGTATAAGTTTCAATTGTTGCATAAAGACCCACAATGATGACTAGCATATCTAAAACTTAGCCAAAAAATTATGATTTCATATTGACTAAGAGTTCAAAAATATTGATTTTGGAACATAATGATTATGCAAGTAACAAGGATGATTTGACAAGTTATAACTCCAAGTGGTTTAAAAACCATGGAAATTTGAAATAGATTCTAAGTCTGTAAGAAAGTGTGTGATACTTGATTAATTTTCCAAATTGGGTAAGACCCATTGTAAGTAAAATGGACAAAGAAGAAATGTGTTTTCTAATTGAGGAAAGACTAATTATTAAAGTATTCAACTAATTCATAGTATGACTATGACTACGATGAAACCTTTACATTATTCATGTTGCAAAGATTTATTGATTTCTACCTTATGAGATTTGGTAGATGGATTTCAAAATGTTTTCTTGAAATGTTTCTTGAAAGAAGATTTGTATATGATACAATCATAATAATTTTGAAGATCCAATAATCCTAGGGATGCGTAAAAGATCGATTAATGGCTTGAAGTAAGCATCATGGAGTTAGTATTCTTAATTTTGTGAGTTAATCAAATTGTTTGATATAATCACAAAATAAAGAAAAGGTCTTGTGTATCCAAGATGTTTAATAGGAGCTATATAGTCTTCTTGGTGTAGTATAAAGAGTGATTGTTCCATGCTTGAAGGGTCAAGTGGTGGCTAATGCATTTTGTATGAAAAACCTTGAAGAGGATGATGGGTACATTTGGGATTCAAGATCTACAAACATAGGTCACGAAGGATGTTTAACCTTTGTTGAGAAACTTATATTGATAAGACTCTTATGAGGTTCAACATTATATTGAAAGGAGTTTCAATCCCAAGTAACATGGCTCATTGCTTAAAGATTCAATGCTTTCAGAAAGGTTGATGAAATTAAGGTTTTGAGTGATACTCCTTGTACATTTTGCAAAGGATGCATCATGCATGTCATGGACTATACTCGTCTATTGATTCACATGTTTTAAGAACAAGTGGTGATAGATTTCAATCGAAAAAACAATGTAACGTTGGAATACAAATTAGAAATTCCTAAACTCCTTGCGGAAGGATGAAGGAAAATTCTTAGCGTATGGAGATGAATATTATTATAAAATTCAGAAGTTGCAAAATTCATGTTTATGAGAATGTCTCATTAATTGTAATAACTAAATTATTTCAATAGCCTAGAGACATAAAAGGCTCATTTGAAATAACATAATGGTGGATGGTTTTGATTGTGTGCTAGGGAGTCACAATTGCAAAATCATTAGTCATGCTTCCCTTGTTTATCAATTGAAACAAAGTTTCAATCTTATTTAATTATGGTTTAGTATTAAATAAAATGTCCAAAATAATTATGAATTGATGGGATCATCAAATACGTGATTTGGTGAATGGAATCCCACGGGTGAACTAAATTTATAAATTATTTTAAGTTTCTAGTTCGAAATCATTAAATTGGACATTAATGATTTCTATAAATGGACTGGCATGTAAAATTGATTGGATAGCGTAGTTTCATGGGCTATAGGGGCATAAAGATGCTCGATCAATCACATGGATATGCATGAATGATGCATGATCGAACTATTGACCTACTTTGAAGTTCAAGTATAGAAATTCCGGATACATTAGTGGATTCCTCTAACATGAGTGGAGCACTGATTTCATTCAACGATTGATTTAACTTTGGTACACCTAAACGTCTATCCGTAAAAGGGGACTATAAAAGGTGTTTCCTGGTTACTTCAAAAGTTAAGTGGAAGGTTTGGTTGCCACAAGATTAGATTGAATCTACCTATATAATTAGGAATGTGTCATGCCCCCTTAAAGAGGGTGAATCAAGAAAATGCATGGCCCTGCTCAAATGGATTACATAGTAATCATTTACTTTTGTAATTCTAACTCATCAGTTTTCAAGAAATGATTTCTAGATTAATACGATCATGACATGAGATGCAATCATATTATAAAATCGACATACATTGACTTAAGGAATTTGATTGAAGGATTTATGTCTTCGTCAAGTGTAATTACTATTTATATCATGGATCAATATTATGGAGATAATAAGTTCATTCTTTTGGGTCATCATTGTCTGTTGCTAGACGTGATAAATGATCTTTGGGCTAGTCAAATAGTCCAAAGCCCAATAGAATGGATTGAACAAAGCATGAATTACAAATAAGGGTCATGGATTGGACAAAGCATGAATCCTATCCATGGGCCTCATGAGGTAATAACAAGCCATATAAGAAGTAAAGCTAGAGTAGTTTGGGTTGGATTAGGAGTTTGGGCTTCACATGGACTCTAATTATATATGAGATATATAAATAGAGGCCTTGCCTAGGTTAAGCATACAAGTTACAATTAACCTAAGCAGTAAATTGTGAAGCAAGCAACCTAACTCTCTCCTCCTCTCTCTCACACGACTATCTCTCTCTCCCCTTGTTTGTACAGTACGGACCACCGACACAAGGGGGTTGCATGGTGGTGATGGTGGTTCGTGGCTTGTTGGTTTCCTCTCCTCTTCGTAGAAGATAGATCGAAGCGTTCGTTCTCAACTAACTAGCATTAGTGGAGGTTCAATCCTAGATCATGGACCAAGTAGAGGAGCAACACTTGGGGCTCTTATTCTCCTAATCGTTTGTGGTCGATCGCTCGTGGAAATCACGCGTCAAAGGTATAAATTATGTGATTTTTTATGTGTTATGCTGCTTGTAGATCCTGTTTAGGTGCGAACGAATATGATTCGTGAAATTCCGCAATATAACACCTAAAACCTACACATGGATGATTGGGGATAGTTATCTAACTATTCGGAAGTGGATCCCTAATTTTATCCAGATGAAGCTCCAATCAAAGTCATAACAACATGGATTAGAATACCAAATCTTACAGTAAAGTACTTTGATAAGGGGTTCTTGCAAAGAATAGGGGAAAAAATTGGGAAAGTCATCAAAATAGATAAGCATACTGAAGCTGTGAGTTGTGATCAATGCATTTGTCATTGTGTTGAATTTGATACAACCAAATCTTTACTGTCTACTTCCGGCTAAATGGTAGAGTTTGGCTAATTCAATATGAAGGTCTGCGTCAAATTTGCTTTAAGTGTGGAAAGCTGGGACACAAAGAGGATGGGTGCACTTTGTTTGTTCAGTCCAATAGCAATTCAGAGGCCTTATCCAAAAATCAAGATCCAGAAGTAGTAGCCTTGAAGAAACTAGAACCAAAGAGCAATACGGGTCATGGATGTTGGTCCAACGCGCGAATAGGAGGAACACTTAGAGTAAAGAGTCTTTAGCTAAGCAATCACCTTCAATGGTGAGGCGAGCAACGCGGATGCTAGCAAAGGAAACTCTAATCCAGGAAAGATGAAACAAGTCACGCAAGAACTAATTAAGGAAACCCCAAATTAAGGTCAAGATTTGATATTTTGGACAAGGTTAGCCAATTAGATGAGGAAATTGAAATTATTAAGGAAAGGAATATTGAGATGATTGATTCTCAAGATTTTATTTTGGAAAGAAATAGCACTAGAGATGGTGAACATATGGAGAATAACAGTTTAGGAAAAGAGAGTCTTTCTAATGAATTTGCCGCGGTGGAGCTAGGAAATGAAGAGATGGATATGGAGAATTATAAGGAAAATAATCCCATGATTTGTGGTGAGACTTTGAATAGTCAAGATATTATTCGTTTGAATTCTTAGACAACTCCTTCTATTAAGGAAAGAAAAAATTCAAAAAGTGGAGGCTCTTTGAGAAGATCTTCTTCCTTGGATAATTTGGGAAAAAAGAGTTTGAGTCCTAGGCAATTTCTTTTAAAAGATTCTAATAAGCGAATAAGGAAAAAATCTCTGGATTTTAGGAAGATGCCTTTCCCTCATGCGTATGCTCTGGTTGAAGTAGGGAAAGAAAATTTTCTTTCTCCTCCCAAAGAATTTTCTAGTTTTCACAAATCAATTCCTCCGAATAACGTTGTGGATTTAGGCAGCCATGAATTCTCTCCATCCTCCAATTACGCTGGAAGTGAGTATTTCCCCGGACTACACGACCTTTCTAGATTACTAAACGGAGGGTCCAGTAATGGTGTCAGTGTATCTTTTGATTCACAAGGTGGAACACAATGTGAGTTCATTCCTACCTCCGGTTCATGTTTCCAAAAAGCTATTGGCAACGATCAAAATCCCTATGGAGTTATTACACCCTCTAAAGGACCTATCGATGGACTTCATGAGTATTTTGCCTAGAGTTCCTATGAAATTGTATGACCGTTACCCTTTATTTCCGATGTTTAATATGTCTCTTAAAGTAATAATGTGGAATGTACAAGGTGCGGGAAGTAAGCTTTTGAAAGGAATGGTGTCCTTCGAACAAGTGTATTATTTCGAAAGAGGGTTCTGAATTAATTAGGAAAGCTAATTATTCAGTGAGGTCAAGTGATCAGAATGCCTAATTGGGTTTCTTTGAACACATCCGTCAATATATACCATGTGTTTGGCTTTCGTTGTAAACAAGGCAGTCACTTCTTGCAACGCCAAACTTCAACTAATTAATTACCAACCCCTAAGGCAAGACACATACCTCGAAATAGACTTCCGATCATCAAGGTCAATACCATAATTGGAATCCACATAACCAACCAAGTCGTCGTTTTTCTCCGATACTCGATACCTAGCAAATACTGAAGCGTCCACACAATGGCTTGTCAATGCGCCTTTCTCAGCTTGTGCAATTTCCGGTTGAGTATAAATCATTGCATACCCATTACTCCCAAATGCATGCATAAACAATGGATGACATAACTCCTTGTCCTCAATAATTTTAAGAATTAAAATGAGATGCTAAGATAGAGATAGGATAAGCATCCACTATATGAAATCTCTCAAAGACCTTCTCGATGTATCTCTCTTGGGATAGACACAAACTACATCTTTCACGAATTCCTATGATCTCCAAGCCAAAATTTACCTTGCTAGCCCCAAATTGATCATTTCAAACTCCCCCTTCTATATATATTTCTTTTACCTTCTTAACCTTAAAAATTTCTTTTATCTTAACAAGCATGTCATCAACGTATACAAAAAGATACACCAAAACGCTATCACTCACCTTCTTCAAGAAGACACAATTATCACGTTCACTACAAGAGAAACCATGCCCCCAACATACATTGGTCAAACCATTTGTATCATTGTCGAGGTAATTGCTTCAAACCATACAATGACTCCTTCACAAGCATATGTACGTACATGCTCCTCCTTGTTGGGGTTTTAATTGTGAATTGAATGAATTGATCCCTTAGGCCTTATGCCAGTGGAAGTTGGGTGGATGGTATTCATAAACTGCTATTCAAATTTAGTTCATAAATACCATTGTGAAATTGCAAAATTGACTAGTACCCGATTATTACCATAACTAAACCATCCGATTTCAAATTATCTAGCCCAATTTTAACCTGATTGGAAACTCACTAAGTCTATTACTCATTATTTTATCAAGGTAAGCATGTTGGCAGTACTTTCTCTGTTTCAAAATAAAGGACTTAGTTTAACGGACATATTTGCCAAATCGAAACTTTGATAGATGATATCAATCATTAATTGTCAATAAGTATAACTGATATAAGGTTATTGATATTCATTAACTATACATTGAGATGATTGCAACGACTACTCACATGAATATGTTTATGTTATATACTCCCTCTATCCCTTATTTTTTACCCCATTTGACTTTTCACGGTCTCCAAGACGCGTTTTTTTTATATATGCTTAAAAATTATAAAAATTTGATATTAATAAACTATACAATGAGACGATTCTAACAAGATCACACATGAATATATTATCATTTATAGATTGACGACAATTTATGGTCAAATTTTTAAAAGTTTGGCCCATATTTTTGCAATTGAGCAAAAAATAAGGGACAGAGGGAGTAAAACACAAGCGTTGATCAAATCATTATATATGATCGAATAATGCAAAAGTCAAAGTGGGACATATATTTTGAAACGAAAAAAACACGCAACATTGTAACTCTAGCTATTAACATACTCACATAACTAAAAGTTTTTACTAATCTGATATTTACACGATTTGCTTTTGAACATTAGTAATTGTACAAACTATTCTAGAATGGGCAAATAATAACTCAGCATGTTTAAATATTACTGTTGACAGTCTTGACACCAAAATTCTGTTAATATTTAGGTGTTAAATATATGTAAAATAGGTTATAATATCAAAAAAATAAGATATTATCTTCAAGATCTCGTAGAGTATTTGGTAGTTATCTTGTTTACTACTCTATGATACTCTATATAAAGAGGGTCGTTTCTAGGGTTTAATTAGGTTCAGATGGAATAAGTCACAAAGACCTCATCTCCTCCCTACTACCAAACATTGTAGGTATATAGTATGGATCAAACCGACAAGACCTGTACTATAAACATATATCAATACCCTAGCCCTTTGAAGAGAGGAATCAAGAAATCTATGGGGGTGGTAACCCACAAAACTATGAATAAAATTATAGTTTCCTTATATTTTTCTACCTCTTTATTAAATATTTAAGGTTTGAATATTTAAGGTTTACAAATTGGCATGCCCGATGGGACAATTTTCGCTCTTCATCTCTGCCCTCCAAGTTTCAAAATCCGTGGAATCAATGAAGGCATCACAAATTTGCTTTCAAATTCTACAAGAAATCGAGACCAAGTTGCATCCGATGTCAAATTTCCACAACAGATCTCGAGGGGGCATTTGTTGACACCAAAATTGTGTTAATATTTAGGTGTTAAATATAAGTAAAGTAGGAGATAATATCAAAAAATATACTCCCTTTGTTTTTTTTTATTTGGAAATGCACGAAGTTTTAGGAGAGTAATATAATATTGTAAGTGGGTGAATAAATTATTATAGTAAAAATAAAATGAGGACCATGAAAGAGAAAGTATGTGAGAGAGAATAAATATTTTTATTATTTAAGTGCGGACCATGGAAGAGAGAGAAATGACAAAAGAATTTGAGTGGGGTTTAAAGTAAGAGAGAAAAATATAAAATATAGTATAAAGTTACCAAATAAGGAAGTGATGCATTTAAAAAAAACACCCATAAAAGAAAAGTGGTGCAACAAAAAAAAAAAAAAAAAAAAAAAAAAAAAAAAAAGTGGGAGTAAGACTATATCTTCAAGATCTCGTAAAATATTTGATAGCTATCTTGTTTACTACTCTACGACACTCTATATAAAAAGGGTCGTTTCTAGGGTTTAATTAGGCTCAAAGAGAATAAGTAACAAAGAACCCATCTTCTCTTTACTACCAAACATTGTAGGTACTTCTTCCGTTCTCTTTTAAATGCAACACTTCCCATAAATGGAAATGTCATATTAAATGCAACACACTATATATGGTAAGTATTTTTGAATGAAGTTACAGTTTTACCCTTGATTAAATACCATTACTGTAATACCCTAGAAAATCCCTTCTTTAAAAATACTCTCTTAGTCTAAATAAAACATAAATTTAGAAAATATTCAAAGTATTACCGCCACTGTGATAACGGCTAGGGTTATATCAATTCAAAGTCACACGGCGGAAGACTAACTTTTAATGGCTCAAATGAAATAAAGTTTAATAAAAATCAAACTCAAACTTTAAAACCAACTTACACTAAACCAATAACTTGGAATCATTAATGACCATTTTTTTAAAGACCAAACTAAAATATCAAAACAATAATTATTGTTAGTGTCAACGATTACATAAAAAGTCCAATACAATTAATAATATAACCTTCTTCGCTCAATCCCATCATGGTTGATATGCTCCTTCTACCTGTACTTTTCTATATTTAAACCTCACTACTCGTCATATAAAATGGGTCATAGTAGGACCAATCCAAAAAAAATCCAAACACAAACAACAAAGTACGAATCAACAAAAGCTGAGTACATATGCTCTAACAAGAATAATCACACTAACATAGATATCCTAGCAATAGACAATGAATAATTAATAAAATAAATAAATAAAAACATGATTGCCATACAACACAAGTCAACTTACCTTTGACTCATAAATCTACTTTAATTTATTAATATATAGTTTTGGATAACGCATCGAACTGGTTTCCTTCCTTAAAAATATCCCAATAAAATATTGAGCTTCCAATTAGGAAGCTACCCTAATTCGCACCTACTATGTCAACTTGTGACGGAATTTCAGCGCATTAATAATAAAATAAAGTACAGCGTCCTATACCCCTGTAGAAGCTATGGTTAAATATAAAACCCCATAACTCCCCCTATATGTTCATACTCAAGGTATATACGTTCCAAAAGTTTTGGTGCGTATCCTCTTACACTTTACGTGATATACCAATTTAACTTGTGATGACTCCAACCAATCAATCAAGAACAAACATAATAACAATCAACACATACTTTCAATTCATTCTTGAATTAATTAGTGAGCACATACTATTTATTTTAACTATGGTTCCTTGCCTAGTTTTGAGCACAAAATTGCACGATTACTACATTGGTGATTAAAATGCACAATTAAATTTTCTTGACTCAATCTCAACTTCTTGACTCGACCTCAACTTATGTGGGTGAGCAAATAAACAAACTAACTTTCTTGACTCAACTCCAATAATAAATGGGTGAGAATAAAATCATGAATCATTCTTAATAATTATAACTTTAACCCTTTTCAATAAACATAAGCCTTGCTTATTAAATACTAGCCTTCTTGATGATGAATAATAAATAATACAACATGATTCAATTACTTTCAACTTGTATCAAGCTTATAATGATAAATTGAACATACTCACATGCTTACATATAAGACATGGATAATAAATCAATCATTCCAGGTATCACAACAACAACTTAACATGATACTAATCTCATACTTGATACCAATTTAACTTCCTATCATGTACTACGCATAATTAATACATCCTACGCGCATATGTACCTCAAATCGTCTTTCCAACTAATCACAATGATAGAAATTACTCAACTTAAAGTCTCCTACAATATCTAACACATAAACTCAATTACTCCCTTGATTATACAAATTTCCAGCAACTTTTAAACACTTTAAAACCTTTCTAATAAGCGAAATTTTGGTTTAAAACCCTAAAAACGCTTTCTTTAAGTGAGTAATTAAAATCACAAAGTGAAAACTCATTCATGGTGTTTAAATATAAATTCCAGCACACTTTTTAAAAGAAAGGAAAGAATGAGAGAAAAAGAAAAGAAATAAAAGAAAGAGAAAGAAAAATAAGTATTACATTAGAAATCAGATTATGAGCCTCTTTGTGTGGGAAAATTTTGGTGTTTGGAGGAGATTTATAGAGTAGAGAATATAGAGTAAATATGGGCTTGATATATAAGTGGGCTTAAGTTATGAAATATTTGACCCACAAGGGTTCAAATATAAGAATTGGGCTTAGTTTAATGAAATGGGTAAGTCCACTAGGAGTATGTAGGAATAGTTTACATACGATTATTTAAACAAGTCCAAATAAATACTAAACGTTTAGCCAAAATATATTTTGCTTTTATAAAACTTAATAATAAAAATGCTTTAGCCCTTTAAATATTTAATTAAAATACATGAGCCCTTAAAAATATATTTTATAATTAATTATATAATTTATAAAATACATAAAAATACGGAGTATTACAGTCTGCTACCCCCTTTAAAAAAGTTTCTTCTCCGAAACTTAGGTACGAAAACTTTACAAATTTGTTTAAAGATGAATAAATACTTAATATCTCAAAAAAATTCCTTAATACTTTTAGTTGTTGTACTTTTTGTGACTCATAGTTCCTATTTCTGTTACTCAATTCTACACAAACTTATGTGTAGAATAACAAATTTTCTAACAACTTACATAAGCTAGTGTGTAAAATAACAACTTTACGAACAAACACAAAATCATGTGTAAACTGTCAAACTAGCAAACAACTCAACAGTACTATTAGTGTAAGATTCATCCTTGCCAATAAACTTACACATCCTTGTATGTAAGATAATCAAACTTAATAACAAAAATAGTGTTAAACCGACGAAAACACTTAAAATGCCAAAATTAAGGAAAAAGCGTGTTATTCTACCGCACTCTACCCCCCTTAAAGAAAACGAGTTATGCCTCCGTAACTCCACTTAACTCGACTTTAGAATTATGTTACTTCTTTCTTATTCCATCCTTGGTAAAATCATACTACTTCTTTATATTCATTCCTTGTTGCGAATACCAATAATATCAATCATTTACTCATCATTACTAAAAATAATTAATTTCCACCTAAACCAACTTTTGCCAATACTTTAGTAAAAGTAATAAGCTTTTTGCTATCCCAACCTTGATTTGAATATCTTTTTCGTAGATCAACTTGGTTAAACTCAATAATTTTCTTTACAACTCATACCTTTAGTTAGGAATATGTTCTTTCACAATGATTTATGAAAAATGTCGTGTACCTTACCAAGGTCCAATGATAAGGCTAAGTTATTCGTCACTTTACCAATTCTACGCAAACTCATGTATTTCTATATAATTTGGCTTATTTTTTCTTTCATACCAAATTCATCCTTCATTTCATGGGTTACGCTTTCAACAACACTTGTCCCTTGTTTAACTTGCACAACTCAAATTCGTTCTTAAATACTTTTCACTTGCTTCCCTATAACTTTACTCGTTTAAGTCCTTAAAATGGTCATCTCACTTATGTTCCTTGACATAGTGAACTTTCATGGTTTTTCCTATACAAAAACTCAAAATGTTGCCATGCATGCCAATGTTGGCTTGTATGATGACTTTTTGTTTGTTTTCATTCAAGCTATCTTTACATCCTTTTCGAAATTGAATACACATGCTCTCTGCATGAGCTCTAATGTCAAATATTCCTTTTTGTTTGTCTATTTACCGCTTGGTGAATGTTGTAATGGTCCTCAATATATTACCAAAGTTCTCCTATATACCTTCAAGGATCTTGAAAGAAAACTTGGAATCTCTACCTCACATGATATTCTTAGGAATTCCATGTAGTCTCACAACGAATTTGATGTAAGCCTTCGCAGGTTGCTCCATCTCCAAATCTCCTTCACTGGCTTTTAAACATTGTAAACTTAGAGAATCTATCCACCACAATCCAAATGATACCACTTTCATTCTAAACCATCAATCCACCTTTACCTAATCCTTATACAACTTGTCCTTTCCTGGATAGGGTGTATTGCGCCTTTCTTCCATTAGTTTTCCTTTCAACCTCTTACTCTTACAAAGTATATTCAAGATTTTATCTTTATGAATATTAAAATCAATCATCCTCTAACGAATTTGATATAACTTTGCATTCTTTACTTGATTTTCCGTCATCTCCTCGAATATTGTTGTTCACATATTCTAGTTGCACATACAACAAATTCTTTACTTATCCTTCTCTAATAATTTCGAGGATGTTAACTTCTTTATTCCCCATTCACTTTGTCGAATATTACCAATGTATTTATCCAATACATTGCTTCCCTTTCAATGATATTGAATGTCTCATCCATTGTCCTTTATCAACTCCTATCATTTCTTTGTTACATATTCAAATCCTTATGTGTGAAAGTCTACCTCAAACTTTGCACTTCACTCAAATAATCATGTTTCCATACAAAATTATTTCACACTTATTACTCCCCCAAGAACTTCCAATTACTCCCCATGAAGGCATTCACTTGTCAATAATCCTTGAAAATCCTTCATAGACCTTCTACACCATTGTACAACTTAAAAACCTCAAACCACAATTAATATATAACATTGTCCGTAATTCTCAACCTTTATCCTTGCTACACCAATAATTACATCTATACTTTGCCACAAGGTATTCCAAAATGGTCTTTCCTTCAATCACAACTCACTCTTAATAAAACCTTGCGTGTATTCGATTCTCTCTCAACATCAACAAAATTTATCACATGTGTTCACACCATCCTTTCCATCCTATATTTAGAATTCACCAAAATATCTTCAATGTAAACACTCTATTCTTTAGGTCCATAGAAAACATAGGTGCTTCACTAACCCAAAAGGCAAAAATAAAAACTCAAAACATCCAAATCTTGTCATACATACCAATTTCGGAATGTCCTCTTCCGAAT
The DNA here is from genome assembly GCA_034703905.1 of Chenopodium berlandieri. Taxonomy (NCBI): domain Eukaryota; kingdom Viridiplantae; phylum Streptophyta; class Magnoliopsida; order Caryophyllales; family Amaranthaceae; genus Chenopodium; species Chenopodium berlandieri. The sequence goes on from CM068289.1 coordinate 48,490,180, forward strand.
GTTCTTACTTAGTAGTTCCTATCCTCAAGTCTAACCTCGAAAATATTGTTGCTCCTTTTGTTTGATCAAACAAATCGTTACTCCAAATTAAAAGATAGTTACTCTTTATTGGCACCTTGACCAATCTCCCATTAACACTTACAAACACTTTTATCCTTCCTCTTAAACAATTACATGCGCTCCCCAAGGCGATGTAACCTTCCTTCAATGACTTGAAATTGTGCATTTAACTCCTTTAAGAAATACAACATTACTTCATTCTACACACACACAATAGTGCCCTTATCTTACCTCAAACTTCACATAATCCTCTTATCCTTTGTTCACATTTCTCCTCCAAGCAACCCATCCATAATCTTTCCTCTAGCATTCCTTGAATAAATCTCTTGTAATTCACAATTAATCTCATATTTAATTACCTCATAAATTATCCACACTTAAAGTATATCAACATTTTGCAATCAACTCCATAAATCTTTTCATAAATTTCAGTTCTTTATGACTTTCCCATATCCATAGCTCCATATTACCAAGTATACTATTTCCTAATAGTTAAAAAAATTCCTTAACTTTAAGAGTTACTCAAGCCACCTTCATGCTCCTTACATTTCCAAAATATTTCTTTAAAACTCCTTTAACCATCCTGTTAGTTTTTCACCTACATTCTTTCTCTTTTGATTCTTTATCTTTATTCTTAGTTTCACTTCCTTTCACTGATTACATGAGTTGATTACTCTTTCATACAAATAATCAAAGTCTCAAACCTCTATGTCCTATCAACTGTCGTTGAAGTTCATAGTTCACCGTCCTTCAACTCATTCCCTTTAGTTTCTAAGAAATACCATTTCTTTGAGAACCTAGAGCTTAACAGCTTAGAGTATTACTCCAATGCAAGCAATCTTTGCATTTCAACCATAAACTCCACTGCCTTTTCTTCTATAAGCATGAAAGACTGGTAAAACTTATCTCGGGTTTGTTATTCCAAACGTTTCCCAAATAAGATTGGGTATATTCACAACTTATCCGTTCCCATTGACATGGTAAAAATCAACTTCTTCCTATACTTACCATACAAACTTTCATTCACTCTCAATTCTCAAGACATCCACTTCCTTTAAACCACTTGCATAACCCTTCAACTCAACCCTCAAAAACTTTGGGAATTGATCTCCCTTTGATATATAGGTGGTTACTTCTCTACACACTATCTTGTTACACTTTTCCCACTGCGGGATTTTTGGTGGTTATATCATTCTTTGACAAGCTATCAAGCTGGTCTTACTACCTTGCTTAAATCATTTCCATTACTGGAATTATTTCTTGTCACCATGTTTGCCTTGATGATAGAGTTGTTTGCTATATAGGTTGGATTAAAACACTTAGCTTCTCTTTGTTCAAATTAAGTAACACCAACAAATAAACCTAATCAAGAAACAATTATTATTTAATTCGAATTGAGGTTTGAGGTAAAATATTTATATCCTCATTCTCAATAATTCGAATGCATATAATCTTGATTAGTAATCAACCATAGTTCATATAATTAAACAAACAGACAAAAATAAAATTATCCATATGGGCTGCTACTCGAAAGGAAAGAAGAATTGAGTAGCACTTGGAACAATAATAAGATATATATGATTGTTGAATAACTCTAAAAGAGTAGGAAAAATAAACATAAGAGTTCTCCAAGATGGTAGCATTGCTACATATAATGACCCTTTGAAGTAAAATAATCATTCTCGTAGCTCAAGGTTTAAATAATTAATGCTCATAACTCAATAAAAACATATGACAATATTCTCAGGTTCAACAAAACAAAAGTTCTCAATGTTCCAATAAAATCATAAATTCTCATGACTCCAATAATATATTAAAATAATATTCTCAATTCTCCATCAATAAATAAATAACCTTAATCATATAGAATTATAAGTCACTAAATTCACAATCTCAAGCTCCAATTGATTGAATTGGGTATCCGATCCTCTAATATATATTAACTTTACTCATTACTTTCTTTATATAATTCATATGATCATAACCTATGAACTCTTGCTCAATCTCGCTCTCAACTCAAATTTATGCTCAAAGACAAAACATATTCCTGAAAATGGATATAGAAACCCAAATGCTCCCGATTACAAGCTTTTTAACCTTCAACCTCAATCTCTTTATTCATATACATTGGTGTCTCAATAAATAATTGAACAAAACTCAAGTACTCATTCTTAATGGCTAGGAAAGGTATCACAACAAACTATCCAAAACACAATACTCACAACTATGTAATGGTGTACATCCCACTATTTCGATCACAATACATCTCAATAAGAACAATGAAGCGAACAATCCTAACATAAACAACTGCACTCTCATAATCCATAACATTCCTCAAAATTCTCATCATAGAAACTCCCTAGGCATAGCTTTATAAACTCTACAAGAAAACGAACTTAACTACCAATAGAAAACCCTTTCCGAAACAATATAATACAGTTCTTGCAGAAAATTAAGTTCGATGTTAAATCATACAATCTTGATAATTCACATAATTTAAATCACATATTGCATTCTTTCATCAATAAATATTTAGTCATACAACATGCTTGAACACCTCATAAGAAAGTAAATATGCACATAAGAAAGAAATTAAATTCTAGCCTATATGCCCTTTCTTCTCCTACCCAACCTCACCACATGCTTGAAAAGTGATTAACACATAATTACATACCTTAATTCCTTCACTTTCCTGCACATATAATCAAACTAAAAAATTTCAAAAACTTTTTTAAACAATTGGTCCAAATAATTTTCAGACCTCTTTCTAAAAAAAAATTCAAACTATTTTTAAAGAAATAAGGTTTTCGAATTACTTTAAAAAAAACAATTCGATTCTAAAAAAAATTTAAACCCTTTCTAAAGAAATAAATAGAATAACATAAAATAAAAGTTTCTCTTTTAATACTTTTCTAAATAAAATTTAGACTTTTGTCCTAGTTAAAACAAATAAATTTATAAAGCATTTCAAAGTAAATAAAATAGACACTTGGCCAAGTTTAAACATAGGTACCTAAAAACAATTTTTTTTTTTTTTGGCTTTAGTGGTAATTAAAATCCAACCTGACTCTGATACCACTTTGTAATACCCTGAAAATTCCTTTTTTTTAAAATACTCTCTTACTCTAAATAAAACTCAATTTTAGAAAATATCCAAAGTATTACTGCCATCGTGATAACAGCTAAGGCTATATCAATTCAAAGTCACACAGTGGAAGACTAACTTTTAAAGGCTCAAATGAAAAAAAGTTTAATAAAATCAAACTCAAACTTAAAAACCAACTTACATTATACCAATAAGTTGGAATCATTAATGGCCCTTTTTTAAAAACCAAACTAAAATATCAAAACAATAATTAATGTTAGTGTCAACGATTACATAAAAAGTCCATTACAATTAATAATAAACAAAGAAACATATAACTCTCTTCGCTAAATCCCATCATGGTTGATATGCTCCTTCTACCTGTACTTCTCTTTATTTCAACCTCACTACTCGTCATATAAAATGGGGCATAGTAGGGTCAATCCAAATAAAAGCCAAACACAAACAACAAAGTACGAATCAGCAAAAGCTGAGTACATATGCACTAGCAAGAATAATCACACTAACATGAATATCCTAGCAATAGACAATGAATAATTAATAAAATAAATAAATAAAAACATGCTTGTCATACAGCACAAGTCAACTTACCTTTGACTCATGACTCTAATTTAATTTATTAATATATAGTTTTGGATAACGCATCGAACGGTTTTCCCTCCTTAAAAATAGCCCATTAAAATATCGAGCTTCCAATTAGGAAGCTACCCCAATTGGCACCTATTATGTCACCTTGTGATGAAATTCCGGCGCATAAATAATAAAAGAAAGTACAGCGTCCTGTACCACTGTAGAAGCTATGGTTAAATATAAAACCTCATAACTCCCCCCATATGTTCATACTCAAGGTATATATATTCCAAGAGTTTTGGTGCGTATACTCTTACATTTTATGTGATTTACCAATTTAACTTGTGATGGCTCCAACCAATCAATCAAGAACAAACATAATAACAATCAACACATACTTCCAATTCATTCTTGAATTAATTAGTGAGCACATACTATATATTTTAATTATGGTTCCTTGCCTAACTTTGTGCACAAAATTGCACGATTACTACATTGGTGCATAAAATGCACAATTAAACTAACTTCCTTGACTCAATCTCAACTTATGTGAGTGAGTAATAAAATAACTTCTTGACTCGACCTCAACTTATATGGGTGAGCAAATAAACAAACTAACTTTCTTGACTCAACTCCAATAATAAATGGGTGAGAATAAAATCATGAATCATGCTTAATAATTATAACTTTAACCCTTTTCAATAAACATAAGCCTTGCTTATTAAATACTAGCCTTCTTGATGATGAATAATAAATAATACAACATGATTCAATTACTTTCAACTTGTATCAAGCTTATAATAATAATTTCAACATACTCAAATGCTTACATATAAGACATGGATAATCAATCACTCATTCCAGGTATCACAACAACAACTTAACATGATACTAATCTCATACTTGATACCAATTTAACTTCCTATCATGGTACTACGCATAATTACTACATCCTACGCGCATACGTACCTCAAATCGTCTTTCCAACTTGCCACAATGCTAGAAATTACTCAATATAAAGTCTCCTACAATCCAAATACATATACTCAATTACTTCCTTGATTATAAAAATTTAAAGCAACTTTTAAATACTTTAAAACCTCGCTAATAAGCTAAAATTTTGGTTTAAAACCCTTAAACCGCTTTCTTTAAGTGGGTAATTAAAACCACAAAGTGGAATCTCATTCATGGTGTTTATATAAAAATTCCAGCACACTTTTTATGGTTTAAACCCTTCAAATAAATCTGAAAATTTAATTAAAACTAATTAAAACCTTCTATACTTATTGGTAATTAAATCTTTTTTATAAAAACACAAAAGTAGTGCTCAAAATAAAACTCCCGCAATATAATATTAACAATAACTCATTAAAATTCAATAAAAATATAGTCTTAAAACTTTATTATCACTTACCATCAATGGGTATATAAAACCCCCATATTAATTGCTAGTTAGAACCCTAAAAATTAACACTTTAATAATTAAAACCCTAACTTTTAATACTTGATAAAATCAAAAATTACAACCCTTTATAAATATTAAATTTATACTCTTTAATCATTAAAACACAATTATAAAACATACTAATCATATTTCAATAATTAAAATCAAAACCCAAAATACATACTACATAAAATAAATTAAAAACAAGAGGAGAGAGAAAGAAGGACCACCGTGTGGTGGTGGCCGGTTGGCTGGACTGCCAACGGGAGATGGCCGGATGTGGTGACGTGGTATCGGGGCCGACGGGTTGTGTGTTGTGGCAGCCACATGCGTGAGGTGGGGAAACTTTTCCCCAATTTCCCGCCCACAGCAACAAAGAAAGAAAGGAAAGAATGTGAAAAAAAAAAAAAGAAAGAAAAGAAAAAGAAAAAGGAAAAATAAATAAGAAAAAGAAGTATTACCTTAGAAATCTGTTTAGGAGCCTCTTTATGTGGGAAAATTTTGGGGTTTGGAGGGATATTTATAGAGTTGAGAATATAAGGTAGGTTTGGGCTTGATATATAAGTAGGCTTAAGTTATAATATATTTGACCCACAAGGGTTCAAATGTAAGAATTGGGCTTAGTTAAATGAAATAGGTAAGTCCACTAGAAGTATGTAGGAATAGTTTACATACGATAATTTAAACGAGTCCAAATAAATTATAAACGTTTAGCGCAAAACATATTTTACTTTTATAAAACTCATAATAAAAATGCTTTAGCCCTTTAAAATATTTAATTAAAATACTTGAACCCTTAAAAATATATTTTATAATTAATTAAATAATTTATAAAATACATAAAAATACGGAGTATTACAATTACATATTTAAATTTACTCTTAAACATTAATTAAACATGCAACCCCACTACTCCACCCCACTAACCCGTTTTCACTCCCCCTCCACTCTCTCTCTCATCCTCATTCTTTCCCCATAGCCATCACCTCCACTACTGCTCACCAAAACAACCATCAACTACCCACCACATTCCGACCAAAACAACCATCAACTAACCCCAGAACTACCGTCGACCACCACCACGCCCACTGAAAGTACCCGAAACCACCACCACTCCCACCAAAATAACCCAAAACCACCACCACTCCCACCGAAACCACCACTTCTCCCATCAAAACCAACCAAAACTACCACTACTCCCACCGTAACCAACCAAAACCACCACTACTCCCACCGATACCACAACTTTTCCCACCAAAAACTTCCATAACACTCTACCACGCTAATCGAAAAACCCACCCAACACTAGATCTACAAACATTTAATGTGAAGCTGATTCATTTAAGCTTGAATCAGAAAAATAGAAGAGAGAGAAATTGCAAAATTAATTTGGGAATTTTATTTCTCAAGTGTGTTAAATGAATGTACAGCTTGTAAAGAGTATTTATAGCCTAATGTCTAACTAATTTGCTAACTAGGAAAAGTTATAAATAATAAAATACAATTAATGGAATATCATTGCTGAGGTGTGCATATTCTGTTATCTTCATAACAAAATATCGAAGCTTCTAGGAGCATTTAGATACTGTTGTACATTCCACATCCCCCCCTCAAGCAGGAATTGGGGTTGCAGAGGAATTAGGAACAACAATTCCTAGCTTGAGCACCAGATTCAGGTGTTGAGCTGCACCAAGGGGCTTAGTCATTATATCAGCTAACTGTTCTGCAAAACTGACATGTTGGATCTTAATGAACCTAGATTCTACATTCTCCCTGACATAATGTACATCTACTTTAAGATGTTTAGTCCTTTCATGCATACAAGGATTTTCTGCAATATGTTGTGCAGAAATGTTGTCATAGAACAAAGTGATAGGCAGAGGAGGAGATACTTGCAAATCAGATAACAAGTTAACAATCCAAGCTATCTCACTTGTAGTATGGCTCATACTACGATATTCAGCTTCAGTAGAACTCTTGGAAACCACCTTTTTTTTCTTAGTCTTCCAAGATATCAAAGATGAACCCAAGAAAACACAATAACCAGTCAGAGATCTTGCAGAAAAATCACAAGAACCCCAGTTTGCATCACAGTATGCATGAACCTCAATGATGTATTTTCTGAATAAAATAAACCATGATGCAAAGAACCTTTCAAATATCTCAACACATGTTGTGCAACTTGAAAATGAGGAACTCGAGGATCAGCAAGGAACTGACTTAAATATTGTACTACATATGAGATTTCAGGTCTTGTCATATTGAAGTATAATAGTTTACCAATTATTCTTCTGTAAACTTCAGGATCAGCTATTCTTTCACCATCAAACTTACTAAGTTTCAATCCCTTAGGCAAAGGAAATTGGGCAGGCTTACAATCCACCATAGAAGTATTTTCAAGAAGATCTAGAACATATTTTCTCTGATTGAACAAAATACCAGAAGCTGTTCTAGTAACCTCAATTCCAAGAAAATATTTTAGTGGCCCCAGATCCTTGATAGTAAACAAAGAATTTAAAAGATCTTTTAATTTTTGTATCAAGGACAGATTTGTTCCGGTAACCAGAAGATCATCTACATAGGTTACCACTACTATAAAATCAGAATTTGAAGAAGAAGTGAACATAGAATAATCATACTTGGATTTAATGAAACCAAGTGAGATAAAAAACTTGCTGAGTTCCAGATTCCATTGTCTAGAAGCCTACTTAATACAATAAAAAGATCTCTTTAATTTGCAAACCTGTCCAGGTTTAGCTTTAGTATAACCAAGAGGAGGATGCATGTATAGCTCTTCTTCAACATAACCATGCAAAAATGCATTAATGATATCCAATTGATTCAATTCCATCCCATAAGCTACATCAAGAGCAATAACAAGTCTAACAGTTGTAAACTTTGCAACTGGACTAATAGTGTACCTATAATCTTTCTCTTTGATCTGCCTATCTCCTTTTGCAACAAGTCTCCCTTTGCACCTTTCAATTGTCCCATTAGGGTTGAATTTGGTTTTATAAACCCATTTACACCCAATAGGTTTAACACCTTTTGGACAATCAACTATGTCCCAAGTACCATTCTGTTCCAAAGCATCAAGTTCCTTGTTCATAGCCTCAACCCCCATCTAGGTTCTAGCTTAGCTTGATTATAAGAAGCTGGTTCAACATTAGACAACAAATTAGCTAAACTAGGTAGCTGATCTTTGTGCAAAGAAGACAAAACAGGACAAGCATAAGCATTGAATCTTGGAGAACCAGAAGAATTTTCTTGACCAGGAAGACCAGCAGGTGAAATAATGAAACCTTACAGCTTAGAAGAAGGTTTAACTAGGGTCTAGAAGACCTTCTAGAAATAGGAGGATCAGATCTGATCTCAGAATCAATAGAAATAGGAACTTCAAGTATAGGAACAGAAATAGAAGATACATCTGTATCCTACACAATTGTATGTTGTAAGTCTGATGCAGAACTAGAAGATGAAGAAACAGGAGACTCGGAAAAGGCTAGAACTTCTGGAAAATAAGGAATATCAGTTGGATGAACTGCAGGATTAACCATAGAACCACGTTTAGATGTAGAAGTATTAGAATCCTTGTCAACAGAATGAGTTACCTTGAAAGGAAACACATCTTCACAGAAAGTAACATCCTTGCTCAAGATGACTTTCTTACTCTCCAAATCATATAGCTTGTATCCTTTTTTACCATAAGGCTACCCTAAGAAAATACATTTCTTAGCCCTGCTAGAAAACTTATCAGAAGTTTTATAAACAGCATAACACAAGCAGCCAATGACCTTCAAATGATCATAGACAGGTGTCTTGTCCATCAAACATTCAAATGGTGTCTTCCAATGTAAAACCAAACTAGGCATGAGATTAATCAAATCAGTTGCAACAAGTAAACCCCTGAACTTAGTTGGTAAACCAGCATGAAATCTCAAAAACCTAGTAGTCTCAAGAAGGTGTTTATGCTACCATTCCACTCTACCATTTTGCTGAGGTACCCCAGGGAAACTTCTTTGATGAACTATCCCTTTTTCAAAGAACAGAACAGAACAAACAACTTGGATGATCTCATTCCCATTATCACTTCTAATAGTCTTAACAGATTGATTTGCAACATAAGCTAAAAAAACCCTTGACAATAGAAGGAACTTGAGTCTTACTATGAACCAAATGAGTCCAAGTTACTCTTAAAAAATCATCAAGAATAGTGAGGAAATAATGAGCACTAGTAAAAGTAGGATGTCTATATGGTCCCCAAAGATCAACATGTATTAACTCAAAGGCACAGGAAGCATGAGAATTAGAAATAGGAAAAGGATGTTTATGAGCTTTTGCAAAGATACATGACTCACAACCAAAATCATTGATCTTATTGGATTCAAAAGGAACTGTCAATTTTGACAAGTTCTGTACAAAATTGTGTCCTAGCCTAAAATGAAGCTGACTAAGCTTAGGAATGAACTAGCTTGATAAGAAACAGAAGAAACATCTACATCCAAAGATTTATTCAAAACAGAAACATATGAGTTTATTCTATACAGCCCAGCTTGTTTGATGCCAACAGCTCTAATTTGCTTAGTGATTGTGTCCTTAAAAACATATGAGTCATGCTTAAAATTGGCAATCAAATTATTTTGTTCTAATAGTTTTCCTACTGAAAGAAGATTGTGTTTAAAATCGAGTATAAGAAGAACAATTTTTGGTGTGATTTCAGGTGTTAAAAAGACAGTGCCAATATGAGTTGCATGTTTCAAATGACCATCTGGTAAGCCAACTGTAATTGGTTTTGACAGAAAATTGCAAGTACTTAATAGATTTTTATTATAGACCATATGATTTGTGGCACCAGTGTCAACAATCTAATCTGATTCGAGAAAGCATCTTAAATCAAAATCAACATTGGAAGCAGTGATAATGCCTGCAAAGTTAAGATCTACAGCCTCATGTTGCTTTCCCTTCATCAACTTCATCATCTCCTTATAGAGAGCACTAACAAGAGCAGTATCAACTTGAGTATCCTTAGCAGATGCCATTCTATTATCGAAATCCAGTGGAGATTCAAAAACTGAAACCTCATAAACATTTGCTGCAAGCTTTGACACATTACCAGTGCCACTAGAATGCTTATTCTTCATAGCTACATGCCAAGGAGGAAAACCATGAAGCTTGAAATAAGCATCCATAGTATGTCCAGATCTCTTGCAATAATCACATTTTCTGTCAAATTTATTAGCTCTATCAAACTTAAAGCGTTTCACATCTGTATTTCCAGATTGAGAATTTTGAGGATTTTGAGAGAATTGATTCTGCTTAAAAGTAGCAAATGCACTAGTCTGAGAAGATATATCAACCTTCTCATTCAACTTATGTTGTCTCTCAATTTGCAATAGCATATAATATGCTCGATTCACAGTAGGCAAGGGATCCATACTGATAATATTTGTCTTAACAGCATCATAGTCTCTATTCAGTCCGGCTAGGAATTGAATCAACTTCTGCTTTTGATCAACAACTAAAATTTTCCTTAAGATTCCACAAGTACATTGAGCTAATGCTCTACAATCACAGTCTGGAAAACCTTCCTGCAATTGTATTTCATCCCTAGCTCTTTTCAGTTTATAGTAATGCTAAACAATTAAATCAGAATTTTGTTCAATTAAAATCAATTTCTTATGCAAATCAAACAATTGAGGTGCATTAGACTATCCACACCTCTCAAGAATTTCTTTATACAGCTGATTAGCTGATTGTTGAAGAATGAAACCTTTAGAAATTATCTTCTCCATAGAATTCAATAACCAGGATTGCACCATATAATCATTTCGAATCCATTTCTGCAAATCTGTAGAATCCACAGCAGGTCTTCTATAAGTCCCATCAATGAAACAAAGTTTGTTCTTCGCTCCAAGAGCAAGTCTAATCGAGCGATTCTAGGTGAGAAAATTATCGCCATTAAACTTGTGAGCTCCAAGATGTTGATTAGGTTGATCACCAGTACCAAGGAAGTACTTATCAGTGTAACCAGCATTAATCAATTGTTGATTAAGAAATTTTTGAGCCGCCATTACAGCAAAACGAAGCTAGATCAACGAAGAATGAGTTTGAATAAATCGATGAATCAAGTTCGATCAATCGCAAAATTCACCTCAATTTCAAGAAAATTGAGCTGAATCAAGAAAATCTTTAGCAAATTACTGAAGCTGGAAGTAATATCAATCAAAATGTGAAGAAAAACAAGGAGAAATCAAGCAAAAAATCAATCAAAGATCGATCAAAGCTTTGATACCATGTGAAGCTGATTCACTTAAGCTTGAATCACAAAAATAGAAGAGAGAGAAATTGCAAAATTAATTTGGGAATTTTATTTCTCAAGTGTGTTAAATGAATATACAGCTTGTAAAGAGTATTTATAGCCTAACCTCTAACTAACTTGCTGACTAGGAAAAGCTATAAATAATAAAATACAAGGAAAATTTGCGAGGAAGGTCCTTTTAAGTGGTCGACCTTGTAAGGAAGGTCCTTTTATGAATAAGGTGGCACTAAAGATCTTTTTATGAAGATTGGGTTGTGAGGAGGAGGTCCTTTAACAAAACTCTGGCTTTGACCAAAATTTTCCGGCCAAAAAAAGTCACGTGCACAACACGTGACCACTTAAATGACCCTCCTTTTTTTTCTTTTCTTTTTTCCCTTTTTTCACTCGATTTTCATTTTCCCCCCTTTTTCCCTCCCTTATTTCCCTTCAACTTAATTGAAGTTTGGGATTAATGTTTTTCTCAAATTAGGGTTCAATAAGAGGGAAAAAAGGGGGAAAACTGAAAATCAAGGAAGGACAGGGAAAGGGAAAAAAAGGAAAGGGAAAAAAAAGGGCCATTAAAGTAGTCATGTGCTGTGCACATGAATTTTTTTGGTCGGAAAATTTTGGTCAACACCGAAGTTTGGTCAACGGATCCTCCTCACAACCCAATCTCCACGTAAGGACCTTTAGTGCCACCTTTTCATAAAAGGACCTTCCTCACAAGGTCGACCACTTAAAAGGACCTTCCTCGCAAATTTTCCAAAATACAATTAATGTAATATCATTATCGATGAGGTGTGCATATTCTGTTATGCTTCATAACAGAATATTGCAGCTTCTAGGAGCATCTAGATACTATTATACATTCCACATTTAAACCCACCCAATCTCTTGTTCAAAGTAGTATCGAGAATATGGTTTCAAAGGCTAGGTTATTGATTCTTCAATTTTTATTATTTTTGATTTTTGAATTTTAATTTTTAACTACATTTTGTAGATTTGATTTTATTCTGTAAATTTGACTAGATTTGTTGTTGTTTTTTTTCCCTACTTTAAAGATGAGTATGGTGTTGATACGGTGGTAATGCTGGTTTTTGCATTGATTTTGGCGGTGGTGCCGGTGGTGGTGGTGGCGGCGATTATGGCTGTGGAGGTTACTTTGTGTTATTCTCTGTGTAGTTGGTATAGCTACTATAGGATGATTTAAGTTGGTTGGGGGGTTGATTAAAAACTTAATCTCATTGTATTAATTCAAGTGGGGCCCACTTGATTCCATTTTCTTAAAATGTGTGTTGCATTTAAAAGAGAATGGAGGAAGTATATAGTATATGTGGATCAAGCCGACAAGGCCATGTACTAACTATAAACGTATATCAAAACTCTAGCCCTTTGAAGCTAGGAATCAAGAGCTCTATGAGAGTTGTAACCCATAAATTATAAATAAAATTATTGTTTCCCTTATTTTTCTACCTCTTTATTTGTATATTGTAGGTTTGAATTATTATGGTTTACAATGACATTAATAAATATACAAATAGCATATTTAGGTTTAAGTATCATGTATCAGATTATGTTGCAGCTATAGGCCATCAAATTGCAGACTATGTAAACATTGATCCTGATGTATAAACTTTTTTTTTTCATTTCTATAGATAAATTAGGATATAATCTTGCGAGAAGACTTGCCTAACTTTTGTATCTTTCCTATATAAAAAATAAAAATACAATTAAAAATAAAAAAATAATTAGGTTTGATTATATACTCCCTCCGTCCCATAATACTTGACATATTCTCATTTTCGTCCGTACCAAAATACTTGACACGTTATTAAATATGGAATGAGATGATAAAAAAATATTTTCCTATACTCTTTGGGACCACAAAACCCAAAACACAATTTAATCCTACATTTTTTTTTCTCCTCACTACCCTCACCTTCCTTGCTTTTTGTTTTCTTACAATATAAAAATACAAAAGAGAATTCTTTATATAATAAACTAATATTTTTAATGGACTCACTTGTAATTTTCTTAAATTACGTGTCCACTCCAACGTTTCAATTATTATGGGACGGAAGGAGTATGATTTAGATTGCCTGAATACAATAAACAGCAACTTTAAGTAGCTTTATTATATAGGCTAATCGAACAACAGTTCGTTGAATGGAATTGGGAAATTATTTCAAGTTAAGCTGAATCGGCGGGTTCAAATTATCTCTGACCAGGTAGGTTTTGGATATCAAGTCAGTTGACTTGGGTTGATTTCAGCTATTATTAATTACAGAGTTAAGAAAAGTTAGGGGTACATTAGGCCGGTTTTGTTTACATAAAAATAAGCTCGCAATGGTGTGGTTGAATTTGATCTCGAGTCCGATCGGGTTTGGTAAAGTAAATTACAACTTATTATATCAGGTTAATTGTGTTTCAAATTGATACTGAGTTAAGGGTGAATTCTCTTTTTAGCAGATATTAGGTTCACAACGCATGTCGGGTTTCCTACAATGATCTGGGTCAATCTTTGATACCTCAAAGATTATTTTGGAGATTCTTTCTTTTGTAGATTTTTGGCTTATGAATTGTACTTTCTATGTTCTCAAATATTGCAATATGGGGATGGGATACAAATTTTAAGAAGAGAGACGATAGAGAGTAATAAAGATATGGACCCCATGTAATAAGGAGAGAAAAAGATAGAAAACACGTGCAAATAAGGAAATGTTCGTTGCAATATTTGTGAAATTTTTAAAGTAGTAAACGTTGCAATATTTGTATAACGGAAAAAATATTAGTGAATCTTACCAATTTAGCACAATGTTCTAATCCCCTTTACATTTACTAGGTGAACTAAGCCACCCTAACAATGTAACAACTCTTGCTTAAGTAAATGTCGTATGAAAAAAATTTGTGTAGGTAGAAATCGATAATTTCAAGAATAATGATAAAGACGGAATTTAATCTCACATCTTGGATACCGTACCACTCCAAAACTTTAACTAACTACTCCGTAATATAGTTGACACTCAGTCACTCGATCACCTTAAAAAAATGTTTTTGTGATTTGCAACAATTTTATACCCTTAATTCATTTCAAACAAAATTAGGCAGTAAGAGAATATAAACCAAACGATACAACTACCCATGTGAGATATGAATATGAACATGGGATGAGATATAAAGTCCATATATGCTTAATCCATGCCGAAGGATAAGGACCATTAAGGATTATGTGCGATTCTCTTCATATTTGCACGATTGCTCCAAAGCTCCCACCAATATGCTAGCTATATGACAATTTTTGAATTAGCTCATTTTATTAAAATGAAATAGTATTTTTTACTAGGCTTAAAGGTCCAATTCTTGATATACAGTCTTTCTTACTGAGGAGATAAAATAGGAGGTCATTAAAAAATACTTTACCTTTCACAATTTTTGAATTTACTTATTTTACCAAAATGAAATAGTATTTTTTACTAGGATTAAAGGTCCAATTCTTGATATACAGTCTTCCTTACTGAGGAGATAAAATAGGAGGTCATTAAAAAATACCTATCTTTCACAATTTTTGAATTAGCTCACTTTACCAAAATGAAATAGTATTGTTTTTACTAGGCTTAAAGGTCCAATTCTTGATATATAGTCTTCCTCACTAAGGAGATAAAATAGGAGGTCATCAAAAAATACTTATCTGTTTTTTACTCCCACGATATAATCTTTCATGTTTCTCTATAATGTATAATCAGATCATTAATGTATTTAGGCCAAATTCTATTCACCTAATCTAATCTAATTTTATCTAATATATATATAAATAAAGTAGGCATTTTTGGAGAGCATTCGGAGCGCCACATAAATATATATATAAATAAAGTAGGCATTTTTGGAGAGCATTCGGAGCGCCACGTAAGAAATATACTTATTTCGACCAATAAGAAGAAAGATTTGTATTTTATTTTTAAATTAAAAAATTATGTCGCCACCTAGATAAAAGTAACGAATTGGATTTGATATAAAATTTCAATGTATATAATCCACGAATTAAATTATTTTAATGAAAAAAAAAATAAAGGAAAAGATAAATTTATTAATTCAATACTACGAGTATAAGAAGTCCAAAAAAAAAATATACTAAAAAATATTTAAATGATAAACGCTTATAATAAAGTTTTATACCTATCATTATAAGATAAATTTTGGTAGTATTTATGATAAGAAATACAAATTGTTAGTTAATTATAATTAAATTAAAATTTGTGATACCTACCACTATAAATTGACACATCATACAACACAAACAAAATTTCGTATCAATAAAAAACCCCATCAAGCAAATTTTGTGTTAGTAATTTTGTGTTAATTTTTGGTCATTAATGACTGGGTAATTTTTAGCTTAATTTTTAAAATTCTATGTTTAAATTAGTATTTATAATTATTACTTACATTGTATTAATTTGGGATACTCAAAGATTATGTGTTTATGTTTTATTTACTAAATGTTTTTTTTACATGCAGATCTAACACATCATACGACACAAATAAAATTTTGTATCAATACAAAACCCCATCAAGCGAATTTTGTGTTAGTTTTAAGTCATCAATGTCTGGGTAATTTTAAAATCTTATGTTTAAATTTATATTTGTAATTATTAGTTACATTGTATTTATTTAGGATACTTAATGATTATTTGTTTATGTAATGGCATACGATTAGATTAGATGTTGTACACTTAATATATGGATGGCTTTGGTTATTTTTGGAGATGATGAAAAAATTCCAATGCATAGATTTGATTTTATATTGCAACAATTTTTCATTTGTTGGTAAATATATTGATTTATTTTATAAAAATTTAAAGATTTAATTTATATCAATTTCAGTTTGGCTAAAATTTCACGGTTCAATTTATCCATTGATGTAGTAGGTTGGTTGTGGACGAGGTTGGTGATTCTATCGAAATAAAAGATATAATAAAACAATGAATAGTGATTCAGGATTTAAATTATTAAAAATTTATCAAAGATTTTATATTACGGAAAAAATATTATATTTAGAATTTATTTATATTTAATAAATTCATTATAAATTATAGTAAAAAAAATATTAAACTTTTGTAATTTTATCTGAAATTATTAAATACAATAAATCAAATAATTAAAAATCTTAGATGAAAAAAGCATGCATCGCACGGGCTTCCATCTATTTTTTTTTTTATTTCAGGTCTTAATAAAATAAGTTCAGGAAAAATAGATTGTGGTAAAAGTTATCCAAGTTCAAATTACAACAAAAATAATTTTTTTTTTATTATAATAAGGTCTAATAAGATTAGATAAAATAGGATAAATTCAATTAATTAAGATGAAAATTAGGAGAATGGAATACACCCTTAATTATGTATAACTTTGTTTGATTATGAAGAGTTATTGAATACATACTTTTTCCAAGACTCAGCGTTTGTATATCACCAAAAAAAAAAAAAAAAAAAAAAAAAAAAAAAAAAAAAAAAATTGAAAATATCAAATCTAGCTTGGTACCATTTAGTAACAAAGAACCGTGTGAAATACTTGTATTTAACATCCACAAAAAATACTAAGAAAATTATCAGGTATTGAGCAAACATTGTCCCAACTGCTATTATTAATTCCAACATTACAGTATTTTGAAAACACCTTGATTTTGACGATTTTTGACAATAAACACAATGGTCACTTGAGCTTGAATTGAGATAACAGCCGAAATGTGACATTCCAATATGAGAGTAGTTGGAGGGTCGAATAGACTACAAAAGTTGCTCTTATTATTAGGGGGCTAAAAGGTTGTAGTATTGGACATATTCTGTTCTATTTTGTATTTTCAAACTTTGATCTAGCTAATAATGTACATCATCTTAAATTCTTAATTGGTTTTAAATACGAAATACACCTTTTATATTTGTGCTCATTAAAAATCTTCAAATGAACTAAACTGATAAAATGAGCAAAAATCCTTTAAGTAGGTCAAAATTTTGCGTAAATTATGTTATTACTTCCTCCATCTAAATTTTTTTTGGGTCATAATTTGAAAAATTTTACGTGTTTGAATTTTTATTTTTATTTTTTTTTTTTTTTTTGTGTCCTAATCTGATAATAACTTATCACCTACATAAATTTAATACGGAGTATGTATTCAAATTTTATCAAACTGATAAAATGACCAAATTTTGCATAAATCATGTATTTACTTCCTCTATTCCTTTTTTATTTTTATTTTTTTTTTCTCCCATTTTGGACCATTCTTAATCAAAAGATTGTCTCATACTACAACAGTTTGCATTATATTAGTTCATTGAATAGAAATGCATTTGTATGAATCTGATCTCGTAATCCGTATTAAGGAGGAATGGATTCAAAATTTCATACTAACTAAAGTTGTTTGGTTTATTGTTGGAATGATTTATACATCAATTCATCTTATTAATGGAATGAATTGTTAATAATAGGGGAGAGGTGGGCATGAGATTATAAGCAATGGGGTATTAAAGTTCACAAATTCTTATATGTGGTTGGCCGTGTCGTGTGGCTAACCATCATAGGGGTTACTTCGTTTGTATAATAGGGGTTACTTAGTCAGTGTTAAAGGGGTTACTTCGTCAGTGTTATAGGGTTACTCGCTCATTGTTAAAGGGGTTACTCGGTCAGTATTGTTGGGGTTACTTGGTCAGCGTAATAGGGATTACTTTGTTCTTTTATAAGTGGTCACACGGTGTGGCTAGCCACACACAAGACGGGCTGATTAAAGTTAAAACCTTCTTAAAAAAAGGTTTCACCTTTAAGAAGTCTAATTAAATAATAAAATGGATCAAACATATTCTAACTTCATTCCAACCAATTTCAAAAAATCCATCCAATTCCAAAAAAAAAATCCAACCAAACAAACCCTAAGTGAATGAGACCATAACTTTACTCTTATCAAAATCACTTTACACCTTATATATTTTTCCTCTGATCAATTTTTGCTCAACTAAAACTTAATTACATTAATAGGAAGAAAATATACTTAGTAATTTAAATTTTGTTCAAGGGAGGCAAAAGATAAAAAGGGTGACAATGATTGTCGTCAAAAATCTTAAAATGAGAGTATGAGACCCATGTTGAGTACGTTGACAGCTCGGTGCCATAATCCAGCAAGGTCGGTTCACTATTTAGCCCAAATCACGTGGTAGGGGCCCTTTTCACGTCCGTTTGCATGATAAAACAAACCACAAATCTACCTAAATTGTGGCTTCTATTTCATCACTGTTTTTGTAAATAAAAAAGTGACTACTTTGACAAATACAGTATGTATGATTGAGTGGTGATCTTTCAATCAATGCTTCGTCGCCTTTTGTAGCTACCGTTTTCAGATCTCACTTACTCTCCTCTCTGCACTATTCTTTTCATTTCAAGTGGTAAATGAATCCAATGTCCACTTGTATACTCATTGTCATCTTGGCTATAATTGGCGGATACAATATTAATAATACTCCCTTCGTTTCTTTTTAATGCATGCAATATTCTAACTCACGTAGAGTTTTATGTGATTAAATTGAATTTGTTAAAATATTATGTAAGTTAAATTTGTCTAGCAATTAAAAATTGGTAGAGTATATCATAGTCAATGAAATCTTGCTAATTTTGTACACCTAAACACCTCGTATTACAAAAATGGAACTTCATAATAATGAAGCTATTGCACATGTCATGTCTAGTGGAAAATATGATAAGGTACTTCAAACAAAGAAGTACATCTTAGCTTCATGAATCATGCAAATGTCAAATAATAAATACATGTAATAAATGAATCCTCCATGAATTCTTAAGGTTTATTAGGGAATTTGAATTAGAATTGAGTATGCAAGAACAGTAAGGTATCTCAATTTAGCATTGTAAAATTGAAAAATCATTTATTATATATTTGCGTAATGTTTATGGATGTACAACCATGTCTATTTATTTTTCATATTTTTTCATGTAGGGATGGTCCAAATCAACAAAGAAATAAATTTGATTATACCATATGAAAATTACAACCAGTTTTATAGCAAAAGTATTCATTTATATTTGATTCTACATTAGAGAAACTTTTGAGTTTCACACTCGCTAAGATGCACAAATCATTTGGATGCCCTCAGTAAAGGCTTGGCCATATACCAATTGTACAATGTGCATAATGTGACCAGTTATACAATATATAGATGCTTTGATATATTTGACATAATAGCAAGTTTTTTTAAGATACGCGAATTATTTGGATGTCCTCTCTGAGGCCCACCCATATATTGAATTTTCCACCTTGAAGCTTACATATTGTTTTAGTAAAACCTTGAAGTATATATTGAAACTAATAGTTATAAACTACTACAACTCAACTAATTTTCAAGTTACAATCATTTGGACTTTCAGTTATCTTTTTAAGTAATTCAAATAAGTACTGCGGCCTTTAGAAATACCTAATACATCATACAATTATTATTTAGATATAATTAATTAATCACAATTATGTCCAAAGCAACAAAGGTATAGTATAATCCAAAGTTGGTGGATATGATAGAATATACAATATATAATACTAATATAAAAAAAAAAAAAAAAAAAAAACAGAAGATAATATGATTTTTATTAAAAAAAAAAATAGAACATCCATAATAGTAGCCTCCAAAACCTCACTATCCATTAAATCCACTACATATATATACTCAATAAATATAAAGGAATCTCATAATATGATAGTGACGATTATGAAAGACGACCCACATTATATAAATTAATTACCACCATGATTTGAAGAATTGTCAGATTAAAATGAGCCCCACAAATTCAAACTCTCAAATGATACAAGAACAACCAAAATAACCCATTAAAAAACAAAGTTCCATCTTCAAATTTTGATTCACATAATTAATTAAGCAGATAATCTCTGGTAATCAGCAGGGGCAGCCTCTTGGCCTCCAATGAAGATGAACTCGTAGATAAGACCGGCGATTCCACCACCGATGAGAGGTCCGGCCCAGTACACCCAGTGGTTGGTCCAGCTCCAGCTGACCAAGGCTGGGCCGAATGACACGGCGGGGTTCATTGAGGCACCGTCGAATGCACCACCAGCTAGGATGTTGGCACCAACAATGAGACCAATGGCTAGGGGAGCAATGATTCCAATGTTGCCCTTCTTGGGGTCGACAGCGGTGGCGTACACGGTGTACACTAGACCGAAGGTCATCACAATCTCAAAGACTAGGGCGTTCCATACGGTCACGTCTGCGGATAGAGCAAAGGCAGATGTTTCCTACACAAAAATTAAAATGTAACACGCACGTCAATTTATGTACGTACGGTTCTAAATAGTTAAGATTATCTTTGTCAAGATTTTGCAAAATTTATTTTACTTGTTATATGCTAATCACAAAGGTAACAATTTGCGCCAATTTTCAGTCTTCAGAGAAAACCTCCCTAATTTTCATATATCATTTCATTAACCACAAACATATTGTAAAATATTGAAATCATTGCAAGCTGCAGAGGCTTTCAACAATTATTGAAGTTTTCAAGTACTCCCTCCGTTTCATAATATAGTTCTTGTTTGTCTTTTTTTACGGTATTTAAGAAATAAGGGGAGAAAGTGGATGAAATATATTAATAAAAGTGAAAAGTACAATTATAGACAAAAGTTAGAGAGTGAAAATGAAAAAAAGTACAAGGCATGTGTAAATTTCAAAGATATTTTAAAAAGTACAATGAATAAAGTTAAAAAAGTGAGGGTATGATGATCTTTACATACTATCCAAAAATAGAAACAGCAACAACATTTTGGATCTCCAAAATAGGAAAACAGAAACTATATTATAAGATGGAGGGAGTAACAATTATTGTAGTAGATAAGGCTGGAAAGTACAATAAATCATAAAATAAAAGTTAAGGCATTAATTTTTAGTGTATTTATTTTATTTCCCTCCAAAACAAGATGTCGCATTTAATTAATTTTAAATATCATAGTTTTAAATTGGTAAAAGCTATCGAGCGCCTTCAAAACATTAGATAAGAGAACTAAATGTAGAGATATTAAAGTAAAATTAACATTAATTACACGGATTGACACGTGATTTTGTCATGCATTTCTAAAATATTTAACGCCTTGAGATGCTTGTTAGCAAGATCCTTTTAAATTAAGCCTTTCAAAAGAGTTATGATGTAATAAATAAGAATGTTTATATAGTAATTATTATGGGATAAGGATAAAAATAAATGCAGAAAATTAATTGATATATTTTATCAATAAAAGTTAAATTGGGTGGGCTACTGATAATACAAACTATTTGTTCAATTTATCCCTATGTTCTACTAGTTTCTCGTTTTTTATTCTCCAGTCTCTTGTGCTTTTTCTAGATGTCTCTATTTGACACTCAATTATTAAAAGTGGTGTATAAAAATAATTACGACTATCCTCACTAGCGCGAAAGCCGTTGTGCGTTAGTCACGCAAGCTTTTCATTGTACCATTTTCCTCAATAGTTTTTCATATAATTGAATTTAAACCACACAATTTAGAAGTCGTCATTGTTTTTGTGTGGCCTCTTTTTATTTGATTTAAATATTTCTTTTATGATATATGATTTTAAAAAACTTTAATATTGTTTTAATTAATTATATGCATGATATTAGGACAAATTTAGTCATTATTATTTTCCTTAATTAAGATAAAAAAAGAATTAAAGAAAAAATAGCTGATGAAGTATAAAATCTCACTGCAGTAAATAAGGTTTGATTTCTTACCTAAAATAAAAGATCCTTTAAAACAAAAGAACATTTACCTAAAAAATGCGGTACTAAAAGAATTTGCCAAGAAGAAGATAAAACGTGGATACTTGATCCTATCATACATTTCACCAGTTCATTCAATCATTTCCCCTACTTTTTTTTATTTTGCTGAAATTCATGTCATGTCAGACTGTCATATCGTAGCTAATTAAGCAAATCCGCATACAATCTCGTATTTCTATGTATCCAAATTCTTTACCAAATCTGTAAATTCACTAAATTGTGATATCTATCCAGTTTAATTAAAAAAATAAATAAATAAATTGGCCCCTACTCATAAATTCAATAATTTTAATGTTGGTTTTTATATATCATGTTTTCTCTAATTTTTTTTTTTACCATTTGCGTTTTCGACAAATCACACCCTCCTGCACAACTTCATGTTGTGATTTTACTATGTACACGTAGTATAATGTATAAAAAAAAAATTATAATTATATGAAATTTTGTTAAATACGTCTCAACATATATAATTTTATGTAATTACATATTAACTTATTATAATTTTTAACCTATATACTAAAGAATATTTGGCAAAAAAAAAGTCCTAATCAACAACAAAAAATGCAATCACGATCCTAAATTACTACAAATTTAATTAAAAAAAACTAAGTCATTTTTCACCAAAGTGTCAACATTAAAAGTACTTTCTTACAAATATTCTTTGAAATATTTAATGATGAAAATATGTATTAAGATACGGTAATCCCCTCACGTAAAATATATATGGATGTATATACCATAACGAAGGAGCTTTTATATATTTTCAAAAAATTATTTTCTAAAATACACAATTATAAATAACTAAAAATCAGACAATTAAAGTTAATGACAACCATAAAAATCAAAATGTTGCAATTAGGAAAAAATCATACCGTTAAAAAAAAGGCAAATGGTAAAAAAAAACAAAATTAAATAAATAACATACCAAGCCACCAGTGGAGAACTTAAGCAACAAGCAAGCAACAGAGGAGCCAGCAAGTTGAGCAATCCAGTAAACAATTCCATTAAGAAGAGAAATGTTACCACCAATAAATGCACCAAAAGTCACAGCAGGGTTAACATGTCCACCGGAGATGTTAGCTCCGACGGACACGGCAACAAAAAGTGCAAAAGCATGGGCAATGGAAGCAGCCACAAGCCCCGCTGGAGTCGCAGCGGCTCCAGCGGTAAGCTTGGCGAAAGCCATACCAGAACCTTGACCGGCGAAAACAAATATAAGGGTGGAGATGAACTCCGCCAACCCCGCCTTTAAGGTGTTGGGGTGGCGGACTTCATCGGCGGTTCCGACGGAGATCCTGCTAATAGGCATATTGATCTCGGACTAATAATTAATTAAAAAGAAAAAAGATTGATGTGATGAATTATTTGATCGCTCTTTTTTGTTCTAGTGTCTTCTTCGTAGAGATGGGAGCACGTACTTTATAGTAGAGTTGTCTGGGGTGAGTGAGGAAGATAGCCGGTTACCCCGTGGAAATAATGATATGTTGCCATGTTGGCATGTTTGGGATGGGTAACCCCATTGGCCAGCCTGTCCATTATGTAAAATATAACATTTTTTTTTAAATGCTTTGATGTTGAAATATTGGTTTATAAAACGGATATTGGAAGAAAATTCTAGAATATGTCTTTCACCGGCCATTATTTTTCTTAATTTCGATAGGACCGGCCACAATTTTTTTTGCCATAATAACAAAATGTCTTTGGCTTTATACTCCACGAGCTGAAAAATAGGAAAAATTGTTTGAAATAATCCGACTTTTACCTCATTTGTCCAAATAATTCTAACTTTCAATTATTTTTTAAAAATTGAACCTTAAATATCAATCCGCTTAAAATGGTCTCAAATGACCGGTAACTTTGAATAGGTAATTTTTTTTTTTTTTTTTTTTTGGTTTTTAAGTACATGTGTCACCACGTAATTTATCTAAAATTTAAAATTAATTAAAAAAATTGAATTAAAAAAAAAAAAAAACCGATAGCCCCCAGCCCCAGCCCCAACCACCGGTCCCCCAACCGCAGCCCCAGCCCCAGCCCCGCTTTTCCTCTTTACTCCTCATCAGCGCTGCCTTCCTTCGTCCTTTACTTGAGGGCGGCGAACCCTAAATCTCTCTTTCTCTCTTCCACCACTTTCAATGGCGGCGACATCCACCTCCTTCGAACCCACCTCTGCCGCCGTCGCTCTCATCGACGAGCTCGATAAGCGTCGCGCTCTTCTTATCATCGCCGTCAAAGAAGAACACTCTTTTACATGCGGCCGGAATTGGGACGAGGGAAGGGATGGGGGCTAGAATCGCAGCGGGAAAGAGGAAGGGGTTTTCGAGGGTAGTTTAGTGGTTCAGGGGAGGGGAGGAGGGTCGACGGTTCAGGGGAAGGTGTTCGGTGCGACACTCCAGCGCTGGGGGCAAGCAGGGGGTCGGGCTGGTGGGTGTGGGGCGGTAGTGGAAGGTGGTTGGGCTGGTTTTTTTATTAGTTAATTATTTTTTTTACCAATCAGATACCGATTGGGATCATTTTAAGCGGATTGACATCAAAGGTTGGATTAATACAAAAATTGTCAAAATAAAGGTAGGATTATTGTGGGCGGATGAGGCAAAGGTAGAATTATTGTTGGCAATTTTTCCAAAAAAATATACGTAAGATATCTATTAGACTTTTATTTACCACTTTATTCTAGTAAAAAGTAATAATAAATATTAATGGATGCAATTTAAGACTGGTTGATAAAAAAAAAAATCATAAAAAATATTAAAAAAATATTTTTAAAAAATTGATTAAGTCATGTAGTATTATTTTTATTGAGTAATAAAAAAAAGGTTGATAAGTACTTGTATAATTGTACTCCGTATTATCCTTAAGATTAGGATAGAATGATAGTTTTTTTTTTAAAAAAAAAAAATTAAAAAAACAAGTTAATGAGGCGTAATTTGAGAAAGTGAAATTTATCACCCAAAACCCCTCTTCACTCTATATTATTATGTTTATTGCAAGTTTTCATTATAGGATTAGTTCATGTTGTCCATGATTAAGTAAGGTAGATTTTTAATCACCTGGTTGCTAATGAAATTATTTATTATTACAATTAAAATTGATTTTTATTGAATGTAATTGAACTTTGTTAATTAAAGTTATATTTATTGATCGACTACATTTATTATAATCGATTGTGAGCATAATTTATTATATAATACTACCTCTGTATATAAATATTCATTATCAAGTTTTTTTTATATTTGTAAAAATGTAATTGTGTAAACAAATAATCATGTCACCCCAAATATATCCAATGATTGAATAAGTACAACTCATCTGATTCAGCTCGAAATTGAGTGAGGGTCAAAGAAATGTAATGTCCACAAACCTTGTAAATATTGGACCTAAATAATTTTTAATCAACTCTAATTTTGTCTAAAACCCTTCTGATCAAACCCTTTAAAACAACTTGACCCATTCTATGCCCTAATTACCTCAATCTTGTCTAATGGCCTAAAATCCCAACAAAATCCTTCACAACCATGGAGCCTAAAGCTATCCCGTTGAATCTAAACTGACTTTAAACTCTACATATTATGCTCATACCTAGCTCGGTACACTCGAATGCCAACTTGGATTAAATCAGTAGCGACACTTGACATTCTAGTTTTTCGTCAAATGTCACGCCAAATGGGAGATAAATAGGTATTATTGTGACACATATGATGCTAAGTAAACGATTTTTTGATAGATTTTTTAAGATAAAATTGTTGTATAGAGTTTTATTATCGATAGAATTCTAATATTTCATATATACAAAATTAATCATAATTTTTAATAAATATGTTATAACCCAATTCTATTTCCATCATCAAATCCGTTTTAAAAAGTTCTTTTAAAATAAGATTTATTTATAATATATTTAATCACTAACTTTTATAAGTAGCTAGCCAAACTGTATCACCAACTATTACAAGAATTACTTCGTTAGTGCTATAGGGGTTACTTGGTCAGTGTTATATTAGTTACTCAATTAGTGTTATCGATAGGGGTTACTTAGTCAGTGTTAGAGGTTACTCAGTTAGTATTACAAGGTTACTCGGTCAGTTTTATAGGGTTACTTTGTCCAGCTAGATGGTGTGACTAGCCGCATACAAAATGCATTGTTATTTAATTTATTTAAAAAATTTTAGAGAATTAGTAAAAATAAGTTTTAATTAGTAAAATTAATTTTAGTTCGGTAAAAATACTTTCAGTTGAGTAAAAATAATTTAAGTTCAATAAAAATAATTTAAAGTCAATAATAACATAGATATCTATTTACAAACAAAACTAAAAAAAAGTATTATTATATAAATATAAGCCATATGATATCGTTATCCTACATTATCAGAACGAATTATTTGACCGTATTTAACATTCAAGTATAAATGTTATTTTAAAATTTTATCAACCATATGGGCATCGCCGGGGCACAAAACTAGTATATATATAAAATCGGTCTCGCAACCAGGCCATGAAACATCGACACTTGGCATTCCAGTATTTCGCCAAGTGTCGAGTCACGTAGGTGACAAATAGGTATTATTGTGACACATAGGATGCTAAGTAAACGGATTTTGAATAGATTTTTTTAGGATAAAAATGTTGATTAGTGTTTTATTATCGATATACTTCTAATATGTCATATATAAAAAATTAATTATAACTTTTAATAAATATCTTATAATTCATTACTATTTCCATCATAAAATTTGTTTTAAAAAGTTCTTTAAAATGAGATCCAATTATAATATATTTTAATAAAAATAGAAAATCAGTAAAAATAAGATTAAATCCGAAAAGATAATTTTAGTTTGGTAAAAATACTTTTTCGTTCATTAGAAATAATTTAAGAGCAATAAAAAAAAATCAAGTTAATTATAACATAGATATCTATTTACAAATAAAACTACAAAACTACACTATTATATAAATAACCGATATGATATCGTATCTCTAAATATTTTACATCATCAAAAGGGATTATATGATCGTATTTAACATTCAAGTTAAAAAGTTTAGGACAATCCGGATATCACCCGAGCACAAAACTAGTATATATATATATTCATCCTCCAATTTTCAACACACAAAAATGTGAGCCTAAACATTGGTATTAGCCTAAACCCTCCTCAAAACTCCCTTTCAAGTATCGTTGAAAATAGTTAAGCTTTCAAGATAACATCATAAACGTTACAACTTGGTCCATGATCATCGATCTCCATTGAGAGGATTCTATGAATCTCTAATAGGTTGCACAACACATTTTTAAGGCTTCTTGTCAGCTAGTCCAATCTAGTGAAAAAAGTTGACCCATCTGGACAAACGTTCGGGTCGGGTCGGCCCCAAGTCCTCCCTAAAAATTTGTATCAAAACCTGAAAATAGCAGCCTTTTCGGGCCATTTTGGATGTAATGAGTAATGACTATGTTTTGAATAGTACAAAACACACATTACAATGTATATTATTATTTAATCCGTTTCAAAATAATTGTCTCATTTTTAATTTTTTACTATTTACATAATCTATATTGACCAATTTTATTTAATCCGTTTCAAAAAATAACAACATGCAAGTACTTATTGGAATCTATCGTCTCAATGTATAATTTTCACAAATCAAATTTTTTATAATTTTTATTTATAGATGTTATAATTCAAAATTTAACAATGGTATACGTGTCCAATCAAACTAGGGTAAATATTTTTGAAACAAGTGTAGAATTTATTTTCCATTGGACCTCTTAAGATTTCCAATAATATAATCAATTCAATACCAAGAGAGTAATAAGGACATGTTCTCTTTATCATTAAAAAATAAAATTTAGTAAAAATAATTTTAATTTATTACAAATAGTTTCAATAATTCATTAAAAATCAGTAACTTTAAAGAAGAAATATAAGGCCCTGTTCACTTCATCTTACAAAATAATATATTGAATAAAAATAATTTTTGTACAGTAAAAATGATTTCAGTTAAATAAAATATAAGTTTTGTTTAGTAAAAAAAAAAATTCAGTTCTTTAAAAATCAGTATTTTTAAATTAAAATATAATAGAGATTCAGTAAAAATAATTTAGTTTATAAAAATAAGTTTTCACTAAAATTAAATTCATTTTTGTAAAAGTAATTTAATTTCAGCAAAAATAATTTCAGTTTTGTAAAAATATTTTTAGTTTAGTATAAATAGGCCATGTTTACCTCACCTTATTATTTGTTAAACTCAAATTATTTATACTAAACTATTTCTTTGGAACTGAAATTATTTTTGCTGAACTGAAATTATTTTTACTGAACTAAAATTATTTTTATTGAATATTAACTTTTTTAAGGTAAAGTGAACAGGACCT
This sequence comes from Chenopodium berlandieri, assembly GCA_034703905.1. NCBI lineage: Eukaryota > Viridiplantae > Streptophyta > Magnoliopsida > Caryophyllales > Amaranthaceae > Chenopodium > Chenopodium berlandieri. The sequence continues at coordinate 48,518,848 of CM068289.1, forward strand.
TATAGAGTCAGTAAAAATAAATCAATTTAATAAAATTAATTTTAATTTAATAAAAATAATTTTAGTTCATTAAAAATAAGATAAAGTTTCATATACTCTTAAACATAAAATTATTTCTTGTTTTTTTGAGGTTGGGTCCCAATTTGGAATAGAGATGCTATTGTGAAGTGACACATGTACAAGCTGGATAAGGAGTGTTACTGATCTTCACGATTTCACACATTCAATCTCCCTTCTAAAATTAAAATTTAAGGAAAAAAAAATGAATCAATAAATAAACATTCATCTAATTATTCATCAACTTTTTATATTTTTGGGTGGGCATTGTTGGGTCATAATTGGGGAAAAAGGGGAAATACTTTTTTTTTTTTTTTTTTGACAAGAAACGGAAAATACTTGTATTTAAAAGCCCCACTGAAAATATTTTCAAGTATTTCATAATTCATGTTAACAACCAATAACACAAAAAACATTCCAGTCTTTTCCCGCCGCATAGCTTCGTTTTCCCCATATTTTCAATGGAATGGGTTCGTGGCAACAAATTTAGTCGGTTCCGACTTCCGGTCATATTTGTCCGAGGAGAATTTCATTTTGAATTTTGTAGAAGATTTAGTCATAAGATTGAGTTATACTCAAAATTTTGTCAATTAACATCAATCAATATCGGTCATATATATTATTGAATCATATAAATCATGGGCGAATATATGTACCGTTATGCAAGGTACAACTAATATTATTATAGCAACTTTTTGGTGCAGCAGGCCACACTGTGTGACAGGTAAAGGTGGGCAACAAGCCGGGCCGTCCCGTGCCGGCACGCCAACACGGTCTGGATGTGCCGTGTCGTATCCCATTTCCACCAGGCTAGCCCAGGGCACGGCACGGCCCACGTGCCGGGCGTGCTATGCAGAGCCGGCCCACGTGCCTGGCACGGGCCTGACACAAAAAAAAACATTATTTTTTTATAATTAACTAATTAAGTTTACTTCTTATTATTATAAATTAATTAATTAAGTTTATTATTATTTTATTATTACTTGTTATTATTATAATTATTTATTTAATTATTATACATGTTATTATAATTTATTATTTTTATACTTGTTATTACTTATTAATATTACTTATTATTATAATTTTTGATTAACTTTATTATTATACTTGTTATTATTATTTTATTATTATACTTGTTATTACTTCTTATTATTATAATTTTATATTTATTATAGTTATAATTATTTTTTTAATAGTTATAATTTATATTTATTATAGTTATTAACTTATTTTGTTTATATTACTTTTTATTTTCTTAACGGCGAAGATGAAAATTTCAAATCTTAATGGCTAAAAAAGAGGAAATTGGACTTTGATTCTTTTAATGTGATTAATGCATACTTCATATTATTATTTCTTAAAATTTTACAAATAAATACATACTTCTTAACGTTGGAAGATATAAATTTCAAAAAAAAAAAAAAAAAACTCAAGTACAAAGTTTGATATTAATCTAATAAGTAATAATGATAAAAATCATACAATGATAATTATTTCGTACAAGGATATTATACAAAAATTGTCTATAATTAGAAGTATGTAATCTATTTATAGTTCTTCATCTATTCTTCTTCTTCTTCTTCTTCTTCTTCGCGTTCAAGGTCATCGGCTAGTTGAATAGATTGGGAACTAGCCGAACCCGAACGGTCGGAAGCGGAGGTTCCTTCATCGTTGTCGTTGTCGTCGTAAGTACGGTCTTGTGAGTGATTTTCAGCATCCAACCAATCTTTGAAACACATGCTCATTTCAAGTGTTTCGGGTTTTAGACTTGTTCTTCTATCGTCTAAAACTCTCCCGGATGCGCTAAAAGCTCGTTCAGAGGCAACGGAGGAGACTTGGATACCAAGAATGTCTCGTGCCATTGCCGCCAAAGTTAGATGCTTCGAGCTTTGTTGTTTCCACCATACAAGGAGGTCGAGGCTGTTTATCTCATCGTCGTCCATGCCCTTGGTGAAGTCGTAACTCAGGTACATTTGCAACTCCGAGACATCGCTTTGCATTCTCCTTATTGATGAATCACTTGAAAACCTTGAAATCAAGTTAATAGCTTGTGAAAATAAATGCTTGGCCTTTTTACTTACGTTTTTGGATGGTTGGGAAGGGCCAGAGAGAGGAACGATGCCATATTTGGTTTCATAAACTCTATATAAAGCAAAAAATTAATCCTTCACATTACTCTTATAGGTGTCTACATTATCGTCAATAAGCATGCATTGAAAATAAATGTCAACTAACATAAATGTATTTTCATACTTTTGCTTAGGATCTAATATGGAAGCAAAAATATAAATTAAAGGAATTTCAGTATAATATTTACGCCACTTTGTTTCCATTTTTGGAAGATATTGATCATAATCACTTTGGTTGCGATGATCAGAGAAAAGCTAAGCTAGGCGAGTAAACATGCATTTGAAAGAAAGTTTTGAGCACAAGGATTATAAACAGAAGAAAAACAAAATGTCATGTTATATAATAATTGTAAAAATTGCATATATCTTTCACATTTATCCCAATCATCCTCATATAAAGCATTGTTTGGAAATTTTCCGTTGTAAAAAATTGTTAAAGGCACCTTATGATTAGGGGATTTTGCTCCCACCAATCGGAATGCGCCACGTGGGCCAATCAGGTCCTGCCAAGTGTCCCCCAGTTGGAAGTGTCAGGGCCTGCCACGTGGCACATTCTTATTCGTCCACCTTGGACCTATTATGTCATGACACGTGGCATACTCCATGCCTAATGGAGAAACCGGCCGTCCAGGCCCAACTTCCGAGGGAAGCCCACTCGGCCCAAGGTTAACCTAAACCTAGGATTGGCACGTTTCCCAAGGTTATAAATACCTCCCTTAATCCTCATTAAGGGAGAGTACGCACATTAAACACTCTCACCTAGAGAGACCCAATCACTTTAATTTCCGCATTAATTACTCCTTAATCGAGTACTAACTTGACCGTCGGAGGCGGATCTCCAATCATCCGGAGCATCCGTTTGTTTTGCAGGTACAAGCGTCCGGTTCCAGTCTCGGAATTGTAACTCTCCCGCAGGACATCAGAAAACCCCGAAACATTTTGGCGCCGTCTGTGGGGAGAGTACTTCTGAGATGGCATCCACGTCTGTACCGACTCCTGAAGAGAGGCGTCCCCTGGACGACCCTCAAGTTCAGTCGGACCATGATACTGAGGAAGAATTTGAAGTTGAAGCTCACACAGCTTCAGACGGGACCCTAAGGGCCCGACGCACCCGCCATACCGAGAGGAGGGAACGAGAACATCTTTAAACTGGACTCAGTGATCCAGCCGGCGCACCGCCTGTTCAGCAGCAGCCGGCTGATGGGTCTGCTCCCATTACAAGGAACGAACTCATGACCTTCATGAGGGGCTTCAAGGGAGATATTCAAGAGTTACTCAACAAGACGCCTGCTCTGGCCAAGGAGCACTCGGCTAAGAAACCTTCCACTTCAGGGAAGAGGAAGCCAGTTCAAGGGCGAGAGGCGACCCCTCACCCTAACCCTAGGAAGTGGGAGCCGCCTGCCCTTGATTTCACAAAATACCGCTTTCCTACTCCAGGAAAGAGAAAACCTGTTCGACATATTCAGGCGGACGGGTCGAAGAAAACATACACATATGCTCGGCTATTGCTAGAACAGAAGAAGAATGACCGATTGTCAGAGTCATCCTCTACTTCAAACTTCCAAGACAGTCTACGCAATACCTCGATGAAGTATACTCAGTCGTATCATGAGAGTCAGTCAGGCGGCACCTCCCGTCAGTCCGGCTTTCATAGCGACCAGGTGGTACCAAACTTACCATTTGTACCGCAACAACAATATTTTTTGCAGCCACCTCTGTTTGGTGGGCATGCAGCAAAAAATGTCCAACCTATGGACTGGCAGCTACGGTTGCTTAGACTTGGGGAACAGCCGTCGGCCTTCTCCAAGGAAATTGCTGAAGCCGCTCAGCCGGCCAAAGTGAAAAATGTATTAGTAGGCGCCTATGACGGCACTACTAACCCAGAAGACCATTTGATGGCATTCACCAACCTGATGTACCTTCAAGGGTTGGATGACCCCACTTGGTGCAAGTGTTTCCCAGCGACTCTCAAGGGAATCGCACAACAATGGTTCGGCAACCTGCCGACTGGTTGTGTAAATAACTTCAGGACGCTTGCTTACTTATTCACCTCCAACTTCGCCATGAACATACCTGCGAAGAAGACGACCCTTGATTTAGGAACGATTCAGCAAGGCGCGAAGGAGGGGCTTCGTTCTTACATCAGGCGGTTTAACCTGATGAGAATACAGATTCAAGGGTTACCGGATGAGGTAGCCTATACTGACTTTTTCAGAGGCCTCAAAGACGGATCGACATTCAAATTTGATTTGGTCCGAAAGAGGGTGGCGACTCTTCAAGAGGCCTTGATTGAAGCGGAAGCCTATATACAGGCGACTGATCTTTGTAGTACAAAACAGTAGGACGGGAAAAGGTTCGACAAAAAAGAAGGGCGACAGAAACAGTTGTCGAACAAAGATGAGAAGAAAAGAAAGGAGGTCTGGGCGGCTGATTCCTCTAAACAGCCGGCCCAGAAGAAGAAAAAAGAATTCAAACCATACTTCCCAAAGTATGCGTTTAACAAGGATAGCCGAGCTATCCTAAAGGAAATCAAGGGACGGATCTCAATTGAGAAGCCGGTCCCCATGAAGGGTTCTGCAAGCAAGCGGAACCAAGAAAAATTCTGTGATTATCATGAAGATGTTGGTCATCACACCAACGAATGCATCAGTCTCATGCGGTATCTGGACCGCCTGGCTGAGCAAGGCGATCTTGACTCTTATGTCAAGAAATCTACGGGGAACACTTCCTCGAAAAAGCTGTCGGCCAAAAAGAGTCAATAGGCCGACAGCTCTGATACAGATGATGCAGTCGTCTACACCATTGCAGGCGGCTTCTCAGGAGGCGGCCCCACTATTAGGGGCAACAAAGATAATATCAGGCGGTTAGATGTAAATTCCGTTCACCAAGAACGGCCCTCCAAATATTCATTTCCTGAGATTGTTATCACTGAAGAAGATCTAGGAGGGGTGAGGGGGCCGCATGACGACCCTATCGTTATTGAGTGTAAAGTGGCCAACCAGAGAGTTGGCCGAATCCTTATAGATACTGGAAGCTCCTCAGATCTTATCAGTAGCAAATGTCTGTCAAAATTAAAATATCAGACTGATTGCATACATCCGGCATCCCACCCTTTAGTAGGGTTTGGAGGAGGAGTCGTCCACCTAGTGGGACGAGTGGATTTACCCATCCGCCTGGGTGAAAAAGGGGAAGGACGACACATGGTAGTCCGGTTCCTGGTAGTAGAAGAACTCTCGGCCTACAACGTGATTCTGGGACGACCAACCCTGAATAATTCCAAAGCTGTTATAATCCCATCGCTTATGTTGCTCAAGTTTGATAGGGATAATGGAACAGTCGGGTCCCTAAGGGGAGATCAGAGGATGGCCCGAGAGTGCTATCTCTCGGATATCAAGCCCACTGTTATGACCGCTGGGTCAAGAGGTGGAAAAGCAGACCTTGACAATGTCAAGGAGAGTGCGCCTGTTCAAGAAGCAGGCGGCAAGAAGAGAAAGGCAGCCTAGACGGGGGCCGCAAGAAAAGACAAAAAATAGCAATCATTGGCAGAGGAGCGGTCGGACGAATTCCGCCCTCAGCCGGCTGGTGAGCATACGGACCTGATCTTAGACGACTCACGTCCTGACCGAACAGTCAAAGTTGGGACGACTGCTCTGAAGATCCTGGGTGACGATTTGCACAAACTATTGAAAGAATACAAGGACATCTTTGCATTCGAAGTCCACGAAATGCCAGGCATTAGTCCTGACCTGGCGGTACATAAACTGGCTGTGGATCCGAAAAAGAAACCGGTAAGGTAGAAAAAACGGAACCATGGCGAAGAAAGAAGTCAGGCGGCAGCCGCCGAAGTTAAAAAACTACTTGATACAGGGTTCATTCGGCAATGTTACTTCCCACACTGGGTTGCAAATGTGGTGCTTGTTAAAAAGCCGAATGGCACCTGGCGAATGTGTGTGGACTACACAGACTTAAACAAGGCGTGCCCCAAAGACGTTACCCTCTGCCTAAAATTGATAACCTGGTCGACTCAACAGCCGGCCATGCTTTGATGAGCTTTATGGACGCCTACTCTGGTTTCCATCAAATTCCTTTATGGAAGAAAGATCAGGAGAAGACGGCCTTCGTCACTGATCAAGGGTTATACTGTTACACGGTTATGCCGTTCGGTCTTAAGAATGCCCCGGCCACCTTCTAACGAATGATAAACACTGTGTTCTTTGATCAGATTGGGAGAAATGTCGAGGCATACATTGATGATATGATTGTCAAATCTAAACTTCAGATAGATCATCTGTCGGACTTCCGAGAAACTTTCGCCACACTCAGGCGGCACCATGTCATGCTCAATCCCAAGAAATGTGTATTTGGAGTTGAGTCTGGGAAATTTCTCGGATTCCTCCTCAATCAGAGAGGAACAGAGGCAAACCTTGAGAAGGTGCAGGCGGTCATCGATATGCAGTCGCCTCGTACCGTCCGAGAGGTTCAGAAGTTAACAGGTTGTCTGGCAGCGTTAGGAAGATTTCTAAGCCGATCAGGCGACAAATGCTTATACTTCTTTCAGGCCATTAAGAAGAAGGCAAGGTTTGAGTGGGGGCCGGATGCTGAGGCGACCTTCCAGAAATTGAAAGTTCACTTGCATTCCTTACCAAGGCTGGTCAGCCCTTTGCCCAAAGAAGTACTCTACATGTACCTGGCCGTCTCTAATCATGCGTTAAGCGCTGTTCTTCTTGCTGAAAGAGACGGCTGTCAGCTCCCGGTCTACTTTGTTAGTCATGTATTGAAAAATGCCGAGTTGAGGTATCCCTTAGTGGAGAAATTTGGTCTTGCACTCTTCATGGCTGTTAAAAAATTGAAGCCCCACTTTTTGGCGCATGTAGTCGTCGTTTATACAGATCAACCTATCAAGCGGCCACTGACCACCATGGAGTCGTCAGGCCGGATGATCAAATGGGCCATAGAAATACAGAGCCTCGAAGTTACTTTCGAACCTAGAAAGGCAGTGAAGGGGCAAGCCTTTGCTGACTTTATTGTTGAGATGACTCGTCCCCCTGATTCTCGAGATTCAGATCAAGTCTGGAAGGTATATGTGGATGGAAGCTCTACGTCAAATGGTTGTGGAGCAGGCGTCATATGTCAGTCGCCAGAGGGTGACAGATACGAGTATGCTCTACGCTTCAGTTTTCAGGCTTCAAACAATGAGGCAGAATATGAAGCTTTACTAGCCGGAATCCGCATGTGCAAGGCGGCAGGGGCACGAAAGATAAACGCCTTTTCCGATTCACAATTGATAGTGAGTCAGTATAATGGCGAATACGAAGCAACCCATCCGGCCATGATCAAGTATTTACAGGCGGTACGACAGGCAGTCGGTTCCCTTGAAGATTTCCATCTGACTCAAGTGCCGAGATCAGAAAACAACCAGGCGGATGCACTTTCAAAATTAGCATCGTCCGCCTCTTATGATACTCCTCGAACTGTTTTTTGGGAAGTAATGGAGAAGAGAAGCATCGAGGAAGACCTTATTGGAATCCTAGACAGAAGCTCAACCTGGATGGATCCAATCAGGGCATATCTGACAGACGGTACCATGCCGGATGATCATCATCAGGCGGCAGCGCTAAAAAAATGGGCAGCCAGTTTTGAAATAATAAAGGGAGAACTTCACAAAAGAGGATACCTTCAACCCTACTTAAAGTGTGTTACTCCAGAAAAAGGGGAGAGAGATACTAGACGATCTTCACTCTGGTTACTGCGCTTCCCATATAGGCGGTAGGTCGCTTGCTCAACGGGCAAGGCGGCAGGGCTACTTTTGGCCTACTTTAGAAGCAGATGCAATGGAGATGGTGAAAAAATGTGACAAGTGCCATAGGTTTGGCAAACTAATTCACCGTCCGGCTACTGACCTCACTACCATTCATAGCCCGCTACCGTTTGCTAAGTGGGGCATGGATATTATGGGTCCCTATACGCCTGCTACAGGCGGAAGGAGGTACATACTTGTTGCAGTCGACTACTTCACTAAATGGGTGGAGGCGGAGGCTGTAAAGGGAATCAAGACAAAGGATGTAATTTCATTCATCTGGAAAAATGTCATCACTCGGTTCGGGGTTACCATGTCTATGGTCTTTGATAATGGTCCCCAGTTTGAGATGCCTGTTCTCAAAAGCTGGTGATAAGTGTCATTTATGACACATATTAGGGCGTTTTTCTCCCTTAGTTTTAGGTTTATTTCGGTGTTTCTTTGTTATTTCTATTCCTTTTACTCTTTTTTTATTTATATTTGTCTTAGTTTATGGTTTTAGGCCTTAGTTGTGAATAATATGCTTTTTCCTCGGTTTCTAGCTTGATTTGCATGTTTTTCTATGTGTTCTTTCACTCTTTTCTCTCTTGGTCTATTTGTGTAGGTGCTTGAAGCTTTCTTCGATGCTTATGACCCGAGAAAAGGAAAGAAAGTTCAATAGAAGAAGCTTGAAGCTAAGGAAGAAGCTAAGAAGCTTGAGACAAGAAAGCTTGAAGCTCGTAGAAGGCCTTAAACCAAGTCTTGTTCACTCTTTTAGCCATAACTTTTGATCTACACATTGGATTGAAGCGATTCAAATTGCGTTGGAAACTAAAGGTGAATAGCTTTCCAACGGTAGGTCGCACACCCCAAGACGCTTTCTAGAACAGAAGTTATGGCCCTTTGAATTTGCAGGATACTGCCAAGCTACGCAGCCTCCGCGGGCGCGGCCATAACACCCGCGGGCGCGGACAGTGGTGCCGCGGGCGCGGCCATTTCTGCCGCGGGCGCGACACTCTCTTTTCCCGGATTTGCAACTCTCTGGAGATGCCTTGCCGCGGGCGCGGCTCATAGGCCCGCGGGCGCGAATACTAGACCCGCGGGCGCGGCATTTTGGGTCTTTTTCGAGCTTTAATTCCGGATTTCCTTCTTTATTTTCTAGTAATATAAATAGAAGACTTCCTAGATTTCTTAGGAGGGAGTTTTACATTTTCCTCTCTCCTCTAATTAGGATTAGGGTTAGATTAGGATTTTCTCTCTCTAGTTTAGGAGTAGTTTTAGAGAGAGAAAGCTTGGATTTCAATGGAGATTTGGGAGGTTGAAGAAGCAACTTTGTGGATCCTCTTCTCATCTATTCAATGAGCTTTTCTAACTTTCTCTCACCTTTATTGCTTTATTTAATTCTTGTTTTGGTTTAATTCATTGTTGATTAGAGTAGTTAATTAGTTTGGTTGTTTGATTCTTTCTTTAATTCTAGTTTTATCTTGTTTTCCATGTTCATCTTCATTATGTTTGCTTAGTTTTTGTTCTAGGGAAATGGATGAAGGTTAGGTTGATGGATTGAGTGATTGGTTGTGATTAGTATGCAATTGATTCTTGATTATTGTGTTTGGATGATGCTTACATTGACTAGAATCTTTTCAGCTAATTGATTCTAGGTTCTTCATTGTGCTTGCAATCAATTGTGCGGAAGTGAGTTGATTGAGAGTATAGATTCTTCCATACCTTTGCTAGGCTATTTGCACGGGAGTGAGTTAGCTTAGTAGGATAATTAGCATGCTTAATTGCGCGAGAGTGAGTTGAGTGTGTTATTCGTTCCTAATTGAGATAATGATCATCTATTGCAACTTGTTATTGAATTGATTAACATAATTGGATTCCCCTTTCCCTAGTACCTTGTTCATTGCTTTAAGTAGTGTTTTAGTTGTTTCTCTCTCTTTCTCACAACCTTCCTACTAGTTTAATTAGCTCAAATTAATACACTTAGTCCTTGTGGTTCGACCCTAGCTTGCCACTATCTAGTGTGAACTTGATAGAGTTAGGTTAGGAATATAAATTGTAAATTTGATCTAGGATAGTAGACCAACGACCTATTGTCCACCGATCAAAAATTTTGGCGCCGTTGCCGGGGACTAAGACTTTTATTAGTTTGTGTTGATTAGATTAGTTAGGTTCTTGTGTATAGTTTTATTTTTGTTTGCTTTTGTTTATTTTGTAAAAAAAAAAATGGCATGCTTATCTTTTCCTCAATTTGATGATGAACCCTTCTATGCTTACTTTGAAAGACTTGAGGGTTTCCTTAGCTTCCATGGTTGTTCTCTTTGTGATGCTTGTGGTATAGCTTATTGGGGTATGAATGAGTATACTAGGGGTGTGGTTGAAAGTATATTTAATGGTGAATTTTGTGCTTTGTCCTTGGATGATGCTTGGAATTTCTTTGTTTGGTTGCTAGGGATACTTGTGATAGGGATTCTCATGTTTCTAGTCTTGATGCAAATATTGAAAATCCTTCTAATTTTTGCATGAACTCCCTTGATGTGTCTAATGCTCCTTATGAAGAACCTATTATGCATATTGACCCCTCCCCCTTATATGCTCATTGTGATGAGGTTTGTGCTAATTTTGATGATATGCAATTTGATTTTGATCATGAACCTTAACCCAATAACATTGATGCCCAAATTCTTGCCCAAATGCAATATCTCACCCAACAAGTCCAAGAGCTTCAAGAGGAACAAAAGTTGAGGGAAGTGAGACTTGCCCAAGTGATGAGTGGTAGGGTTGTTGGAAATGGATGCGAGGCACCTCACTTGGAGTGGGAGAGTGCTTTTGAGGTTGATATGGGCCAAGGATGTAAAGATGAGGGGAGATTTTCTTGTGATGAGAGGATTTTTGAGGATTTTGATCCTTTTCATTCCCCTATTGAGCTTGAGCGCCTTCCTTCCCCTTATTCACCCCTTTTGAGAGCTACCCTTGGTGAGGATGTGAGTGAGCCATTTTCAATTTTGGATGAGGGAATTCATGAGAAGGATGAGGATGAATTTGAGCAACCAAGAGAGATCGAGAGTCCCTTGGATGATGGTGGAGGAGTTGAGAATGAAGAAAATGTTGACTTTGCGGATTCCAACCCCCTTCCCCATCTTGATGATTCTACCTCGCATGTTTGCAACCCTTCTATCTATGAGTATTTGGACTCCTTTGAGGTTATGACTAGTGTGTTCATTGAAGGTGTAACGAAAAATCATAGCCTTTTGAGAGAGTTCATTGGCAATGCTTCATGGGAAAGGGATGCGTTTGAGAGAAACCTTCATCCTTTCATGCATGATTTTGAGACTCTAGGCTTTGAAGATGTTGAGGAAGTTATTGTTCATCATTGTGATAGAGAAGAAGATGTGGTTTCTCTTGGAGGATGGAGGTTTGAGGGAGATGGAGATCATGAGTGTTCTTCTTTTAAGGACTCTATGATTGACTTCTATGCTGTTATTAGTGATTTGAGGAATGGTGGTGAGGGAGAGTTCATAGGTGAGACCATTGCTCCTATTCCCTTTTCTCATGTCCCTTTTCCAAGAAGATTTAACCATATCCCCTACTATCCTATGTCCCTCCCTTCTTTTGTCACAGAGTCTATTTGGGACCCTCCTTCTCTTGGTGATATTCAAGCCCCTCTCTCATCGATTATTGAGGAAAATGGTGATTTTGCCACCCAAAAAGATTTTGAGGAGGTTTTGCCTTTTTCTTCTTTTTCATCTTCTTCTTCTTCTTCTTCTTCTTCTTCTTCTTATTTTCTTGATTTTTCTTCTTTCTTTTGGCATCTCCCTCCTCATTTGCGTGTAATAATCTTGTTGCACGTCCTCCTCCCGTCATTTGCCTACCGTTTATTCTATGAAATGTTTAGTAGTGCATTTGACAAGCTCTTGAGATCGTTGAATTATTATTTCCTAGAGCGGTCTTGCTTGGACGTTAAACAAGCCTTTCTCGGGAAGTAACCCATGTTTTATTGCTTTCTTTTTCTTTTCTTTTTGTATAGTTTTTGTCTCATGGACGTGTTTGTGTTTCTTGATAGGTACACAACTTGATATACTCTTATGCATTTGCTTGGGTCAAGAATCAAGGAAGATCTACCCCTTCTTTCCTAGCATGTGGATTTCAAGACGCAATTTTTGGAGATTGTGGCTCATATATAGTTATTTCGAGTCTTTTTGAATGCTTTTGCAATTTCTTCTCAAATCCGGTAATATCCTTCTTTTTCCCTCTCTCTAACTTTTTGTGGCTTGGTTGGTGGACATGTGTTGGTTTGTTTCCTTTCTTTTCCCCTCCCCATGGACTCTATGATTTATGATTTGAGTGTATTGTCTCATTCAAGCTTGGGGGAGGGTATTCTATCATGCTTGGGTAGAATGGTGGTCCATTTTTTCCATGCACTTGAGTATATGCATTTCCATGTGTTTTCTTATATTTTTCAATGTGTTTTGTTTTATTCTTGATTTGGACATAATACTTTTGGATGTGTGTTCTTGAATGCTTTTCTTCCTAAATAGTAGTGGTTTGCACGCTTTGAGATATCTTGGGTTGATTTTAGGATAGAGTATGCTAAGGTAGTATGTTAAGAACTTTGGGACCTTGAAGCCCTAGTCTACTTGTTTGTGGTAAGAAGGAGTTGCTTCCTATAGTGAATTTGAAGCCAATAGTGAGTTTTTGCTACAACCATGTGAGGTTTCATTTCTCTAGCTTTCTACCTATTTTGCATGAGTGGCACATGGATCCTTGACTATCGCTTACTTTATTTAGAACTTTTCTTTTATCTCCCGAGATCGCGACCGAACCATTTAGGAAGGACGAAGGCATCTTTTCAGGGTGGTTATTTTCGCTTTTCTAAGTTTCGTTTCTATATTTTTGGTTTTGGGTTTACATTTGCCTCCTTGCTAGCCATTTGAGCCTTATACCTTCTTTTCTAGCCATATTATTAGACTTCATACCATTTGTTTCATTCTTTTCACCTTTTGTTTTTGTGAAGCTAGTGGTGATGAGTTTGTTTGGTGATTATGAGTGCAATAGTTTGAGTTATGAGCTCATTTTGTATAGCAATTATGTATTGTGTATAAGTTTGTGAATAAAAGCAAATGTAAAGTTGAAAAAGCCGTCCATAGTCAAAAGAGGCGAGGACAAAGCAAAAAACAAAAAAAAAAAAAAAAAAGCACTAAATTATTTTGTTGTAGTTATGATATCCCTAGTTTAGAGCATTGAGGACAATGCTCCATTTAAGCTTGGGGGAAGCGTGTCTACGCTTTTTGTACATATGTTCATGATTTTGCTTTGAATAAGCTTGGGGGTGTTAATATTTTTGTTTTAGTTTTGGTGATAACTTGGTTATGGTGTTGAGAATTGGCCATTCTTATGCTTCACAATTAGGTATACCACCAATTTTCAAATTTTTTAACCTACCTTTCCCCCTTTTTTTTGCCCATACGTTACAACCCTTCAAAGACCTTTTAACCTTTGTGGTTGAGTCACAAGTCGGTGGAGGGAGATGGGAGTCAAGCTTATGGAGCGGTTTGCATAGTCAAGATGTCGAGTAACCCTAAAATCTCTTCTTTTCCGGTTCCCTAGTGGAATCATTGAGATGCTCACTAGAGGTGAATTTGAAACTAGTAGGGAGAACGCGGTAAGATTGTTTGGGATGAAGGTGAATTGTGTCTTATTAGTTCTCTATGCTTAGCATCTCTTATGTTTCAATCAACCTTGGATATCTTGAAGCGTGCATTCCTCTAATGTTTAGAAAGACTTGTATTCATTTGTACTTGTTCATTTGCAAAACTCCATTCATGAACATTTGTTTTCCTTCCTTTTCTTTTGATTTCCTTTTTGCTTTGCCTTGTTTTTCTTGGTTTTTTTCAAGAGTTGTGGGTTAAACTCTTAGGAAACCCTCACGAGAGCACACTCGTCCTCTAGAGCGATCTAGGGGTTTAAAGGGCTTGTCTTTAGTTGCTAAAATTGACCGTGATTCCTACGAAAGTGAGTTAGTGTACGTTCTCATCTCCCTTAGTGTGCTACTCTTGCTTGAATAAATCCTTCTTCTTTTTTTTTCTTTTGGTTTTGTCTTGCTCGAGGACGAGCAAGAGTTAAGCTAGGGGGAATTTGATAAGTGTCATTTATGACACATATTTCTCCCTTAGTTTTAGGTTTATTTTGGTGTTTCTTTGTTTTTTCTATTCCTTTTACTCTTGTTTTAGTTATATTTGTCTTAGTTTATGGTTTTAGGCCTTAGTTGTGAATAATATGCTTTTTCCTCGGTTTCTAGCTTGATTTGCATGTTTTTCTATGTGATCTTTCACTCTTTTCTCTCTTGGTCTATTTGTGTAGGTGCTTGAAGCTTTCTTCGATGCTTATGACCCGAGAAAAGGAAAGAAAGTTCAATAGAAGAAGCTTGAAGCTAAGGAAGAAGCTAAGAAGCTTGAGACAAGAAAGCTTGAAGCTCGTAGAAGGCCTTAAACCAAGTCTTGTTCACTCTTTTAGCCATAACTTTTGATCTACACATTGGATTGAAGCGATTCAAATTGCGTTGGAAACTAAAGGTGAATAGCTTTCCAACGGTAGGTCGCACACCCCAAGACGCTTTCTAGAACAGAAGTTATGGCCCTTTGAATTTGCAGGATACTGCCAAGCTACGCAGCCTCCGCGGGCGCGGCCATAACACCCGCGGGCGCGGACAGTGGTGCCGCGGGCGCGGCCATTTCTGCCGCGGGCGCGGCACTCTCTTTTCCCGGATTTGCAACTCTCTGGAGATGCCTTGCCGCGGGCGCGGCTCATAGGCCCGCGGGCGCGAATACTAGACCCGCGGGCGCGGCATTTTGGGTCTTTTTCGAGCTTTAATTCCGGATTTCCTTCTTTATTTTCTTGTAATATAAATAGAGGACTTCCTAGATTTCTTAGGAGGGAGTTTTGCATTTTCCTCTCTCCTCTAATTAGGATTAGGGTTAGATTAGGATTTTCTCTCTCTAGTTTAGGAGTAGTTTTAGAGAGAGAAAGCTTGGATTTCAATGGAGATTTGGGAGGTTGAAGAAGCAACTTTGTGGATCCTCTTCTCCTCTATTCAATGAGCTTTTCTAACTTTATCTCACCTTTATTGCTTTGTTTAATTCTTGTTTTGGTTTAATTCATTGTTGATTAGAGTAGTTAATTAGTTTGGTTGTTTGATTCTTTCTTTAATTCTAGTTTTATCTTGTTTTCCATGTTCATCTTCATTATGTTTGCTTAGTTTTTGTTCTAGGGAAATGGATGAAGGTTAGGTTGATGGATTGAGTGATTGGTTGTGATTAGTATGCAATTGATTCTTGATTATTGTGTTTGGATGATGCTTACATTGACTAGAATCTTTTTAACTAATTGATTCTAGGTTCTTCATTGTGCTTGCAATCAATTGTGCGGAAGTGAGTTGATTGAGAGTATAGATTCTTCCATACCTTTGCTAGGCTATTTGCACGGGAGTGAGTTAGCTTAGTAGGATAATTAGCATGCTTAATTGTGCGAGAGTGAGTTGAGTGTGTTATTCGTTCCTAATTGAGATAATGATCATCTATTGCAACTTGTTATTGAATTGATTAACATAATTGGATTCCCCTTTCCCTAGTACCTTGTTCATTTCTTTAAGTAGTGTTTTAGTTGTTTCTCTCTCTTTCTCACAACCTTCCTACTAGTTTAATTAGCTCAAATAAATACACTTAGTCCTTGTGGTTCGACCCTAGCTTGCCACTATCTAGTGTGAACTTGATAGAGTTAGGTTAGGAATATAAATTGTAAATTTGATCTAGGATAGTAGACCAACGACCTATTGTCCACCGATCAGCTGGTTGGGTGACCAAGGAATTGCACACCACTTTGCATCAGTCGGCCGTCCACAAGCAAACGGCCAGGTAGAAGCTTTTAATAAAATCATCTCAGACGGTCTCAAGAAAAAGATTGAACGAGCAGGCGGCCTATGGGCGGATGAATTACCACATGTTCTCTGGGCCATTAGTACGACTGAAAAAAGGGCGACTGGAGAAACTCCATTCCTCCTAACTTATGGTGCGGAAGCTGTTCTTCCAATAAAACACTATGAGCCGACTCTTCGAGTAATGCTATATGACGAAGAGGCAAATTGGGAAGCCATGCGCCTGGCATTAGACTCACTCCCAGAAAAGAGGGGCAATGCTATCTTGCGCTATGAAATTTACCGCTTGAGAATGACTAGATCATACAACAAAAAAGTACACAGGCGTCCACTCAAAGTGGGGGACTTTGTACTTAGAAAAATGGAAGCAGTTGGTAGGGATAATGAGTCTGGCAAACTAACTCCCAACTGGGAAGGACCCTACCGAATATATGAAGAGGTGAGGGACGGTACCTACCGTCTGGAAACACCAGACGGCCAACCGATGCCTCGAACCTGGAATGTAGATAATCTTAAGAAATATTTCTTTTGAATGATGTAAATAGTCGAGGGCTGCTTAATAAAAGTTTGATGTTTCATTCAATTCTGTACTACGAGGGGCATGCCTATTGACAAACAGTCGGCTACTCTCCATGTTTAATTTTTACTTAAGAGGGGCATGCCGCTTGTTCCACACAACCGGTTACTCTCCCAGAACACAGTTCACCAAGAACTATCAAAGGATCATGGCTAAAATGATTAGATCAGGCGCCAAGCCAACTGATCAAAATATAAAAATTCAATTTGACCTGTCCCAACGTTATAGCAGGCGTCCGACGGCATCCATCCGGATGAAATTCGTCGCAGAGAGCAGCTCCCTTTTGGGTGGAACATTGTTCTATAAAATCATTACACGACACCTATACGACTGTCTAACCAAGACAACCACGTAGCCGTTTCCCGGACAAGGATACCTCTCACTTAACTGACTAATCAGGTCAAACAAGTGTTCGCAGTAACCATCCGTGTCAACCAACCGACTGAACTACTTGGGATAAGAACAGTTGGTACCTTATGAGTTAATAGCCAACAAACATTGGCGAATAAAGGGGAACAACCGGTACCCACCGCTTGATACCTCTACTACTCAGTCACTTGGCGACTAGGTAACAATTATGTTTACTTGGTCACTCCTTAAAAAAAAATTTTAGTATGAAGCTAAAAAGGTGTTCATACAGCGCCTGTTCACACTAGATTAAAAGTGGCGGGGAACAGTCGGCTTGGACTGACTAGAGTCTCTAGCTTAAAAAACAAACAAGACAGGTAGGAAATCACAAAGTGGCCGACTGATCGCTTAGCCTGGAAACAGACAACCAGTCGTCCAGGGGCATAGGTGGCATGACTAACTATCTCGTACCTGTCCGCAACTATCGGCCATGCAAAACAGTCGGTATAGTGTGCAATTGGATATCAAAATATTCGATACTTAAACAAATTTGAAGCAAAACAAAAATGCAATATTTTGGCATAAAAAGAAGCCGGTCATTAAAGACCGGCCAAATATTCAGAACCCCGGCCCCTGGCCGGGTAAATAGAAACAAACGGCACGCAGGCCGTGAAAAGAAGACATAAAGCTTAAGAAGGGGGCAGATCTTCAATATTAGCAACTGCCGCCTGGTCAGAACTCTTTTTGCTGGACTCGGCTTCAGCTGCATCCTTCTTTGATGCATTACCCCCAAGCGGCACAAGCGCCACTACCGGCTCCTCCTCCTCCAACGCCTCGTCCTCAGCAGCCGCCAGGATCTCTTGATTATATCTATCAGAACACTGGCGGTACGTTTTTTCCCAAGAGGCAAAGTCGGCATTGGGGAAGAGGCGGCCCCAGGTCATGCGCTGGATTTGAGCAGAGTCTTCCATCATCTCCCGGACCAGCTTTTTCTTTTCTTGCTCGGCCTTTTCCGAGAGCTCTTGAGTAAGACTCTTCTCCTGGGTCACCAGGCGTTCCTTTACATGCGCCAAGGATTTCTCCAAGGTGTCGTATGAGGAAATCTTTTGGCGAAGAGGTCTCAGCTCGGCCTTGAGATTGTTGATGGTCGCCTCCAGCTCGCTATTTCTCTTTTGGGCCGCCTCTAACTGAGCCCGGATGGCAGAAGTAGCCTGCGCCTGATAATAAAGAATGTCAATTGTCAGAACCTCATTTTGGGCAATTTGAAACATTGCCTTATCACAGTCAGAGGCGGCCATAGCTTTTGCAGCCTTTACCTCTTTGTTCTTCCTGTCAAGCGGCTTACGGAGGCCGTTCACTCGGAGCAGGGACTAAGTAAAATGGGAACAGGCGTCAGTTTCCAAACAAAAAAAAACAGGCGTCCTGGAATTCAAATACTCAAAAATATGCTAAGTATACCTCAGCAAGGACCCCTGCAATCCCGTCTAGGTCAAGGGTGCCGACACCCCTGACCGCCTCCCTTTCAGCCGGAGGAACGACCTTGATCATAGACTTGGCCACCTCGACCAAGTCAGGCTCCTGAGGGCCGGCTGCATCAAGCATAAACAAACGGATTAGACCTAGTAAAGAAGGGAGCAAGTCTAAAATTTACAAGGACAATTTCATACTTCTAGGTGGCCCAGCTGGAGTTTTAGAAGGAGTGGCCGGCTGCTTCTCAGCCGCCGCATGTTTCCTGGCAGAACCAGGAGAGCTCGCAACAGTCGTCCTCCGGGTCTTGGAGTCCGGCTGTTGGGAAGAAAAAGCTCTTGGAGCGCCCGTCTAAAAAAAAAAAACAACAAAACAAACACTCGATCAGTATATGCATAAACCCAACTCCAAAAAAAGAGAGTGAAAGGTTCAAAGCTCACCAAGGGTGCCCCCTTGTTGGGGGAGTCGGTTGAGGACTGTTGCATGATAGAGGCCCGCAACATGGCCGCCGCAGTCTTGGAGGCGGTAATTTTGCTCATGGCGTCCGCTGCAAAAACAAATAGCAAAGTTATGTAAAAGTCATAACAGTGACGCATGAAAAAACAGAGTATTCGACAGGCCGACTACCTCTTGAGCACCGACTGCTGAGGCCACAAGCGGCCAAAAAGTACTCGTCGTAGAGCCATTTGAAGCTCGGGACGCAGTGCAGGGGTACCTGCTCTCGTACCCCTGAAGTAGAGTTCACCCTCGACTCTACTTTGAAGAGTCCTTTATCTAGGATCTCTTTCTTAGCCTTGGGGGGAACAGGCGGCATGCTGCGGCCGCGTGCAAGAAGGGGCGGATTCCTATTCCACCTGTTGAAGCGTTTGTTTAGCTTTGTGTCTGAACTCTCAATGATAAGGAAGGTGCTTCGCCAGTCCTTCCATTTGTTTGCTTTACCTCTTGTCATGAGGTAGCCCCTGTGGCTCGTCAATTGATACCAGCCGGTACCGTCTGCCTTAGGGGTCCGGCTGAGGTAGTTCATGTGGGCGAAAGCCTCGAAGTTTGGCTCCACCCCGTGCAGTTCGCACCCGGCCACATAGCAGAGTACGTTGACCCAGGAGTTCGGGGCTAACTGCCATAACCCCAACTCATACCCATCCAAGATCCGCTGAACAGCCGAATGTAGTGGGAAGCGCAGCCCAGCCTTGATGGCCGCCTCGTAGCAGCCAAAGAAGGCGCCATCATAACTAGTACCAGCCGGCCAGACGACTGTGTCTTCTGGATCCGACACGAACACTAAAAAGCCGGGGCCCATTGTGTGGTTCGCAAAAAAGCTCCCCACTTTCTCTTGCATGGCCGTTATCCGGCCCCGTGGGACAGTGCAGTAGTAGGGGGTATTTTTCTCTCGGTAAGAGGCGGATGGCTCCGCCCAATTGTCCCCCTTCTCAACTGCGTGAGAAAGCCTCGCCTCTTGTAGGCGACTGTTTTTCTCTTCTGTGTCCAGAGAAGCATGACCAGAAGAGCTAGATTCGGATTCGTCCTCTGACGAGTCCGAAGAGGACGACTCCTCCCCTCTCCCAGAGGGGCCCGCCTCCTCTCCTTTAAAAGGAGCAGTAGAGAATGTAGACTTGTCAACTGTAAAATTGGAAGGGGTCACTTTGACTCCTCCCTCAGAACTGCCGGCTTTCAAGCCGCTTTGGTTCACTTCCACATCTGGCGCCTGGACAGATGTTTCACTAATCGGCACCCTGTGGGAGGAGCCGTCTGAGTTCGAAATCCTAGCAGTTCTTTTTGTTCTGGCCATCATGTTCTGCATAGACACAGAGACAGTCGGACTTTGTATAAAGGGCAAAGATGGGTCCGGAAAAGGGCAGGCGGCACTCCTAGTCCTAGATTCAGCCGTCCCCGGTGACCGGCTGATCACTAACCTAGGTCGTGTCGTGTGCTTCCGTGGTGCCATTTCAAAAAAGAATAAAATAAAGAGAAAATTAAGAGTAAGAGAACCGACGGTTACCTGAACGAGTGACGTTGATGGAGTTTTGAAAATCCTTTGCAGTCGGCTTGTCAGAGCAGGCGGTAGGTAGAAAGGGTCCAAAATGTCAGAGCAAGTTCAGGGGTCCGAATGTTCTCTCAAAAAGTTCTCAAGTGTGAAAATGACTGAAGTCAATACTCCCTTATATAGGCGAAGTGAGAAGGCGAAGGGTTACTTCCAAAATTCAAAATTTGGGCGGGAAAATCTCTCGGCCTTTCGCCGAGTGACACCTGTAGCAGGCCGTCGCCTGTTAAAGTGCAACACCTGTCACAGGTAACACGTGACCAGTCACGTGCCACCTGTGAGGGGCAAATGATTAGGGGATTTTGCTCCCACCAATCGGAATGCGCCACGTGGGCCAATCAGGTCCTGCCAAGTGTCCCCCAGTTGGAAGTGTCAGGGCCTGCCATGTGGCACATTCTTATTCGTCCACCCTGGACCTATTATGTCATGACACATGGCATACTCCATGCCTAATGGAGAAACCGGCCGTCCAGGCCCAACTTCCGAGGGAAGCCTACTCGGCCCAAGGTTAACCTAAACCTAGGATTGGCACGTTTCCCAAGGTTATAAATACCTCCCTTAATCCTCATTAAGGGAGAGTACGCACATTAAACACTCTCACCTAGAGAGACCCAATCACTTTAATTTCCGCATTAATTACTCCTTAATCGAGTACTAACTTGACCGTCGGAGGCGGATCTCCAATCATCCGGAGCATCCGTTTGTTTTGCAGGTACAGGCGTCCGGTTCCAGTCTCGGAATTGTAACTCTCCCGCAGGACATCAGAAAACCCCGAAACACCTTATATTCAATTGTCTTGGTTAACATATCATAGGTGGAATTCCACCTAGTTGGACAATCGGTTTTGATTTTTATTGCTCTTATCATTTGTTGTCTTAGGAAACCTTTCCATTCTTGGTATCTCATGTTTGAGAAATTAATAGACATAATAGCTTCTCTAATTTTGTTATAGTATGGACCAATTGCTTTAATTCCATCTTGTACACATAAGTTAAGAACATGGCAAACACATCTAGTATGTAGTGCGTCACCATCTAATATTAAATCGGTTAAATTTTGTTTCACTAACTTAGCAGTATATGTCATTGAGGTTGCATTGTCAAATGTCATAGACATGACTTTTTCTTTAAGGTTGTATTCATTTATAGCTTCCATTAAATGGTGAGCAATGTTAATACTGGGGTGGGGGTATTCTAGCATTTTGAAATGGATTATTCGTTTTTGTAACAACCATTGGTCATCTACCCAATTGCAAGTCACGCATAAATAGTGATATTTATAACCACTATCCCAAGAATCGGCAGTCAAAGACAATCTACTATTAAGTTTACTCAATTCGTCTTGTAACCGCATTTTGTACTCTAGGAAGTTTTTCATGTCGGCGGAACAAACGGTTTTCCTAGAGATTCTTTTATGTTGGGGTTGTAATGCTTTATTAATGTAAGTATTAAATGGGTCACTTTCGGAGAAAAGAAAAGGTTGTTCGACGTGTACTATCATTTCCCCTAGTTCATCCCTATCCCTCTCATAGTTGTAGGTAAAGTCGTGTGGATGGAATTGGGTAATTTTTGGCTAGGTTGGATCACTAGATGGTTGTGCACAGTTATTAAACTGTCTACTTAAGTGTCCCGTCCCGACCTTGGATGTGGTCGAGTATATTTTACCACATGTTTTACATTTTGCTCTTGTTTGTTCTTTATTTAGCAAAAAATAATTCCATAAATCACTTTTGCGGCTTTTAATATTTACCATGTCTTGTTCGGATAACCATTTCTCTTGTGTGTTTCGGATTGTTGACCCTTTTGGTTTTGATGGACAAACTGACAAACTTGACTAGTGAGCGTTTTAAGTCTTTGGTGAATAAAGGGTTCAAGCAAAGTTCGTTCCGGAGTAGGAACTTGATTCAAGGGATGCGGAGTAGCATTCTCTAAAAAGCCTCATGCAAATCTTACGTTCTAGTTTTAGTATGTAAGCACTCAAAATATAAGTTAGTTGGGAACTTGATGACTTACGATATAAATAATGTTATTGGAATAAATTTGTTTTAAAGATTTATATAAAACTGTTTTTAAATAAATAGATTTATTTTTAGAAAAGTTATTTTAAAAGTTAATATTATCTAAATAAATATTTCGAATAAAGATAATTAACTTTAGTTGATTATCTTAGCTTTTAAAATAAATAAATATTTTCAAAAAATATCTTTTTCTAAATAAAATCTTAAAGTAAATCTTTTTAACAAACTAATTTGAAAAAGTCAAAATAACTGCTTTTACAGTTGCATGATTATCTCAAACCAATAGTTCTCTGAAGCAATATTTTAGCAAAACAGTTATGTACGTGGGTTAAGGAGAAGTTTGAGAAACTTCCACTACCTTGACCATTGTCACGATTCTCCACTACTTGTTAGTGGGTGTTGACATGTTAGTGGTCAAGGTGGGAGTTGAGGATCAAATTTCTCTATATAAACCACGTACCTAAGCATTGCAAAATAACTCTTGAGCTTCAATATTCCAGTAACCAAAATAACGTAAAGAGAGCTCTTATCTTTCTCATATATTCTTGAGTGTATTTAGTATCTGTAATTGCAATTTGTAATCAAGTACTTGGGATTTGGGATTGTGAGATTTGTTATTGGTGAGGTTAAGGTAACTTCATAGTCAGAGTCTTTTGTGAGAGTTGGGAACAAGTTCCAAACTTGTGGAACTTGTTAACGGGTTTGAATCTTCACTTGTAAAGAGTTTGATTACATAGTGGAAATTTAGAAAAGCCTATATCTTCTCTCGTCATTATTTCATTTAGTTAAATTCCGCAAAAGTTTTTAGATTTCACCTCAAATACAATTCACCCCCCTCTTGTATTAGCCAGTTAGACTTTCACGGATCGTGTTTGTAGATTCGGAGGTTTGTTGTTGAGTATTAGACTCGGAGGCAAGGCTATTTTGTTCGCTCCCTTGGCCAGTATAAAAAATTTTTGGGTCAAAGAAATTAGGTGAGAATTAACCGACTTGTGGAAATTGGTTTTGTGGAAATTGGGTTTGTGGAAATCCGGGCATATTCATGTTATAGGGTTGAAAACCAGAAGTACCATCATGCCTAAATTGCTCAAAACCTAGGGGGGCAGTTCCGGGGTCATTGGTGGGACTCGGAATTGGGGGGGGGGGGGTAATTGGATTAGGTGATTCCCTAGAACTATTACCACAGACAAATTGGGCTTTCCTAGAGGATGATGGGTTGTTCATATTTGGTGATGCCATAATTTACAACTTAACAATTTTAATAATAACAACAATAATAATTAGTAACAACAATAATTAATAACAACTGTTATAATAATAACAATAATAATAATAAATAAAACAATTATAACAATAGCAATATTAATAATTAATAACAATAATTATAACAATAATAATAAGTAATAACAATAATAATAACAACAATAATAAAGATTAATTAGATCTTACAACCGTGCTTCAACGCTTTCCACTAATTACGATTACGAACTTTTAATTTTTTCCGATATTAATAAATAGTAATTAGAGAATATAAGAGATTGAGAGAATTGGAGATTAAGAGAAGAGATCAGTAGAATTGTGATTTGAAAGTGAAGTGAAATTTGGTATTTATAGAAAAAATGGGAGCAAAGAGCCGTTAATGGCTGTTAGAGGGGAAGAAGATCAGCGACTCTAATAACCGTTAATGGCGTGCCAAGTCGGGCCGTCACGCGGGCCGTGCTTGGCAGGCCGCCCACGTGCCAAAAAACGAGCTAGCACGACGGGCTCGTGCCGTGCCGTACCTGTTTTCTGGCTGGCTTGCACGCGGCACGGCCCATGCCCTACCTGGCGACCACCGTGCCAGGCCGCGTCGCCGGGCGTGCTGTGCTGGGCCGCCTGCAGGCTGGCACGGCCCGTGCCCAACTTTAGTGGCAGGAGTTACCTGAGTTTTATTGTTAGGGGTTACTCGAGTTACTCGGTCAAGGGTTACTTGAGGGGTTCGGATAGGGGTTACTCGAGGGGTTCACTCGATCAAGGGTTACTTGAGGGGTTCACTCATTCAGGGGTTACTTTAGGGTTTCACTTGGTTAGGGGTTACTCGAGTTACTCGGTTAGGAGTTACTCGGTTATAGGTTACTCAAGTTACTCGGTCAGGGGTTACTCGAATTACTCGGTTAGAAGTTATTTAAGGAGTTCGGTCAGGGGTTACTCGAGTAATTCGGTCAGGGGTTACTCGGTCAGGGGTTACTTGAGGGTTCATTCAGGGGTTACTTGAGGGGTTACTCGGTCAGGGGTTACTCGGTCAGGGGTTACTTAGTCAGGGGTTACTTGAGGGGTTACTCGGTCAAGGGTTACTCAAGGGATTCAATCATAGATTACTCGAGGGGTTACTCGGTCAGAGGTTACTTGAGGGATTACTCGGTTAGGAGTAACTCAAGTAACCCCGGAAACTTGAGTAACCCCTGACCGAGTAACTCGAGTGACCCTGGCAACTCGAGTAACCTCTGACCGAGTAACTCGAGTGACCCTGGCAACTCAAGTAACTTGAGTAACCCCTGTTGGATATTTAGAGTGTTGATGGTTGCGCGATCGCCACCATGAAGGAGCGCCCGCGCAAGTTTGGCGCGACCGCGCAGAGAGCGCGCCTAAACCGCGTACCTCTATGGAATTTGGCAATTTGGAAGGGTGAGGATGGCGCGCCCATGCGTCCTGGTTGGCGCGCCTGCGCTGCTGGTCGCGCATAAACCTCGCCCCTCACTGCCTTTTTGTGAAATTATGCAGATATTGTGAGGGGAGCCCGCTCCACCTGGTGGCGCGCCCGCGCCTCCCTGTTTTTGCGGTTTTTTCTGACGGTTGAGTCTTTTATTAAAAGACATCAATTCGTGAAAGAAAGTGACAGAACATTATTCATCTTCTCCCAAACAATATTCTCCATACTTTTCTCTCAAATTTCTTGCAAACTTTTGTGAGGAAACTCTTTCAATTAATCCAATTTTTGTGAATTTGTCATCTTGATTTCGATTCTAGTACTAAGAACGAAATTTCTATCAATTGTATCTCAAAGAGGATTTTCAGTTTAACCCAAGTACCGTGTGGGGGAAATAAACCTCTTTAGGAATGTGTTTACACACCTTTGACAGAGTATGAGACTTACGTGGTCACCGTTATTCTCATGTTCATGGTTGGTTTTGCCGGCTTGGAGGAAAGGCAAGTTTGATTCTTCACACTAGTGTAGTCTTTGTATATTTTCAGTAATTTCATTGACAATTCAAATACTTGATTGTAATAATTTGTTTAGTATTTGTTATTTTCAATTTAGAATTGTAATCATATATTTAGGATTTGTTCCCACACATTATTTAAGTGTTTTCTTGATTGAAATTGCTGTAAATCCTAACAAACTAAAGAGGTTTAATTTAGAATTTGTCAAGTATGTCTAGTGTGAAGGAATTAACAACAAATTTTGTCAAACTCAAGAAGTTTGATGGTGTTGCGTTTAGGAGATGGAAGAAGAAAATGTATTTTCTTCTTACATCTCTTAATGTTGCCTACGTGATTAGTACTCCAAGGCCGGATGAACATGAGAATGAGACCTAGGAATCCGTTCGGGAGGGATCGAAATGAGACAATGATGATTTCATTTGTCGTGGTCATATCTTGAATGGTATGGAGGATGACTTGTTTGATGTTTATCAAAACATTTAGTCGGCCAAGGAGCTTTGGGAGTCTTTGGAGAGCATGTACATGGAGGAGGATGCTTCAAGTAAGAAATTCTTAGTTAGCAATTTTAATACTTTTAAATTTGTTGATGGTCGGTCCATAATGGACCAATTTCATGAATTGCAACGTATTTATGGTAGCTTGGAACAACATGGAATAGCCATGAATGAGTTGTTTGTTGTTTCTAGAATTATTAACAAATTGCCCCCTAGTTGGAAAAGTGTTAAACATGATTTAAATCATAAGAAAGAGGACATGACATTGTCCGGTTTGGCCACCCATCTTCAAATTGAATAAGGGATTCGAGCCATGGAAGGCGATAAGGATGGAAATCCTAGCACATCTACCGTGAACATGGTAGATGAAGGGAGAGCTAGTGCATCTACTAGTGGAAAGAAGAAGAATAATAATTCTTCCAAAGGAAAGTCCAAAAAGCAAGCAAAGAATAACAAATTTGCTTGTTGGGAATGCAGTAAAGTTGGTCACTGCAAGAAGGACTGCTTTTCTTTCAATAAAATGATGGAGAAAGCCAAGGAGGGTCGTGCTATTGAAAGCAAGGAGCCAACCACCAAAGGTAATCCAATTCATGAGGTTGAATTTAATTCCGGTTTGGATTTAAATGCAACGGATCCTAACATTTTTATGGTGAAGGATGATGACTCATGGTGGATTGATTAGGGGGCTTCAAGGCATGTGTGCAAGAGTAAACACTGGTTCAAAACCTTTCAAAAGGTTGTTGATGGAGAAGACCTCTACATGGGGAACAACTCTACCATCAAGGTTCTTGGAAGAGGACAAGTTGAGCTTGTGTTTAGTTCGGGGACTGCAATTATTCTTAGGAATGTTTTGTATGCTCCAGAAATTAGTAGGAATCTTGTATCCGGGCCTACCCTGAATAGTCTTGGCTATAAGCTTGTATTTGAAGCTAATAGATGCATAATTACTAGGGGTGTAACATTTGTTGGTCGTTGTTATTTGGATAATGGTTTATTTAAACTTTCTTCGAAAGACAAGTATGTATTTGATGATGGATTATGTTTGAATGTTGATGTCAATGATAATCATGTTGATTTGAGTTTGTTTGACTTATGGCATTCAATGTTAGGACATGTGAATTATAATAAAATGCTTTTCATGTCCAAACAAGAATTGATACCTTCTTGTGATATTTCTCCTAATAAAAATGTTCTACTTGCATGTTGAATAAGATCACTAGAACTCCTTTTAAGAGAGTTGAGAGAAGTTCTAATATTTTAGACTAATCCATAGTGACTTGTGTGATTTTCATAATACTCCTTCTTTAGGGAACAAGAGATACATGATTACATTTATTGATGATTATTCTAGGTTTTGTTATGTGTATCTTTTGCATTCCAAAGATGAAGCTTTAACAAAGTTTGATATTTATAAAAGGGAAGTAGAATTGCAAGTAGAATAATTAATTAAGAGAATAAGAACTGATAAGGGAGGGGAATATTATGATCCAACTTATTTCCAATCTTTGGGTATAATTCATAAAACTACAGCGGGTTATGCACCACAATCAAATGGTGTAGCTGAAAGGAAAAACATAACTCTTGAAGAAATGGTTAATTCCATGTTATCTTACTCTTGTTTGAGTGAAGGGTTCTAGGGTGAAGCAATGTTGACAGCTTGTCACATTCTTAACCGGGTTCCCATTAAGGGAAAACAATCTACTCCTTATGAACTTTGGTACAAAAGAAAACCAAACTTGAAGTATCTCAAGGTTTAGGGTTGTAGGGCAATCGTAAGAGAGCCCGACAACAAGAAAAGAAAGCTCGGTGAAAGGGGCTTAGATTGCATATTTATAGGATATGCTGAGCATAGCAAAATCTATAGGTTCTATGTAATAGAATAAAATGACTATATATCGATTCATTCGGTTATTAAGTCAAGAGATGCAATTTTTGATGAAAATCGATTGTCATCAATGAGTAAACCAAAAGATCTACAAATCAGTGTTAATGATAGGGAGATAGTAGAGTTGAATGATCAACTTGAAACTCATGAAAGTACATTCGATAATGAGAATGTTGAAACTCCTCAAGTGAGGAGAAGTACTAGGGAAAGGAAAATTAGGAATCCTCTAGATGACTTCATAATTTATTTGGTTGAAGGGTCTAGGGATGTCCTTAGTTCCACTACTCCATATTGTTTCAGTGTGGATAGTGACCCAAAGACTTATAGCGAGGCCATATCTTCCCAAGACAGTGCATTTTGAAAGGAAGCTATAAATGATGATATGGATTCCATCATGGGAAATAATACTTGGGTCATAGAGGATTTACCTCCCGGTTGCAAACCTCTTGGTTGCAAGTGGATTTTCACTAGGAAAAGGAGACCGGATGGCTCCATAGTGAAATTTAAACCCAGATTGGTTATCCAAGGCTTTAGGCAAAAGCATGGTGTTGATTATTTCGATACCTATGCACCGGTTGCAAGAATTACCTCCATAAGGTTATTGATTGCAATGGATTCGGTATACAATCTAGTGGTTCATCAAATGGATGTCAAAACAACATTCCTTTATGAAGATCTAGAGGAAGAAGTGTACATGAAACAACCCGATGGGTTTGTTTTGGAAGAACAAGAAGATAAGGTGTGCAAATTGGTTAAGTCATTGTATGGACTTAAACAAGCACCAAAACAGTGGCATCGAAAATTTGATGACACGATTTTGTCTTTTGGATTCAAAGTGAATCAAGCTGATAAGTGTATTTATAGCAAATTTGATGAAAACGGTCATGGTGTCCTCATTTGTCTATATGTTGATGATATGCTTATCTTTGGTACAAGTCTACAACAAGTAGAATTGACCAAGGAATTCTTATCCTCATCTTTTTAGATGAAGGATTTGGGGGAGGCGGATGTTATTTTGGGCATCAAGATTGTTAGGGACAATGGAAGACTTATCTTAAGTCAATCTCATTATATTGAGAAGATGATCAAACGGTTTAATATATTTGATAAGTGTCCCGTGAACACCCCCATGGAACCTCATGTTAAATTGGTTAAGAATTCGGGGAAAACTGTTTCCCAATTGGAATATTCAAGGATAATTGGATCCTTGATGTATGCCATGACTAGTACAAGACCGGATATTGCATTGGCTATGGGGAAACTAAGTAGATTTACTAGTAACCCGGGTGCACAGCATTGGTTTGCAGTTCAGAGGGTCTTGAGGTACCTTAAGGGTACGTTAGACTATGGTCTATTTTATAGTGGATTTCCTTCGGTTTTAGAAGGATTTTCATATGCTAGTTGGATCACTTACAAAGAAGATGACTCTTCTGTAAGTGGTTGGGTATTCATGTTTGGGGGAGGTGTCATTTCATGGTTTTCCAAGAAACAAACTTGCATTGCGGATTACATTATGACAGCGGAGTTTATTGCTCTTGCTTCAGCTAGTAAAGAGGCTGAGTGGTTGAGGAATCTCATGATAGAGTTGCCTTTATTGCCAAAGCCAATGCCACCGGTGGCAATCCATTGCGATTCCAATTCGGCGTTGATAAAGGCTTATAGTTAAGTGTACAATGGTAAGTCTCGGCATATTTCACTAAGGCATAGCCTAGTGAAAGAGCTTATCAATGATGGGGTCATAAGTCTTGACTATGTTCCAACAAAGTTAAATTTTGCGGATTGTTTTACAAAGGCTATGCCAAAGCATTCCATTATATTTGCCATGAATGGAATGGGTTTATGTCCAAAAACACGAATTTGTGAAACCCAAGAAACATCAAGTCTTAGATTCAATGTGGTTATATTGCATTTTTGTCGTTTAATAGCAATGTATGATGACCCATATTGCTATGTTACTTGTGATGTGTAAGGTAGCGTTTATTTAAAGTTCTCAAAGATTTAGAGTTGAGAAGCTCTAAATGAAGGTGTCTTATCACAAGGGCACTATTACGTATATGATAACCTACCTATTTGAGTTCGAAGTTTAGCCGCTTCAAGAAGTCTAGATGGACATATAGACTTTGATGAACTTATGAAAGATACGGACACATGGCTGTATAAAAGTGTCAAGTGATGATAAATTCGATTTGTCTTGTGTGTACTTCACCTTCGAATGGTTGGATATATCCGTATGATTCAATCCGTATGGAAATCATGGGATATGATTATCGTTAAGTGTGTTGTACTAGGTGTCAATTCAATCCGAAGGGACATTGGCATTGATGCATGAGATGTAGCTTAATTGTTAGAAGTGGAGAATGTTGTAAAAGGAACACTCTAAATGGGGGAGGATTGTTGGATATTTAGAGTGTTGGTGGTTGCGCGATCGCGACCATGAAGGAGCGCCCGTGCAAGTTTGGCGCGACCGCGCAGAGAGCGCGCCTAAACCGCGTACCTCTCTGGAATTTGGCAATTTGGAAGGGTGAGGATGGCGCGCCCATGCGTCCTGGTTGGCGCGCCCATGCGTCCTGGTTGGCGCGCCCGCGCTGCTAGTCGCGCATAAACTGCGCCCCTCACTGCCTTTTTGTGAAATTATGCAGATATTGTGAGGGGCGCCCGCTCCACCTGGTGGCGCGCCCGCGCCTCCCTATTTTTGTTGTTTTTTCTAACGGTTGAGTCTTTTATTAAAAGACATCAATTCGTGAAAGAAAGTGACAGAACATTATTCTTCTTCTCCCAAACAGTATTCTCCACACTTTTCTCTCAAATTTCTTGCAAACTTTTGTGAGGAAACTCTTTCAATTAATCCAATTTTTGTGAATTTGTCATCTTGATTTCGATTCTAGTACTAAGAACGAAATTGCTATCAATTGTATCTCAAAGAGGATTTTCGGTTTAACCCAAGTACCGTGTGGGGGAAATAAACCTCTTTAGGAATGTGTTTACACACCTTTGACAGAGTATGAGACTTACGTGGTCACCGTTATTCTCATGTTCATGGTTGGTTTTGCCGGCTTGGAGGAAAGGCAAGTTTGATTCTTAACACTAGTGTAGTCTTTGTATATTTTCAGTAATTTCATTGACAATTCAAATACTTGATTGTAATACTTTGTTTAGTATTTGTTATTTTCAATTTAGAATTGTAATCATATATTTAGGATTTGTTCCCACACATTATTTAAGTGTTTTCTTGATTGAAATCGCTGTAAATCCTAACAACCCCTGTCGAACGGTACATCAGGCCACATACAAAAAATTATGATATTATTATCTTGCTAATGTAATTATACGAGTGCATCATGGCGCATATCACCTATGTGTTTTGGAATCACTTAGGAGGGCAAACTAGTCATTTGACATTCATAAATTAAAGTATTTTTTTATGGTATAGTGGTGTTTTTTGTGTACTATTATGCATGTATATTATACCATTAGAGTATAGTTTGTCTTAGAAGTACTATTATATCTCACATTGGTATAATATTTGATGTACAATTTACATATTTATTTGGGAAATTCTCTTTAATAATACTGTATTTTTAATTTTCTTAGTGGTAAATTGTAAAAATTCTTATTATCCTTGGTAAACTCTAATTAGCTATAATTATTCAATGGTGACATTAATGAAACAATTTAGTAAATGGTTAACCATGGTTTATGTTTATTTTAAATAAAAACTAAAAATTCCTAAAATACCCTTACTTAATACACTCAACCAACTAAATATTTTATTTTTTAACAGTATAATAATTTTATAAATGATATTTTTTTTGGGGGGGGGGGTTGTTAAACATCGCTCCCATTTTACAAGGCACCGCTCGCATTTTTTGCTTGAACTTCCGTATTTACCCCTTATAAATAAATACTCCAACACTCACTCATGACACTCAAAACACTCATTTCTAAAATCACATTTTACTCTTATACTTCACTCTCATTTTTATCTTTCTAAAAAAAAATTAAGTAAAATCTGAAAAACAAAAAAAAAAAGGTAAAAACATCCACAACCCACCACCGACAGCCACCAATCCAAGGAGGTGAGCAGAAATCCGGCGATGGTGGACTAGTGGTCAATCCGGGTGACTACGGTGGTCGAGGCGGCGGCACCGGAAGCGACTAGGTATGTTTTTAATCGAAAAAAAAAATCGCAATAGAGGTAGGATCCACTTTAAAATTCCGGAAGAACCAAGGTAGAACAGAAATTTATAGGCGGATCTACACATCCGCCTGAAATTTCCGAATGTCCGAGGAGAATCCGCCTGAAATTTTCGGATCCTCCTTGGTTCATTCGGATATTTTAGGCGGATCTACCCATCCGCCTAAAAATTCTGGATGTCTGAGGTGGGTCCGTCATTCGGATCCTCCTTGGTTCATTCGGAAATCTTAGGCGGAAGTCCTATTTCTTTTTTTTTTTCGTGATCAATTTTTTTTAAAAAAACTTATTAATATTATTATTATTATTAGTAACGTTATTATTATTGTTGTTGTTGTCGTCGTTGTTGTTGTTGTTGTTGTTGTTGTTGTTGTTGTTGTTGTTGTTGTTGTTGTTTTGTATTATTGTTATTAGTATGTTGCGAAATATGTGGTTTATAATAATTATTATTATTGCTATTAATATTGTTATTATTGTTATTGTTATTATTGTAATTATTATTATTATAATAATAATAATTATTATTACTACTACTATTATTATTATTAATAATAATAATAATGTTGTTGGTGATGGTGTTGTTCTGAAATTATTATTTTTTGAATATTAATATTTGTTATTCAACGTTAATCAAATAGTTATATTTGTAATTATTACTGATATTTGACTTTATACTTATTTAATGTAGATTGAGGGTTTGGGTGCTCGTCATGCAATATCACGACGTTTGAATGCGTATGTTAGGAGGGAGTCATGTCGTTCAGTAATTATGGGGGCACTGATTCGTCATGAACATCAATATGGGTCTCCTAGTAGTTGATCGGGAGAGTATCAGTCGTAAGGGAGTTGCCCCATGTACTCGTCGGGTGGACTGCCTACATCTGAAGATGAGGACGAAGAGCGAGCAAGTCATGATGATCGAGACAAAGAGTTGGACCCTCAGGATTATCATACGGTATTTAAGGGTCAACATAGGAGATTTGTTAGTAGTCAAGCGAGTCAACCTACTACCAGCTCAACAGAGACATGGTTAGTGCAGCAGCCGATGCCAGGTGGTCCTGAGGATGGGACTGTTATCCCTAGTTTTGGTGGTCACGTGGCGTCATATATATGGGGCGGGAAGGAGCGAAATGTTTTGTGTTATTTGAGTAGGACGGACACAGTTGTGTTCTGAATTGGTTAATTGGCGAGGTCGTCTTGCACAGGAGAACCTCAAATTGATTGATAGCAGTGGTCTATCTCACTTACCCGGAATTATGTTTAAGCGTCTCGACTGGCCGTTGATTTATGCTTTTGTTGAGATATGGCAGCCAGATACGAACACATTTCATATGCCATTTGGGGAGATCACGATCATGCTGCACAATGTGTACCATATTCTTGGGCTTCGTGTTGATGGTTCCATGGTTTCCACTACTCATAGCATGAACGCCGTACGGGACGCGTGCTCGGTTACCATGGATATGATTGCGGAAGAGTTGAATGAGAAGTGCGGTACTAAAACCATTTGGCAAGGTAGTAGGGTGCTGACAGAGAGAATGTATAGAACAACTTTGGAAGCGCAGAGGCCCTTTAGTGTCAATTATACTGCGTACATGTGGTTAGTACTAGGAGGATCACTGTTTTTAGACAAGAGTGGTAACAACACTCATCCTTCCTTCCTCCACGAGTGTGTTATTGAAGGTGTTCCGATTAATGAGTACTCTTGGGGTTCAACCACTACAGCCTACCTGTATCGGCAGTTGGGTAAGACATCACGAAAAGATGCTGATTTGATAGTTGGTTGTCTCACGCTTCTGCAAGCGTGGATCTACGAGTACTTTCCGTGCTTTCGGCCTCAGCAGGGTACCTTGATGAGGGAGCTTTATATCCCTCGTGTATCTGCTTGGGATATTGGATCGAGATGCCCTAACAAGAGCATGGAGCGTCTCTTAGCTTTTCGTGCTAGACTGGATGAGCTGACTGACTGTGAGGTTAACTGGCTCCCGTACAGAGTTGATCGTGCACAACACGTGCCACCCACTTTATTTACTGGCTGCATCCAGTACCGTAGCATCATTTAGCTGTACATGCGTGATCGAGATGTTCGACAACTTGGATTCGTGTATGACATTCCAAGGAGAATTATCTGGCCTGAGAAGGCCAAGAGACCGACCAACTTGAAGATGTATCGGGTAGAATTTCTGACTGAGATGACATCTGTGATATGGACTAGGTTTGTCCCTAGTTCGTCTTTCAGTGTAGTTTTAGGTACCCACACCAAACTTGGTCGTCGAGCTCCTACGGTCGCTCCTGGTTACATGTAGTGGCTGTATAGATTTTCTCACCCTCGTGTATCTCCTAGGGGTTCATCAGCTGGGAGTAGCAGTCTACCTGAGAGGATTAACCCGGATTATGTAAGTAGTTATGTTTTATTATACTATTAATTCGACTTCCAGTAATTGTAATTTCTGTAATATGTTGTTTTCTAATTTGCAGTAGATGAGTCGGTCCATGGAGATTCACCAAAGAGCAGTGGATGAGTATCCCAACATGTCACGTGAATTAAGGGCAATGACTAAGCAGCTGATAGTTGACTGGAAGACGATGATGGGGTTGTAGATTACTCTTTATTCGTATTAGTGGTTGCATTTTTATTACTTTTCTTCATTATTTTATATTACTTTGTATTCGGCATGTAATGTAAGAACTGGACACTTTTATATTTGGTTTTGTTGGAACTTAGTTTAATTACTTTTATTAATCTATATTACATAGCTACAGCTGTTCAACCTTAGTGAAAGTACATAAATAAGTTCACTACCTAATTAATGCATCTCACATGTTCCTTCTAACTTCATATTGTTGATCCCATCCATCAACACTTGGCTTATGGTGGTCGATCTACCAACCTGCAATTGGGGGAAGAGGTGAATCTTGTGCAAGATCAAGACGGATGAAATGTGACCCACCAACTATAGCGATCACGAACTCTCGAGCGGGTGCCTTGACCGTGCTTCGTGCCCGTAACGGTAACACCGTGATGCATGGATAGTAGCAGGTTCGTGCGCTGCCTATACCGAGACAAATCACCCTTGCGTTGAACCAAGTAGTAATAGGAAATAAATATTGAATTGCTACCATCCAATGCCGCATATCAACCGCCCTACCATCCCATCGAATACGTTCTACATTCATCCTAACCCTTCCAATCCCGTAAATTCTTTCGTACAACATTAGATGAGCAATGACCTCGTTTCCTATTGTTTCCCGAGCGGTAAACCATTACGCTTGATCACCAAAGAAGAAGTCAACCACACAACAAAAGCCACTGTTTTCATCACCAATGACATCCTTTCATGTCTTGATGTAAGGCAACATCGGTCCTGGAAGCAAGTGCAAAAATCTGCATTGACTGATGTCACATTGATCTTCTGCACAAAATTAATGGTCATTTATTAGTACGCTACAAGATAAAATACATGTAATTCACAAGTGCAAATACTTGTAATTTCATGACTTACCTGAGGTTGTACCTGTTTGTTGTGTACCACGTTGAGTGTTTCGACGGTTTACATGTTCGAAATATCAAGGATCACGCCTGGTATCATTGTTCCTTTGTCGACCTCGAACATTGTGGTTTACATGTGATTCTTCAATGTTTGTATGATCCGGATGCAGCTCCATTTCAATGATGCGAGATACATTTCAAAGTATAGCAGGATCACTACCAATGACCTCATCAACCAGGGAACGAAAATGATGTGCAGCTTCCTTAGTTGAATCGTTAACGAACACAGGTATATCAACACCATCACCAATAACCAAGATCTTCCAGAATGGATGAATTTGCCTGATATACAAGCCTGACTGTGCAACTAGCAAATCATGTATCTGGCAAGCACATGGTACACCATGGGTCACACGCATTGCACATCCACAACGCTCATACACAACTCCTTCATCCTTCTCGTCTCATCATCGAGAATTTTCAAACAATGTTGAGACACTTCGCCATTTATACGTGATAGTGACAATTGTCTGTACTTCTCACCAATTTTCGATCTTGATGCCTCCAAACCATTATAAATTGCAATGATCTAATTACCAGTATGACAATGTACTCAGGCCCATACGATATCTAAAGAACCTGCCGTTGATTCAAATTATTAAAAAACATTATGATTTTTAATTAAAATTACTAAAACAAAGTAAAGACAATAACTAGAACATTATAACAACGAACCTGTCGATGATTCAAACCATGTCTTCACTGCCGAATGTTGGCTCTCAACTCTACAATTATTCGTGTTATCAAAGTGAAGAACTTGCTTTAACCAAAATATCACAAATTTGATTTTATGACAAAGCCATGTTCTCTCAACATAAGTAATCACTGCCGGATAACTAGCCCACCTAGATTTCATTGTATCTACAACAACATTATCATCCTCCACGGTTGTAGCATCTATGATACATTTCCATTTGTCATTTTTAAAACTCGAACCGATCTTCTTATTTTTGAACATATCAGTCACCCTAGCCTCCACATCTTTGTTAATGGGGCATCAACAAAATAAATGCGACGTCCCTGGAAACACTTCTCTTAATGCTGCACAAAGGCCAAATTCACGGTCTGACAAAAATACCGACGGTTCTTTATCATACCCAATCAACTCTCTTAATTTCTGCAACACCCACCGATAGCTTTTCGTGCACTCGTTGCGCATGAACACATAACCAACGAGGAAATTCTGACTTGTTGGTGTTACACCTACTATCTCAAAGAACGGCATCCCGTATCGGTTGGTCTTGTATGTCAAATCCATATCGATTACATGTGGGTATGTGCGTAGTATGTTTACCATGATTGGGTGCACCATAAATGCATGTTGTAGAACGCCGATGTCATCGGCCATGACCTAGTAAATATACTGACTCTGTCTCACCAAATGAAGAAATTGCTGAACAACTCCTCGGCCTTTAGACATCTTCGTTCTCAAGTCATTCCGGCAATTGTAAATGTGTCTGATATTTGGATGATCATCAAGAAATTGCTTTGCAATAGCTGCCATGATGTTACACGGTGCAACCTTGGACTTTGTCATGTGACGCACAACCTTTTTTGCATCCGGGCTCAAGCCACTAATTTTACGGGACCCTCTTGATATACAATCATTGGATGGTTATGGGTCTCAGTTTCATCATTTTTTGCACGGATCTTTCAACTGTTTGTGATGAATTCATAATATAATCTTGACGTAGAAAGGACAAGCATTAGCTTTGGTTTTTGTATCCTTTTGTATTGCGTTCTCAAAATCTCTCGGCTTACTCTTTCGTCCCTGATCACAATTCAAATATCGATATGGCCGACCATCTCTGGTTTTGTTGTAAGACGATTTAACCAAAATAAATCCCTGATTTATGGAAACAACATTCGCCCATTTAACTGCATCATCAAATGTTGGAAATAACGTGTCCGTGAAAAATTTCACACTATAATTCACACCATCACCGCCGTCTTCAGACTCCAAATCCTACAAAAATAAATGAAAATACATAAAATTCTCATAAAACACATAAAATTCTCATAAAACACATAAAATTCTCATTTTTTTTTTATTATAATATTAGTAAGAATATTTATAAAACAATAATAATACTATAATATCACTAATCATAAGTTAAATAATAAGATTGATAACAATAATATATTTAAAACACTAATAATAAGCAAATAATAAATAAACCAACATTAACTAATATTAACTAATAAATTATCACAAAAATAATAATAATCACAATAAAAATTATAATAATAATACAAAGATTACATTAATAAATTTTATTAATTGGTTTCAAAAAAAAAATTGATTAATTAATCAATACAATACAATACAATACAAAAAAAAAAAAAAAAAAAAAAAAAAACATTCGCCCAGAATTTCCGGATCCACCTACACATCCCGTCCAGAATTTCCGGATCTTCCTTGGTGGATCCGGAAATTTTAAGCAGATCCACCTAAGTGGATCCGAAAATTCTAGGCGGATGTTTTCATTTCAAAAAATAAAAAAAAAATACGAGGACTTGCAGAATCCTCCAACGATGCCTTCGGTGTAAGATCGTTGTCGTCGTCCATCGTCCTAAACCCGTTGCTAAAGCTTTATAATTTTTTTTTTAAAAAAAAATCGGATTTTTGTTGTGGATTGAATGTAGTGGGGTTGGATGTCATAGGGTCGGATGTGGTTGGCTTGAGAATTTTTTTATCCACGTAATACTAAGTGGAGGGGTCGGAATAATATTAAAATGCCCCAATGTCTCTTAATGGACCATTATATAGTCCAACTTATACAAAGGGCAATATCGTCCTTCCATTTCAAAATGGGAGTGATGTCTTGTAAAATGGGAGATTTGTTTAGCAGTTCATTTTTTTTATTAAAAAAAACCACTTCTTCTCTTCACCAACTTCGACACCCTCTCCCCCCACCAACCCTGCTCCTCCTCCGCCTCCATTTCGCGCATGGCCACCCTTCTTGCCGGCGGCTTAGCCTTTTACTCCAACTCCTCCTCCTTTTTCCCCTCCTATGTTTTCTCCTTCACCATTATTTTCATCCTCAAAAAAATCAATTTAACCGATCGATCCCCAACCGCCAAAGCCCTAGCCGCTATGACTGATGAGAACGAGGTTGAATTATGCTGCCATAACCTACCATGAACTTGACTGCGGATATTGATTCCAAAAAGACGGCATTGATGGAAAGAATTTTGTATTACACTGGTCAGATTCATGAGATCCATGAAATTACAGAAAAAGATGTTGTTGGTGTGAAAATGGATTTCATGGATATGGAGAGAGAAAAGGGGACTCCATTTTTGAGGGTTTGAAGGAGGAGAGAGAAATTTGGGGCTCATTTTAGAGGTGGGAGAAAATGGTGTTGTTTTTATGAGTCGGGGCTTGGGTTGTCGCGGTGATAGAAGGAGGACGGTGGGCTGGATGCCGGCACAGGGAAGGAATGGCGCCGGTGGTCGGGAGCCGGCAGTGTAGGGGTAGGGACAAGGGGTGGCTGGGTTATGGTGGAGGGGTGGGTAGTTTTTTTTTTATTATTAGTATTATAAAACATAGCCATAGTTAGCTTATAATTGCATATAAACATCATTAATATCACCATTGGATAATTATAACAGATTAGAGTTTACAAAGGGTAATAAGAGTTTTTACAATTTACCACTGAGAAAATTAAAAAATACAGTGTTACCAAAGAGAATTTCCCTATTTATTTATTTGTACCATTAGAAAAATATTTATACTACTACAACATTTAATGGTACTATTCACCTATTTAATGATACTTTATACTCATGTTAATATTTACAACTTAGTCATCCTATTTGTTTCGAAGCAAATAGATCTTATGCGCCAATACTTATTCTAAATTATACCTTGTGAGCACACTAGCAATAAATAGTTTTATCTTGCTTGTACGTTGAAGATACTCATAAATTACGAATTAAATGTTTTGTGGGGTTTTATTAAATTCATCTTGGTATATATTTTCATAATATTAAGTTTTACTTTTGGAGCAACGCCAATAGTTGGCTAATTACTTTAATTGGCTTAATATGCCACATAGAATTTATATAATAAATCGTTCCCTTTAAAGGTATAATTTTTTTTGACCTTGGTGTTACCCTTGGTATAATATAATTCATTTCACATTCTTTTGGACTTCATTGTAATGAACTAAACTAAACTAAACTAAACAAAATGATTAACTGAATAATAATAATAATAATAATAATAGTAATAATAATATTAATAATAGTAATAATAATAATAATAATAATAATAATAATAATAATAATAATAATTGAATTGAACAGAAACAAACTTAACTATCGTTTAAAAAAAAAAAAACCGAACTTAACTAAAGTGAATTGAAAAATTAAGCAAAGAAGTTCAAAACAATGGGCCTTAATTTGATAAGTTAGGCTAATGTATTGTACGTGCTCCAATGGTTATGTAGTTGCTTAAATATTTTTAG
This sequence comes from Chenopodium berlandieri, assembly GCA_034703905.1. Taxonomy (NCBI): domain Eukaryota; kingdom Viridiplantae; phylum Streptophyta; class Magnoliopsida; order Caryophyllales; family Amaranthaceae; genus Chenopodium; species Chenopodium berlandieri. The sequence continues at coordinate 48,558,981 of CM068289.1, forward strand.
AAATTGCAAGCTAGTTCTTCAAATTAATCATTAGTATATATAAATGTGTCGTAACATTTGAAGAACAAAGTAGTAAATATTTATGTTTTTTTTAATGCATACAAACCTATCTAGGGTTTTCCATATTGTCACAAGCCTTTGTATTGCATTCACAAAAATTACGGAGAAACTTATTAATTGAGAGTGAGAGATTGCTCAGCTCTTTAGAGTTTTTCTCTCGGATCCATGAGTTATTGGAATTGATTCTTATCACCTTCTCTTGTGGTTCTCCAAACACCAAACACAAAAAAATAAAAAAAATAAAAAAAACTTATTGTTTCGGTAAAAACAATGGGACCTTCAGCAGGTCCTTCGAATGGGTGGAGATGAAGCCCAATTCGAGTGATGATCGAATTGGGGATTTCCTGCACAGCAGAACAAACGTAAACTGGCCTCGAGGGTTGTGCCGAGGAAGGCCCCTCTGATGCCGAAGTCAGTACGGTTGTCAAGTAATGAGAGAAAAGCTATGCAAGAGAGTTTGTTGCTTCAGGAAATATTTGTGAATGAATGTGAGTTTGTATAAGTGTAAGCTTTTATACCTTGCTCCAATTATATGGAGTGGGCTTGAGGAGTCTAATGGGTTGCCATTTGACTAGGCTTCGTTGACCTGTCTTGGCACATGGCCTTGAGGGTTGAACCTTGCCATTTGGGCTTTAGTTTGTTTTCATATATGGATTGGGCCCAAATATAAGTTATTTGGACCCCAAACAACTTGCCCCCCAGACCTGATTCGTGAGGATAACGAGTCGGGTTTTCGGCTGCTGAGATATTTGGAGGGAAGTAAATGAAAACAATTTTAAATTTGTTTTGAGGAATTTGTACGGTTTATAACCGTTAATTATACCTAACTAACCTTAATGACAATTAATTAAGAATAATGGGGAAGTGGAAAGAATTTAATGGGAATTTATTTGGCGGTTGCAATTAAGTGGGAAGAATTTGAGTAGCCACGAATTGATATAGTGTTTAGTGGGTGGTTAATGCCTCTTTAATTTCGGAAACTGAATCCCAGAACATATTTAAGAATGCTTCCCTTAATCTTCATTTCGCCACTCAAAATCCAACTGTCTCCCAAATACGCGCAGCGCCCTAGCTTTTCTTTCACTGTTTTCTAGCAATCCGAAGCCCTAAACTCAAAATCCGATTCTTCGAGTTTGTAGATCGGTGAATTCCGAGTCTGAAGAAGGTAATTTTCTAGCAATTTGCTTCAGTTTTCTTTGCTTTTTGAAATATCTTTCCTTTTCCCTTTTTTCGCACTTTTTGAACTTCCGTCCAACTGAAAATGGCCGGCGACCGAGGGAAAGAACGCGTCAGGCCCGAGTCGAGTGTCGAGGAGGAAGAGGAGGAGGTGCCGCAGCTAATTTCTGAGGCGGAATCTCCCTTTGGCGATGATGCCACCTCTCAGCGGCCAAAACCCTAACGCTGGGGTCGCGCAGGCCGCCACTTCAAGTGGCGCTGGCTTGAGGGTAATGCCTTTGTCCAGCTGTCCACCTAGAGATTCAGCTGAGGCTAGTACCTATGGCCAAAGCGCGGCTTCGGCATCTAGGCCGCTGACTCTCAAAGAACGGGAGTGGACCTCAATCAAGGATAACGAGGGCATTATGAATGTTGCACCCTATTCTTGGTGGATTGAGAATGATGCCCAGTACCACTTTGCCAAACAACTCGAGATATATTACGGCATCATGGAAGAGGATGGGTACTGGTGCAGAATGCCTGGTGCCGATGACAGGATTCATTGGCCCCTACCTAGGTATATCGGGGTCTACACCCGACAATTGCAAAATGGGCTTCGATTTCCTGTCCACTCTTTCGTCATTAAATTGCTGAACGGATACAACATATCCTTATCTCAGTTGAACCCTTTGAGTGTCAAAAGGATCATGACCTATCTTTGGGTCTATTTATTTTGTGGGTTTAAGCCGAGCGTTCATTGTTTCCGGTGCATTCACAAACTTGCGCCGAACACCCAATCTAGCTGATGACATGGCCCTGGGTGGTGGCAGATAGAGGATGAGAAGGGATTTCTCACGTCTTATCCGAATGACACTTCGGATAAAAATTGGAGAGGGCAATGGATCTGGATCCGAGCACCCTATGATGAAGCTCATCCGAACTATTTTGGGGCTTCCCAATATCTGAGGAAACCAGACCCCGAAATGTCAAGCATCGGCCCCGATAAATTCAATGACCTTGTGATGTGTGGCATTTATGCCACCATTTTAACCCTTTTTTACTACCGATTTCCCCCGGATTTGTCACTTTCTTATGCCAATTTTAACCCCTTTTATCTTGATTTTAGTCACTTTAGCCCCCTCTCGTATTTTTCCTCCCCTTTTTGTCTTTTCTTCTAGTTTTTACCTCCTTTTTATGTGTTTTGACAGCTCCCAGCGCTTATGTGCGATTCACGAATCAATAGCTCGAGTGGAGACGCCAAAGGAGCTTGGCAAAGGAGTGGAGATGCCAGGATGGAGAGGGCGCGCTGTTCTGATGGGCCGCGGGCGCGGGCTTGTAAGCCGCGGGCGCGGACACGAAAAGTCTGAAGCCAGCAGAAGAAAGTGGAGATGGCGAGCCGCGGGCGCGGAGCATATATGCCGCGGGCGCGGCTTTCTGGGTTTTACGTGGCTATTTACCCAGCTTGGAGAGGGCGCGGCTGCCTGTTCGGAGAGCCCTCTCCCTTGCCCTTTTTCTTCCTTTTGGTAGAAGACTATAAATAGTCCCTTGCTTGATTTTCTTAGCATCCACTATTCCATTGGCCCCAAAAAAAATCATTGGTAGAGAGAGAAGTTCATGGTTTCTAGAGAGAGAAAACACTAGTGTTCAAGATTCAATCTTTGTAACCAAATATTCAAGCTTTCTTCTAGATTGTTGCTACTACTTTGATGATTTGGTAATCTTTAATCTTTATAATATCAATCTTTACTTTTGTTTCTCTAGTTTTTTATCTTCTTTGTTTTATTGCTCTTACTTGAGTTTATTTCCATAAATATTCAAGCTTTATTAGTTTCTTTGATTTTCCTTTCAAGTTAGAATCATGTTAGGTTGTGTTGGTATTGAATACATGCTTATGTTAGTTGTTATGGCCATTCCCTTCCTTCTAGCTTAGGTTTTTAGCTAGGGAAGGGGGTGAAAATCATGTGTATTTGAATATCTATTGATTATTGATTGGGACTTATTCTTGAGTTGATGATTTGAGCTATAATATGCTTGGAGTTAGTGTGTGCACCTCTAATCCCAAGAATCTAGCCCTTGATTGAATGCATGAGAATGATTTAATCTAGGTGTGAATGATTTCGTCGACTTGCTTAAGTAGTTGCATGAGAATGAACTATTTTAGGTAGAGTTTATACTCCTAGAATCGGTTTCCTTTCGGTTTTCACTAGTACTCTTTGTTCATGATTGAATCCCCCTTTCCCTAGTGCTTTTGTCATTGTTATCTCTATAATCTTGTCCATTTATTTTCTTTTAAAATTGTTTAATCTATTTCCCTTATTTCTAGTTTATTCTAGGCTCAATAGTAGTTAGTTTGTCCATAGAATTCTTCAACAGAAATTCAAATACCACCTTTTGTTATTAGCAATTTCTCCTCGATTTCGTATTAATTGTGTTAAACCCCCGTTTCCTTGGGAATCGACCCTACCTTACCGCTATCTAAAGCAAAATTTGATAGATCTAGGATAGGAGTTATAAATTGTAATTTTGATCTAGGATAATAAACTAACAACCTATTGTCCACCGACCACCTTGATCATCGCCAAATGGAGTTGTTTGGTCGAAATAAAATAATTGTTACTGGCCGAATGGCCAACGTGCCGAGCACCTGACTGCGCTGCTTTCATTACATCTTCCAGGAGAAGATGCTCGCTGTCGTCGGCCTCAGCCGAAGATACCAAGGCGGTAAAGGGAATTCGGCTGGGGCCGAAGTCTTTTTATGCTTTTATCCTTTCTGTTGCTTGCTGACTTATGAACTTAACTTTTTCAGCTGAACTCATCTTCGTTTTCTTTAACTTTTCAGAGTTGTACAAAGCAAACTCAGGCATTGATTACGAAGTGCTCAGGATTAGTGACGAAAGGGAACCACTCACCAATACGCCGAAGATCACAGAGATTAAAGATCGGCCCCTTGCCCTCTAGCCGAGGAAACTTCAAATTATCAGCGCCCTAAAGTATCAGAGGCAGAAGGCTTGGCACCAGAAGATTGACCCTTTCTTCCTTCACTTGGCTAAAGAAGTTACTGCTGCTGAAGCTGCTTCTGCTCCGCAAGCCGAAGCCGCGCCCTCTGTCTCAGCTGCTGAGCCAGAAAGAGAGGAGGCTAATAAGGAAGAAGCCCACAACGACGAGTATTTTCTAGATACTTCGGTGAGTTTTCTACTGCCCTTTCAATTTGCATGAAATTGCTCTAAGTACAGATCTTCGGCTACTTTACTTCATAAGAAATTCTACAATTTTTCTGAGTGTGTAGCTTCATCTTAAGTATGCATGTTATACCCAGATTTCTTAACTTGTAAGAATTTTTGCCGAGTATAAATCTTCGATGCATGTCTCATTCTATTTGTTCAGCATGTTAGGATTTAAACGATTGTAGAAATTTTATCAATCTTTATTGTGCTTTGCTTGATTTGCACAAATTTGCTAAGTATAAGGCTTCGGGAGAGAGATCTGTGTGCATTTTTTGTTGTGTGTTTTTTTTTTTTTTTTGCTTACACACCTCTCTGCCCACCTTTTCTCTCTTTTGCTTCAGTCCGACGAAGGATTAGAGAGAGAAGACCTAGTTGAAGCCTTCCCTGTCCTAGAGTCTTCTCCTGAAGAACCGATGGCTGGTGGGAGAAGGAGACCCTTGGTTCGTCCTAGCCAGTTCAAGGCGCCTGAGATACCTGCTCAGAGGCCTCGGCTTGAGGAGGTCCAAGAAGAGAGGACCATAGAAGTCACTTCCCCGTCCCGGGAAGCTCCAGTTGAAGTGGTCGAGCTGCAGACTAGTTCTTCCCCTCCTCGTCATGCCGCCGAGCCATTTTTAGTGGAGGTTTGGCACGAGGCGGATGCGCTGGGCGTCCATGTTGGAGACACCGGCCTTGCTGAAGCTGAGGGAGAGCCTCGGGTGACTGATGCTGAAGAGCCACAAAGTAAGGAGGCTCCCTCTACTTCAGCTGCAGACTCGTTTTGAACCTTTTAGTTTGCAGAGATGGGCTTTGGTTCAGCGCCCCTGGTCCCCATTCCAGCGCACGCTCGTGCGATCTTTGAAGATAGGCATGACTCGGCTCTCTCCTACTTCGGCAACTTGAGCAATCTTTCGGCTTTGGAGAGGGCCAGAGTCTGGACGCTGGGTGCTGCCACTGGGGCCGCTGAGTCCTTAGCGAAGGTGTCGATCCCTTTTCTGGAGAATCTGAAGGTGCTGATGCAGGTAGCCTTCCAACCCTTATCTCTTTTCTCTGTTTTACTTTATTTTCGCGAAGATTTTTCTAAGTATTGGACTTCGGCTAGCTTCTAAACTGCGATTGTTGTCTTGTAGGCTGTGCACAATCATTTCCTTGCTGTGGAAATGTATGACGAGCTTCAGGGCAAAGCAGATAAGGCAGAAGCGGCTGAAGCCTGAGCTTAACTTGCTGAGCTGAAGCAAGTTAGGGCCGAAGAGGAGGCGTATGGGCTGAGACTGAACATGCATGACATGAGCGCCAACTTCCTCTCAGTTTGCCAGAACCTAAAGAAGACCATTTTTCCTTGGCTGGAGGAGGGTCATGCCTTCATCCAGGAATACGAGGCCGAAAGCATTGCTGAATTCAAGGCCCGCATCGAGGCGAAGCTGAAAGAGGATGCTGAGTCTCGACGGCTTCTAATTTCTGACCACGAGAGCTAGCTTGCTCAGGTTCGGGAAGAGGCTGAGAAGAAGCAGAGTGACTTGGCCGCTGCCAATCAAAAGCTGAAGGAAGCTCTGGAGGCTCAGAAGTCTGAGCTTGAGGATGCGAAGAAGCTTCTCGAGACTCGCATTTACACAGAGGAAGAATATGCCGAAGGGTTCGAGAATGGCTGGAAATCAGCTTGTCGCTTAGACCTGCATGATGCTCCGGACCTCAACTGGGATCAGGTTGAAGCCTGGTCAATGGATCCTAACAACCCTCGCATCAACGAGGCTAGTCAGGCTGAAATTGACTTCCTGGTTCGTCAGGCCAAAGCTGACGAAGCTGAGAAGGTCGCGAAAGAAATTGAGAAGCCTTCTGCTTCTTCTGCTAGGGCTGGCCCTTCAGGTGTTCAGCCTGATGCCGAAGCATAGGAATTTTGGCAATTGTCCTCTAAGTCTTGCGGATCGACTTGCGCCCTAAATCGATGATCTCCGCTTCTGCTTTTGCCTGTCTTTTGCTTCAGTCTTCCTTGTACAAACTTTATAATCTTGTTTTTGTGTACTTTCGGCAGCTGTGTTTTCCGCTTTGTGGGCGGCTGCCGATTTTAAATTTCCTCCGTTGTTTCTGGACTTGAATATTTTCTCAGTGCTTTTGCTAATCAAAACTGCAACTTAATGCTTTATTTGAATAATGAAATAGAATTTCAGCTCTTCCTTCTTGTTTTTCCTGTTTGAGTAGCTTTGAACTTAGCTGTTTTTTCCTGAATTCTTCAAAATTTGGCTAAGTATGAAGCTTCGGCATGAAAATATTTAGCTGAGAATTTTTCTTCTTCCTTTATGCCTTGCCCATTTTGCTCGGATTTTCTTGCCCTCCCAGAGCTCTGAAGATAAGGTCTTCAGAGTTCTGAGTTTATTGCTTTCATTCTTTCGGCGTAGCCGAAGGTTTTGACTTAACAACATTTTTGCAACTTAATAGTTTGAACATTTATGTTTGTTTCTTATGTTCTGCTTAATTTTAATTCATCCGAGGGAACGACTATCTAGGACACAGTGCCAAGGCAATGATTATGTAATACTTTGGAGGTGTAATCATCACCCGGAATTGATTTGCCGAAGCACAGGGCATCATTATGCAATGCTTTGGGCCTTTTATCAATTCCTATTTGTGCCTATGTCTTTGATAAGCCTATGACCTCTTTGCTGAGAGTAACAAATTCGTCCGAGGTACAGTGCATCATTATGTAATACCTTGAGGTTCTATTTATTACCCTCATATCGGCAGGTTCTTTGGCTTGCCGAGGTACAGTGCATCACTATGCAGTACTTCGGACAGCGTCGAATGTAAACCTTGAATTTTTCAAAAATGATGAAGACAAAAATAATGAAGACATAATGAAATTGTGACTAATTGTGTCTCAAAGGCCTTTCATTGATTGAAGAAAATGCACTTACATAGATTTTTCTCCCACAACGGGTTTTACACATGATATCCCTTTAGTACATCAGCATTCCAGTGGTTTTTCAGCTCAGTTCCATCTAATTGCCGAAGTCGATAAGTTCCTGGTTGGAGCTCATCGTATATCTCATAAGGCCCTTCCCAGTTTGCCAAGAGCTTTCCATGGATGCGGCCTTTCTGGATAGCGGCAGCATTCTGAAGAACAAGGCCCCCAACTTTGAGAAGCCTTGCCTGGACTCTTCGATTACAGAACTTGCTGATTCTTTGTTTGTATTTTGCCATTCTGTCTCTAGCCGAATCTCGGATTTCGTCTAGGAAATCAAGGGACTCTTTCATGAGATGCTCATTTTCTTCGACTGAGAATTGGTTGACTCAAAGACTTTCTGAACCTATTTCCACTGGTAAGACAGCTTCGGATCCATACACCAATTCAAAAGGTGAATGCCCCGTCGCCTCTTTCTTGGTTGTCCGAAGTGACCATAGAGTTCCGGGAAGTTCCTCTATCCACTTGGACTTTTGATCCTCAACTCTCTTTTTGAGAACGTTGAGTATTTGCTTATTTGCGGCTTCGGCTTGGCCATTACTTTGAGGATGACAGATTGCCGAATATGCCAATTTTATTCCGAACTGATCAATGTACCGCTTCAGCGGCAGATTGTCAAATTGCCTTCCATGATCAAAGACAAGTACTTTCGGGATGCCGAAGCGAGAGATGATATTTTTCCATATAAATTTCCTGACAGTTTGCTCAGTTATGTTTGAAGCTGCTTCGGCCTCAATCCATTTGCTTAAATAGTCAATGTCGACTATCAGCCACTTTTTCTAGTAAGGAGCTTCAGGAAAAGGTCCCAAAATATCCAATACCCGTTGGGCAAAAGGAAGAGGGTTTAGGATTGGCTGAAGGTCTCGCGACGGCCGATGGATGACTGGTGCGAATTTTTGGCATTTCTCACACTTTTTCACCAACTCCTTGGCGTCTAAAATCATGGTTGGCTAATAGTACCCCGCCCTTAATGCTTTATGGGCTAGGGTCCTACCCCCTATGTGGTTTCCGAAAATGTCGAAGTGAATCTCCTGAAGGATATAATCTGCATCTGTTGGGCCCACACACTTCAGAAGTGGGGCTGAGAAGGATTTCTTCAGGAGTTCCCCATTATAGACAATGAACCTTGAGCCGATTCTTTTCAGTTTTGCGGCCATGATTCTATCTTCGAGAAGTTCCCCCTGAAGCTTATAAGCAAGGATGGTATCCCTCCAGCTTGGTTCGGCCTCGACACATAGGACCTCAGGTTCTTGGTCGATGCTTTTGTTTCGACGTACTTCCACATATACAGATCGGTTCAACTCTGTGAGAGATGAACTTGCAAGTTTGGAGAGTGCATCGGCTTGAGCATTTCGACCCCTTGGGATTAGCTCAATTTCAAAAGTTCTCAGCTTCGCCATGACATTTTTTATTTTGGCTAGATAGGAAATCATAGAGGGATCCTTTGCCTCATATTCGCCTCGGATCTGATTGGCGACTAGCTGAGAGTCTGTTTTTAAACATACATGTTCGGCTTCGAGGGCTATGCACAACTCTAAGCCAGCAATTACTGCTTCATATTCAGCTTCGTTGTTGGAGGCCTTGAATGAGAAATTTAGTGCATACTCGAAGATTTTGCCTTCGGGAGAGGTGATCAATACCCCTGCCCCCGAACCATTCACGGTGGCTGAGCCATCCGTGAAAACAGTCCAGATCTTCTTTCCCTCGTCGAGTGTTTCCTGATAGGAACATTCGGCTAGGAAATCTGCTAAGGCTTGGGCCTTAATAGTTGTCCTTGGCTTGTAGCTAATGGTGAACTGGGTGAGGTCGAAAGCCCACTTCGTCAGTCTGCCTGACTTTTCCACCTTGCCGAAGACTTTTTTCAGCGGTTGATCTGTTAAGACCACTATTTGATGAAGAGTCAAAGTAGGGCCTTAACTTTCGAGCTGCTACCACCACTTCATATGCAACTTTTTCAAGAAATGGGTACCGCATCTCGGCGTCGGTCAAAGTATGACTGACGAAGTAGATCGGTTGCTGAACCTTTTCTTCTTCCCTCAAAAGCACCGCACTTACTGTGGCGGGGCTAACTGCCACGTACAAATACAAAACTTCTCCTTTGGCTGGTCTCGCCAGCGTTGGGAGATTAGCCAAGTGCTCTCAGAGCTTCGGGAAGGCTATCTTTTGCTCTTCTTCCCATATGAGCTCTTTAGATTTTGGAAGTTTGAGCGCTTTGAAGAAGGGCAACCCTTTGTCCGAGGCTTTCGAGATGAACCTGGACAGGGCAGCCACTCTCCCAATGAGACGCTGAACGTCCCTCTTTGTTTTCGGCTCAGGAGGGTCAAGAGCTGCTTGAACTTTGGCGGGATTGGCATCAATCCCCCTTTTGCTGACCATGAAGCCGAGGAATTTTCCCGACTTCACGCTGAAGACACACTTCTTTGGATTCAGCTTCATTTAATGTTTTCTTAGAGTGGCGAACGTCTCAGCTAGGTCTGTAACATGGTCTTTTGCTTCTTTTCTCTTGACGATGGGATCATCAACATAGACTTCCATGTTACGGCCCTTTTGTTTGGTGAATACTTGGTCCACCAACCTCTGATATGTTGCTCCGGCGTTTTTCAAGCCGAAAGGCATCATCTTGTAGTTATACACCCCGCACTTGTGACGAATGTCGTTTTTTCTCTGTCGTCAGGGTGCATAAAGATCTGATGGTACCCAGAAAATGCGTCCATGAAACTAAGCAGAGCATGGCCGCTTGTCGAGTCGACTAACTAATCGATTCTCGACAAAGGATAGAAGTCCTTCAGACAGACCCTATTTAGGTCCGTGAAGTCAACGCACATTCTCCAGGTGCCATTAGCCTTCTGAACCATCACCACATTCGCTAGCCATTCAGGATATTGACAAGGCTCGATGAACCCTGCGTCCAGAAGTTTTTAGACTTCGGCTGCGATGTCTTGGTTCTTTTGAGCGGAATAATTCCGCTTCTTTTGCTTAACTGACCGACATGTGGGGTCGACATTAAGCTTGCAAAAGATGAGGTTCGGATCAATTCCCGGCATGTCCGCTACTGAGAACGCGAACACATCTCGGTTGTCTTGAAGGAGTTGGATTAATTCAACCCAGAGCTTCGGATCGAGTCCTTGTCCGATGTTGACAAATTTTTCGGTATCTCCTTCAGTCAACGGTATTGATTCAGTTTGTTCATCTGACTCCATTTCCTTGGAGCCAGGCTCTTCTAGTTCGAGCCTGCTGTCAATATCAGCAAACCTTCCTTGCTTCGGCTGATCCTCTTCTAAGTCTTTCGGCCCAGCTGAAGAACTAGCCTTTCCAGTCCCCAAAGATGTTCTTTTAGATGGGGATCCCTGAGCTGAAGCACTTAGGCCCTTTGGCCTTTTGGTACCTCGCTCTTTTTCTTCCTCGTCATCCTTGTCATTGCGGTGACTCTTGTATGGTTTGAGGAAATTGCATTCTCGGGCCTCCCTTTGGCTGCCCAAGATTTTTTCGGAGCGTCCTTCGTCTGAAACGTAGATCATTGCTTGATGATACGTCGAGACAACTCCTTGAACGTCATGGATGAGGGGTCTCCCCATATTGACGTTGTATACTAATGGGGCATCAATGACCAAGAATTCGGCCATGATGCTCCGCCTTGCTCGGTCTTGGCCGAGGCTAACAGGAAGAAGAATTTTCCCATCTGGATATGAAGAAGAGCCGTTGAATCCAGTTACTGGGTAGGGAACTGGAGTTAGGTGTCTGCTCTCCAACTTCAGCTGGTCGAACGCCTTTCGAAAAAGTATGTTCGCCCCGCTGCCACCGTCTACCAATGTCCGATAGACGTTGTGGTTTGCGACGCTCGTCATGATAACCAATGGGTCACCATGGGGGTATACCACCCCCCTACAATCTTCGGATGTGAACATCATGTTCGGCACCGGGGACTGTGGCTTTCGGAATTCAGCATGATGAATCTGATGGGTCAACCCCCTCAGATGACGTTTTAGCGCATTCTGAGAAATACCTCCGGAAATGGTTAGAATGTCATGATTTCCTCCCTCCGGAGGTTTGTCCTTTTTCCGGTGGTAATCCAGATCCTGCCGAGAATCTCTCTCAACTTTCTTTTCTTCGCGGCGTTCCGCGACATATTTCTTTAAGTATCCTTTCTATTCTTCGCGGCGTTCCGCGACATATTTCTTTAAGTACCCTTTCTGGACCAGTTCTTCAATCTGGTCCTTCAGCTGAAGGCAATCCTCGGTGCGATGTCCACGGGATTCATGGACCTCGCACCAATGATCCTTCCCTTTCTTCTAATGCCAAGAAGGAGGCGGCTTCGGTTTTTTGAATTTTCCCTCCTCCCTCGTCGCACTAAAGATCTTAGTACGTGGTAAGGTGAGAGGGGTGTAAGATTCAAACTTTCCCAGATAGGGAGCCTTGTCCTTCTTCGGCTCTGTGGTTGAGGGAGGTTCTGAGGCTTTTGCCTTCCCTTTCCTCGACCCTGGAACTTCGGCTGGTTGGCCTTTTGGCTTCGCAGCCCTTGATTGGGACTACAACTTTGCCTTGTTCCATTCCTTGGCTCGGATGAATTTATCCGAAGCATCAAGGGCTTCTTCTAAGGTCTACGGGGGATGCATGACCATGAAATCCAGAAATTTCCCAGCTTGCAAGCCGTTCCATAGTGTGAATACGGCCAGACTCTAGTCCAAACTTGTGATTCTGGACGACTCGTTGCTGAAGCAAGTGAGGTAATCTCGAAGACTTTCGTCTTCCGCCTGCTGCAGGCCCATGAGCTCTGCAGTGGTTTTCTCTCGGCGATTAGCCGTGGAAAACTTGCTCTTGAATTTGTTGGAGAGATCATTCCAACCCGTTACGGAGCCTTCCTTCAGCCCTTTGGTGATCCACGACTTTGCAACACCTTTAAGGGTTGTGGGGAAGTATTTGCACCAGGTAGCTTCGGACATGGGGTTAAGGTACATATGCCCCTCCTACGAGGCTATGTGGTCCTTCGGATCCGAAGTACCATCGTAAGTGATGTGTGCCGGAATTTTGACTGTCGGCACATGTTCCTCCAGTATCCACCTCTTGAAAGGTGAACTGGTATGAACCATCACGACCTTTCCCCTCTGCCTTTCCGAAGGAACCTCACTTCTCCCTCTTAGAAAGGTGGAAGTGAGGCGTGTCCCTCCGCGTGGCAGTTCTGGGCGAGAGCCTTCGGGATAGGTGAGACGGTTGTGAATGTCCTTCTCCTTTTCCCCTAGGCGCTCGTAAACGCTTTGGCGAGAAGCGTTGTGGCTGCTTGGGACGTCCTTCGAGTTTCGGACTTGGGAATTTTCAAAGCGACCGGAGTCTTCCCATCGTTCCCGTCCTATCTTGGCCAGGCTTTCAGCTCCTCCGCTTCCCTCTCCCTTAGAGAGTGAAATCCGTCCTTCCCCTCCCGAGGCCAATTTCCTTTTCTGGCTTTCCGGCTTCGGCGGGGGTGAAGGAGGAGTAGTATGCACGTATGGGAGGCGTCCGCCTAGGGCTTTCATAAATTCCATGCAGACAGCCACTGCCCTCGCCACGTCTTCAGTTGAAGGAATGGTGGGAGGGGTTGAATGCATGCTCTGCGTCGAGCTATCTTCATGAGCGCCGCTCTCTTTTGGCGAGTTTCCAGTTTGGTGAACCCGTCGGAAGGAGGATCCCTCGTGCAAATTTTCCCTCGTCGGAGAGTTAGAGGCAGATGGTTCAGGCGACGGTGAGGGTGTCTAACCGGTTCTCACCGTGATTAGACCCATCTTTTTCGCTTTTTTGGAGTTTTTGCCACTCTTAGTCATTTTTTGCGTTGGCCAAGATTGGTATGAGATTTTTGGCTGAATTTTTGTAAGTTTCCCCACAGACGGCGCCAAATTGTTTCGGTAAAAACAATGGGACCTTCAGCAGGTCCTTCGGATGAGTGGAGATGAAGCCCAATTCGAGTGATGACCGAATTGGGGATTTCCTGCACAGCAGAACAAACGTAAACCGGCCTCGGGGGTTGTGCCGAGGAAGGCCCCTCCGATGCCGAACTCAGTACGGTTGTCAAGTAATGAGAGAAAAGTTATGCAAGAGAATTTGTTGCTTGAGGCAATATTTGTGAATGAATATGAGTATGTATAAGTGTAAGCTTTTATACCTTGCTCCAATTGAATAGAGTGGGCTTGAGTAGTCAAATGGGGTCCCATTTGATTGGGCTTCGTTGACCTATCTTGGCACATGGGTTTGAGGGTTGAACCTTGCCATTTGGGTTTTGGTTTGTTTTCATATATAGACTGGGCCCAAATATAAGTTATTTGGACCCCAAACACTTATTGACTATAAACTTAATTTACAATTAATGTACTCGTAGTATATATGAAAATTTGTCAGAAACTATCTTTTATCACAACCAGCAATCACTCACTCTTCTTTCCATAATTGGCGCAAACACGTGATAGTTGAGATAGATCTCTCATGTTCGGTTCATCGTCCGACGTCCATGCTAGAGCCATGCTCACTCACCTAACATCCAATGATAAATTTTAAACATGTGCTCAACCATTAAATTCTCATGTATATTACGTAACTGTAACTTTCATAGCTAATAGTACAATCCAATTTATTTTCTTAGCGCGTACATTGAATACTCAACTTCATTAAATTAAATTGTGTCTAACAGTGCATACAAAATACAAGCCATTTTTGTACAATTTTCAATAATTCATTTCAAATGAGAGGATAAAGATTTCCCTTTCATAGCATGTACATCATATGAGCAATTAAAAGATTTTAAACAATAGTACATACAAAACGCACCATTGCTATAACAGAATACCCACTTTTAACTTAATTGTTAAATTTTATCAATCCTAACTCTTGTTACTTCTTATTGTTTAGTTGTTTTTCTTAATCTAATTCTTAATTCATATATTTGAAGAAAAATTAAACAAAAGGTTAGATAAGTCTTCTCTCAAAATTAGACGATACTCTCACTTTCAAAGGTGCCAGAGTATATTTCCCAGTTACCTAAGTGCAATGTTACTTTATGCATTATTTTGGTAAATTTATTTGCTTAATCTTCTAGTAAATATTTGTAAATTTATGACGAACTTTACAAATTGAACAAATGTTAAATATTCAAATTGAACAAATTTATGTTTGATCCATTGGTAGTTTTGCATCAAAAAAAATAATCCATTTGGTAGCCATCCAGTAATAAATTATGACAATGAGAATGCATGAAATTGGGTGCGCTTTAAAAAATAACATCATAATGTCCATGTTAATGTCTTCTCATCATCCCCAAGCCAAATTTAAATTTTTCTTCGTAAATTTTCCTTCTACCCAATACCACTACTATATCTGAACAACAATGAAAGTTAAAGAAGAAAATAAGACACTTAGCGCATGCTTGGATTGGAGGAGATGTATAATAGGGTAATAAAGTCAAAATAAGCAAAATGAAAGTAAAATAAGGGAAGGAGGAGATAGTGATGATGTGATTGTAAGGAAAATTATGTAGTGATGGTGTAGTATGAGGTAAAGAAAGAGGAATTAATACCTTCATTTTGGGGGTAATAGTTACACTAGGGGGAGGATGGGTAACTATTACCCTCATTATGAGATAATAATTCCTCCATCTCTCTCTTTTTCTCATGGCACAATTACTTTATCTCATTTTAAACACCATGCCTCCTACAACACCACCTCTATTATTTATGTTTTTTCAAGTTTGACTTTTATTACCCCCTTAATATTACCCCAATCCAAGCAAATCCTTAATGTGAAATAGCATTACCATGGTAGTATATTGATATATATATGACCTGTCATGCAGTTGTATACATCATAGATTCATTCTCATTTCATCTATTTACTCAATTACAGAAAGTCCAAGTTTATCTTCAAATTTGTTTATCAAGTGGGAAAATCGTAAAAAAATCAACAATTTTGTCCAATCAACGCGCGTCGAATATTTATAAATAAATCAACAATCATGGGACCCTTTTTTAAAAAAAAAAGTTGTTGATTAATTTACATTTTTAATATTTAATAAACATTTTATCTGTTTATCAAGGAGATAAAAATATTACTGCCTGTGAAAGGATCCATTAAAGTCTACCAATTATGGTAGAGAGTGAGATACATGGAGTATATGAGATTATGAGAGAAAGACAGAGAGATATTTCATGAGTACATGATTGATTAGGAAATAAGTTGATGATCATTCACCCACGTCCAGCCTAGCTCGTTGACAAAGAAAAAAAAAAGAATCTTTGCATTTGGCAAACTCCAACTAACACAGAGTTATACAAGATAATCATGTTTAAACAGATCATTTTATGTAAACAATTAAGTTAATATATTGTATGTTATCCTTAAATCTTATAATACCCTTTATATTCTACATCATCATCAGTAATCTACATCATATACGTGAACTACTACTTTTTGTTTAATTCCTAAAAGTACAGTTGCAATACTTATTAATTTATTAATAAAAGAAAAAGGATGTAAATCATCACACTACTTTTTTTAAACATAAAAAATAGAAAAGGTAGCAGACTTAGCTTTTTGTCTATTCAAAAATAATTGAGATGTCCATGCGCCACACGAGACACCCTATCGTGGCAAATTACAATTATGTCACATTCCTCTACCTTAGATGTCTTTAAGGTTTGAGGAGTATAGTCACGTACACTGCAAACCTTAATACTTCCTTTGTTTTTTAATACTTGTAACACTTTTATAGAATGAAAATGTCATAATACTTGCAACACACTATAGTTAGAGAGTTATTTTGAAAAAAAGTTGTACTATTTCCCTTATTTAAAGCACATCACCTACTAAATTATACTTCTAACAACGTCTCACCTCATTTTAAAGTGTATTAAACTATGTAAACCCCACTTTATTTAAATACCGTAAAAAAGTATGTGTTGTAACTATTAAAAAAATGGAGGAAGTATTTAATAACAAATCATTTTTGGCTCTTTGATACTATTAAGCACATTCCCAACTTTAGATCGATGCCCCATTACCTTACTTTAGATGTCTTAAATAATTCATATTTCTAAGGCTTTTTAAGATATAAAAAATACAGGAAGTATATTTTTTTGATATAATGAGAGTCATAAATGACAGTGATGCAAACGAGATTTGATCTTATTTTATGAGTATAGTCTCTAAAACTTTCACCAACTAATTTTATTGACATTCACTTTCTTACAAAAATTATAAATGTTAGAATATGGCTTGAAACAATTAGCCCCCTTCGTTCGAATAGCTATAGGGGGGCTCGTTTGGTTGTGGACTTTAACCTTTTTTATTTTTTTTATTTTTTTTTAAGTCTATCGGCTTATTATTTTTATCTTTTTTAATGTTTTGGGAGTACTATGTAAATTCCCTTATAGTTTACGTAAGCCATTATTTATAATTTGTAATTTCCTCAATAAAACTATCCTTTTGCTTGTTTATGGACATATATAGCAAGCACATCGGCATGAGCCACGTAAAATTATTGAATTTTTTTTCCTCACTTCATATACAGACATGTTTGGTAATAGATCAAATTGTACACTATAAGTCCCAATTATATGTATTAACAGTCAAAATTGAACTCCAACCATTTGTTCTATATTAGTATGAACTATCAAAATTTATATAGTATGAAAAATATATCAACAGGAATCCAGAATTACGTAATATTGAACCATCAAAATTTATCACATGATAGTAATCTCTTAAAAATCAATCATTGTAAGTAGTCAAAGTGTTTTTTTTTTTTTTTTCAGAAATAAATAAATAAGCCATAACTCAAAAGTCTCAAAGTACGTATTTATTTGTTCTTTTGCCTTTTTTTTTTTAAAAAAATAAATATTTCATGCATCGCAGCACTAGGCATAGCTGCGCTGGACTACAGAAGTTGCGGTCATGACAGTAATATTTTGTCTCTTTCAAATGGTGTGGTCGATATTCCTTGATATTGTAGGCTTTGTAACCTTTTGATGAGAATCAAGATTCAAGAAGCGCCAAGGGTCACTAGAAATGAAAAAAAATTTCTAAGGACAATCTATGATAGAATTTGTTATGAAGAAATTTGGATTAGACTTTCTATATATAAAAGTCAGCCTTTCACATGTGTTTCATAGATTCAGGCTTGGTACAGACGCTTGAAGGCTTGGGCTTGATACATAGGCTTTCATATTTAGAGGTGTTAATTTGAGTATCTGTGTTAAAGTAGAGAAAGGTTGGAGAAAACGACTTAGATTTTGTATTGATAATAACGACATATATATACCCAATACAAAACAAGACCTAACTTGCCTAAAACTCCTAACAAGATAAACTTGACAAATATACAATATTAACATATATAAAACTAATCGACTTCTAATACTCCCCCTCAAGTTGGAGCATGTAGATCACGAATACCCAACTTGCGCAACGGAAACCCAAACTGTTGTCGTCCAAGAGCCTTCGTAAGAATATCTGCCAACTGATTAGTCGTCGAAACATAGGAGGTAGAAATATTACTCTTTAACAACTCATCACAAACAAAATGACAATGTACCTCAATATGCTTCATACAATCATGAAACACCGGATTTTTAGCAATATGCAAGGCCGACTGACTGTCACAAAACAATTGCATAGACTTCGAAAGAATAACTCTAACAGAAAGCAACAATGCTTTAACCCACTTCAACTCACAGGTAACGTAGCAACTGCCATAGAACAATATTCTGCTTCGGATGAAGAGCTGAGCGAGATACGATAGGTTGTTTCTTAGTATTCCAAGAAACAGGCGAACGGCCTAAGAAAACAAGATAATCTGTCAAAGAATGCCGAGTCAAAGGACATGCTGCCCAATCACTATCACAAAAGGATGTCAACCGTAAATCTTTCATAGGCCGTAACAAGATGCCTTGTCCCGTACTACCCTTAAGATAGCGCAAGACATGAATAGCCGCATCCCAATGAGAAACCTACGGATCACTCAAAAACTGAGCCAAAACATGCACCGAATAACTCATCTATGGCTGATAGGGATGTCAACGGAGCGGGGTGGGGCGGTTGTTGGATTTCCCATCCCCATCCCCGCCTAACATTCTCATCCCCATCCCTGTGGTGGGTCCAAAATTCATCCTCATCTCCGCCCCAATGGGTAAAAATTCCAAAACCATCCCCGCCCCACCCCCCACTTGGATATCCACCCCCATTTAATCCGCGCCTCCTAAATACAACAATATTACGTAATATACTAATGTAGATTACAATAAAAAAAAACAAAAATCATTGTTAATATTAAGTTTATTACAACATATTATATTTAGTTATTTACTACTTTATTTTACATAAAATTTTTTAATATAAAATAGTATAAAAGTATACAATTTTTTTTTAAATATATAAATGTGGGTATGGGGTGGGTACAAAATAGGGCAGGTACAACCTAAAATCCACCTGTGCCCCATCACCCATGGCGGGTATGGTTCTCATCTCCATCCCCGCCCCACCACCCACCAAATCGGGACCCATCCTCGCCCCACTGGGGCGGAGATGGGGCGAGTCTCCTACTTGACCCGCCCCACTGACATCCCTAATGGCTGAGTAATTGAAAAATAAACCAATCGTCCAACCAACCGACGATACTGATCCGGCTGAGCAAACGGCTCACCCGAAGCATGTGCAAGTCGATGATTTTGCTCCATCGGAGTATCAATGGGTTTACAACCCAACATACTTGCCTCAGTCAAGATATCCAAAGCATACTTTCGTTGAGAAAAAAAATACCCTCCGGACTACGAGCAACCTCATTGCCTAAGAAATACTTAAGCACACCTAAATCCTTTGTATAGAAGCATTTGCACAAATAAGCCTTAAACCGAACAATTGCATCATGAGAGGACCCTACAATAATCAAATCATCGACATAGACAAGAACATGCAAAGAGACACTGCCTTGAACATAGCTAAATAGAGAGTAATCAGCATATATATGAGTTTTTAAACCCAAAATCTCGCAGAGCACTAGACAACTTCGAAAACCACTGCCTCGGGGCCTGTTTCAAGCCATATAAATTTCTGCAACCTGCAAACTTTGCAAGGTGTCGGAGTGTCCTACCCTGGAGGAAACTGCATATATTCTTCATCCAAATCACCATGAAGAAACGCATTATGAACGTCCATCTGATGTAACTCCCAATTCAATGACAGAGCAACAACTAGAAAAAGACGTACCGTTCCCATCTTTGCAACAGGAGCAAACGTCTCATTATAATAAACACCAGCAACTTGTCAATTGCCATGAACAACAAAACGAGCCTTAAGACGTTCCACCTTCAACTTGTCAATATACTTGATTTTATACACCCAACCACAATCAAACGTCTTCTTGCCGAGAGGAAGATCCTCAACGGTCCATGTGCCATTACGCTCTAAAGCGTCAATCTCATCTTGCATCGCCTTACGCCAACTAACATCTTTAACCGCCTCTTTGAATGAAGATAGTTCCTTTCCCTTAGTGATTGCCATCAAAAAACACCTGTGTCTCATAGAAAAACTATTATAATTAACATGAAAAGCTATAAGGAAAGGTTTATCTAAAGAACGAGATCGAGGAGGGACGACAGTTGATGGAGTGGGGTCTATATTTTCAGTGATGACTGTATTAGTAACATAATGACGATGCCACGAAGGAGGACGTTTCTCACGTTGACCACGACCAAGATTATATCATCTGACAAACTCCCTCTCAAATCTAAGGGTGTAATAGAATTGGATTCATCAAGAATTTGTTGCTCCAGAACACTACTAGACAAAGACCGAGAGTTACCCTCGTGAGGCACACCATCTGAAGAACTAAGGGGTAGTTGTGATGTTATGTCCCGGCCAGGCGAAGAAAAAAGAGAATTAGGTGAAGAAGAAGACAAAGCAAGGAACTCCACAGCCTTCCCACGACTAGAGTCCTGCTGCCACAGCCTACCCGCGGCCTGCTGTTGCGTGGTTGGGGACTGATCAGTCCACTCCGTAGCCTAGTCGCGGCTGGGCTCATCAGGCCGCAGCCTACCCGTAGACTGGTCTGTCTCGTGCGCAGCAGGGTGGGTTGGCGCACTATGTGGCCACATACCATCGTCATCATCATCCCATAACGGAGGGGCTACAAAATATTTTTCCCACTGTAAACGTCGCGCATCCAGAAGCGACTCAAGATACGGAAACTTGTCTTCAAAAACTGAACATCGCGACTGACCAAAAATTCATTACTCATCAAATCATAAATTAAAGTCGCCAACCTTTTTTACCAAATGGATACCCAACAAAGATGCACTTTCGACTTTGAGAATCAAACTTATCTTTAATCCGAGGACAATTCGCAGCATAAGCAAGACAGCCAAAGACCCGTAGACTATCATAAGACGGCACTTGACCAAACAAACACTCATGAGTGGTCTTACCATTGAGAACAAGAGTCGGAGTCTTGTTAATCAGATGCACAGCTGTCATAACACACTCACCCTAAAAATACTTGGGCAACTTTGCTTGAAACCGAATCGCATGAGCCACATTTAAAATGTGACGATGTTTCTGTTCAACTCTACCATTTTGCTGAGTCGTGTCAACACACGACGTTTGATGCATGATGCCCTTCTTTGCAAAAAACGACCCCAAACTAAGAAACTCTTGACCATTGTCACTGCGAACCACCTTCACCTTCCGGCCAAATTGAGTTTTAGCCATAGCACAAAACTCAAGGATCAGTTGTGAAGCTTGATATTTACCAACCATCAAAAACACCCAAGTAGCATGAGAAAAATCATCAACAATAGTTAGGAAATAACAAGCATCACAACTAGAAAAATCTTATTCGGACCCCAAATATCACAATGAATTAAATCAAAAATTTCAGATGCTTTATTCATACTTAACGAAAAAGAGTTTCGGGGTTGCTTTCCCATAAAACAAATGTCACAATCAAAAGAACAACTAGAGTGACTACTATGAGTACTACGACTACTAGAAACTCCTGGAAGAGAGCTCACAACTTGCATTGACAGATAACCGAGACGCCTATGCCATAACAAACTTGCACCTGAAATAACTACTTTGTTCGCTTGCAGATTTCGAGCACTAATCAGACGGAAAATATAGACCCTATCATACTGCACCCCCGCTCCAATTAGGTTCCTCAAACTGCGGTCCTAAATAATGCATAGCTTGTCAGTGAACATAATAAAATAGCATTGTTTTTCTAACAATTGAGACACAAATAACAAGTTGCATTTAAGAGAAGGAAGATATATAAAACATTATCAAGAGTCAAGCTATCAGACAAAACAACTTTTCCTTCTTTCGTAGCCGTCGTACTCTTCCTATTGGACAAACCAACAAGCGAAGAAATATCATGTAAATCAGTGAAAAGATCAATATTACCAGACATATGATTGGAAGCTCTAGTGTCAACGAGCCACTCAATAGAATTATACGTACCAAGTTTAGTACCATCGGACGAAGAACTAGATTTAGCACCCTAAGTAGCCATGATTTCCTTCCATTGAGCATTAGAAATCGTCGAAACACTACCACGATCAAAACCAAAAACCTGCTTATTAGAACCTCGAGAGCTACAAGTAGCACCAGCAAACTCACCCTTGCCCTTACCAGACGACCGACCACCACGACCTCTACCCGAAAATCTGTGCAAACTCATAACAATGGTCCTTATCATGACCAAACTTCTTACAATAAGTACACTCCTTCCGTTCGAATGTTCGACTGGAAGTCGTACATGTTGCATTAAAACCAACACTCGTAGAAGAAGAAGAAGAGGTCTCATGTGCCTCAGACACAAATTGCTTACGGTCATCATCAGCAACAACTTTAGCATAAGCAGCATTCATAGTAGGCAAAGGATTACTCATTAACAAAGTAGAAACAAAAGAACCAAACTTCTTAGGATCCAAACCAAGACAAAACTGATGCAACAACTCATTTTCATGCAACTTAGCATACTCTTTCGCAGCGTAACAAGTACAAGCAGGGAATTTCACATAACTAGACAACAAATTCTGCAATGTATTCAATTCACCATAATAATATTGCAACAGAACGACCCCTTTGCTTACAATCAGCAATATCATGCTTAAGCTCAAAAATACGAGGACTGTTACTAAGAGAATAACGATCACGTAACTCATCCCACAGAGTTTTAGCATCATCATGAATAATAACCGTAGAACGAATACTAGCATCAAGAGTATTATAAATCCAAGCAACAATAGTAGAATTAACAATACCCCACTGACGATAATCCGCATGCGTAGAATCGGGCTTGACGATAGAACCATCAACAAACCCAAGCTTTCTCTTGGAACGAATTGAAGATTGTTGTGAATCGATCTCGACCACACTTCATAGTTGTCGACGGTAAGCAACACGGGACAAATCACCAACTGAGAACCCTCACTCGGATGAAGGTAATAATCCGTGAACGGCTCATACTTAGGAGGTGGAGGAGGAGGAGGAGGTTCGCCTTCACCCATTGCAACAAGTCACGAGCAACACAACAAACAAGGAGCAGAACTAGCATGCCACACCACAACTCACGTAACAACAGCGCACCACACACTCGCACAACAGCTCACAACACACCACAAATACGCCCAACACACACCACACACAACTCATAGCCCTGCGTACCACACATGCACAACAACACGCACCACAGCAACAAACTCTCGCAGCACACCACACAGAGCACCGCAACAAAGCACGCACATAGAAGATGTGCACCATGAAACGAGCAGAAATTAGGGATCGGGAACCCTAATTTCGACCATAAAAACCAAATTTGTGGAATAAAAAAAATAAAAAATCGAAGCCCTAATCTCACAAAATAAAATAATTTGCGGAAAACTAATTGAAGAACAAACTAGGATCGAAAAATATTTAGAAATCAGAGAGGCTGTGATAACATGTTAAAGTAGAGAAAGGTTGGAGAAAACGGCTTAACCTTTGTATTGATAATAACGACATATATATACCCAATACAAAACAAGACCTAACTTGCCTAAAACTCCTAACAAGATAAACTTGATAAATATACAATATTAACATATATAAAACCAACCGACTTTTAATAATCTGGGTCAGATTTGTTGAGATCAGATCGGATTAGGTCAGGTCTTTATCACATTTAAGTCATGCAATCATGCTATATTATTGTTCCTATACAAGTATAAGTCATAATCTAATTCGACCTTTTTTCAAATTTGGCCGGTCAGGTCAATTTATGACACCTTTATCATATAATTGTTTTATTTCATTTTATTAAAAAAATTGGTAAGGAGGACCTTGACTAGACCTCAACCCTCACAATTTTCTTCGATCAAATATTTATATGCCATGCACTTGGGAGTAGAGGGGAAATCCCTACTTCCAAGTATCCTTGTTGACATAGTTTTACAATTTGCTCTTCAGATACGGGTTTTACATGTTAGGGCTTTTTTAAAGTTATTGTTAGTTTCACTGGTGATTTATGGGCTGCTAAATTATTGGGCCCAGTATAAGCGTTCGGATTTAATTGTTTCAGTCCATATGTAATAGATTTTGTTTAAGCTTAAATGTAGAAGACAACTTTTTTTTTTTTTTTCTTTTTTTTGCTAAGGGTATTCAATATAGTACCGCTAAGATTGGTTTCTTAGTCTTTAACCATTGATAAGTGTAGGCGTAGACTTACCTACCGATCAATGTATAACACGTGTGAATGTGATTGGCATTTGATTTACCTTTGTAAAAGAGACATGAATTAGGAACAAGTAGAGAATCGCCTAAAAAGCTTTTAGTAAGATCTGTAAAACTATTTGCTTGAATTTTAGGATTAGGCAAGCAAAAAAGACATTCTGAAAGGATTCCTCCAATGCATATGTTTCCATTGTAAATCCATGACATATAACTCCAAAATGATCATTTAACCAAACTTAATTCAGGGAAAAAAAAAAAAAGGGAATGCCCAAAATAATTATTTTAAGTACACAATTCACCCATTTTTATAATATTGCAACACAATTTTACCCTTTTAATAATCTTACAGAACACAAAAGAATTAAATTAGTCAATATGAAATGGGCTAGGATAAACAAACTATAGGTTAAGGTTAAAGTGTAGGATGAGCTACTTAAAAGAAAATAGGCTAGATTATTGGGCAGAAAAGTTATACTTCCACAGTTCCACTTGTTCTTAGATTCGGACAAATAAACCAACTCGATGTTGGAACACTCCACTAAAAAAAGGCAGATTATGGTATCGTGCAATAGAAAAAGAAATGTTTAGTATCCCTCTAAATTGGGTTTTTTCGTCTAATTTATTTATTTATTTTTTAACATGTATTTTTCTTAATGTATAATGCATGAAATAATGTAAAAAAAATAACGTAATTAATTATTTTAAATTACTGCTTGAATCGCATGCATATAAGGCTAGTCGTTATGAAACAAAGGCAATAGATTGCTCTTATCTTAATAACTATGCAAACAGAAATATAAGGCTAGTCATAATGAAACAAAGGCAATTGATTGCTAATATCTTAGTAACTATGCAAACAGAAATACCTCGCAATTACTAAATAACGAATGAATTGCTTGTACATTGTATATATGAAACCATTGGGCTTCAAACACGGATTGGTTTGTGGGCTTGTATCACCTTATTGAAGGTCTTCTATATATTGGGCCTGTATTATCTTTTTTGAAAGTGCTCCTATTAAGTTGACTATATTTAGGTTTATGTCAACTGTAGCTTTGTTTAGTTTAACTTATTTTTACTTATTTTAGGAAAATAAGTTCAGATCAGATCGGAAAAAATTAGTTCAGATCAGATGAACGTTTTATGTACAGTTTTTTATCGCTATATATTTTGAATTTCGTGATGACAAAAATTATGAAAATTATATATTAATAAAGTATACATTATTACGAATCTAACAAAACCCCACTTGATATAATTTTTTCTTTATAGATTATCGTACACATAAGGTCAAAGTTTGGTCAAATCAAACAATCATATCAAATCAGAGCATACAAGATCAGATCAGATCACATCAGTAAAAATAAGGTGAATTAAACAAGCCCTAAATCGGGATGGAGGGAGCAATGCTAAATCCAACAAGATTTTCAAAGGACTATATTTTTTTTATCAAGCATAATTTGTCAAAATTCGTCAAAGCAAAGTAGGTGAATATTGAATAGTGTATAAGTTAAACAGTTGCTACTTGCTAGTATTAAGAAACAATTGGTTTATTGATCAATTCGTGTGTTGAATCCTCAAACTACGAACTAGTCATACATAAAAGCATTAAAGTCCAACTAGGCCTTACCCATGATCAACTCTACCTTAATCCTACATGACTTCACCTAACATCACAACATTAGTATATTACTTTATTATGAACACTACTCTGAATCCTTTGACACAATTTAACACTTATGACTTAATTTTACTTAACTTATTTTTTATTTAATGAACTGAGTAATTTTTATCGAACTTAATTAATTTTTACTAAATATTTATTTTTGTAAGGTGAAGAAAATAAAGCTAAAGGCATTAATTTTGTTGTAGTAATTAAACCTCGTCAATTATAACCTAAAAAAGACCATCGCACAATCTAAATTTGCACCCTTATCCAAAACCCAAATTGCCCAACTCAACCGACTTTATTGATTATAACCAACAGGTATGCAAAATTCTCAAACTTTGAACGAGTCGTACGTGGTGGTTAAAACCCATCTAGACCTTGCTTATGATTAACTTTACCTAAATCTAACATGACTTCACTTGACATCACAACATTACTTAATTTAGAACACTGTTTGAATCATTTAAAGCTATTTAACACCTTTTGCAAGTAAAAAGAAGTAACAACATAAACATAGCAATAATATAAAAGGAATCAATAGCCAAAAAGGGGCAAAGCAATGTAATAAACAAAAGCCATGGTATCTAGCTAGCCAACCAACCAAAAAAGAGATCGTTGGTGATCAAAAAGTGATGTCAAGGTATCTATAATACTACAATACAATACAAGTAGTAGTAGCCCATATAACAAGCTCTAAAGTAAAAGGGAGGATGCTTTGCTTTGCTTTGCATTAAGTCAGTTCAAAATACTTGCCTTACGTGCTTCCCATAACCTAACTAAATTAGCTTCTTCAAATAAAATTATAAATTATAAATATAAATTAATTTATTATATTAATTTAATAGATAATTATTTTAAATTATATTTGTTTTCTCTAAGAATCTCTAGCCACTTACTCCACGCTATCTCCTCAATTAGAGGTTTAGAGAAAATCCTTCGCACCTCGATCACCGGCCTAGTGGATTTTGTTTGGATTTTTTTATTGGGTTTTGGTTTTTTTTTTTTTTTAATTATCAAGTGATCATTATATGATATGTATACGAAACACGTTCTATAACCTAGTTATTAGTTAGGTACACATTAACACATAATTAAATTAGCAAGTCTAGTTAGTTTAATTTTTAATTAAATGGATTCTTTGTTTGTAGCAAATAGTAACCTACCATATTTTTTGAAGTTCTATTTCCATTATGGTGCAAATAGATAAGGCCCTGTTCTTTTGAGCTGTTGTGATATGCTCTGCTGTGCTCATCTAAAATTTGCTTTGCTCTGTTGACACCTGCTCTGCTATATTGAATTGCTGAAATCTAATCTGCCCTGCTCTGCTCAGAAGTTCAAAAGAATAGGGCCAAAAGCACATAATATAGACAACATGACACTCGACTCTCAAGTCATTGCATTAGTACCACCCTCAAGACTTTAAAAAGGAATTAATTAAGTGACTTCCCATGCTACAAGATGGAAATTAAGGTCCAAGGCCATATGCGAGCGTGATTTTGTAAGAGTAGGATAGAGACAAATTTTACTGAAATTTCAGACATCTAACCTGAAAACTTGATTTATTAAACTGGATGGTGTAATTAGTATTCAAATTGAAGTGTTTATTTTTTTAATCGGATCGGATTGGATACTTTTTCATAGCTTAGCTTTGTGAGTTTGTGAATTTAGTTGTCAAGTTTCATAGCTCAAACGAGCTATTACCAACCCCATATTAGTTTCTTTCTTCTTTTAAATTAGAAAACGGATTCAAGATGTCTAAATGATCGGTTAATTCAACCTAAACAATATAATTCATTTTCTTACAATTGTTAATTATAATCATATTTATGAACTATAGCATAATAAACTTCAAAAAATAACTCACACATCTATCGATTCAACCTATTATTTTACCACACGCGTAAAAATGATTAAAAACAAAGAAATTATAATAGGTCATTGCTTCACTGACTTTAAGAAGTTAGATCAGCCTGAGTTGCAAGCATAAGATCATCAGAAGATTAATAGTCTTCAAACTAAAGCTTGAAGTGTGTTATGACGTTGACGCACAAGCAAGAGTACTTCTAGATGAGTAACTAACAAAAACTATCATTTAGATCACCTTCAATCAACTTTCATTGTCATGGTTAGTCTCTTTAACTAAAATCATTCAACAAGATAAAGTAATTTGAGTGATGAAAAACCAACTATATGTAGTAGTTTTTTTCTTGAAGAATGTTTTTTTTTTCCCCTCTACATACTTAAAGAAATTTATGTCTATTATTTAGGTCGTTATATTAATATACCTTTATTATGATCAATAGTAGAAAAGATTTATCGATTTTTTTTTTCCACAAATTTACAATAGATGTATCATTAGTTTTAGAAAGAAAAAAAAAAAAAAAAAAAAAAAAAAAAAAAAACATAGGCCCTCAGTCTTAAATTCTTAACCATTTAGTCAAGACCTCACTGGGAATTGAACGTACATCGGTACATGGTAGCTACACAAGAAAATAAACGATGGAAAATTGTCTTAAAAGTCCAAATTAAATTTTACTAGATGAAACCTGTGCAATGCACGATTTGTTTGTATTTTTTTACAACTTATATTTTTTTCGTATGTTTGTGATAAAATTTGTTATTTTATTGATTCGTTATACGTAGTATATCATATTATCATTTAATATTCTTATTTTATTTATTTTATAATTAAATGAAATTCCTAATATCAAAAGATAATATTTTATATTTATTAATTTAAACTTTAAAATTTCATTCGCCAATTTTATTTTGTTAACGTAGAACTTAATATTTAAGACGAATAATAAAAGGAATGGTTTCCTTCGAACAAGTGTATTATTCCGATAGAGGGTTCGGAATTAATTAGAAAGCTAATTATTCAGTGTGGTCAAGTGATCGATATGCCTAGCTGGCGGCCGCTTCCGATCAGTAATATTAATGAATAATTAATATTATAGCTTAATCTTGATTGAACGAGTCATACCCAATCGTGTAACCGAACCGAAGTGACGAATTAATCCGAAAGATTAAATACGTCGATAGAGATTTTACGAACAAAGACGTCGGATTCCGAGCTTAGAGCGTCGAACGTCGAGTCAGTTCAAGGAATCGACGAGGAGAAAATAAGTCAAATGACAAGTCATCGGACCTAGCCTCGGATTAGCCGAGCCAGCCGAGGACTAGGCCGTGCTAGCTAGCATGGCTGTTAGCCATGGACTAGCCTCGTTAGCAGGCCCAACAACCACACGTATGCGCTGGCCGGGCATGCTAGCCGAGCTAGCTAGCTAGCAGTGTAAGGGGGCCTTGCGCGCGTCGCCTTGTGGACGAGCTAGCAGCACTAGCATCAGTCCGCAAGCACGCAAGCAGGCCTAGCAGCAGCCAGCTAGCTCGCGTGGGCTTGCGACATCATAGCAGGCCCAACCGAGGGTAAGGCGGCCAGTTAGGCGAGCCTTGAGGCCAAAGGCATGTGGCCGGTCTTCCTTGTGTTGACCAAATATGTGAGTTGGTGGGTTTATGCTTGCTCTCCAAGGATGGGTATGTGGTCCTTACCTACTCCCTCTCTCATGTTGACACTTGTCATTTAATTATTGCATAGCTTATTTAATTTAATTTGGAAATAAATTAATTGCTTATTCTCACAATTTACCAACTATCCCACATTGAAAGAATGAAAGATGATGGGAATTCTTGGGGACATTTCCCTATAAATACCTATCATTGGGTATTGGAAAATTCACTTGAGTTGATGAACTCTAAGGGATCTCCAAAAGCGAGAAACACTTTGTTCGTAAACTCTAAGTTATTTTTGGTCTAGCCCCGACTAAGCTTCGGGGTAGAGACTGGTTATGGTTTGGTAGCGAGGGTGTGAGCCGTTGGAGGTTCTCGCACCTGTGGAACTTGAAGTTTTCAAGTCCAAGCTCAACGGTTGAGCGAAGCACGCTATAAGAGTGAGCATTCTTTCTCTCTCTTCTCTTATGTTTATGTTTATTTTGCATGTTTTTAATTATGTTGTAATTATTATGCATCCGATCCGGTTATCGAGTTTTGTTTCCGTGCGGTGTCGGACACCTCAAAACCCAACAGCTGTATAAGAGCCTCTTGCATTTAATTTCACAACTAAAAATTAATTAAGGTGATTTAAAATGGATTTAAATTTCTGGTTTAGCATCCTAATTAGATTAGGAGCTCGTTTTTAATTGGATTAAAATCGTATTTAAGCTGATTTTGACTCAAAAACAATGAATTTTGGGTGGAATCGACATTCTATATCAGATTTTACTCACTTTGTCTTTTAAAATGGCATTCCAGAAGCCAAAATCCACCCAGAAAAGTGGTTTTTCGAAGGGTTTTTCGTTTATGACAAAAATTTTTAAATCTTTAAACCTTGATTAATCATGGCATGAAATTGTTGGATTATGTGTTTAATTATACCATTAATGTTCTAAAATTTTAACCCTTATTAAGCATGTTTATGAAGTCATAATTGGTGCTTAATTTGGTTAGCTCTTATTTTCACATAAACTTGCAATTTCACATTTTTGCAAATTAATTGCTAGGAGTGTGAATGTTTATGGTGAAAATGTAATTTTGAAGCCCCTAAAATGTTAAAGATTCAATCTTTAATAGTTTATTTGGTCAGATCTTAACTTTCTAAATTCCATAATGAACTAATTTTTGGTTTAAATCATTTTTGAGTTGATTACAGTCTTAAATGTTCAAACTTGTGATTGAAATTTGATTACTCTTCATGTTGGAAGAATGTAATTTTTCAAATTTGCACAAGTTAGTGTTGGAGAAATCTTTCATTGGATGATTGTGTTTATTTTTCCAACTCCTTTTGTCAAATCTCATTGGTTAAATTAATTGTGAGAATAACCCTCAATTTTGTAGCATCGAGTTGAGCCAAAAATAATTTAAAGAATGGTTCTTGAATTAATTTTGGTTTGTGCACTAAAGTTGAATTTAATTAAGTTGGACTTATTTTGTTTTATTTTCATATTTCTCAATATTGGTTCTAAAAATAATTTAGAATTAATTTTTTATGTCACACACACAAAAAAAAAACAAAAAACAAAAAATTAGAATAAAATTTCGAGGCACAAGCACGCAAATCGAGGCACGAAGCCTTGAGCATAACTCTTGGTGAACTAGGCTGCTTGCGCAGCCCACATGTGGCTACCGAGAGTGCGCGACGTGCTAATGCATTGGTGTGTGCGAGGAGCACCAGCTTGGTGCGCCATGGTTACGTGCATGTGGTGCGTGTGCGGCTGCTAGGCAGCGCCAGCCCGCACAACTAGACCTTTGAGGCTAGCACTTGCATGCATTGCTAGCATGTTGCTAGGGCCAGCATAACGCGCGAGCGATGCTGTCAGCCACTAGCTGGTGGCTTGGCGCAACAAGGGCTACGCGGGGCAGCACCGACACATGGTAGCCCGGGGCTTGGTGTCTAGCAAGCCAAGCCTCATGGCTTGGATGCTAGGCACTCTGCCGTAAGGGGCTATTAAATTTTGCAATTTTGCGGTTTTTTCGTTTTAATCAAAACGAGGCTAGGCCTCGGTTTTTCCTTGCACTTGCAAAATAATTTGGAAAAATTTTGGGTTAACTCGCTTAATTAATTTTAATTGGATTAATTTTAATTAAGTTGGATGTGGAATTTAGTGGGAGCTTCATTAATCGTTTTGAGCTATTATTATTGCGTTAATTCATATAATCGAATAACAACTTTGACTAGTTTTAATTAGGTGCGTTAATTGGATTAACCACCTAAGTTAGTAACTAGTTTTTGCGCTCGTTTTGAATTGTTGCTTGAATTATTTGTAAAATGCATGGGCCATTCACGTTAGTCAGTGAATGAATGGAATAGATATTCTAAAACAGGTTTTACAAAATGGCAACTAGTGAGGCCCGACTAGGATAGTAAATACGGACTGTGTTCCGTTTTGTATTTTTGTAAATCTAAATACGGACTGTGTGCCGTTAAGTATTTTTGTACTTAAATTATTTACATTTGTCCAAGCTTTTCTAGTAGTTGCATTATTGGTGGTGATGTCTCGAAGATGGCGTTTCTAAGAAGACAAAGCCAAGAAGTTGCAACGAAGGCCCTTGAAGATTTGAAGACTCAAGTTTCAAGGGGTCATGCTAGTTGCCAAAATGCATCTTTATTTATTGCCTATATATATTTTTCTTATATATATAAAATTGCGATGTTAGATGCATGTTTAGGATTTCGAGTGTTGAATGATTAGTTTAGTTCACTTAAATCAACCAACATGGAAACCCCAAGTCCCAAAGGATATTGAGTTAAATCTGTCATTCCAAAATTACACTTACGGAACTAATGAGAATAGTAATGGGCTATGCCAAAGCAAGGCATTACTACTTTCCTAGGGAAGTAAGGTATGTTAGTGCGCTTGCCAAAACAAGGCATCATATACACGTTAGTTTTGGTCAAACTCAACGATATCAGTAAGGAGTCCTTAGATGTCGTGGAAATGGAGATAAACGTCAAGAAAGCATTAGATGCGAATTTTTATCGAACCAAGAGTAGCTTAGAGCTATTAGCAATTGGATTTCTTTCCTTAAAATATTAAGTTTTAAGAAAGGCCAAAGCATGCTTAATCACTTTTTGATTTTTGGGATCTTGGAATCTTTTTATTCTCGCCTAATTGGGACAAATTTTAAATGTGTGGATAAAACTCTTAATAAGATTGAAAGTTTGCATGTATGCTTTAAATTTCCAACTTATTATGTTATTATCTTGATAAATGGTTATACTTTGCACTTATATTTGTAGTATTCTAAATCAAATTATTATGTTTCCAACGATTGGTAAAAGGAAATCTTTTGAGAATGGTTGTCAAGGAAAGAAAAGACATTTCTAAAATACAAATTCTCATAAATGACTTTTATGACTTAGTCCGAAAGGACGGTTGGACATCATGTATTCAAAATACTAGGTAGTTTTGATAAACATGAAGTATTGAGTTGAAAAACTGAAATTGTCAATAGATGAAAACTAACATATCTTTTCGCTTCATACACTAATGAGTAGGACTCATTGATGTAGTAATTCAAGTACAAATTAAAGGAAAAGATGGAACTTTGTTTTAGAGCGCATTAGATGCTCAATTATGCCTAACAAAGCAGAAAAGTCAAAACACTTACAGAAATGGTTCTTAAAAGTTATGAGATGATGTATGATAAGAAATATAGGAAACAAGGAACAAAGAAAAGGAATTTGAGATTCCAATTATACCTAAGAGTTCATGTTACCGTAGTTAAACTTAGCAACTTATCTTAACAAGTATTATTAGATATTGCTTGAGTGTTCCACTTTCGAAGTGACCCCAAAAAAAATGAAGTTAAGCTAGTTATTGTCTTACGAGCTTGGAATGAAGCAAGTAGTGCTACATCAGTTTTAAGGTTTGTTTAAAGACTTTTTAAAGCTAAGGCTAGAACAAATAATGGTTATTTTGTTCCATTATTAGCAAACGATCCATTTACACATGGAAAGACTCACATTCAAAGTAAAAGAGCAATAGTTGTTGGTTTTATTTGAATGACATGGTTATTTAAGCCATGAGTCAAGGATGCTCGATTATAAACAAACATTTCTCTAACATGAAAACTCACAAGGTTCATTTCATGGACATGATTTGTGTTCAAAACATCTTTAACAACGTCACATCGACAAGAACTCACTCAAGGCTCTATTAGATAGACTCTTGATAGTTGATCGATTCAGAATCGTTCTAAGGCAAGAAAGTCTTACTTGTTGAAATCGACAAAGAAAGGAGCTATTGTGCTTGGTATAGACAATTGACTCCAAAAGATAAAGAGAATTCCATTACTTCAACATTTTCACAAGAATTTGAAAGAGTATGACTATATTAATCAAATGAAAACAAACTGGATCTTGAGTAGCTCAAAAGTTCAGTGAAGTATAGAATCAACTTGGCAAGATATCAAAACGTCTAGATTAGATCGAGTGATAATTGCTTGAGCCAAGAGTGATCACATCAAGGTTATGAAATTGGAATTTCATAATTAGCTCCATAAAGAATATAGCGTGTCTTCACGGAGACCTCGATGTCATTTGGAAATGACTCGAACAATGATGGATCACATACCTTCCTATAAAGTTCTTAAAAATTTGCACAAATGACTAATGTTACACTAAATAAAATGTCGAAGCTAAGAAAGGACACCATATTCAGTTATGGATAGAAGTAGTTTCTAGCGTCTTTTCAAATATATGTCTAGGGCTCTTAGCTCAGTGGGATTTCAATGGCTCTGTGGGAGCTAGGTGGGTCAATAAGGGTTAAAGTAGCTCGAGTGGGAGCTAACTGTTTGTTTTACAACGAACTTTATCCCAAAGACAATATACATGTCTCTTTTTAAGCATTCAAGTGAGAATACGGGCATTACTTCCACAACCTGATAAAGAACATAGTAATTGTTGCTCTAAGTGGTGTCTTTCTGGAAAATAACACATTTCAAAAATGACAAGGGGGAGGAAAATGAACTCGGTGACTATCGAGATTAGCAACAAACTAAAACTGAGAATCTCGGAAGACTTTAGAAGGGCTTCATGAGAATGATTGATCAAGAATACTCAAAGGACTTTACAAGTGCCTTAAATGAGAATTCGGTACTCACAAAACTTAGAAGTGTTGGAGTAAGATCAATATAATCAAAGGGCTTTAAAAGCACCTTGAAACTTAGTGTTTGATGTAATTACCCCGTATAGGTATAAAATTCACCAAAGGCTTGGATTGAATCCTATAAATTTCTATTAAGTTAGAAATAAACCTAAGACTTACAAGCATACTATTTACTATTGGATGGTAAGGGAATAGTGTCTTGTAAATTAGCTACGACAAATCCAAATTCCGAATAATGGTTAGAAACCCTAAAATCCGAAAAAAACTCCATGTTTGAAAATCATGTTTGAAACTTGATTAATTTGCATGAAGGGTAAAGACTCATTAATTGCAAATAAGTTTTCAAGGTGAAAACTAACAAATTTGGAAATGTATATGCATACATAGCTAGATTGGTTGAAAAGGTTACAATTAAATTCACGACATTGATTTAATAAAACATATTCACTAATCGGAATGCTTAAGTCTTTTCATGATTATTATTCTAGCAAAATTGCGCATATGAAATATGACAAAATAGATATCGAAACCGCCTTCCTAAAGATGGGATTTTGGAAGTGACTATGGATATAGTCTAAGGGTTTTGTAAATCTAAATAATGCTTTGAAAGCAATCTCAAGAAATCCATTGGTGGATTGAGAGAAGCATTGCATGTAGGAACTGGAATGTGTTTTCTCATAGAGTTAGAAAAAGGTTTGGCTTATGGAGAAACAAATAAATTCTTATATATAAGAAGTTTAGTTGGAGCAAAAGTCAATTTTGTAAGGTCCACTAAGAAGTTCACAAACTCTATTGTAAAATAAGTATCAAATGCTAACTGCTTAGATTTGAAAGAATTTTTCAATGATGGACCAAGCTAAAGGCGATACTTATTACATAGTGGGAATTAAGATCTATTGGATAGACTTAATAAATTTTTTAAATGAGTAAAGGAATTTACCGTGTTAAACATGAAGTACCTAAAAAGGTTTTTGACTCATTATTATAAAACTAAGCAAATGTTTCGAACTATGTACAAGCTAGGCAAATACTAAGTCAAACAAGAAAGACTTTAGTAGAGACTTTCAACCGTATCATATAGCAAACAGTTTAGCAAGACTAAGTGAAACTGGATGAGCTAAAAGCCACATGAATGGGATCAAATTGGAATAATTTTGCAATTTGGTCCATCATGTATGCTACGATATGGAATCGTCACATGACCTGCATGCTTAGAGCATGACAAGTATAAAATACCAATCAACTTGAGTCTAAGCAATGGATCGTTAGATTATGATCAAGAACATCCAAAGTACTTGGTTAAGTAAAAGGATGAGTTCTTGATGCATGGAAACAAATATAATTTGAGTATTGATGTTGCGAGCACAACCTTAGCAGGATCAGATCCTTAACAAGGAAGCCATTTATAAGCACGAGGTTAAGATGCGTCGTGGCTTGAGAATGGCAACATGAACTTATGTCCATGTATATTGTGCGGAAATTTAAGGTAAATTTCCATAATCACAAATTATTAGGATATCCAAATCATTGTGATCCAGTTGGAGTAAAATCCAAGCAAAACATCATTAGGAAATTTGCTAAAGTATATGTTGAGAACATTGAAGCCTTAGAGGCAATAATAAGGAAGTTGTTAAATGGATAGTTCGTTGTTGAACTTTGATTATTGTAGGTTGTTAAGTTGAAGATCTCAAATCATGAAAATGAGTGCGTGGGAGCCATCACTTGGACAATAAATCCTAAATCACGTATAATCCATAAACACACTCGAATTTTATCATCTTATTATAAAAGTGTTCGATAATGAAGATACTAAGATTTGCAAAGTAATCATAACTAAACCTATGCAATAAGTGAACCACAACATTTACAATTTCATAAAAGAAATCAAGCATATTAGATATGGGTGTGATTTCTATAAATGTTTTGTTAAGAGTATTACCCTTAAAACATTTGGGAAAATCATTTATCATAAGATGAAACATTTGAAAGTTTCATAATGGAATAAATACTAATTATTCCACAAAACTATTTAATTGTGGTTTAGAATTATATAATGAGTCTGTTCGATTTGACGATATTCAAAATAGGGTATCAAGACCATGTCATACAAAAACAAACACCTATTAACTGAACGTTGAATATCATATCGAAATTATCCCTAATCGAGGTCATTTGAAAGTTGGACAACTAATGACCGCGTGAGATTAGTGTGTAGTATGATTCATAGCATCGTTTCTTGTGCTATAAGGACAAAATTGTCATAAATCATTTGCACAGGTTTTAGTTTGGAAGTATACTGGATCGACATATGAGAATACTTTAAGAGATTTAACAATCGTCACAAGTATATTACTCATTATGGCTATCGAAACATCTTTCCTCGACCATGAGTATTGTTAGTTCTCTTGTTTGAGTACTAGTCCGCTTTGATGTTGTCATACGTCTGCCGTACAAGGGGATTATAAAGGCAACAGTTAGGCGGCTAGGGCCTCCTAGTAAGGGAAGCTAACAATGCAAGACTGAGAATGTCCCCCTATTAACAGTAGGGAACATGTCTTTGTTGTTAACAAGGCCTCTAAAAGAGCAAGACTGTAAAAATGTATGGCAGCGCTCAAATGGATTTTAGAAATTATCTGCTTATTGACAGTCAAACTCGGAAATCGAGAAACACTTCTAGACGTAATAAGGATGACAAAAATTCTTACCTTATAGTTCACAAAGAGACATTAAGTTACATAGGAAACAGACTATACACAAACAACACACTTGTCCGGAAGGAAAAGTGGGAGATTGAAAGGAATGGTGTCCTTCGGACAAGTGTATTATTTCGATAGAGGGTTCGAAATTAATTAGAAAGCTAATTATTCAGTGAGGTCAAGTGATCGTAATGCCTAGCTGGAGGCCGCTTCCGATCAGTAATATTAATGAATAATTAATATTACAGCTTAATCTTGACTAAACCCTTAGGGTCACACCCAATCATGTAACCGAACCGTAGCGACGAATTAATCCGAATGATCAAATATGTCGATAGAGATTTTACGAACAAAGACGTCGGATTCCGAGCTTAGAGCGTCGAAACCGAAGGTCGAGTCGTTTCAAGGAATCGACGAGATGGGAAAATAAGTCAAATGACAAGTCATTGGACCTAGCCTCAGATTGGTCGAGCCAGTCAAGGACTACGACGTGCTAGCTAGCATGGCTGCTAGCCATGGACTAGCCTCGACAGCAGGCCCAACAGCCACGTGTGTGCGCTGGCCAGGCATGCTAGCCGAGTTAGCTAGCTAGCAGCGTAAGGGGACCTTGCGCGCGTTGCCTTGTAGGCGAGCTAGCAGAAGCCCGCAAGCATGCGAACAAGCCAATGCTAGCAGCGCTGGCACCAGCCCGCAAGCACGCGAGCAGGCCTAGCAGCAGCCCGCTAGCTCACGTGGGCTTGCGGCACCATAGTATGCCCAGCCGAGGGCAAGGTCGCCAGCTAGGCGAGCCTTGAGACCCAAGGCATGTGGCCGATCTTCTTTGTGTTGACCAAATATGTGAGTTGGTGGGTTTATGCTTGTTCTCCAAGGATGGGTATGTGGTCCTTACCTAATCCCTCCTTCATATTGACACTTGTCATTTGACTATTGCATAGCTTATTTAATTTAATTTGGAATTAAATTAATTGCTTATTTTCACATTTTACCAACTATCCCATATTAAAAGATGATAGGAATTCTTGGGGACATTTCCCTATAAATACCCATCATTGAGTTGGTGAACTATAAGGGATCTCCAAAAGCGAAAAAACCTTTGTTCGTAAAATCTAAGCTATTTTATGTCTAGCCCCGACTAAGTTTCGGGGTAGGGACCGGTTATGGTTTGATAGCGAGGGTGTGAGTCGTTGAAGGTTCTCGCAGTTGCGAAACTTGAAACTTTCAAGTCCGAGCTCAACGGTTGAGCGAAGCACGCTACGGGGAGGAGCATTCTTTCTCTCTATTCTCTTATGTTTATGTTTATTTTACATTCTTTTAATTATGTTGTAATTATTATACATGCGATCCGGTGACCGGGTTTTGTTTCCGCGCAGTGTCAGACACCGCAAAACCTAACGAATGAATGATAAATGATGAACATATTTTTTTTTGCTAGAAAAAGAGAAAGGATATATTTTTAATTTCAATGATTTTTTCTTATTTTTTGTATTTAATTTAAAACTGTTTTTTTTTTTTTTGAGAGAGAGAAAACTAATTTTTTTTTAGTTAAACGTGATTTAATTTTTTTTATTAGCATATTTTTATAAAATATCTTATTATAATCACTTGTCATATTTTAATTAATTTTTTTATCTAATCCAATTTTTTTAATTAAATATCAATTGAATGTGAATTTCATTTTTTTATAAGTTTAATAGTATTTTCTTA
Organism: Chenopodium berlandieri; assembly: GCA_034703905.1. NCBI lineage: Eukaryota > Viridiplantae > Streptophyta > Magnoliopsida > Caryophyllales > Amaranthaceae > Chenopodium > Chenopodium berlandieri. The sequence goes on from CM068289.1 coordinate 48,597,803, forward strand.
TATATACGAAATAAAATAAATTGTTCTTTTCTCTAAGATAAAATTTTCAATTTAAAAAGATAGTATTTTATTAATAAATTTAAATTTTTAATTTTAATCTTACGTGGTGCTTTAAAATAACAATCCTACGTGGCATAATCCTATACGTAACGCTTTAAAAATACTAATCCTGCATGGCGCTCTAATAATTTTTTAAAAATCAAAATTCTACGTGGCTCTCTAAAATCTTGGGAAAACACTCCCTTTTATATAATTTAACGTGATTTCATTTTTTTAGTATATTTTTATAAAAATATTTTATTATAATCACTTGTCATATTTTCATTTTTTTTTATCTAATCCAATTATTTTTTTTTTAAAATATCAATTGAAAGTGAATTTCATTTTTTATGTTTAATAATATATTTTTTTATATATACGAAATAAAATAGATTGTTTCTTTTCTGTTAGATAAAATTTCTAATTTAAAAAGATAGTATTTTATCTTTATAATAAATTTAAATTTAAATTTTAATCTTACGTGGTGCTTTAAAATAACAATCTTACGTGGCATAATCCTATAAGTAACGGTCTAAAAATACTAATCCTACATGGCGCTCTAATAATTTTTTTAAGAGAAAAATCCTAGGTGGCTCTCTAAAATTTTGGGAAAAAACTCCCCTTTATATATATACTAGTTTTGTGGCCGGGCGATGCCCAGGTTGATAATAAAATTTTAGGATAAACTTTTTACTTGAAATGTGAAATATGGTCATCTAATCCCTTTTGGTTATGCAGGATATTTAGACTTACAATATCATATAATAGAATAATTTTTGTAGTTTTGTTTGTAAGTAGATATCTATGTTGATGCCCAAATTGTTGATAAAATTTAGGATAAACTTTTTGGCTTGAATGTTCAATAATACGATCATGTAATCTCTTTTGATATTACAAAATATTTCATATCTCTTATTTATAGAATAATGTACATTTTGTAGTTTTGTTTGTAAATAGATATCTATGTTATTATGGACTTGAAATTATTGTTATTGAATTAAAATTATTTTTACTAAAATGAAAGTATTTTTATCAAACCAAAATTACTTTTACTGATTTAAACTTTACATATTCTCTAATATTTTTTAAATAAATTAAATGACAATGTATTTTGTATCCGGCTAACCACTACACCATTTGACTAGACAAAGTAACCCTATAAAACTGATTGAGTAACCCTTGTTATACTAACTGAGTAACCTCTAACACTGACTAACTAACCCCTATCTATAACATGATTGAGTAACCACTATAACACTGACCAAGTAACCCCTATAGCACTAAAGAACTAACTCTGATATTGTAATAATTGGTGACACGGTTTGGCCAGCTACGTATAAAAGTTTGTGATTAAATATATTATAAATGTTATTTTAAAGAACTTTTTAAAAAGAATTTGATGATGGAAATAGAATTAAGTTATATATAGGATAATTATTAAAAGTTTGATTAATTTTGTACATATGAAATATTAAAATTTATCGATAATATAACTCTAGTAACAATTTTATCTTAAAAAAGCTATCCAATAATCACTTACATAGCATCATATGTGTCACAATAATACATATTTATCTCCTACGTGGCGCAACACTTGGCAAAAAACTGAAATGCTAAGTGTCACTGTCTCGTGGCCTGGCGGCGAGACCGGCTTTATTTATTAGTAATATATATGATATAGATTTGGAGGCATGCAGATGGAGGAATAATCTTTTAGTAGGGCACAACTTATTAAAATAACTAATGCACTATATTTAGCAATCACAATTAGTAAGCATTATCATTTTATTAAGGTACAATTAATCATGGAGCAGTTGCTTATTATTAAGAGAACTAGCTCGCTAGCTAGCTATAGTGAGACAATATCTCAGTCCAGCCATTACGTAGGGAACTTCGTAAGGATACTTTGCGATAAGTCAACGATGCACAAACAAGCTATACTAATTAATTAAGTTGATCATGATTAACCATTACTTAAATTTATTTATATAATAACAAAAATCATTTGAGTAACGTAATACAAGTAATTTAAGTAAAATTTTAAGATAAAGTTTAGTGTTGAAGTCATGTCATGCATCAACGTCTTTCATGTTCCCTTATAGGATGTTGAAAAATCATCAATAGTTCATGCATGTATATGTAGCCGTCCAAGATATTGAAATAACATATAATTTAAAACCCTCCATCTAGAAAGAATGGTCAAGTATTCTACGGAGTATTTTAAGATATTTGTCGTATAATGTCACATGCTCTAAAATAGAAAATAATTAATTGTGTGTTGAGATTTCAAAAATATATCTTCAGTTGAAGAGAGGAAGTAATTAGGTGTATTAGTGAAAATTTTTATAGATGGTTAATCCCAAAAACTAATTTAAGATCATATTACTAAAATCCATAGAGAAATGCGAAAAACAGAATAGAAAGTATATTTAATATCATATGATATGATGGTTGTGAAAAGCGTTGAATCTACTAATTGCCAATCCATAATCTTTCAAACTTAGTAAATAATTGTATATGTTATACAAGTACATGAAATTAAAGTTCAATCATATGAAATGCTAACTATAATATAATTCTATTTAGTTGATTAAACATTTTCATTGTTTGTAACATTATTTATATATGTATGTAATACATTCTTAGTGGTTAATTCTTCACGTAAATAATTTATTTAATAATCTTGCTACCCCCTTTTTATCTGAAATGCACCATAACAATCATATACTCGTGATACATTACTGCTCCAAAAATAGATTTTAAAGTCAACTAATGACTTACAATGATGACATGATGTGTGTCAAATTGTTTTAGTTTATACTTGACAAAATACGTACAAGAGTATATCCCTTCTGTTATACAGTAGTGATGGAAGCATAAGATCAAGTGATCGGTGCAACATGAATAAGAGACATTCTAATTTAATTATTTTATTGTAAGTTGTACGTAATCATTTAACTTGTAAAATTATTGTAGCTGCTGATTATTACTTTGTACTAGTTGAGCGGATGTACTGTTTGGGAAACCCAACTCTTCTCAGTTTATATCATTTTATAATCAGAAAGTTGATAATATTAAAAAAGAAAATAGATAAATAAGTGAAATACTGAGTATATACTTTCAAAGTTTGTGCAACATTATTTACTCAGTATTTTATTTATTTTATCTTTTTGATTATTTACTAAAGGATCAAGTAATGTTCATGTACTCCGTAATCTCATTAACTTTATATTTTAGTACATGCAGTACAAAGAAATACGAGTATAACACATTAATGGGGTCATATCGATGTTACCTAAAATAGAAGTGTAAAAAAACTAAAATTATTCTATTTTGCTATTGATGAAATAATGAAAAAGAGAAAATGTATAATGATTTTGAGATAGATGTAGGCCCTGATCTTTAGAGCTTTTGGACAGAGCAGACCAAAACAGATTTCAACATTATTATTATTATTATTATTATTATTATTATTATTATTATTATTATTATCTTTTAATATTAGGTATTATTATTAAATATTTATTATTATTATTATTATATTAATTATTATTATAATTAAATATTAGTTATTATTATCAATTAATATTATGTATTGATTAATATTATTATTAAATATTAATTATTATTATTATTATCTTTTAATATTAGGTATTATTATTAAATATTTATTATTATTATTATTATTATCATCATCATCATCATTATTATTAAGTAGAGCAGGTGTCAAAAAAAAAAGAAAAAAAAAAGAACAGAGCAGAGTAGAAAAGCTCAAAAGAACAGGGTCGTAGTCATGTTGAGTAGTGTAAAATGTTAATGTATACAGTAATAGTGCAATGACTATTATGAAATAAATGAAATTTTCTAAAAATAAACTGAATTAAAGAAAAGTGGACAACCATTGTATCAAAAGTCGAAAATTGTTCTTATGAAAGTTTATAAAACAGCAGGTACATACTCTCCAATACCAGAAATATGCCACACCATCCATTCAACTATTAGCATGTTTTATGACGACAAAAATATCAATGATAAAGTGTCTACGCAAGACCGTCTAAAAATTTATTAGAAGTGGTATCATCTTAATTTTTTTGTTTTTTTTAGGAAAGTGGTATCAATCATCTATAATATATTTAGTATAGTTTTATACTCAACTCAAAATAATTTCACTAAAATTGGATTAATCTACCTATCCAATTATTACTTATGCTCAAAGTAACACTATTAAACAGTACGTTGTTCAGGCCACACATTAGTTTATTAACAATACAACTAAAGTTAGATCAAAGGAAGGGAGCCGAGTAGAGAAGATTGGAGAGATAAGAAAATAGATTGAGGGAGTAAATTAGCACACTGTAGTTGCTTGTATCACAAGAAGCAGTTAATTAAAAAAATCACCGATAATCCCCAACTGTGGTAGCAGCTAATGATTGGAAAAGCTTATTGTCAGAAATAATTGACCAGAAAACCGGCGTAATTTTTGGGTTATGGAGTGAACACCTTAATATTTAATATTACTGTATAGTGAGTGAGCCCCTAATTAATAATTAGTATTAATATTAATGTCTCAAGTGAGTAAGTCATCACACATGAGCTGTCGTATCAAGTGTATAAAGCACCAATACTAATAAATTACACTTGTCCTTAATTAAAGATCTTGTATTTCTAATTTAAATTCTAGGATTAATTATTGTATAATATATGTTTGGTTAAGCTAATATGCTAAGCTTAATATAAAATTAGCTATGTAACTAAAAAGGACTCGGTTTATTGCGACTTTATGATGTATGATTAACATGGATTATGAAGCTAATTAGATTCAATTATATTGCATGTTATGCATTATGTTGTATTATGAGGCAATCATGAACATTTTGTTTGATTAGAATGAAAGAAAGTGGAAAGAGATGAAGGAGAATTTTAAAACGAAAACGAAATAAATAAGATTTGATAAGAAAAAGAAGCCGGTGGCTTTAGAAAATCTATGCCCTTAGTATGAAATTAATAGTCAAGTTAATCAACTAGTTATTCAATTTCCTTCTAGAAATCTTTGTTAAAAATATTTTACTTTAATTTATAGCCTAGCTAAATGGATTTATTAATCCTTTCAGCTGGTTTGTTGCCCTTGATATTTTGACAATAACATAAATCGAACTTATATTTGAATCTAATGTTTTTAATGACTGTGTAGCCAAAAACAAGTTGCAGGGTTATTCGAAGCAAAGGAATTGAGGTACAAAAGTAAAGATTGATTGTAGTGTTCCTTTGGAGGAACATAAGCTTCGGAGTAGAAGATGGAGAATGAAGACTCGGAGTAGAGACTTCTTCAGAGAATTAATAAAGACTAAAGTATTTTTATTTTAGGATTTATTTAAGTGAAAGTCAATAGAAGTTTGATGCTTTAATGGAATGTGTTAAACGGTTTTTCTAAAAGATAGAATTTGAGTTGCTTAATTCTAGGAGATTAGTTGTTTAAGAAAAATATCTTTTCTGATTTTTATTCAAAAGAATATCTTTAACTAATTTGGAAAAATATCTTTTCTAATATCTTTTTAAGTGATTTGCTAAACTTACACTTCTTGTATTGATTAAGTCTTTCTCCACTAAGCTGGGAAAACTCTTCCTGTTGCTTTAACGTGCCCTGAGTTTTAGGACATGATTGAAGGACTGGAAGTTGTAGGAGTTAGTGGCATAAGATTGCAGCACTAAGTGGCCTTCGAATTAAGCTGTGGTTTTTCTATAAATAGAGAAGTTGTTTTCTAGAAAAACTCACCTTGCTCAAATATACTTTCTATCTTCTTAGTTTCAAAGAGTTTAGAGTCACATTCCACTTTAGTTTATAACTTTCTTATTTTCTTTCATTAGAGTATTTCTTCAAGAGTTGTAATTGGGAGTTTGAATGAACTCTAGAGAAGCTGTGAGAAAAAGAGAGAGAAGAGCAGTAAGTTGAGGGACTTATTGCTGGGAACTCTAAGTTCGTTGAGGAACTTAGATAGAGCCTTTAGCTTGTAATAGGTTGTTTGCCCTATTCTAGTAAAGAATCTTTCCTAAAATCCCAAGTGGCCGTGGTTTTTCTTCTTGTTAGGGCTAAGAAGTTTTCCACGCTTAAATCTCTCTGTGTGACTTTGAATTCCTTTAGCTTAGCTTTCGTTATTCCGCAAAAAGTTGTCTAATTTCTCCCATACTAGTATTCTTATAAAGTAACATGGTTTTAAGATTGAACTTAGTGAGCTTCACTCCCTTTTACCTAGTCCATTTGCATGTTAAATTGTTATAACATCAAACATGTGTTCGAGCAAGATTTAACTACGATATTTGCTTATCTAATAGATGTAGTCTATGTTAAGGCTTATGTTGATAAGACTCATCCCTTAGAGAGCCTCCTTAGATCTTTGCTCTAGCTATATAAAGTCTTGATTCATTGTTTATGGGAAGTTTGTAGGGAAGTTTGTTAAGGGCAAATGTGTGAGTATTATGTGTTCAACATTGAAAATAAAGTTTAGAACTTTCACTTTATAACCCAAGATTCAGTTAGGTTGTTTCACTTTATAACCCAAGATTCAGGTGGGTTGTTCGCAACGTTTGCTTGTCATAGTTGCTAATCTAGCTCCACGTTAATCATGGGACTATCACTTGCTTTCTATGTGTCAGAGTAAAGAATTGAAGGAAGACAAAATTAATTTTGTGTGCACTTCAACAGCACATATCTCACTTACGCAATTTAGCTGTAGGTATTAAGAAAAACGTTCGTTGTTGGAAGATTATTAAGAAGGCTCTAAGTAACTAGATCTACTTCTCTTTTAATTTTATAGAAAGTTTTGTAAATACTACATCCGTTTCGTATTATCTGCAACAAAATATCTTGCACAAGACCCAAGACAAAATTTCTTAAGCAAAGATTAGTAAAAAAAGGGGCATATGATTAATTGGATGAGAGAGAAAGTAAACACCACCAGCACCCACCTTGTAACCACCCTCTCACCACCTTTTATATCTGAAACCCCACCACAACCACCCAAAACCCACCCACCCAACCAACTCGCACCACCACAAATCGAAACCCCACGTCATCAGCCACCACCAACGAACGAAACCCCATGTCACCAGCGACCACCAACGAATCGAAACCCCATGTAATCAGCCACAAGCAACGAACGAAACCTGAAAGGAATGGCGCCCTTTGAACAAGTGTATTATTCCGATAGAGGGTTCGGAATTAATTAGAAAGCTAATTATTCAGTGAGGTCAAATGATCGGAATGCCTAGCTGGAGGCCGCTTCCAATTAGTAATATTAATGAATAATTAATATTACAGCTTACTCTTGATCAACCCTTCGGGTCACACACAATTATGTAACCGAACCGAAGCGACGAATTAATCCGAAGGATTATATGAGTCAATAGAGATTTTACGAACAAAGACGTCGGATTCCGAGCTTAGAGCGTCAAAGTCGAGGGTCGTAAGTAGAGTCAAATTTAGGAGTCGACGAGACGGAAAAATCATTCAAACAACAAGTCATTGCTAAGCCGTAGCCTTGCATTGGCCTAGCCATGCAAGGGCTAGGTTAGCATAGGCCACCAGCCACAAGGCATGGTTGTGCCGTAAGCCCAGCATGCATGCGCGTACTAGGTTTGCTGGCCGAACATGCTTTCGGGGCTGGTGCGCTTAGCCGCTTACATGCTAGTACCAGCACGCATCAATGCGTGGTTGGGCTAACAGGCCCTGCCGCAAGGTAGCATTTGGCTCGTAGCGCGTAAGGGACATCAGCAAGCCCACGCTAGCAAGGCACCAGCACCTAGCAAAGCCCGCTGGGGCCTTGGTAGCAAGAGCAGCGCCTAGCAGCGCATAGCAGCCCGCATAAGCGAAGCATGCTATTGCGGGCTGATGCAAGGCCGCATGCACACAGGCTAGCTAGCAGGCCTAGCTAAGGGGCTATTGAAAGATGATGGGAATTTTTGGGAACATTTATCTGTAAATACCCATCATGGGGTATTGGGATTTTCACTTGAGTTGGTGAACTTTAAGGGATCTCCAAAAGCAAGAAAACCTTTGTTCGTAAACTCTAAGTTGTTTTTGGTCTAGCCCCGACTAAGCTTCGGGGTAGGGGCCGGTTACAGTTCGGTAGCGAGGGTGTGAGCCTTTGGAGGTTCTCGCATTTGCAAAACTTGAAGCTTTCAAGTCCGAGCTCAACAGTTGAGCGAAGCACGCTACAAGGGTGAGCATTCTTTCTCTCTCTTCTCTTATGTTTATGTTTATTTGCATGATTTTATTTATGTTGTAATTATTTGCATGCGATCCGATTATCGGGTTTTGTATCCGCGCGGTGTCGGACACCGCAAAACCCAACAGCCCACGTCACCAGTGACTACCGACAAACCGAAACCCCACGTAACCAGGCCAACCACCACCAATGAACCAAAACAACCACCTTACCACCTCCAACTAACCGAAACCCCAACTAACCACCACTAATTTAGATCAGAAACCCTAACTTACCAACACCAAGGATATGAATCGAAATCTCACCTCACCACCACAAACATCTAAAACCCCACCTCACCACCACCAAGATCTGAAACGTAGCACCGCCAATACGTCACCCCTTATTGGTTAAAAAAACCATCGAATTTCACCTTTCCCAAATTGTGAGTCGTAATTTGATAGACTGTGAGGGGCGGCGACTTTGAAAAGGGAAAAAGAGGTGGCAGTGAACTGGCAAGGTTGAAGGTTAAAGGGGCGGCGAATTGGTCTAAGTGGTGGTGGTGGTGTGGTGGTTGTGAGACAAGAGAGAGAAGAGTGTTGTTGCTGGTGGTGGTTGAGAGGGAGGAAAGAGAAAAATTGGTGATGTTGGTGGTGGATGTGGTTGTGAGGGAGGAGAGAGAATATGGGTTAGGGTTTCAATTATGGATCAATTAATTTGGGTTAAAGAGTTAATATGTTGTTTATTGAAATTAAGTAAAATTAAGTAAGGATATAGTGGTAATTTTACATAAAAAATTTACTAAAAGAGGAAACTTTTGATTTGTTGCAAATAATGTGTAGCATCCGTTTTTGAAAAATGTTGCAGATAATACGAAACGGAGGTGGTAGTTGATTGGTCAATAATAATCGTTTACAAATGAACAAATTCTAGTGAAAAAATAGGAAAGAAACTACGTGAACTCAAATCTACTAACAAATTTATTGTTCTAAGTATATTCACAATGACTTGCATTATGCAAAGTTAATTGAATGTTCAACTTCACAAATTATTTATTTACTTATTTAGGTGCATTGAATTTTCTTCCATTTAGTTTTGAATCTTGATTATACAATTATCATTTGTTGCCTTTTAAATTAACAAACATATGATCATTGACTTTATTTGTATCCTTAAAATACACTAATCGAAGGTCAATTTAAACTTAAAGTAGACACACATTTTGTATAATTCACATGAGACTCCATTAATCATAGCAAATTATTACGCAGTTGAGTGGACTTGAGAAAACGAGCTTAATTAAATTAATTAAAGATGAGACAACATGGCCGACTTGTTTGTTTAACTAATGAATCAACTTAGATTTAAGTGCAACTTAAAGAATTGGTACGGATTAAATTGGTAAAAGTACTTTATAATTATAGTTAACTAGATGAAGTCCGTACGATACACGATTTGTTTGTATTTTTTCAAACAAAATATTTTACTAAATATACATTTATCTCATAAATTTTGTGATATTCGCTTGTTTACTACTTGAATTTTTAATTATAAAAAAGAATTACTACCTCCATTTCATATTTTTTGTAACTTTGGAATATTTTATATCTCACAAATAATACCTGAAAGTTGCAAAAAATATGAAACGGATGTAGTTTTAATTTTGTTTTTCATATATAGATAAAAATTCCTAATATAGAAATATAATATTTTATTTTACAAAATTTTATATGTGACTGGTCACACTGTGTGACCTGGATTACTTGGTCAGGGGTTACTCGTTTGGTCAAGGGTTACTTAATCGAACTGGAGTTACTCGGACGGTCAAGGATTACCCGGTCAGTGTTTTGGTGTGTCTCAGCCAGCCACACGATATGGCCAGCCATAGAAAACGCGCTGATTTTATTTTAGATCTATGTGACACTCTGATAAATTTTTATTTATTATTATATTCCTACATAGCACTTTAAAAAATAATCTTACATGGCATAATCCTAGCGTTTTAAAAATATTAATCCTACGTGGCGTTTTTTTTTTATAATAATCCTACGTAGCGCTTTAAAAAAACTAATCTTATAATGTGGCATAATCCGATTGTAGCGTTTTAAAAATATTAGTCCTACGTGGCGCTCTAATATTTTTTACAAAATTAAAATCCTACGTGACACTTTAAAAACTCGGGAAAAAACTCCCCTTTATACATATACTAGTTTTGTGCCCCGGGCGATGCCCAAGTTATTTATTAAATTTCGGATAAACCTTTTGGCTTGAATGTTAAATACGGTTATATAATCACTTTTGATAATGCAGGATATTTAGACATGCAATATCATACTTAAATTATTTTTATTAAATTGAAAGTATTTCTACCGATTAAAACTTATTTTTACTAATTCTCTATTATTTTAAATATATTATAGTGGATCTTATTTTAAATAACTTTTTAAAACGAATTTTATGATGGAAATAGAACCGAGTTATTAGATTTTTATTAAAAGTTATGATTAATTTTGTATATATGAAATATTAGAAGTATATCGACAATAAAACTCTATACAACAATTTTATCTTAACAAATCTATCCAAAATTCGCTTACTCAGCATCATATGTGTCACAAAAATACCTAGATTTCGCCTTCGTGACTTAACACTTGGTGAAAAATTGGAATGCCAAGTGTCGCTGCTCGTAACCTGGCTGCGAGAACGACTTTATTTATTAGTGATAGTGATAGTGATATGATATGATATTATATTTTAAACCAAAGTAAGTGTTTATTTCTTAATTTATGTTAACTTTATACAGACACTTTTGATTTTTGTAAAATCCTACTTTTATCTACATTTATATATTCATTTGTTTTTCTTTTTCTTTTCTTTCTTTCTTTTTTTTTTTAAAGATTTGATATTTGTGATTTTGACGTATTATGATTTGTGATATTGGAAGTTGTTTTCAAATATAGTTAGTGAATACAACCAATTAGAATGATTTATTTCATATATTTGTGTATGGTATGAATTGAATGGATTTTGTTAAACTCAAGTCGTAGTTATATTGCTGTCACACTTCTTGGCTCCTCTATTAAAATATTTAATGTGGAGTACGAAATGAAATAAACATTGTTTTCATACTACTTAAGACTTAACCACCAAATTATTGGTCACTTTATATTGAAGTATGTATCTGTAATATTATATTAAAGTTGCACATATATGACCATAATTGACATCACAAAGCATGTAATAACGAAATACTAAGGGTATGTTTCCTGATTTTCACTAATTTGAGTGTATTCAAGTATTTAACCTTAATTTTTTTGTAAAAAAGTATTTAACCTTAATTAAACTTATTTTAGCTTTTAATGGAGCTTGGATAACCTTTTTTTAACATTTATTAGAACTTATGTTAACTTCTTTCTTAAAAATAGTAGAACTTGTTTTACCTAAAATTATTTTATCTGAACTTAATAACTCTTATTTAAACTTAATTTGCTTTCAATAAGAGGAAATAAGTTGGAAAAAAATGGCTTGATAACAATATACTATCTAATTTAAATTTAATTGTCATATGTTTTGGAAGATTTTAAATAAATATTTGACTGTGTTATATGAAAATCATGACAACTTGGATCAATATAACTCATAATAGGGGTAATCTAAATTGGTCCACACTAGAAAAATGGAATGGAAAGGAGAGATAATTGATTCGATGTTTAGGTCGATAAATAATTTTTCGACCCCGGTATGGTATTATTTGGTCAAATACCCTAAATAATTGATCTTAGATCGGATCCTTTTTTTTTTTTTTTTTTTTGTGTGAAATCATTCATAAAAACCTATAAAATGATTTATTTCTCATTAAATATGTTTAATTTTTTCTAGTTATTTTATATTATGCCTTCAAAATTTACATTAATAATTGTTTTTGCGTTAGTGTTTCACTTTTTCTTATATTCCATATTATTATAGTAAAATTCATGTATAAATAAAATATATTTCTAAAATTGATCCAAATCGGCTTGGATTTTTGGACTGCAATTCATTGGTCAAATGATATAACAAGATAGCAAGTAATAAAAGTCACAAAAGATATACGGTCAAATGAAAAGTGCGAATAGTATAAAAAGTTAATGCATGTGTGTCAATTAAAACAAATAGATGAAATATTTAATTATAAATTTCATCGAATGGAGTATGATTACTTCTCAGTATAGTACAATAGCTAGTCCACTTAACCATTAATCAAAAACACTACATTGAATCATAAACCTTAATGTAAATTACTTCATTGGATTAAATTTAGCTACTACAAATTTCAAATCCCATGATGATATATCTCAATAAACATTTACACAACTCATGTATAGAATACAAGCACATTATAAAATATACACTACCAACTATTTATAGCTAAGTAATAATTTGAAAATTATATATATATAAAAACCTTTAAATGGTAAGAACCCAAAGTTGTTGACAGTTTGTTAATGATAAGAGGAAGTAGAGAAGTGGCACAACTTAAAATAAACAAAACAAAAACAAAAACAAAAATAGTGAGAAATTGATTGAGAAAAAAGTAGGAGAAGCGCAAAATCCGTGGGGTTCCAGGCTTGCACTCTAAACTTCCAGACGAGAAGTCGTTGAGGAGAAGTAATGGGTTTGCTTGAAAGCCAACCGAATCTCACTCCCTTTCCTCCCCTCCTCACAGTTACCATTTCTTCTTTCTCTCTCCAAATTTCCAACTGTACTCTCTTTCTTCTCATTATTATATTCTATATACTACGCCGTCTATTTTTATATAAACACTTCTCCTATCCTAAGCTTCGTATATTATTTTCTCTAACTGTCTGGACTCGACCAGGATTGAATTCCGTCTGAATCATTATTCTCTCTCTAAGTGAGAAAGAAAAGAAAAGAAAAATATTCTATTTTGAAGTATAAACTTACATCATAAATTCACGATCATTGATCAGTTCACATTATAATCCTCAAAACAAAAACAAAAACAAAAACAAAACGCCTTTTGCACCCTACCCTTTTTCTTTCCTTTGGTTTCTCTACTTATAGCCTAACTCACCTCTTCTTCTAACCATTAATTCACTTACCCTTTTCTCTTTCTATTTCTTTTTTTTTTCTCTCTCTAAAATAAACCCATCATTTTCTAATCAATTATAACGTAACCCCAAGAATTATTTCTAGTTCTTGGGATTGAAATTGGTGGCGGAGAATTTAACTAACTTTGTTGATTACTTATTAAGTGGAGCATGGTTGCCCATCAACAAGAAGCCATTGTTGGAGACAACAACGACGTCGTCGTCGGTGAGAAGGATAATACTATGATCAATAAGCATACAAACAATATGATGATGATGATTAAGGGTAAGAGGACTAAGCGGCCGAGGCCGTTGTCTCCTTTAGCCTTGACCATGTCTTCGGCTACCACCACCGACGAAGGAGGTGCTAATTCTGCTACGTCCGAGGAGTGGGCGGCTCCTGTTTCCGCCCCTTCGTCTGAGGAGGAAGAGGATATGGCTCATTGTTTGATCCTTCTCGCTCAAGGGTCCAACAATAACAATACAAGCACCAACCATAAGGGTAGCAATGGAATTACATCGTCGTCTTACGAATGCAAGACGTGTAACAAAACATTTTCCTCGTTTCAAGCACTAGGAGGTCATAGAGCTAGCCACAAGAAGCCTAAGACGAGTAACGTAGTCGCGTTATCTGAGCTCAAAAAGTCCTCCGTTATTTTCTCCCTTATAAACGACGACAACTACCACCACCACGGCCTCAAGCAATACGATCACCACTTCAATGACGATGGCACGACACTCTCGTTACAAATTGCCAATTCTTCCCTTTGTACAAGTAGTACTAGTAATAATACTAATAAAGCGAAGGTGCACGAATGTGGAATATGTGGCGCGGAGTTTTCCTCAGGACAAGCCTTAGGTGGTCACATGAGACGGCACAGGCCGATTGGTACGACGACAACGACAACCATCCCTAGTCCATCACGAAGCGTTACACTAGCCAATAGCATTGCAAGCAACAACAATGTCATGGACGAGAAGATGACACGAAATCGCTTGTCCTTAGACCTTAATCTTCCGGCTCCAGAAGACGAACACCACCACCACCACCACCAACAAAGGGAATCATCCTCAAAGTTCGTGTTCTCGTCTAATGAGAAAACATTGGTGTTCACCGCGGCTTCGCAGCTGGTGGATTGCCATTATTGATCATTATTGCAAACTAAGGGAAATCTTACTTTAGCCAGACAATTTTTTTTAACTTTTTATTTATACTTGTGAATTCATTAGATACACACCATTCAATTGTTCTTCAACATTATAATTTATCATTGATCAACTCAATGTGATTCTTTGTATTTATTCAAATTGCTGACATTATATGAAGAAAAAAAAAAAGTTTATTCTTTTGTATCAATTTCGATCTCCAAATTTGGTAAAACAAACCAAAAAAGTGGTATAAATGTTTATATTCCTTATTTATTCTGTAAGCAATGTGTAGGAAGCAAGTACAAGCAAATTAGTTGTTTTTTTTTTCTTTGTTTTTAGTTTCCTTTACTAATTTATTTTACAAGTGAACTGCCAAATTTTAGTTGTCAAGATCATTAGACATATAATACGTCATAATGTACAAGAATTATTCAACTATGCAACTCATTATTAGACATATCATTTGTAAACTATCTGTATTAGAATTTTAAGTCACATTATGTAGCTAATTTTAATTAATTATACTCCATTTTTTACATTTAAGTAATACGTACGTAATACACTACATCATTTTAATCTTGTACCTGTTGACAAACAAAATAAGGTTATATTATAAAAGAAAATACTTATTTTCACATAATTATATATCATCTAATTAATTCACTTCAATGCATGAGTTTTGCAAATTGAATTGAAAATCTAATAAATATATTTTCAAAGCTTAGAGTTATTATTACATTTTGTTGATAAGAAGTAGCTTATAATATAAGAGTACGCGGAAAAATTAATTGTTTTAGTGAAAAAAACATCTTTAATTTTTTTTTTTATTTTTTTTTATTTTTTTTTTAATTACTGCAACAAAATTACAAAAGTCCTACAGACAAAATAATTTAACACCAATAAGAGGAAATGTTTTAATTAGTTTTTAGGTTTATCTTCTTGAATTTCTCGCTTATTATCAAGGATATGTTATGTACTTATGTTTGTTAAAAACCAATTAATTAACTAACTACAATTTATCAACAAAGAGCAACAACAAAGAGTGATGACAAAGCTATATATAGTAATTAAAAGGCTTTAATCGTAAACGTTTCAAAGTTGAATGTATATCAAAATGACTAAGTAAGGATAAGATTATTCATGGTCAATGAGCAAAATAAGTTTAGTCTTTTTCAGCAATAGCGATTTCTACGAGTTAAAATGATATTTTAAGCACCTAAACTACGGCCAAAAAAAAAAAAAAAAAAAAAACAAAAAATAACCCATCAATCACAAATATTACTTCCACAAGTTGTTGGGCTATATTTTGTATATTAGTGTTTTATGTACTTAAGTCCTAATTGGGCTTTAGGTTAATCTTAGCTTGTATTATATATACCCCGTTGATATGGGATACAAATCAAGGAAATCATTTACACAAAACTTGACATGGTATCGGAGCCCTAGCAGCCTAGCAACCTATATCATCTCAAAAAAAAAAAAATTCCTCTTCTCTTCTTCGTTCTGTTATTCACGAACAACACCAGTGTGCCTATTCTTGATTACCAATGGACAACAAACTTGATTCTTCTTGTCCGTTCTATCTCGGATCGGGAGATCAACCGGGAAACTTAATCACTCATGTATTATTGCGTGGTGAAACTATTTGGCGTGTTCTAGAGCGATGACTCTTTCTTTGAAATCCCGCCGCAAATTTGTGTTTGTGGATGGAACAATTACCAAGCCCATCGAGAAGAAGAAGCTTCTTGATTGGGAAACTGTAAACTCGGTGATTGTTTCGTGGATGTTGCGTAGCATGGAGCCCAAACTCGCCTCTTCTATTCCCTTCCATGATAATGCTAAGAAATTATGGGAGTATTTAGAAAAGAAGTATTGCATTGCTAACGGTCCGCGATTGCAGCAACTTCGTGGGGAAATCGTTAAGTGTAAGCAATTCAAAACCATGTCCATTGATGATTATTATACTAAATTAACAAGCCTATATGCTAATTTGGCTCAATTGAAGCCCTTACATGCGTGTGAATGTGGTAATTGCACATGTGATTTGGCTGGGAAAATTGCAACTGACCGTGATGAAGAAATCTTTCAATTCATCAATTTCTTATTGGCATTGATGATGACTTATACTTTGCTGTTCGGACCAGCTTCTTGTCAAGGGTCCCAATTCCTTCTTTGGATGAGGCATATCTTGCCTTTGTTCAAGAAGAACGCTCTAAAGGGATTGCACGTGGGAAGGCAGGGAAAGAGGAGATTCAATCCCAGGCTATCTTTGCCTTGCAAGCTGACCGCAATCGTTCTTGGTTTGACAAACCTGACAAAACGAAGCTCACTTGTACCCACTGCAAGAAGCGTGGTCATGACATTAGCACCTGTTTTACTCTGCATGGTGTCCCACCTTGGTATGATGAGTTGCAGGGTCGCCGTGCTAAAGACGATGCTAAAAACAGTACATCACAATCCGTGCCTGCTACTGCCCTTGCTCGTGCGGACAATATCACCACTCCTACTGTTCCTCAATCTGATGCGGGTACTAGTAGTGGCTCATTCTTAGACTCTCTTCAACCGAAGCAACAACAAGCTCTTTTGACTATGGTAAACAATCAAGGCCTTGATCAGATGATAGGTGAGGCTTCGGCTATCTCTTGGATCATAGATACCGGTGCCTCGCATCACGTTACCGGGACTGATTTGTGCTTGACCGATAATTCTAATTGTATTTTACGATTCACTAATTCTTTATGTGCAATACAGGACAAACGTTCGGGGAGCCTGATTGGAGCTGGTAAGGACGTACTCTATTATTTCAAGGGGATTCCTACAGTGTGTGCGATGACAGTTCCAGAGGTCTCTACTTTCGAGCTTTGGCATCGTCGACTAGGGCATCCATCAGATCGAGTTCTAAAGTTTGTTCCTCCGGTTAAACAAAGTAGTAGTACTGCTAAAAAGAAATTGAATAAAGCTTGCAGTGTGTGTCCGCAAGCAAAACAAACTCGTGATAGTTTTCCTGTTAATGATAGTAAAGCTAGTAGAATTTTTTAGTTAATACATTGTGATTTATGGGGCCGGAAAAGTATACCGTCCTCTAGTGATGCACATTATTTCAGGACAATTGTGGATGATTTTTCTTGTGTCGTTTGGGTGTATTTGTTGCATTCAAAAACTGAAGTTTATAAAGCGTTTCGTTCCTTTTTTGCTATGATTGAGCGTCAATTTGATACAACTGTCAAAATTGTGAAAAGCGATAATGGGACAGAGTTTAAATGCATGTTTGATTATTTTGATGAGAATGGTATTATTTTTCAAACTTCTTGCGTTGGGACACCCCAAAAAAATGGTAGAGTTGAGCGAAAACACCAACACATGCTCAATGTCGGTCGTGCCTTAATGTTTCAGGGTAATTTACCGATTTCTTTTGGGGAGAGTGTATTTTAGGGGCTGTTTATTTAATTAATCGGACTCCTTCGGGATTGCTACAAAATAAAACCCCTTATGAGGTTCTCTGTGGTACGGAACCTAGCTTTGATCATTTGCGATTCTTTGTCTCTCTTTGTTTTGCTCACAATAAAAAATTAAAAGGGAACAAATTTGCCCCACGGAGTAGGAAATGTGTGTTTATGGGCTATCCTAATGGTAAGAAAGGGTGGAAGTTGTATGATCTCGATACGGGTGACATATTTGTTTCTCGTGATGTCAAATTTCATGAGAATGAATTTCCATTTGGGAATGAGATTGACAGCTCTTTAAGTGACCCTACTCTCCAATGTGCAGGGCATGATGAGGTTGATGTTAGTTTTTTTGGATGACATGGAGGAGGTGTTTGCAAACTTCCCCACTAGAGGATGTGGTTGTTGCCACAGCTGGGTTGCGGCAGGGGTTGAGGGCCACGGTCAGCCTGTGGAGCAGGTTGCCAATGCCGCACCAGCAACACAACAGCCTGCCACAGCCGCAACAGCAGCTCCCCCAGCAACACAGCAAGCTGCCACTACTTCCCAGGCCACTACCGAGCTGTTGTCCGAGCCCACACATCAGGTGCAGCAGCCCCGACCTGCAGTTGTTGATGACACAATTGTGTTGGGCCGCGGTTTACGTCCTAAGGTTCCCTCGGTTTTACTGAAAGATTATGTCACACCCACTGTTCACACTATGAGTCCATCCCCAAGTTCACCGTCCTTTTCTAGCTCTTCAAGTACTCCCTATCCTATTGCACATTTTGTGGATTGTAGTAATTTTTCTATGCGACACCGTACTTTTATTGCAGCTATTCTTGACGGTCATGAGCCTCATTCTTTCAAAGAGGCCATGAAGGATGCTGGTTGGCGAGAGGAAATGCAAAAGGAAAAAGGTGCTCTTGAGGCAAATGGAACATGGGAAATCGAAGAATTACATCCCGACAAAAAGGTACTCTCTGGCTGTAGATGGGTGTATAAAATCAAATATCAAGCCGACTGTACTATTGAGCGGTTGAAGGCTCGTTTGGTTATTTTTGGTAATCATCAAGTTGAAGAGATAGACTACAATGAGACATTTGCTCCTGTAGCAAAAATGGTCAATGTTTGTGTGTTTTTAGCTGTTACAGCAGCTAAGAATTGGGAATTGCATCAAATGGATGTTCACAACGCCTTCTTACATGGAGACCTAGATGAAGAGGTTTATATGAAATTAACTCTTGGATTTATAGTGGCTAAACCAGGGATGGTGTGTCGCTTGAAAAAGCCATTGTATGGCCTTAAACAAGCCCCGAGATGCTGGTTTGCTAGTTAGCTGCTTCCTTGAAGAAGTATGGTTTCCTTTAGTCATATCCAGATTACTCCTTATTCACTCTAATTCACGGCAAGATTCATCTTAATGTCCTTGTATACGTCGACGATCTAATCATCTCTGGTAATGATTCTTCCGCAATTACATCTTTTAAACGATATTTGGGTGAATGTTTTCACATAAGGGATTTGGGAATATTGAAGTACTTTCTTGGTGTTGAGGTGGCCCGGAGCCCTGAGGGTATCTATTTATGTCATCGAAAGTACACACTTGACATTATTGCAGAGGCGGGTCAGTTGGCCTTAAAGCCTTCGAGTTTTCCTATCGAGCAAAACCACACTCTTGCTCTTGCTAAGGGTGAGGTCCTTGTTGATCCAGACTAGTACAGGTGGCTCGTGGGTTGTTTGATTTACTTATCTTTCACTCGTCCTGGCCTACACCGTGCACATCCTGGCACAATTCATGCAAGTACCAAGGCAAGCACACTGGGATGCTGCCATTCGAGTTGTGCGCTACTTGAAAGGGTGTCCGGGTCAAGGCATAATACTTTGTGATGTTGGTTCTCTTTTCTTGTCCGGGTGGTGTGATTTGTATTGGGCTAGTTGCCCTTTGACTCGGCGGTCCCTCACTGGTTGGCTCATGTTTCTTAGTCGTTCTCCACTGTCTTGGAAAACCAAGAAACAACATACTGTATCTAAATCATCCGCGGAGGTCGAGTATGGGTCCATGGCAGCCATAACTTCAGAGTTGAATGGTTGAAAGCCTTACTTGCTAGTTTGGGAGTGGCGCACCCACGTGCAATTGACCTTTTCTGTGATAGTAAGTCAGCTCTTCATATTGCTCAAAATCCTGTGTTTCATGAACGTACTAAGCATATTGAGGTTGATTGTCATTATGTTCGGGATGCTATTCAGGAAGGGATTATATATATCTCTTACTCATGTACGACAGATGAGCAACTAGCCGACATATTTACCAAGGCTTTAGGCAAGCGGAAATTTTTGTATCTCCTTCGCAAGTTGGGCATTTACGATCTCCATGCTCCAACTTGAGGGGGGGTGTTGGGCTATATTTTGTATAGTAGTGGTTTATGTACTTAAGTCCTAATTGGCCTTTAGGTTAATCTTAGCTTGTACTACATATTAAAATAAAATCGTTGTAAGAAACTACCTATTAAATCAAATAATGTTGTAAAAAAACTATTATTTGTCGGATTTTTGTCTTTGACTAATTTCTCCAGCGTTGACCACCCTCGGCCAGTCACACGATAGGTGGCATTGTTGGTGGGGCATGGGAAAAAAGGTTTTAAAAGTTCACGTGATTGGCAAGTGGGTGGTCAACGTCGGAAAAATTAATCAACGTTGAAAATCCGGTGAAAGGGTAATCTTTTACAATATTTTCATTTTATTAATAGGTATTTTCTTACAACATTTTTTTTATTAGGTAGTTTCTCATTAAAAAAAAGACTTTTAATAGAAAGTTTCCGACAAAAATCCCATATTAATATAAATCAATGAACACCTAAACTAATATAATTTCACTTCCAAAGTCCTTAATGATAAATTTCTATGTTGGTCATGGGTCCAATATCACCCATCTCTACTTAACAGGAATATTTATTGCTTGATATGTGACCTATGTTTTATCAACATTTTAAGCTAAAATGACTCTTATGTGAGGAAGTGCAATAAAGTATAAATCCAATTCTAGGGTTCTAACTATAAGATTAATCTTTTAGACAAATTGGTTCTACTATACTGTGCGTTCTAAATTTGATTATTAATAGAGTATACAAATCCATTATGGGCTTTGATCAAGACTATATCAACCAAAAGATTGATGGTTGAACCCGCCAGAATCGATTTTTATACTCTATCAATAATGGTCGTTAACATTTTCAAATGAACACTTAATATAAGGAATACCCACTACAAGAAAACAACCCATTTCCGACGAACACGTAATTCCGTCGGAAAGTTCGAAATTTCCAACGGATTTTTCTTCCGTCATATATTTCCGACAAATTTAAATAATCCGTCAGAAATTTCCAACGGAATATAAATCCGTCGAAACATTTGTACTTTCCAACGGAATATTCGTCGAAAAAGGTCATTTCCAACGGATTTTCCTTCGGAATATAAATTAAAAAAAAAGAGATTTTTCTTTAAACCCTGACCCCCTTTTCTCTTCCGCCCCTTTTCTTTTTTCCCTCTCTTCTCTTTCCTCTCTTTCTCTCTCCTGGTCCGCCTCTTCTCTTGTCCTTCTTTTTTCTCTTCTCTTTCCTCTCTTTTCTTCTCCTTCTTTCCTCTCTTCTCTGTTTGCATCTTTTATATCTCCTCTTCATTCCCCTTTTTCTTCTATCAACAACCAAAATCACCAACACCACTATCATCACCAATAACCAACAACAACAACAATGGAGACCATAACACCACAACCACCGTGCAACAACAACATCGACCACAACAACACCGGCAACGCAAAACAACATCAATTACACAGCCACCGTCGCGAGAATCGTCAACTACACCAGTATTGTAGATCTTGTTTTAATTTAGGTTAGATTGTAGATATAGTTTTATTTTTTAATAAATTTCTGATTATGTTTAATTTTTAAAGTAACTGTAATATTAGGTTATAAATTTTATGAGATCATTGTATATTTATTTAATTTAATTTTTAGCTTTATTTATTTTATTTAACTGTAATTCGATTTTTTTCCTGTTTTAATTTTTTTTTTTTACCTTAAATTTGAAACTAGATCTACTTGTTTTGGTGCTAATTTCGTATTATTTGAGGTATTTTGATTTATTTTTTGGTGGACGGTGGTTGTGAGGTTGGCGATGGTGGAGGTTGGGGCTGGTGTGAGGTGAGGCCGTGTGGGGTGGTGGTGGTGTGGGGTGTGGGTGTTTTTTTTGTTTTTTTTTTGGGTAGGAATTTTCCGATGGATTTTCCGTTGGAAATTCCCTGCGAAATTAGTCTGTCGGAAGTTTCCGACAAACTTTCGGGGCCGGAGAAATCTTTTCCGACACTTGAAATTCTGACAGAAATTCCCTCAGAAAATGTCATTTTTCCTACAAATAGTCTTCCGACAACCGTTTTCGACGAATTTTGGGGTATTTTCGACGGATTAATTCCGTCGGAAAACAACTGTTTTCTAGTAGTGACCCTGTGTGCGATTGTATGAAAGATACTCCCAATAATCATCACTTTATCTTGCTCGTCTAGAAAAGTTAAAACAACCAAGGTTAGCCTAAGAAGTTGTCTCTAATGATAATGTCAGCCTAGGAATATGCCTCCTTCTAATAAATATTTTTTTTCTGTTTTAGGAATACTAATTAAAATTTTTTAAGGTTTAATCTATGCACTATTTTGATATTTGTTATCCTTAAGATTGATAAAATTTCCCTCTTGCTGATAAGGTCGAAAACCTTATCTAAGCTCTGACTTATAGAGCTTGGGCAATTTCCAGAAGAAATGAGAAGCAGGGAAGAGAAGAAGAAGGTTGTAACAGAATAGAGAGAGAAAGAGGAGAGATAGAGAGAGAGATGAGAAGATTCAGTGTATTTCTTAATTAGAAAATATTACACTGATTAGCTTATATAGTTCTTCTAACACTTACAAGTAAATAATAGAAATAAAGCGTCTATTATAGCTAAGCAAAAACAACAAATTAGCTAAACAACTTATGTAACCACTTTTTTCGCCAAAAATAACAAACTTGTGATTCTCTCTTCTTTAACCTATATCATACCCTCTCCCTTTTTAAAAGACTTGTCCTCAAGGCAAGAGATGAGCTGAACCAGGAAACTAAGCTAGAAAATCAGACCGCTCCACCTAAGTAGCTTCATGTCTAGGTTTATTCTGCCACTGCACCAAAACCTGAACTTGAGTCTTACCAGCTAATTGAACTGAACGGTGCTCCGAAATAGCCTCAGGAAGCAGGGGAGTAGGTAGTGAATTGTCTAAAATAATAGGAATGACAGCTACAGTAGAAAGGTCACCATGAAAAGCTTTTAATTGAGACACATGGAAGACATTGTGAATTTTTGCTGAGCTTGGGAGCTGTAACCTGTAAGCCACCTTTCCTATCACATCAATGACTTTGAAATGTCCAAAATACTTACCAGCCAGCTTGTTGCAGCCCCTATAATGAACAGATTGTTGCCTATAATTTGCAACTTGAGCCACACCCAATCATTCACTACAAAACTTCTTTCAGATCTCTTCTTGTAAGCCTGCATTTTCATTCTATGCTGAGCCATAGTTAAATTGTCCTTAAGAACCTTGAGCACCTCTTCTCTCTTTTACATGCTTCTATCCACCACCTCATTACTATACTCACTAGGTAAATAAGGTAAGTGGACAGGTGGTGGCTGACAGTAGACAACCTCATAAGGTGTCATGCCTGCAAAGGTATGGAAGTGAGTGTTACACCACCACTCTACCATTGGTAGGTATTTGCACCACTCAACAGGCTTCTCACTAGTAACACACCTCAAGTATGCCTCATTGGTAGACAACGATTCACCACCTCTGTCTGACCATCAGATTCAAGATGGTAGGCAGATGAGAGTAAGAATTTCGTGCCATACAAAGAGAATAACCCTTTCCAGAAATGGCTGAGAAAAATTGAGTCTTTATCACTGATAATGCTTCTAAGCTAACCATGGAGTTTGAAAACATTGTCCAAGTATGCCTGAGCCACTTCAACTACAATGAATGGATGTTTCATAGCAATGAAATGAGCATACTTACTCATCCTATCCACCACCACAAAGATTACATTCCTATGCATGGACATAGGCTACCTAGTAATGAAGTCCATAGAAATATCTGTCCACACTTGTTCTGGGATTGGAAGAGGTTGTAATGCACCTGGCTTAGCAGAAGTATCATACTTGGAATCCTGGCAAATAATGCATTTTCTAACAAAGTGACTCACATTCCTTGCCAAACCTTTCCAATAAAAGAGATTATGCATTCTTTTGAGTGTCTGGTCTCTTCCAGAATGTCCTGGTTCCAAGGAAGCATGTTGTTAGTTGATCAAATTCTTCTTGAGATTGTCATTAGGTCCCACTAGTATTTTTCCATATCTTCTGAGTAACCCATCCTGCTAAGAAAACCCAGCAACATTCTCACCCTGGACAAGTTTACACACAATAGCTTTAGTAACTATTGTAATTGCATGAAGCAATATTTCAAATCATGGCACTCTAGATAGGGAATCTGCAACAGTATTTTCCTTCCCAGCCTTGAATTGAAGCTCATAATCAAATCCCATTCGCTTGGAAAGCCAAAACTGCTGAAAAGGAGTAGATATCTTCTACTGAAGGAGCCATTTCAAGCTTTTTGATCTGTTTTGACTACAAAATGAGACCCAATCAATTATTGTTCCCACTTTTGCATTGCATGAAAAGACCATAGCCAAAAGTTATTTCTCTTAAACATAAAGTTTTTGCCACTTGGGACCTAGAGATCTGCTAATAATTGCTAAGGGATGGCTTTCTTGCATAAGAACAGCACCAATCCCTGTCTTTGAAGCATTAGTTTCAACAATGAACTACTTAGAAAAGTCTGGGATTGCTAATACAGGTGCAGTTTCCAAAGCTTTTTTTAATTGCTCAAAAGCATATTGAGCTGAGTCAGACCACTCAAATGCTCCTTTTTTAAGTAAGTTAGTTAAGGGTTTGCTAATGACTGCATATCCCTTAATGAACTTTTTGTAATAGCCAGCCAGCCCAAGAAAGCTCCTCAAATCTTTCATAGCAGAAGGAATAGGCCATAAGATGATAGTAACAATTTTGCTTGGGTCAATCTCAACCCCATTTCCAGAAAAGAAATGCCCTAAATATTTAATTCTTGAAGTGACAAAAGAACATGTACTCTCTTTTGCATAGAGAGAATGTTGAGTCATGATGGTGAATACCTCAGTCAGGTGCTGACTGTGATCCTCTAAGGTTTTACTATAAACTAGGATGTCATCAAAGAATACTAGGACACACTTCTTGAGCAATGGCTTGAACACTACATTCATCCAGCTTTGAAAAGAATAAGGAGCATTAGTAAGGCCAAAGGGCATTACTAGGAACTCATAATGACCCTCATGAGTTTTAAAAGCAGTTTTAAACACATCATTAGGGTGAATTCTGAGTTGGTGATAGCTTGCTCTCAAGTCAAGTTTGCTAAAAACCCTAGCACTTGACAACTCATCAATTAATTCCTCCAAAATTGGAATAGAAAACTGGTTTTTAATTGTTCTTTTGTTCGATTCACCGTAGTCAACACATAGCCTCCACGTACCATTCTTTTTCCCCACCAAAACAACAGGTGAAGCAAATGGACTAGTGCTTGATTGTATGATACCCCTTTCAAGCATCTCCTGCACTAACTACTCTATAATATCCTTCTGCTTCAATGGATACCTGTAGGGTCTAATGTTCATAGCTCCTGCACCTTGTTCCAGGTGAATTCTATGATCATACATGTCTCTACTTAGTGGCAGTTCAACAGGTTCTACAAACACATTTGCAAATTGTTGCTTCAAGTTCTGCAACTCCTAGTGCTTATTCTCATCTCCACGCACTTGCACCATGCAAGAATGAGTTACAAGATTGGCAAGATCTATAGCTTGCATTAAACAGACCTGAGCTGCTCCATCTAGCAACTTCTGAGAAGGTCCAGCTGACAACACCTTAAGCTTCTTAGTTGGGATACCCTTGAGCTTCTCATCTTCATTATTCATCTGAAACTTCATAGTCAATTGCCTAAAGTTCCATGATTTTGAACCCAATTTACTCAACCATTATATTCCAAGGACCATGTCACAACTGCCTAGTGGAATTAACATAACATCAACCACATACTTATGTCTCCCTATCATCCAAGAAAATTGTCTACAAACAGATTAACACACCAACTAGTTACCATCAGCTATCATGACAGACTGACCTTCAATCCTCTCAGTCTTATATCCCAGCTTTTTAGCTATGTGAACATCTAAAAAGTTATGGGTGCTTCCTGAGTCAAACAGAGTGTGTAAGGGTGTGCTTCCTACCATAGCTTTCACTCTCATAGTATGAAAGCTCTGTCCACCAGTTAAGGCATTCAGAGAGATGTAGGGGTCAAGTTCTCGTGTTATGTCCTGCTCCTCCAGCTCCACTACTGTTGTATCAACTTCATCTAACCCAAGGATCTCAACAGTGAATAATTGATGTTCCTTAAATTGGCACTTATGATTTCTATCATAAGGTGCATCACAATAATAGCACAAACCCTTAGCTATTTTCTCAGCTCTAACATCAGCAGGAACATATTTAGGTTTTAGGTAAGGTTTAGAATTGGTTTTGGTTAAAGTTAAGGGTGGAGCAGGAGGTGTAGGAAGTAATGGTGGTTGTTTTTTGGTTAGGGAAAGATTCTGGTAAGGTTTTTTATAAGTGCTTGGTTTAAGGGTTTTTGGAGAATGGGCTGTAATTGACTCATCCTGTAGCCTAACATACTCCATAGTTGCAACAATAGTCTGAGGTTTGAAAGCTCTCACAAAGGGCCTTACTCTTGGCTTAAGACCCCCAATAAAGCTTTCCAGCTAATATTTCTCAGGTAAACAAAGACTAGTCTATATCATTATCGGTTTCAGGTTCTCAATGTAATACCCCGTATTTTTATACGTATTTCAAATTTAAATAAGTATTTCATGAAGTATTTAAATAATACGAAATGAATTATTTAGGGTTTTCTTCAATACAAAAAGAATGATATTAATTAAAAGTAAGTTTTATTATTTAATAATCTTGAAAGTATTTGATTTCATGATTTAAAAATATTGGGGCATATTATTTTATAAAAGATAATTTATTTTAAAAGGGTCAAAAGTCTAGTTTGAATAGGAAAGGAATGATTATAGAGAAGTTTTATGATTTTACCAAGGATGGAATGAAAAAGAAATATCCCGAGTTGTTTGAGGTATGTCGAGTCACGAGGGCGTAACTCGTGCTCTTTAGGAGGGTAGAACACAGTAGAATTTCGCGCTTTTTACCTATATTTACAGTTATTTTTGTGATTCTTGCACATTTCTAGTGATTATTTCAACAAATGTTGATTTTAAAAGGGACGATTAAGGAAAAATATGACAAAAGAGTACAATATTATACAAAGTGAGGAAAAAGTTCGAATTTCGTTGCCCAAGTTTTGGGACGAAACTTCTTTTAAGGGGGGTAGACTGTAATACCCGTATTTTTATACGTATTTTAAATTTAAATAAGTATTTCATGAAGTATTTAAATAATACGAAATGAATTATTTAGGGTTTTCTTTAATACAAAAAGAATGATTTTAATTAAAAGTAAGTTTTATTATTTAATAATCTTGAAAGTATTTGATTTCATGATTTAAAAATATTGGCGCATATTATTTTATAAAAGATAATTTATTCTAAAAGGGTCAAAAATCTAGTTTGAATAGGAAAGGGATTATTAAGGGAAGTAAGTAGGAGTTTAAGAGAGAGGGTATAAATACTCATCATATGCCTAGGGTGGAGTGCACCCAAAGGTAAATTCTCTCTCCTCTTATTTTATTTTTTCTTAATTTTTCCCCTTTCTCTTTAATTAATTAATTTAAATATTTATTGTTTAACAACCACCACACACGCCGGCCACCACCACCACCAACCTTCGCCTGTGGAAGCATCCACTAGGCAGCGTGGCAGCGGCGGCCCAGGTGGTTGCGTGTTGCCTATTCTCCGTTCTCAATTTTCTTAATCACGTTTTAATCACGTTAGATTCTAACTCGTCCAATTTTTACAAAATAATGGTGTTTTTTGTGTGTAAACGACATTCTAAACAAAACTCACTACCTATAGTAGTGAACACCACCCTTTCGTGGCCAAATTCAGCTTCTAAATATGATTTTCGGGCAGTTTTTGATTTATAACGAAGGATTTATGTTGTTTTTTTTAATTAAATCTACCTAAATCTAATTATTGTTTTTGGGTTTTGTGGTGATTCTATGATGTTTAATAATAAGTATTTTATTTATAATTTTCAGATTTTAGTTTTGAATTAAAAAGCCCCAAAATTGAAAACCCTAGGTTTCTAAATTAATATGTGTTAATAGGATTTGATTGTGGATGATCTAAATTATTGAAAAAGGTGTTTTAAAATTAAATTACAGGAATTTAAGATGTTTTAATAATGCTGGAAATTTTATATATAAGCTTAAATTAAGTTTCTTGAAGGAATTTTTAATTACCCATATAATTGGGAACAAAGTAAGGGTTTTAAATAAAATTTCAGCTTATTTTAAAGGTTTTGTGAGCGATTTAAAGAGAGTATATATTGCTGGAATTTTTGTGTTAAAGAGGTATTAATACTTCTTTATAATTTTGGTTTGTAGGAGATTTCCAAGTGAGTGACTTTGTGTAATCGTGGCTATTTTGAGATCGTATTCATGGTACAATCGCGTACTTGGTAAAGTTTAAGTGTATAGAAGCATGCTAGGCTTTGTTAAATTAATTCCAAGTAGTATCATGATAGGTGTTGGATGGAATTTGTTGGTTGGATTGATGTTGGTGAATGATTGGTGATGTATGATTTATTTATGGTGAATTGGTGATTGGAATTAATTGTATTGGCATGTTGATTGTGAACCATACTTTTATTATTGGCATGTTAGAAACCATGTTTAATTAAACTAAATGTTTAATTTGGTTGAGAATATGAAAAAGGAATTTTATTATGGTTCATATAATTTTTATGATGCTATACTAGAAAACAGCCAATCAACGACGAAAAAAATCCGTCAGAAAACCCTGAAATTCTGTCGGAACGCACCATCGCATTACACTTTGTAGGAAATTCGCGATATTTCGAGGGAAATTCCGTCGGAAAGGTCCATTCCGACGGAATTTTCGACGGATGTTATTCTGTCGGAATCAAGTTTGACTTAATTGGAAAGTCTGTCGCAAGTTTCCGACAGAAAATTCCGTCGCAACAAGCCAAGCTTCCGACGGAATTTTCCGTCGGAATATACCTCTTCCGACAGAAAATTCCGTCGGAATATACTACCTTTCAACGGAAATTTCCGTCAGAAAATTTAATAGAAAAAAATAAAAAATAAAAAACCCCACCCACCAGCCCACCCCCTGCCCCTCTACCCACCCATACCCAAGACCCACCCTTAACCCAGACCCTTAACACCACCGACACCACCACATTTTCACCCCAATACCAAACCAAACCGACACCACCACAACCCCACCCCCTAACCACTGACACCACCACAACAGCCCACCCACACCAAACCAAACCAACACCACCACAACCCCACCCCATAACCACCGACACCACCACAACCCCACCCCACAGCTACCGACACCACCACAACAGCCCACCCCACTACCACCGACACCACCACCATTAACCCCAAAAAACTGGAAATAACCCTAAAAAATTCAAAAAACACCAAACTTAAACAAGGAAAATTAATAGAAATGTATAAATATATAATTGTCTAATAAATTTTATAAATTAACATTACAATTACATATATAATTAACTAGATCTATGTTTCAAAAAAAAAAAAAAAAAAAAAAAAAAACTAGATCTAAACAATGGCCGAAACTGCCTGCATCAATGGCAGCCTTCAGGCACAAGCAGCACCCGATCTGCGCGTTTAAATCTTGTTCAATAGATATCGACCCGAGAATTGCGTCAAGTAAAGGCGGGTAGTTTAACAGGGACAACGCGGAGACAGTGGAAACACAGGCATTGCGAGCAGAGGAGTCGGAATCCCTTAAACGACAGAGTAGAAAGGGGATGCGTATGGTTTGCGGTGAAAGAGGAAGTGAGGAGAGAGAAAGAGAGGAGGAGAGGAGAGAGAAAGAGAAATGAATAGAATGAGGAGATGGAAAAGGGGCGGGGAGAGAGAAAGAGAAATGAAAAGGGAAGGGGGTAGGGGGTCCAGATTTCATTTAGGGTTTTATTTTTGATTTTTTTTTTTTAAATAAATTTCCGTCGGAAAAGGCCTAAATTTCGTCGGAAATTTCCGACGGAATCAAAATCCATCGGAAATTTTCCTACAAATTTAAAACCATAGGAAATGAATATGTTCTGACGGATTTATTTCCCTCAGAATTTAAATCTTCTGACGGAATTTTCCGTTGGGAGAAATTTTCCAAGGGAATATTCCGTCGGAAGCAGTAAATTCCAAGGGATGAAAAATCCGTCGGAATATTTCCGAGGGATTTTCCGTCGCAACTTATATTTTCTGACGGATTTTTTGACAGACCAAAATCCGTCGGAGTATTCGAATTTTCCAACGGAATTTAAGTCCGTCGGAATAAATCCGTCGGAAAACGGCCTATTTCTAGTAGTGTATAAGCATGAGAAAGGAGCTATTTAAGTGTCTATGTACACGAGGATTAAATTATATTTTGGTGCCCAAGTGCACTTATGGTGTTTCTAACACCGAGGGATAAGATTTGTGGCGCATTATGCGTTTAAGGTGTTTCTAACACCGAGGGATAGGATTTGTGGCGCATTATGCGTTTAAGGTGTCTTTGACACTGAGGTAGTTTAAAAAGGGTTCAACATTAAATTTATGTGGTCACTAATTATTCAAGAATTAAATCGGTATGTTTGATTGCTTGAATAAATTGTAGTGTTTGGTTTGTGTAGTGTTGAGAGTCATCACCAAGTTTAATAATTTGTAAATAACGTAAAGTGAAAGAGATTACGCACCAAAACTCTTGGAGCGTATATACCTTGAGTATGAACATATGGGGGGAGTTATGGGGTTTTATATTTAACCATAACTTCTATTAGAGTACAGGACGCTGTATTTTCCTTTTTTATTATGCACAGGAATTCCGCCACTTACGAGTGGTTTACTTTATACTTTCACGGTTAGCTTCCGTGTTAGTACCCCTTTATTGGGGTAGGTTAGGGGGAAAACCGTTCGATGCATAATCAAGCTAAATAATTGGACTAGTTATTGGTCTAGTTAAGTGTTGAATGTTTGTATGCTTGTAAACAGGTGCAACAAGGTAAGTTGTGTGTTGATAGGATGAAAGCATGTTAGTGTGTTATTATTACGCTTATGTACTCAGCTTTGCTGATTGTGTGTATTGTGTGTTTGTTTGGCCATGTCTTTACCTTGGCCCTACGACGACCCATTTGTAATGGCGAGTAGTGGGGACAAGTAGAGAGAAGCTTTTCAGGTGATGAAACATAATCATGATGGGGCATGAGTGAAGAGTGAATCATGCTTAGTTCTCAAAGGAATATGATGTGTTTATTGCTCTGAATTATTATATCTATACATTGATTGTGAGACTAACGCAAAAGGATTTTCAAGCATTTTGGTTTAAGCCTACAATGGTTCCAAGTTGTAGGTTGACTTCGTTTGACTTTGTTTGACTTTTACTTTCGTTTGGTTTGACTTTTAAAGTTGACTTGATTTTTAAATGGTTTTAAAGGTAGTCTTCCGCTATGTGTCTTTGATAATTGCCTTAGTCGTTTTTACTGTGCCGGTAATATCTTAGATTTTCCTTGTTCGTGTTTTAAAAAGGGCAAAACAGGTATTTTATAGGAAAGAAATTTCTAGGGTGTTACACTCAAATTCATCAACATAAGACTTAATACTATCAGTTTGTTGCAATTTATTGAACTCCTCAACCACATTCAGTCCTCTCTCATCCTTGAATCTAGCACTTACATCAATCACAAAATCACTCCAATCTACATTAGATTTATTAGCTAGATAGCTTGTGATCCAGTTCTCAGCCTTACCAATCATATTTAGAGATGCCAGATCAACTTTCTGATCATCTAGTATCTTACATAAATCGAAGTATTTACAACACTTCTTAATCCAAACCTTAGGATTACTACCATCAAATTTTGGGAACTCGAGTTTAGGATTATACCCCAATTTAGGCTGAGATCCTCGTTCATCATGTCGAAATGTAGGCATGCTATCCTTCACCAGCTGCATCATCCTCATGAGTTCTTCAAACTTCTGGTTTGATGCTGCATTTTGAGCTTCAAATTTCTGCTCCAATGCTGTCAACGGAGCTTCCATCCTAATTACTCGGGTAGTGAGAGTTGGTGCCAGATTGTGGTGTAGCAGAGTTGAGCAACGGTGGCTCTGATACCACTGATAAGGTCGAAAAACTTATCTGAGCTCTGACTTACAGAGCTTGGGCAATTTCCAGAAGAAATGAGAAGCAGGGAAGAGAAGAAGAAGGCTATAACATAATAGAGAGAGAAAGAGGAGAGATAGAGAGAGATGGGAAGATTCAGTGTATTTCTTAATTAGAAAATATTACACTGATTAGCTTATATAGCTCTTCTAACAACCACAAGTAAATAATAGAAATAAAGCATCTATTACAGCTAAGCAAAAACGACAAATTAGCTAAACAACTTGTGTAACCACTTTTCCCGCCAAAAATAACAAACTTGTGATTCTTCTCTTCTTTCACCTGTGTCACTCGCAGATTCGTACATGTTACAAACTCATCGTTAGTGAAACACGTAAGTCAATATTCTTAAGTTTTGTTATTTTTCTTATCTTTCTTGCATCCATCGTAACATAATATTATGTAAACGTGGTGCTCCCTATATATACATTGATATTTTTACAAAATCATGTTTCAATATATTTATATACCAAATTCAAAATACAAGTTAATATTTTCAATTTATCACAAAATAAATTACATATGTACATATAATTTCTAGTAAATCTTAACAACATAAAATATTTGTTTATAAATAAAAGTTAAAATTAATGTTGGTTGAGAGTGGGGAGAATTTGTTGGGTTAGAGTTGGTTATAGAATAACAGCAAAGAGAAGTAGATAGATACCAAAAGTGATGGTGTGGTACGAATTAGGTTCTGTATTCACGTCTTTTTGTTCGTTTGAGTGACGGAAAAGTTGCACCCTTTGCTTTCTTATGTCTACTTCTTTCTTTCATCAACATACTATAGAAAGAAAATAATTATTCAAAAGCTTTTTTCTAGGCAACTTTTAGACTTTAATCCAATGATTTTAATTTAAAATATTAAAGGACTAAGTTATAATTAGCTCATGATTAGTTGTGCCTAGTACCTTCTTAAGGATTTCATCCAAGGAATTAACGCACTCCCACGTGCTATTATTCTCTCCCTATTCATTTTTATGACTCATTCTTTATTTTATTATCCTTCATTTAGATCTCACTCTTTGTTCGATGTTGATATGCTAATAAGAGACAACAGAGCAAAATTTTAATTAAGTTTTGTGGTTATATATATAAACACACTTATGTGATTGGGTTAGCGATTGTAAACAGGTTATTTGGATCAAATTTGGCTTGAGATAAATTCTTGATCTTTAGTGAAATTAGTATGATATATATACGAATTTAAATATTTGTGATTATTTCTACATGATATATTTAATTGTCGGAGAACCAACACAAAATATTCTTACTTGCCTTTTTATCTCAAATCTCCACTTTTTGTTTTTTTTTTTTTTTTTTTTTTTTTGAAAAATTATATCCGGTAATTAGGGTCAAAAAGTATAAATGCTTAGCTATGGAAAAACATAACACAAAACAATTTTATATCATTTTTTATTTCCCGCCTTTTGTCGAATCCGGCCATTGACATCAAATTAACCTAGAATTATCAAACATTAAACACCATTTCTCGCGTTATCAGTTTTATTATACATTTCTAGCTTTATCTAAATTAACACCAAATTAGAAGATATATTAAATTAATTACTTTGTATTATATATAGTGCTAAGCTAGATTTGCAAGTCTTAAAGATTTGCATATATCTGTACTTTTTTAAGATATCTTGCGAGGATTACGTTTAAATTGTCTTTGGAACGAACAACTCATTTTGAGGAGCTTGTGTGACAGTTGTACTACAAACATTTTGATATTGGAATTTCACTGGAATTGATTACATAATGACTACAACAAAATTCTGCTTTAATTTATAACACTATGGTATGGGCTTTTACGTAAAAAGAAGTGGATGATGTAGTTATGAGACGATCAAGGTAGTAACTCTTGATGAGATTACAACGGCTTTTCTCTATTTTCAGTCGTCTCGAATACTCTATTCATTTATTAAAGATTATTTCATTTGACTTTTATGATCTCTTAAGACGCATCTTAAATCATAAATATCTTTAATTTTATACACATAAAATTTTTAATAAGTTAAGATTGAAAATTTATACACTAAAACAAATACAATAAGATCTCATATGATAAACTTATATATAAAATGTTAATGAAAAATTAAATATGATTGAGGTCAAAACTTTAAATTTGACTTTAAAAAATACAATTTGGCTATCATCTGGAGAGAGAGGGTAATCAAAATGAGTTTCGTTGATTTCCATATTAGTAATTAATCTTGAGGAAGTCTTAACGCCTTAACCGTTAGGCATTTAACAAGGCTATATAGTAAATTTAACATTACCTCCGCTTCACACTATGTGCAATAATTGGGTAATTTTTATGAGATATAAAATATTCAATTGTCACATATAATGTGAAATGAAGGTAGTATTTGAGTTTCATACTCATATTAAAAAGAATGGCAAAAGTATATTGAATGAAAGAAAAAGGAGCATTACAAAAATGCTCTAATAAACTAATAATACCATTGGGAACTTTGTAGAGTACCGTTGAAAATTTTTAAAGTACCACTTGAAATATCTTTAATACCACTACGAGCAGTTATACGGTTATACCACATAAATATCTAGTGGTTTTATTTGACCACCCAATACCACTACTCCCGCAAATTTTTTAATAATTACAAAAGTACCATGTTAGACACTTATAAAATGCGTATCGGTTAAGTGCTAGAATTGCCTCATTAATCTTGGTCAATGACTTTGGCTTGTATGCAAACTATGCACATTCAAATATGACCCTTAGAGATGGGTAGTGGGAAGCCTACCGTTGCCCAAATTCGATAATGGCTAATTGGGCCAAGTTTCACATAAGTTGGAAATTTAATATACAACTTGGATGTGCTGATCATTTGACCTTTTCTTACGAGAACAAACCTCTCTCTCTCTCTCTCTCTCTCTCTCTCTCTCTCTCTCTCTCTCTCTCTCTCTCTCTCTCTCTCTCTCTCTCTCTCTCTCTCTCTCTCTCTCTCTCTCTCTCTCTCTCTCTCTCTCTCTCTCTCTCTCTCTCTCTCTCTCTCTCTCTCTCTTATAAAGTTAAAAAAGTATCTCTCAAAACTAATCCATGTATTGGCTAGTACTCTAGTAGCCATAGTCCATAGGTAGTGGGTATAATGTTGTAATATGTAGTGTAAAAACTACCCAAAATCTAGCACCTTTTGCTAGAGAAAAAGGTAGTTTATTATTAATAAAATTGTTTCCCTTCTGTCAAAAAAGCATAACAAATTACTATCTAAAAAGGGTTTGTATTCTAATGGGTTTGCATAAAGTGATCCAATGAAACAATATAATCTGCTACTCGATTAGCTTATCTATAAATATGATTGAACTCCACATACAGGAATTGACGAAGAAGTTTGTTGACATATTCCATCAAAAGTCGAATCTTCTAGGGGCACTAAGCTTTGCCTTGCTAAATCTCAATAATAAGCAAGTTATCACCTTTAATATAAACATTTGAGAAATTATGAGATGGGCCAAAAGGAGCCCATTCCGGAGAGCAATAGCTTCGGCAATTAGGGGAGACGTCGTTCCTAAACTAAACGTGCGGCTACCGAATAGATATTGTTGGCAAAGTGATCTCTAAACAATATCTGCAACACCTAACCCATTTCAATCTGATCCATCAAAAATAATTTTAACAACACCAACGGGGATAGGGGACCAAAAGCTACATGAATGACATTAATCGAAGGATTGACAAAGATAGGAGTAGTTTCAAGAGAGTCTAAACGAGTCCTAACTGTCCATTCAAAACAAATTTCCTGAGCTCGGGATAGAGTATACAAGGAAGAAACATACGTATCTTAAATTAAATAAATAAATAAAACCAATATCAAGGGGAAAAGACCCCAACTAGTTGATAGTAGTTTCATGTTTCCAAAATGTTTAAACAACATTTAAGAAATGGAAAAGGTGATCTAGAGTCTTAGTACAAAGCTGACAAAAAGCCATAAAATTAGAACATTAATATGATGGTAGCAAGATTATCCCCTGTGGAAAGGGCATTATGTAATAATTGCCGTATAAACTCAATTATTAAGAATCTCTTTCCCAACTTTTATCCTCAACATTCCAAACCCTTAATCCTCAAGAGTCCTTACCCTAAATGATGTTGGGAAATTATCTAATTCCCAAAATACAGCCAATCTTTTTTTAATTCCCAAATTACCGTCCACATCAGCTAAGGGAAAAAAACCGGTTTTTTTTTATCGGTCCAGCAACAAACCGCTACTTGAAGTAACGGTGTTCTGGAAATAAACCGCTACTTCAAGTAGCAGTTTGTCTCGAAACACCATGAAGTAGCGGTTTTCCATTTTATGTAAATAAAAAAAATCAATTGAAGGTCGACCTTTTTTGAGGAAACGATTGATTTTCTCAACATCTCAATTGAAGGTCGGCTTTGACAGACGGTCATCGCCTCGACGGCCACCAACGCCTGGAGGTGGTGCGATTTTGCGAACGCTGATGGTCGTGGGTTGGGTCACGGTGGTGGTTTGATGGTGGTGGCTCAATTGAGGTCGCCTGGTGGGAGCTGTGATTGTTTTCGGGGATTAGGCTGTTGTTTTTGCTGTTGGTGGCTGGGTAAGGGTGGTTGGGGCTCCTTTGGTGGGTTCGATGGTTCGGCGTGGTTGGTGGTGTGGTGGGTGTGGTGGAGGAGAGGGAAGATGAGAAGGAGATGGCAAGAGACGCCATTGAAGGAAGCAGGAAGGTTTGGAGGAAAGGGAAAAAGAGGAAAATGGGGAGACTGATGAATGAGACAAACTGGTACTTCAAGTAGCGGTGTATGAAATTGAAACCGCTACTTGAAGTAGCGGTTTATTCCCATAACACCGCTACTTCAAGTAGCGGTTGGTTGCTGGACCGATAAAAAAAACTGGTTTTTTCCCTTAGCTGACGTGGACGGTAATTTGGGAATTAAAAAAAGATTGGTTGTATTTTGGGAATTGCATGTTTTCCTAACATGTTTTCCTAACAATATTTAGGGAAAGGACTCAATCCTCAACTAAATGTAGTAATTAAAAAAAAAACATTAATATATACAATTAATATATACCGTGCTTTAGCACAAGTACGCTCTAGTTTTTGTCAACTTCAAAGTAATATTAACATACCTATTTCATTTTATTTGTAGCACGCTTCTTTAACTGCCCTATTTTTCTTTTTCGATAAAAAAAAAATTAAAAAAAAAAAAAAACTTATTTTTTCTTATCAAACGCTACTATTCTTATTTCAGTATCCCATAATATTTACACATTTTCACTCATTTTACCCTACTTTATCCACCATTTTGTTTTATTTACTTCCACTACTTTTTTAAGCTCTTTCACATGCATTTGTTTTAATTTTTTGGATAAATAGTAAATGTTAAGGAAATTACTCTCTCTGCTTTGAAATGATCATAACACTTTCCTTTTACGTATGTTTCATAATAATTGCAACACTTTCTTATTTGGTGAGAACTCCACTTTCACAATTATTTTTGGCAAATTCTCTTTGACAACACTCAAGTTTTTCATTTTCTCTTTGGTAAATTGCAAAAAATTCAATTCTCTTTGGTAATCTTATGTTATTGATTACCAATGAAAAGTGTTATTTTTTTTTTAATAATTAAATTATTATAAAAATATATTTAAAAAAAAAGCCAACCCCTCCCCCACCCCACCTAGCCACCAGCAGCTCCTCCCCTTGCCGGCGGCCAGACGGCCCACCCTCGGCCGGCGACGCCCAGCCTCCCCCACCCCCGGCCGGCGACACCCTGCCTCCCCCGCCCCACCTCTTCTTTATCCCCCATCCCGACCCCTCCCATTTCTCCCACCCAACGCCCCATCGCCGACCGCACTAACACCTCGAAAATCGACCCCCTTCTCCTACGACCCCCCTCACACTGGCAAACCCCGAACGCTGAGGCAAAGGGTTTTAGCTCTGCTTTCTCTTTTTCTCTCCCTTACAAAACCCCTGCAATTAAAAACCTCTGAACTCCTAACCATTGAGGGAATCTCTACCAGCGCTTCCCCAAATCAAAATCCGAGAAATGCGAGACGATTTCACGAAATTCAAGTTCAAAAAAACCGATTCAAGCGTCGCTAACCGTCGCCGTCGATCTCGTCAAAATCGAAGTTAATTCCTCCATTCTCAACGAAGAGCTCATCGCTCACTGTCTCGGCCTCATCCCTCTCGTCAGCGAGCGTACGATGGCAATGCGCTTCTTCAGCGACTATGACACCTGCGATGATAACGGTGTTAACTGATATGATACTAAAAACAATAAAGCAGTAAACTTATCTCTTGAAGCGTGAATCAGATAAACAGTAGCCGTGTCGTGGTGAACCACTGACCTAAAAGACGATTCCGCGCTACCTCCTGGTGCAGTAGACAAGAAGCGGTTGTCTTCCAAGATAAGCATGGCGCCGGAGTTTATGTGCACTCACAAACCCGACTAGAATTCAGAATACTTGCCCAGAAATAAAAGAACAGTGTTTAGTTATTTTAAGAGAGAAGAGAGAGAAATGTTTGTTCTGTGTCTTTTGGTGAAATGGGACTGGGTTTATATAGGCAGCAAGGAGGAAGATGGGTAGCAACGACCAGCAAGAAAAAAGGAAGAAACGACCATATGATTAATGCCAAAAATGAAGCAAAACGGCTAACCGTTACTGTCCAAATAGAACGCAGCCAAGAAATTGTCTAGATTCATCTGGTTCAGTCAAAAACCACAATCAATGAGTGTAACGGTTTAGCTGTAATCAAGGGATTAATGGCTAAACAATTTCCTAATAAAGAGGGAATCCCAACAGTAAAAAACGGCTAGAACAAATAAGGAATATTCTGTCAAATAAAATTCCTCCAAAAATAAAAGGACCCACGCCCGCGCATCGCATTCCCCAAGACCCCAAGTCCCGAGGCCCGAGCCCGACCCAACCCGGCTCGGCGCACGCGCGCGCTTGTGTGTGATACAACACCCACCTCCAAGTAACTCAACTAAGAGGTACTAACATAGTACAATATAAAAATAAGGAGAAAACCTTTCCCTCCACCAATGTGGGATTTTTCCCTTTTCATTTGTGACTCTCACTCTCTCTTGTTTTTCTCTCCTTCACTCAACACTTATTTTTTTATATCAATAACTTCCAACAATCCCCCACAGGTTTGAAGATATGAAAAAAGAAAGGAAGAATAAATAATTCTGGGCAAAACAAAACAATTGCATAAGTGTCAATGTCTCGCGACTTGAATTAACACATAGTGGACATCGAGCTATGATCCCTCACCTACCAAGTGACCTTCGTCTTGAACTTAATAGGGAGTTAGGGACCCATCACTTTGAGCCACACAATTGAACATGTATAATATTCTGAAATTCCGCGAATAAAAGTGACGCATTATACTGGCCATACGTCCAAGCCTGGATGCTCATAGGTGCTCTAGAGTATAAACCCACGAAATACTCATAGGAAGCGGCCACACTTCCACACCTAAGTAGGTGAATCCCATCAAGTGTGAGCTACAACACACCACCAAAAATATGGATATGGGTTCATTAAGAGCCATATGCTCAAACTCTTTCTCATTTGTAGCTAAGCACAAAACAAACATCTAGAGATGGACAAAAAAATAAAAATTGTGCTTCCGAATTATTATATAATGTTCCCCTTTGAACTCATAATGAGAAGGAGTTCACTATTTCACAATTCATACAACGAGCTTTAGCCCCATCTCTTCCGATGTTTCCAAAACTAGTTTTCTACATAGGCCTTTAGTTAACGGATCCGCAATGTTCTTTTCGAACTTAACATAGTCCAGTGATATCACCCCTTCAGACAACAGATTTCTGACATCCTTATGCCTCAGACGAATGTGTCTCTTCTTCCCATTATAGGCATGGTTGTGTGCAACAGCAATCGCAGCTTGTGAATCACAATGAAGTGCAACTGAAGGAGCTGGCTTACCCCACAGTGGAATATCAGCAAGCATGTTTCTCAACCATTCTGCCTCATGACCTACCAAT
This sequence comes from Chenopodium berlandieri, assembly GCA_034703905.1. Classification (NCBI taxonomy): domain Eukaryota; kingdom Viridiplantae; phylum Streptophyta; class Magnoliopsida; order Caryophyllales; family Amaranthaceae; genus Chenopodium; species Chenopodium berlandieri. The sequence continues at coordinate 48,638,243 of CM068289.1, forward strand.
TCAAGAGCAATAAACTCAGATTCCATAGTAGACATAGCAGTACAAGATTGCTTACAAGATTTCCAGGATACGGCTCCACCCCCAAGGGTGAAGATATAGCCACTGGTGGAGTTAACTTCATCATTATCGGATTCCCAGTTGGCATCACATAAACCCTCCAAAACTCCTGGAAATTTGGATTAATGCAAACCCCAATCCAAAGTACCCTTAAGGTACCTAAGCAACCTCCTTAGAGCAATCCAATGATCACTGCTTGGGTTATGAGTGTACCTGCTCAACCTACTAATAGAATAAGCAATGTCAGGTCTAATGTAGTTCATAAGAAACATAACACTACCAATAATTCTAGCATACTCAGACTGATCAATTGGATCACCATTATTTTTCTTCACGTGGAAGCTCGGGTCATATGGAGTCTTAACTGGATCGACATTAAAATAGTCAAACTTTTTAAGAAATTTTTCAACGTAGTGTGACTGATTAAGACATATGCCATTTGGAGTCCTTTTGATTTTTACTCCCAAAATCACATCTGCCTCATCCATGTCTTTCATTTCAAAATTCGAACTCAAAAACTGTTTTGTTTCATTTACTCGATCCAGGTTAGTTCCAAAGATTAACATATCATCCACATAACGACAAATAATCACACAACTAAGACTATCATGCTTAGAATAAACACAAGAATCACCTTCATTAACATGAAAGCCGTTACCAGTCATAGTTTTATCGAATTTGTCATGCCATTTCTTTGGAGCTTGCTTAATCCCATACAATGACTTGACTAATTTACAAACCTTATTCTCTTGGCCCGGAACAACGAACCCTTCAAGTTGGACCATGTAAATTTCCTCATCCAAGTCACCATTCAAAAAAGCAGTTTTGATATCCATTTGATGAACAACAAGATAAAAAATGCACGCAAGAGCAATTAAAGTCCTAATGGTTGCAATTTTAGTGACAGGGGAGTAAGTATCAAAATAATCAATTCCATACTTTTGAGTAAAACCCCTCACTACTATCCTTTCCTTATACTTGTCTATGGATCCATCGGCTTTCAATTTTTTCCTAAAGATCCATTTACAAGTAATGGGCTTACAACCTCTAGAAAGTTCAACCAATTCCCAAGAGTTATTATTAAGAATTGATTGCAATTCACTATCAATTGCTTCTTTCCAAAATACAGCATCAACTGACCTCATTGCCTCATCATAGGTTCTTGGATCATCTTCTAAAACAAAGATATGCACAAAATCATCATTAATTAAGGAAGATTCAGATAAAAAGGAAGTAATAAAATCAGGACCAAAACTGTTGTCCTTTCGTGCCCTTTTGCTTCTCCTCGGCTCTAAAACAGAATTATCATTAGTAATAGGAGAATTAGAAATAGGTAAACTAATAGAACTACTAGCAGGTAATTCACTATCATAAGGGGGAGACATTTTCCAAGGAAAAATGTTCTCAAAGAATTATGCATCTCTTGCCTCAATGATATGGCCACCTGCATAAGAGTTGTTAGTACCTTTAACAAGAAAACGATAAGCTGCACTTTGATAAGCATAACCAACAAAAATAGAGTCAACTGTTTTAGGACCAATCTTATCCCTCTTGAAACTAGGTATGCCTACTTTTGCTAGGCACCCCCACACTTTCAAGTATTTCAGGTTCGGCACTCGACCTTTCCATATCTCGTATGGAGTCTTGTCAATCTTCTTATGAGGAACCCTGTTCAAAACATGACAAGCAGAAAGAATAGCCTCCCCCCCACATATTGTTAGGAAGCCCATAACTAATAAGCATAGAATTCATCATATTCTTTAAAGTTCTATTTTTCCTTTCAGCTATACCGTTCTGTTCGGGTGAATAGGGAGCTGTCGTCTCATGTACAATGCCGAGTTGCTCACAAAATGCCTTAAGAGTGTCAGGGTTGTACTCACCACCCCTATCACTCCTAACTAAGCATGGGCACGGGCCGTGCCGGCACGCGGGCGGCACGGGCACGGCACGACTCCGGCACGGCCCGGCACGGCACGGTCGCCGGCACGGCACGGCACGGCGGCCCACCTGTGGGCCGTGGGCCGTGCCGTGAGCAAAATTGGGGGATTCGGCACGGGCACGGCACGTGGCACGCCGGGCGGCACGGTGGCCGGCACGTGGGCCGGCACGCTGGCACGACCCGGCGGCACGGCACGTGGCACGGCACGGCACGGCACGGCACGGCACGGCACGGCCCGTGCCATATGGCCGTTGGAAAACTAGCCGTTTATGGCCGTTTTCCAACAGCTATAAACGGCTAGTTTTCCACCCCTTTTCCCACCCAAATTCCCTATAAATACCTCATATTTTAAAATGCTTGAATACCCTCATACCGGTCTTAACATTTCACATCATTTAATGGAAGTCATTGATGCATATAGTCTTAGGGATAAAATCATGTCAATGACTTTCGATAATGCAACTTCTATGACATATAGTGCGAATTTGGTCAAAAACCAATTGACCGATGTTATATTAGATGGAAATGCACTTCATGTTAGATGCATTTGTCATGTTCTTAACTTGTGTGTGAAGGATGGAACACAAGCAATTGGTCCATTTTATCACAAAATAAGGAATGCTATTATGTCTATTAATAGCTCTAACATGAGATATCAAGAATGGAAAGGTTTTTGCAGGCAACAACGGATAAAAACCATAAAAATAGCACCGGATTGTCCAACTAAGTGGAACTCCACCTATGAAATGTTGAGTCGGGCAATCGAGTACAAGGTTCATTTAACACTTTTTTATAATATGAAATTTCCACAAAATGCTTTACTAGAAGATGATTGGGTTAATTGTGAAAAATATATGCAATTTTTACAATTACTATATGGTATGACACATTGTTTTTCTTCTGTATATAATCCTTGTTCTCATTCTTTTCTTAGTAATGCATGTTTACTTGCACAACTTTTTGCGGAACACCGATCTCAACATGTTTATCGTGGATATCTTCCATCCATGGAGGAAAAATGGCGTAAATATTACACCGATATTCCTATGATTTATATTTTTGCTTCTATTTTAGATCCTAGGCAAAAATATGATGGCACCTTTTTATTAATTGATATTTATTATACTAACATGAATTTTGAAGATGATGTTGAAGCTTTTAAAACTAAGGTGACAAATGCATTTTTTTCTTTATACTCCACCTATGAAAGTAAATATGGAACCGTGTCTCGATTTGCCCCTTCTCAAACATCCAAAAATGCAAGTAAACGGGCCAAAGGTTTATTTGCACAAGCTGCTAACATGATGTCCAAGTTTTCAGGTACGGAATCATCATCAAGTAAGAGAACACAAAGCGATGTTTCGGAGTTGCAAATGTACTTAAGTTACGACTTCATGAAAGGCATGGACGATGAAGAGAAGTTTGGCCTCGACATCCTCGATTGGTGGAAATCACAAACCGTGAAACATCCAATTTTGTCGGCAATGGCTCGTGATATTTTTGCAATCCAAGTCTCCTCCGTTGCCTCCGAAAGAGCTTTTAGTGCGTCGGGACGAGTTTTAGACGATAGAAGAACAAGACTAAAACCCGAAACACTTGAAATGTGTGTTTGCTTCAAGGATTGGTTGGATGCCGAAACTCGTTCTCAAGATCGTACTTATGCACAAAACGACGACGATGAAGGAACGTCGACTTCTTTTAGTTCTCATACTTCTCAATCAACTCAATTGGCGGATGAACTTGAACCTCTAGAAGACGAAGACGAAGACGAAGATGAAGACGAAGGCGAAGACGAAGACGAAGACGACCAATAATAATTACATGATTACATATTTACATTATACACTATTGTATTCTTTTTGTATTATCTAACTTCGTATTCCGTATAATAAATGAAGTTATTCAATATTCATACACTATTGTACGATTTTTAATTATCATTACTTATTTTGTATTATTGAATTATCGTACATTCGTACCGGCTACCGTCATATAATAAAATAAGTTATTCTTCAATTTTTTGTGTTTTCGGATTATCGCACTCGTATTTTTTTTTATTATATGCATTGTTGTTTTTTACTAAATTAATAAAATTGTTTTTATTTGTTTAAATAAACTTAAACATAATTATTAATTAGATAAATAATTTATATAACCTAAATTAAAATAAAGTTGTTCAAAAAATGAAAACAAAATATATTAACATTAACATTTAACATAAACATAAATTAATCACATATATTAAGTTGTACTAAAAAAATATATATATCGTATAATTCGTTTTTTTTTTCATTTATTAAAAAAAAAAAAAAAAAAAAAAAAAAAAAAAAAAATTAAGCTGGCACGGTTTGGCCCGCGGCCCGGCACGGCACGACCCGCAAGGCACGTGGGCCGTGCCGTGCCGTGGGCTGGGGTGTGCCAAATTCAGGCACGGCACGGCACGGCCCGCCGCGGAGCCGGCACGGCACGGCACGGCACGGCCCCCACCCCGGCACGGCCAGGCACGGCCCGTGCCCATGTTTACTCCTAACTCTCTTAATCTTCTTGTTCAATTGGTTTTCTACCTCAGCTTTATATTTAAGGAACATTTCCTCAGCTTCGTCCTTAGACCTGAGAAGATAAACCATGCAAAAACATGAACAATCATCAACAAAGGTAATGTAATACTTCTTACCCCCTATGCTCTCGTGATTATTAAAATCACCCAAGTCACTATGAACAAGTTCTAGTACTTCAGTCTGTCTATCTACTGATTTAGATGGCTTCTTTGTGAATTTTGCTTCAACACAAATTTGACATTTCGAAAAATCAGTGTTAGAAAAACGTGGAATCAAATTTAGGTGTTTTAGGCTTTTAATCGAATCAATGTTAACGTGACCTAATATAGCATGCCATAAATCAATAGACTCGGCAATATAAGCGGAAGAAGTACTAGCATTCTTATTCATAGTGTTAACTTTAACATCAAGAGTAAAAAGCCCCCCATTACAAAAGCCCTTCCCCATAAATTCCCCATTGCGAGTAAGAACTAATCTATCAGAATCAAAGGAGAGCTTTAGTCCAGCCTTCATTAGTAAACTGCCAGAAATTAAATTCCTGCACATCTCTGGAACATGCAAAACATTAGTGAGAGTAAGCAATTTTCCAGAAGTAAGAGTGAGAACGATCTTCCCTTTGCCTTGGATAGAGGCAGAGGCTGAGTTTCCCATGAAGACATTTCACCTTCAACCTTGTCATAGGTGGTGAACATGTCCTTGTTGACGCAAATGTGCCTGGTTGCTCTAGTGTCAACAATCCACTCAGCAGCATTACCTGTAAGGTTAGCTTCTAAAACAACAGCAACAATAACGTTAGAATCCTCAATAAGATTCGCTTGTCTCTGTCCATTGTTCTTCTTCTTGATCCTGCAATCCTTAGCCTAGTGATCAGTCAGCCCACACTCAAAATAGGTACCCTTAAACTTGTACTTCTCAACCTTCCCCTTTAGCTTAAGAAAACTGTTTTTGGCTTTGGAGCGGTTGTTTGGTTTGGGTTCAATATTGGCTTTGGCAGAAGAAGAGGAAGGGAAAACAGAATGGCCTTTGTCTTTGATACGGTTTTCCTCCTCAATTTTGAGGTGTCCTACAAGCTCCTCTAAGGTTAGGTCTTTCTTTTTGTGCATTAACTGGTTACGAAATTCCTTCTAAGAGGGAGGGAGTTTCTCAATGAGAACAATAGCAAGGGTAATATCACAAATAGATAGACCTTCAGCAGCCATATTAATACATACATTCTCATAAGCATGAATCTGATCAATGATAGGCTTATCATCAACAACTTGAAAACTTAACCACTTACTAACACAATAACGTTTAGTACTAGCATCATCAGCCCCATATTTTTTCTTTAAAGCATCCCAAATATCCTTAGCATGATAAAAACCCATATAAATATCCAACAGATTATTTGACATATGATGCAGCAACATGCCCTTACAAGTTCTATCATCTTTAGCAAACTTAACATAAGTTTCAGACAGATCATCCTTATTAACAGGTTCAACAATATCATCAAGCACATATGCAACACCAATCTGTTCCAAATAAAAACGCATCCTAACAGCCCAACGTTTATAATTCTTGCCATCAAGAGGTTCTAACTTAGACATATCAGGAATCATAAATTTGGAAGCCATAATCGTCTTTTAGATTGTTAATTGATATGATACTAAAAACAATAAAACAGTAAACTTATCTCTTGAAGCGTGAACCAGAAAAATAGTAGTCGTGTCATGGTGAACCACTGACCTAAAAGACGATTCCGCGCTACCTCCCGGTGCAGTAGACAAAAAGCGGTCGTCCTCCAGGATAAGCACGGCACCGGAGTTTATGTGCACTCACAAACCCGACTGGAATTCAGAATACTTGCCCAGAAATAAAAGAACAGTGTTTAGTTATTTTAAGAGAGAAGAAAGAGAAATGTTTGTTCTGTGTCTTTTGGTGAAATGGGACTGGGTTTATATAGGCATCAAGGAGGAAGATGGGCAGCAACGACCAGCAAGAAAAAAGGAAGAAACGACCATATGATTAATGCCAAAAATCAAGCAAAACGGCTGACCGTTACTGGCCAGACAAAACGCAGCCAAGAAACTGTCCAGATTCATCTGGTCAGTCAAAAACCACAATCAATGAGTGTAACGGTTTAGCTATAATCAAGGGATTAATGGCTAAACAATTTCCTAATAAAGAGGGAATCCCAACAGTAAAAACGGCTAGAGCAAATAAGGAATATTCTGTCAAATAAAATTCCTCCAAAAATAAAAGGATCCACGCCCGCGCATCGCATTCCCCAAGACCCCAATTCTCGAGGCCCGAGCCCGACCCGACCCGGCTCGGCTCGGCGCACGCGCGCGCGCGCGTGTGTTTGTGATACAACACCCACCTCCAAGTAACTCAACTAAGAAGTACTAACATAGTACATAGTGCTGTTAATCGTTTGGTTGAGGCTCGTGGTGGTGATGTAGGTCTTTCTATGTTGTTAGTGGATTTCCAGAATGCCTTTAATTTGGTTGATCGTACGGCTTTACTACGTGAGGTCCGTCTCCGTTGTCCAGCTCTCTCGCGTTGGGTTGAATTCTGTTACTCTTCTCCAGCCAGGCTATTTTATGGGGAGAATACCTTAAGGTCATGTCAAGGTGTGCAGCAGGGTGATCCTCTTGGCCCTTTTCTTTTTGCTTTGGTGCTCCATCCGTTGGTTTGGTGCTTAGCTTGTAAATCAGCAAGAGTAGCATCATTGTAAGGGGCAAGACTAGAAGACGAAATGTCGAATCAGGAATTCTTTCGACTTATGTTTGCAGGCTTGGTATTTGGATGATGGCACTATTATTGGTGACACTTTGGTGGTAAGGAAGGTTATGGAGTTGATTTTAGTGGAGGGACCTCGTCTCGGTCTCCATGTTAACGTTGAGAAAACGGAAGTTTTCAGGCCCACAGAGGACCCACGTAGCCGTCTGGCTGGTGTCTTTCCTCTAGATATTGCTCGTCCTGTTCATGGTGTTAAGTTGCTTGGTGGTCCCGTCAGTGTGGATGCCTCTTTCTGTGGTGAGCTTGTTTCGTAGAGAGTGTCGAAGACCATTGTGCTCATGGATGCTGATGCTAAGCTTGAGGATCCCCAATGTGAGTTGTTACTGCTTCGTGCGTGTATTGGGGTTTTAAAACTCTACTTTTCTATGCGCACTTGTCCTCCTCGTCTTTTTGAAGAACCCAGATTTCTTTTGATGTGGCCCTTCGGGGTTCTTTGGAGCGCATTGTAACTGCTTCGGGGCCAGGTTTTGGTGATTGGCAATGGCGACTTGCCACCTTACCTTTTTCTTATGGTGGATTGGGTGTCTATTCAGCGGGTGATGTTCGACACTATGCTTTCCTTGCGTCGCGTTTGCAGTCTTCTGGTCTTCAGGCTTCACTTCTTCGCAATTCTGGTATTGTTGGTCCAGGTCCGGCCTTCGATGGCGCGCTGTGGAGACTGACCTTTTGCGTAACCCTAGTGAGATCGCTGCCCCCAAACTCATGAAGAAATTGGCAGATATATATTTCACGAAGGTCACTGCATCTGTAGAATCCACTTTCTCCTTATCTCAACGTCAGGTTGCCTTATGGAAGTCCCATCAAGGGGATCACACTTCTGCCTGGTTGTGAGCGGTCCCGATATCAGGTTTGGGTCAGACTATGAATGGTAAGACTTACCGTTGTGTTCTTTGCTACCGGTTGGGTGTTCCCATGTTCTCCGTTTCGACACCTTGTTTTGCTTGCTCAAGGGTTTTCGATGGGGATATTTTTGGGGATCATGCAGTGTCTTGTGCTTGGATGGCGGGTTTTAAACATCGGCACAACGTTGTTCGTGATACCCTTGTTGATATTTGTTTCCGCTCTGGGATTTCTGCAAGGAAGGAGGTCAACGTTGGGTTGACTGGAGGGAACGACGGGGCTCTTCGACCAGCAGATGTGTTGCTTTATTCTTGGGATAGAGGCCTAGATGTATGTGTTGACTTGACGGGGTGTTCTCCATTGACACAATCTGGGTTGTCTGACTTCGTTCCTGGTCGTGTTGTGTCGGCTGCGGCCCAGCGGAAGCGAGACAAGTATGGGGCGCGTTGTAGGGCTATTGGCTATGGTTTTCTTCCTTTCTCCTTTTCTTCATTGGGAGAATTAGAGAAGGATGTTGTTGCGTTGCTGAAGCGGGTTCAGACGTTCACTAAGACTCGGGATATTGGTGCTCGTGCGGCTGCTCACATCTTCAACAGGATTGGGTTCGCTATAGCTAGAGGGGTGGGGGCCCAGATTGTATCTCGGCTCCCCACTAATTTCTTGTAAATCATTTGACTTTGTAGGTTTTTGTTATAATAATAATAATAATAATAATAATAATAATAATAATAATAATAATAATAATAATTTCGTTTTAGGTTCTACTTAGTCAATTTTTTCATATATAGAAAGGTTCTTCGTCACAAAAATGACCACTTCAAAAGGTCTTTTCTGACAAATTTTCCAAAATATCTTATGTTACATTGTCATTTATTAGATCTATTTAAATCTTCTAGTCTTGCAAATAAAAAATTTTAATGGAACATATATTTTACTCTTCTCGTTTCTGTTTTTAAATTTCTACACTGTAGTTTTTACCATTAAGTTATACATATTCTCGATTGTCTTTTTCTCTCTCTTTTGCGGTTCCTCTCTCTTCTTTTTTTTTGCCTTTCCGTTCCTCTTTTTTTTTCTCTTCCTTTTTTCTTTATTATGCCCCTTCCTTTTCCATCTCTTTGCACCTAACACATTTTTTTTTCTTTTGAAAATTACAGAATTTAATAGTATGGAACAATTGTTTTACATCTTTGGTAGTTGCGTAGAACGCCTGTTGCACATTACTTGTATGGTAGTCTAAGCGCCATCTAAGCAGTGTTGTAACTATTATCATTATATTATGTCAAAAAAAAATAAACAAACAAAAAAAAAAAAAAACTACTATCATTATGTAACCAGTTTATTTCTAGAGTTTTGCTTATTTTATAATTACAATTCATCCAAGCATTGCTCAAAACTATTTTGAATATGATAAATTGTCAATTTCTACATTCAAACTTCGGTAATGCATGAAAACGCTTAAATTTAGATAGACAGCAATAATAATGGTCAAACAAAGGCTGATCTAAAACATCCTTACCTATAATGTGTTGTTTTAACTAAATATAGCTTAATATAGCAAAATTTAAGTGTCATTTATATAAAGAAACCATAATACAAGAAAAATAAATAGCAAATGAACCTATTTCAACCATCCTTGCCTCATTTACGGGTAAAAAAATCCTATGCCATCAACCATGAAGTCGTCTCTTCTTGGCATCATTTTGGCCGTGTTATTTCTTGTGGTATTTGTCTCTAATGTTCATGCCAAGAGGCCAAACTTCCGGCCTGGTCCGTGGAGAATCGGTAGGGCTACCTTTTACGGTGGCTCAGATGGCTCGGGAACTTTTGGTAATTACTTCTCCATATTATTACTCTATCCATCTCTAAAAGTTTCCTATTTGAACAATAATTGTATTAAAAAAAACAAAGCATATGGAACTTATAGAGATGGGAGCATTATTTTAGTCATGTCACCATTATTGTTATTGTTAATAAATTACATAGCTAGATTCCATTGAGTACATATGCATGTATGTTCATAGATTACGCATGCATGGTGAATTTAAATAGCAATATAAGAATGATCAACCTTTTCCTAAGAAAATATATGTGTGGCGTGACTCTCTCTTTCTCTTTGAAATGGAAAATGAAAGTTAAGCACCTATTCAATATAAAATTATTTTTATTATTTCAAAATAAAAGATTATAGAGCCTTATATACTCTGCAAGTAAATTGTTAAGGCTACGAATCTTAATAATGCAAGTAAATTGTTTTTTAAAAGGAACATAACTCATGTATGAGTTGACGTTATTTGTCTCACATTAAATAAATAGAGAAAAAATTTATTATCACGCTACTACTCCCATTATAAATTGGTTTTTGGAAGAATCATATTGGACTTGTATGTGGTCAAACTCTCCTTCAATATATGTTTATAATTTATATACGGCCCAACTAGATTAGTCTTATTTAAAAGTTCAATTCTAGGGGTGAATGCATCTGCATAGAGTATATGAAAGTGCACAAAGTTGATTAAAGTTGGATTTGAATGTAAACAGAAGGAGCATGTGGATATGGAGATATAACAACCAAAGAAGGCAAAGGGGGGTTTGGAGTGCAAACTGCAGCTATAAGCACAGCATTGTTCAACAATGGAGCAGCTTGTGGCTCTTGCTATGAGCTCAGTTGTGAAGAGCCTGCAAAGGGCTGCAAAGCTGGTGCATCTACCATCACCATTACCGGCAACAACTGGTGCCCTGACGGAGGGTGGTGCAGCCCTCCGCAGGAGCATTTTGATCTCACTCAACCAGCCTTTCTTCAAATTGCCGAGTACAAGGCTGGCGTTGTCCCAATTAAATACCGCAGGCATGTAAATCATGAAGCACTCCATTTGTTCGGAATTATATCACACTCCTAACTCCTCATAATGCTGCATTTTCTCTAAGTCAGCTATTCATGAAGCAATGAGCTAGGAAGTGATTTACAGAACTTCAGAGAAATCAATCTGCTTGAGAATTTTCAAACATGGATTTATTTCGCCCCCCAAATATATATATATGTTGATACATGACTTGCCACAATTTTCTTTCTTTTGTTTTTTTTTCCCCCCTCCATATCACAAAACTAACAGATCAGAGAATCAGAGTAACTGAATCGAATGTTTTATGCATGACATGCAGGGTTCCATGCATAAGAACAGGAGGAATCCGTTTCAGCATATCTCCGCATTCGAACCCATACTACCTGCTGGTGTTGATATGGAATGTCGCAGGTGCAGGGGATGTAGAAAGTGTAATGATAAAGGGAGATAAGGGTAAGCCATTTAAACCAATGAAGCGCAACTGGGGCCAAAACTGGGAGAGCGATGACAATTACGTAGGGCAGTCCATTACCTTCAGAGTCAGAACCAGCGATGGCAAGAAGTCTACTTCATGGCATGTTGTCCCAAACACTTGGCAGTTTGGTCAGACATACGAAGGCAAGAACTTCAGATAAATTTTGCTCGAAGCTTACGCTCTTCACCAGCTAACACCAAATTCCTTCTGAAGTTTGATGCTGATATATAATCACTAGTTTATCTCTCTAAAGCTGTAACTTTTCATGCAAAATTTAAATAAATAAAGAAAAAAGAAAAGGGGAAAAAATATATGCTCTATTTAGCACCAAAACTCTTCAATATCTCAATATATACACGATGACATGAATTCATGTAGTGAGAAAGCAAAAACTGAATATAAATAAAACTCAGGCTTGAAGAAGAATACGTGTGCATATACTTATGCAGTACTTCAATTCTGTGTCACTCGCATTACTCCATTTTGAGGGTGATTTCCTCTAAAACACAAATGCAGGTGAATAGATTTGTGTATTATAAGCACAAACCCCACAAGTCGGATTGTCACGTAAGACTTAAAGCTCCCAGTACAATATGTATGGTATCAAACTCAATGTTGACCAAAAACCCACCAAATCATCAGTGCCAAGTTCAATTTTCCGTCTTCCTTAACATCACATCGGAAAATCATGCAAAGAGATGTCTTCAGTTCATAACATTCCCCATACAGCATAAGATAGCCCTAAGAATTCTTGAATATTCAGAGGGGCATGCGGTTAATTAACCTTGCACAATGCATTTGCCACTTTCCTACCGGACTTAACCCTGCTGTTATCGCACAACAGTCCAAGCATGCCCATCACTTCCCTGTTTCTGCTTCTTTTTTCTCTTCCGTTCCTCTCTCGTGTCTGTTTTTCCAGCATTTCGTTTCGCAAGTCGTGAACGGATTTCCAGCAACTTTGATTTAGCGTCTCGGAAAGGTGCATCAGACTTCATAGCCATTAGTTGCTGAAATAGCACATGAAAGAATTAGTTTCCTTGCTTGACATGCTTGTTGCACAACTGTCAGTATAATGATGACCTCAACAAATAAGATTGCGTGTATACATACCTTGAGATGGTCCATTGCAGCAAGGTTAAAGCCAAGAGTATCTTTGCAATCCTGATACATAAATTAAATATTAATCAGCATCATTTACTTGGAAGAAACAAATAACCAGAGGATAAAGCAGATTATCTCAAACTCTCAATGTCCAAATACCATAGAAATGGAAAGATGATAGCTCTGTATATACAAAGGTGCCAAATGGGTTATTTGGGTGATGAGTCTTTCAGTTCGGGCTGAGACAGGTTACGTTGGGTTGGGTCATATTCAGGTCTATAGTAAATTAGTCAATCATAAAAAGTAACCAATCTTAATCCCTTTTTTTTTGGGTCAAGTTTGTCGATTTCAGGTTAAGTTCAGGTCGGGGTCAGGTCGGTTTGCTATGTCAGTGATGCATAGGAAACGATGGTGGTATGCAAGCCTGAGGGAAAGGGGGAAGCCTCACCTCCTGAAAAAGGCATCATAAAAGTTCCCAAAACACTCAAAAGTCACTATACTGCTCATCTTGGCTACAAGCAGCACATATACGAGAAGGTTGGAACTCAACGGCTATGCAAATTTTTGTTACCTTTACCACCCAAGTTAGATGGCCACAAATCAGAAACCTAATTATTGATAAAACCAGGACTGAGTTTATTCATCACCAATCAGTAGTTAAACTATATTGTGTCGTGTCCATACTTGAGTACAAAAATGTGAACAGAATGAAAATAAGAATTGCAAGCTAAGAGCCCACTAAAATAACGCATTAAAAAAATCTTGCAGGAATCAACAGCATTAGATCATAGGATACCTTCACTCTTGAATGCAGGACATCTTTAAGAACCGTCAAGACTGGTCTTGCTGAAGGTGTGCTAATTAACTGATGATAATGTGTCTGCAGCAATACAACTGCAACCCTGCATATGAGCTCAACCTGCATTTGCAATGTGTGGCGTCAATGTTTGATCCTCACTACTTCCAATGTGAACCACCTCACAGAAAGAGGTTAACAAACTGAGAAAAATACTTCCAAAGTTCCAAGATGCATGATTACATTCCAAGTACCATCAAGTACGTTCAGCATGTACTTGTGTGTGTGTGTGTGTGTGTATGAAGAGGAAAAGAATAGATATTTGTTTGTTGGGCACTTAACATGATCACAAGACTTAATATCTTCTTTTATACCTTCGGTGTCCTCTTTTCTTCACAATGATGAATTTGATGGGGTTAAACAATCAATGAACATTTAAGGAAATAGTATCAGTTGCTCCATATCTAGAAAAAAAAATTAAGAAAATCTGTACAAAATTTTTATAAACTTAGAAACAGAAAATATTGTCAATAACCTTGTTTGACATATACATGTACAACTGCAAAAACAAAAATACAACTAGGCAGTAAAATACACATTAGCAAAAAAACAATGGGCAACCCACAGATAAACATTTTAATATTAGCAAAAAAATGTTCTTTAAGTTGTTTTGCTGTTTTAAGTCTAAAATATTAAAGGAATTTCAGGGAAAATTGAAATAAAACAACAAAAATAAATAAACAAAATGGGCAAAAATGACCCAAGAAACAAAAAACATTCAATAACATGAGATATAAACAATCTAATAGGAATATATCAGTATGAATGAGATCTGACCTTTTCAGAATTTGAGGTCCAATTTTTCAGATATGAAAGAAGTTTTAGAGCATCAGAAAATGGTACTGCCTGCAATCAATTCAAAAAGAAGGTTAAGAAAGCTATATACCCAGTGGCAGAATCCAACAACCGCAAACTTTGGTGAAGGTGAAAATATTCAAAATCAGAATATTAGAATATAAACTGCAGATCTGAAAGTTAATCAGATGTGTTCGTACAAGTAAAGTCTGCTCCAGATCATTGGGTCGGACATTTGAAATTGAGCGAAGAACATAATCAGAGGGTGAAAGTCCAAGCATAAGTATGTTCGGCTGAAACTTGGCCATTGCCCCCCTTGTTTTCTCCTCCTGTACATCACAATTTAATAAATCAAATGACTTAATTTAATTTTTTTTCCTGAAATTCTGTATAAATTCACTCACTGATACACATAGGAAAGGGAAAATACAAAGAAAGCTATTCACTAAGGAAGAAAAAGCCATTTGACATTGTAAATTTTGGCATACAGCTCATCTTATGGCTGGTGGATCCCCTTTTAGCACGGTCATAGCCAGTGAACCAACCATGCAAATGTTTTGCTAGGCAAGATTTTATGTACTTTGAATGATCACTATGCAAATTAATCAACACATCATTGACAGTACAATTACCTCATATTCAGCAATACGCTTCGTTTCAGCTTCTGCCAAATCCAGTGCTTCAATAATCAAGTCAGTTGCAGTTAAGGTTTCCTGAGTTTTCTTTCCTGCTGATGCCACAGCACCCTCCTCAGGAAGCTCGTCCTTCGGGGCATGTCTATTTTCAAATGCACCGTCAAGATCAGCCTCAAACATCTCCTCCAACCTTTTTTCTTTCTCTTCCTGCAAAAGATGTTGATGACAGTAAATTAGTAAAAAGAAACTAAAAGCTTTCCAGAAGGCTCATCATCCGACAAAGTGGCCAATATGGAGGAGTACCTCAATGAAAAATGGTTCATCAGTGCGATCCCAACGCCTTATGGACCTATCATGAGATCCTGTGACAATAAAATCACCACGACTACTGAGTGCAAGACACCATATCTCTGCATGATGTCCTTCAACAGTTAAAAGCAATTCAAACTTATCAGCATCCCAGTACTTCAAAAGCCGGTCCTTCCCAACACTAAATACATAGTGAGTATTAGGAACAAACTTCACATCCATGACACTGCCACAGGAAAAAGAGGACTATTAGTCAAGTAAACCACCAGGGAATTATAAAATGCCTTGTGTGTTTTGTCAAAATAGGCTAAGATAAGTTACTTCAAAAAAAATAGAAAATAAAAAAAGGGCTAAGATAAGTACCTATCGGCATGAGCAAAGATCGATTTGTGGCAGTCACCAAAGTCCAAACCCCAAATCTTCAAATTTTTGTCTGCAGACCCCGTAACTATCAGATCCCCATCAGATGATATATCCATACATAATACAGGCAATTTGTGACCATATAGTGTAAGGAAGAATTTCAGTGAATCCACAAAGAAGACCTAAAAAATTTCACACACATCAGAAAAAATAACAAATGATTAAGGCAGGGAAGACCTCATAAAAATAAAGGGGTGATCATATCAAATGAGAAGTCAATAGATAACGCGAAAGCATAGAAGAGGTAACGATGTAATTGCATCCTATACCCTATCCGATAAGCAATGTAAAAATAATTATGTACGCTAGCACTTAGAAATGCAAGCAGATGAAAGAATCAGGGCAAACTGACCTTTACTGTGCAATCTAACAACGCAACAGCAATATACTTTGCATCTGGGCTCAGTGCAATCTTCAAAACATCATCGTTCATTTTCATTGTCCTCACATTAGACACTGTTAAGCGCTCCAAGTCCTGTGAGTAAGAATAGCAACTTCTTTATTCAAACAAGAAAAGAGGCAGCTAGGTTTGCACAAATATATACACTACAGGGTAACTTATTCAGTCGCAGATCACATGTTTGTGGTAACAAATAAAATTATGCGCAGGAACAGCAAAAACAAAGAGCACTAAGGTAAAACATACAGAATATTTATCCAAATGTGCTATTACACCTAAAGTCCTTATCGAGATAACAACTGACAAATCATGATGGGCAAGATGAAATTTTAAGGTAAGAATGGAAAAGATGAAGAGCAAAGAGGACTCACGTGACCAGAGTTCTTCAATCGGCGATACTCCCAGAACTTAACCTCGTGGTCTGCACTACCAGTAACAAAACCAGTTTTGTTGGGCATGCTAGCAATTGAATGAATAGAGCCTCCATGAGCCTCCACTACCTCCACACATGTAGCACTGGGAACATCTATGATTTCAATCTTTCCACCTTTAGTCCCAACAAGTGCATACTTGTTCTGGTCACCAGAAACAAACATGCTGCACAGTCCATAGCCAGAATCAATAGTTCGAAGACAGTTACAGGTACTTGGATTCCAAATCTTCACTGCATTGTGACTTGTTGACAGTAAAAGAGAGTTATCCGGGCTGAGACTAAGACTTCTAACATCAGAACGATGACCTTGGAGCTCAATAGCCAGTGTCTGTGTACTTGAATCACTTTCTATGGAATATATTTCTACAGAATTATTGTTCAGTGACAAGGCTATTGTGGCCAAGGAGTTCTTTGGATTGATTGGACAGAAAGAGGTAGAACATATCTTCTTTCCAGACCTTACAATTTGAAGAAGCTTAAAGACATCAGAGACTACAATAGTTGGATTGCTCTCCTCTAGAGAAGTGTGTTTTCCATCTCCAATATCTGTACCCTCAGCCAAATTTTTGGAGGGATCTTTTTCTTTCTTCTCTTTCTTGTCTTTCTTCTCCTTCTTTCTATGAACTCTGCGCTTAGCTTTGCGCTTGGACTCAGCCTCATCTAACATACGGAATATCTCCACTGTCTTACCTGCAACTTGACATGCTAAAAGATTACCAAGCTTATTAAATCTTAAATTTGCAACTCGGTCTTTAGTCTGCCTCGGAATTTCCCCAAAGTACTTCAGGACTTCCCATTTGTTACGAGCTGATGAAAGATCGTTGTCTACAGACTCCTTATGATCAGAACTACCTATTTCTCCATCTCCCAAATCATGCTTGGTTACGGTGTAAAATCGAAGTTCAAGGTCTGCCGAGCCTGTGACCACATATCTCTCCTCTGGATCACTATCTATAGACCAAATCTCACTATGATGACCACTAACTATTTGCATACAATGTTGGGTCTCTGTATCCCAAACTCTAACAAACTTGTCCTTTGAGGAGCTGACTAGCTTTTTCCCAGAATCGAGAAAAAGAAGATCTGTCACCTAAACATTGTAACACACCAACAAGGTAAATACATAAACATCAATGCTTACATAGACTATCAAACTAGTAAAAGCATATCATTTCTCAAAAGAAATCAAAAGAACAAACATAAGCAAGTACTGAAGTACCAATTCTTTAGAAAAATAGATAAAAGAGTGATGTACGAACTTGATCACGGTGCCCACGAAGACGATAAAGGCCAGTCTCGCCAACCACATCCCACACGATAATATCATTATCTTTTCCACCAGATGCTAACATCGATCCAATCTTATTGTAACGAAGAGCAGTCACAGCTCCTTTATGTCCATTCAATGTTGTTTCACATGTTCCCTTACTCAAATCCCATATTCTTATACTGCCATCAGCATGCCCAACTGCCACCTGAAGGAACAAAAATTAGCAAAAATGAAGAACACCCAGAACAAAACTATCAAATCAGATTAGCTAAACACATTCATTTTCTCCCCCTCCCACAAAGGGTATATAAATCGGTGAATACCCATCAACAATTCCGAATTCCATCCTGTTCCCTGCCTTTTATTCAAGCTTCTTATACCTTAATTGCCATCAATATCATACTAGCAAGACATAGCTCCTACATACATACTTGGGATTTTTTATAAACTGGCAAAACGCGCTACATTCGATTAAGTAACAACAAAATATCATCTTACAGCAACTCAACTAAAATACCCATTTCTTCCAACAACAAACCCAAATCAAAAGCATCAACATTTCCCTAATAAAACACCATTTCATTCAGCAAATTGAAAAACAAACTGAACAACAAATCACCAACAAAATCAACCCAGATAACATTTCTCTCAAATCCACCAAAACCCAATTCAAAAACACAAACAAAATGACAAACAAAGAGAAAGAAAGAGGGTAATTACCAATGCGGAAGCCGGCGAGGCGACAATAGAGGTGACAGCAAGAGAAGGACCAGGAGAAGAAGCAGAAGGAGAGAGTGTCTTGGAGCAAACACCTTGACGAACCTGCCAAACGCCGACCTTCTCAAGAGCAGGAGAGAGAAGGAACTTGCCGGAGCTGTCGTAGCTGATGTTGGACTCCAATGAAGCAATCACCCCGAAAGTTGCCGCCGGCTCATAGCGAAGGTACGACTTCACCATTTTTTCCGGCGAGTAAAGAAAGGGTTTTTGGGTTGGAGCTTTGCTTGTCGGCCCTTTTCTGTTGTATGTTCAGAATTTGACAAATTAAATGTTTGTGTAAAATTCAAGGGTTTCAGGGGTTTTGCGTTTGGGGGATATCAAGGTTTTAAATTTAGGCAAATTTGTAAAAAAAAAACCTTTTAAATGCACCATTTTGCGAAAAAAAACCTTTTAAAAGCTTTTTTGTAAAAGAAAACCCGAAGTTAAATTTTTTTGCGAAAAGAAACCCATTTCCTTAATTAGACTCTAATTAACTTAATTAAACTCTAATTCCTTCTAATTACTCTATAACTCTTAATTAACTATCTAATAATTAAATTAATTTATAAATTTAAAGAAATAGAAAACCACCACCCCACCACAAGTCAGCCACCCTTTCCCCTCCCCTTGCGCAGCAGCCCCCATCCCCGGCGACCGAGCTTCACCGTCGACCGATCCCTCTCCCATTGCCCTTTCCCCCGTTGCAACCCTCCCCCCTCCCTAACCCTGGTAGCAGCCCCCAATCGCCATAACCACCGCCGCATAACCCAATTTCATGTCTTCTCCGCCACAATCGCCGCCACAAAAGACGTAGAAAACCGTCGGGGTGTTCTTATGCACTTATCTTCTCTCTCCTCGAGGTCTGTTCTTACAGAGATGGTGGTTTTGTGGCTGAGGTGGTGCGTAATTGGAGGATTGGGGGATTGGGGTTGAAGGTTGAGGAGAGAGAAAAAGAGAGAGATTGAAGAAGAAGAAGAAGAAGAAGAAGAAGGGGCCGGGACTGCTGCCATGATTTAGGGAGGGGGACGTGGGCCGCCAGGGGTGGGGGCTGCTGCCAGGGGAGGGGGAAAGGGTGGCTGACCGTTGGTGGGGGTGGTGGTGGTGGTGGAGGTGGTGGTTTTTGGGTTTTTTTTTTATTTATTTATAAGTTAAATTAATTAATAAATGGTTAAGTGAGATTTAGAGGATAATTAGAAGAAATTAGAGCTTAATTAAGTGAATTAGAGGCATTAGGTTGTCTTTAACAAAAAAAATTCACAATTGAGTTTTCTTTCGCAAAAAAATTTAACTTCGGGTTTTCTTTTACAAAAAAGCTTTTAAAAGGTTTTTTTTCGCAAAATGGTGCATTTAAAAGGTTTTTTTTGACAAATTTGCCTTAAATTTAATTGAGAGTATTTCGATTGATAACTCTTAACTAGATACTACGTACGTACTCCATCCGTGTTTTACAAGTGTTTCACTTTTTAAATGCCATTGTATTTAAATAAGTGTTATGCTACTTTTTTTTTTGCAAAAAATACATTTTTATATTATATTTCTCTCCTCTCATGGTTTCCACCTAAACCCACTACTACTATATTTTTTTTATTATTTATCTCCTCTCACATTCATTACTTTTCAATAAACTATTAACCCCACTATCTTTCTTTTATAATTTTGTAATACTCCAACACCCTCACTTACCTCTATTTTATTTAAGTGAATTAAATTGCCTAAACCTATGTGTCGGTCAAAGTGTTACATTTATTAATACACAGAGGGAGTATTATATTTAGGGGTGAGCATGGGACGGGTACCCATACAGTTAGTACTAACAGCTTGGGCAACCAATAACCAATATCACTAAAAGTAATATTCATAAACTGAACCGATAAGTTCGGGTATCCGGATTTTCGGATCGGTTATCGGGTATCCAAAAGATGTCTAATAATGATAATTACACTTAATAATGTAGTTATTATGATATGGTTTAACACTAATTAACAACAATACCACATGATCTTGACCAAATTATTAATAATATTACTAATCATTAATATTATAAAGTGATTATGAAGTAAAATAAGAGTTTAGATTTTGGAAAAATAAATTTAAGTAGGAAAAAAACAAAAAATTGCTTGTTGGATCGAATCGGGTAACCGTTAATTTTAAAATGATACTTAATAACCATAGTCGATAACAAATTATCGGAACGGATACCCGAACCGTTATTGTTATCGGATCGGGTAACCTAATTTTCGAAACGGTTACGGATTAGGTTTTCGGTTTTTTGGGTAGTTTTGCTCAGCCCTAATTATATTTACGATAATATATGTGTTGCAATTTAAGATACTTGTGTATATTTTGTATTCTTATCGTACTAAATTTCCTAACTTGCTTCTTTTTGCGTGACTACTGATAGTGATGACCTACTTCACTCCCCACCTTCTTACATCCGGCATTCTTCGGGATTTCACTTCGGCCTTCTCCCCTGTCTTCGTACCCGACTGGTGGATTTGAAATTGCTGGTATGCTTCGATCATCCAATTCGCGTAGGTATAGCAGCCGTCGTTCGAAACAAGTTTCTCACTCACAAGTCGTAGCTTCGCTCCTCCGCTGTGTCTGTGCTCCCCCCGTGGGTTGGTGGTCGCGTCCTTCGAAAATCCGAATTCGAGGTTGGGGCGAATTCGGTTTTCTCAGTTGCCTTGTCGCGTGAGAAACTTGTTTCGAACTGTCCCTTTTTTCTAGTTTTTTAAGGAAAATAAGGGACTGGCAGCTGCTATATTTGGTTACCCCTGTCGCGTCGTTCGCTTTCATGCGTGTGAAAGTAAGGTATCCCCTTCTTCATCCGAAGTATCTCCCCGGAACGAGCCCTTTCCTAAATGGTTCATATAATATCTCTTCGAGCATCTTCTCTTTTCCATTTCTCTAGCTTCAATTCTATGGAATTAGTATTGTAAACTCTATATATATTGATCAATGGTAAACACTCCAATTTGAGATTTTTTTTCCCGAAATCTAACATCAAATATCTAGTCATTTATACTTTATAATTAAGTTATAGGTAATTTTATACGGTATCCCTCAAGTTTCAAAAATAGAGCATACTCGTGCTAATGCACGAGATATATTATAAGCAAAAGAAAACATTACAAAGTTAGTTATTGGTGTTTTTAAAAAAAAAATTAAAAATATTAAAAAAAAAAAAAAAAGTGAAATGAATAGAATTTGAGCATTGAGGATTTGGAAGATTGTGGTGAAATTTGCAAATCTGACTATTAAATTATATAAAAGATTTTATATGGTGGCAGGGCAAAATATTTGTTCTATAAAGTGACACCCTACATTTTATTAATATACATAGTGATCCAATTAGCTAATTTAATGACTAACCCATCATTAAATATCTAGTGGTAAGGTTTGTCACCTCACTAGAGGCAATTTGTGGTGGGGATTCTCTTACCCTCCCCCCCCCCCCACTTCCAAATTGTCTTGCCTGCTAACTCGGGTTAGGTTGGACCTGTGAGAGGTTTTGGCCCGAAAGTACCCTTTTCTTTACCGTAAAAAAAATCATTAAATATCTATTTTTTATTTTTTTGGTAAAATATCTAATTACTAATTTACCCCTTAGTTAAATCAATAATTAAAAAAAACATTCAACACCTCCACAACTCACTCTTCTTTCTTGGTGGCATTGAGATCTTGATCTTGAGACCAAACCCGACTCAAATATTTCTCCAAATGAATTATCCCATCTCTTGAAATCAATCATATTATCCCTGAACATCATTTTTTTTACAATTAAATTCCTCATATCCGTCAAATTTGAAAGAAAATGCCTATCAGAAGAATTCTCAGCCACTACAACACATAATTAACACTGGAAAGGTATTAGCTAATCAAAATCAATGATGATTAACACAACACCAAACAAGGTTGGATACTAAAAATCCAACCTTTTAGACAACACCAAGTGCCCAATGGTCGTGGCGAGCAGTGGCGATTCTAGTATGGGTTTAGTAGGTTCAGCTGAACCCATACTAGACTTCTAAAAATTCTGCAAAGTCTACAAAATAGAAAGCATATATTCTATCTATCTAATCTAATATATATAAATAAAGTAGGCATTTTTGGAGAGCATTCAGCGCGCCATCTAAGCAAAGTTATATTTTCGACCAATTAAAAATTAGATTTCTGTTTTATTTTGAAATTAAAAAATTCGTTTGACACCTAAACAAAAGTGACAAATGAGATTTAAGAATTTTTCCACGTAAGTAAAAACAACGAATATTGATTTATTAGGATTTAGTTTATTTAAAAAACTAAAAATTACTTTTAAAATAATCATCTTTAGATATAGGATTTATATACCTACTATTATAAGATAAATTTTGATAGTGTTTATGATAAGAAATAAAAATTATTTCTTAATTATAATTAAATTAAAAGTTGTGATATTTACCATTATAAATTGACGCATCATATGACACCAACAAAATTTCATATCAACACAAAACCAAACCAAGCAAATTTTGTGTCATTAATTTTGTGTCAGTTTTATTAGGTCATCAATGGCTGGGTAATTCTTAGCCTAATTTTTAAAACCCATGTTTAAATTTATATTTGTTATTATTGCTTAAATTGTGTTTATTTGGGATACTTAATATTATATGTTTATGTTTTGTTTACTGAATTTTGTTTTTACATGCAGGTCTAATTTAATCAGAGAATTATATTCGAGCAAAAATCTTTGGAATATCAAAGTATGAGTTTCTCGCCTGATGATCCTATTGGATGAGGAGGTATTATATCTTTATAAATCGTTTACATTTATTAAATCTTTTAATGAACCTTTTAGTTTTTATCAATTAATTTTGTGACTAAAACAAATTTTTTGTGATTTAATTAATCAAAAATATTATGAGTATGATCTAATTACAAAAATTATTTTTATGAGATTTTATGTATAAAAAAACCGTAGGATATTAGGATTTAAAATTTTTTTAAAAAAATTATCTTATAAAATTAATGGTTTTATCTAAATACCCGATTAATTAGATGGTTTTTTCATAAAATATTAAAACTTATAATGCAATAAAAAAAACTTTACCTTCTTTAAACATTTTATGTCTAAAAATTTGAAAATACAGATAATTTGTTAGAGATCACAAGAAATATACAAAATGATATATAGATTTGAGAGTTTAATTTCAAGTGTAAAAAGCAACGAATTATGATTTAGGATTTAAATTATTTTAAAAATAAATATTATTACCTTTTCACATTAAAGATTTTATCCTAATATGTAATCAATGATATATCATATTTACAATTTTTTTTTGAAAGATATCATATAATTGTCATATAACTAGCAACAACGAATAAAAATACAAATACAAAACAACAATAAATTAAGTCGCATTATAAATTACATTAAAAAAATTATACTTTTGTAATTGGCAATATCATTTTAATTAAATTATTATTTGGTTTTTTTTTTTTTTTTTTTTGTCTGAAATTATGAAATTGTAAAATAAATCAAATAATTATATTAAAAAAAAGCTTAGAGTATATAGGAAAATATCTTTTCTTGAGATATATGTATGAAAAATCGTGCATCGCACGAGAAGTAGGCATTTTGGGAGAGCATTCGGAGCGCCACGTAAGAAATATACTTATTTCGACCAATAAGAAGAAAGATTTGTATTTTATTTTTGAAATTAAAAAATTATGTCGCCACCTAGATAAAAGTAACGAATTAGATTTGATATATCTAAAACTTTAATGCCACGTAGATTATAATCCACGAATTAAATTATTTTAATGAAAAAAAATAAAGTAAAAATATAGGAAAATATAAATTTATTAATTCAATAATACGTATATAAGAAATCCAAAAAAAATATTTAAATGATAAACTCTTATAATAAATTTTGATACCTATCATTATAAGATAAATTTTGATAGTATTTATGATAAGAAATACAAATCATTCGTTAATTATAATTAAATTAAAATTTGTGATACCTACCATTATAAATTAATAAATCATACGACACAAACAAAATTTTGTATCAATAAAAAACCCCATCAAGCGAATTTTGTGTTAGTAATTTTGTGTTAATTTTTGGTCATCAATGGCCGGTAATTTTTAGCTTATTTTTAAACTCGTATGTTTAAATTAGTATTTCTAATTATTACTTACATTGTATTAATATGGGATACTCAACGATTATATGTTTATGTTTTATTTACTAAATGTTTTCTTACATGCAGATCTAACACATCATACGACACAAATAAAATTTTGTATCAATAAAAAACCCCATCAAGCGAATTTTGTGTTAGTAATTTTGTGTTAGTTTTAGATCATTAATGTCCGGGTAATTTTTAAAATCTTATGTTTAAATTTATAGTTGTAATTATTAGTTACATTGTATTTATTTAGGATACTTCACGATTATTTGTTTATGTAATGGCATACGATTAGATGTTGTATAATTAATATATGGATGGCTTTGGTTATTTTTGGAGATGATGAAAAAATTCCGATGCAAAGATTTGATTTTATATCGCAATAATTTTTCATTTATTGGTAAATATATTGATTTATTTTATATAAATGTAAAAGTTTAATTTATATCAATTCAGTTTGGCTAACATTTCACGGTTCAATTTATCCATTGATTTAGTAGGTTGGTTGTGGACGAGGTTGGTGATTCTACCGAAGTACAAGATATGGTAAAACAATGAATAATGATTTAGGATTTAAATTATTAAAAATTTATCATTTCACATTAAAGATTTTATATAACGGAAAAAAATATCATATTTACAATTTATTTATATTTAATATATTCATTATAAATTATAGTAAAAAAAAATATTAAACTTTTGTAATTTTGTCTGAAATTATTAAATACAATAAATCAAATAATTAAAAATCTTAGATGAAAAAGCCGTGCATCGCACGGGCTTCCATCTAGTATATATATATATGTATATATAAGGATGTTTTTCTCAAGTTTTTAGAGAGCCACGTGAGATAAAGTTTTCTTAACACACCATGTATGATTATAAATTTTAGTTATAGCCAATCAAATAAGAGATTTATAAACTCTTTTAGAATAAAATAATTCAAATGCCACATAAGCAAAGTTGGTGAATGAAACTTTTTTTTTTTGACCCAAACGACTTTAAAGTTTAAATTAATTAAGTATATTACATTATCTTTTGATATTAAAATTTTTATCTAAATACATAATGAATGAGAGGAAATTCACAATTTATTTTAAAATAAAAATATTAAATGATATATTACGTTTACTACGTACAACCAATAGAATAATAAATACAAAAATATTTATTTTAAAAAATAAAAATAAATCGTGCATCGCACGGGCTTCATTTAATATTAATTTATGCGCTTATAATATTTATTAAGGCGGAGATGGATCAGTGGTCGAAGGCCCGTGTGCAAGACTTGCTCCTTACACACTAGCGCGGAATCAAACCTTTGCTCTGTTGCATTGCTGGTGAATTGGGCAATAAACCAAATTCATTTCAAGGGGATTGAGTTCGAACCCTCTTTCCCTTTTATGTCTTTTTACTTATCATTTATATAATTTTACCTTGAAATTTCACTATATAACTCTATTCAATCATTCATATAAATATTCTTTTTAGTGAGCTTATTTAATTTTATTGTTATTCACTTGTTTTACTTAGTCATTGGATTTATTTAATAATTTTAATTGTAAATTTGCATGAATGGCACGTTGTCACCCCCAAATTATGGTTGTAGCTTGTAATTGGTAACTAATTCTTTCATTCTTTTTTATTTGACCTGCTTCATTCATCATGTTTGTCAATGCATAAATCTTATAATCAATATATTAATTCCTAATAAGGTTAAATTATAACCAATAGATATTGTGATAAGATATATTGAGATGATTTAAATAAGAACCTACGTGGCTATGTTTTAACTTACGTATAAATCACAAAAAGCGATCAAAGGTGAGAGCATTGCCACTAGTGGGGAGAAAAATGCCCATGGGCATTTTTTGGGTTTTAAAAAAAAAAAATAACTCCCCACCAATGGTCAAAATGAGAAATGCCCATGGGCAAATCAGATTTTGATCAAAGTTTGGGCAAAATTAAAAAACTGACCAAGAAGAAGTGGGCCCCACGAAGCAGCTGCAATTAAAATTTTTTTTTGCTAAGCACACCTCAAAACGCAGCGTTTTGAGGAAGCTTACGCTTAGCAAAACCTCAAAACGCTGCGTTTTGAGGGTTCGAAAAGCAAAAAAAAATGATTTTTGCAGCCCTGACAGGCGCGTCAGCACGCCCAATCAGGCGCTGCCACGCGTCCTGTCAGGGTATTTGGACCAATCAGCGAATTTCTCCTAATTGCAACGGTAATATACTTGTAACGGTAATTTTGGGGTTATAAAATTAAAAAAAAAAAAAAAAATATACCAACGGCTAGAAAAAAAAATTCTCTACAAATAGAGACCCATTTTGCCTATATTTTCATATTTTCAAAATTCACATAAATTTGTTGTATTTATCTTTCTTTCTCAATTTCTCCCTCATAATTAGTCATCCTTTTAATATTATTAAAATTATTATTATTATTATTATTATTATTATTAAAATAAATATTATTATTATTATTACAATAAATATTATTATTATTATTATTGTTGGAAGTATAATTATTATTGTTCTTATTTTAGCTTATTAATATTATTACTGTTGTTCGTTATTATTGTTGTTATTACTATTATTATTATTATTATTATAATAATAATTATTATTATTATTATTATAATAGTTATTATTATTATTGTTATTATTGTGTTAGTTTTTGAAATTAATCCAAAAAAAAAAAATGGATCCCAATAACCCCTTTTACTCAATACTTTCTCAAAATTGTAATGATTTTGATGAGAATTTCATGAATCAACCTCAATTCCAACTTTTCCTACAAAGATTGAGCAACACCTCTCTGCAAAATCCTCCACAACAACAAATACCTCCACAACTTGAAATACCTCCACAAATTCCAACTGAAAACACTGATTACGAGCAATCACCTCCTGTCTACCAAGGAAGTAACTCTCAGTACGATGATAGCCAAGAAGAAAATGTGCCTGAGACACCTCAATACCCTCCGTCGACTCAAAGAATGCGGGTGGGTTCCAACCAACAACTCGCTAAAGCTAGTCGTATTTGGTCAGTTGCAGAAGATGAAGCTCTTATTGGGCTATATTTAAAATATAGTGGAAATGCGATAGTGGGTACGGGCATGAAAGCTGCTGAACTTTGGCGACAAATATCTGCGGCGTACGACATGGTTCAAGCTACGAAGCCAGAAATACTACCACCCAGAAATGCGAAGAGTTTGGAGAACCGTTGGAGAAGGATGGCGGCAGATGTACTGTTATGGACAAGTTGTTATGATGAAGCGGGTCCGCTAACTGGAAGTGGATTCAACGAAGTTGATCGAATTCAAAAGGCCTCGAAGTTGTTCCATATATCAGCCAAACCACCACACAATTTTGTTTTTCCCCACGCTTGGGAAATGATAAAGAATGACCCAAAGTGGAGGCCGAAACTCAGATGGGCATTGTCACTAAAGGAACGACAGGATTGTCAACTGCGTCCGGAAGGGGACACCGAGGATAGCAGTGGAAGTGGAAAGAGATCGAGAACTGACAGTGAAGCTGAAGGAGATATTCCCGTTGGTGGGTTTTCATCGGGAGGTATTCCCAGACCCGACGGGGTAAAAAAAGCAAAGGCTAAGCGTAAGGGAAAAGCTATTGCTCATGATAGTGCAATTTTAAGTATTGGTGAACAGATACAGGCTTGTACTGAAGTAAGAAGCTTTGAGGCAAATTTACGGCAGCAAAGGTTGGAGCTTGAAAGGGAAAAGGAAAAGAGGAAAAACAAACAGGTCGAATTACAAGAGAAGAAGATGAAATTTGATATGTTGCAAGCAATTATGTCCAAAACGACGCCACTTACACCAACTGAAGAAGCGTGGAAGGAGGAACTAATTCAACAAGTGTATGGTGGAAAGTAGAGTAGTTTATTATGCATTATGAATTTAAGTATTCCCTTTATTTTATGTTGCAATGAATTAATTTAAATTATTAATTATGTTCCATATATGTATCAAATTATATTACATTGTAGTTTTTGTTTTATACAACCATTGAGTAGTCAAGTCCAATTGCAGTGTTTGTTTTATACAACCATTGAGTAGTCAAGTCCAATTGCAGTTTTTGCTTTATACATCCATTCAGTAGTCATGTATTTTGTTTTTACTATACATTGAGTAGTCAGTTCACACTCAGTTGAAGGACATGCACTGATAACATTTCCTATTTAAAGGTGTGAAATCCATAAATTGATCCACAACACCAAAACATTCAAAAACCAAACACAAAAAATGTTTTCCATAAGCTCAACCTCAAGCTCAAATTCTTCTAATTCAGATGAATATGCGGAATTTGATAATCTTGTTGACGAATTTGTCACAAATCACTTACCTAACATAATGCTTCCTCAACCACCTCCATCCGAGACCGAGATCGTAAATGAAGATGAAACAGTCCCGCAGCATAGGGGAGATAGAGAAAGGGAGAAAGGGCATTTGCAATTGTACAATGATTACTTTGCAATAAATCCTGTGTATTCCGAAAATCAGTTCCGTCGTCGATTTCGAATGCACAAACCTTTATTCTGTCGGATTATGAATAAAGTGGTTGAGGGCGATCCATTCTTCCAGCAGCGTAGGAATGCAGCTGGTAGGCTTGGCTTATCACCTCTGCAGAAATGCACCGCTGCAATAAGAATGTTAGCGTACGGTGTTGCTCCGGATGCCGTAGATGAATACATACGCATGGGTCAAACAACATCTAGAAAATCAATGCAACATTTTACTCAAGGGGTGATCAAGCATTTTGAGGCCGAGTACTTAAGAAGTCCAACAGATGAAGATTTAAGGAGAATCCTTCACCAAAATGAAATGCGTGGATTCCCGGGCATGATCGGTAGCATCGACTGCATGCACTGGGAGTGGAAGAACTGTCCTATGGCTTGGAAAGCACAATACGCAGGTCGTAGCAAGAATGCAACCCTTATCCTTGAAGCTGTTGCGGATCAAGATTTATGGATTTGGCATGCATTTTTTGGAATACCCGGCTCTTGTAATGATCTGAACGTCCTATACCGCTCTCCGGTGTTTGACGATGTTTTGAAAGGTCGGGCACCACCAATTAGTTTTATGGTAAACGGCCATGAGTACAACATGGGATACTACTTAACAGATGGTATATATCCGAACTGGGCAACATTTATACAAGGTATCACATATCCTCAACTCCAAAAGGACAAGTTATTTGCAGATAAACAAGCTGCAGCTCGGAAAGACGTTGAACGTGCGTTTGGAGTTCTACAGGCTAGGTTTGCCATATTACGACAACCTTCACTTGCTTTCGACGAAGACATTTTGAGCGACATAATGAAAGCTTGTATCATTATGCACAACATGATTGTCGAGGATGAACGACACAATTACACTCGTGCCGAAGTTTTGAGAAGGTATTACGAAGAAGATCGCCCTCAGCTTCATACAGCAAGGTCCGGTCCGAGTACAAGTGCCACAGTGAATAACAACGAGCCTTTCGAATTTGACGTTGGCCGACCACCAAACGTTGATTTTGACGCGTATATTCAAAGAAGAATTACCCTGCGTGATAGCCAAACCCATTTTTCTTTGAAAGATGATTTAGTTGAGCATATTTGGCAAAAATACGGTCGTAATGAATAAATAGTTTTGTAATCGTTAATTTATTTGGTTTGTATGATTGGTGTACGATCATTATGTTCCAATGTTGTAATCGTTAATGTTGTACTAATGAAAAATGAAATTTCACATAACATAATGACACAAATAATTAATATTGTACTCATAAATAATTTAACCAATAAAAAAATTTAGTTAACAATAAATATTATTATTTTATTAAAAAATACATTTTGCAAAAATTAATATTAAAAATAATTAATATTGTACTATTCATAAATAATTTAATCAATACATACATTTTGTTAACAATAAAATTAAGAAATACTAAATTACAAATTTAATGATGTGTAGGAGAGATAAATATTGGTGGGGTATAGGGTTAAAAATAGGAGAGAGAATGGTGGGGATTATAATTTATGACCATTGGTGTAGAGTAAAAATGCCCAAGAAAATGCCCATGGGGAGGAGGAGTGAGAAAGTGGTTAGAGAGAGATTGGGCAACCAAAAAAATGCCCACTAGTGGCAATGCTCTGAGTATGAATAGTGCAAAAGTCAAATTAGGTCAAATAAGAAACAACGAAGGGAGTATGTTATCTTACATTCCAAAACTTTGAACCCATAATAAAAAATTCCCGGAAACGCCATTGGTGGCGAGGAGGAGCAGGTGCGTAGATCGTATAGGCAGGCAAGTCCGTAGGCTACCCGCGGAGTTTGGCTGTTGACTACAGGTTGGCCGCGGAGGACACTATGTGCAGCCTTATTATGTTTTTAGGGGATGTTGTGCAACCTTTTAGATAACTAAATGACATTAAGCCTTAAACTAATTGTAAGGAATTAATGCTAGATGACATAATGACATTTCATGTCACAAGTCTGGAACTAGAGCCTTAAAACGAGGCTCATCCATGTTTTATAATTTTATTTTGCACGAAAATCTATACACCTTCTTAATTAGTATAATCTTCAACAACAATATAATTAGGAGTAGTACATTTTAATAAACCAATTGACTAAGAAATGTCTTAGATATAGGACAATCTAGTTCAACCAATGCACCTAATTCACAAGAAAGTCAGACATACTAGTTATTATGAACTTTCAAGCAAATGCCAAATATAACTAAACACATTACATCTACAGCATGCATTAAATAAAATCTGTCAACAAAAAAAATCTCAAAAATTACAAAATTAAAAAATCAGTCAGCATAATATTTAAAATTAAGTAAATCTCCAAAACTAAATAATATATGCATGAAATTTATCAAGATTAGTGATAATATCTCGAAAAAATTAGTCAGCATAATATCTTCTTCATGTGTTCTCTTCATGTTGGCACCTTCTGAACTTGTTCCAACCCCACTACTTGCTGTTACACTTTGCTTTTGTGCTGCTTTTTCCTTTGCAGTCAATCCACCTTTAAATGTTCTTATGTTGTGACCAAATTGCTTACAATTAGTGCATTTGATAGTTGATCTTTTTTCCCTTTTCTTAACTTTCTCACCATATTCCCTTCTCTTATTTCTTGATGGTCGTCCAACCCCTCTCCTTAGTGGTGGTGGAGATATAGTGGGCACGTTAATATCAGGCCAATTGTCATTGTTGGGTAATGTGTTGATGGTATGAGAGTATGTCTGCTTGTACGCCGCACCGTAGTACCAGGTGCTAGTATACTTGTGAGGGTCTTCTCCATTAGGATTACAGTGATTTCAATGAAGAAAACACTTAAAATGTGTGGGAACAAATCCTAATGTGTATGATTACAACAAATTGTAAAATACCAAATACAACACAATGTATTTCAAATAAGTATTAGAAAATTCTAAGAGATTACAGAAAATCACAAAGATAACACTAGAGTAAAAATGATCAAACTTGCCTTTCCTCCAAGCCGACAACAACCAACATGAACATGAGAATAACAATGTCCCGTAAGACCTTAAACCTTGATACACTGTCAAAGGCATGTATACACTTTCCTAAAGAGGTTTATTTCCCCCACACGGTGCTTGGGTTAAACCGGAAATCCTCTTTGAGATACAATTGACAGCAAATTTCGTTCTTAGCACTAGAATCGAAATACGATGAACAATTCACAAATTTAGTTAAATTGATAGAGATTTTTTAGAGGAAGAGATTGCAAGTTTCTTCAAATAAATTGTGGAGAAGAGAGAATAAAACTCAGAGAAAAATCGTCTTGAAAAAACAATGCAATCCCTTTATAAAACGAAATAACCGCATAAAAAACCGCAGATAGGGAAGCAGCGCGGGCGCGCCACCAGGTCGCGCGGATGTGCCACCAGGCCGCGCGGACGTGCCACCAGGCCGCGCGGACGTGCCTCCTTAGGCTGCCTAAATGTTGCTTCGATTTCAGTGAGGGTTGCGGTTTTATCGCGGACGCGCCACCAGCCGCGCGGGCGCGCCACCCACACTCTTGCAAAATGCTGATTTTGATCCAGAGTGGTGCGCGGTTTCAGGCGCGCTTTCATCGCGGCCGAGCCTACCTTGCGTAAGCGCGCATAACATGGGCGCGAGCGCGCCCATACAACACTCTAAATCATCAACAATCCTCCCCCATTTAGAGTGTTCCTTTAAAAACATTCTCCACTACTATCAATTTAGCCACACCTCATGCATCAATGCCAATGTCCCTACGGATTGAATTGACACCTAGTACAACACACTTAAAGATGATCATATCCCATGATTTTCATATGGATTGAATCACACGGATATATCCAACCATTCGAAGGTGAAGTACACACAAGACAAATCGAACTAATCGTCACTTGACACTTTTAAACAGCCATGTGTCCATATCTTTCATAAGTTCATCAAAGTCTATATGTCCATCTAGACTTCTTGAAGCGGCTAAACTTCGAACTTATATAAGTAGGTTCTCATATACGTAATAGTGCCCTTGTGATAAGACACCTTCATTTAGAGCTTCTCAACTTTAAATCTTTGAGAACTTTAAATAAACGCTACCTTTCACATCACAAGTACCATAGCAATGTGGGTCATCAAACATAGTTAACAAACAACAAAAATGCAATTCAACCACATTGAATCTAAGACTTGATGTTTCTTCAAGTGTTAGATTGGGTTTCACAAATCTGTGTTTTTGGACATAAACCCATTCCATTCATAGCAAATATGATGGAATGTCTTGGCATTTCCTTTGTAAAGCAATCCGCCAAATTTAATTTTGTTGGAACATAGTCAAGACTTATGACCCCTTCATTGATAAGCTCTTTCACTAGGCTATGCCTTAATGAAATATGCCGAGACTTACCATTGTACACTTGACTATAAACCTTTATTAACGCCGAATTCGAATCACAATGGATTGCCACCGGTGGCATTGGCTTAGGCAATAAAGGCAATTCTAGCATGATATTCCTCAACCACTCAGCTTCCTTACTAGTTGAAGGAAGAGCAATAAACTTCGCTGCCATAGTGAAATCTGCAATGCAAGTTTGTTTCATGGAAGACCATGAAATGACACCTCCTCCTAACATGAATACCCAACCACTAACAGAAGTGTCATCCTCTTTGTAA
Organism: Chenopodium berlandieri; assembly: GCA_034703905.1. NCBI lineage: Eukaryota > Viridiplantae > Streptophyta > Magnoliopsida > Caryophyllales > Amaranthaceae > Chenopodium > Chenopodium berlandieri. The sequence continues at coordinate 48,672,074 of CM068289.1, forward strand.
GTGATCCAACTTGCATTAGAATACCCTTCTAAAACCGTAGGAAATCCACTATAAGACATGCCATAATCTAATGTACCCTTCAGATACCTCAAGACCCTTCTTATTGCAAACCAATGCTGCAAATCCGGGTTACTAGTAAATCTACTTAGTTTCCCCACAGCCAATGCAATATCCAGTCTAGTACTAGTCATAGCATACATCAAGGATCCAATTATCCTTGAATATTCCAATTGGGAAACCGTTTTCCCCGAATTCTTAACCAATTTAACATTAGGTTCCATGGGGGTATTTACGGGACACTTATCAAACATATTAAACTGTTTGATCATCTTCTCAATATAATGAGATTGACATAAAATAAGTTTTTCATTGTTCCTAATGATCTTGATGCCTAAAATGACATCTGCCTCCCCCAAATCCTTCATCTGAAAAGATGAGGATAAGAATTCCTTGGTCAATTCTACTTGTTGTAGACTTGTACCAAAGATAAGCATATCATCAACATATAGACAAATGATGACACCATGACCTTTGTCATCAAATTTGCTATATATACACTTATCTACTTGATTCACTTTGAATCCAAAGGACAAAATCGTGTCATCAAATTTCCGATGCCACTGCTTTGGTGCTTGTTTAAGTCCATACAATGACTTAACCAATTTACACACCTTATCTTCCTGTCCTTCCAAAACAAACCCTTCGGGTTGTTTCATATACACTTCTTCCTCTAGATCTCCATAAGGGAATGCCGTCTTGACATCCATTTGATGAATCATTAGATTATATACCGAAGCCATTGCAATCAATAACCTTATGGAGGTAATAATTCTTGCGATCGGTGCATAGGTATCAAAATAATCAACACCATGATTTTGCCTAAAGCCTTGGACAACCAATTTGGCTTTAAATTTCACTATGGAGCCATCTGGTCTCCTTTTCCTAGTGAAAATCCACTTGCAACCAAGAGGTTTGCAACCGGGAGGTAAATCCTCTAAGACCCAAGTATTATTTCCCATGATGGATTCCATCTCATCATTTATAGCTTCCTTCCAAAATGCACTATCTTGAGAAGTTATGGCCTCGCTATAAGTCTTTGGATCACTATCCACATTGAAACAATATGGAGTAGTAGAAATAAGGACATCCCTAGAACCTTCAACTAAATAAATTATAAAGTCATCACCAAGGTTCTTAGGTCTTCTTTCCCTAGTACTTCTCCTAACTTGAGGAGTTTCAACATTCTCATTATCGCATGTATCTTTATGAGATTCAAGTTGAATATTCAACTCTACTATCTCCCTATCATTGGCACTTATTTGTAGCTCTTTTGGTCTACTCATTGATGAAAATTGGTTTTCATAAAAAATTGCATCTCTTGACTCAATAACCGAATGTATCGATATATAGTCATTTTTTCCCACTACATAGAACCTATAGGTTTTGCTATGCTCAGCATAACCTATAAAAATGCATTCCAAGCCCCTTTCACCGAGCTTTCTCCTTTTGTTGCCGGGCACTCTTACGATTACCCTACAACCCCAAACCTTTAAATATTTCAAGTTTGGCTTTCTTTTGTACCAAGGTTCAGAAGGAGTAGATTGTTTTCCCTTAGTAGGAACCCGGTTAAGAATGTGACAAGCTGTCAACATTGCTTCACCCCAAAACCCTTCACTCAAACCAGAGTAAGAGTACATGGAATTAAACATTTCTTCAAGAGTTCTGTTTTTCCTTTCAGCTACACCATTTGATTGTGGTGCATAACCTGCTTTAGTCTCATGAATTATACCCAAAGATTGGAAATAAGTTGGATCATAATATTCCCCTCCCTTATCGGTTCTTATTCTCTTAGTTAATGATTCTACTTGCAGTTCTTTTATAAAAATCAAACTTTGTTAAAGCTTCATCTTTGGAGTGTAAAAGATACACATAACAAAACCTAGAATAATCATCTATCAACGTAATCATGTATCTTTTATTCCCCAAAGAAGGAGTACTATGAAAATAACACAAGTCACTATGGATCAGTTCTAAAATATTAGTACTTCTCTCATCCCTCTTAAAAGGAGTTCTAGTGATCTTGTTCAACATGCAAGTAGAACACTTATTAGGAGAAATATCACAAGGAGGAATCAATTCTTGCTTAGACATAAAAAACATTTTATTATAATTCACATGTCCTAAGATTGAATGCCATAAATCAAACAAATTGAAACCAGCACGACTATCATTATCATCAACATTCAAACATAAATTATCCAATACACCACTCTCTTTCAATGAGAGCTTAAACAAACAACCTATGGATGTTACACCCCTAGTAATTATGCATCTATTAGCTTCAAATACTAGTTTATATCCAAGACTATTCAGGGTAGGCCCGGATACAAGATTCCTACTAATTTCCGGAGCATAAAAAACATTCCTAAGAATAATTGCAGTCTCCGAATTAAACACAAGCTCAACTTGTCCTCTTCCAAGGACCTTGATGGTAGAGTTGTTCCCCATGTAGAGGTCTTCTCCATCAACAACCTTTTGAAAGGTTTTGAACCAATGTCTACTCTTGCACACGTGCCTTGATGCCTCTGAATCAATCCACCATGAGTCATCATCTTGCACCATAAAAATGTTAGGATCTGTTGCATTTAAATCCAAACCGAAATTAAATTCAACCTCATGAAATGGATTACCTTTGGTGGATGGGTCCTTGCTTTTGGTAGCACGACTCTCCTTGGATTTCTCCATTCTTTTCTTAAAAGAAAAACAGTCCTTCTTGCGGTGACCAACTTTACCGCATTCCCAACAAGTAAACTTGTTACTTGTCATTTTCTTTTTAGACTTTCCTTTGGAAGAATTGTTATTCTTCCTTTTACCACTAGTAGATGCACTAGATTTTCCTTCATCTACCATATTAACGGTAGATATGCTAGGATTTCAATCCTTAGCACTTTCCATGGCACGAATCCCTTCTTCAATTTGAAGATGGGTGACCAAAACCGGACAATGTCATGTCCTCCTTCTTATGTTTAAGATCATGCTTAAAATTCTTCCAACTAGGTGATAACTTGTCTATAATACTTGAAACAACAAATAACTCATTCATGGCTATCCCATGTTGTCCCAAGCTACCATAAATACGTTGCAATTCATGAAATTGGTCCATAATGGACCGATCATCAACAAATTTAAAGTTATTGAAATTACTAACTAAAAATTTCTTACTTGAAGCGTCTTCCGCCATGTATTTACTCTCCAAGGACTCCCAAAGCTCCTTAGCCGATTCTACATTTTGGTAGACATCAAATAAATCATCCTCCATCCCGTTCAATATGTGACCACGACATATGAAATCGTCATTGTCCCACTTCGATCTTTCCCGAATGTTTTCCAAGGTTTCATTCTCATGTTCAACCGGCCTTGGAGTACTTATCACGTAGGCAACATTCAAAGAAGTAAGAAGAAAGTACATTTTCTTCTTCCATCTTTGAAATTCAACACCATCAAACGTCTTCAGTTTGACAAAGTTAGTGGTCAATTCCTTCACACTAGACATACTTGATTAAATTTTAAGTTAAACCTCTTTAGATTGTTAGGATTACAGTGATTTCAATGAAAAAACACTTAAAATATGTGTGGGAATAAATCCTAATGTGTATGATAACAACAATTGTAAAATACCAAATACAACACAATGTATTTCAAACAAGTATTAGAAAAATCTAAGAGATTACAGAAAATCACAAAGATAACACTAGAGTGAAAATGATCAAACTTGCCTTTCCTCCAAGCCGACAACAACCAACATGAACATGAGAATAACAATGTCCCGTAAAACTTAAACCTTGATACACTGCCAAAGGCGTGTATACACTTTCCTAAAGAGGTTTATTTCCCCCACACGGTGCTTGGGTTAAACCGGAAATCCTCTTTGAGATACAATTGACAGCAAATTTCATTCTTAGCACTAGAATCGAAATGTGATGAACAATTCACAAATTTAGTTAAATTGATAGTGATTTTTTAGATGAAGAGATTGCAAGTTTCTTCAAATAAATTGTGGAGAAGAGAGAATATTAGAGAGAATAAAACTCAGTGAAAAATCATCATCTTGAAAAAACCAAAGCAATCCCTTTATAAAAGGAAATAACCGCATAAAAAACCGCAGACAGGGAAGTAGTGCGGGCGCGCCAGCAGGCCGCGCGGGCGCACCTCCCTAGGCTGCTTGAATGCTGCTTTGATTCTAGTGAGGGGCGCGGTTTTATCGCGGCTTGCAGCGCGGACGCGCCCCCAGGCCTGCGCGGGCGCGCCACCCACACTCTTCCAAAATGCTGAATTTGATCCAAAGTGGTGCTCAGTTTCAAGCGCGCTTTCATCGCCGTCGCGCCTACTTTGTGCGATCGCGCATAACATGGGCATAAGCGCGCATAACATGGGCGCGAGCGCTCCCATACAACACTCTAAATCATCAACATTCTCTAGGACTCTAGCACATAATATTGCTCTTATTGCATGCTTGCAAGGCAATTCTGATATTTGTCATGCTCCACAGATGCAAGTTTTTTTGTTCAAACTAACCAGCAACATTGACTTTCCATCCTTTATTTCATAATCCCAAGAGCACTCTCATAAGCCTTACATATTCTAGAATCCAACACTAGCTTTTGAATTCTTCTTACTATAATTATTGAAAATTAAAAATATTATTGGTCGAATTATATTATTGGCGAGAGTGAGGGATAGGTAGATAGCTCAAGTGGTTAAAGCTTCCCTCCAGGTTTCAAGTGATTTTGGGATCGATTCTGATCATCCATCCTTGTGGCTCTCTAAACACCAAAAAAAATATAATATTGTTGGCAAATGTTTCATTCAAATTTAGACATTCATTTTGAAACAGATGGACGTCTCATTATAGTTCTCGTTTTCCTTTTCCTTTTCAAGCGTCTCAAATGTTGTTTTCATTTCATTTCTTTCATTTTTGAACACTTTGATAAAACTGACATATCCATATATTTTCACTTATTAACTAATTGAAATTCCAAAAATACTCTACTTTTCTTTTCATTATTTGTTCCCTTACTCAATTTTGTTTGTCATTTTCTTTGCTCGATGTATCACAATCTTATTATTACATTGCCATGTCACCATGTGATCACACATCATACTTTTTTTGGTAAATTAAACATCATAATTAACGTAAAACCTAATTACACTCTTTTTTTAGCCGGGCCCATTGATATTCAAGATTAACATATTATGTTTATCTTCTGTACACATCGACATTCCCCCATCCACATGTTATTCTTTGCTTGAAGAAGTTGCGTAGTTGGCGACAAGTGGTATAATGAATGCTAGTTGTATGCTAATAACTCTGTTTGTGGCTTATGTGACGCGGTGATGATACAACTGTAAACCATAGTTTACGCTGTTTATTAACCCTATTTGTCGTTACTATCACATTTATTACTTACCATCATGTATTGGTGGGAGCTGGTCTTGGGTTCAAACTTCAAACAGCGCATCGTGAAGATCTGAATCCGATTCCCTGATGATCTGAAGGTCACAAAGGAGAGTGACAAGACAAGGTTGTAGCTCTTCGTCGTGGTGTGCTTTTAGGTACGTTATACATTGATCCTTGTAATTTTAGTTCAATATCGGTAAAACTATATTATGGTGATCTATTATGTCGAACTTTGTACTTTTAGTTTAACATCTGTAAAACTATATCATGGATTGATCTATTACATCGAATGAAAGCTTGTGCTATGAATAATGCTTTTTTTTTTTTTGCATATGGGCTACACAATTCTGTATATTATGTATATAGTTTACTCTTGGATCACGCGTAATTACAAAATCTTGGATCTAGAAGGATGTTGTAATTTTAGTTCAGCATATGAGTCTTACGCCTAAGTAAGTATTAAATTAGTATTTATAATTGCGTGGTATTCATGTTAGATTGGGTAACAAGCATTAATGAATAAATATGATTACATAACGAGTATAATTGTATACCAATGTATGAGCATATGCATCTCCTAATTTACTAGTCCAATGTATGAGCATATACGTACATCTCCTAATTTACTAGTCTAATGTATGAGCATATGAACCTCCAAATTATTAAATGAAATTAACAAATCTTATTGAATAAAGATGGACATAAGTATGTGAAATTATAGTATGGACATACAAATTGAAGTATGTCCAATCTTCTATTTTTGTTTAAGTATGGAATTGTAATGTGTATGTGATACTATATAAAGTATGGGTAAATAAGATTGTTTAATCTTTTAATTGACATACAAAATGAAGCATGTCTAAGCTTCTATTTTTTGAGGTATGAAATTGTAATGTGTATGTGTTCAATATTTCAATTTCACATACCCTTGCACTCTCTATGGCGGAATGGAATGTGTCTCCAAATGTTGGTGGTGGCAATCACCTAGGTGTGCCTGACAAGGGAAGTGGGGTTAAGTGTGTAGTGATAAGCTCTAATAAACATGATCATGGTGATGAATGTGTAGACTTGAATGGTGGTTTGATTATTCCTTATGTGGAGGGATAACCACCTCCGATTGGTACTCCTAGACCATCCCATTGCAATGGGAGACAATACTTTCCCCAATTAAAATAGTTAAGACAATGCAAACGGTTGTAGCTAGCAACCACATTAGTATAATATCATATGTGGAGTCTCCTAAGACTAGAATGGTATTTAAGACATGGTAAGATGTAGAAGCTTATTACAAAGAATGTGCTTAACAAAAGGGATTTGGAATAACCAGAGTCCAAGGCGTGTTCTCTAAGGGTGAGGGGAGAGACTGTATTGCCACAACATGGAAATGTGAGTGTTAGGAAAGACCTGACATGAGGGCTTAGAGGGAAGCAAAGAAGAGGGTAAAGGTGATGGACATGTGTGGTTCCGGTGAGTAGTTAGTGGTGTAGTTTTGAATTAAGTCGACGGAAGAGGAGGTCTAAAAAATGTGAATGCAAAGCAATGGTCTATGCTAGTTTTAACCGTGAACGTGAGTGGTATTGAAGAAGGTAGAGTTGGAGCATTTGAACCACACACCGACACCGGGTAAGGTGAAGTTGGTTAAAGAGTATCACATGAAGCATTGTACTTCAAGGGTTAGGAAGAAGCTAAGTTGTTAAACTATTTTGATGAGGGGGTTCCGGTTTCTTAAATTCATGGATGTCTGGCTATGGAAGGAAATGGAACTGATACCATGTCATGGACCATGAAATACCTTTAACATGATGTGTACAAATAAAGGTTTGAAGATGGTGGGTGGAAATTTAGCTGCGATGATGATGTATTTTCAACAAATGCAATCAGAGAACCAAGATTTTTATCATGCACAACATCTAGATGACGATGGCCGATTAAAAGATGTTTTGTGGGTTGATGCTCGTAGTCAGGTCGTTGTTTGTTTCGATGCAACTTATTTGACAAATGAGTATCATCTTCCTTTTATGAATTTTGTTTGGGTAAATCATAACGGATAATCAATTTTAGTTTGTTGGTGTGCGCTTTGGTTTCTCGCGAGGATTGCGACACATTTCTATGGATATTCAAATAAAGGTTGGAATGTATAAATAACAAAGCACCGATCGCAATACTCACCGATCAGGCAACTGCTATGCGGAAACCCATGGAGCAGGTGATGTCGACAACTCGACATCAATGGTACATATTGTTTATGGTAAAAATACCCCATTCGCGTGGTCCAATCAGGTGCTGACACGTGTCAACATCAGAGGGGTTCTAATAGGACTAATCCCCTAGTGACACATGGCACCCTGACCCATGAAAGGAGAATTGATCTCTTTTCACTATAAATAAAGGAAAGTCATCATTTATTGCACATTCATGCACATTCATAAATACATACACAAATATCGAGTAATATTAATTGCAGAATCTCCCGGAATCCGAGATACCATTTACTTTTCGCATTTTTACTCACTCGGACGTATTCTAACTTGACCGTTGGAGACGGAACTCCAACCAACCGGAGTCTCTGTGCTTTTGCAGGTACATGCGGTCGGCTATCAGTTTTGGTGTTTTAACTCTCCCGCTGGACACATAAAAAAACCCCAAAACATTTGGCGCCGTTTGTGGGGAAAGTACTTCTAGAATGGCATCCCATGAGTCTGTACCACTTAATAATGAGAAACGGCCTCTGGCCGAATCTGAGGTCCAGACGAACCAAGATAGTGGCGACGACCAAGAGGTCGAAGCGTATATGGCCCCAGACGGTTCGTTCAGATCCAGGCGCCCCCGTCCCAAAGAAACAAGTGAACGGGGCAATGACAAAGCAGGTCTCAGCCACCCAACCGGCCAGCCAGCTGAGCAAGCCCTGGCGGCTAAGGGTGCCGCCTCTGTTACCAGAGACGAACTTATGAAATTCATGTGTAGTTTCAAAGGGGAAATCAAGGACCTGATAAGCAAGAAGGCAGGCTCCCACAAGGGTCAGTCGGCCAAAAAACCTTCTTCCTCTGGGAAGAATCCTTCTCCGTCTGGGAAGAAGCCTTTTCCCTTTAGGAAGAAGTCGGTTAAAGACCGAGTTTCAACTTCTCATAAACCAAAGGGACCGGATTGGCCCATGGTGGATCTTTTAAAATTCCGTTTCCCCGAAGTGGGGAAGAGGAAGGCCATCTGGCAAATTCAGCCAGATGGGTCAAAAAAGACGTTCTCCGATGTTCGGATGTTCATCCAGCAAAAGAGAATTCAACAAATGTCTGAGTCGGCTTCGACGTCGACATACTCAGACAGTTTCCATAATACCTCAATGAGGTATTCGGAGACGAACCGAGAGAGTCAGTCAGGCAGTATGTCTGCACGAACTGGCCCTCAGATTATCGAGCCGGCTCCGTATGTGCCCCAACAGCCATACATGCCGTATAGATCTCCTTACATACAGCCGGCCCTCTTTGGGGGTCAGGTGGCACAGAATGTCCAGCCTATGGACTGGCAGCTCCGACTGCTAAACCTTGGGGAACAGCCGTCGGCATTTTCCAGGGAGATAACCGAGGCGGCTCAGCCGGCCAAGGTTAAGAACATGTTGGTTGGTGCCTACGACGGTACCACCAACCCGGAAAACCACCTGATGGCATACACCTACCTCATGTATTTGCAGGGGTTGGATGACGCCACTTGGTGCAGATGCTTCCTAGTAACACTGAAGGGCGTAGCCCAATGGTGGTTTGGCAACCTGCCAGCCGGTTGCGTCAACAACTTCAAGACACTGGCATACCTGTTCGTGTCTAACTTCTCTATGAACATCTCGGCCAAGAAGACAAGCCTCGACCTAGGGGCTATACAACAGGGGGATATAGAAGGGTTAAGATCCTATGTCAGGTGGTTTAATCTGATGATAATTCATATCCAAGGGCTGTCTGACGAGGTTGCTTACACAAACTTCTTCAAGGGTCTTAAGGACGGGTCGACCTTCAAGTTCGACCTAGTCAGGAAGAGGGTAGCAATCCTCTAAGAAGCGTTGATGGAAGCTAAAGCCTACATAAAGGCGACGGAGCTTTGTGCCATCAAACAGCCTTCGGACCCTAAAAAGACCGACAAAAGAGACAGCTGGCCAGCTCAGCCGGTTAAAAAAGAAGAGAGCAGGAAAAGAAAAGAAGTCTGGGTGGCTGACCACTCTGGTCAGTCATCCTAGAAGAAAAGGAAAGAGTTAAAGCCGTATGTTCCCAAGTACGAGTTCAACAAGGATTGCTCCTCCATCCTCATGAAGGTCAAGGACCGGTTGTCCCTAGAGAAACCGGCTGCAATGAAGAGTCCCATCAAAATCCGGGACAAGTCTAAGTTCTGCCATTTTCACGAGGATATAGGCCATGACACCAATGGTTGCTATAGTCTCAGGCGGCTACTGGACCGCCTGGCTGATGAGGGGGCTTTAAAGTCCTACCTTGTGAAGTCCAAGGGCAACCCCCGGTCAAACAATGGACAGCCGTCCAAGAAGCCAGACAATCTTGCTATAAGCTCTAACACTGATGAGGAGAAAATCACGACTATAGCAAGGGGCTTCGCCGGAGGTGGTTCTATCATCCGGGGCACAAAAGATAACATCCGGAAGCTGGAGGTCAACTCAGTGGATGAGGGTCAGGCATCAAAAGACACCTTCCCTGAGGTCATCATCTTTGAAAAGACCGGGGCAAGGTTAGGCGGCCTCATGATGACCCCATAGTCATCGAGTGCAAAGTCACCAATCAGCGAGTAGGCCGGATCCTCATTGATACCGGAAGCTCGTCTGACCTTATCAGCTATAGGTGCTTGACAAAGCTTAAGTACAAGCCTAGCAACATGCACAAGGCCTCTCACCCCTTGGACAGTTTTGGGGGAGGATTGGTGCATCCGGTGGGAAAGATTGACCTACCCATCCGGCTAGGTAAGAAGGGGGAAAGGCGACACATGCTCGTCAAATTTTTGGTGGTCGAAGAATTAACCGCCTATAACCTGATTTTCGGCCGTCCTACCCTCAACGAGTCCAAGGCAGTCATCATCCCGTCTCTCATGTTTCTTAAATTCAAGAGGGATGATGAGTCAGTAGGTTCCCTTAGCGGGGATCAGAAGGCGGCGAGAGAGTGTTATCTCTCAGACGTCAAACCTACTGTGGCTGCAGCCGGCCAAAGTGGGAAGTCTATTAAACTTGACGATTTTCAAGAAGCCGCGCCTGCTCCCAAGGCAGCTGTCAAAAAAAGAAAGGCGGACCACTTAGTGGCCGTAAAAAAAGAAAAGCAATAGCAATCATTGATCGAGGAATGGTCAGATGATCTCCGTCCCCAGCCGGCTGGTGATAACACTGATATCGTTCTAGACGACAGCCGGCTAGAGTGAACCGTTAAGGTGGGGACGGCTACCTTTGCAACATTGGGTGCAGACTTGCACCAAATATTGAAAGAATTCAAAGACATCTTTGCCTTTGAAGTGGAAGAGATACCAGGCGTAAGCCCGAATCTTGCTGTCCACAAACTCGTCGTGGACCCTAAAAAGAAGTCGGTTAGGCAGAAGAAAAGAAATCATGGCGAGGAAAGGTCTCAAGCGGTTGCCGCTGAGGTCAAGAAGCTGATGGATGCCGGGTTCATTCAGCAATGCTACTAACCGGATTGGGCAGCCAATGTTGTTCTAGTGAAGAAGCCGAATGGTACCTGGTGGATGTGTGTTGATTACACAGATCTGAACAAGGCATGTTCAAAGGATAGCTATCCACTTCCAAAGATTGACAGTCTGGTCGACTCTACAGCCGGTCATGCCTTGATGAGCTTCATGGACGCCTATTCAGGATTCCATCAGATACCTTTGTGGAAAAAAGATCAAGAAAAGACGACATTCGTCACTGATCAAGGGCTATTCTATTATACGGTGATGCCGTTTGGGTTGAAGAATGCGCCTGCTACCTTCTGACGTATGATTAATACCGTCTTCATTAATCAAATTGGGAGGAATGTAGAAGCGTACATTGATGACATGATAGTCAAATCCAAGCTGTAGACGGATCACCTTGCTGACCTCCGAGAAACCTTCACCACCCTCAAGCGCCATAAGGTCATGCTTAATCCCAAGAAGTGCATCTTTGGTGTTGAGTCTAGGAAGTTTCTCGGATTTTTGATTGATCAAAGGGGAATAGAGGCCAACCCGGAAAAGGTACAGGCGGTTATTGACATGAAGTCACCCCGCACCGTCAAGGAAGTCCAAAAATTAACCGGATGCCTAACGGCATTGGGGAGATTCCTCAGCCGGTCAGGCGACAAATGCCTTTACTTCTTCCAAGCAATAAAAAAGAAAACAAGATTTGAATAGGGGGAGAATGTTGAGGCGGCATTCCAAAAGTTGAAAGAGCATCTTCATTCATTACCTCGGCTGATCAGTCCTTTAGCTGGAGAGGTTCTCTACATGTACTTGTCCGTCTCAAATCACGCCCTCAGTGCCGTTCTCTTAGCTGAAAGAGACGACAAACATCTTCCGGTGTACTTCATTAGCCATGTGCTTAGAAATGCTGAACTATGGTACCCCTTGGTTGAAAAATTTGGCCTTGCCCTTTTCATGGCCATAAAGAAGTTGAAACCCTACTTCTTGGCACATCCGGTGGTGGTCTACACAAATCAACCCCTCAAGCGGCCAATGACAACCTTGGAGTCATCCGGTAGGATGCTCAAATGGGCTATTGAGATGCAAAGCCTAGAAATAACTTTCGAACCGAGAAAAGCAGTGAAGGGTCAGGCGTTTGCTGACTTCATTGTTGAAATGACAAGGCTGGATCAGCCAGAAAACATTGATCAGGTTTGGAAGGTATATGTAGACGGGAGTTCTACGATGAATGGCTGTGGTGCAGGCGTAATTTACAAGTCTCCAGAAGGGGACAAATATGAATATGCACTACGGTTCAAGTTTCAAGCCTCGAATAATGAGGCGAAGTATGAGGCCCTGCTAGCCGAAATCCGCATGTGTAAGGCAGCAGGTGCAAGGAAAGTTGACGCCTGTTCAGATTCTCAGTTGTGCATCAGCCAATACCATGGTGACTATGAGGCCACCTATCCGGAAATGATTAAATATCTTCAGGCGGTCAAAGATGAGGCCGAGACACTTGACGAATTTGAAAACAATCAAGCGGATGCTCTATCAAAATTGGCATCATCTACCTCCTGTGATGCGCCTCGGACTGTCTTTTGGGAAGTCATGGAAAGGAGAAGTATTGAGAATGATCCCATTAGAGTTCTTGACCGAAGCTCAACCTAGATGGATGCCATCCGAGCTTACTTGGCAGACGGCACTCTGCCGGATGCCCTTTCAGAAGCGGCTGCACTAAAAAGCAGGCCTCAAGTTTTGAGATCCATGTCCGGGGAAAGATACATTCAAACACATGACACGCAGGCCGGAGAGTAAAATTAATAAGGTTCAAGATTGAGCCGGGTCATTGGCGGCTGCTTCGGAAGCAGGAGGGGTAAGGGTCTCTTCATATTCAGCCTGGACCTCCTCATTCGCAGTTCGGGCCTCTTCATCCCTATCTGAGCCCATCTTCGACCGCATAGCCTCGATCTCCTTCTTGGCCCAATCTTCATACGGCTCAGGCGCCGGCTGGTTCTCCTCCGTGACCAGAATGGCAAGATCTGCGTATTTATAGGCTAGTTCCCAGACGGCATATTCCGCCTCTGGATGTACAAGGGACCAAGCTACTTTCATGCAATTCTCGCAGTCTTGCTCATTCTCCTCAATGAGTTGGCTTTGCTCAACTTGAAGGGTGGCTTTAAAGTTGTGGCTGGCAGAGGCCATCTCTTTCTTCAAACGGAGCTTCTCTACTTGCAGGTGGGAGTTTTCCTTCTTGGTGTCCTCCAACACTTTGAGGGACTTCTCCGTTTTCTTCGCCTCCTCCTCTGCATTATCAAGTGCCGAATGAAGGTTGAAGATTTTGGTCTTGGCATCATCAAGGGACCTTTGAAACTGTTTGATGGAGTCCGCCTGTTGCATGATTAGACCTTTAGTTTCTAAATCATGCACTATCATGGAATATTGGGCAACGTTATGGGTCTAAGACGCCTCTCGTTTAGCCCGTCTTACCTCCTCTTGCTTCCTAGAATAGGCTTTCTTCAGCCCTTCCACGCGCAGCATGGACTGCAAATACACAGCCGGTGTTAAAGGACCGAATGGCATACTATGTTTATAAATAAACGAATCTTCAAAAACGTACCTCAGCTAGACTGACCATGACCCGGTCAGTGTTGAAGGTGTTGATCCCTAGGATCGCCTCCTTCTCCTCTTTGGGAATGGCCTTTAGCATGGACCCGGCGTACTGTTGTACATCCGGCCATCGAGGGGAGAGATCTGCACCAGAAAGAGACGGTGAGAAAGGTACATACACCCCTCCTATAGACTGCCGGCTGCCAGAAGAGTCTTTCGGCTGGAGTTGGGAGTGTTATTTGATCCGCATGGGTTGCCAAGCAAAGAGAGGTTGAAGGGATCAATTGTACCTTGGAAGCCAGGTTGAGGGCCTCGATTTCCCTCAATCGGCACAGAAGCTCCTGAAGCCTTAGGCGGCGCAATATCCTTCAGTGCCTCTAGAACATCTAACCTCTCGAAGGAGAGATCAAACCCTATGCCAGAGTTTTTCACGCTCATACCGCCAACCGTTATCCGGCCTAGGATCGCTTGAGCAGAGCCTTTCTGGGATTTGTTGGAGACAACGCTCTCGTCTCCCGGCCAGGACCGGATCATCTTGGTTAAAGAGCGAGGCTCCTTGCTCTCATCCTGAGTCAAAAAGCAAGCATAATGGTCAGCTGGTATATACTCGCAAAAAATACAAAGGACTAAAGGACAGGCGTGTATACCTTGTTTTTTGCCGCCTGGGCAGCTTTCTTCTTCTCCGCATTCTCCTTGCGGATTTCAGCGGCTGATTTAGCAGGAGTCTTGTGTGGAGGCAACATCCTTAAGGCGTTTACTGCAGAAAGAAACCGTCTGATTAGGCGAATGCAAGAAAAATTTCGTCAAGTATGAAATAGCTAAAGCGGCATACTAGTGCTAGGTGCTCCCACAACCTACGTTTCTTAAATTGGGTGCTTAACCAACAGGCGGATAAGAATGCCTCATCTCGCAGAAACTCGTGTTTGGGTACCCAATTCTTGGGCACACTTATTAGCTCACTGGTTGAGAGAGCGGTGGTAGTAAGTTCAAAGAACCCCGCCTCTATGATTCTCTCATAGTCCTCACTCGGGACATGGGGCATCTTGCATTTCTGCCCAAGCAGCTCAGGCTTCCGGTTCTAGGTCCTAAGCTCACGATTCTCTTCTTTTGTGGGGGCGGAAACGAGAAAAAAAATGCTCTCCACTCGCCTGGGCTCCGGCTTAAATAGTGTATGTGGGCGAAGGCCTCCCAGCCGGGGTTTAGGCCCTGCATCTCGCAGGCGGCGATGTAGCATAAAATGTTAACCCAAGAATTGGGGGTTAACTGCCACACGCCTAGGCCGTATCCTCTTAGGATGGCCTTTATGGTGTTGTGTAAGGGGAAGCGGAGGCCGGCTAGAAAGGCCGCCTCATAGCAGCCAAAGTACCCATTCGCATTGCGCTGGTTGTCTTCCCAGGCAATTCTCCCCATCTCAGGCGGGACCCGGATGGTGTACCCCTTTCCTAGAGGCCGCATGAGTGCAAAGTTTTCCAAGTTCTACTCCATGCTAGTCCGGTCTTTAGCTGAGACCTGGATCAGGAGGGGATCACCCTTATTGTTCCAAGTGGGTCTCTCCTCCTCCTCGCTATCTACAACCGGTGTAAGATAGCTGTTGCTGCTACTTTGCCCAGAGTTAGACCTAGAGGCGGTTTCCCTGCTACTCTCATCGCCAAAAGATTCTCTCTCCTCAGCTCCAGAGATGGAGGCGACCTCCTCACCGCCTCCAATATCGGACCCCAGGATTCCATCGCTAGGGGTGCTCGGGGCACCTCCGGGGGATTCCCTTGTCATCTCAGCCTGGTTCATCTAAGGCGGCAACTCTTCGGAGCTTTCTCCTTTATACTCCGGATCTGCAGCCGTCTTTCTAATTTGAGTCATTGTGTCCTGCATAGACACAGAGACGGTCGGATTGGGAGATGAACAAGGGGAATCCCAGTACCCAGAGGCGGCTCCCCCAGTCCTAGATTCAACCGTACCAGGGGACCGGTTGACCTCTAAATTGTGGTGTGCCGGGTGTATGGTTGGTGAGTCCATTCACTTTTAAAACCAAAGAAAGAAAAAAGAGAAAGAGAAACTAAAATACATGAAAGAGCTGAAGGGGGTAGAGACGGTACCTCAAAAGTAAGCTGAAAAGGTAAAAAGTGTTGGCCGGCTGATAAAGCAGGCAAAATTCAGTGGATGGCTTGCAAGGGGCACAGGCGCTTGACCGTATGTACCCTTTGGAAAAAGCAAGTATTTGAAAACTTGAACTAACTGATGCACAAACGGTAAATACGTATGTGCCTCTGGAATTAATGGTGGTTTCTCACGAACCCCTCAAGCGGTGCTGACCAACAATCTCAGACGGAAACCGGATGAGTAGAGAAAAGGAAGACGGTTGTATAAGCAATAGCAGCCGGGATGAGAGCTTTCTCTCTTTCTCTCGAAAATTTCCTCAAAATATGCAAAGTGTGAAAATGAGAGGAGGGAGGTTTCTATTTATAGAGAAACTCAGAAGGCGAACCGTCGCCTCCTCATTTCAAATTCGAAATTGAAAGGAAAAAAAAAAAGAGAAGGAGACCAAACGTCGCCCTCTCAAAGCATGACACCTGTCACAGGTACCACGTGGCAAGCCATGTCACACCTGTGAGGGGCAAATGTTTAGGGTAAAAATACCCCATTTGCGTGGTCCAATCAGGTGCTGACACGTGTCAACATCAGAGGGGTTCTAATAGGACCAATCCCCTGGTGACACGTGGCACCCTGACCCATGAAAGGAGAATTGCTCTCCTTTCACTATAAATAGAGGAAAGTCCTCATTTATTTCACATTCATAAATACATACACAAATACCGAGCAATATTAATTACAGAATCTCCTAAAAATCCAAAAGACCATTTACTTTCCGCATTTTTACTCACTCGAATGTATTCTAACTTGACCGTCGGAGGCGAAACTCCAACCAACCGGAGCCTTCGTGCTTTTGCAGGTACAGGCGGTTGACTACCAGTTCTGGTGTTTTAACTCTCCCGCAGGACACATCAAAAAACCCCGAAACACATATGGCCCATAATGAGGAAAATACCGGAAAAACTTGGTAAATGTGAAAGGTATGGTGCAAGGATATACTTGATGCATATGTATTGGAAATATTACATAACATCCTGCTTAATTTTTTGTATCTCATGATTTTTAAGCTAATAGGATTTTGTTGTAATCCAGGTATCAAGAATTCAAAAACGAGCTAAAGGTCATTGTATTATGAAAGCTTAAATGTAGAAGAGTTTCAGAATAGATGGTGTGCACTTGTTACTGAGTATAAGTTGGAAAGCAATGACTAGCTCGAGAGCCTGTACAAGGAAAGACATATGTGGGTACCTGCATTCATGAAGGAATATTTTTGGGTTAGAATGAAGACAACACAAAGAGTTGAGAGTATTAATAGTTTTTTTGATGGTTTTGTCAACCGTCACACAAAACTTTTTGAATTCCCACAGAAGTATGCAAAAGCTATGAAGCGTGTACGAGATGGACTGATGCGGATGCAAAATTCTCAAAATATATTAGGAGACTTGCCAGTGGATTTAAGATTGAGAAGGAATTTCAGAAGTTATACACAGACACAAAGTTTCAAGAGGTCCAAACGGAGTGTAACAGAATGATGTATTGTTATCCACGTGAGGAGACTTGGGTATCAACCAATTTAATTTAGTATGTCCTTGAGGACCGTGTTTGGATAGTCCCAGAAGCAATGAGTGAGGATGTAATCAATGATAGGCGCTGGTTTTATAGTGCAGCATTCAACACGGACACAAAGGAGGTTTTGTGTGATTGCCACAAATTTGAAACCCACGGTATCATGTGTAAGCATATAACGAGGATACTTGATCTGAATCTTGTGTTTGACATTCCAAAAAGATACATTGTTAGTCGTTGGCATAAGGATATACTAAGAAAGAACACACGAGTGAAGGTGTGGTACCACGACCCAGATAAGACAGCCGAGGTCATAAGATACAACAAATTTATCCATCCATTTGAACCAATATGTGAAGAGGCAGCTATGGTAAACGATGAAACGGTTGACAAGGTGTTAACAACTATCGAAAATTTGGGGTATGTTATTAAGTAATGCACGAAGAGAAAGCTAGATCAAACCATAGCCTTAAGTTACCCAAACGAAAGTGGTCCATTAGTCTAACCAAGTTCCGAAGTTTCTGGGACTCGGCCATCCGTAAAAAGCCCGTCAATCCAGCAGCAATATTTTTAAGTCAACCAATGTTGGTAGTACTATCTGGTAGTGAAACTGAGTTAAAAGACCCTCTTCCTAAAAAGTAAGGACTTTGCTGAAATTGGATTAAAAAAGCCAAGCACTACCAAGAAGGGCCAAAACAAGGTACCTTCCCTCCCTGTTAGGTAAGACGAAATCTTGATGCGAACCAAAATTATGACCCATCTCATCAAATCGATGTTGGTCCTAATGATGACCTGCTTATCTACAATGACATTGGTTGGTGTTCTGGTATATTGGACACAGTATAATCGTGGCGTGTCTTTGTTATTCCTTTTAGTATACTAAGTATTGATGGTTGTGTATTGTTAACCTCGATATTTACCTTTGTTTTAGCTTTATGTCAATAATGCTGTGTAATTTGGGATATGTAATATGATTATAAACTTTTCTGTGTTGTATCGTATGATGTATTCTATGCAATTCAAGTTAACGACTGTGAAAGATGCATAAAATAATATAATCGACCACACTTTAATATTAATCGACCATGTAAAATACAATCGACCACATTTTAATACCCTTATAGGATAGATTACTTTGATATACTAATAGGCCCAATTTGTGCTATTTAGATCCGTTGGCCCAAGTCGGTATATATATATATATATATATATATATATATAGTAGTTGGATCATGTGAAAACTAACCTTAAATTGAAAACTGAAAGCATAAAATCTTAACCATAAATTCAAACTCATCTTATCCTAGGGGTTTTTTCCCAGTCTTTTAGTTTCTCTCTCCTGCATTTTCATGCATAACATTCTCTCTCCTCTCTTTTCTCTCTCCTCATTTCTACATTCTTCCTCAAACTTCATACTACTTCTCCAAAGCATAGTTGTAATTGATTCGATTCTTCATCAAATTGGTTCCTAATATCGTCTACGATCAATCTAAGGAAATCTTTTATAATTTTTGCTTTATTTTAGCTTTTAATTAATGTTTTTTGAGCAATTTTTTTTTTAGTTTTTCATTTCTGATTTGTGTAATTTTTTAGTTTTTCGTTTACGATTGGTGTAATTTTTGAGTTTTTCCTTTTAGTATACTAAGCATTTTTTATTGTATAGGTGTGTGATTGGGTGAAAGTTTTGCTTGTGATTGTGAGCGTGTTGATTTCACTCCTGTGTGCTGTGATGTGCAGATAATATATGTGATTTTGCCTATTAATGGGTTGTTATGTGCTGTGTATAAGAAAGAATGTGATTGGTTAAGTTCTGCTTGTGATTGTGAATAATATTTTGCTTAATTCTGCAGTAGATTTGTACATTTTCATTTTTCGAACAGTATTGCATATCATCCATGACAATCTAGACATTTGAGTTATTGTTATTATTCCACTGAGTTAGAGAATTGAAAGTTAGTACCAAGTGGTCAATTGTATTGTTATCCTACTATTAGAGGTGGGCATCGAGCCGTGCCGGGCCACCGCGGGCTGTGCCTGGCCGTGCCTGCTGGTGGCTCGTGCCGTGCCGTGCTGGCTTGGTAGCGGGCCGTGCCGTGCCGGGCCATGTTCTGGCACATCCCAGCCCACGTGCCTGCCGTGCCGGGCAGCGTGCCTGACTTAATTTTTTTTTTTTTTAAATTTATAGAATTGATATATATATATATATATATATAGTCGTGCCTGCAGGCCGTGCTTGTGGGCCGGCACGCGGTCCATAACGTCGTGTCGTGCCGGTGCCAATTACCAAAAAACTTTTTCATGGCACGACCCACGTGTAGGCCACCGTGCCGGAGGCGGGCTCGTGCTGGGCCGGGCCGTGCCGCGACCGTGCCGTGCCCGTGCCGGCACGGCCCATGCCCACCTCTACCTAGTATAGACTTTCTTTTAAAGTAATGGTACCAGAATCTAAGTGCACTCTGATACGGAGCTAGACATGTATTGTTTTGTGAATCATAGCCTTATAGGCTTATATCTGTTTTTAAGAATGATTATTATAAACTTGTTACAATTATACAGTATCTGGGAAAGATGGAGCTAGTTAGGGCTTTGGGGGGTGTCTTACAAAGTTACAATAACATAGGTGAATATCAATAATGGTGTTTGTTTAACTTTGCTCTCTTGTTTTGGTTCGTTTGTTATTTGTTGTTTTAAGCTGCCATCGTTTCTTGCTGGACTGTTTATTGAAATGAATGATAATAATGTCTCCAATTTGTGTTCTCCTACTGAGAGCTCTCTTTTTTAATGTGCATTGATCAACCATCAACCAGCAATGCCAAAAATCTTGTTAGTATGTAAAGTTAATTTGAGTATGTAGCCTGGATCTGATTAGTGTGTGAAGCTTGATTTGAGTATGCGAGGGTCCGTTTACAGAAAGAAATATTTTGAGATGTATATGAGTTTAAAATTGTCGTTTCCTCTTCATGATATGTCTATTTCAATTAGCTTGTAGAAGCCTTATGTTTTTTTGGTGGAAAATATGAATCTAAAATCTGTGTTGGTTTTAAGCCTCTACGTTTTTGTCATGTTGAAAGCCTATTAGCTTAATTGGTCGAGCACCGTGTATTCACGGGATGTAGGTTTTACATAGAATTTTTTAATAACCTTTTTTTTTTTTTTTTTTATATTACCCGAAGTTTATATATAGTTACCTTATTTTCAATATAATGACCTTAGAATCATGGAAATGTTGTAAATTTTGTTTCAGTCACCTTATTTTTGTATATAGCGACCTTTATGTAATTGGTGTCAAAAACTCAGTTGATATAGTTACCTTATTTTTGTATATAGTGACCTTAATGTAAATGTTGTAAAAATTGATATAGTTACCCTATTTTTGTATATAGTGACCTCTATGTAAATATGGTCAAAATTGAAATAGTTACCTTATTTTTGTACATAGTGACCTCTATGTAAATGCTGTCACATTAATATAGTTACCCTATTTTTGTATATAGTGACCTCTATGTAAATGTGATCAAAATTGATAAAGTTACATTATTTTTATACATAGTTACCTTTATGTAAACGTTGTCAAATTGGATAAAATTGTGTTATTTTTTATGTTGTTACCTCTAAACCATTGAGTATGTATAAGGAAAAGTTGGAAAGATCATTTGGCTTTTAAACCATATATATATATATGTGTGTGTGTGTGTGTGTGTGTGTGTGTGTGTGTGTGTATGTGTATATATATGTATATATATACATATATGTATATATATACATATATATACATTACGGTTGATTTTATTAAGATTAGCCTTATTTGTGGCCCGATATTTGTTTATATTTCCATATTAAGCTAACCCATAACAATATCGCTATCCTTTAACTCTTATCCACGATTATAAGTACGTACAAACTTGGTTAAATTTTTTTTTGGATGGGTCAAATACGTACTTAATTTTATGTTCCAATGTTATTATAATTGTAGACACCTAAAAATGTCACCCTAAAACCAAACCCGATGATGAAAATTCTTTCACCGCCGTTATTGGTTGGGTCGAGTATTAAATCTCGGGAGTGCTTAAAATCCATATTCAGTCAAATATAGCCTGCAAATTAGTAAACAAATCAGTCCAAACATTCATTCAAACATAGTCCAATCCACATTTCAGCCCAAACCCTTTTTAATCCATTTCTTATTATTTATTAATTGAGCCCGATTAATAACATGTAAACCCTAAACTTAATTAAACCCGTAATAGATGAAACGGCGCATAATTATCCCACACTTAATGCAATATAAAAGACAAAAATGAACCTAGACGAAATTGCAGAAAACATTATTGCCACGACACGGAAAAGTCTGTCGCGTCACCGCAAAATCTGCCGCATCACGGCAATTCTGTCGTGACACGACAATTTTCTAGGGTTTTATTTTCGTGGCGCTTCAATTCTAGATTTCCGTACCTCACCCCTCATATTTTCTCTATAAATACGAGGCTGATTTCTCAATCTCGGGGCACCAACACATATTCTAATTCCTCTCTCTCTTATTCTAAGCCTTAAACCTATTCTTCTAATTACACCATTCCTTTCCTAAGCACTCCAAGGTGTCCATACAACACCCAAAGTTCCATGCTTAAACCAAGGCGTGAAAGGTAGAACTGTTTGAGGTTTGGTCCCAAATCAACTCTACTTTTATTTAATTTAATTTCCATTATTATTTATTTTTATTGAAGTTACTAACAATTTATTCATGATATAGCAATTTAAAGAAGCGCAATGAACGTGAGTAATTAATTAATTAATTTAATTACTTATTTTATTTTATATTTCTAGTATCATGATTAGAGTTATTATGATTTGATTTGACTAACGTTATTATGGCTAAATTGCTTTCAATGTTGATGATGATTTTATTATATATATTTATCACTATATTTGCATGTTTAAAGGGAATATGTAATTGCATATAATGCGTAATAAGATAATTTGGACGACCGGTTTAGATTCCTTTTTAATTTTGTTGTTTAATCAAGGGATCGCTAATATTTTAGAATTATATGTTGCATTATCATTCAACCAATTTGGCTAATATAATTTGGAGCAAATTGAATCTTTGTTTTAATGCCTTGAGACCGCAAGAATTACTTTTCACAAAAAGAATCGAGTAGAGGCCAATACGGGCGAATGTGACTCCATGACTCACTTCGTACCATCATCCCCGATCCTCCTTTCGTGGTTCCGAACCATATGGAGTTAGTAATGTCATGGATTATGAATGGGGTGTAACCTTCACGGGTCAATCGTTGTTGCCTTTTGTTGTCCCTTAATCGTGGTTTCCTTTTATGATCCGTAAAGGGTTTACAAGTTCCTTAAAAACTTGTTGCAGGCTTTGCTTTGTCCCTAATCATGTCCCAAATCATATGTCAATTCCCATTTCCTATGAGTGCCAAGCATATTCACAACATGCTTAAGTAGGCGCGCTTCAAAAGAAAAGTAAGGAGAACTTACACTCCTTTGGGAATAAGATATCAATGAAGTGCTAGCTCTTGATACTCCCCTTCAAAAGAAAAGGAGAACTTACACTCCTTTAGGAATGAGATACGACACCGCCTATGATTGCCTTTACGGTCAAGGCTTGATTACACCTATTGGACTATTCCCAGAGCCAAAACCTGAACAAAGGAGTGCCAGGTGGAATCCTAATGCCCACTGTAAGTTCCACCATGGAAGGGGTCACTCTACCGAGCAATGATAGAACTTAAAAGATGCCATCCAGGATCTAGCTGATGCCAACAAACTTCATGTCCCTCCAGGCGACAAGAAGTAATGAAGATAAAGAGAGCGGCGAATCCTTCGTGCAAGATTTCATGATTTTTTTTTTCTCTTTTATCATTTCCCTTTCCCCAATTCAAGTCTAGCATAGGTCTCCCTTTCTGTAATTTGAGCATTTTGTTAGTTTATTCACCATTTCCATCAATAAAATGAGCATATTCCCTTTACATATTGACCATGTCATTTTTGCTTTTTTTTTTAAAAAAAAAAATAAAAAAAAATATCAATTGCCGAACCAAACACAAGGTATGACAATGATTTGAGGCATCTTTGCAACCCATTCATTCCCCTTAAACCATTCAAACAAATATTTCATTTCTGCACTAACCATTTTGAGCCTCGTCTAACGTTTGACCTTCATTTCTTCAACCTACATCCACCTAACCTTGGGATGGGAAGGTGTGTGATTTGTGTAACATTCAAAAGCAAGTTAAAAAAAATAAAAAAAAAGAAAGAAAAAAAGTAAAGCAATAGTAAAACAATGTCTAAGGGCAAGTGTTCTAATGTCTTTGATATGAACACGTCTCGAATTGCGTCTCTCATCGAGTGCTTGGTACCGTGCCTGAGAAACATGAATGCTAAGTGTATGATGGACCGCATTATCTGGGATTGCTCACATTGAATAAAAATAAAGCTAAAAAAATGCGAAAAAATAAAACTTGCAAAGTCCAAATTTCAAAAACATAATTACACATTTTGGGGGGCTTCTCTCGGGTCTTGAGCCTTTTACCCTTTTCTTCATTAAACCATTAGCTTAACCACATTACAACCCTTGAAAGACCTCTTTAAGGTGTACATACACTTGTGCAAAGTTCGGCTAAAGCTACGTTCGACCTGATTCCTAATGGATACGTAGGCAACCTCACATCGAGGTGCGGCCACATTCACATATGATGGCATTAAGATATTTCCAATGCTCATCCTTTTCCATCTAGAGCTAGACTTGGGGGTTTGGACCCACATCAATTAGCATACCTAGCCTAAAGAGTTATCATCTTTGACTTTTCTCACATTTATTTCCATCACCATAGCCTTTGCAGCCAGCCTTAGTATCACTTTCACACACTTCATTCACACATACATTGTCATATCCTTCTTCCCTTAGGAACCCCTTATCATGAAATCTTGTTGCAACACCACGTACACTTCATGATCTTTCACAAAAGCATCCAGCAAAGTCATCATCATTCGATAGCAACATACATCGACAATAAACTACGATTATATTGTGCTTAGCTTCATGACCTAAGTTCATTTATTGATCGTGTCACGTGATGTAATTGTCCTTTGCCTCCTAGCCTACGAACATTCATCATGCATACATTATTTGATAAGAAGAAAATCCAAGAGATTCATTTCGCTTTGTTCATTAAGGAAGTTCAAAGCTTCTTCCTTTTTCATGTCTTTTCTTTTGGGGAAGTTCAAAAACTTTTTCAAAATTTTCTTAGCAAGAAAGTACAAAACTTCTTCTATTTTTCATCTTTTTTTTCTTTTAGGGAAATTCAAAAACTTTTTCAAAATTTTTATTGAGTAAATTCAAAAACTCTTACTCCTTTTTTCATGTCTTTCTTTTTCAGGAAAAAGTCGGTACCCTCCACTCATGACAAAACATGAAAAAAATGACGGAAATATTTTGCTCGTGTCAACACACACACTCAAATCATACACATACACACACAATCATAAGTCATACACATGTCATGTCGTGTCAAGTCCAGCTTGGTCAAGTCAGTTGGTCAAGTCAATCACAATGTATGCGAGTCCTTTGGAAAATTCCCATTTTACACGTCTTAAGTACAACCCATGTTCGGGGATAAGCGGACCATCAATAGCCCGCGTTGGGGGATAAGCGAACCATAAATAGCCCACGTTGGGGGACAAGAGAACCATCAATAGCCCACGTTCGGGGATAAGCGAACCATCTATAACCCACGTTCGGGGATAAGCGAACCATCTACAGCCCATGTTCGGGGATAATCGAACCATCTACAACCCACGTTCGGGGATAATCGAACCATCTACAACCCATGTTCGGGGATAAGCGAACCATCTACAACCCACGTTCAGGGATAAGCAAACCATCTACGACCCACGTTCGGGAATAAGCGAACCATCTACGGCCCACGTTCGGGGATAAGCGAATCATCTACAGCCCACGTTCGGGGATAAGCGAACCATCTACGACCCACATTTGGGGATAAGCGAACCATCTACGTCCCACGTTCGGGAATAATCGAACCATCATCATTCTTCAAATACTCAGTGATCATCTATCATTTAGTAGGCTGCTCGAGGCGTAGGAGTCTACGACATGTTTCCCGAGGCGTGGAAGCTTGTCACCTTTTATTCTAGCGGATCGCTCGAGGCATAGTTGTTCACAACAGAATTCCCGAGGCATGGAAAATTATCATCCAGTGGATTTCTCGAGGCGTTGAAAACTATTAAACATATTTGCCACCGATACACTGGTGTCAGATACACATTCAATACCCTTACTCTTTTATCTGCGGAACTAACGCTTTTCTGCATGTATCGACGTATACAAAATGATTTAGGATCGTAGAACGTCTTAAATCATTCTCCATCCCAATCGACTACTTTGACTATCATTTACGAAACTTACGTTTCTACAAACTCAGTCAAAGTGGGGGCTTCTGCAAACACCTAAAAATGTCTCCAAAACCAAACCCGATGATGAACAATCTTTCACCGCCATTATTGGTTGGGTCGAATATTTAATCTTGAGAGTGCTTAAAATCCATATTCAGTCAAATATAGCCTGTAAATCAGTCAACAAATCAGTCCAAACATTCATTCAAACATAGTCCCCATATTTCAGCCCAAACCCTTTTTTAATCCATTTCTTATTATTTATTAATTGAGCCCGATTAATAAACATGTAAACCCTAAACCTAATTAAACCCAGAACAGCTGAAATGGCTCACAATTATCCCGTACTTAATGCAATATAAAAGATAAAAATAAACCTAGACGAAATTGCAGTAAACACAATTGTCGCGACACGTCAAAATCTGCCGCGACACGGCATTATCTGACGCAACACGGCAAAATCTGCCGTGTCACGACAATTTTCTTGGGTTTTATTTTCGCGGCGCTTCAATTTTAGGTTTTCGTACCTCACCCCTCATATTTTCTCTATAAATACGAGGTCTATTTCTTAATCTCGGGGCACCAACACATATTTTAATTCCTCTCTCTCTTATTCTAAGCCTTAAACCTATTCTTCTAATTAAACCATTCCTTCCCTAAGCACTCCAAGGAGTCCATACAACACCCGAAGTTCCATAATTAAACCAAGGCATGAAAGGTAAAACTGTTTGAGGGTTTGGTCCCGAATCAACTCTACTTTTATATAATTTAATTTCCGTTATTATTTATTTTTTATTGAAGTTACTAACAACTTATTCATGATATAGCAATTTAAAGGAGCGCACCGAACGTGAGTAATTAATTAATTTAATAACTTATTTTATTTTATATTGCTAGTATCATGATTAAGGTTATTATGATTTGAGTTGACTAACATTATTATGGCTAAATTGCTTCCAATGTTGATTATGATTTTATTATATATATTGATCACCATATTGCATGTTTAAAGGGAATATGTAATTGAATATCATGGCTAATAAGATAATTTGGACGACCGGTTTAGGTTCCTTTTTAATTTTGTTGTTTAATCAAGTGATCACTAATATTTTAGAATTGTATGTTGCGTTAACATTCAACCAATTTAGCTAATATAGTTTAGAGCAAATTGAATCTTTGTTTGTATGCCTTAAGATTGCAGGAATTACTTTTCACAAAAAGAATCAAGTAGAGGCCAATACGGGCGAATGACACTCCATGACTCACTTCGTACCATCATCCCCGATCCTCCTTTCACGGTTCCGAACCATATAAAGTTAGTAATCTCATGGATTATGAATGGGGTGTAACCTTCACGGGTCAATCGTTGTTGCCTTTCGTTGTCCCTTAATCGTAGTTGCCTTTTTTGATCCGTGAACAGTTTACAAGTTCCTTAAAAACTTGTTGGTGGCTCCCTACTTTTCTTTGTCCCTAATTGTGTCCCTAATTGTATGTCAATTCCCACTTCCTATGGGTGCCAAGTATATTCACAACATGCTTAAGTAGGCGCGCTTCGAATGACGCCTACAGTAATCCTAATTTAATTTTCAATGATCAAATTAATTTAATAAATACCACAACAATTACTTGTTAATTAATTAATGTGTGCCTCGAATCATTTAAGACGTTCCCACTCCCGTATTTGCGAATAAAAATACGAGTATTATTCAAAATACGACTACTATTGACCATCAAATTTTCAATTTTTCAATGTTAAAATTAATTTAAATAACTACCGCAACAGTTATGTGTTGGGATATGTAATCACATGGAAACTAGTTTTTGACCCGGGACGGTCCGGGTCATTGCATGTATACTTAAAATGAGCGTTTGTAATTATTTATGTGATGAAATATAAAAATAGATTAAATTAGTTAAATCTATTTCATTACTAGTACTTATTAAAAATGATGTCTTTATCCTTATTTCAAAGACATCATTTGAAGGATAAAGTATATTGATTACTGTAGACACCTAAAAATGTCTCCCCAAAACATAACCCGATGATGAACAACCTTTCACCGCCATTATTGGTTGGTTCAAGTATTTAATCTTTGGAGTACATAAACCCATATTCAATCCAATACATTTCATAAACCAACCCAATTCGTAGCTCATTTTCCCAAACCATAACTTATTTTCCTCTTTGCGTATCCACATCACAAAACCGAGCAAAACTAATTTTGTGGACCTATAATTTTGATCCAAATATTATTTGGTTGGATAGGTCTTGAAATAAGATTTTCAACGGTATATCATAAGCTCAATTCCGATTTAAAATGAAGAAGATATGAGCAAAACACTAAAACTTGGCCCAAAACCAACACCCTTGCACTAAAATGGCCATATCTTAAAAAAAACTAAATATTTTGACCTTATTCTAATTGGGTTGGAAAGTATACTTAAAGATCTTTCCAATGATATATTATATGCCTTATTCCAATTTACAGATCAAAAGTTATCATAGTTTTAAAAACGCGTAAAAAATGGAAATTACCGGGCCACGACAATTTCTAAGGTTTGTATCTTCACAACACCTCGTTTCTAGGGTTTCGTACCTCACCCCTCACATTTTCTTTGTAAATACGAGGCTGATTTCTCAGTTTCGGGGCACCAACACACATTCTCATCTCTCTCTCTCTCTCTCTCACACACACACACATTTTAAGCCTTAAACCTATTCTCCTAATTACACCATTCCTTCCCTAAGCACTTCAAGGAGTCCGTACAACACCGGAAGTTCCATACTTAAACCAAGACGTGAAAGGTAGAACCGATTGAGGGTTTGGACCAAATCAACTCTATTTTCCTTTAATCTTCTTTCAATTTTATTTATTATTCTTTGAAGTAACTAACGATTTAATTCATGATGTAGCAATTTAAAGAAGCGTGGAACGTGAGTAATTAATTCACTTAATTACTCTTATTATTATTCTTATTGCTAGTATCATGATTAGGTTTATTATTATGATTTGATTTAACTAACGATATTATGGTTGAATTGCTTCCAATGTTGATGTTTATTCTATATATTATATTTATTGATCACCATATTGCATGTTTAAAGGGAATATGTAATTGAATATAACGACTAATAAGATAATTTGGACAACCGATTTAGGTTCCTTTTTAATCTTGTTGTGTAATCAAGTGATCACAATATTTTAGAATTATGTGTTGCATTAACATTCAACCAATTTAGCCTAATTTAGTTAGGAGCAAATTAAATCTTTGTTTATGTGCTATTGAGATCACAAGATATACTTTTCACAATAAAAATCGAGTAGAGGCCAATACGGGCGAATGTAACTCCATTACTCACTTCGTACCATCATCCCTGATCCTCCTTTCGTGGTTCCGAACCATATGGAGTAAGTAATCTCTTAGATTATTAATGGGGTGTAACCTTCACGGGTTAATTGTTGTTGCCTATCGTTGTCCCTTAATTGTGGTTGCCTTAAATGACCCGTGAACGGTTTACAAGTTCCTTAAAAACTTGTTGGCAGCTCTCTACTTTGCTTTGTTCCTAATCGTGTCCCTAATCGTATGTCAATTCTCACTTCCTAAGAGTGTCAAGCATATTCATCATATGTTTAGGTAGGCGCACTTCAATCGACGCCTATAATTACGCAATTATAACACGGTCGAGGCACCGTCCCAATGGTCCATATCTTGCATACTCTATCACACATAGTAGTCAAGGGATCGATTCCCCCCCCCCCCCCAGCGCTGAATACTGAATCCCCAACTTTTTGTTTAATTTTTTAGAATGTCGAAAACTGAAACAGACATGACAACACAAAAGTTGTGCCATTCTTTGATGGTTTTGGGCGGGAAAACACGATTTTCAAATGATTTAGTATTACTAGAGGTCTAATTAAAAAACAATATGACAATCGATCAATACGAAAATTAAATGATATAATAACACATCATAAGCCATACAACATATAATCATTATTTACACATAATAAAATGATGTAGTTTCAGTACAAACATTGTACGTAGTATTATTAAACATCTCCCAAGAATTAAAAACATTTTTTTTTATCAAACAACTCCCAAGAATTAAAATCATGTGATTAAACTAATTAATCGAGGAGTGTAGGAATGTATAATCAATCCACGATGTCACTGTTCAATTATTCATATACGAATTCTACGATTTTAGGGGGGGGGGGAGGGTAAAACAAGTTGTAAAGGATAAATATATACTTTGTTAGATTAAATTATGAAATAATTGGGCATTACATTATATAGTAAAAGGTTAATGGATATGTTATAGTGTAATTTAAAGTTTATTAATGATTAGATTTGCACATTGAGCCTTTGCAAAATTAAATACTATTAGGCAATAAATATAAGCTTTCAAATGCATATTTGAGTAATACGATTTGTTTAGCAAACGCAAATCTAGTGGTTATTCTCTTATAACATATTCCGTTAATTTTGTAACCTTTATACAAAAAGTAAAATTATGCAAAATATGTCAAATGTTGGATTCCATTGTTGTCGTCCATGGTATTTTTGTATAAGAATTAATTGTTTAAATTGAATAAAATATTTTTACAACGGTTTAATAATATTTCGAAATTACATATTATAATTAATTGGGCATGCCGATTGTCTCAAGAATTAAAAAAAATTGTGTATTGCAGTACCATGTACTTTTTTTTTTGAGAAAACGTTTTAGGTGCCTTATATTTATAATTTGTCCATCAAAATGTAGGGAGATACCTCACGAGGGACGTGGTTCTCCCAGACTTGTTCTACACCAAAAGGCGTTAAACGGGCTAAATTATGAGCCACAACATTACCGACCCATTTAACATGACACCAAACAACAGAGGTAAAAGAAAAACAAGAAGATAAAATCTCATCCAGAATTGCATCAAGGTCAGTGAAGAAGATCGAAGTTTTGTTTAAGCGATTGATGAGAACTTGGCTATCCGATTCAATTATAATCTCTGTCCAGCCAAAGCGTTTTGCTAGTTTCATAGCCAAAGCAATCGCTTTCCCTTCCGCAATAATTGGAGGCCAATGAGCTCTCACTCTTCTGGCTGCAGCAAATAGGGCGTCCCCCTTCTAATCTCTAGCAATCACCCCCATTCTTACCCATCCGTCATCACACAAAGAAGCATCACAATTGCGTTTAACAGTACCTTCCGGTGGTGCTTTCCATACTTTAGGGCTGCGGCATTGATTCCTTTTGACCCCTCCGTATATCTTCTTCATGTAAGTGTTGCAATCAGTCGCAAGACGGAGAATACGTTCAACAAAGACGCGATGATAAACTTCCTTGCCATTAAAGATCATCTCGTTTCTACGATTCCATAGATTCCAAATTAAAATCGCACCTCTACTCACCTTTGCGTCCAACTTGGTCCATGATTAAACTAAATCCAAAAAAGACATACCAGTTGGCCAAAATCGACATCTCCACACAATTGCACTCCACCCAAAGATCACGAACAGTGTGACAATCAAACAACGCATGCTGAACGGTTTCTGGGCAGTCCACACACCATGGGCAGTCCATAACATACATCATGTGCCTATACATGAGGTAGGCTCTCACTGGGAGAGTTCCCGTACAGACTTGCCATAGAAAGTGACGGACTTTCGGAGTTCCCATACCATGTAGTTAATTTTTGAAGAACCAATGAATATAAATGAAATTTGATCATTTTATTATACATGATGGATTAGAATGTTTAACAATTTTGTGTTTTATAAATCCTAACTAATGGTGAGATCTTCAAATTCAGTAATAAAGGTATGAAAGAAATTTTATATTAGGCAATGAGTTCGTACTTGTTCAACATACACAGTAAAGAATAGTGTTATTTCGAATGACGTCATTTGTGTCTTCCCAAAAAAAATGATGGATAATCTCATTTAATTGTGCCAGTTTAGTTGAAAAGACCCCTTGTTGTTTAATGAAACCAAAGCACTTCTTCATTTTAATATGTTGCTTCATCAGTTTCTCTCTCTTCATTCCTAAAAGTTGTGTGTCTTTATTTTGAGTTTACAAAAAAAATAATTATATTCTAATTGCAGCAATGGCAAGTTACAATGCTGCATCATCATCTAAGGAGTCTTGCATAAAAAGTATGGAACGGTATCGAATTTTCCTCCAAGACCGGTTTGCAGAGGCTTGTGCTCGACATGATGACACTGGGACGCGCGTGGCTGAATTGATAGGCTGGGGTGAATGGAAATGACCACCATGTTGAAGTAGATGTGGAGACAAAAGGGGAGAACAAGGGTGTTGCATGTGAAGCTGGGGTGAATGGAAATGACCACCATGTTGAAGTAGATGTGGAGACAAAAGGGGAGAACAAGGGTGTTGCATGTGAAGCTGGGGTGAATGGAAATGATTTTGTGTTTAATATTGCCGATATTAATTCAGGGAATGATGGGCTAGTTGATGGGGGTGATCAAATGGCCATTAGGAGTGATGTTGTAAGTGAACAGGTGGCCAGTGGGAGTGATGTTGTGGGTGATCAAGTGGCCATTAGGGTGAACGATGGATTAGGTGCTGGAGAAGATGTTGTGAAGATCACATGGAAGTTGATCATGTTGAGTTAAATGATGATGTGGATGAAGTTAATTATGAAGGGGATGATGATGCTGATGAAGTTGATGGCGACAATGATGATGAGGATGAAGTTGACAATGGTGAGAATGTTGTATCATCTGATGAAGAAGACGGGAATGCGAGTGATGGACCTAGCACAAGTTCCGGGAACACCACAGACTATGGATAATACGGTGATCAAAATCCAGATATGTCTGAGGATTCAGACGCATATGGTCGCACCCTATCTGCTTATGATAAAATTATTTAGGTTTCGTTTTATTGTTTGTTTTATGAATCAACAATTTGTGTACATAGTTGGGACTTTCTATGTCAATGTTAGTTACTAAGAAAGTATAAGAATCTTATTGGCTTATGTCCTTATTTGTAAAAATTGTGACCTTCTGTAATGTTTTAGTTTAATCTCGTACTGATACATATAGTTTATGTACAATGAATTACGAAGGAGGAATTACTATATATAAATTATTTATATACAATAATAGTGAGATTATATATTATTTAAATTGTGACCTATTGTACTATCATTTTATTTAAATTTGGAAATTAATAGTGAGATTATATATTATTGATAAAATTAAATATCATTTTGGCTCCAAAATTAAAACAATAGAATTAATTACTAAAATAGCCATTCTGGAAAATACTAATTAGTTAATTAATTAGAAAAAATGTTTCAAAAATACGGGGTATTACATTCGCAGTCAAACCCGACCAGGATTAATAAGTTGATCAGAGGTTATCATGAGGTTAGACTTCAATGAGGAGCAGAAGCTAAGTTGTAAGACGTGTATGTGCTCTATGTTTCATTTGGTTACCGGGTTGAAACGCACTTTGGAAATGGATGGCAAGATTTCCTTAAAGCAAACAACTTGGTGATTGGTGATAATCTTGAAATAATTTTAAATGGTGACAAATTTTATAGAATTCCAGTACAGAGGGATGGTAATGAGATCACTGATGTTGACCTTGTTCTATTTGATGGGACCACAAGTGATGTTGTCACTACCGAGCCTTTGACCCCCGTGGAGGATTTGGGGAAACCAGAGTTTAGCGTCACCCTCACCAAAGCATACATTGTTGTAGGCAGACTGGTAAGTAATTTAACAAATTAGTGTGTCAATACAAATTTAAGTAATTTAGTCTGCTATATCTAACTAATAATCTTTAGGATAGAATGTCCCTTTGGAATTTGCTAGGAACCATTTCGCCAACATAAGGGAACCAAGCCTGTTGCTCTTTGGGCTAGTAATAGGTGGAAGGCAAGTAGGCAACTCTTAAATTACGACTCAGATTATAGAATTGTCCTTTGTAACATAAAGAATGGGATTAAGGGCATGATCCGAGGAGAAAATATTCGAGCAGGTAAAAGATTGGTTGTTGAGCTAGTTGGCAAATCCCTCTTATCTTTTGAAGTTCACCTTTGATGATGAATGAAGGATGGGTTACATTGTTAATAATTTGGCTAGTAAGTGTTAAGTTTAGTAGTGTGTAGTTACTAGAGATATTGTGATAGACATTATGTGTCATCATTATGTTCGAGAACTTTTGATAAGTAATTATGTACTTAATGGTGTAAGTTGTAACTAAGACAAAATTTGTGTGTATTGACTTTGTTTACCTACTACTATTTTGTATCCGGCCGTTATCTTAGAGTTGAACTTAATATTTTTACCGCTCACTTAAAATATTAATAAACATGTACAAATATTACGTCAAAAATAAGTCAAACTTTTACGAAAAAACATGGCAAATAAGAAGGCTCGAAAAATAATGTCAAAATAAGTCATTTTTTACATGATTACAAAATAAGTCAATCTTAGGTACCCAACTACTTCAATCATCATCACCATCACTCCCTACTTTTTGTTAAAATAAATAAAATAGTTTTTATTTTGATGATAAGTTAATAGGAAATTCAGCAGTACTGGAAGATATTATTTGAAATTTTTACGAGTAGAAGATATCCTATAAAATTATGAGAACATGTCCTATAAATTTTTTAAGTTAATCAAAAACTTGATTTGACGACTAAGTATTTACTTATTTTTGACAATGTATAATGAACATTTATATCAAACAAAACGGGCTATGGAATATATTAAAATACGTATAAAGAAATGAGTGGGTTTGTGACTAGTGAACTCCTTAAATGTCCATACTAAATTCAAATAACAGGTATAGTGACACTACAATTTTATTCAAAGTTTGACCTACACTATTCATATACTGAAAGTCAACAATTAAGTCTGATCTTATACAATAAATTGCTTGGTATTCACATGAAGTCAAATACAGTCAAATATATTAAAATACGTATATAGGCCTGCTTTGGGTCAACTAAAAGGGTAAAATAATAATTTTCAAATGCTAAGTAAATCAAATGAAAAAGCATGCACAAAAAGTACATTGAGTCAACTAGAAATCTAATCATGTGAATAAAAATGACTCCAATTAATAAATTGGTACGATATTTCCTCCGTTTACTAATGTTAGTCTCATTTAGAATATTTTGAATATAAAAAAATAGGTGTACTCTTTTCAATTTCTCTTTATATATTAGAAGAAACATAGTCATATGAGTCAAACATTATTAAGATATAATTTTTATGGATTTTGCTACTGTAAAATATAAAATATTTTCAACTAGAGAATTGCATCGATATAAATAAATGATACCAACATTAAGAAATGGAGGGAGGACTTCTTTAAGTTTCAATAAGTTTGAATCTCTGTAAAAAAAAAAAAAAAAAAAAAAAAAAAAAGGTCCCAATAAGTTTGGTATGGTGTAAAGGGTTCCATTAAATTATTGATAATATAATGGTGTGTTCTACTAAACTTATACTCCGTATTTTATTATCTGAAATAATCTGAACTTAATTAAATAAAAATTGGAATTAGTCATATGATTACTTTTTTTAAAAAAAATGACTTTATCTAAATAACGGTAACTAGTTCAAGGTCATGCGAAGATAAGTTGAATAACGGCCTAATAACTAGTTCAAGGTGATGTGTTTGATAAAAAGAGATTGTGTATCTCAACGATGTATCTTAAAGATGAACGAGTATTTACCCTTAAATTATACGAATGGATTATACCTATAAACCCTTTGACCTCTAGTCAACATACAAAAGCTAAGTTGTTAATACATAAAAACATCTACCAAAAATTCGTGATTAGGCGGACTTTCATTAAATTATTGAATGGGTTAAAGTTACTCTAAAGATATTTGAAAGTACTCTAATATAGTAAGTTACCATTTTCGTAAAATACATTGTACCCTTATGGAATACAAAATTGATTAAAAATTAAAAGTTACCCTTAAAGATATTAAAGTTACATTAAAATTATTAAATTTATACTATAGTCACGTAAAATCGCCTTACAAAAAATCAATCATTGAACGCCTATAGTCATGTAAGTTAATTAGTTATTAGGTCCATCTATCAATTACATACTTACCATTGCCATAACGTTCATTAGCAAATTTATTTCAATTATCTGTCAATTATAAATTAATTTGAAAGGAGCCTTAACTTTTATCATTATATGATGATCTTAAACCTCATGTAATAAATCCTTTGTGTAACAAATGACAAACATATGAGTTATTTGGGGCCATATTAGATTTTTCCCATAATGTGTTATATGTTTCGCGTATAAAAATTGAGTTATACTTGTATGTGTTTTACAACATAATGTCCTCTGTGATATAGGATTATTTCCTCCATTGCATTTTATTTCACAATAACACACAATTATTAATATACCAAGTATTATTGGTATGTTATACACGATTTAGAATCTAATATAACTAGTGAAAATTTAATTAATTTACTCTTCACGACTATTAATTTTTTTTTATTATTATTATGGCAGATTTCCCAAATTACCACTTTTCACTGTTTGTGAACTTATCCATGCCTCTTTAATTGTCTTGTAGCTCTTAAATATCTAAGTCAATGTCTCTTTAACTTCAAACCCTAGCCGTGCAAAAAAAAATAAAAAAAATAAAAAAAAAATTCTAATCTAATTTAATCTATATAAAACAAAATTTCTCTCCACAAGTCAAAGACATCATCTTCAAACAAGTACAAAGTACAAACCCTTATCAAACTAATAGCCTTCATTTCACCCTTTATTAATTCACTCCGACGACTACACCAATCATCTCCAGCGACATTAACTCAAGGTGACCCGGTTTTTCCCGTCCTCGCAAGCGTTGATGCGGTAGCGTTGGTATTTGTTGGAGTACAATGACTTCCTCACACATCTTATTTTGCAATTTCTCCTTTAAATTACATAGATCTATCTACAATGAAACGAGATATAAATTATGATTAAAGATCTGGATGGTTTGGAAATTTGCAAATCTTCATCCTATAACTGTAGATCTGTTATATATTTCCGTGTTGTTTTTTGCGGTGAAATTTGTTTTAATTTTTTATGTGTTATTGCGTAATTATTTATTTGTAATTGGTCAGATTTCACATTTTTTTGTGTAATTTACGATTGTTTACGTTACATTTAGATAACACGGTGAAAATATTGAGTATGTTATTGAATTTTTTTTTTTGTTATTTTTCCCTTTATTTTTTAATTATTTTTTTAATTATGGTTTTTTGAAAGAATTAATTTTAGCTAATAAAATGTATTGATTATTTTTTTCTGTTTAAACTTATAATCATTATTTAAATTAATTAATTTACTATGGATTAAATTAGATAACAATATGCAATAAAAAATATGTGTGATTTATTAAGAAATTTTGTATATATTATGAGTTATGACATATATGACGTCATATTGAACCCCTTACATCATTTTTTACATTATGACATATGTTGATGATGTGTAGTCACATCAGTACGTTTCCTACTTATTTTACTTTAGAAATTTATTTTGGTGAAGTATGGTTTATTTAATTTTCTATGGGCTTGCCCCAGTTTATCTCCTAGATAAACAATTGATGTTTATTAAGGGGTAAATTTGTAATTTTCTATATAAAATGAAGGACATATTTGTAATTTTCACTATAATTCATCTTCTTCCTCAACTTTACTTCACGCACATCCATGGATCTCTTCTTCCTCCTTCCTTCACCCACCTCCATCATATCACAAGCATCTGTTTCTTCCT
This sequence comes from Chenopodium berlandieri, assembly GCA_034703905.1. Classification (NCBI taxonomy): domain Eukaryota; kingdom Viridiplantae; phylum Streptophyta; class Magnoliopsida; order Caryophyllales; family Amaranthaceae; genus Chenopodium; species Chenopodium berlandieri. The sequence continues at coordinate 48,709,634 of CM068289.1, forward strand.
TCGACGCCTTCATCTTCTTCTTCAAGCTATCTCAGTGACTTTTCCAACACCGATATCACCATTTCTGGCGGCTTCGTCGCCAAATTAAACAAAAACCCTAATTAAAAAGGGAGAAATAAAGGGTATGTGTAGGGAATTTTAACTCCGCCCTACTGTGGTTCATGTTTTTAAGCATAGCGGCACTCCAAGGAAAAGAAGCTAGAGTTAAAAGAGTCTCCAACAAGTTTTAGGAACTTGTAAACCATTCACGGGTGTGAAGGTTACATTCCATTCACGATCACGGAGATCGCTAACTCTATACTAGTTCGTAACCATGACTGAATATTCGGGGATGATGGTACGAATCCAAACTAAAAGAGATTGAACCCACCCTAATTAGGGCTTTACTTAATTCTTATGATATTCATGCGCGCTTTTTGATCAACATACATACATCAAGTTAATCCTAAACCTGTTTAATCTACATTGGTTGATTATCAATGCACAATCAAATCTATTATTGGTGATCACTTGAATTTAAATCATATTAAGCCTAAATCAAATTATTAATTATCTTATTAGGTATGATTTCAAGTACAAATACCCTTTAAACCTGCAAAAAGGGGCGTGATCAAGCAATAGCAATAAATCATGAATAATCAAGCAATATATGATTAATATAACAATCATCATCATAAAAATATCGCTAATAGTAAGATCCTAGGCTTATACTAAACCGATTAATAACAAATCCTAGAATGTCTATAGTAAAAAAATCAAAATGTTATCCTAAACATGATAATAGCAATTAAAATCAACATCCTGAACATGATACTAGATCAAACGAACATCCTAAACATGATTTCTACTCCAAAATCAAAAGAATAATTATGTAATTGAATTACTTACTTTGATGCCTCAACCTTCTTGCTATTAAAACAATACACACGTTAGTAACTTCAAGAAAGTTAAATCAATAAAGTAAATAAATCAAATATGAATTGAAATATAGATTTGGGACCAATCCCTCAGAACTATCAACCTTTCACGTCGAGGTCGAAGGCAACGTCGAGTTTAGTTTGGAGTATTCGAATCTCGCGAAGGAGGTATTGTGGATGATTTGTGGTGTATCAAGGATGTGTTTAGGCTAAGAATATGGATGATTGATAAAGATTGAAGCAAGGTGGTTATAGCTTATGATTGATGGTTTTAGGTGATGTGAAAACAGGGAAAACGGCCTTTATTTATAAGGAAAAAAAAGAGTTCGTTGAAGCGATTAGAAAAGATTAGAATTCTAGTCGAAATAAAACTCTTCCTGACGCGGTGCGACAAGTGTATCGCGCCGCGTTAGGACTGGTGCAGTGCGTTGGACAATAATTTTTGCGGTTTTTGTTTTTATCATAAATTTTTATCCAGAAATTGGAATAAGATAAATAATATAACATTGAAAGCTCTAGAAGTCTACATTCCAACCCAATTACAACAGATTGATATCTTTTGTAGAATAAAAGATATGGCTGAAATAGTGGAACGGTGTCAGTTTTGGATAGAGTTTGGTATTTTGTTCATATCTTTTTCGTTATACCTCGGAATTGGGATCATGATACATCATTGGAAAGCTTATTTGAAAGGCTATCCAATTAGACAATGATTGGACCAGTATTATGATTGTGAAATTTATCCAAACGTCTTTGAATTTGACGGGATTAAGATTATCAGAAGAGAAGTTTTATTCAATCTCAAACTCTTTGATCTTTATCTTATCGGAAGGGATAGATTAGAACCATCTATAGGACTCTAGAAGCTCCTAAGGAATCCTAATTAGTTTAGGATTGGAAATAAGGTATTTGGACCATCACATAATCATTGGGTCATAGGTAAAGTGGACCTAAGTCCGATTTGGACTTGGTTTAGTATTTTGGCCATAACTTATTTGTTTTGAGTCGAATTTAGGCTTATAATATATCGTTGGACAGCTCTAATTTTTACCTACACCCCCCTTTAGGTAGAGCTCCTTATTCCCCCCTACTACGTACGTTTTAATTTGATGTATTACTTTCTTTTTTTTATTTTTTTTCTTTCCTTCTCCATATTACTTTTTTTTCTTTTCTCTCTTTTTTTTTTTTTTTTTTTTGTTTCTTTAAAACCTCTTGCTTTCCTTTCTTACCTTTCAAGTTATTTATATATATGATTTATAACCTAGTTTTCTTTTTTTTCGTTTGGTTTTATTTTTTTTATTTTTTTTTTTTTTCATTTTCTCTCTTGTTCAACGTTATTCCTCTTTTTATTAACTTTTTAAATGTGCACATGCTTAATTTTAAAAGCAATAAAAAAAAGTGCAATAAAAAAATACACATCATTTTCTTCAAAAAAATAAATAAATAAATAAATAAATAAATATATATATATAAATATATATATATATATATATATATATATATATATATATATATATATATATATATATATATATATATATATATATATATATATATGTTACAAAATATAATAATTGTGTATGCCCATTATAGCTTGTAACTCCCTCAATAATATGACTACCTTTGTAACTTCCTTGTAACCCCCATATGTCATTAATTCACATTGTAACCCCCACATGAATGGACTCTTTATTGTCCATATAGGTTACATTGTTCACATTGTGTATATATATAGATGGTCTAATGAAATGGATGAAGACAATAACAAGGATTTACTATCTACATCTATCTCTAATATTCTCCCTTTCCCCTTATTTTCATAACATGTTATCAGCACCATACTCTAATCGAAGCTATTACATTGGTCTGACCGGTCATACTCCGTAAGTATACTAGCTACCAAAGACCAAAGTCAATGTTACGAGCCTCTCTTTTTATACAAAGCATTAGTGTAGTATTGATCGGATATTGTGGTTTGCTTCTGACATGTATCGTATGATGCTAGATTGCTAGGGATTGTTTTAAATCATGATGTCATTATCTTTGATAAAGTTTTTGGATTATTAGCTTTAAATATGCCAGTAGTGTAGTGTTTACTTCTTGTTTTACCACCATATAGGAATTAACGACTATTTTTCATGACTTTGGGTGTCTAAGTATTTAATATTCGATTCATGACTATTTTCTTTTCCAAATGATTCCGATTATATGATTTTAGTGTTATATAGTTTCATGACTATTTTGCTTAAACTACTAAAATATCTTGTAAATTTGTTAAGAATTGTATAATTCATGATAGCCCCTTCATATGTAATTAAATCATTAACAGTAGTATTATTGTTTTCCATATAGTATATGTTTATTGGATGCTGTTTAATCTTGTCTTGTTATTTTGTATAGAGAATAATGTCGAACCTTGCCAAGCTTGAATTTGTAGCCCTTGATATTACCGGAAAGAATTATTTATCATGGGTGTTAGATGCTGAAATTCACCTAGATACTAAAGGGCTTGGTGAAACAATCAAAGAGCCTAATAAAGCAACATCTCAAGATAAGGCTAAAGCCATGATATTCCTTCGCCATCATCTACATGAAGGGCTCAAAAATGAATATTTAACTGTGAAAGACCCACAAATTCTTTGGAGTAATCTAAAAGGAAAGGTATGACCCCCAAAAAACAGTGATACTCCCTAAAGCTCGTTATGATTGGTTGAATTTGAGATTGCAAGATTTTAAATCTATTAGTGAATATAACTCAGCTATGTTCAAGATAACTTCCCAATTGAAATTATGTGGAGAAAATATTACTGATGTAGAAATGCTAGAAAAGACATACTCCACTTTTCATGCAAACAATGTTGTCCTGTAGACACAATATAGATAAAAAGGATTTACCAAATATTCTGAATTAATATCTTGCCTTCTTGTGGCTGAGCAAAATAACGAGCTATTAATGAAAAATCATGAATTACGTCATGTTGGCTCTACTCCATTCCCTCAAGCGAATGTAACAACCCATCACGGAAAAGAAACTATAAACAGAGACCATTCCAGCAGTAGTGGTCGAGGTAGAGGTCGCGGTCGCGGTCGTGGCCAATGGCGCGGTTGTGGTTGTGGGCATGGATATGGTAGAGGTCGTGGAGGTCACTTTAAAAACTCACATTCTCACCAGAAGTGGGAACGTAGGGATGATAAAGTTAATAAAGAGAGAAGTGAGACTGATATATGTTACCGTTGTAGAACTCCAAAGCATCTTGTTGAACTTTATCAAGAATCATTGAAAAAAGGAAACAAAGTTGAGGCAAACCTTGTTCTTGAAGATGGTAATCATGATTTTGATTTTTGTAATACAACTCATTTAGAAGGTGCCGATTTTCTTATTTCTCCGATAGAGAATAATATTGATTTTGGCAATACAACTCAATTTAGAAGTTGTTGATTTCTTCACTACTCCAGAAGGGAATAATTAAAATTATATCGACTTGTATGAACTTTGAGTATTAGACTTAATCTAGTGATTTACTTATGTTAATTTCTATGGTTGTAATAAGACATTATATGCTTTATGAATTTATGAACTATTTGCGTGTTTTTATTGATTTATTATTTTATTATTATTAATTTTATGCTTAATTTTCTACATGTATTTTATTTCGTGGAGAACATGGATACTACTCAAGTTCAATTTACTATGAATGGTGAAGAATTATGTCTTGCTGACAGTGCAACTACTCATACAATACTTAAAAATAAAAAATATTTTTCTCATTTGATGATGAAAAGAATTAATGTGAGTACCATATCGGGTAGTACAAATATCATTGAAGGCTCTGGAAGAGCCAACATAAAATTGCCTTGGGGAACTAAAATTAAAATAATTGATGCATTATTCACCCCATTGTCTCAAAGAAATTTATTGAGTTTTAAGGATATACGCAATAATGGTTATCATATTGAGACAGTAAGTGAAGAAAATAATGAATTTCTTCAAATCACGACTGTAACTCAAGGCACAAAACATGTTATGGAGAAATTACCTACATTCTCCACTGGTTTGTACTACACAAAAATCAATACTATTAAATCTCATGCTATATTAAACCTGAAGTTTACTGATAACTTTGTTGTTTGGCATGACCGGTTAGGCCATCCCGGTTCAATAATGATGCGAAAAATCATTGAGAATTCAAGTGGACATTCTTTGAAGAGCCAGCAGATTCTTCATAATAAATTTCCATGTGCCGCTTGTTCGGAAGGAAAGTTGATAATTTGCCCATCACTAGCAAAGATAAATTTTAAATTAATACGTTTTATGGAACGTATACGAGGAAATATTTGTGGACCCATACAACCCCCATGTGGACCATTTAGATATTTTATGATTTTAATTGATGCATCGACTAGGTGGTCACATGAGTCATTATTATCAACTCGTAACCTGGTGTTTGCGAGATTACTTGCCCAATTGATTAAGTTACGGGCACATTTTCCAGATACTCCTATTAAGACTATTCGTCTTGATAATGCTGGGGAATTTAATTCTCAAGCTTTCAATGATTATTGCATGTCCATTGGGATAAAAGTTGAACATCCTGTAGCACATGTTCATACACAAAATGGTTTGGCAGAGTCATTAATTAAACGTCTTCAGTTAATTGCTAGACCTTTGCTTATGAAATCCAATCTCCCAATTTCTGCATGGGGACATGCCAAATTACATGAAGCATAACTAATTCGCATCAAGCCAACAAGTTATCACAAGTTCTCCCCATTACAATTGGTTTATGGTCAGGAACCAAATATTTCCCATCTAAGAATTTTTGGATGTGAAATTTATGTCCCAATAGCTCCACCACAGCGCTCTAAGATGGGTCCTCAAAGGAGGTTGGGGATATATGTTGGATTTGAATCCCCATCAATAATTAAATACCTTGAGCCTACAACAGGGGGTTTATTTACGGCTCGTTTTTTATAGATTGTCATTTTAACGAGTCACTTTTCCCAACATTAGGGGGAGAAAAAGGAGAGTTGGAAAACAAAATTAAATGGAATGAATTATCATTATCCTATCTTGATCCTTGAACTAAACAATGTGAACTGGAAGTTCAAAAGATAATTCATTTGGGCAAAATGGATCTTTGTGCGAAAAAGAAATGAAAAGGGTGAAGTTGTAAGACATAAGGCACGATTAGTTGCACAAGGATTCTCACAAAGGCCGGGTATTGATTATGAGGAGACATACTCTCCTGTGGTGGATGCGACTACTTTTAGATTTCTTATTAGTCTGCCAATAAGAGAAGGACTTGACTTACGTTTGATGGATGTAGTCACAACTTACTTATATGGTCCACTGGATAATGACATTTATACGAAGCTCCCAGAAGGTTTAAAGCTGCCAGAAACAACAAATTCTAGTTCTCGAGAACAATTTTGTATTAAATTAAACAATTCTCTTTATGGATTAAAACAATCTGGGTGTATATGGTATAACCGTCTAAGTGAGTATTTGTTAAAAGAAGGTTATAAGAATGATCCTATTAGACCATGTATTTTTATAAAGAAATTTGGATCAGGATTTATTATAATTGTAGTGTATGTTGATGATTTGAATATCATTGGAACTCTTGAAGAGATTTCAGTAACTATCGATTGTTTAAAGAAAGAATTTGAAATGAAAGATTTTGGAAAGACAAAATTTTGCTTAGGGTTACAAATAGAACACCTAGAGAATGGAATCCTTGTGCATCAATCAACATACATAGAAACAGTTCTTAAAAGATTTTCTATGGATACAATGCATCCATTGAGCAGCCCTATGGTTGTAAGATCCCTTAATGTAGTGAAGGATCTTTTTCGACCTCGGGAAGATGATGAGGAATTTCTTGGTCCTGAAGTACCATACATTAGTGCAATTGGAGAATTAATGTACCTTGCAAGTCATACACGACCCGACATATCATTTTCAGTTAATTTATGGGCAAGATTTAGTTCATGTCCAATCCGAATGCATTGGAATGGGATTAAACATATACTTCGTTACCTTCAAGGTATGAAGGATATGGGTTTATTTTTCCCTAAATTGTCCAAAGAAAATTTGGTTGGTTTTGCAGATGCAGGTTATTTGTTTGATCCACATAATGCTCGATCAAAACTGGATATGTGTTCACATACGGTGGTACTGCCATTTCTTGGCATTCCATGAAACAAACCATTGCAACTACTTCTTCCAATCATTCTGAGATATTAGCAATTCACGAAGCTAGTCGTGAATATGTATGGTTAAGGTCGGTAATTGATAGACGGTCGCACACCTAATAAAAATAATACCTAACTAGACCTCCTAATTATGTAGCAGGGTAAGTCAGGGTCGATCCCACAGAGACTATGGTTCACCTAAACTATCTAGACTCAAGTTATTACTAAGCAAGTAACAAATTTAAAGATGAAGAGTATTAACTACTAACTACGGAATAATAAGAAAATAAATTAACACGAAGATTAATATAAACTAAAACACCTAGAATTAGGAATCCCCACTAATATAGATCAATACGTCAAAATAATCCCTTTCCCACAACCAAATCAAAGATATTCCACAGGACGGGTGCTCCCTACAACAAATACTAAGAGTTTCTTTCGATCAACTAATAGCTTCCCTAATATGCAATCATACCTATTTTCATGGAGTCATACATATTAAAGACATTAAGAACAGCATCCCATAAGTCCTAGCAAGAATAATTAGCTATTTTCATGCATAAAGATTCTTACTTTTAATTAGGGTTCTAAAATCGATTAAGAATCAACTTTCATTGTAAACCTTATCACATTCAATAATACTATTTCTAGTTAATCATTGATGATAAAACCAACCCTAATAAAGAGGAATTATAAATTAAAATAAATATGGGATTGAGAATCAAACAACGTATTAATCCATATTAGGGTTCAACCTAACTCTAGATTATAAAACTACTCACACATGTTGATTAAATAAACGAAATAATTAACGAAAGAAAACATAATGACAATAATAATAAGAAGAAAGAAAGAGAAGAAGAAATACTTGAATTAATGGAGAACTTGAATTAATCTTCAATGGAACAAAGTTGGAAGAACAAGAAGAAAAACCAACGTATAAATTGGAATAATTGTGATGATAAAAGTCTCCCCTTTCTATCTTGTTATTAGTCTATATATATCCTAGGAATTTTAGTGGGCTTAGGACTCTAAATTAACATAATTAAGGTCCTAAAACGCAGCAATTAGGAGCCACCACGAGTAGGCTGTGGAGAGCTGTGTTCGACCACAGGCAGGCCGTGGAGAAGGCTGCCGTAGCTGCTCTTTGCCATGTGAAAACGAGTTGGCCACAGGATGGCCGTGGAGGGAGTTGTACGCCCACAGGCAAGCCGTGGAGGTGGCTGCCATGTCCATTATTGTATGTAAATTTCTCCCTTTAACAAGTCGAATCACGATCAAAGCAAACCTCTAGAAAATCTAGCCCAATTCCTACAAAAATCAAAATAAAACAAACCAAGGAGAACAATATCGAAATATAAAGAATAATATCTCTAAAAGATTAAAACTATGTAGAAAACATGATAAAAACCCACAAATATAACATATAAAATGAATATATAAACGTGTTATCAAATTCCCCCACACTTAACCTTTGCTCGTCCTCGAGTAAACAAGACAAAATAGGAGAACTACTCTAAGAAAGCAATAAAATCCTAATACTCACTGTCGTAGGAATCACGATTGCATTTAGCGTATGCAACAAGCCCTTTAAACCCCTAGGCTACCCTAGTGGACGAGTAAGGTCTCGTGAAGGTTTTCAGAAGGCGTACCTACAAAGCCTAGTCATGAAATTCCAAACCAAATTGCTCAACCAAGTGATTAATTTGAAAAAACAAAAATAGGAAGATCATTTTTATCACAAATCAATAATATGGATGAAACAATAATGCATAGCACCTTTTTAATGACCAACCAATCTTACCACACATCTCCCCATACCAACTCACACAAACATGAATAGCTCTCACTTTAGTTGTGAAAAGTAAAAAAAAATAACGCTCATGTGTTTACGGGGTGAAATATGATGTCACTCAACCTAAACATAGAATGCATGTCAACTTCACATGAATTGGCCTCTTTAGGCTTGCAATGTGACTTTCTCCACTTCTAATGATTGATGCAATTACGAAAATCATGAAATCCAATAAGGGTAAGCTTGGTAATCAAGGGTTGGACGACGTAATTTGGGAATATGGTGCTCAAAACATATAACAAATCCTAATCCCACTACACATTCAAATGTCGGGTTCAAACCAACCTTATTTCCTCCAACTTCATACAAAATAAGCATAGCCCTTTTATTTCTTTCTTTTTCCTTTTTTTTTTTCTTTCAATCATACTTTTTTTCTCTTTTTTTTTATTTATTTATTTTTTTTTCACAAAAAGGAAGGGACGCATAGCAAATTAGGAATTAGGAAGACTTTTAAAACTCTTTTTCTTTCTTTCTTTCTTGCTTCTAATAAATCAATTCCCTTCTTTCTCTTTGTCTTTTTTTTTTTATTTTTTTTTTATTTTTTTTTTTAAAGAAGTACATCACTCATAGGGCTTTAACAAGTGTAATGCACCTTCAAAATAAACCTAGGAAAATAGCTCTATGGCTTTAAATGTAGGGTATCAAGAAGGGGTTAAAACACGGCTCAAATTGGCTCAACCTATGGGTGAATGAAAAAAAAAATGTAGACCTAGAATGTGGAGGCTCTATTCTCTACAAGGAAATTTCAATCATTTTTTCGCAACATGCATCATTCAAGTCTCAAACAGTCAAAAAGTAAGACCAAGAATTCAATTATGTGAAGGACAACTAATCACACATGAAGAAACACGACTGAGATAGAGTGAAATCAGTCAAATATGGCTCAAAAATCTCACTGGGAAAACACATACTATTCACATAAGTAAAGCGGGGAGACCATCCTGGCCACAAACCATTGTCATCAAAAGGATTTACGCTAATTTATTGAAAAGTTTGTGTAAGATATCATTTTTTTTTTTTTTTGTTTTCGAAAATTACTTGATAAGCATATTGGAAAGGAAAATCAAAAGGTGACACTAAGACAAAACACTCTAGACTAACAAAATAAAATTAAACCTAATATTTACAAAAGGTGATATCCCTCCCCCACACTTGAAAATTGCAATGCCCACAGTGTAATAAATATATCATGATTAAAAGGGGAAGAATACTCACAAAGCCTTATCATGGAAAGAATTAAGGAGGATTTGCAACTCCTCCGGATTGGATCCAAGTGCTCAAAGTGGCAAGAAATGTGGACATGGACTTCAATTGCTCCTTGATCTCCTTTTGCTCAGTTTTAATTTCATCCACCGATGTCAAAAGAATGTTGAGTGTTCCCTCGATCGGTGCGGGTGTTGGCACTTCGGTCATAGGAGGTGGGCTTAATGGTTCATGAGGAATTGACACACAAGCTAGTGGCTCGACCTTTCCAAACGACCAATTTCCTTCAACACGAAGGGACATATTTTCAGCAGGCGGTAGCACATCTTCAATACCCTTGATACACCAAAGTGTGGTGCCATCCTTTTTCACAATCCAGTTCATAAGGGCACATGCAGAGATGTCTAGAGCATCAACTCCCCCAATGGACTCTTTAGTTACAAGACGTTCCTTATGTCCTAAGTAGAGAGCAATAGGGGTTATAAGGCCTCCTAACACTATTGCTCCACTAGTGGTGGTCTTGTTTGCTAGATCTCGCATTTGTTTGATAAGGAATGCACCGGTGTTGATGGGTTGACCATGAAGCATTCGATCAAGAATAAACAGTTCATCTTTTCGAGCCTTTCCTCCTTCATAGCGACCAAATACAGTACAAGATAACAATCGTTGTACATATCGAAGTGCAGGATGACGAATGTGGTTACCTGGACTGTTATTGGAGTCATATTCTCTATCATCAGTAAGAGTTTGCCAAATAGGATCAGCAGACCAATATTTGGATGTTAGTCTTGGTCCTTCATTAGGTAAGCCTAACACCTCATTGAATTTTGTAAGGGTCCATGTGTGTTCCTCATTGTATAATTAGAAAGTGATGGAGCCTTCACCACAAACCTCTGCTGAGTGAGTAACCGCCTTTAAAGAACTTAAAAACTCCAATGTTATTCTTTTGTATGTGGGATACCTTTTCATAAGAAAATCACCCCACCCAACATTAGTAAAGAGCCAACATACATCTTCCTCAATACGTAGTGCTCGTAGGGCATCAATATCACAAAAACGAGTCGAATTTACTCCTCGTTTAAACAATGTCTCGTATTTTGATCGGTGAGCGGCATCCCGAAATTTAATATCATAGTAATCAATGTTCACCTTTTCCTTGACCTTAGCACATGAAGTTGACGATGATGTTTTGCGGGTTAAAGTGTTTGCTCTTAAAACCGTCTTTTTAGTCTTGAAAAATGGTGGAATTCTAGAATTTGAAACCGAGGGAGTTGTCTTTTTCTTGGTATTTGTAGAACTACGAGCCATTTATAATATACCACACAATGCTACTTCAATTAAACAAAAACCTCCCCTATATAGCCAACCAAATTTCACCCACTTATACTGCTTACTATTATTCTCAACAAGTCCAACTCCACAAAACTAACAGTAGTATAACACTCAAACAAGCCAGCACAAAATTAAATTGCTAAACAAATAGCAATTGTGAGGAAAGCGAATATGGGTACACACCTTCAAGGGCATAAAATTCCAGCAATTTCCGAGTTCAAATCCGGCCGAATTTTATAGATGAAGACGTCAGATGCAAGCCAAAAATCCGACGAATTCGTTGGTGAAGTCCGGTAGGTTCGCTGCTTCAAGAAACCGGTGGTTCGCTGGCTAAATCCGACGGATTGAATGACGGAGATTGAGGTTATTCGCTGACCAGATTCCGTCAAATTTAGGTGCTAAACCGGAGGGTTTCGCTGCTCAAGAATTCCGTCAAATTCAGGTCAAATTCCGGAAGGTTTCGCAGGCCAGAATCCGGTGTGTTTGGTGCTCAAGAAACGGCTGAAATTCAGGCGCTAATCAGGGAGAGTTTGCAGGTAGTTCACTGTCAAATTCAGGCGCATAAACCAGAGATTTTCGCAGCCTAGTTCGGCGGTGTTCGTGGCTGAGTTCGTGAAGGCTCTGAGGCAGCAGTTCTTGAAGGCAGAAGGTATACAACCCCTTCTTTTTTTATTATTTTTATTTATTTTATTTTTTATTTTTTATTTTTTATTTATTTATTTATTTTTTTTTTTTAATAGAGAGGATATCAGTTTGCACCACAGGTGGGCTGTGGGCTGTAAGTGTAGGCTACGGGTTGCCTGTGGAACACGCTGCCTCTTCCCTTCAGCTTTTCAAATTTTTTTTTTTTTTTTTTTTTTTGAAGTACTCAGCCACAGGCTGTCTGTGGCTGGCTGCTTTTCACTGCGGGGTGGCTGCAAACTGCTCTGATTTTGATATACGATGAAGATGTTGCCACAACAAGGCTGCGTAGAAGATGAGTTGCCGCAACCTACTTGCGGACTATACCGTAATCACCAAAATTAGGCTCCACTATGCTTGCTCCTCCTGCAATTACACGCCATTAGAGATGAAGGCAAAGAAAACTAAGAAAAGGAGTTAAAAGAATTAATAAAAAAAAGGAAAAGATGAAAAACGCTAGATTAGGCTACTCCACGTTACTTCCTAACCTAATAAAAAAAAAAAAAAAAAAAAAAAAAAAAAAAAGGAATCATACTCCACTAAACTACAGCTATAGGAAAAAAAGGGCTACTCTACGTTTTTTTTTTTTTATTAAAAAAAATAAATAAATAAATAAAAACTTAGTAAGAGTAGAAAAGAATGGATTGCCTCCCAAAAGCGCTTGTTTATAAGGTCTTAAGCTTGACCACCTTTTCGTTCAGTTCGAAGTAGGATAAAAAACGGTAAAAATCGCTTTTGCTTCAATGGGTTTGCCTTCTCAATAGTGCTTGAGACGTTGCCCATTCACCTTAAAAGAACCAGTAGCTTCACTCCAAACTTCAACTGAACCATAGGGGAAAACCTTTCGAACCTGAAATGGGCCTGACCACCTTGATCGAAGTTTTCTAGAAAACAATTTCAATCGAGAATTGAATAACAATACTAGTTCTCCTTCCTGAAATTCTCGCCTCATAATATGCTTATCATGCCACTTCTTCGTCCTTTCCTTGTATAACTTCGAGTTTTCATAGGCTTCTAGTCGAAGTTCATCCAACTCATTAAGTTGTAACAATCTCTTCTCACCGGCTGCCTTGGCATCGAAATTAAGGCTTTTGATGGCCCAATATGCTCGATGCTCTAACTCAACAGGTAGGTGGCATGCTTTTCCATAAACAAGTCTATATGGAGTTGTACCTATTGGAGTTTTGAACGTCGTTCAGTACGCCCATAATGCATCATCTAGCTTCACAGACCAGTCTTTTCTTGTTTGTGCGACAGTTTTCTCGATGATGGACTTGATCTCTCGATTTGACACTTCAACTTGGCCACTAGTTTGTGGGTGATAGCCAATGCCAAGTCTGTGTTGTACTCCATATTTCTTCAACATTGCTTCAAACCGATGCTCCGTGAAATGTGTTCCCCTGTCACTGATCAAAACACGTGGTAAACCAAAACGAGGGAAAATAACTTTCTCGAAGAACTTACTTACCACGCGAGCGTCATTAGTTGGAGTAGCAATTACTTCGACCCATTTTGAGACATAGTCAACGGCCACTAGAATATATCGATTTTCATAGGAAGAAGGGAATGGTCCCATGAAGTCTATCACCCACACATCAAACAACTCGACCTCGAGTATGTTGTTGAGTGGCATTTCATTCCTCCTAGAAATATTGCCCGTCCGTTGACATCGATCACATGCCTTGACATAGGAATATACATCTTTGAACATCGTTGGCCAATAAAAACCGCACTGCAAGATCTTTGCGGCTGTCTTTGAAGGACCTGCATGTCCACACGGTAAGTCGTGACAATGAGAAATAATATCAGCAACCTCATTCTCCGGTATGCATCGTCGGATTACAGAATCCGCGCATTTCTTATACAAGAAAGGATCTTCCCAAAAATGTCTCCTCGCCTCATAAAGGAATTTCTTCCTTTGTTGAGATGAGTAGCCATGAGGCATTGTACCTGTGGACAGAAAATTAGCCAAATCAGCATACCAAGGTGATTCAGTTTTCAAAAGAGCTAATAAATGTTCAGCAGGAAAAAAATCATCAAAAGGGATATCGTCCTCATCCTCGGGGTCGAGGAGAAGGCGGGAGAGGTGGTCTGCGACAACATTCTCAGTCCCCTTTGTGTCCTTAATCTCTATATCATAGTCTTGCAATTGAAGGATCCACCGAATCAACCTGCTTTACATGGGTTTTGGTCATCAAATACCTCAGTGCTGCATGATCAGTATGAATGATAACCTTAGAACCAACCAAATAGGAATGAAATTTGTCAATTGCATAAATAACAGCTAGCATCTCTTTTTCAGTTGTGGCATAACTCATTTGAGCAGAGCTAAGAGTCTTGCTAGCATAATAAATAGCATGAAGCTTTTTATCCTTTCGTTGCCCCAAAACGGCCCCTACCGCATAATCACTAGCATCACACATGATTTTAAACAGTAAGGCCCAATCTGGGGGTTGCATAACAGGAGCAGAGATCAAAGCTTCCTTCAACCTGTTAAAAGCTTCAAGACAAACATCAGTAAAGACAAATGGAACATCCTTAGCTAAAAGCTCAGTTAGAGGTCGAGCAATTTTCGAAAAATCCTTAATAAAACGACGGTAAAAACCTGCATGACCAAGGAAACTTCGAACTCCTTTTACAGAGTTCGGAGGGGGAAAACGCTCTATGACCTCTATCTTAGCCTTATCTACCTCAATACCCTTATTAGATACAACATGACCTAAGACAATTCCCTGTTGCACCATAAAATGGCATTTTTCCCAGTTCAAAATCAAGTTGACTTCCTTACATCTTTGGAGCACCTTTTTAAGATTTTCAAGACATACATCAAAGGTTGTTCCATAGACAGAGAAATCATCCATAAATACTTCCATAGAATTTTCTATGAGTCCTGAGAAAATTGCCATCATACATCTTTGAAAAGTGGCAGGGGCATTACATAGTCCAAATGGCATCCTGCGATATGCAAAGGTGCCATATGGACATGTGAAAGTAGTCTTTTCCTGGTCACAAGGACGGATGGGAATTTGAAAGAAACCAGAATATCCATCCAAGTAACAGAAAAAGGAATGCTTTTCCAACCTTTTAAGCATTTGATCAATAAAGGGTAGGGAGAAATGATCCTTTAGGGTGGCCTTATTCAATTTTCTATAATCTATACACATTCGCCACCCTGTAACAGTCCTAGTGGCGACTGGCTCACCCTTGTCATTCTTGACAACGGTCATACCTCCCTTCTTTGGTACTACTTGTACAAGGCTAACCCACTTGCTATCAGAGATAGGGTAGATTATTCCTGCAGCAAGCAATTTCAGAACCTCTTTTTTCACTACCTCCATCATATTTGGATTAAGTCTTCTTTGAGGTTCTACAGAAGAGGCATGATCGTTTTCAAGAATGATTTTATGCATACAGAAAGAAGGATTAATACCCTTGATATCATCAATGGTGTACCCAATAACACTTTTATATGTTTTCAGAACATTGAGCAGTTGCTCCAATTCTGTGTCCTTGAGTTCAGCATTAACAATAACAGGGTATGAATTGTTTGGACCAAGATATGCATACTTTAAGTTAGAGGGGAGGGGTTTCAACTCTACCTCGGGAGGCTTAGTACTCTCCCCAATACTCATTACATTCAGTGTCTCTCTGATTGGATTCACGCTCGGGTCGGCCTTTGCTTCTTCAAGCAGCCTGACATACTCTCTTGATTCCCAATCTCCATCATCATCTTCCTTCCCTATTAGCACTTGCTCAAGGGCATCATCTTTTTTATTCAGAGGGAGTTGCTCACCTTGCAGCTCATCGAGCACATCAACCTGACAAACAGTATCTCCCATAGAGGGAGCACCCATAACATTCAAAAGTGAGTATTCCAATTTCTCATCACCTACTTCAAAAGTAATCTTACCTTTCTTCATATCAATAATTGCACCTGCGGTAGCTAAGAAAGGTCTACCAAGTATAATTGGAACATTCACATCTTCATCCATCTTCATCACAACAAAATCACAGGGTATGAAAAACTTACCTACACAAAGAGGTACATCCTCAAGTACACCCAAAGGAAACTTCACTGACCTGTCTGCAAGTTGCAGGGATATGCGTGTGGGTTTGAGTTCACCCATTTGCAGCTTCTTACATATGGACAGTGGCATGAGGCTCACACTTGCACCAAGATCGCACAATGCTCTGTTGATTTCGATATCCCCAAGCTTCACTGGAATCGAATAGCTATCTGGATCTCCTAATTTCTTAGGGAGAGTGTTCTGCAAAATAGCACTGCACTCTGCATTCAAAGCAACTGTAGTATTCTCTTCTAACTTTTTCTTGTTAGATAGCATATCTTTTAAGAATTTTGCATAAGAAGGCATCTCAGATATGGCATCTAAAAATGGAATGTTAATATGAAGCTTTTTAAGAATATCAAGAAACTTACTGAACTTTTTCTCAAGTTTAGCTTGGGCTAACCTTTGAGGAAAAGGAACCTTAGGCACATACGAAGCAAGTGGCTTTGGTGGTGCTTCCTTTGATTCATCCTCGACCCTAGAGTTGTCAACTTCATTCTCACTTGCACCTGCTTCTTCAACGACCTCCCTTGATGGCTCCTTGGTAGGAGGATCTTCTAATTGCTTTCCACTCCTCAGGGTAACAACATTCATTTGGCCTTTTTGAGGTTGTTCTGTCTGGCCTGGAAAAGTTCCTGGAATCTTTAAAGATTGGCTAACTTGATTGGCAAGTTGGCTTATCTGGTTTTCCATGAGTTTACTCTGGGCCTGCAACTGTTGGATAGAGCTATTTTGGTGTTGGATGGCACTATTTGTTGCGGTTATAAAGCTCTCTAACGTCACCTCAAGGATAGATTTCTGAGGTTGTGGTTGCATTGGTTGTTGGGTGTTGGGTGGTCTTTGTTGGAAGCCAGGTGGTGGTTGGTTGTAGTTGTTGGGTTGAGGTGGATTTTGTTGTGCTTGGGTATTCTTGTATGAAAAGTTAGGATGGTGTTTCCATCCTTCATTATAGGTGTTGGAATAGGGGTCATAGGGCCTTTTGGGGTTAGAGGAGTAGAAAGCATTGGCCTGCTCGATTGACATCTCCTCTGTATTCTGCGAAATCTGCGGGCAATCTGGTGCAATATGACCCTGCACATTACACAATTGACACAACTCCTGTGGGCTAGTAGAGGTTCCAGCTTGGAACTTATCAAACCTGCTTGTTAGTGCCTGCACAGAACTGGTTAGCATAGTTAAGGCATCAACATCAAGTTTACCTCCCTTTTTCACAGTGTTTCGGCCTCCTGGATGATAATTATCGTTGGCTGCCATCTTCTCTATAAGCTCCTTTGCTTCAGTGGGGTTCTTTGTCAAGAGAGAGCCCCCAGATGCAGCATTAATGTAGATTCGGAACTCATGAGTTAGACCATTGTAGAAAGTTTGGATCAACATCCATTCAGGAATACCATGGTGAGGGCATTGTCTCTGCAAACGCTTGAATCTCCTCCATGCGTCATATAGGGACTCATTATCTGACTGCCTGAAAGTGGATAACTCGTTTCTCAACCTTGTAGTCTTTTCCTGTCCCAAGAACTTAACTAGGAAAGCCTTCACCAATTTGTCCCATGTGTCAAATGAGCCAGAACCTTCATCTCTCAGCCATTCCTTTGCCCTATCCCGTAATGAAAAAGGAAAAAGGCGAAGTCTAAGAGCATCGTCTGTAACACCATTCATCTTCATGGTATCACATTTCTCCAAAAAGCTATCAATATGACTTACTGGGCAATCATGTGGTAGCCCTGCGAATGAATCATTGGAGATGAACTGGATGAATTGCGGCTTGAGCTCGAAGTGCTGAGCCGTCACAGGTGGTCTTACGATGCTAGAAAGGATTCCGGTAGTCGTATCAGGAATACCGTACTCCAAAAGGGATTTCGTTGGTTAGTCTACCATGTTTCTATTGGTTTGATTTCTCCTTCTTCTTCTACCTGCCCGTCTTCTTGCGGTTGCTTCGATTTCAGAATCAAACGGTGCTAAATCTTCCGAACCTGAGCTTCGTGTGGGCATGCAACAAGAAAACTAGAGAAAGAGTATCAAAAATACAAGAGAAAATAGCCGAAGCAACGAAATAAGCCTAGCAAAAACGAATCACAAATAATCTAATGAAACCGTTAGTCCCCGGCAACGGCGCCAAAATTTGATAGGCGGTCGCACACCTAACAAAAATAATACCTAACTAGACCTCCTAATTATGTAGCAGGGTAAGTCAGGGCCGATCCCACAGAGACTATGGTTCACCTAAACTATCTAGACTCAAGTTATTACTAAGCAAGTAACAAATTCAAAGATGAAGAGTATTAACTACTAACTACGGAATATTAAGAAAATAAATTAACACGAAGATTAATATAAACTAAAACACCTAGAATTAGGAATCCCCACTAATATAGATCAATACGTCAAAATAATCCCTTTCCCACAATCAAATCAAAGATATTCCACAGGACGGGTGCTCCCTACAACAAATACTAAAAGCTTCTTTCGATCAACTAACAGCTTCCCTAATATGCAATCATACCTATTTTCATGGAGTCATACATATTAAAGACATTAAGAACAGCATCCCATAAGTCCTAGCAAGAATAATTAGCTATTTTCATGCATAAAGATTCTTACTTTTAATTAAGGTTCTAAAATCGATTAAGAATTAACTTTCATTGTAAACCTAATCACATTCAATAATACTATTTCTTGTTAATCATTGATGATAAAACCAACCCTAATAAAGAGGAATTATAAATTAAAATAAATATGGGATTGAGAATCAAACAACGTATTAATCCATATTAGGGTTCAACCTAACTCTAGATTATAAAACTACTCACACATGTTGATTAAATAAACGAAATAATTAACGAAAGAAAACATAATGACAATAATAATAACAAGAAAGAAAGAGAAGAAGAAATACTTGAATTAATGGAGAACTTGAATTAATCTTCAATGGAACAAAGTTGGAAGAACAAGAAGAAAAACCAACGTATAAATTGGAATAATTGTGATGATAAAAGTCTCCCCTTTCTATCTTGTTATTAGTCTATATATATCCTAGGAATTTTAGTGGGCTTAGGACTCTAAATTAACATAATTAAGGTCCTAAAACGCAGCAATTAGGAGCCACCACGGGTAGGCTGTGGAGAGCTGTGTTCGACCACAGGCAGGCCGTGGAGAAGGCTGCCATAGCTGCTCTTTGCCATGTGAAAACGAGTTGGCCACAGGATGGCCGTGGAGAGAGTTGTATGCCCATAGGCAAGCCGTGGAGGTGGCTGCCATGTCCATTATTGTATGTAAATTTCTCCCTTTAACAAGTCGAATCACGATCAAAGCAAACCTCTAGCAAATCTAGCCCAATTCCTACAAAAATCAAAATAAAACAAACCAAGGAGAACAATATCGAAATATAAAGAATAATAGCTCTAAAAGATTAAAACTATGTAGAAAACATGATAAAAACCCGCAAATATAACATATAAAATGAATATATAAACGTGTTATCAGTAATCCAACATATAAAAGACGTTTGCGGTTTATCATCCGAGAAAGAGGCACCGACAACTTTATATGAGGATAATGCAGCTTGTATTGGCCAACTTAAGGAAGGATACATTAAAGGCGACAGAACAAAGCACATCTCACCCAAAATTTTCTTCACTCGTGATCTTCAGAAGAATGGAGATATAAATGTTTTGCAAATTCGTTCAAGTGAGATTTTAGCAGACTTATTCACTAAGGCTCTCCCAACCGCAACATTTAAAAAATTAGTTTATCGTATTGGATTGCGCCGTCTCAAAGATCTTCAGTGACATAATAATGAGGGGGAGTAATTGCGTGCTACACTCTTTTTCCCTTATCCATGGTTTTTTCCCACTTGGTTTTTCCTGGAAAGGTTTTTAATGAGGCAGTATATAAGCGCATTAAGTCTCTTTTAGATAATGGGCATCCAAGGGGGAGTGTTACAAAATATAATAATTGTGTATGCCCATTATAGCTTGTAACTCCCTCAATAATATGACTACCTTTGTAACTTCCTTGTAACCCCCATATGTCATTAGTTCACATTGTAACCCCCACATGAATGGACTCTTTATTGTCCATATAGGTTACATTGTTCACATTGTGTATATATATAGATGGTCTAATGAAATGGATGAAGACAATAACAAGGATTTACTATCTACATCTATCTCTAATATTCTCCTTTTCCCCTTACTTTCATAACAATATATATTAGACTATCTGGGTAATAAGTTATTGGACAATTTTACTTTTGCTACCACCAAAACACATGCACCTCACTTTTGCTACCCCTTAAATTTTTTCTTTTTATTTTACTACCACCTAAAATCACAGTTTTTAATTTCACTACCACTTAACGAAATCCGTTAGGGTTCCGTTAAGTATATTAAAAAAACAAAAAAATAATTAAAATGTTTAAATAAAAAAGAAAAACCCAGCCACCCTCCCCCCTCCCTTTCCTCCACCTACGCAGCCCACCACCCCTCCCGTCAGCCAGCCTCCACCCTCCCCCCTGTCGGCGACCGGCGCCCAATGCTTTGGCCGCGCCGACGACCCTACCCCACTGCCTTTCCCCCACAAACGCTGCCCACCCCTCTCCTTTTTCCCCTTCTTGCTACCCCAACCCTCACCTCGAACCAGAAACCACCCCCCTCCCCATTCCCCCACCAGAATCCTCCCCCTCCGTTCCCCTACCCTTTTCGGCCAACATCCACGAAATCTCCTTTACCGCCAGCGACCACAACCGTCAACCTGCTCCAGCCATCAACACCACTCGAAACTCCCTTTAAACCACCTCCCTAACTCTCGAAAACCCCAAAATAACTCGAAAACCCTTAAAACCACCTCCATCACTCCTGAAAACCCCCAAAAACTCCTCCCCCACCATTGAAAACCCTAATCGCTAGGGTTTTAGGGTGGAGGAGGAGTTTTTGGGGTTTTCGGGAGTTGGAAAAAGGTTTTTTGTAGTGGTTGCGCAGGAGGGGTTCAGGGGATTTCCAGGAAGGGGGAAAAAGGCGAGGGAAAGCGGCGATCCAGCGTGGGAAGAACGGAAGTCGGCGAGGGACAGGCGGCGGACTGTGCAGTGGTGGTGGAGGTTAGGGTGGGACGGTGGAGGAGGGGAGGTTAGTTGCGTTTTTCTGATTTTTTGGTTTTTTATTTTTGTTTTTTTTTAATAAACTTAACGGAACCCTAACGGATTCCGTTAAGTGGTAGTGAAATTAAAAACTATGATTTTAGGTGGTAGTAAAATAAAAAAAAAAATAAAAAAAATTTAAGGGGTAGCAAAAGTGAGGTGCATGTGTTTTGGTGGTAGCAAAAATGAAATTGTCCTAAGTTATTTAAGGTACTTATTTGGCGTGATGGCATAGATATCACTACTGATTCTTCTGATGGGAGTGACTTGAGTGACAATGATGATGAAACGAAGGAGCCTAGCCAACGAGCACCTATAATATTTCTTCAGATACTCAGTGTAGTTGGATACCTGACTTCGAAGTCACTGTCACAAAGGCTTACAGTGCAGTTGGTAGGATGGTATGATGTGTTTGTTTTGAGTATATAATGACCGATATTAAACAATAGTATTGTTTTAACATTACAATTAAGCTTATGCTTATGTCTAATGTTGCAAAATGTGCCTCTTCAATTTGCAAGAAGTTACTTCAGTGGCTTTGGTGACACCAAACCTGTGGAGATATGGGTCAACAACAATAAAAGATGGAAGGCAACTCTTTTCATAAAAAGAGACTCCAAATAATAGATTGTCCTATGTAACATCAAATGGGGGGTCAAAGAGATGATGCGTGGTAAAAACATCATGGTCGGGCAGATTGTCATTGTCCAGTTGCTTCGGTAGGATCCTCTAGCCTTGAAGGTGTCAACCAAGTAGCATTAACAAGGGTTTATTGTAATGGTCCAACACTATAGCTATTATGTATGTAGACTATCTTTATTTTGGGTAATGTATAAAGACTATGGCTTTTATGTGACTTTGGTAGTTTTGATGTTCTGTGTTATGATCGGGGTGTGATGTAAAGAATATGAAGGAGTTTTTTTTAGGCTGGTAATGATATCTAATACACGATCATTTTATTCTTGGCTATGTTGAATGCACAAGACATAAAGGCCTCCGCAATTCTTTAATGCATAGCAGCATGGGTACTTATATTTATCATCGTACCCGAAATGGACACGTAACATGATACCTCTTATATATCATTATGATTACCTATTTACATTATAGTATTGTTTCTAAAATAATTAGTGTGTTGTGTATAACAAACTTTTCTTTAAGGTATGTCCTTCGTTTCTTTTTAATGTCCGGTAAACAAAACTTATACACTGTACATATATTGAATATATCCTGTCTAGCAATGTGCCCCCACATGATTATATATTTCATATGATAAATCATAAAACACGATTAAAGGAAAAATGTGAATATTAGTGAAGGCAAAACATTTTTAGTAAACAATAAAACAGGTGATCAAAATAATTAACAATCGTAAGCCCATTTCGAAGGTCACATATATTAAAAAATAAAAAAATAATAAAAAAAAAAATCCACAGTAAACCCACATTTTGTCATAGGCCCCATGCATAATAAAAAAAAAAAAAACTTGTTTTATGAGTCCAACCCGTTAAATGAGATGGATTATGTGTGATTAAAGCAGCTAAGAAAAATGAACATATGGCCCATACAAAGTATAGACCGTCACATGAGAGCCCATCTATAGGCCATCGAAATAGAGCCCGTCACATGAGAGCCCATCTATTGATTATCTGGATATTATATAAAAATGGCTCATACAAAAAGTCCATACAAAGAGTCCAGTCCGTCTAACGAGATACCTTACATACAAATGGCCCATACATGAGTCTAGCCCGGATTTCACATCCATGCCATTTAACTCCGTCTGTTAAGTTGCCGTTAACAGATATTGATATTGGTGTTACTCGAGCTTTCGTCGTGAAGTAACATGATGTGGATTTTAAACCTTTAAATTAATAAAAAATCTAAAATCACACAAGTAAAATAAACACCCCGTTCTTGATAAGAATATCGAATAAAAAACGAACGTAAAGTAACCGGATATGACTTGTAATCCGACCACTCCTGAAACGAATTCAAGACTGCTCAAACTACTTAGACTACTCCTAGAACTAAGTATTTTGATGAACAAATCTTAGATTACTCCTAGAACTAAGCATTGAACGTTCTAATCATCAAAACAACTCCTTGAATTGAAAACTAGCAAGGAAAAGTTTAAACAAAATTAAACAATTTGTATTAAATTTAATCTGATTTCTTTTTCTATCTAAAAGCCACGAAATTAACCCTTATTTATAGGCATAAGAGGCAACTAATTCTACTCCTACAAGTATTAGGACAAATCCCTAACCTTGTGCTCCAAGCATCCTAATTAGAATATAAACTACTTCTAACTAAAATAGGAAAACTAATCCTAAACAAACTTTAACTAACTAAAAACTTTCCTAACAACCTTAGGAAGTTTATAGAAACTAAATAACAGAAAATAAAACTTATCCTAAATTCTTAAACCAAGAAAAACCCTTTCAAGTGAAAGGTAAAAACTTGCAAGCAAAACTCTAGAAAAAACTAAGTAAGAAAAATCTTCCATTTCATCTGACCGTCGACACACCACCTCATGCGCCACTATAGGTGACAAGTGACACGCGCCTGACCGGCGTGTAGCTAGGTTCAGTTTGGTGACCAGGAGCTGGCGCGTGGGACCCAAACCGGCGCGTGGCTTTCGTCATCTTCGTCGGAAGTGAACTGCTGCACATCTTCATTCTTGGAGCTAATCAAGCTTCCTTCTTTCCCATTGATCTAGTGGACCTTTCCTTGTTTATTTCTTTGTTTTGACAGCCTATAATAAAGCTATTTGGACCTTCTAAAACTGTATTAGACCCTTCAAGAGAATTAGCCTCTTGATTCACATCATAACATTAGAGTTAGGCGTTAATTAGACCTGTCGATCAGGTCGGACAGGTCGGGTCGCTTCGGGTTACGGGCTTTCGGGTCGGGTCACGGGTTGAGAAATGCTCAACCCTAACCCAAAGTTTCGGGTTCGGGTAGAGCTGTTAATTCGGGTAAACAGGTCGGGTCAACTCGGGTCGGGTCAATTCGAGTTAATGTCATAACCTTTACGAGTCGGGTTCGGGTAGGGCCATGCTTGAGTCGAGTCACGTTGGGTCATACATCTTATCAGGTTTGGGTCGGGTTTAGATCGGGTCAATAATAGGTCGGGTTTAATTCGGGTTTTCACGGGTTATAACGAGTTAGGGTCATTCTCGAGTTTGAGTCGGGTTCGGTTCAAGTCAATAATTTACGGGTTATAATCAGGTCGGGTCATTCTCGGGTTTGAGTCGGGTTTGTTTCAAGTCATTAATTTGCAGGTTATAATCAGGTTAGGTCATTTCCAAGTCGGGTCATTCTCGGGTTCAAGTCAGGTTCGGTTCAAGTCAATAATTTGCGGGTTACAATCAGGTTGGGTCATTTTCAAGTCGGGTCATGTTCGGGTTCAGGTCTCAAATATTGGGTTAATTTGGATTTCGGGTTGATTTCAGGTCAGATCATATCGGGTTCGGGTACTTTTTTGGTGTCGGTTTGTTAACAGTTCATGTAATGACGTTCAGGTTTAATCATTATCAATTTCTTCATTTATTGTAAGAGAAATAATTTCAGATAAGTTTAAATTCAAGCTAATTATTTCAAATAAGTTTAGATAAGATATACATAATAAGTGACAACGTAACTGCATAACTATACTTTGATCAATATTAATAAGGTGGTCTAAATTGAATTAAGGTGATTTGAAATCGGGTCAAGCCAATAACAGGTTAGGTTGAGTTCAAAATGGGTCAGGAAGAATTCGGGTTGAATTTGGATCAAGTCAATAACAAGTCGTGTTGATTTCGGGTCGGGTTAGTAATAGATCGGGTTGAATTTCTAGTCGGGTTAGTAATAGGTCGGGTTAAATTTGGGTCGGTTTAATAGCAGGTCAGGTTAAATTCGGGTCGAGTTAGTAACAGGTTGAGTTAAATTCGGGTTTTGACTGGTTAAAACGGGTTAGGGTCAATCTCGGTTCAGGTCAGGTTCGGTTCAGGTCAATAATTTACGGGTTTTATTCAGGTCGGGTCATCTCCACGTTGGTTCATGTTCGGGTTCGGGTCTCAAATACTCGGGTTAACTCATGTTTAGGGTTGGTTTCAGGGTCGCCATTTTTTCGGGTTCAAACAGGTCGATTAAAAATCGGGTTCGGGTCGGTATTTCGGGTCGGGTCAGCTTTTGACAGCTCTAGGTTTGGGTCAACTAAACGGGTATAGAACAATTTTTTTTTTTGGGCTTATTTTTAATAATTTCTTATTTTTCAAGTTTGTTTTTTCCATTACATACTACATAATTTAAATCGTTACCATTTCACCGAAGCACATCAAATTCTAACTAATAAAAAATGATAATAAACTTAGAAATAAAACTTTTAAACAACCCTTAATTTAAGGAAGAGACCAACATCATTATATATGTGGACTATAATATCTGACATAATATCAATAGACTTGTCAATCGATCGATGGTATGACGGTGATGTGGGTTATACGGATGCAATTAGTGTAGGCCGATAATTGGTGTAGGAGGTGATTGTTGTGGATTTGAGCAAGAGTTAAATGAGATAGATAAATGAGAAAGAGATGAAATAACGAATGTTCGATGGTAGATAAACAATCAAACTTAATCAATAAACTAATTTCAATTTTTGAATAAATGTATTTATTAAAAAAAAAAAAAAAAAAAAAAAAAAAAAAAAAAAAAACCTTAAAATCGGGTCAACGGGTCGAGTTGGGTTTGACACACAAATTTACGGGTTAAATTGGGTTATGGGTCAAAAAACTTTGTCAAGACCTACAAAAACGGGTCGAGTTCGGGTCGGATTTGCAGGTCGGGTCGAAAATTGTCACGTCTAGTTACTATCCCATGTGGGAAAGCTCGCTTGGTTGGATGTATATATGCACAGTCAGCACAGGTAACCTTAATAAATGATGAAAAGTCTTAAATAACCCTTTTATTTGCATTGATCAAGTTTGTCATCCTCGTCTCCAATTTCCCCCCAAATCTCTCAAGAACTCATTCCACCATTACACAGACTTCAAGCAGGCCCGTCCCTGAGGCAGGGCAGGATGAGCGGCGCCCTAGGCCCAGGGAAAAGAGATTTAATTTCATATTGAATTATCTCGAAAAATACATAATTTTAGGGACATTTGATTCAATAATCAAATTACGCTCATACTTTTCTTTTCTTTTGGATATGATATTTCATAATCTAAGAATTTACGAACCCTAAACTTAAAGCACTGATAATTAAATTAGATTAATCAAATATAAACCCTAGATTGTGAAATTGATGTGATGATAACAACAACAAACAACTTACCTTAGAAGCTACTTCAATGGGGGATATAAGAGTTACATTCAACGGAGAACGCTTCAATGGAGAACGTTGAGTGCACTTCAATGAAATAACTCAGAGAGGTAGGAAATAGGAATGGAGGCCTTTAAAAGCCATGACCCGTCATAGTTATAATATTGGTCTGATAAATAAATGGGGCGGATCTTTATATGATCGTTTAATTATGAGGCAGGTGGGCTTTATAAAGGATTTAAGTAAACATGTTTTAAATATCAATAATAATAATAATAATAATAATAATAATAATAATAATAATAATAATAACGCAAAGACCCTATTCTGGGTTAGGTCAGACGATGAACGCAAAGACCTATCGATGTGTGTTGTGCTACAGGATGGGTGTTCCATTGTTCTCTATCTCGACGCCGTGCTCTGCTTGTTCTCGGGTTTTTACTGGGGATATTTTTGGTGATCACGCGTAGTCGTGTGCTGGTATTGTGGGTATTAAACATCGAGCATAATGTTGTCCGGGATACCCTTGTTGATATCTGCTACAGATCTGGGATTTCAGCAAGAAAGGAGGTTGACATAGGGTTGTCTGGAGGGAATGATGGGCCCCTCAGACCTGCTGATGTGTTACTTTATTCCTGGGATCGTGGTCGTGATGTTTGTGTGGACTTAACAGCGTCTTCTCCTTTGACATAGACAAGGCTATCTGACTTTGTTCCTGGACAGGTTGTGGCTGATGCGGCTCATCGGAAGTGGGTGAAGTATGAAGCTAGTTGTTAGCTGATTGGATATGGTTTCATTCCCTTCTCCTTTTCTTCGCTTGGAAAATTAGAGAAGGAAGTTGTTGTGTTGCTAAAACGGGTTCAAAGGTTCTCGACGACGCAAGACATTGGGGCTCGTGCTGCAGCTCATATCTTCACTAGGGTAGGATTTTCTATAGCTAGAGGAGTGGGGGCCCAGATTGTATCTCGGCTTCCCACTAATTTATTGTAGGTTTTATGACTTTGTCTGTTTTTGAGATATAATAATAATAATAATAATAATAATAATAATAATAATAATAATAATAATAATAATAATAATAATAATAATAATAATAATAATAATAATAATAATAATAATAATAATAATAATAATAATAATAATAATAATAATAATAATAATAATAATAATAATATATAACGATATACTAAAAGACTCACCAGCAATGACACGTATCATTTCTTAGTGTGTCCTTAATTTTTTTTTTTTGAAAAAAAAAATCAATCATAGAATAAAATCTTATACGTAAATAATTTATTATATATGTTAATAACAAAGATAATTACTTTAAATATAAAAGATTTGATTTACCTTTTCACACAAACATTTATGACTATAATAGAAAATATTAATATGATTTGCGACATATAATGATTTACTACATGAGAGTATTTATATTTTTTTCCCCCTAAAGTTGTTTATTTATTGATTAGAATTCACACACTACAAGAAAAAGGCCAGATTCCGACGGACCCAAAATTCCGTCGAAAATCCTGTATATTCCGGCAGATTTATATTCCGTCGGAAATTTTCAACGGATTACCTACGGAATAAAAATCCGTCTGAAATTATGGGCTTTCCAACGGAATATTTCGTCAGAAAATTTATATTCCGTCGAAACGTTGAATTTCCGACAGAATTAAAATCCGTCGGAAATATTCCGTCGGTACATTAAGTTTCCGACGAAATATTCCGTCAGAATCTTATTTTAAAAAAAAAAAACAAAATCTTTTAGCAACTAAACCCTAAAACAGCCCTAACCCCCCATTGCATTTCCGCCACTTCCCCTTTCTCCTTCTCTCTCCTCTCCTCTTCTCTTCTCTTTCCTCTTCTCTTCTCTCCCCCTTCTCTCTCTTCCGCCCTCTCTTTCTCTCTCTTCTCCTTCTCCTTCCTTCTCCTCCCTTCTCCTTCTCATTTCTCGTATCTTCTCCCTCTCATTTCTCCTCTCGTCTCCTTGCGCAACCGGACCACCACCATCGCCGCCGCTACTAGCCACCACGGGGTTTGTTTTGTTTATTTTTAAGGTTTTTTAGGCCAAATTCGACCATTAAAAGCCTAGATCTAGACTTTTCATGGCCGGATTTGGCCTTGTTAACCGTTTTCGTGGTGAAATTCGAGCCATTTCAATTAATAAGGTATGTTTTATTATTTTTTTTTGTCGATTTTTCGATTTTTTTTTTCTTTGTATTTTTTTTAGATTTTTGGGTGTAACGTTGTTGTGTGTGCGTGTGTGATGTGTGGGTGGCAATTTTTGAAGGTGGTGGGTGTTTTTGGTGGTTTCGTGGGTTTGGGTGGTAGATTTGGGTGGTTTCGGGTTTTTTTTGGGTAGTTTCGAGTATTTTTGGAAGATTTCGAGTTTGGGTGGTGGTTGTGGAGTGGTGATATGGGTTAGGGGGACTGGTGGGTTAAGGTGGGTGGGTGTGGGCTGGTGGTCCGGTTTAGGGGCAGGGGGGTAGGGGGCAGTGTTGGTGTGGGTGGGTAGGGGGGTAGTTTAGGGGGGTAGGGTGGGGTGGGCTGGTGGTGGTGTGGGTGGGTAGGGGGTAGTAGGGGGGAGGGGGGCATGAAGTGGGGTGGGCTGGTGGTGGTGTTGGTGGGAAGGGGGTGGCGATGGGTGTGGGAATGGGTGGGGGTGGTCTGGGCAGGGTGGGGTGGGGGGCTGGTTTTTTTTTAATTATTTTTAATGACTTTTCCGACGTAATTTTCCTTCGAAAACCAATCCACTTCAGACGGAAATTTCCGTCGAAAATTGCTACGGAATTTCAATTAAAGTCAAAATAGCGCTGACAGAATTAGATCCGTCGGAATCACCTCTTCCGACGGAATTTCTGCCAGAAAATGTCGAATTTCCGACAAAGGGTGCTGTGACAGACCTATTCCGTCGGAAGGCTTGATTTCAACGGAATTTCCTATGTTTCCGACGGAAAAAGTCCGTCGGAATCCAGCTGTTTTCTTGTAGTGACAATAGAGTAGTGCGTATACTTTTACTACCCCTTGAATGATAATAACCCCGCTCTTTCCCTTCTCTAAGTGAAAATGAGTTACTGTATTAAATTATTTTATTTTATTTATATAAACATTACTATTTACTACCTTAATATATAAAATTTAGTTAGACTATACTTCATAATATTAATATAAACACACACAAAAATCTCATGAAAATCAATATTACAGTATTATTTATTGACCTCGTCCAAAACATGTTGATACTATATATAATTATATATTTGAATATAATATCTACATATCAATATTTTAATTACTTAATAGACGATTTTATTACTTTGTATTTAAGAATATCAAATTATTCAATTTATACTTATTAGATATATCCACTTATCTTTCATATTTTAATCAAAGAATGTCCATAGTGTTTATAAATTTTTTGTTTTATTGTTGTAAAATAACCAAATATATTGAAAAGTTGATATTAATTTTTTAAAATTGTCGTGCATGGCACGAGACCTAACCTAGTTTTTTAATATTTCCATACACCAAAGTTTGTATCAATTCTTTGTAAGTTTTTTAGATTATTTTTTAAAAAAAAAAAAAAAACAGCCGAAATTACATTAATTAAAATGAGTTTACAACAAACGAAAGGACAGTAAAGTAACATAAGTTACTATTGGCATAAGAAGCCTTTACACAATACCAATAAAGGTCATTAACGATATTTACCTTTAAGCTATTACAACAAGTGAGGACAACACATTTAAGGCTTACCAATATACATTTAAACATGCGATAAGGCTATTGATAGAACAAGGGAAGTTGGTGATGATGTTTTGTGTTGTGCAAGGTATTTTCTAACATACAACTAAAAGTCTATGAATATTGCTGAAATGACGGAAACAACCTAAAATCAATATGCCTTACCCTAAGGGACCCCAATAATTCAAATGGGTAAAATTTTCTTGAGATCTATGCTTCATACATGTCAATCACATTTCTTGCGATTTGACAAAACCATATCTTATACTCCATCTGTCCCATATTATAGTTCCTATTGTGTTTTTTTCACGGTATTTAAGAAATGGGAGGAGAAGTGGAAAAAAGCTAGACAAAAGTTAGACAAAAGTACAAGGCAAGTGGATAATTTAAGGGGAAAAAATGAAAAGTACAATTATAGACAAAAGTTAGAGAGAGAAAGTGAAAAAGTATAATGCAAGTGGATAAGTTAAGGATAAATCAGGAAGTTCAATGAATAAAGTCAAAAAATAAGGGTATAATGATCTTTACATACTATTCAAAAATAGAAACAGGAACAAAATTTTGGGTCTCTAAAATAGGAAAACAGAAACTATATAGTGGGATGTAGGGCGTATATATTCTCATACAAGGTCATGATGTTGTAATGACTTTCACCGTTATCACATACAAATGGGTTTAATAACACCTACTACCATCCTCCTTCAACAAGGGTTTATGTAAATCTGAAATTGAAATTTTGCTACATCTCCTAACAAACATAAATAACACCACTTCCATTAAAGGAACACATTTTTATTAAAGCTAAAGAGATTAAAAAGGGCAATTCCAAGAGTCAAACGACTCCATTTCATCCTCCAATTAATCCTGAATTCGACTTGTATTCGCTTTTCGATCTATTATATTGGGTGCTTCCAAATTCTAAGTTTTATTTTTTAGAAAAAATCACTTTAATTTATTAATCTGAACTTTTAGCGATTTACTCTCAATAATCCCAACTTACATTTATTAGGGAGCACTATGAACTTTTGGATTGATTTTCTTCCACTAGGTCGATTTACCAGTAACTTAAAGAAAGGGTGAAAATTATTTTGTAAAAGCCATGTGTGATGTATCGCAACATAATTGGTCCAAATTTTTTTTGTAAAACAAGAAAAAAATAATTAAAAACCCTTCCCAGCCATCATCCTTCCTCCCTTTAGCCCTAACCCCCAGCTCGACCGAAATTCGACCGCCCGCCTCCCCTAACAACCGATAACAGTCGGTCGGCCCCTCCCTACCCCTAAAACCACTCGGGCGACCCACCTACACCATCGAAACCACCCCCCTTCCCCTATCCAGAAAATAGCCCCTCCGTTCTCAGGTCGATGAAACCGCCCCTCCTCCCTTCCCTCGTCGTCGAAATGGTCGATTTTTTAGCCCCTTCAATTGGAGATTATTGCCAAGAAATTAAATGTGGTTGTGTTACTCAAGGTTTTAGTGGTAGATTTTTTTAGATTTTTTTTTACAAAAATAAATAAATAAATAAATGGTAGTTATTGTTCTCAAAGTAGTCATTATAATGGTAGTTGTTGATAAAATTTTCTTAAATTTTCACAAAATTACCCTATATCTAAAGTATAATACTCCCTTTGTCCCTTTTATTGGATACGTGTTGACTTTTACACATTTGTCAATACACCTATTTGATTATTATTCATTACATACTTTTTAAAATTCTAACGATTGAATATTAATAGAGCATTCGTTGAGATGAATCAAACATGATCTCACATGACTCTTTTACTTTTGTGAGTAAATTTGAAGATTATCTAATACTCTCTCTATCTCAGAATACATGACACAGTCAACATTGCTCAATGCACTACTTTGACTTTATTTGTATATAATTAAATATTAATGAAAATTATTTTAAATTATATTTTGAAACTTTATATATATACCTATTTAACAACATATTTTAATAATAAAATATGTTTTTATTATGTTATTAAAAAATTATGATCAAAACTAATACATGAATAGTGAAAAAGTCCAACGTCTCATATATTTTTGGGACGGAGGGAGTATTATGAATAATGTTTAAAATCTAAAAACAACCAATTAAAAGAAACGGAGGAAGTATTATGAATAGTATTTAAAATCTGATAATAACCAATAAAAAGAAACGGAGGGGTACCCTACAAAATTAATCATCCTAAAGATTTTGTCAAAAAAAAAAAATCATCCTAAAGTAATTGAAACACTTTAATATACATTTTCGTTGATACATAAAATTATTTTACCTTTAATAATTTTGATCGTATATTTATTATAATTAGCTGATACTATGAAATTTTATACAATGTATCAATTTTTTTGTGCATATTATTTATGAATTCAAGTCAATCTACTAAAATTTATGCCGATTAAGGTGATGCGCACTTTAAAAAATGGAGGGATTATTTTTCTTGCATTAAATGTTTAATTTTATTATAAAATGATTTATTATAATTGTAGTTAAATAAAGATATCTTAATGAATGTTATTTTTTATAGTAATTATTTATATCAAAGTTATCAAAATCGAGATTCCACTTTGAATTAGAAGGGATTTAGATGTGTATGGGTTACTGATGATAGTAGTCGTCTCATAAGTTTTCCTACAAGTTTTTATTTCTCACATGAGAAGGTTTATTCTTGTTTTAGGCTTAGAATATTTTAATTACGTAATTTTATTTTGACAATAATTATTCTTACAATATAGGAGAATTCAAGTGAGATGATTTTTAGTGGTTGTGACTGTTCACCATAATTTTATTTGGTATATATGCATGTATGAATTTTTTAATACTCGCATAGTATCATATTAGATATTTTATATACTATGAAAATTGAAGTGACATCATTATAAGAAGATTATGATTTTTAGATTGTTTGATAAATTCTATTTAATGACCTGTTTACAAACATGATAAGAAGTGTTAATTTAATTATTACATTATACATTTATTAAAAGTCAACTGAATCATGTAATTATTTAATTATAAGTAACAAGAAAAAATTAATGTAAGCTTAATTCAATTTTATAAGAAAGAGCTAAATTTATTATTTATGAAACATGATTATTATTTATTACTCACTCATATTTATAGATTGGGACAAGTAAATTTAATACTCTTTTATAGAATGAGTTGAGTCAAAGAAGGATTCCAACGCAGAAGTGTAATTATGTACATTTTGTGTGTGTCATAACCATGTAATAAATTGATTAATCATGAAATTATGGGGCGAATGCAATAAATTATTACATATAAATATTTAAAAATATAATATTCTAACGGAAAAATCACAAAAGAAATTCAAAAGAGGTGAGTGAATAGTGGAAAAGTATAAATAATGTAATTAAAATAACTGATGAAGTAATTAACAAATTACATAAAATTATTTATGAATTAACAAATAACATAAAATTATTTATGAATTAACAAATAACATAAAATTATTTATGAATTAACAAATTACATAAATATTTATAATTATAAAAACAAATAATTTATTAAACAAAAGTATTATCATTTTGCCGGGCCACCAAAATATTAGAAACAACTATGACTTCAAGTAGCCTAAAAACCCGATAATGTCGAATCAAAATCAACCCTAAGCCCAAGAAAATCCTTTGAGAAATATATCCACACTAATGGAAGAAAATCTTGCATTACAACGACAAATGATACAATCTCTTACAAGAATTGAGGAGTCTTTAATCGAAATACGGGGTGAATTGAAGTTGTTGCTAGGAATTCAAGACGCGACACAAAATTTTGTATAGAAATTCATAATTCGAAACTAATATTCATGTTTTCTTTTACCATTGTTAAATTTTTATGTAGAACAAGAAGTTGGAGCTTCCATTAATAATGGAGGTGGTGGTGTGGTAGCTTCCATTAATGGAGTTGGTGACGTGGAAGCAGTTGTACTCCCTGGACAAGCCGAATCAAGGTATACATCTAAATTGTGAAATATTATTGTGAAATTGTTAGTTCTTTCTAATTGCGAAATTATTGGAGATAATTATGTGGTATGATAATATTGTGAAAAGATATGCTTAGATATTATTGTGATATTTAGGTAGTTGTAATCTTTAGGAAATATTAGGGCTTGCCCCCCAAGTATTCTATCTATATATAACCTTGTATTGGCTGCCGTTTATTGTGAATGAATACAGTGAAGAATTCTTGAACATTATTTAACAGAAATTGTTGTTGGGTTATTTTGGTTCATGGTGGAGGTGGGGTTAGTTTGGTTCATGGTGGAGGTGGTGGTAAGTGGTGGTTTTGGGGTGGGGGTGGTGGTCAAATGAGAGGACGAGGGTGGGTGGGGTTCAGTTCAGGGGGCCATGGGTGGTGGGGTCGGTGGTATGGTGAGAAATGGCAAGGATTGCCATCATTCGAGGCATACCGGCAAAAGTCCCTTGCTAAGAGGCCATATGAGAAGTTAGGCTCGCGTTTCCATGGATCCTTTAAGGTGATACAATGCATTTGGAAGGTGGCCTACTAACTTGAGTTACCTGCCACTTGTCGCATTCATTCTGTTTTCCATGTGTCTCAACTTAAGAGAGCACTTGGGAATCAAATGGCTCACCCGAACATTCCTAGCTAACTATCAGAGGAGCTTGAGTTAGAGGTAGCACCCAAGGGTGTGTTAGAAGTTAGGGCATCTAGGAGCAGACCTGAAGTACTTGAGGTGCTGGTAAAATGGCAAGGACTGCCATCATTGGTGGCAATGCCATACACAAGAAAGGGTAAGAAAATACAGGGAGAGTAGGGAGAACCGTAAAGGGTAGGAGCTGCTATGCAGGGAAACTCAGTTCAGTATAGAGGGCCATGGGTGATGGGGTTCAGTTTAGGGGGCTAAGGTTGGTGGGGTTCAGTTTAGGGGGCTAAGGTTGGTGGGGTTCAATTCAGGGGCCATGGGTGGTGGGGTTATGGTGGCGGGAGTGGGGGTTTAGAAAGTGCAAATATTTCAGTTAGGATTGTTAGAAAGTGCAAATATTTCAGTTAGGTTTGTCAGGATTTTGTGCTTATGATACATGTTTGCTGTTCTTTTTTTTTTTGGCGAAAGGGAAACAAGACAACAAATTAGTAAAGACCCTTCCTGGCAGTAACTGCTAGATTATGGGCCTTAGTCACTATTCTCCTAGGAACAGAACACAAGCAAATATACTTAAGCTAATTGTACAAAGATATAATACTTAAATCGATGTTTTGAAACCCTGCTGCACTTCTACCCTGAATCCTCGATTGCATACATCAGGCTGCTTGGATTTGGAGTTCCTTGCCTAAAAATGATATCAGTTCTGTGCATCCATATACACCAGATGATAGCTAGAATCTTCTCTTCCACTGCGCATTCTTTTGGTGTATTCTTCATGGCATAAGCCAGAATGTTCCTTAGCCATGTCTCTATTTGGATGCTCCCATCTCCCATCTGGATGCCTAGCTGGCTATAAGCCCCAACTCTTCTTATGAAATCACAATCTTTAAAAAGATGGTTTGGTGTCTCTTCTTAGTGTTGTAGAAAGGGCAATTATGCTGAACCAACATTCCTCTCTTCCTCAATTCTGATCTACAACTTGTTGACTGTTCATTGATCTACAACTTGTTGATCTGTTCATTGATCTACTTGTTGATATGTTCATTATCGTTGGTGTGTCTATTTATTTCCAATCTCATGAAACTGCTTATGTTAAAGTGTAATTCAGTAGAGTTACCAAAGACACTGAATGAATATATTTACACAGTAATCGTGGAAGATCTTTTTCCATGATGGGATATAAAAATGACACTGAATGAACCTAACTCATGTTGTTTTTGTGTTTTTTTTTAGGTGGCATGATTTGTCAGTCATGTTACAAATCTTTCCACTGTTAGGTAATACGCCTCTTATGGTGTGGGGGTGTACAATGTCATGGCTCATATCTCAATAGTAAGATATATATATTTTCTTTTTCTTTTTTTTTCCAAACGGTTTGTGGTTGATAACCTTTATCTATTTTCAGGGTATGATCTTGGCAGTAGCACTGGGTACTACTGTGGCTTTCCTCTCTCTATCGTTCGTGCTTGCTGCAATAATGCAGTACTTTGGCATGATGAGGATTTGGAGAAGATGACTTATTGATTTTGTACAATGATATTCTTTTGTACTTGCGTGGACTATTGACTAAGTCTAAAGCTGGGCACTGGCCGGGTTGGCCCACAGGCGGCCCAGCACGGCACGGCACGACCCGCCAGCTGGCCCGGCCTGGCACG
This sequence comes from Chenopodium berlandieri, assembly GCA_034703905.1. Taxonomy (NCBI): domain Eukaryota; kingdom Viridiplantae; phylum Streptophyta; class Magnoliopsida; order Caryophyllales; family Amaranthaceae; genus Chenopodium; species Chenopodium berlandieri. Next base: position 48,746,365 of record CM068289.1, read on the forward strand.
GTGGTTGCCGGGCATGCCGTGGGCCATGCCACGGACAGGGAATTGATTTTACCGGCACGAGCCCGCTCTTGGCCCGCCGTGCTGGCCCGAGGCACGACCCACGTGCCAACGGCTATAATGTCGTTGCCTCTCTTTGTCTCTAACGGCCATTAACGGCTAGTTTTTCCCAAATTCCCTATAAATACCCAATTCCATTCACTTCCTAAATCACAAATTCACAATCTCTTCTCTTAATCTCTTATATTCTCTAATAATCCTTAATCTCTTATATTCTCTAATAATTCTCTTAAATTCTCTAAATATTATTTCTTAATATCGAAAAAAATTAAAAGTTCGTAATCGTAATTAGTGGAAAGCGTTGAAGCACGGTTGTAAGATCTAAACTAATCTTTAATTTATTATTGTTGTTATTGTTATTATTACAATTATTGTTATTAATTATTATTTTTGTTATTGTTATTGTTATAATTTTTGTTATTAATTATTATTATTGTTATTATTATTGTTAAAATTGTTGTTATTAATAATTATTATTGTTAATTAGTTATTATTAAAATTATTATTGTTAACTATGGCATCGAACAACCCATCATCTAGGGGAAAGGGGAAAGCCCGACTTGTCCGTGGTATTAGTTCTAGGGAATCACCTAATCCAACGAGCCCCCAAATTCCGAGTCCGTCCATTCCGACCAATGACCCCGGTAACGTCCCCCTAGGCTATGACCAATTTAAGCACGATGGTACTTTAGGTTTTCAACCCTATATCATGAATAATATGCCCGAATTTCAGCCACCAAACCAATTTCCACAATTCGTTCAATTCCCACCTAATTTCTTTGACCCACAAAATTTTTATTCTAGCCAAGGTAGCCAACAAGATACCCTAAAAGCCTCTGTTTCTACTACTAACCAACAAATCCCTGATTCTACAAACACCCAATTCCCAAACACACATGAGGAATGGTTAATTGAAAGTGAGATGGTACATATCAAAAGCCTCAAAAGTAAGGTATGGCGTTATTTCCTCCTAAGTAAAGACCAAACAAGAGCAAAATGTAAAACATGTGGTCATAAATACTCGGCACAATCCAAATCCGGGACGGGACACTTAAGTAGACACATGAGAAGTTGTGAAAAACCAGCTAGTGATCCAACCCAACCAAAAATTTCCCAATTCCATCCACACGGCTTTACCTACAATTATGAGAGGGATAGGGATGAACTAGGGAAAATGATAGTACACGCCGAACAACCTTTTCTTTTCTCCGAAAGTGACCCATTTAACACTTACATTAACAAAGCATTACAACCCCCAACATAAAAGAATCTCTAGGAGAACCGTTCGTTCCGCCGCCAAGAAAACCTTCCTAGAGTACAAAATGCGATTACAAGACGAATTGAGTAAACTTAACTGTAGAGTGTCTTTGACTGCCGATTCTTGGGATAGTGGTTATGAATATCACTATTTATGTGTGACTTGTCATTGGGTAAATGATCAATGGTTGTTACAAAAATGAATAATCCATTTCAAAATGCTGAAATACCCCCACACCGGTATTAACATTGCTCACCATTTAATAGAAGCAATAAATGAATACAACCTTTGAGAAAAAATCATGTCTATGACATTTGACAATGCAACCGCAATGACATATACTGCTAATTATGTCAAACAAAACTTGACCGATGTAATATTAGATGGTGACGCACTTCATACTAGATGTGTTTACCATGTTCTTAACTTGTGTGTACAGGATGGAATTAGAGCAATTGGTCCATACTACACCAAAATTAGAGATTCTATTATGTCTATTAATAGCTCAAACATGAGATACCAAGAATGGAAGATTTTTCTAAGATAACAAAAGATAAGGGCAATAAAAATCAAAACTGATTGCCCAACTAGGTGGAATTCCACCTATGACATGTTAACCAAGGCAATTGAGTACAAGAATCCATTGACAATTTCTTACAACCAAAAATTTCCAAACAATGCTATATATGAGGATGATTGGGATAAATGTGAACGATATATGCAATTTTTACAGTTATTATATAACATGACATATTGTTTTTCTTCTGTTTATAATCCTTGTGCTCAAAACTTTCTTTCAAATGCATGTTTACTCGCCCAACTTTTCGCTGATCATCGCAACCAAAGTGATTATGATCAGTATCTTCCAGCAATGGAAACAAAGTGGCGTAAATATTATACTGAAATTCCTTTGATTTATATTTTTTCTTCCATAATAGATCCTAGGCAAAAGTATGAAAATACATTTATGTTAGTTGACATTTACTTTCTATGCATGCTTCTTGACGATGATGTAGATACCTATAAGACTAATGTGAAGGATCAGTTTTTTGCTTTATATAGAGTCTATGAAACCAAATATGGCACTGTTCCTCGCTCAGGCCCTTCCCAACCATCCAAAAACGTAAGTAAGAAAGCCAAACATTTATTTTCACAAGCTACTAACTTGATTTCAAGGTTTTCAGGTGATTCATCAATAAGGAGAACGCAAAGCAATGTCTCGGAGTTGCAAATGTACCTGATTTACGATTTCACCAAGGGCATGGACGAAGATGAGATAAGCAGTCTCGACCTCCGTGCATGGTGGAAACAACAAAGCACGAAACATCCAACTTTGGCGGCAATGGCACGAGACATTCTTGGTATCCAAGTCTCCTCTGTTGCCTCCGAACGAGCTTTCAGCACATCCGGGAGGGTTTTAGACGATTAGAAGAACAAGTCTAAAACCCGAAACACTTGAAATATGCGTGTGTTTTAAAGATTGGTTGGATACGGAAAATCGCTCACAAGACCGTTCTTACGACAACAACGAGAACAATGAAGGAATCTCCGCTTCCGACCGTTCGGGTTTGGCTAGTTCCCAATCTATTCAACTAGCCAATGACCTTGAAGCCGAAGAAGAAGAAGAAGAAGAAGAAGAAGAAGAAGAAGAAGAAGAAGAAGAAGAAGAAGAAGAAGAAGAAGAAGAAGAAGAAGAATAGAACATTTTTGTATATTGTACGATTTTTATCATTATTAATATTATCATTTTACGATTTTTATCATTATCCAGTTTTTGTTTAACATCCTTGTACATTTTTATCATTATTATCATTGTACAATTTTTTCAAGTAATAATAATATGAAGTATGCATTATTCACATCCAAAGTCCAATTTGCCTTTTTTTCCCGTTAAGTTATAATTTGTAAATTAATATAACAAAAAAAAATTATAATAATTAATAATTAATAATACAACAATAAATATAATAAATTATAAACATTAAACTATAAAGTAATAGTATAAACTAAATATATAAATATAAAAAATAATAAAACATAAATATTAAATTAATTTATTTTAGAAAAATAATAATATAAGATTATAAGTTATAAACTATTAATAAATAAATAAATAAAATAAAAGGGAAGGAAATGCAGCAGCCCAGCAGGCCAGCACGCAGGCCAGCCCGGCACAAACCCGCCTGGCACGTGGTTCGTGCCGTGGGCTGGCCTGAGAATTTGGGTGGCACGGCACGGCACGCCTCCTCCAGCACGGTGGCACGACACGGTACGCCTCCTCCAGCACGGTGGCATGGCACGGCACGGCCCGGCACGATGCACACCTTTAACTAAGTCATCGCTTGAGGTGGACAAATGTTTTCGTCTATATCACTGGTGTTGTGAGGGTAAAGGTCCCATTACAGAGCTTTGTACAAAGGCTTGGTCCCTTATGTACTTATGTAGTATAGGTCAGTGTTTTTTGTTGTGATCAAACAGAAAAATCGGGTTAGATTTTAATCTTTAAATGATGCATGGTGCAGCTAATCAATTCCATTGTTGTGCAAATCAGATGAAACTCTATGATAATTGTTAAATAATGCCTTGAGTCTTGTTTACTGTATTAAAAGTTTTGATCGTCTAAGTTCACTCAAATCATTTTTGTATATTATCGGATTTTAGTTGGTTGATAGTTTTACTCCATTCTAGAGGTAAAAAAGGTTAAAGGTGCTATGGATTCTGGTTATTTTCTCAACTTTGTTTGTCGCTAGAAGATTAAATGTTATATTAAGATGTCATGATTATTTGTATGATTGCATGAACTTAATAGGTGCAGAACTGATTTTCTTAAGGTGCAAAATATAGGATTGCGGTAATCTAGCCACAAGAATAAGGCCTAGAGGGTGATGCATGTGCTTGGCAGGGCAACATATGGAACTCTTAACTTGAGTTTTGCTTGCCTTGCCGCCCATTGATTAACCTAGGGTGTGAGAGGCTGACAGCAACTAACCATGGTTAGTTTTGTCCATTTAATGCCCATATAACAGCAGAATTCCGTCCAATAGATGTTGACATAACTACCCTTACTTTTACACACGAAAAGACAAATTTACCCTGATATAAACACCCCTTGTTTCTATCAGATATCACTTGGGCACGCTCTAACAGAATAAGCCATTTAGCTTACTCCAGTTAGATAGAAAAAACAGCATCAAAAGCTGGGAAATTCCAACAATTTTAAATCAGTAGCCTAATTCCGAAAAAAAAATGAAAGAAAAGTAAAAGGCCAATTTGTTCAAAATTAGTAGTCTAAGATGTCATCAAAAGCAAGAAAAGCTAATTGTATCTCGTTGTCACGATCCAATAGAGTCTTAACAAAGGAGTTTACTGACGAAGGCTCGTAGTCATAGCAGCTGCTTGTTACAGTATTCTTAGCTTCACTTTAACAGTCTGGCATCCCAAACTTGTCATCTGTAACCTTGCTGTTTGCGTGGTTTACACCAATGAGCTGGAATTGCGATGATTTCTCCAGGATTGGGACGGTGAATCTGCTGCTAGAAAACCCTGGTAGTTGTGCTCTTCCTCTGTAATGTCAGTAACTAGAAGAGGGTCAACAAAGTTTTTTTGTCCCCAGCTGTAAGCTGCAGTTGGCACCAGCAGGTGTGAGCTCGATTGTCCATTTGAGATTGATGATGTAGAGGACGATGAGGATGAAGGCGAGACTTCTTCTAAGATATAATGGTTAAAAGATTTAACATCTTGGAACTAAGTTCCTGGATTATCAGATGGCAATATCTTACATTGAGAGGAGAAAGAATTGGTTATGTTTTGGTCAAGAGATCTGATTTGGTGGTTGTTTGAGAGACAGCTGATGCTTTCATAATCAGACAGGATTTTTGAGATGGGTTTATGAGTAACAGGGTCAATACCCATTTTAGCAAGCTTCTTCTTCAGCTTGGTGTTCCAGTAGTTCTTCACATCGTTATCTGTTCTTCCTGTGCCTATAGCTGCATGGTACTGAATGATGAGTTGCTCTTCTTGTTCTTTGAATTCTTCAAGCTTAAGGTCAGGCCTCGGGTAGTTAGTCCACCTAAGCCCAACTCTTACCGCATCTATTGAGTCCTATAAAACAACTAATTCATTTGCACAAACCCTTAATAATTAGTAAAAGAGAACAACAAAAAACTTAGCAAAACAAAGCATATTATTAAGATCTTAAAAACACAGCATGAGCTGATAAAATGACATATAACGACATTAGCTATTTACAGCATAACACACGATAAAAAGATTTTTACTTGTCACTGTCATGTACCCCTCTCATAGCTCCTAAGGGGAACTGTTGGAATTCCATAATAAATTAATGTTAATTTAAATCACTTTTCATAACATGATTTGTAATAAAAAGCACAAGCACAAGCAGCAGCAAGGAAAATGAGAGAAAGAGAGAAAGATCAAGAGAAAACAATCCCACTTTGCAACGAAATTTGAGTCCATATTGACAGTAGTGTATGATTTTAATTGGTTAAAAGACATTTACTCTTGAAATGCTATTCAATCTCATAACTCCGTCAAAAAAAAAAAAAAAAACATCATTATACGTAGTTTTCAAGTATTACTCTTTATATTCTCTTCGATATTCAACATTATATTTCAAATTATTAATACAAAAAAAAATCAAACACTTTATTAAAAAAAAAAAAAAAAAAGCTCAACATAACATAGCGGGATAGACTCACACACCAGTTGTAAAACAAATCAAGCCATAATGGATATTTCCAATACAATATACTTGTAGCATTCTATTGAGCAAACTAATTAAAAATAAGTGTTCCAAAAAAAAAAAAATAACTAATCAAAGATTAAACTCTCGTTAAACAAACCCTATTTTATTTTATTTTTATTTTTAAACGTTGTTAGTTTTTTAGCCTATTTGCAAGGAATTGGCCCACCAAGCATAGACCCGGAGGTGATATTTGACGACGAAGTAAGTAACAAAATTTTGATGCCTTTGCAAGAAATCTTGAAACGGCACTTGCCACTTTTTTCTAGGTTTATTATGGTACGGTATTGACCTACAATATTTAAGGTGAACTCCAAATCAACGTTGTGTTCCTTTTTTGTATAATTTTGAACCGCCATCCCAATCTGCATGATCTTCTTCTGGCTAAGAATATTTTCGTGATAAAAAAATTCAAGCTTTATCGAGGAGAGGACATAATTGTCATTTTCATAAGTAATTAAACACCAAGAATGACTCAAATAACAACGATAACCTGTTATCTAGGGAAAGAGTTACGTTGAGATCCAAACTCAAATTTGGCTCCTTAGTAACATTATTTGAGATCATCATAGTTGATAATTTCGCCTCAAAAGAATCAACCTCGAATTTATATCGATCTTGATTTCCATAATAGGCAGTGAACATTGCTAGTCCAAAAATTAGTATACATACTAACGCGGCGGGTATCACCACGAAGAAACGAGGAATTTTCTTTTCAGGGACCATCGGATTTGATTGCTCATCAGCCGTTTCCATGGTAACAACATTTTTTGCATACATGATGACAACGAAAAGTGGAGTGTGTACCTAATGGAAAAACTATATTATTTTATTTTTTGTAAGAAAAAAAATATTGTTATGCCTATTTATTTATTTTTGATGCAAAAGTGGAGTATTTATAAATATATATATATATATAGATATAGAATTGTACTCATCGACATATCGACCTAGCAACGAAATTTGAGTCCATATAGGATAAGGATTTGTCAAAGGATAAATTGCAGGATATAATTTTCTGCCTCTCAAATCCTAATCACAACCCTTTTTTTTTAACAAAAATCCTAATCACAACTTGAATAATATTTTTTGATCAATTTTCATGCCTTGCAATTTCAGATTTATATGGTTTCAAAAAAAATTTCAGATTTATATATGGAAATCATATCTCAAAATCATGTATCAGCAATTCAGCATATCAGTATAAGCCCTTATAAGGGCCCCAAATGAAGCCCAGTCGTATATAGAACTGTAGAACCCAAATATTTTTCTACTAGACAGTGGTTTTCATAATTATTTTTATGAGAGTTTCAAAGAGTGGTAAGGAGATAAAATCAAAAGGAGAGGAAAAACATGAGTAAAACCTTTTATTTTAAATGTAAATAAAACGAATAGTACTAACTACTAAGTTAGGTGTTAAACTAGGTTAGTTTCCGTGTTATGTACGATAATTTTCAAAACCATTATTAAACTCTCATTATAATTAGTTTTTTATAAAAAAAAATAAAAAAATTCTAAAATTATATTTGACAAATTTTGATCAAAATAAAGGGTTACGAAAGATATGTTAGATATAAATGATGTAGAAAATAATCAAAATTAATGTTTTTTTAACAATACAAATATTTGTGTAAAAGATATATCAAATCTTATATTTAATTTAATTATGTTGTATAAGGTTAGAGAATTGTATAAGATAATATATATAATCTTATATTTTCACATAAAAGATAATGATTGTTTCGGGGTTTTCTGTGTCCTTCGGGAGAGTTACAACACCAAGACTGGAATCCGGACGTCTGTATCTGCAAAATAACGGAGACTCCGAGTGGGGGAGTTCCGCCTCCAACGATCAAGTTAGAACGGGTATGGAGTCTGTAATAAATGCGGAAGTTAATGATCTTCTCGAATTACGAGATCGGGAGTAAATGATCTACAATTAATATGCTCGGTTGGTTGGAATTGAATGTGAATCGTTTCCAATGGGGAAACATCTCCTTATTTATAGGGTCTTAAGGTACGTGCCACGTGTCAAGAGGGGATTGGTTCTCGTGAACCACTCTGAGGGTGACACATGTCACATGCTGATTCGTCCATGTGGCATGGGGTAATTTTACCCCAAACATTTGCCCCTCACATACGTGACGTGGCACACCACGAGGCATCTGTGACACTTGTCACTCGGGTATTGGCTGACGGTCATAACCGTTAGCCTTCCAGGAGAGTGTGCAGGGGCGTCCTTTCATATTCCCTTCCTTTATATAGTCGTTCACCCCCTTCATTTGATCATTTTCCAAAGTTCAAAAAGAGAGAGAGAGTCAACTGTGTAGTGAAAACCCGCCTGCTCCTGCTTGTGAACACATCCGACAAGACGTTTGTGATTGTCATAGCACAGCTTCTTGAACACTGTTTGATGGGTTTGCAAGCAATTTCTTCCATTTCCAAAGGCTCATACGAGTTTACCATTTCTGCGTCAGCCATTTAAAACCTCCAAAGACCGTTTGAATACCCCCCCTACAATTACACTTGCTTTCACAGAGGGTATATCCAGTCAAGCGCTTGTGCCCCGTGCAAGCCACCAACTGATTTTCGCCTGCTAACTCAGCCAGTCGACACTTTGTTTTTTCATCTTTATTTGTGAGGTACCGTCTCTACCTCCCTCAGCTCTTTTATGTATTTTCGTTTGTGTCTTTTCCTCTTTTTCTCTTTTAAAAATAAATGGATTCACCAAGCACACACACAGCACACCACGATTTAGAGGGCAATCGGTCCCCTGGTACGGCTGAGTCTAGTACCGGGGGAGCCGCCTCTGGGTACTGGGATTCCCCTTGTCCATCTCCCAATCCGACCGTCTCCGTGTCTGTGCAGGACACTATGGCTCGAACTAGAAATACGGTTGTTGATCGCCCCTAGCGATAAAATCTTGGGGTCTGATGATGGAGTATAAAGGAGAAAGCTCCGAACAAATGCCGCCTGAGATGGGTCAGACTGAGATGACAAGGGAATCCCCAGGAAGTACCCCAAGCACCCCTAGCGATAGAATCTTGGGGTCTGATGATGGAGGCGGTGAAGAGGTCGCCTCTATCTCAGAGGCTAAAAAGGGCGAATCCTCCAATGAGGGAAATAGCAGTGAGGCCGCCTCTAGGTCCAGGTCTGCACAGAGTAGCAGCATCAGCTATCTCACACCGGTTGTGGATAACGAGGAAGAGGAAAGGCCCACTTGGAACAATAAGGGAGATCCCCTCCAGATCCATGTCTCAGCTAGAGACAGGGCTAACATGGAGAGACATCTCGAAACCTTTATCTTCAAACCGCCCCTAGGAGCAGGATATACCATCCAGGGTCCGCCTAAGCTGGGTACAATAGCTTGGGGGGACGAGCAACGCAATGCGAACGGGTATTTTGGCTGCTATGAGGCGACCATTTTAGCCGGTCTTCGCTTCCCTTTGCACGACACAATAAAGGCCATTTTAAGAGGATATGGCCTAGGCGTGTGGCAGTTAACCCCAAATTCGTGGGTTAACATCTTAGGCTACATCGCCGCCTACGAGATGCAGGGTCTTTATCCCGGCTGGGAGGCCTTTGCCCACATGCATTACTTGAGCCGGAGTGCAGGCAGGTGGAGGGTGTGGTATACTCTGACCACTAATCCCAAATACTTGATGACCTTAGACAAGCCGTCTAAGAGATCAGATTGGAAGAACCGCTTCTTCCTTGTCTCTGCCCCCACAAAATAGGAGAACGCCGAGTTTAGGACATACAACCGGAAACCGAGTCTACTAGGGCAGAAGTGTAAATTACCGGAAGTCCCGGATGAGGATTATGAGAGAATAATAAAGGCGGGATTTTTTGAACTGACAACCACCGCCCTCTCAACCGGGGAGCTAATAAGCGTACCCAAGAATTGGGTACCCAAACACGAATTTCTGAGGGATGAAGCTTTCTTATCCGCTTGCGGGTTGAGCACCCAGTTTACTAAACGTATGTTGCGGATGCATCCGACACTTTTATGCCGCCTTTGCTGCTTTTTACTTGTGATTTTTTGTGTAATTGTCTAATCAGACGGTGTCTTTTTGTAGCAAACGCTTTGAGGATGCTGCCACAGAGCAAGACTCCTGCACGATCCGCCGCAGACATCCGTAGGGAGAATGCGAAAAAGAAAAAGGCTGCCCAAGCGGCCAAAGCCAGGTATCAACGTCTGACCCTCCCTTTTTGCAATCATTATGCCTTAATTTTTACCGGCTGATCTTAATGACCCCCACTTTTTATTTAGGACGGAAGCAAGGCGCCTCGATCTCTTACCAAGATGATCAGCCTCGGCCGAGGAGTGATACTACAGCCCCCAACAAGTCTCAAAAAACCTCTGCCCAGGCGGCTTTGAGCCGGATGATCGTTGGGGGAAAAAGCGTCAAAAGCACCGGCATAGGGTTTGATCTGACGCCTAGGCAGCCGGCGGCTTCCGAGGTAACGGAGGGTGAAGGGACACCCAAAGCTACAGGTGGCCCTGTAGCAATTGTAGTCAAAGGAACAGTTGAACCCTTCAACCCCTTCAACCCCTTTGTACTTGGCAAACCCATGCGGGTCAAGTCACACTCTCAGCTTCAGCTAGAAGATTCTTCTGGCAGCCGGCAGTTTATAGGAGGAGGGTATGTAGCTTTCTCATCGTCTCTTTCTGGTGCAGATCTTTCCCCTCGGTGGCCGGACGTACAACAGTACTCCGGGGCCATGTTGAAGTCCATCCCGAAGAAGGAGAAGGAGTCCATCCCCGGGATTAACACCTTCACCACCGACCGGTTAATGGCTAGCCTGGCTGAGGTATGCTCTCTAAACTAGATATATTCTTTTCTTTTTTTTTTAATATATCCTCTAACCCCGGCTGTGATCAAGCAGTCAATGCTGCAAGTGGAGGGGCTGAAGAAAGCCTATGCCAGGAAGCAAGACAAGGTAAGACGGGTTAAAAGAGAGGCGTCTGAAACCCAAAATGTTGCTCAATATTCCATGATAGTGCATGAACTTAAAACAAAAAGTCAACTCATGCAACAGGCGGACTCCATCAAGCAGCTTCAGAAATCCCTCAATGAGACCAGTACCAAATTCTTCAATCTTCAGGCGGCTTACAAGAACTTTGAAGATGAGCTTAAAGAGACGAAAAAGGCTCTCAAATCCTTAGGTAACACCAAGAAAGAGAACTTCTCCTTAAGGACAGAAAATGACCGCCTAAAGAAGGAGATGGGTGCTGCCAACAAGAACTTTGAGGCCACCCTACATGCTAAGCAGAGCCGGCTCATTGAGGAGAATAACCAAGACTGCGAGAACCGCATGAAAATGGCCTGGTTCCTGGTGCATCCGGATACAGAATATGCCGTCTGGAAGCTGGCCTATAAATATGCAGATCTTGTCATTATGGCCAAGGAGGAGAACAAGCCGGAGCCCAAGTCGTATGAGGAGTGGGTGAAGAAGGAGATTACGGCCATGCAGGCTGAAGCGGGCTCAGGCGGAGAGGATGAGGACCAAGCGGAAAACTAGGAAAATCCCGCCCTGGATGTAGCCGCTGGGGAAGTGCCTCCCTCGGGCCAGGAACCGGCTCCTCAGGCTTAAGCTTATTCTAAGTCATTCTTATCTCCGGCCTGCGTGTCGCGTGTCTTAGTAATTCAAAAAATTTTAATTTCCCGAATGTTCATCCGGTTAACATTTGCACCTGGCCTTCCTGTCAGGTTTAATGATCAATTACCAACTGTGTCGGTTTTGCAATTTTGATTTCAATTTTTTGCGATTTCGTTGAATTTCCGCATGCTTCATTTTTTGCTAATTTTGCTAAGTAGTTGTTTCCATGCGGTCACCGGATGTCCTAGGTATATTTTCCCCTGCACGGACGTATGCTTAGTTGACTGGTTCCAAGTCTTGAACTGAGCAGACATCCGTCTACTAGACATCCGGGATGATGCTCAGGCGGTTCTTTGACCATGTCTGAGCTTTTCTAAGGTCGTTAGGCCATATTTAGGCCAGCTGGTTATGACCATCATAACTAGCAAGCGGTTACTATTCATCGTTAAGCAGACGGGTCATAGACCGCGTGTAGGTGCTTTGAATAGAAACGACTTAGATGATAAGGTTAAGTTTAACTTAAAATTAACCGTCTGTAGTGCCTTTGAGCAACAGACGGTTTAATCCAACCAAAACAACAGTTTTCGGCTGCATTGGAGCAGGAAGGAGACAAGTTGTCAAGGCCTTAATTAATCTTTCAAACGGCTGAGTTATCTTAAGCTAGACACTCTATTAAGCCACTTGATTTTCGTTTATAGAGCAATGTTCCACCCAAATGGGAGATGCTCTCTACGACGAATTCACCCGGATGGGGTGTCGCCGGGTGCCACTGTAGGAGTAGACACTTAGCTTTAATATTTGGCCATTGGCCTCCTGAGGCTGTTAAGAAAAGAGCAACCTAGCTGCCTGGTCCTAGGACTTGGCTTATTGTAAGAAGTTAAGCTCACCCGTCTGCGCATTGCACAGATGGTTCATATAAAAAAAACAAATAAAATGTTTGCAATCAAAGTTACTTTCATTGATATACTCTATTTACAAAAATTACAAAATCTCAGAAGTAGTACTTTTTCAAGTTATCTTCATTCCAGCATCTGGCTAGCTGCCTGCCGTCTGGAGTTTCCAGTCAGTAGGTGCCGCCTCTAACTTCTTCAAAAATTCGGTAGGGGCATTCCCAATTAGGAGTCAGCTTTCCTTGCTCATTGGCCCTGCCGGTTGCCTCCATTTTGCGTAACACAAAGTCCCCCACTTTTAAGGGCCATTTGTGTACCCTTTTGTTGCAGGCTCTCGTCATTCTCAGACGGTATATCTCATGACGCAAGGCGGCATTGCCCCTGCGCTCCGGGAGTGAATCCAATTCTAGTCGTATGGACTCCCAATTAGCCCCTTCATCATAAAGCATGATGCGAAGTGTTGGCTCGTAATGTTCAATGGGCAGGACGACTTCAGTGCCGTATGTCATGAGAAACGGGGTTTCACCGGTTTCCCCTTTTTGAGTTGTTCTGATGGGCCATAGGACATGAGGCAACTCATCTGCCCATAGACCGCCAGCTCAATCAATCTTCTTTTTAATACCGTCTGAGATCAGCTTGTTGAAGGCTTCAACTTGGCCGTTTGCTTGGGGTCGGCCTACTGATGCGAAACAATGTGAGACCCCTTGGTCTCCCAACCAGCTCTTGAGGGCAGGCATTTCAAACTGAGGGCCATTGTCAAAGACCATAGACATAGGTACCCCAAACCGGGTGATGATGTTCCTCCAAATAAAGGAGATGACATCCTTAGTCTTAATGCCCTTGACCGCCTCTGCCTCAACCCATTTGGTGAAGTAATCTACATCAACCAGGACGTATCTCCGCCCGCCTGTAGTAGGCGTATATGGACCCAAGATGTCCATGCCCCATTTTGCAAAAGGAACCGGGCTGTAGATAGCCGTCAAATCAGTATTCGGACGGCGGATGAGCCGGCCAAATCTTTGACACTTATCGCACTTCTTTACCATTTCCATGGCGTCTGCCTCAAGAGTGGGCCAAAATTAGCCTTGTCGTCTTGCCCTTTTTTCTAGAGTTTTGTCGCCTATATGTGATGCACAAAAACCCGAGTGCAGATCCTCTAGAACCTCTTTCCCCCTTTCTAGGGTAACACACTTCAGCAGCGGCTAAAGGTAGCCCTTCCTAAAGAGTTCCCCTTTGTGGATCTCAAAACTTGAAGCCCGCTTTTTCAGCGCAGCTGCCTCTAAAGGTACATTCGGCAAAGTATCGTCTGCCAGATAAGCCTGGATGGCATCCATCCAGGTAGAGCTTCGGTTAAGGACTCCAATGAGATCATGCTCAGTACTTCTTTTTTCCATGACTTCCCAAAAGACTGACGTAGGCGTATCGCAAGTGGCGGATGACGCCAACTTGGAAAGTGCATCCGCTTGATTGTTTTCTGACCTGGGCACTTGACTCAAATTAAATTCGTCAAGTGTCCCAGCCTCATCTTTGACCGCCTGCAGATATTTGATCATAGCGGGATGGGTGGCCTCGTAGTCACCATGGTATTGGCTGACGATCAACTGGGAATCAAAGCAGGCATCAACTTTCCTTGCCCCTGCTGCCTTACACATACAAATACCAGCTAGCAGAGCCTCATACTCTGCCTTATTGTTTGAGGCCTGGAACTTGAACTGTAGTGCATATTCATATTTGTCCCCTTTAAGAGACTGACATATTACGCCTGCACCACAACCGTTCATTGTAGAGCTCCCGTCTACTTACACTTTCCAAACCTGGTCAAGATTCTTCGGCTCAGCCGGCCTTTTTTATTTCGACGATGAAGTTGGCAAACGCTTGACCTTTCACCGCTTTCCTAGGTTCGAAAGTGATTTCCAAACTTTGCATCTCAATAGCCCATTTGAGTATTCTTCTAGACGGCTCCAGGGTTGTCATCAGCCGCTTGAGGGGTTGATCTGTGTGCCAGGAAGTATGTTTTAACTTCTTGACTGTCGTGAAAATAGCAAGCACAAATTTTTCAACCATGGGGTACCGGAGCGCAGCATTTCGAAGGACGTGGCTAATGAAATATAGGCTCGGGCGATGTACTGCCTCGGGTGAACAAGTCTCCAAGAGGGCACCTAAGCTGCTCAACTAAGCCTTGGATCTTATTGCTGTTTTTGCAGCTCTGCCAAGCATTTTGTTGAACAACGAAAGCTGAATGTCGTCTCTCTCAGCAAGGAGAACAGCACTGAGGGCATGATCCGAGACAGCTAAATACATGTACAGAACCTCCTGAGGCAGAGGGCTCACCGGCCTTGGCAACGAATGCAATTGCTATTTCAAAATTCTAAAGTGTCGCCTCATCATCATCCCCCCATTCAAATCTTGTCTTTGTCTTGATTGCTTGGAAAAAGTAGAGGCATTTGTCACCTGACCGGCTAAGGAATCTCCCCAATGCTGCCAGACAACCAATTAGTTTTTGAACTTCCTTTACAGTGCGGGGCGACTTCATGTTAATAACCGCCTGTATCTTTTTTGGATTATCCTCTATTCCCCTTTAATCAATCAAGAATCCCAGAAACTTCCCAAACTCAACACCAAAGACACACTTATTGGGGTTAAGCATGACCTTGTGCCGCCTGAGGGTGGTGAAGGTATCTCGGAGGCCAGCAAGGTGATCCATCTGTAACTTGGATTTGACTATCATGTCATAAATGTACGACTCTACGTTCCTCCCAATTTGATTAACGAAGACTGTATTAATCATACATCGGAAAGTATCAGGCGCATTCTTCAACCCAAACGGCATCACAGTGTAGCAGAATAACCCATGATCAGTGACGAATGCCGTCTATTCTTGATCCTTCTTCCACAAAGGTATCTGATGGAAGCCTGAGTAGGCGTCCATGAAGCTCATCAGGCATGACCGGCTGCAGATTTGACCAAACTGTCGATCTTTGGAAGTGGATAACTATCTTTCGGACATACCTTGTTCAGATCTGTGTAGTCAACACACATCCGCCAGGTCCCATTCGGCTTTTTGACAAGGACTACATTGGCTAACCAATCCGGGTAGTAACATTGCCGGATGAACCCAGCCTCCAAAAGCTTATTTACCTCGGCGACAGTCCCCTGACTTCTTTCCTCACTGTGGTTCCTTTTTTTTTGCCTAACCGGCTTCTTTCTAGGATCCACGGCGAGTTTATGCATAGCGAGATCCGGGCTGACGCCTTGGACGCTTTGTCTAGGGTCATCAGGTATTGGGGGTAGGTGGTCAATGTATACGGCTCTCCACCCGCCTGGGCTTCGACTCAAGTAGTGCATGTGGGCGAAGGCCTCCCAGATGGGGTTAAGCTCCTACATCTCGCAGGCGACAATGTAACCTAAGATGTTAACCCAGGAATTAGGGTTTAACTGCCAAATGCCCAGACCATACCCTAGAAGGATGGCCTTGATAGTGTCGTGCAGAGGGAAGCGGAGACCGGCTAGAAACGCCGCCTCGTAGCAGCCGAAATACCCATTTGCATTTGACTGTTCATCTTCCCAGACTATGGTGCCCATCTCAAGTGGCACGATGATTTTCCAATCAGTTTCGAGAGGATGCATGCAGACAAAGTCCCCTAGATTTCTGGCCATGCAGGCCCTATCTTTGGCAGAGACGGCGATAAGAAAGGGATCGCCCTTATTATTCCATGTGGGCCTCTCCTCCTCCTCGCTATCTACGACTGGCGTAAGATAGTTGTTGCTGCTGCTTTGCTCAAAGCCGGATGAAGAGGCGGTCTCTCCACTGCTCTCGTCTTCTGAAGGGTTTTCCTTCTCAACCCTAGATGGAGAGGCGCTATCGCTGGGAATGCTAGGGGTACCATGCGGAGATCCCCTTGTCATCTCAGCCTGATTAGAGTCAGGCGGCAATCCTTTAGAGGTTTCCCCTCTATATTCTGGATCAACGGCTGTTTTTCTAGTTCGAGCCATTGCGTCCTGCACAGAGACAAAGACGATCGTTTTTAGAGATGAACAAGGAGAGTCCCGGTACCCAGAGGCGGCACCCCCAGTCCTAGACTCAGCCGTACCAGGAGATCAGCTGACCTCTAAATCGTGGTGTGCTGTGTGTGTGTTGGGTGAATCCATTATCCTAACAATTTATACAGCCAGAAAAACTTAAAAACTTCAAGAAACAAGAAACAGAGGCGGTACCTTGTAGTTAGAAGAAGTAGTTAACGAAAGAGGCTGGTGATTGTTGACCAAAGATACCCCAGACGGTATCACTTTGAACAAACTGCAAATTGGCAAAAGAAAGCTATTTACCAATGTTGCTCAAAGATACCACAGGCGGAAGAAACCGGCTATGGCTGTACAGCAAATTGTACAAAAAATAATTGGTCTGAAGTTTTTAGGAAAAGTTGCCCAAAGACCCCCCAGGCGGTGCAATACCAGCTGAGGATTATCACAAGCAACTCATGAAGAAAATTGTACGGAAATATCACAGACGGTATAGAACCGGCTGCGCTTCCGTTAAAACAATTAATCAAGAGGCTGTTCAAAGATACCCCAGACGGTATAAGACCGGCCGAGGTGTCAGCAAAGTAGTTTAGAAATAAATTTCTTACATATACCCCAGACGATGTGAGACCGGCTGAGGGGACAGCAAAGCAATTTAAAAGAAAAATTATATTGAAGATACCCTAGACGGTGTAAACCGGCAGAGGGTCTATAGACTGCAATTCAGAATGAGATTGCTTGAAGATACCCTAGACGGTGTAAAACGGCTGAGGGTCTATAGACTGCAATTCACAATGAAATTGCTTGAAGATACCCTAGACGGCAGAAACCAGCTGAGGGTCTATTGAATGCAATTCACCATGAGATTGCTTAAAGAAGCTCCAGACGGCATAAGACCGGTTGCAGCTTTATCAAAAATCAAGATGAAGAAGCTGACAAGGTCAGAATGATACCTTAGTGAGACGGGAAAAAAAATACTCAACCGATACCCGGATGTATTGGAATTGAAGACTATTTGCAAGAAAGAGCAGCCGGAATCAGAAACTCTCTTTTTCTCTCAAAGAATTTCTCTCTAAATATTGGAAAAGTGAGGAACGAGAGGAGGGAGGTTCCTATTTATAGGAAATCTCAGAAGGCAAACCGTCACCTTCACCCCCCCCCCCCCCCTCCAGCAGTTTCAAAATTCAAAAAAAAATAGAGGGAAGGAGGCGAACCGTTGCCTTCTCGCATGGTGACAAGTGTCACAGGTGCCACGTGGCAAGCCACGTCACACCTGTGAGGGGCAAATGTTTGGGGTAAAAATTACCCCTGCCACGTGGCCTAATGAGGGACCGACACGCGTCACCCCCATACAGGCCCAGAGGGATCAAATTAGAGGATGCCACGTGGCATCGTACCCCCAATGGGGGAGCAGGTCCTCATATGCTATAAATAGAGAAAGCCTCCTCATTTATTGGGTATTCAAAAATACATACACAAAACCCGAGCAATATTAATTGCGAAATCTCCCTGAATCAGTGAGAAATACCTTTTTACTTTTCGCACCATTACTCATCCGGAATCATACTAACTTGATCGTCGGAGGCGGAACTCCACCCAACCGGAGTTTCGTGGTTTCGCAGGTACAGAAGTCAGGCGCGCATACTCAGTATTGTAACTCTTTCGAGGGACTCTAAAAACACCCGAAACACCTGGCATCTCCTCGACTTCAAAGGCAAAAATGTCTTTGAATTCCTTCAGAAGGGCGTGCAATTTTTCACCCAACTTAGCGGAAGCAGCCGTCCCCACCTTA
Source organism: Chenopodium berlandieri (assembly GCA_034703905.1). NCBI lineage: Eukaryota > Viridiplantae > Streptophyta > Magnoliopsida > Caryophyllales > Amaranthaceae > Chenopodium > Chenopodium berlandieri. The sequence goes on from CM068289.1 coordinate 48,764,748, forward strand.
ATAGTTCGATCTGGACGGGTCTCATCCAGGACGATATCAATGTGATCACCAACCAGCCGGGGACGTAGTTCGTCTGACCTTTCCCTGGTCAGAAATTGTTATTGCTTCTCTTTCTTAACGGTTATCAATTGGTCCGCCTTTCTCTTTTTACCGGCTGCTCTTTGAGCAGGCACGACTTCTTTGACCTCATCAAGGTCTACAGGCTCCTCATCCTGACCGGCTGCAGTCACAGTCGGTTTGACGTCTGAGAGATAGCATTCTCTCGCCGTCTTCTGATCTCTGCTCAAGGAGCCTACAAACCCGTCATCTCTTTCAAATTTTAGGAGCATGAGGGATGGAATGATGACCGCTTTAGACTTATTCAGCGTCGGCCTGCCTAGTATCAGGTTATAGGCGGTCAATTCCTCAACAACAAGGAACCGGACAACCATGTGGCGTCCTGCCCCCTTCTTTCCCAATCGGATGGGTAGGTCAATTCTTACCACCGGATGCACGACCCCTCCCCCAAACCCAACCAAGGGGTGAGAAACTTGGGTCATGCTATTGGGCTTGTACTTGAGGTTAGCCAAGCACCTGTGACTGATCAGGTCGGGTGAACTCCCAATGTCAATTAGGATCCGGCCAACCTTTTGATTGGCTATCTTGCTCTCGATCACTATGGGGTCATTATACGGCCGCCTGACCTTGCCCTTGTCCTTTTCAGTGATGAGGACGTCAGGGAATTTGTCTTTCGACGCCTGACCCTCATCCACTATGCTTACATCTAGCCTCCGGATGTAGTCCTTGGTGCCCTGGATGGTAGGACCCCCTCCGGCAAAGCCGCCTGCTATAGGATAGATCGTTTCATCATCGGTATCTGGGCTATTAGCATATTAGGGTGCCTTATTGGACGGTTGTCCATTGTTGGGTTTGGGAGTCACCCTTGACTTTAGGATATAGGACTTTAGCACTCCTTTATCAGTAAGACGGTCCAATAACTGTTTAAGGTTGTAACAGTCATTGGTGTCATGGCCTATGTCCTCATGGAAGTGACAATATTTATTTTTGTTCCGATTTCTGACGAAACCCTTCATTGCAGCCGGTTTATCAATAGTTACCCGGTATTTTATTTCCATGAGGATGGAGTAACTGTCCTTATTGAACTCGTACTTAGGGGCGTACGGTTTCAACTCCTTCTTCTTCTTCTTCTAGGATGGTTGACCAGAGTTGTCTGCCACCCAGACTTCCTTTCTCTTCTTACTCTCTTCCTTTTTAGCCGGCTGAGCAGACCGACTCTCTTTTTTGTCGGATTTTTTGGAATCCGACGGCTGCTTGATGGCACACAGCTCAGTAGCCTGTACGTAGGCCTCTGCTTCCATCAAAGCATCCTGGAGGGTAGCAACCCTCTTTCGGACGAGATCAAACTTGAAGGTTGATCCGTCTTTCAAACCCTTAAAGAAGTCTGTGTAAGCCACTTCGTTAGACAGTCCTTGAATCTGGATTCTCATCAGATTGAACCGCCTAACGTAGGACCTAAGCCCTTCTCTATCTCCCTGCTGTATGGCACTCAAGTCCAAACTCGTTTTCTTTGCAAGGATGTTCATAGAGAAGTTAGATGCAAACAGGTATGCCAGCGTCTTGAAGTTGTTGATGCACACGGCAAGCAGACTGCCAAACCATCGTTGGGCTATGCCCTTCAACGTAGCCGGGAAGCATCGACACCAGGCGGCGTCATCCAACCCCTGCAGGTACATGAGGTCGGTGTACACCATTAGATGGTCTTCTGGGTTGGTGGTACCGTCATAGGCACCCACCAACACATTCTTAACCTTGGCAGGCTTAGCTACATCGGTTATCTCCTTGGAGAACGTAGAAGGTTGTTTCCCAAGGTTTAGCAGCCGAAGCTGCCAGTCCATTGGCTGGACATTCTACGCCGCCTGACCTCTAAAGAAGGCCGGCTGCATGTAAGGTGATCCATACGGCATGTATGGCTGTTGGGGCACATACGAAGCCGATTGGATAATCTGAGGGCCAGTACGTGCGGACGTGCCGCGTGACTGACTCTCTCGGTTTGTCTCCAAATGCTTCATAGAAGTATTCTGGAAACTGTCTGGGTAAGTCAACGTTGAAGCCGACTCAGACAATTGTTGACTTCTCTTCTGCTGAATGAATATCCAGGCGTCTGATAAAGTCTTTTTCGATCCATCCGGTTGAACTTGCCGAATGGCCTTTCGTTTCCCTACTTCAGGGTACCGGTACTTTGATAGGTCAACCATGGGCCAGTCCTCCCCCTTTGGTTTAGGGTGAGGAGTAAGCATACGGTCTTTAACTGGCTTCTTCGCGGAGGGAGCCGACTTCTTTGCTGACTGACCCTTATTGGGGCTAGTCGAGCTCTTGTTTAGCAGGTCCTTGATTTTCCCTTTGAAACTCGTCATGAGTTTCATGAGCTCGTCCCTTGTAACGGGGGCGGCACCTTCTAGACGGTTTCACGGTTGGGTTGCTTTGACCAACTTTGTCATTACCCCGTTCCCTTGTGTCTTTGGAACGGGTACGTCTTGTTCTGAGTGACCTATCTGAGGCCACATAGGTGTCAACTTCAAAGTCGTCATCAGTATCTTTGTCCGTGCGGACCTCAATTTCGGCTATAGGCTGTTTGCCTTCAAGAGGCGGTATTTAGAAGTACTTTCCCCACAGACGGCGCCAAATGTTTCGAGGTTTTCTGTGTCCTTCGGGAGAGTTACAACACCAAGAATGGAATCCGAACGTCTGTACCTGCAAAATAACGGAGACTCCGGGTGGGGGAGTTCCGCCTCCAACGATCAAGTTAGAACGGGTATGGAGTCTGTAATAAATGCGGAAGTTAATGATCTTCTCGAATTACGAGATCGAGAGTAAATGATCTGCAATTAATATGCTCGGTTCGTTGGAATTGAATGCGAATCGTTTCCAATGGGGAAATATCTCCCTATTTATAGGGTCTTGAGGTACGTGCCACGTGTCAAGAGGGGATTGGTTCTCGTAAACCACTCTGAGGGTGACATGTGTCACATGTTGATTCGTCCACGTGGTATGGGGTAATTTTACCCCAAACAATGATGATATAACATATTTATATTAATTTATTTATAATAAAAATTACCACGTACCTAACAAATGTGCGCGTTGATCCATAATAATATTATTATGAACCCGGTCCACAAAATTTTTTTCCTTCATAATAATTGCAACAACTCCAAAATTCATAATTGAAAAAAACCTTACATTATTTTATAATTTCTCTCCCCCACTAACCTCACTTTCAATTATGTTTTATTGCTTTTCTCTCTTATTAATCCCACTTACACTATTTTTTTTATTATTTCTTTTTTCTACTAACAACTCTCTTCATTTCGCATTAGTTACAACACTTTTCATTTTCGGTCGTTTTATATTAGTTGCAACACTACTATATTTGGAAATGACCCACCGTTATTTTATAATTTTTCTCTCCGACTAACCCCACTTTCACAAATATTTTATTATTTTTCTTTCCTACCAACCCCACCCAAATTATTTTTTTGTTATTTCTATCTCTTAGTAACAATACTTTATAAGCCTAGTCTATAATTTTCTTAAACTATGAGCCAAGCCTACTGTTGCAACTAATGCGAAACGGATAGAGTATATAAAATATCTTATATTGGTTTCCTACCTTATAATTTTTCTAAAAACTTTATAGATATTCTAGTATTGCAATTATTACAAAAGGAATATTATTTATTAAAGAGATACGAAGTGAATTGGAACTTCTTCCCTTTAAAAGGTTTGACCAAAATGTCTATATACCTATACCTATACTAAAGTTGAGGTTTTTTGGGGAGAATTTTCCCTACTAAATTCTACTTTATTTATTTATTTTTTTCTTTTAGATTTTTGTAGAATTATTTATTCACCTAGGAACTTTTTCAATTACATCTAGATATTATATTTAAATTTAAATTACCAACAATTTTAAAAAAGAAAATTTGTCAAAAAAAACCTTTTAAAAGCACCATTTTGTGAAAAAAAATCTTTTAAAAGCTTTTTGGTTAAAAAAAACCACCATGTTTATTTTTTTTTGGCCAAAGGAAACCTATTTTCCTAATTACCCTCTAATTAACTTAATTAGACTCTAATTTCTTCTCATTTCTTCTAATTAACCTCTAACCCACCAAATTACTAAATAATTAGACTTAATTAATATATATAGAAAACCACCACCCTCTCCCCTTCCTCCTCCCTTTCCCCCTCCCCTTCCTCCTCCCTTGGCATCAACCCCTCCCCCACCGGACCCGCTGTCCTGATCCCCCCACCTCCAGCGACCTTTTCCACCCCCCTTTCCCCCTAATCACCAACCAACAACCACCTCCTTGATTTTGAAAAACCCTAGAAAATCGATTTGGGGGGTTTTTATTTTGTGCATCTTGCTTGCAATTGATGCTTGTTTTGGCTTTGATTATGTATGTATGTGATGCTAGGGTGATTTAGAAGCAAATTGCAATTGATTTGGACTTGATTTGAGCATGTTTGAGTAAACAAGGGCCAAAAAATCGAAGGGAGGTGGTGGTCGCCAACGGGGATAAGGGGGAAAGGGAGGGTCAACCGGCGGTGGAGGTAGGTCGCCGGAGGTGGGGGAATCTGGGCGGCGGGTCCGGTGGGTGAGGGGGTTGCTTCCAAAGGAGGGGGAAAGGGAGGAAGAAGGGAAATGGGTGGTTGGTTGGTGGTTTTTTTTATGTATAAATTAAATCTAATTATTAAGTAATTGGGTGGGTTAGAGGTTAATTAGAAGAAATGGGAGGAAATTAGAGTGTAAATAAGTTAATTAGAGGATTATTAAGAAAATGAGTTTCCATTCGCAAAAAAAAAGAGCGTGGTGGTTTTTTTTAACCAACTTCGCAAAATGGTGTTTTTAAAAAAAAAAAATTTGACAAATTTTCCTTTTACAAATCTCTAGTTTGAAACGAGGCCAAAAAAAGTACTCCCGACAAAACAAAAAGGCGAAAGTATAAACTATGACTGTCTTTTGACTCAAAGATGAATAAACTCGTCATAGAGTACTTCCGGAGTTACGGTAGTTGACAAGTAAGAAAGCAGAGAACAACAAACAGTGAAAAATGGGAATTTGGGAGTGGATTTATGCACCCATTAATGCCGTCAAACAGAACACTCCTGACATAACGCCGGCAACAGATATCTGCCGGAAAACCTACGGTTTTTTTCGTGATTCCACCGTTCCAGTCGCCGGCGCCGCCGCCTCTAAAGCACGTGACTTTCACGGGTATTTGTCCGATGATCAAGTTCGCGACAACCTTAGCAGTTTCGCCGTCAATGTCTCCAAAAACAGCGCCCTTTATATCGCCCGATCATATGGTATATTCCTGCTCTTTTATTTTCTTTTTTTGGAATTTCTGTTGCTAATAATTCAATTTCTTGATCATATGGCGTTTAAGTTTAAAGTATATTATATTGATAGTTGTTATTTTTTGTTAATCTTCTGCAAATTTCTGCTTAAAAAATTGTTTTTAGTAGATTAATGCTGTTTGATTAATGGTTAAGGGTAAGTTTTTTTTTAAGTAATTATACATTTATTTTATAGTAATTGAACGCGTGTTGAATCTTCGGCCATTCGACATGGATATGAACACTTTGACACTTCATTTTGGACCAAAATGATAGAAAGTTCTTAATTGTGCTACAGGAGTAGGTCTAGTACCCAAGTTCGGGTAATAATATTGATGTTTTTATGGGTTTAAATTTTTAAAACATTACAACTGATAATTGCATGTTAACAGTAAATAATGAGTCTATCATGAACTTGGTAATAAACTAGTGATAATTCAATGACTATTAAAGTGAAATTGGTTTCTAGGTTAAGTCACATGATTAGGGTCAATTTCTATGCTACTTGGACTCGGGTACCCATGTCCAACACGGGTAGTGTCCAATTGTCCGACTTAGCCATTTTGTGAACAATTTTCATGGTTTTGAACTAAAATGAAGTGTCTAATTATTCTAACCACTTCCAAATGCCGAGGGTTTGACACAGGTACTTGAGATGAAATAAAGAGTCCGAGTAACATTGGTCAATTTAATTAAGGATGCATAGTTTAACAACACTCTAGTACTCTACAAAGAAAAACTGAGGCATGAGATGATCCGCATGATTGAACTAAACACAGAAGATAAAGTTTGATTTTAGTTGATGTAGATTGTGGCAATAGATTGATGGTGTATGCTATAGCCTTACAATTTGGGAATTTATAGAATTGGTGTGGGTTTTTCTCCTTGGTGAAATCTTGCTGTCATTGGGAATTTTTTATTGAAAACTTTTGGAGTCAGAGTTATTGGGAGTGATAATATTGATTTCACAGTCAGGAGCACCTTATGAAGTTTTATTTTGCAGAGCTATTAAATCTAGGAATAGCACGAGAGTTAGTTGTGACTTGTGAGTCATGTGACTGTGAACAAATCAAAATTTTACGGTATTTTTTGTAGAAAATTCCGGACAAAATTAAATTACATTCAATCAGATAAGTTGAACCAAAATGAGTCTTAAAGTCTTTTGCAGTAGCAAGCAGAATTACTTTGGCTGGATAAGTAGTATTGTGTAAAGAATTGACTGGAAAAGTGTGTAGCACTTTGCAATAATGGATATGATATAGATGCATAATAAAAGATTAACCACATAAGTTTAGAGTCATGTCATCAATCCACAACCAATAAATTCCAAAAAAATTAAGTTAAAAATGAAACATATTCAATATGGGTATATCTTTTTGAAACGCCCAAAATAGTATATGGGACTAACATTATGAAACGGAGGGAGTACTGTCTTTCTATTTGTGGTATTGACTTTCTTAATTTGATAGTACTACTCAGGGCCTATTCAGTTCAGCATAAATTCATTTCACTTCAGTTTTCAGCTTCAATCACTTCAGTTCAATTCAGTTCTTAATTTCCTTCTCTCATAAACAATTAATTTCAACTCTATTCATTTCAGTTCAGTTAAGTTGTTTTCAGTAAATCGGAACAAGCCCTTAATTTTCCATTATTATCTTTGAACTGCATAAATGGATTTCATAACTAAACGTTTTTGCTTTTTATTACTCCTTCAGTACCTTCACTTTTGAACTGTTAATTAACAGATGAGTAAGTTCTGAAATCGATTTCAAAACATGGTAAAACTTCTAGGAGTGCAAATTTAGCAGAAAGGAAGTCTAAGGAATTCAAAATGATGCCTTTGTTTTCATTTTTTTTCCCATCAATAGAAGCTTAATAAATTTAATGAAGTGCACTTTGTAAAATACTCTCTTCCGAGCTCCATGTACAAAACAGCTTCCTTAAAAAGAATAACGAACCTCAATTCTACTTAACTGTTTCCAAATGTGGAGAATTAGCTAGCCGAGAAAGAGGTGAGCTGACTAACCAACTGAAGTTAGGCCTCTATAGATTGGAATTTTGGAATTTGATGAATTCCTGTTCAGTGATGATTTAGTATACATTAGGAGTTCTTTTTAAATGTATGGGATGGTTCAGTTATTGATTTGATTACACAATCAGTGAAAAAAAAGGCCAATTCTCTTAAGGAAAGAGTAGAGAAATTAGAGACTAAAGTAGCTAAATCGGAAAACAAGTTAAGCTTTAGGAGAATAGCTCTTTAATCAAAGATACCAAGTTGTTGGTGCAAACTTTGAATGAATGATAGTGGATGTACTGAAGATCTTTAGTGGTGGAGCAATTTGTGGGTATTAATCTTTTCGTCAATTTGATCATTGTAGCAAGTTTCAAGTATAGATTGATAATGTGAATGAATAAGTTTGTATAGTTAGGAATAAGACGTTAGGTACTTTTTATTGTTGGTTTACACTTGACTATTTTTCTCCCACTAAAAGATTCAAAATGTATCCAACAATTAGGAATAGGAGGGAGTAGTTATCTACTTATCTATAGAAGGTAATCTGGTTGTACTCATCACTTTTATCATGCGTTAAAAGTTTGGTCAAAAGTAGACGAGCTACGAACAAGCACGAGCAATGAGCAAGTTATTTGTTGGGAACTGCTGGTATACAACTGTTCACATAGGTAAACATTTCTGCGATGGTTTCCATAGACCATTGTTAAATGAAACTCTAAAAGCTATTTTTTGAGTTGCAATTTTGCTAAGTTGATGGATTAGCTTGGAAAACTGTATTTGCAATGCTTATGGACTTATGGTATTACTGTATGAGACAACTTTTGGCTGTTATGTGTGTGACAGTGCAGGCAACTAGTTAGCTCTGTATTTTGGTGTAAACTGCTTGACGTGATCTCTTTACTTCTCTAAGGGAAGTTGTGCAGGAAGTCTAGCTGACAGGAGATTAGGGAATTAAAGTTATGCTTTTGTTTTCGTTTTCACGTAATTGAAGCTTAACAATCTTGTGAAAGGGTAGTTTTCACTCTCCGGTCTCATTTCTATGCACCGAGTACAAAATAGCTTTCAAGACTAACCTGAGCTTCAATTGTACTAACCAATGTCCAAATGTAGGAAATTAGCCGCTGCAGATGAGATGGCTAACCGACAAAAGAGCGGCCCCAATTGATTTAAGTTTTTAATTGATAGTCATGAAACCTCACATACAACTATACAAGTAGACTACTCTAAATCATTACTGTTAGATTGCTCAGTATGTGTTGTTTCATGTGTAGGGGGTGGTCCGATAATTGATATTGTTTCACGATCAGTACAAGGAAAAAAGGCCGACTCACATAAGGGAAAGGTAGAGGAGTTTGAGGCTAAATTAGCTAAACTTGAGAAGGAGTTGAGCTCTACACAATTAGAGATACAAAGGCTGAGGTCTGTGTCGAAATCCCAAGATGAATTCAACTTAAGTGCAACCACGTATCAAAGGCCAGAGGATGTGCTAAACATGTTTATGATGGAGCAATCTTTGGGTAGTAAACTTTTTAACAGCCTGATCATTCCTGCCGATGTTGGATCTGAGAGGAAGGGGAAGACAGTGTCGAGTACAGATGGAAAATGTAAATAGTAACCAGAAATGTTCATTGATGTACTGTATTATTACATCGTACTAGTGTGGCATATACTGGCATGTGTTTAGAACACTTCGCCCCCACCCCCCCCCCCCCCCCCCCCCCTTTAGCCTGTATTTTAGTGTTTGAACCCCTCGGCGTCCCCTAGTATGACCTGTGTTTGAACACTCTACGTCCCTCTCTTGCTTTTCCATGGTTGATGCATCTATGAATATTGCCTATTTGGTAACATGAAAGGAAGTAAAGCATGCTGTCTTGTTAGATGCGGTGTATGCTTCATGAAGTAGCGTGCACTTGATTATTTCTATACAACATGATAGAAAATAGAAAGTTATTCGGTGCTGATTGCATGGAAGATATCCTTATAATAATACTTAATCCTGACTCAAATAATCTCCTTATGGACATAAAACTTAAATCATCAAAAAAAAAAAAAAGTAAAAAAAAAATAATAATAAAAAAAAATTACAAATAGTATAAATTAGACTCGGTTCATTGGATATAAAAATTGAAGATGATATAAACGCCGAGAAATATCACCTACACTATTGTACAAGTCACGTATAAACTCCTACCTTTTGACCAATCAAAAACTATAAATTGATTTATTTTTTAAAATTAAATTCCAAAAATCTCATTTGTTTTTTTCTTTGTGAGAGGACCATTATGTCACTTTTTTTTTCCTTGAAAGAAAGATTAAGATTAATCACATAATAACAGAATTCATGAGTACATGACCGTTGTGCCACTTGGTACAACAGTTTTACTAGAAATTTTCCGGTTATACTTTTCATTTTATTGAAAGTCTTGTTCATAAATTAAACATATTTCTATGTTGCATAATTAATCAAGTTGCTTACTCTATTGGAATCTTAAGTCTTAATTTACTAACCCAGCACCTCAAAAGTTGTTCATGTAATTTATTATTTTCCATCTTTAGTTATTTTCTACTCTACACATGTGGGATTTTATCACAATGAAGCATTGAAGCCTAATAGCCTTAATAAAAGTGTAGGATTGAAAGCTTAATTTACTTTCATATTAAAACTCTCTGCTTGAGAAAGGGTAGGATTGAATTTTTAAAGTGCAACATGAGGAGTTTTAATTTCTAGTGATGATTTTCTAGACATTAACAGAGATGGGCTAATGGTGAAGTAAATGATAAAGAATGTCCACGTGGGTTTTAAATTTTTTTAAAAATGTATCAAGCTATAGTTTATATTTTAATGCAGAAACAATTTTCCTTTACTTTTTTTTAATCAATATGTGATTGTCGGTGAGTTAAAATTTTGTCAGCTATATTGTATGAACAACAAAGTATTTCCTACGTTGAATAGCTATTACTTTCAAAAAAAAAAAAAAAAAAAAAAGTTGAATAGCTCTTAATATTAATTCCAAATCATTTAACCATTTACTTTGTATTAAAATTTGAGCATTACTCTGGTATTAATAGTTGTAATGTATACTTGAAAATTTATGATCATGCCAGGTCTAGTAAAAATTGTATGAGTATATCTTATCAACGTTGTGCTTTAATTTGTAGTCCTCTATAACGAACAAGGGCATAATTTATTTTTTAAAAGTACCCCTTTCCGTTTTTTGTAAATGCCCTAATTTGATTGATTCTAATAAGAAATTTGACTGATGTATCAATTTTAAGCTTTTAATCAACTAAACGAGTTGACATTTGCAAAATATGTCCAATAATCAATATACTTAGATTATAAAGTCGATAATCACGATTTATACATTGCTTTATTTATTTATTTTTTTTAAAAAAAAAAACTTAAATAACTATGTGTAGGGAATTTTTATCTCACCCTATTATGGGTCATGTTTTTAGGCATGCCGACGCTTCAAGGAAAAGAAGCTAGAGAAAAAGAGTCGCCAACAAGTTTTAGGAACTTGTAAACCGTTCATGATTGTGAAGGTTACACCCCATTCACAATCACAGAGATTGTTAACTTATAGTGGTTTGGAACCATGACTGGATATTTGGGGATGAAGGTACGAATTTGACTTTCATAAGAGGTCTAACCCGCCCTAAAATAGGCCTCTACTTGATTCTTATTGATATTCATGGGCACTTTTCGATCAACACACATACATCAAATTAATTCTAAACATGTTTAATCTATGTTGGTTGATTATTAATGCACAATTAATCTAATATTGGTGACCACTTGAATTAAAATTAAACCTAAATCCAATTATTAATTATCTTATTAGGCGTGATTTCAATTACAAATTCCCTTTAAACCTGCAAAAAAGGGGCGTGATCAAGCAATGGCAATAAATCTTTAATAATCAAGCGACATAGGATTAACATAATCATAAGAACATTGTTAGTAGTAAGATCTTAGACATGATACCAAACAGATTAATAACAATCCTAGCATGTTACTAATAACAAAATCAAAGCGTTATCCTAAACATAATTTCTATTCAAGAAAGTAATTAAATTACTTACTTTGATGCTTCGACTTTCTTGCTATAAAGAACAATACACACGTTAGTAAATTTCAAGAAAGTAAAATCAATAAAGTAAATAATAAACTAAATTAAATAGGAATAGAAATATAGATTTGGGTCCAAACCCTCAGAAATATCAACCTTTCACGTCGAGTTCGAAGACAACATCGAGTATGGTTTGAGAGTATTCGAATCACGCAAAGGAAGTATGATGAGTGATTGGGATGTATCTAAGATGTGTTTAGGCTAAAAACATGGGTTTAGGAATTCTCTCTCGAATTCTTGTCGTGTGTTATTGATGTTTTTTTGTATGTTGTTTTTCGTTGATCTGGGATCATGAAAAACGACCTCTATCTATAGGGAAAAAAGAGAGTCGAACGATCGGAAGAAGATCAGAAATTCTAACTGTGATAAATCTTCTTGTTGCGCCAAGACAGGCTTGTCGCGTCGCGACGGCCTTTGTCGCATCGTGACAGGATTATTGCGGCGCGATGAACCTGTCGCTGTGCGATGCTTCATAAGATAGCGAAGTTCGTACGGAGATTGGTTTCTGATGGGTTTTCTATGCAAAATTTATCCGAACATCTTCTGAAAAATTAAGGATTATCCTAAGAGTTCTATTTAATCTCAAATTCTTTATCTTTATCTTTTCGGGAAGGATAGATTAGAACCTTCTAGTAGATTCTAGCTGACTTGGGTTAGGATTATGATCATATGGGGCCTAAATAAAATACTTGGACTTCATATAATCATTGGGTCATACTAAAGGTGGGCCTAGGCTTGTTTTGGGCTCGGTTTAGTATTTTGGCCAATAGTTATTATGTGCACCATAGTGCACCTAGAATTAGGTGCACCACGAATATAACATAAACATTTAGTAAAAAAAATCTGAATGCTTTGCAAAAAAAAGAACATTTTGTAAAAAAAATATGAACACGTCACAAAAAATGAATATGAACACCCAATTTTATATGTTCATATTTTATAACGTAATGTTTAATTTATATGCAATATATGTTCAATTATATTACAAAACTATTGAATTATCCTGAGCAAGTAAACTTTTTTCAAAAAATTGTTGTTCATTATAAAATAGTGTTATGTTCATATTTAAATTTCAATATTTATTTTCAAATAATAAATGTTCAAATTTGAGTAGTGTCATATTCATATATATTGATGCTCATTATAAAATAGTGTAATGATTATATTTGAAAATTTCAATGTTTATTTTCAAAAATTATATGTTCAAATTCTAACAGTGTCATATTCATATTTTATATGTTCTTTTTCATAAACTATAGTTTTAAACTTTATTTATATAATTGTTAATGAAAAATAGATTATATTAATTTATTATAAATTCTTTTATGTTCATTATAATGTACTAAATGGTCATTGAAATATACTAAATGTTCATATATTAAATCCCAATTGAGGTTCATAATTCCTTAAACCAAATCAATTTATGTTCATACATCAATCTAACTCAAATGTTCATAAAAAAACATATACATACTTAGATATCTAACATAATATATTCATAATTACAAAACTTAAAAAGGTTTTTAAAATACATAAATCAAAAACAAAATAAATTTTCGTATGCAAAAAACCAAATGTTCAGATATATAAATTATAAAGTACAGATTGCCAAATTTTTTAAAATAATTAAAAATATATAGATCTAAAACAAACAAAAAAGTTCATAAATAATGTATCACATGTTCAGAATTATAATTAAGATGTTCATAATTCCAAAAATATATGTCGGTAAAAAAAAATAATTATTGAAAACGTATCATACGTTCATATTTTTAACTAAAATGTTCAAAATATCAAAATATAACCAAATACATAACTGTTCATAACAAAATACACAAATATCACTAACAAAAAAATCAAAACAATACGAAAGTTACATATTACGATCCGAAACTCAAACCTAGCCATGTCGATTTAGATAATGGAATCTTATGGAAAAATAATCATCTTCGTCATCTTAACCACCTTCTCCTCGTCGAAGCCGTCATTTTCAGCTTCACTTTATGCAGAAACTCCATTAACAAAGTTTCAAATCAAAAGTTGAAGAAAACAGAATTTGAATTTAATATATGATGATCAACAATGGTGATGAAGGAATTCAATATATGGTGATCAACAATGGAGATGAATGATTTCAATCAAAAACAAAATGACGAACAAATTCAATAGTGAGAAAAATAGAGGAGATAGAAAATAGAAAGAAAAATAGAGGAGAGAGAAATCAAAAATTAGAAAATTGTGAGAGGGGGAAAATATAAGAGAGGGAATATATTTTACTTGGTGTTTCACTTAGTTAAAAATTTGCAATTGTTCAAATATTTTAAATTAAATGTTCAAATTACAGACGTGGTGCACTTAGAAACACCTTAAAATTTGCGTATTTTGGCCATATCTCACTCGTTTTAATTCGAATTTGGGCTTATAATATATCGTTGAAAAGTTTTTTTCAAGCCCCCCATCCAACCAAACAATAATTGGATTGAGAAAATGGACCAAAATTATCAAGTTGGACGTTTTTAATGGTTATAGGCACGAAATGAATGTTTTTAGATCTAAGGACACGAAATGAATATTTTTGGATTAAAACAACTTGGGTAAGGTTAGAAAAAAATGGTTAAGGCTTAAGGATACTTTGCGCGACTTTTCAACTCTTTTCCAAACTCGTCAATCAAAACGCGAAAGGCACTTATCACTGGGTTTGGTGTTTGGGGAGACATGATCAGGTGTTTGGGGAGACACGATCAGGTGTCTACAGTATGTCATTTTATCTTATGTTTAAATCAGTATAGTGGAGTATGTAAAAAATTGGTCAAAATAGAACACTTGAAAAACAAAATATTGAAGGAGTGCTTAACATAATGTCAATGATTATGGAATGTGGAGTAAATATTAAAGCTCTAATTAGCAAGTAAAAAATTTCACTGATTTTTTTCCTTTTTTTTTTTTTTTTTTGTTTGTAAAACAAAAAATTTACGCTTAAATAAATCCTAATGCACTTTTTATCTCCTCTTATACCCCTTACTTTTAAAAAAAGTTTTAACCATATATCTTTTCTTACAAAATTTTTATTAAACTACTTAAATAAATCCTAATGCGTGTGGAAGCTCAAGGTTTTGCTGGGGGTATATGGATTTTTTGGAGAACTGATGACGTTGATGTGGTTGAATACGAGAGTCATAATCAGCATCTAACAGTTGAAATTAGAAAAGTTGGTGAGGATCCTTGGCTGCTTTCTGCCGTGTATGCCAGCCCGCAAAATGCTCTTAAACATCAGCTTTGGGATGCGCTTGAAAACATCAAACATAATTACTCAGGACCGTGGTTGATTGCTGGAGACTTCACTTCAATGATACAAAGAGCTTGAGTGACAGAAATTGAGCTATGCTGAGATGAAGCGTCGTTGTCGTGACTTTGTGAATTGGATTGATAGAATAATTTGATTGACTTGCAATGCTATGGCCCAGAGCATGCTTGGTTTAGAGGCAACTCACCTGATACCTTCAAATCATCCCGGTTGGATAGAGGTTTAATTAATGAAGCTTGGTTGTTGCGTTTTGGTGAAGGAGCTTTGAGAAATCTGCCTAAATCCCATAGCGATCATTGCCCTATTCTCATCAGCACTACGGCTTTTGCTCCAATTCCGGCCTCGTTGAAGCCGTTTCGATTTTAAGCGGCTTGGATGAGCCATGAGAAATTTGATGTCCTTGTTCGATCGAAGTGGGATAAAACTGCTCCAATTATTCTCTTCCTCAGCAAATTTGCGGATATTTTGAACACTTGGAACAGAGAGAGGGAGCCCCCATTACTCACAGTGAGTAACAGGTTATGTTACTCACAGGGGTATAGGCGACATTTCACCTATTATAAGTGACTTGGTGGATGGGTGATTAGGCCTCATTTTGCTGACGTGGTTTACTTGTTTTGCCACATGTGCTGATGTTGGGTTTCTCGCATTAGACGCCGTTAACATTGGCCGTTTATGGAGTTTCAAGAAAACTCCGAAACCCTAGTCGAAGATTTTTCAATTCGACTTCGTTGAAGCTCAACTGGACTTCTGGGCGGAACCGAACCCGAAGAGGCTCGAAGAGGTCCGACTCGAATTCTGTGCGGAACTCAAGTCGACGAGGTCCCAACTCGAATTGTTGGTGTATCCAGGTTCTTTCTGATTCAATGTAATTTCGAACTGGCTTTTTGTTTTTCTGTTTTTTGAATGTTTTATGTTTGGGGTTCGATGTTGTGTTCGTCGATTGTCTTTGTTGACGGAATTAATTCGATGCTAGGGTTGCAGTCCCAATTCGTATTTGTACCAGCAAAGGTAAAAATGGTAATAGTTTGACTGTAATGGTTAACTTGTGGAATTAGCGGAATACAAGTGGTAACTAAAAAAAGGGAATTGTTGCGATTATGTTTGTTAATTGGATGTAAATGGAATAAATTAATAATGGAAGTTGTAGAATTTGCGGAATATAATCGGAATTCTTTAATTACGGGTGCAATTATGTTGCTCATTCCAGCATTAAATATGATGGAATGAGGTGAATTATGCATTCATTGGTGGTCATTATTCGTTCGTTCTATGTGATATTGTGTTATTGTGTGGAATCTTGACATTGTGTGGTCATTATTGTGTGTTATTGTGTGGTCATTATTTTGTTTTTCGTTCGTTCGATTTGCTTTGATTGGTTATTGTGGGTATTCTTATGTGACAGATTATGAAAATGTCAGCGGGGAATGGTAAGCGTAAACGTACAATGGTGAGGATTTTTTTTTTTTAAGATATTCTTTAGGCTGGGGATGTGATGATGTTTTGAACTGTGGTTTTATGGGGATGTGATTATCTTTTGAATTACGGTTTAATGTTTTGTGATGTTGTGGCTATGAAGGTTGGGGCTGAAGATGAAGAGGGGTATGGGCTCAGTAACAAGAGTAATGTATGTGAGCAGAAGACCATGCCTCTGTATCCAGAATTGTTTAAGGTACTACATTACGGAATTCTGCGTGTGTGAAATTGTTTTGTTTGCACGATTGAGGAATCATTGAATGAATTTAGTGCTTAGGATGACGGATTAAGCTATGGAGGGGCCGTCAAAGGTAGGGCGGAGGTGATGGCTGAACATTCAAAGGCCAGAAGTCGGGTAAGTTTGCATGTTAATTAAGTTGTCAGCGGGTGTGGGATAGGAACATTAACTTAATTACTGTAATTTCATTGGCAGCCTCCTAACATGGGTTGCCGCATCGAGTCATTTGGGCGCATATGTCAGAAATTTGATGACAGGCAAAGACGTTGGGTTTGTGAGATGGGATTTGGCAGTCTTTTACGTCTTGCTTTAGATATGCGTTTACCAAGGCAATTGGCATACTGGGTCATGACACGGATGGATCCAATCAGTAAAATGCTTAGGAGTCCCAACGGACTTGAGTTTCGGTTTTCAAAGAATCAGGTTCGGTGGGTACTAGGGATACCAATGGGTCCTAGGACTGTTCCTAGTACTAAAACCATGACCCAACATGATCGTGTGAAGGTTCAGAGATTTATTCTCAAGTATGGTAAATCGTGGGAGTCCAAGTCTGGTAGACAATTTGGTCTGGTGTACACGTCTGTAGGCATACCATTAAGTTCAGATATGATGAATCGGTTGGAGGGGTACTTTGATGCTGCAGAGGAAGAGGAATTCAAGACGTTGTTCTTGATAATTGCTTTAGAGATGGTGTTGTGTCCCACGCAGTCACCTCGGCTAGCGTCTGACCTACAACCTGCCATAAGCTGTGCTATGGAGGCAATTAAGTACAATTGGTGTTCTTTAGTGTTGTCGAAGTTGCTGGAGAGCGTACAAAATTTTGCTCGACATTTCTATGCTAATGGGTTTGCCAGTGGATGCGGCGAGTGTGCAATATTTGCCGTGGTATGTGTTTCAGTGGGGAAAATCCTTGTTTACTCGTTTCAGTGTATTGTTGCCTGTTTTTTTTTTTTTTTTTTTATCTTGTGCTTTTGTGGTTTAGTAATTGCTGGTTTTGCCTATATTATTTGGCAGATATTTTACTTGGATCGGTTGGATAGGGATCCTATTCAGTGGGATGTTTTTCCAAGAATTAAAGTGTGGACAATGCAGCAGATTGGGAAGGCAGCAAAATCAGACAAATTGCTGTCCGGCGACTATGGGAAACTAGGGGTAAGCACTTTTGTATTTGTATTATATTGCTTAGTATGCATAGTGTTCTGCTTCAATCAAATAAGGTTTAGAGTAACCTTTTTCCATTTGTATTGGGTTGTGTGGTTGAAGCTATTGGATGTTGCTTACGGTGAACAACACCCAAGGGATGCAAGGGATAGTGTTGGACCCCTACAAGCTGCATCGAATAATGTGAGGTTTGATCTTAAAGTAGTTGTTTCACCTGTGTACTTTGAATCTGAATCTGTTGTAACTTTGTTTGGATGCAGATGGATGATTTAGATGATTTACCAGTGTCTGGGGTTAACTTCAAGGCCAGGCAAAGGAGGGGCTGAATGCCCGAGCGGACAGATCAATGAGCTCAGTTACACTTGTATTTCTATTTGTATTTCTGCTTGTATTTCTATTTGTATTTTTTTTCAGTGTGGAATGTTCTGAATAATCTTATAGGATTTGGATATTGTTAATTCATTTGCAATAGTATTTCTGTTGTTTGTTGCATTAATAATACTCCCTCCGGTTTTGGATATTTGCAACTTTTGCCATTTTAGTCCGCTTTAAATTAAATGCAACCTTCTATTTTATTTCTATTTTGGGCAAACAAAATCCCTGAAAATTACTATTTTACCCTTACTTTCCCACTACTTTCCCAAGTGGTGGGCCAAACTTTCTCTCTTTTGCCTCTTGAACCGCAAATCACACCAAAGTTGCAATTAAAACAAAACCGGCGGGAGTATAAAATATTATTCCAATTGTCAATTGTTTGTAGTGTTGTATTAATAATAGAGGGTTAAGATCTTGAGATCAATTTCAAGGCTTTGTAAAATAATTCGTAGAGTGTTTGTTGTATTAATAATACAGGGTAAAGGTCTTGTCAATTTGTAAAAACAAGTTGCGTAAATAAAACTGAAGTTAAAAGCGGTAAAATAAATCAAAACAGCAGTAAAAGAGACAAATATCATTACAAAGTTCGGCAACAATTCCCGATATAGGAAAAGAAAAAGAACAGAGTGAATCTAGCAAAAGATAGTTTACAAACCAAAAGTCAAAGAAAATATACAAAAACAAAAGAAAATTGTTCAACATATTAAATTTGAAAAAGTGCAATCAAGGGTTTAAAAGGCTGCATTGGTAGGATCAAGGGAGTCTTCCTCTACTTCCTCGAAGGCTACTTTGTGGATTGTTTCCAAGATCTCCTTGTTGCCTTCAGTGAACTTTCCTTCAGCCTGTGCAAGCTTTTCCTCCACCCTTTCAAAACCTGTGGCCTGAGATTCTGCCAGAGTTTGTAGCTGGCCCTGTAGAGAGGTCATTTGTTTGGCCATGTCTTCCAGCTTGTTGCTGACCATTGTAGTCAACTTCTCCATCTGTGCTTTCACCTGTTGAAGATCAAAAACAGACACATTTGTTCCCGAGAATGCAGCAAAGCCTGTAGGCTGTGATGGAGAAAAGGCTGGAGAAGGAGAAGGAGAAGACTGTTTTGGAGGTGAAACAGGAATGGAAGAAAGGGCAGCTTGTGTTGGAGGGGAATTAAGAATAGGAGAAGGCTCAGAAGCAAAAGGGACTTGAGTAGGAGTAAAATCAGGGTCAGAGTGATCTGAAGAACTTATGTCTTCAATTATCACAGGCTTTGGAGTAGAAACAGTAGGTTTGAAAATTTTCCTCTTACTCCTTCTGAGTTCCCCTTTAAACACAGGAACAAAAGGGAAGTCAAGACTCTCAGTCTCTGAGCTAGATTCCCCCTCACTCTGAGTCTCCTCTCCTTTCTCAGGTTCTGCCTCCTGTGTTTCCCCCTCAGAAATTGTTTCCTCTTCTTTTTCTCCTTCAGTGTTACTCTCTTCTTTTTCTCCCTCACTGATTTCTTTACTCTCTTCTTTTTCTGGTACACTTCCCTCCTCTTCTGACTCACTTGTATCTCCCTCTACAACTTGTGTTTTTCCCTTCCCTCCAATTTTTTCTTTTCCCCCTTTAGACAAGAAAGAAATTTTCCCACTCTCAATTTTAAGACTTAGGCGGATCAAAGATTGTTCGGAAAGGATGTTTTCAGGTTTAATATAAGTGGGTGACTCACTTTCAACATCAATCCCAAATGACTTAAACAACACAGTAAGAAGAGACCCATATGGAATGGTCGTTTTAGCAGCATAAAAGAGCAAATGTTCAATCATCAGTTTCGGAAAATTTATTTTTATTTTTCGAGCAACGCAAAAGATGATAGTTGCATCTAGTAAGGATACTGTGCTTCGTTTTTTCAAACGAGGTACAATGCCTCTCCAAGTGAAATTGAACAATAATTTGTGAAGAGGAGTGAGTATGTTATGATGTGAGGTCTTGCTTTTCGGGTTTCCACCTATAAATTTTAGTACCCTATTCTCATCATAACGCCCAATTTGCACAGTTTGTTTATGTTTTAAGTACGAACAATAGCCAGAGGTGGGGACTTGAAACAAACTACTTAAGTATGCAACATCAAATTGAATGTGAGTATCTTTGACTATAGCCGTGCATACACCATTGTTGTGTTTGAAAGTATTTTTAAACTCAAACAGAAGCTTAGGATAAATTGGATAGTGAGAACAATTTTGGAACAAATTACCCATTCTTGATAATCAATTAAGGAGGTGAATTCGGAGAACTTACTTGCCGTACACCAGTCATAATTGATGTGATAGCCGTGAGTGTAGTTCCAAGATGGAAACTTTTGTGACCTTCGCCTCTTCTTGTCGCCTCCTTTCATGGTTATAGCCTTCCTCTTGGGCGGAGCAGATGGGTGAACGACGCCGATTGGTACTGGGTCAGGTGAGCCGTCAGTAGATGGAGGGTTGGATGGAGGTGTTCGTGCTTTTGGTGGTTTCGGTGTTGAGAGGTTGGTTTTCATGGCTATGGAAGTGTGTTGAAGAAAAGGAGAAGATGAATAGTGTGAATAGGAAGGAGAGAGAGTGAAGCCGGTTATTATGAGAGTTTATGGGGAAGTTAATTTGATTTGATAGATGAGGGTGGAGTGTGAAAGAGGAAGAGTTTAAAGGGGGAAGGGTGAGGAAAAGTGACGGTTAATATGGTGAGGTAGTGGGGTAGTTGTAGAGGTAGTATGAGTTAATTGGGTGAAATAATTGCACGTTTTGAACTTAAATAAGAGTGCATCTTCTTAGGGGGAGCGAAGGTGTGTTACGCCGCATTTGACTTTGAACGTTAAAATTAGAACAGAAATATTCAGCCTATCGTTAAGGAATTTCTGCTAAGCAGATATTTAAAACACAAGCAATTCGGTTTTGTAAGGATTAAGTTTAAATGTGAAACTTATCCCTTGAAGCGTATATTCTGATTGATTTTGTGAAATATACTCCGTATTTTATCTTTCTCAAAAGATATTGAAAGGTGATGAAATAGTAACAAGTATACTCTAATTCTATAAGGGGGGGTTGAAAAGAGTGTGGCTAATTTTCGCAACACTTGTAAATCTCAAGTTCTTGAAATCAGGACTATTCAGCTCAAGGAGGAATAAACTGATTTCACTATTCAGCATCAGGACTTTGCGAATAACTTCCAGGCTTAAAAACAAACTTTGAAACTATTTATAGTGGAACACTCCAAATACTGTTATCCAATACACAACTGCCCAACAGACAGTCAGACACTGCATAATTAAGCGAAGAATACAAAATTGTTTCTGATCTGCATAATTCAAAACGATGCAGTAAAAACAAGGTTATCAAAAATTCAAAAGCTACTTCAGACATTAACCAACACAAGGTTTTAAAACGCAAATGATATCTTAGTTACCAACACCAACATCACCATCATCAACATCTGTTAACACAGTAGTTTGGAAAACCCCCTGACCAACATAACGAACACTAAGAGTATCACCATGGTCAACATCATTGTCCGCCACAAAGGTCTCCCAACCAGAATACAAGAACAGACCATGACAGTCACAAAGATCAGCACCGAGCAATTCCACTCTCCACGACGGACCTCCCGGACCACGTCGAACACGAACAGGACCCGAAAAACCAGAAGCAAAAGACTTCCAACGTCTAGGAAGAGGCTACGCTCAAGGAAAACAGCACAAGAACTAAATTAGTCACAATACTAAAATTATTCCACGAATAAAGAGACAAACACACATACGCAAGTTAAGCGCAATACCAGGGCATATCTGTGGTGATTCTTAAATTTAATTATGCATTCCAAAGGATCATGAGCACCACCAACCTCAATCCGTTCTCCAGGACCTCCTCGAGCACCACCTTCATCCCTCTGTTGTACATGACCTCCTCCATTCACAACTTCAGCCCTCACTTGAAGCGGTGGCCCGTCTCCGCCATATCTTCCCGAATGATTTGTAAGGAGTTCGTCAATATCCCGGCAAAACCGTGCAAAGCGCTGGTGTCGAAGCCGGTGTCCTTTTGCAGGTGGGGTTAAATGATTTGATTTGGGGCCAATTTGGATTGACTAGAAGGTGCTTTATAGAAAAAAAATACAGAGAAAACGGATAACTGAAAAGACAAGGGGGTTTTTTGTTAAAAAAGGGTTTGAAGAGGATTGATAATACTGCAAAACACAGTTATTACTATGCATGCTTTTCTAGTTATTACTCAACCCATTGAGTGGTCAAATCAAACCTTTTCACCCACAACCGTCACCTTCTTTTATTACTTAAACCGAATTTCTTTCTCTATCTTCACTGTATAATTTCATTTGTCACTTCATATTTACAATAAATATCGCAACTCCTCACATATACTCGTATGTGTGACCTCATAGAACCGGATTATTATTAGCAGTAAACTAAGTTCGTTAGTTCACAAATCACAATTGGTTTCTACCAAAACATTATGATTAGCTAAAATAACCGATTACAATTAATCTCCATATTTGTCATAAAACATTATCATTACCTAATAAAACATTATGTTTACCTATACTTTTGGGTGATTTACCTAAAACAGTATGTTTACCTAAAAACTTTATGTTTACCTATACATCAGGGTGGATATAGTCACGGTGATGTAAAACGCCCCCATTTTGTACTACTCATGAAACACGGTGTCACCCATTCAATTTTGTCTATGCTTAAGAAATAAGTGGAGGGGGGAGGGAATGAATTATTTGTTTCTCCTACTTGCCCTAGTTGGAAACTTATGTTTTCTGGTGTTTGTACTTTGGAAATTTTATACGGTGATTTTTTTAAAACTATTTTATCCCCGGCACCGTACGTAAGCAATTGCACACTTTAAAATGTGATTAAGATGTAATTAAGTTGATGAAACTTGATCATTTATTTGTTTAATCAATTTAATGAGAATAAATATCTTACACAAGACGGTAATTTAATGACGGTACTCTACTCACTGAAGTGCCATGATACGAATGACTTCTTTTCTTTATATTTCCGACAATGTGTCTTTGTATTGTCATTGTCAACACTATCTGATCCACTGATCCACTATAAATGAAGTCATTGTCAACAAGATGGAAGTTGTCATTGCATTGCCATTGTAAAAAAAATTATGACCATTACCATGGATGTCCTTTTAGGCTTTTACCACACTCATAATTTCAAATATCTGATACGCCCTTTCGTAAACCGTGTCTGCAGTGTTGGTAGTGCAATGCAATTGTGACGGTATAATAATCTTCGACGGAGCTTACAAGAATTCTGGACGTCACCTTCTATATGTATTCGGGGTGATAAATTTGGGTTTATGAGGTTTATATATACAGTTGGGCGATTTTCGAACCCTTTTCAGACACGAACATACAAAATTGTACAGGGTGGATATAAACGTGTACTACTTTTATCACCGTGGTACATAACCATCCTATCTTGTACCACTGTCGATAGATGCTGTGACCCTTTTAATTTTGTCCTCGCTTAAGAAAGAAACATGCGTCATTATTAACGGTGGTACATTCGTTGGATATTTAGTACCACTGAATTCTTGGTGGTACAATGAATTTTACATAATGAACCACTAAGATAACGTTGGTACCACTAAAGGTTGGGTGGTACAAGACCTCTTATGATGAGAAACAATGGAAAAAGAAATGGATTATACTTCCACAGAATACCGTATACGCAAAATGCATTCTCTTGAAATAGTTCAATACTACACTTGTAATACTATTTCTAAAACAGACAAATAGATAAATATAATACAACCAGAAAGAGCTTAGCCGGGGGAGGGATAGCACTGAAATCAGTTGTCGTGAGCAGTACACAGCACATGATTAACGGCACCGTAGCAATAGTAACTCACTGTGAATGCGATGAACGGCTTGCATCAATTTCAATCTGAAAGCGTGCAATTCGCTGATCCCGGAGCGGGCGCAAACGGGCCCACAATACCCTCGCTTCTTCCAGCTTTGCCATATTTACTGCTACAATCTTATCTACTTCTGCTAGCATTTTCAACTTCTTTGCCATTTGTACTCCTCTAACCTTATCTACTTCTTCTAGCATTTTCCTCAGCTGCGCAGTGAGTTCGTTCATCTCTGAGTACAACTTGTCAAGTTGCCCTTCTAATTCAGTCACTTCCCAGTCACTCATGGTAGTTTCGTTGACAACCCTCGCTTCTTCCAGCTTTGCCGTATGTACTGGTCTAACAGACAGGAAAACCAAATCATGGTGTAAAAATTGGGCAGACAGGACAGAATTGAAACCCTAATTCCATGTGTCTAAAGTGGTACAAAGCAGCACCACTAATAAAAGTAGTACAATTTCATGTACCATCCATAACAAGTGTGTTGGCCTGACAAGTGGTACCATAAACACGAATAATTAGTTAAAAAATTGGGCAAAAAGGAAAACACTACAATTCAGATCAATTCCGTTCAATCCTAACTAAGTGGTACAAAAATCCCACACGAAAAATGAGGAAAAAAGGGATTTTGCCAATAATTCTCATCCCAACAATGGCGATATCAGGAAACAGAACACAAAACCATGAACATACCAGCCAGAAAGAACGGAAAGACGACAGAAAAACAACTAAACATTGGAGATATAAACAAAACCATGAAAATGAAAAATACCCCTAAAAAGACGAAGTGGAAAAAAAATAAAAAACATACAGTGTTACAGAGTGGAGAGTGTAGATCCAAAGAAAAACCAGGGAACACAAGTAAAGAGTCTGACTCCAGTAAACGGCGAATTAAATTGGGACAATTGTTTATTTTAGGTTCAAACATAGATGTTTGAAAATGTTTATGTAAATAGTTTGCTTTGTTGAGGGGGAATATAAAGATAGAATGAATATTTATGTTGAAAATAGATGTTTGAAAGTTGAACGTTCGTTTGGAACCCTAAGTAAACCGCAAGACCTATTCAAGTGTACGTTCAGGCTTCAACACCTTTACGATGTCGACCCTTGGATATTTGAGGGTACGCCTAGTTATGTGATCCTGGGTACTACCAAGACAGGTCCTTAGTTATTTTAATTTTCGTAATGGTTGCACTTGTATCATTTTTGGGAAATCCTTTTTCCCATTTTTCTGAGTCGCTAAACAGTCCTATTTGTGCAAAGGTTGATAGCGTATGGGTAATAGCTATTTGATTGATGTTTCACCAATCACCTAACACCATCAGCTAGTTGACTGAATGTGTAATTACGACTTTCATTATGATCCTTAATGAATGTTTGATTACGATTTTCATTTTGATCCATGATGAATGAATTTGGACAATGAATGTTTATTTACGATTTCCATTACGAATTAGAACAATGATTTGCATACATCATCAAGACACTTCCGGGGGTTACACATAACTACCACAACCGGAATATAATTAGAAATTGGTAAGGTGTCACCGCAAAAAAAAAAAAAAAAAAAAAAAAAAAAAAAAAAAAAAAAAAACCAACAACAGTGAACTTGTTTAATTAAATTTCTTAAAATGAAACGCCATCATTACCTCCCCTCGAGAATTGAAACCATTAATTACATCGGTTCATCACCCTATTCGTTTTACTTCCATGCTTCGTTCGAAGAGTAAAACACCTGTTTGTTCATCCCCCTTCAAAACCCTCTTGCAAACCTTTAAAAAACCACGCCAAGTGAATTCTGCTCCAAGGTTTGTTCCAATTTCTTAATAGCCGTTTACTGGTTTGGGACGCTTTAATTATGTTTCCTGGTCTTTCTCTGTAATTATGTGTCCCTTTTTTTTTTTTTTTTTTGTGTACTTCGTGGTGTTATTGTCAGTTTCCTATTTGTTGGTGTTTTTGATATCGTTCCGCATGTGGTACCACTTTAGTTACGCTTATACGAAATTGATCAACGCGGTACAAGAATTGGCTTATTAAATTATACCACTTTCATGACGGTGGTACAGAAACCCCCTTGTTTTGTAACACTTTAGAACCATGGGTTTACCCTGTCAATTTTGTCTTTGGCTGTCAAAGACGCGGATAGGGGAAGGGATTGAATTATACTTTTTCCCCGTTTTGCCCAAATTTGAAACAAATTATTTCGGGTTTATGAATTCATGAAATTTAAGTGGGGGCTTTTTGTACCACTGGTAGTGACGATGCAGTGACATTATTCAGGGTACTACTTCAATTAAAGTGGTATAGAAACCCGCTGCTTTGTAACACTTCAGAAACATGGATTTACCCTATCAATTTTGTCTTTGCCTATCAAAGAAGTGGAGGGGGAAGGAACTGAGATATTTGTTGTTCCTTTCTGCCCAATTTTTAAACATTAATGTCGGGATTATGATTTTTCTAAATTTAATTGGGCGATTTTTGTACCACTAAAGTCACAATGATATGAAATCATTCATAAATGGTACAATAAATGGATGATATTATTGTTCCACTTTAGTGATGATGGTACAAAAACCCCCTGTTTTGTACCAATTTAGAAACATGGATTTACCCTATCAATGTTGTCTCTAGTTGTCAGAAAAACTACCATGGCTGACAGGGACGTGACTGAGGTAAAAGGGCATCTTGAAAAGTTGTACTCAGAGTTGGACGAAATTAACGCACAGGAGAAGAAAAAGATAGAAGAAGTAGCTAAGATTAGAGCATTACATACGGCAAAGCTAGAAGAAGCGAGGGTTTTATCGGCCCGTTTGCACCAGCTCCGGGTACCACGAATTGCACGCCTTCAGAGGGAAATTCACGCAATCTGTTCAATGCCAGGTTATGCCGGAAATGACACGGCTGTTGGAAATGACCAAGCTGTTGACAGGATTATCGAGGATGACAGGGGTGGTGCTGTGGCTGTTTCCAGGGGATCTGATGATGGTAATGGCGATGAGGAGATGGAGGACCAGAATCAAGAGGGGAATGCTGGTGATGAGGATGAAGATGATGAGGACGACGACGATGAAGATGATGAGGATGACGAAGATGAAGAAGATGAAGATGATGAGGGTAACCCTTTTACTTTTCCAGTGGTTCATTGTCATCTGATTAGAGTTTAAATAAAGCCCATTTATCGGGTGACAAGAAATATAGTTGACTACTTGTAATACGTTTCATTACTCGAATGTATGACCAGAATCATTTGATACTTTCTTTTAATGATTCGAGCCAAAATGATTTTTTGGGGTACAACCCGTACAAGCACAAAACGAATTTGTCAGACAGAATGATGACACCATTTTCCCCATTATCTATATCTTCCCACAGTAAAACGAAGATAAAGAAATAGTTAAATCTCATAATTTTCGATCTATTCATTCATTATTTCCGTTTTTATGGGTCAAATTACTATGCGGTACAACTACAATTATTTTTCTACACATTACTTCTAACGCTGACATGAGGGTCAAGGTCTTGAAAGATTATGCGGTACAACTACAATTATTTTTGCACTTTTCTGTCGGTCTGTACTTTTTTAAACATTGTTTTCGAAGGATCAATAGGGTGATGAAATTGTACCAAGTATACTCTAGAAGGGGGGGTTGAATACAGTTAGCCAATTTTTTGCACCCTATAAACCTCAAGGTCCTGAAATCAGTTTCAAGTGGAATAAACGGCTTTTGCTATCAAGGAGTCAATCCTTTGACAGGATTTAAGATAAGTTAACTATTTAGATATACATTTTCATACATCTATTTTTAAACTAATTATTATTTTGGAAATACATGCCAAAATATTTGAAAAGTGTCAAATATATAATGAAGTTTGAAATTACCTCTAATAATGATTTATTCATAAAGTCCAAATATAAAATTACATAAATTTATATATCCTCATCTTTTTGAAGAGGTTCAATACTAGCAAGTCTTTCAACCATAGCCGGAGAAAAGACCCTGACATAAAAAATTTTATTACCAGCATAATAAACAAACATTATCTCACCATCAGCCAAGTAATTTTCCTTAACAAAACTTTCCCACCCAATATCAAGACACATATTATTTTTGGTATCTTCAATAACCTTCACTAGTTGCATAGGCCATATACGACTATTAGGGCCTCGAAGAACTTCCACAGGACTACAAACTTCAGCCAACAAGGAAGTCCATTCCTGTGGGAGTACCTACAATATTCACAAAGTTATTTACAAACAGGGAAAAAAAAACAATAAATCATACATAATATATGAAACAAAAACCAAAATACCTACCAACGTATGTCTACATGCATCTCCAAAAGTAACAATATGACATGGCAGGTTACTATACATCTCTGCGTTTTAGAAATTATGATTAATATGTCATTGTTAAGAAGAGTCTGTATTTATAAACAATCAAATTCCAATAACAATAACCATGTACTAAGTTGTCAAAGTGTTTTAATTATGTGTACACATGTTTGACCTAATTTAAAACCAAATATGAATAGAACCTTGGTCTCATGATATTCCTCAATCTATTTTGACTAATTTAAAATAGTTGAATCCTAAATTAATTGTAATAGTCAAAATCAATTACAATTAATAGTCAAGTATTATTTTCAATGTAACTTATCTTAAATTAATCAATTTAAGTAAGGTATGAACTCCATAAATAGGAAGGGGACAATAAACAACTTGAAAAGCTAAAACAGAAAATTTGATGAATATTGGAACAGAAAAATGGAAGTGAATACAAAATAGGAACAAAATATTTGATGAATATATCTATGGATATTTATTATACGGAGTATGTTTTGAAAAATTCTTTTTGGAAATAACTTATATTTTTGACAGAACCTTTCCGATTTTCAAGGAATTTATTAACTTTGTTTCCTGCGTCCCTATTGCCAAATACATGCATATGTACCGTAATTGCCTTCATCCATTGAATTGTCAAATCACAACTCTTCACTCCACCGTTTCACCTTCTTACTCCTCTTAAACAGTCACTGCATCCATTACTTAAGCCCCCGTTTTCTCTCTCTCTCTCTCCTGTCTCCACCTATTTCACCTTCATCTCCACCTCAAAGCTTCATTCTTTTTAGCAAAGGTGCCCAAAAGAAAGTCCGTTGCCTCTAAACCCTCGTCCAAATTCTCCCGTACGGGGTCATTGTAAAGGTAGCATCTCTTTTCGATATCCAAGCACATCATTTTGGTTATAGCTCCCTCAAGTTTCGATAACCAATTTTTGGCTTTTTCCATCTTAGCTGTTAAATTCTTCTGCTCTGTAACTAAATCCTCTTTCTCTTTGTTTAGTTCCTGAATTATTTCATCTTTCTCTATCAAACTTTCCAATTTATCCCTCTTTAAAACCTCTTAACTTCCTCTCCCATAGTGGTTTTTTCTCCATGATGACGCTATACGCCACCTTAACAAATCCCTGAAGATACTGACGCTGCAGGTCTTTGAAATAAGCCGGAACAGTGATAACGGCCGCGTTGACAATCAAAACGGCGAAGATGAAGGCCTTGTCAAGGATGCTGTTCTCACGTTCCGGCTTATTTCAATAATCTGCAGCAGCCAGGGGCGGATCCAATGTGGGTTCAATGAACCCATTGATTTTTTCAAAAACAATTGAAAAGTTTTTTTTGAAAAAAAAAAAAAATAGAGGAAAAGGGTTAAACAGAATAATTGTGTGATATATGTCAAGAATTAAAGCTGCAGCCCAGTGGGTGTATGGGTTCAAAACCCTGCCTAAGATTTTATACCCATGTACTGTAAGTTTTGAACCGGAATTTCTCACTTTTTCGAGTCATTTAATCATTTACTCTTTTGGATATTTGATTTTTTGTACATTGGTATGGGGTTTTCTAACATTTACTCTTCTGGTAGCTGTTTTTTTCTAATTGGGTGGGTTTATTTAGTAGTCACGCCAGAACCCAGATCGGAAGTGATGTTTGAATGTGTGATGAACTATAACTATCAATTTTGGGTTTTTGGGATGACTAGTGAACAAATGGTTGAAATTGGGGTCTTGGGGAAGTACCTCTCGGGGGATGAAAAACCAACAATAATTGAGGAAGTTAAGGAGGTTTTAGAGAGGGAGAAATTGGAAAGTTTGAGAAAGAAAGATGAAATGATTCAGGTGCTAATTAAAGAGAAAGAGGATTTAGTTATAGAGCAGAAGAATTTAACAGATAAGATGGAAAAGCCGAAAATTGGTTATCAAAACTTGAGGGAGATGTAACCAGAATGATGTGCTTGGATTTGGAAAGAGATGCTATCTTTACAAGTACCCGGTGCCGGTCAGTGTTTGCAATGCTCTTATCTGAGCAGACTACCTGTCATTTTGATCAAGAGGGATGGTTAAATTATTTGAAAGATTCATCACTAGCAGAGATTTCAGTCACGGCCAAATCATGTCCAGGCAGCTTAATCCTATGTAAATGGAAGGCGGTGTGATCAATCTCTCTGTTACAGCGACAATCAGACTCCTGTAACTTCTCACCCGAGCAGCCTGATGTAATGAGAAGTTTATATGTGTCATGAGAACTCTTATCGGAACACCAATCCCAACAACAGAAGCCACAGTCACGCATATTATCATTATTCCTCCATGGCATTTTTTTAATTCCTATTTTGAATTTTTACTATATGTTTCTAAAGTGTAATCGGGTCATTACCGGTAGAAGAGAGGTGATCTTGTAAGTGCTTCAGGGCTCTAAAGGAAGAAATAAATAAAACAAGTTTAAAAACCTAGGGGTTGAGGAACCCTAGGCGGAGACGTAGGCATTTTTTGCCGAACTTCGTAATAATATCTGTCTCTTTTACTGCTTTTTTGCTTAATTTTACTGCTTTTACTTCAGTTTTATCTACTCAACTTGTTTTTAAGCGTTGAAGTAAATCTCAAAGCCTTGACACTGAATAGTTAAAACAGTTTATTACGCCTTAGCACAACCGTAGGTGGAGACGTCGTCAATTTTTTCCGAAATGCGTAATAATATCTGTCTCGTTTATGCCTTTTTTGCTTTATTTTGCTGCTTTATAAGCCTTGAAGTAAATCGCAAAAACCTTGAAACTGAATAGTTTAAACATCGTTCAAGACCTTGAAATTTAAAACTTGCGACAGGTGGCCATACTCTTTTCAACCTTATTATTATGCCATCACCCTATTGACCCTTCATCCTTGCCGGAATTTACGATGACCGTAGAGCATCGTAAATTCCGGCAAAGGATGAAGGGTATGTATTTGTATTGCCATCACCTTATTGACCCTTAAATACTACAGTTCTTCCTAGTGAGTATATATTGCAATCCCAGAATCCTGTCTTTGATTCGATGTAGGTTGTTAAACCAATTTACCAATCAAACGTGGAAAGTTTCAAGTACCGTGTCATGTGATCAAAGGGTACCACTAACACAACTATAGTCCGGTACAAAACCTGTTATATAATGTCATGTGGTCAAGGGTACCACTAAGATACCATTAAGACAACTTTGGTACCACTGAAGTATTGATGGTGCAAACAAGCTTATACAATGAACCACTGGGTAAAAGAAATGGATTATACCTGGGTTCAGGATGGTACAATGCCTGCGGCATAGGGGGACGTTGACATCACCCGACTAGTTACTAAAAATCAATTAGTAGTCAAGTGACTAATAACTAATTTCTAGTCAATTAGTCAAGTGACTTACAGCTAACAACTAGTCAAGTTAGTAATTACTAATTATGCCTAATTACTAGTCAAGTTACTGATAACTAAGTTACAGTACTCTAGAATCTTAGTGATTTGCAAATCAGAACGTTCGGATATTGGACCATAGAGCGCAGTTGGAAACTATTCAACGGCAATGAGCAGGTGGTACCCTGAAATAATACAAGTCACATTATTTCTAATGTACTACGACGACTTGGTTGATGTAAACGTTCTCCTACGACGGAGGTATTTGTACCACCTTGGTTATTAATAATCCAAGTGTTTATACAGTGGCTCATTCTAAAAGTTTATACGTACCACTCTAATTTTGGTGGTACATAACCTGTCTTGGTGGTACCCTGGATCACATAACTAGGCGTACCTCAAACTTGACACGTTTGATTGGCAAAATGATTTAAGGACCTACATCGATTGTAATACAGAATTGAAGGAGTAAGATCTAGTTTGTAGTCCTTGAGAATCCTTATATCCGAAACGATTGGTCCTTCAACAACTTATCATTGCAACCAATTCGAACACTAGAAATTATTACGGTACTAACTAGGGGTGAGCAAACCAGGTACCCGGTCAAAATTTTAGGATCCGTACCCGGAATTGGTTGGGACCGGGTCCTAAAATATGGGACCGATACAACCGGGTCCTAAAATATGGAACCGGTACAACCGGGTCCTAAAATTTAGGAATTGGAATTGGTTCAACCGGGTACCGGTTCCGATTCCGGATACCCACTCAAATATGTAAGTGTTGAAATATAATAGAAATCATAATATTTTTATGGCTTTTTTTTTTATTTTAGCGTTTCCGTAATTTTTTGTAACCGTAGTGAATGGGTTAATAACCATTGTAATTCACTGTTTTGTAACCGTTTTTGTTCCTGCAGGCTGCAGTTACGTTTACAACAACAATTAATTTTTGGTAGGTTTTACAACAATAATTAAATTAACATAGCTGTACAACAATAATCACTACGGAGTATGTCATAGGGGCTAAATAAGTTCAGACGAGCGAAACAGATCACGACAGTCGAAGCCAATTTTTTGACGGTTCACTGCTCATTTTCGTAGAGTACGTCATACAACACTGTAGTCCCATTATGATCATTGTCATAGGAACCTGTAAACAACAGCAGCCCGACACTCCATCTCAAAGATCTATGCCTCCTTGGCATTGAGTTGTCATTGTCAACAATATTTGAATCACGATGATGTGTGTCAGTGGCATTGCTCTATAATTGTCAAAAAAAACTGCCAAAGGCCGATTACCATGGTGAAACTATGTAATCGTCCTTTTTACCGCAAACATACTTCCAAATATCACACACACCCATTCGTAAATCGTTTCTGGTGTTCGGGTAATGCAATTGTGACGGAATAATTATATTCGGGTTTTTTAAAGTTGCGATTATGAGGTTTACGTATAGCTGGTGGTAGAATACGATGGTAATTTGAGTTAGATAATAAAATGTACAAGTGTGTTATATCATATAGGTGTTTATGTTTGTAAGATAATATGTGTTGGGTGGTACGTAAGGGTTGTTATTCGATCACAACCCAAACCCTTTTGTTGGAATCTGAATTGGACCCAAACCGTAACTTCAATGTAACCAATACACTCAAGTACAACAACATTTGACCCACTGACCGTTCATTACCCGGATCGTTTACAACCCATAAATTATTAGAACCGCTACATAAAAAACATAAACCAAATCAAATTGAAAATCATTTAACCCCACCTGCAAAAGTCCCGGAAAAATCCATTTCAAACCGCGGTGTCGAAAAGTATTCCAATGCAGGGGTCTAAAATAGGTAAAATGAACATATTGAAAAAAAATCACACCAACAACAACTGTATTCCTATCGGACAACCAGTATTGGCAAAGAACTTCTTCAACTGTCTCACCCGTCCGATCCTTTCCAAGTCACGAGAATCGAAGCCATTTTGTTGACAGTTCACTGCTCATTTTCAAAGATTAAGACCTCCATCACTGTACAAAAGCAGTCCGAATGACTTGCCTGCAAATATCTCTGACACTTTGGCATTGAGTTGTCATTTTGGAAAGATCTGTAATCTATTTTTGGGAAAATTATTTTTTAAAAAAAAAGTCTTTTCGTTTGTCAGACTTATTTCTTCCAGTTTCCAGGATTCCCTCTGTATTGCAATTCATGCGTTACTAGGAGTACTTATTAATCCTCCCATTGAATTGTCAAGTCAAATCAAGCCTTTCCGTTTGAACTTGACACACCTCCTCAAAAGTCACCTTCTTGTATTAATTAATCCCAATTTCTAGCAACTAATCGCATTAGTTAACTAATCACAGTTGGTTTCTAGCAAAACAGTATGACTCGCCTACAATAACCGTTTACAACTGTTCTCCATATTTGTCTTAAAACATTTTGCTTACCTAAAACAGTATGTTTACTTATACAGTTGGGCGATTCTCGAACCCTTTTCAGACACGAACATACAAAATTGTACAGGGTGGATATAAACGTGTACTACTTTTATAGCCGTGGTACATAACCATCCTATCTTGTACCACTGTCGATAGATGCTGTGACCCTTTTAATTTTGTCCTCGCTTAAGAAAGAAACATACGTCATTATTGACGGTGGTACATTCGTTGGATATTTAGTACCATTGAATTTTGGGTGGTACAATAGATTTTACATAATGAACCACTAAGATAACGGTGGTACCACTAAAGGTTGGTTGGTACAAGACCTCTTATGATGAGAAACAATGGAAAAAGTAATTGATTATACTTTCACAGAATAGCGTATACGCAAAATGCATGCTCTTAAAATAGTTCAAACACTACAAGATCTGCAAACATTAGGTTTTCAAACATTGTGTAAAATTCGCGGTTCTGGTAGATATAATCTCAAGGTCTTGAGATCAATAAACGGATTAGAACAGTGAGAGGTTCAATTCGCAATTTCCACAGATAGATATAAACTCAAGGTGTTGAAACCACACACATAAACTATAAACTTAACAGACGAGTGCGTTAGCACATCACATACTGCATACTGGTCTTCAAAACTACAAGATATTAAGACAAATACCATTACACTCTCCCCCTTTTTGACATTACATCCAGTCAACCAGAGAAGAAATGTGCAACAAAAAATCAAAAACATTGTTTAGTACAGACCAAATATTGAAAAGGTTCAAAGGAAAATTGTTTAAACAACACAAATTCAAGGCCTTCATCTCGTGGATCGTTTAAAGCGAACATCATCCCTTGCCTTTTTACACCAGCGCCCATGAGCTTCTGCGAAGACTTTGTCCTTCATCATCTCATCAATCCTCCGTTGCTCCTCCGCTTCCCTGTATTTCTTGACAACCCCATATTCCTCAACGGTAATAATTGTAGGTTCGGTCTGCTGGGGTCGTAAAATAGGCCTGTCCTTCACACTACGTACACAATTCAATAGAACATTGGCAGACTTCTCTCGCGCCTGCTGAGCAGCATCTTCATGTAAGGGCATTATGCTACCAGTGGCTGTGTAGGTTAGGGCATTGAGATAGAACATTTGATTGATCTTGGCATTCACAATTGCCAAAAGTTCATGAGTCTGGTCCAACTTTTTTGCTTGGTCTTGAATTTCAAGCATCATATCTCGACGATTTTCATCTTGACAGAATTCCAGGGCATCAAGACGAGAGTGGAGGCCATCAAGACGAGATTCGAGGGCATCAAGACGAGAGGAAGACAAAGGAGGGTTAGCAGGGGCTTTCTCTTTCCCTTTGGACATAGACGGTGGCAGGGCAGACATTTCATCAGAGGATAGCTCAGATCGGAGCTTCCATGTACCATCAGGAAGACAGAAAATCCCGATTTTGTTAAAAGAATCCATACCAATGTTAGGGGTTCGGTTTCTTTCGACTTCCTCATTCCCTAAATCGATTTCAAAGAACTCAAATATTTTGGGAAGCAGATTGGCGTAAGGAAGAGGAGTATGGCGGCGTGGCGAAGAATAGCAGTGAACCATGTGGTTCAAGATTATGTTAGGTAAATCGAGGGCGTAACCATTAAGGAGCAGGAATATTATTTCAAGGGTTTGATCTGTGACGAGTTCCCTGGAAGTTATGCGGGGAACAATGCATCGAACAAGATATGTAAAGATAATTTTCGGTTCAAGTTTCAGAGAGGAATGAGTTAATTGCCTAGCTTGTGGAAGGTCTGGAAGCAAATATTGTTCTCTTGCCTTAGACACACATTCCTGACGAGGGGGATGAGAGTCTGTCCATAAATCAGGGGTAGTCTTTAAAATTTGGGCCAATGTAGACGGATTCAGGATTATTTGTTTCCCTTTGACAAGGGTTTTAAGATTAGTCTCCCCACCACGACTCTTGGAAACAACCATGTTTATGTAAAAAAGACGAGTAAGACGCGGGTATGCGATGTCACAAAGAGATGACATTTTAAATAAAGAAGACTCTCTAAAGACCTTAAAACAATTGAGAGCAGCAGAATCAATTAGGTCAGTATTCATAATTGCAGAAAAACACAGTCCGCGAGAATGATACCCATCTTTCCACTGACCCAGTGTTTGGTTATTTCTAAACCACGACGAAGGAAGGGAAGAAATTACCTCGGGTTCAGTCGGACATTTGTCAACTGGAGACCGTGGAACTGAAGAATCTGAGGAGGACGCCGATGAGGAGGAAGGCTCGGAAGACGAGATCAAGGTAACCTTCTTCTTAGAGGAAGAAGCGGTTGGAGCAGCTTTTGAAGACGAAGGTTTGGAAGATCTGGTCTTTCTTTTGGGCGCCATTGAAGCCGAACCACAGAATTACGGTTTTCGTTTCCAAAAAGTTCAGAGAGACGAAACAAATCAGAGAATTTGGAGAGGAGAAGTGGCGGATGAGAGAGAAAGTGAAACGGGCTTCAGTGTAATATAGGTGGGAATTCGAAAAAGGCTGGAATACCCAATAGCTCCTTTACTAGAATCAAGGTTTTGAATAAGGGAAGAGTAAGAGACAGTCAAAGGAGGAGATAGATGACTTCTGTCACGTGACTAGACTACTGTAGACTACTCAATAAGAGAAATAAATACATTTTGAAAATCAAGGACTCTTAATTCCTTTATGAAAATAAAAAAAAAAAAAAAAAATTTGCAACCGTCCCTCTTTCTATTTAAACTACCCCACCCACTTATTTGAAGCTTTATTGTTGTTCTTATCAAATTGAGGAATTTCCCTTTACCCTTTTTTGATTTCTACTTGTCAATGTCTTCTTCTGGCATGGGTTCTTCAACCAACAGGAGTGGAAGTGGTTTGTGGTTCAAATCAGTAAACTGCAACTGTGACCCCTCAAGAGCTGCTGATATACGATTCTCAAGCTCTGTTTCAAACCCGGGAAGGCCCTACTACAAGTGCAGATTCTGTGAATTTTTCATGTGGGTTCAGGAGGAGCAGTACGTGTGTGACACAGCTGGTAGCGTGGGTAACACAGCTGAAGCTACAAGTGTTAAACTTCTGAGGCGAGAATTCAATGAGTTTATGCAGAAAACTGATGAATTTGCTGACTTTGTTCATTTTGTTGTTAAAATTAGTGTTGTTATGTATTTGGTGTTACTATTGGTAGCTTTGAAATGATGTGACGAGTAGCTGTAATCTGCTATTTCATATGAATAAAGCTAAGTATATCCTCTGTTTTGGGTAATGTGGCTGCTGAAATTCTTTTTGAAATTATTTAATATAGTAGAACTAATGTTCTACAATACTCAAAACATTGTTTCAATAGACATAAACCAACACAATTAAGTTCTACTACAGACATAAACAAACACAAGGTTTCAATACACATTTGACTTCTTAGTTACCAGCATCACCATCATCAACATCTGTTAAAACAGTAATATGGAAACCCCCCGACCAACATACCGGACTCTGAGAGTATCACCATGCTCGACATCATTGTCAGCCACATACTTCTCCCAACCAGAGTACATGTACAGACCACGAGCGTGACTAAGATTAGCACCGAGCAATTCCACATGCCACGATGGCCCTCCCGGACCACGTTGAACACAAACAGGACCGGAAAAACCAGAAGCAAAAGACTTCCAACGTCTAGGAAGAGGCTACGCACACGGAAAACAGGACAGGAAAACAGGACAAGAACAAAATTAGGCACACACCTATAATTATTCCACGAATACAAAGACAAACACACATACGCAAGTTAAAAACAATACCAGAGCATATCTGTGGTGGTTCTTATAATTAATTATGCATTCCATCTCATCATCAACACCACCAACCTCGTTCCGTTCTCCAGGACCTCCACCAACACCACCTTCATCCCTCACATGACCTCCTCGAACACCAACATTCGTAAGCCGCTTCAACTGGGCCGTCAAAACCCTCAATTCTTGTAGCTTTGCGTTATGTGCCGCTCTAATTGTAGCCAATTCTTCTGCCTTGACCTTCCACTGGGCACGAATTTCAGCCAATTCAGTGTACACCACTTCAAGTTGCTCTTGCAGCTCACTGACTTCACTGTTGTACGCCATGGTTTCGGTGTCGTAGGATTGGAACTACAGCAACAGATTTGTTACAATCTGAGAAAAAAGAGAAAAAAAACGGAGAAGTCAAAAGATGTGTAAAGGGGTTTTTACAAAAAAGGGTCTGATGGCAATGAACGAAGCAATGTTAGAAAGAGAAAATATTACGCTTGGTTCCCATGAACTCTGGCAGTGTTAGGTCATTGTCAACCGGTCAAAACTATTTGCGTTTCAGAAAGTGTGTCATTGTCAATCTGTCTTCATTGTCGTCAAGTATCACTTTATCCAAATTTTCATGATTTTGAATCGGCCTATTACCACACCCATATTTTCACAAATGACACACACCCAGTTGTAAATCGTATATGTTGGTAATGCAATCATGGTAAGTGAACACTTAAGAAAGATCGCTTTTAATTTTTCATCCCCAATTCATATAAATCAAGACGTGGCCTAAAATTGTGAAGAAAACACAAATAGCTTTGGAAAAAATTAATTACACAAACATCACTTAAGAAAGACCAATTTAAAAAATTAGAGCAATTAATTACAATTATTAACTGAATTTTACCATCCATATTTTCTCTACTACTACTTATCAATTAGCTGATATTACTACTAAGCCTTTAAGTGAAGGACGATTCAAATTTATTCGACTGGAGTTGAGGATGCTAAAGGTACACTATACTTATCGTATTATTTAGTGTTGTGTCCCGCTGCACATTATGTCAAGTACTTGACCCTTATGTCGCGTCCTTGATATATATCGTGAAAAACTAAATATTGGAACGACATATTTGGTGAATATTGTTGAAATACTTATTAAAAAAGCTATTGAAAATATCTTTTGACAATAGCTCTTCAAAATACTTTTTTAAAATTATCTTGAAAAAAAAAATATTGGTTTCTCAATCTTATTTCTTCTCGTTTCCCGGTTTTCCTGTATACTGCTTTTGATGCATGTCTACTAATTAATCCCCCCATTAATCCCCCTTTGATCCTCCCATTGAATTGTCAAATCAAACCTGTGTACAGGGTCTTTAAAGCATGTGCTACTTCAGTACTTCGCAGTGAAAAAAGTGTTGAGGCCATACAGTTTCTTCATCATTCCTATGTACTCAGTTTTTTCTTCATCATTCCTCTCCCAAATTTGTTTCCCCTTTAATTTTGGAATTACCAAAAAAAACAATGTCTGAACCTAATAATCAAGCATTGTCACCTTCAATTGTTAATCCCTCATTCTCATACACTCATCAATTTCCATACCTCTCCTCTAACCCTTCTGCCTCTCTTCCTATTTATGGTTTCACTCCGGGTTTTGGAGCACAATCGGTTTATTCGGACCCGGGTGCTGCATCAGCAAACTGGATTGTCAAACAATCTACCCCTTTTTCTCCTTATTCTGTGGTATGCTTTCGTTTTCTATGATAACCGGATTCATTTGTTTGTTTTTTTTAATTGATTTTATGGTTTATGATTGAGTTTAGATTTACTTAACTACGGGTAGTTGCATAGCGTAAA
This sequence comes from Chenopodium berlandieri, assembly GCA_034703905.1. Taxonomy (NCBI): domain Eukaryota; kingdom Viridiplantae; phylum Streptophyta; class Magnoliopsida; order Caryophyllales; family Amaranthaceae; genus Chenopodium; species Chenopodium berlandieri. The sequence goes on from CM068289.1 coordinate 48,804,510, forward strand.
TAATTATATTCTCCTATTAGTTAATCCTTTTTTCTGAATTGTACTGTAATTTTATCAACATTTACTTCTTATTATTTATAAATTACGTACACCTATACTACAAATTCATTGTAATAATTCGATTAACATTATGTTTGTGAATTTCGAAGTAGTGTTTTTTGTTTATTTCTGATTTATTTTCCCCAATATTCCGGAAAATTTCCTGATAATCGAATTGTACAGCACAACCTTTCAGGGACAAGTAAAATCGGTGAACCTTGGTGTGATGTTTGTAAAATCAGCTGCACAAGCAATGATTGTCTTAAAATGCATTTAGGGGGAAAGAAACACCAGAAGAGCTTACGAAAGCTACAAATCCCGATTCCTTATCTACCCAACCAAAGCTGATGCTAAAACACCGCTTCCGGTGAGTAACAATGCACAACACCACCTTTCAAAAAAACGAAAAATCGAAGAACCATGGTGTGATGTTTGCAATATTAGGTGCACAAGCAATGATTGTCTTAAGAAGCATGTAGTGGGAAAGAAACACCAAAAGAACTTACGAAAGCTGTACAACCCCATTAAGTAGTAATTTCTCCACTACTGCTGATCTCAGTGCTATCCCTCACCCCACTTATCTCTTTCAGGTTGTATTATACTTATCTAGTTGTCTGTTTGAAAACAACCATTAGAAGTGTAGTAGTATATGCTACATTGATATGCTCAGCGAATACATTTTGCTTATGAGCTATTCTGTGGACATTAGGATGTAATGTAATAGTTATTAAGGGCTTTGCCCTAGAATTATTGCATTCTTCTTACTGTGTTTATAAAGTTTGTTTAAGATTAGGACCGGATTGTTATTAGCAGTAAACTAATCGCATTAGTTCACAAATCATGTAAACATGTTTAAAATATCTTTTGAAATTTATTTGAAAAGAACCGATTACAGTTAATCTCCATATTTGTTGTAAAACATTATGATTACCTAAAACTCCTTGTATACCTATACATTTGGGTGATTTTTGTACCACTTTAGTCACGAATATACGAAATTATTTAGGGTGGTGTTAGAGAATTTCAAGATTATACCACTTTTGACTCGGTGGTACAAAACTCATATTTTCTACCACTCTGGAGATATGGTGTTACCCTTTTCAATTCGCCTTTGCTTGTGAAAGAAGTAGAAGGGGGAGGGACTGAATTTGTTTTTCCTACTTGCCCAAGTTTGAAACTATGTTTTCCCTGTATCTGTACGTTGGACATTTATTTGGGTTATCTTTGCTCCACTTTAGACGTGAACATACGAGATTGTTTAGGGTGGTAAACGGGATGGATATTTGGTGTTTCAGTTGTATAGTTGAAACTATGCTTAGGGTCATGAAATGTACCATCGGAAACTTAGTTTCGTGTATTGAAAATAAAAGTACCACTTATATAGAGGTGGTACATTTTAGTTCTACATTGGATCAGTTTTTATGGCGCCCCCATTACTCTCTGTGAGAAATGGTTTTGATTCTCACAGAGGCATTTCGTAAGTAAAATGTACCACTTTACTGACGATGGTACATTTTTATTACCAAATGGATGACAAAAATATACCACTTTATCACGGCGGCACATTTATTTACGAAACTGCCACTGTGAGTTTGAAAACTGCCACTATGCACTCTGTTTGTGTGTGTTGTTCCGAACTGCTAACCATATCAGTACGTGTAACCTAAACACAAAGTTAACAAATCATAATCTACGAGTTTGAAAAAGATATGACCTTAATACAGATCATATTCATTACACGGGACCGGTGAGTAGACCACGCAGTATTTCATAAAATACGCTTATTTCCCTAATGCATTTGCATGTCATACAAGATATTGTAATCTCCGCATCCTCGTCATAAAGAGGTCCCATGGGTTTAAGCTCTTCTCGTGGTGTATTTTTTTTGCAGAATAATTTCGGCTGTGGCATATAATGTTCAATCATATGATTGCGTCAATTTTGACATCGCCATCTGACGTAACTTCCTTCTGCACTGGACTAATCCTGGAGATCCGATGCTGTTGATAGTGTTTTCTCCAAAGCTTAACACCCCTTTCTTCTTCTCCGGTGTATATGTATATATGGCTTACTACATATGCTGCCATTGAATTATGCAACTCAGTTGCTCTTTCCAACATCGTCAAGCCTTCGTCTAGCACCAAGGTGTTGAAGTATTGTCGCTACGGTAAAGAGAAATGCTAAAACATGACTAGAAGTCTACAACAAAAATTATGACGAATAAAATTCCCATAAATAAAAAAGAAGACGTACAAATCCAAAGTCAAGCATTGCCTCAGGATGTTCATTCTCCACGCACGTCATGAAGAACTTCTCCGCCGCTTCTCGGTGTGGCCACGACATTCGTGTTTTAATCCAGCGGAGGTGAATTTGTTGAAGGACCCCTTTTTCTTCGGCTATCCGTCGCAGTGTTTTACAACTATTATCCATCAAGTTATACGGCAGAAATTAGACTATTACATTATCTGTGTATGTGATGAGAAACAGAGTGCATCTGGCAAGTATAAGCGTACCTTAATTTGCACCGAAATAAATCAGCAGGGGATGACTTGGCAACGAAACCTAGAATGGACGCCAACACTTCTGACGGCAGGATGTCAACCATAGAGGTTGTAATTTTCGCCCTTTCACTACTACATCCATTTTTGAATTTTTTAGAGAGGAAGATCGCATTGCCCGAATAGAAGGAAGTTAAATTTGTTGCAAAAAGAGTTTGGCACATAAATAGACTTCAAGTGACGGTTCACGGGGAGTGGATGTAGTGGGTTGGGAGTTGTGATGATGATGGTGGATAATTGAAATTAGTGGGGGAGACTTATACCCGGCGAGAATTCTGGAAACTCCCAATTAGAAGTTAATTACAAGTTCCGCATGCATATATTAATTTATGGTACATGTCTTACGTAATAAATGTACTACTACACCAATTATTCTAGATGGACAGGGTAA